>OX376351.1:16323940-17800381 GCA_947369235.1 Udea olivalis
AGTATAGTTCAGTATATTAAGTATTTATCGAGTTTTGCGTATGCTTGCTGGTAGGATAATCTTTAGTAGTCATCGTTTAATAATAATAATTAAAAATGCCACAGTTCTAACTCCATATAAGAATATTATAAGAAATGAAGTGAATTAAAATCCTAATATTATAAATGCGAAAGTTTGTGAGGATGTATGTATGTTTGTGACTCTTTCACGCAAAAACTACTGAACAGATTTAGATGAAACTTTACAGTAATGTAGCATAAACATCAGAATATCGCATAAGCTACAATTAATAAAGATTTTATGTAATTTGGTGATATATAACGATAACGCGGGCGAAGCCGAGGGGGGAAAGCTAGTATGATATAACATATTCTGAGCAAGAGTTACTTACTTCTTCAAACTACGTTCAGAGATTTAAAATACCGGTTAGTATAACTTAATATCGGTTTGTTGAAGGAATTAATCCTTTTTGCTACAAGTTTAGCCTACTGTATAATTGGTTTGCCAAGAACTTGTAATAACGTTCATCCTAATTCTCTCAAAACTTTTTGATCCCTCTGTGGACAGGCTCAGATTGGAATAATAACTTCTTTAGAAATTAAAGGCATACTCGTATTATGGCATTTACCTCACAGGGCCCTTATTGGCCGTGTGTGGTAATGTTAAGAATATTATAAGTCGTTTTGCGCTTGATTTTCAAAATTGAAAAGCCCAACGAGTTAAAGTCAGTACAGTTTAGTTTTAATAAAAAAACTTTCTAAAATGTGTCCAATTAAACATGAATCCTGGTAACTTCATAGCAGAAATATCAAAAGAAATTTAAACTCTTGTAGATCTCTGACAAGGGTTTTGTGGACTGTTGTCAAAACATAAATATAACTGTTTTGCATTACAACAAAACAACTATTATGTGTTGGAGAAAACACAGTGTTGGCTGTGAAGAAAGCAGTCCTGACATTTGTCATAAATAATGAAAACTTACCAAATTTTTTCGTTGTTTTTACTTTGTGGCTTGACACCTGAGGGCCGAGTGCGTAACTTACTCGACTTTGCAACCTGTCAAGGCTGTCAAATTCAATAGTCTTCTCACCAGCAAGGCCTTGCCTCAACACTGTGTTTTCTCCAACACATAATAGTTGTTTTGTTGTAATGCAAAACAGTTATATTATGTGTCTTCTAAAACACAGTGTTGGCTGTGAAGACCTGTTTGTTATCTGCTGGTGTCAAGCAAAACGCTATTGTTGAATAAAAAATAAATATTGTTGACTACAAAAATATGATTAAAAATAAAAATATTTTATTATTTAAAACGATTCTCTCTATTTATGGATCTATTAGAAAAATATCTTCTTCTTTGCCCTCGCCTTACCCCGTTACGCGGGGTCGGCTTTCTTGATCTTGAGGCTATTATCCATTAGAAAAATATCGACAAAACAATTTCTAACCAAACTTAGAAACCTTATGTGTGTAGAGATAGTCATGCATCCTTTCCTTCCAGTTAAGTTGATCTATATCAATTAATCTAACTTACCAAACAATCTAGGTAAGTAGGTACTCAGAGATAATTGTAATATGAATTTCTCACAAATTAAATAACAAAATAAAGTTAATCTTCTAATTCAGTTTTGGAAAAAAAAATTAGATAGATTTAAGCATAAATAACCAAATAAAGTTGATCTTCTTTTTAAGTTTTAAAAGAAAATTGAGCAGATTTAAACATTCTCAAATAATCTGACTAGGTTAGTACTCCAAAAAATGTCACATATTAATCAACACAATAATTGCTTTGAGAAGTGCACTTCTATTTTTCAGGCAGTAATGTTACCAAAAACCCTTAGTTTACCCAAGGATAATAATCCATGGTCTTCCTTTCAAGTCCAAAGGGCTGCTACTGCAGACCAATGAAACCTCTGTGAGTAGAATAAATCAATCTTAAAAAATGGCTGTGCCTAATTTGCAAAATGCAGGGTTGATTTTATTAAACATTTTCATCACTTTAGAGAGCAGTGCATTTTGCAGTTTTTCTTGAGTTATGGACCTGATGTCAACTATGGCACATAATTATGGACAAAGTTTCAGGAAGGATTATTAGAATGCATGCACCGATAAATTTAATTCTGAGATTTTATCTTCCCAGAGGCACAAATTCACCCTTTACTACCTATATTTGACAGGTATGCATAATTACGGTCCATCCAGATGGCCTTGTAGCACTGGAGTCTATTCTAGACTAGACTTCAACTGATTTTCAAATAAGCATGTCTTGTATGAGTCCAATATAGCAGTCATGCATTCTACGCCCATAAAGCAAGACAGAGGATCTGAATAGTCCTTCAAGACTCATTCAAAATGTTAGTTGAATATTAAAACCAGAGTTTTTTAAATATCTCGCTTGGCAAGAAAAAATTGTTTCAACTACTGATGTGGCACACAACTAGTAGTTACACCATACACATAGGCCTTTAGTTCACTGAGGCTATTTTATCCTCAAAAAATAGTATTCCCAAGAATATAGCTACCTTTTTATTGCCTGTCAGTAGGTTTATTATAATATTGTGACAGCTGCAACAATAAATTGTTATAGATAATCATAGTACCTATATGGGGGCCCATTATGAAGATGGAGTTTTCTCACAGAAACTATGTGGGAGATTCGCTCTATACACGCCCGATCTTCCATAGCAGGAGGACCATTTGTTCACATGGGAAGGGCCTTGGAACTGTTCAATCTACCAAGGTCTTCCGCAGATCCTTTGTAGGTGATGGGTCTTATAGTTATCTGGTTTGGGGAAGCCAGAAGAAAAAGAAGGGCCACTGGGGAACCACTATGATGACTGACTCTTTTATTACATCATGTATTATGCACTTTACATTAGTAAAGTGTGCTAAAACTAGCAGTATCAGGTTAGGATTTGAAAGCCCTCATATCAGTAGATAGTCTCAGGGACGACAAAAGGCGTCGCATAATAAAATTAGGTACTCATCAGTTGTGTCTAAAGCGACATCGCCTGGAACAGCTGCTGTGGCATTTAAAACAAATAATTTTCTGGATCCCCATATATTGAATATGGCCTCCGCGGCCAGGGGCAATAGACGCCAGTCGCGAGCCACCCCACCTTGGACAGGTGGTCAACAATTTTGATTCAGAAGTTTGGTGGCCAAATTTAGGAGTGCCAGAGATCTGAGCGCCTCCACTGTTTATGTCTTAATGGCATGGCATACTACCAGTTTTTCGGTTCAGTTGTTCCAGAATGTGGGCTACCTTTAATGCATTGTGTTGGTATAGGATCGTACCATACACTGCATACAACTCCTTGACATAGGAGTGCCATATTAAATGTGAGTTGAACCTAATGTCTTAAGCTTATAAGCACATGTCGTTCAATCAAGCTCCCCACCCTGCATCCGCTGCGTTGGTGGTAAGGAAGTGTCTGACTTCTTTGTAGCGCACTGCGCTCAGCGGAGTATACTGCACTTAGCCACAAATTCAGTGGTGAACAGTGTTAGACAGGACTCTTTTCACTCTCTGAGATGTCCTCCCTAAAATCCTCTCAGAAACAATCGCATTTTGCAACTTTGAAAATGTCCTCCGGGAACGGTCAATGTTGCAAGACTCAAAAGGCAAATAGGCTTTGAAATTCCTTTATTTGCTTCTTTTTTTTTTTTTTATATTATTATTAATGTTTTCATACTGGTCTGTGTTTTTGAGAGTATTCTAGTGTATACCTGCTCCTGTGTGAGCCATAAAATAGACTTTGGATAATTATTATGCTTTCCACAAGTCAGTATTTCCGCAATCTGAGTGACTAGAATTGACCTGTCACAATGGACTAGGCGCTTGTATTTTCAATACTCTGTCATTCAACACCTGTGGCATAGAGGGTTTCCGCAACCTAATTTAACACTGCTGAGAAAATCTGTAGTGTTGAAGAGATGCCAGATGATAACAATAGTTGTAAATCAACCATCAGCGAGGCTTTGCTAATGGTAGTTCAGAAAAGGTATTTGGAGGTTGATTTTCACACACCAGTCCTGGTTGTGCAAAAGTTCACTAGATCTGAATGAAACTCTAGACTTGACTTGACTTCCGCAGTCTTTAAGTTGAATTATCATAGAATCATTGGCCTCAATTCAATCTTGTTTTTTGGTTACCAAAAACATCTTATTTAAGATTTTTGTAAGGAAACTGCAATGGGGGAGAATTAAATGGAACTCTACAATTACAACACATTTTAAATAGTACTGATTTGAAACATTGTCCTTGAGACATCCACTATAGTTCATTCTGAGAATTTTTAACATGGTTATTGAGATCAAAAGTCGTCTTTGGAGCCAATTTTGATAAATGCATTGTAATACTATTAAAACTTGTAATATTATTAAAGTACAAATAAATTGCATATTATTTAGCACCTACGTTACTCCTGGTAAGTATTAGATAAGTACTTAAGTCTTTACCTGTGACATTAAAAATAACAATGGAGAACGGGTAATAAATTTTATTATGTCTGCTATGCAGTTAAACCATTAATTTTAAATTAGTTGAAGGTTCTCTCTATTAAAATCATTTAGCAATATTTAACCACATCCAACAACCACTCTTGCATACCATAGAGTTTTAAAAAACAAGTGACAAAGCTTTATGAATAAAACATATTCTAAGCTCAGCGGTACATTGATATTTTATCAGAGAGTACTGACTGTACATACTACTGCCCCCTAATAATTCATCTTTAGGGAAAGCAGAATCTGGACAAAAAAGAAAGGGCCAAATTGATCACATTTAAGTCACTCTGCTGGGTTGGCAGAAAACATCTTCAAAACATCTTGCCATTGTTGTTGAATGAGGTGTTTCTGTTCTAAATGGCTTATGATAAACTATAAGGCAGGCCAGACCATATGGGTCTCAGAAAAGGCTATATGATGTAAGTCATATTCAATTGTGCGCACAACCTTGCATCCGCTGCATTGGTGGTAAGAGTGGCTTCTCCTTAGCGCAATCATTTTAATAAAAGTCACACTGACCTTTTAAAGCTTGTGAGCTAACCATTCAATATTGCATTGGAACTTGTATCAAAAGCCTTTTTGTAGCTGAGAGTCAAACTATTGTAAATTATATCGTTTGGATTCACAGGATGTGTAATTTTATTTCCGTCATAGTTGACGCTAAGCCCAATTACAGACACAGCTTAATAAAGCCTTTGTTACACTCGAAATTGGATAGGTAGGTACGCTAACACTCTGTTTGACTAGGTACCTACTAAGTCAAGATAATGTCTGTTCAAGCATTGTTGCCTATGCGAAAGAGATAAATTGGTAATAAATTATAAGACTCACTAATGTTGAATCGATTCGTATTCGGTGGAAATAGCTATAAATGAAAAATAAGAAAAGTTTTCATCCTCCGAAGATGCAAGGGAATCCGAACAATTCGGTCCAATTCCACACGTTCCCCATCAGGGGTAACACAAATCTTGCTTAGCTATTTCCAAATTCCAAGATAACACTGTATTTTCATGTTTTTATACACTTTTAAATTTATTGAAAAAATTTGACGTATAACCGACAAATATCAAAACGCTATTGGATTTGACAGCCTTGACAGGTTGCAAAGTCGAGTAAGTTACGCACTCGGCCCTCAGGTGTCAAGCCACAAAGTAAAAACAACGAAAAAATTTGGTAAGTTTTCATTATTTATGACAAATGTCAGGACTGCTTTCTTCACAGCCAACACTGTGTTTTAGAAGACACATAATGAGGAGTTGCTATTATAAAAGTTATTGATCACAAACCGGAGCCATGTTCAAATAACCGTTATTTTTAAGCTCATCAGAGCTTTGTCTGTGCACCACCAGGGTTAACTAAGATGTCAATCACTTTCTGGTACAAGACTTCACAAGAATTAATTTAAGCTTTAATTCTAGATTGAATTATTACTTAAAATGTTACTTTATTTATTTATTTATTATTTGGTAGTAACAAAATACAAACTAATACATACATCGATTTTGAGTGCATTGTAACATGGTTAAATTTGCATTTCGATGACAACCGCGCACAACGTTTAAATAGATTTAAAGAAAAGAATTACAACTTCAATTAAAGTCTCACTTTATTTTGTGAGAATGCATTTCGAAACCCTCCGAATTTCTCAAACTATTTACAAATGATGTAGCACTCTGATGAAAGATGTGACTTCGAATTAATACATGTATAAAATATTTTATTTGATGAGTTAGTACTTACTTCTGTCGTTCGGTAAAATGTGGGCTTCATACTTCAGTTTATTCCACAAATCTACACTCATTTTAGTTTATAAACTAACATTTCATAGTTAGAACTCTACTGTAATTTCAAACAAGAAAAACAAAATAAACCAGAGTTTTAATACATGTAAGTTGTATAACACTTATTTCTTCTCATATTATTTTTTTTCGAACACAAAATGTTTTTGTCGTATTAGATTTCGTAGTTCGCTTCGTAGCGGCGCGACGCTGCGTGCGGCTACGTCGGACTACGACGTAGCACTGGCCGTGGTCGCGTAGTCACCCGTTTATGATATTGGACATGGGATGTGAATCCCGAATTAGAATTCAATGAGATTTGAAAATGCTATTTATATGCAAGTTGTCTGTACTTATATACATTTTATGGCTGAACAAACGGATTCTAAAGCCAGTTTGCATAAAATTAAGAGACTTCTAAGTTTTCCTTTCATGCAACAGACATTTCTACTGTGAAAAATATTACTGAACTGGCACTATTCTGTCAGCTTAGGCTTAGTTTAGGTTTGATGTAATGGGAATTAATTGTTTTCTAACGTAAGACCCTGAAGTGATGCATGTGTATGAGCTGTAGTATAATAAATAAATAATTATACTGTAACAAATCAAACCGTGTAACTTTGAGTGACTTTTATGACCTTGGGCAATATATTTCACTACAACACTGCAACACTGATAAGACTAATCGTTAAATTGAGTAGCGTATAATATTATTCCATTTTATATTTTTCCTATCCAAAAATTTGTTTACTTACAGAACTGCCTGCCAATAGCCAAAAATGGCGTTAGTCGTAATTTATATTCAACTCTTTGTGCTGACTCCTATCGCATAGCTCGGATTAAATTCTCTTGTCTGTTTTTTTATTCTAGTTTCACATTCAAAATTGTTTTTGTTCGTCGTCGCCTCGTGTCAGCTGTAAAATCTTTTTAATCCTTTTGTGCGATGCTAGTAACAACTACCCTTTAGTTTGAGCTTGTGGAATTTAGCCAAAACATTGGTAGGTATATCATTTTCATTGCCCTTTTATTAACTTGATATTTCATTAATGAGCGATAAATAAATTTTTCTACGTTACAGAAAACTTTATTTTCTTTTGTTACATCAACAAAACAAAATCATCATTTTCAGCCATAAAGCGACATTTTTCTGCGCCAAATGCTTGCCCCATAGGTTTTCAGATTTAGCGGTTACTTAAAGCTATGCTTTCCCAAGATTGTCAATATTTGATCGACTTTGTTTGAAGATATTTACAAAATTAAAACATATTTTAGCAAAACAAAAAATTGTATGTATAGTCAGTGTCTTTAACTAAGGCGACAACTTTTCCAAAACATGATATAGCACAATTTCACCAATAAAAAAAACACAAGAAGTACATCGACGTTTTTTTGTTTTGCTCTCAAATATTCATTTTGTACTTAAAAATATGTGTATTCTAGGTGGACAACTTTTAAAACTTTTTAATTTGTCTAATGTTATTTCATAATAAATTCATTACACGAAAACAGAAGGAAGCCGCGGCGTTCTTCCGTTCATGCAGAACTAATCAGTGGCCCACCGAATGCTCTATCGGCCGGCGCGCTAAATTCCAGCCTTAAAGACTTTTTTAATAGATTATTCATATAAACTAATCGGTACTAAAATGGTCCACCAACCTACATGAACCACTTAAATTTGTCGCAATTACTTCAAAGCTCTTTCAAATAAGCAAACTTTGTAGAAATCTTATTTCCAGGTTCGGAGGTACACCTAGTTTAATTAGAAAAGTTTCAGTACTAACTTTCAGTACCTACCTACTTATTTTCTAGATTTGTAAGGTATGACGCTTCAGAAATATAAAAAAGAAATATTTGACAAGCTATGTGACTCATAAAACTCGCAATTTTCTAGGTCATGAAAATAAAAGTCCAATTGAGTTACGGCCAGTGATATTTTGACTTTAAAGATCACATACAATCTAAGTAATTTTTTTGAGAAAAACAATGTTATCACTGAAGAACAAAACGGATTTAGAAAGGGCAGAAGTACATCACTAGCTACATTTAAATTATTGAAACATAAAATGGCTTGCGTTGATCAAAACATACCTGTCACTGTATTGTTCATGGATATGAGTAAAGCCTTTGATTCTGTGGATCATAAGCGACTTCTCACAAAGTTGTTAAAATATGGCATACGAGGCCCAGCGTTTCATTTGATCAAGACATATTTAAGCGACAGAACACAATACGTAGCGATAAAAAAATATTGTCCAAAATTAAAAACCGTTCTATCATATAGATCCTCTTACAATGAAAATAATTCTGGTGTACCTCAAGGCAGTATACTAGGGCCTTTATTATTTTTATTGTACATTAACGACCTGCCTAAACATGTGGCTCAGGAATGTATCCTATTTGCAGATGATACCACCCTTATTATTGAAAGAAAAAACACAGAAGGATATAATGAGGAAATCAATGATATTATTATCTCAAGCAACTTCATGGCTTACCTCTAATAACTTAAAATTGAATGCTGAGAAAACTAAATATATGCAGTTTCGAACGGTCAGAGGGAACTCACAACCTTTGGCTGTTACAGCCGATGGTAATATTATAGAAGAGGTTTCACAAACAAATTTTCTGGGGTTGAATATAGATTGTTATTGTAACTAGAAGGGGCACATAGATAAACTGTGTACAAAAGTAAATAGATTTGTTTATGCACTAAGAAAAGTTAGTAAAGTAGTGTCAGTAAAAGCCGCGCTTGTTGCCTATAATAGATATATTGATTCTGTTTTACGGTATGGGATTGTCTTGTGGGGAAGCTCTGTAGATATTCACAAAATATTCATAGTGCAAAAAAGATGTATACGAGCAATGTTTGGAATCAAAAGGACTGTTTCTTGTCGTTCATACTTTCATAAAAACATAATATCCTTTCAATACCATGTTTGTATATTTATGAAATATGTTTGTTTGTTTATAAATATAAGTCATTTTTTCAACTGAGATGTAATAGGACGGTAAGGAACCTTCGATCCAAATATTTGTATAAGCTGCACAAACCTCCTGTGAAACTGTCAATAGTCTCAAAAAATGCCTATAACATGTGCATCAAGATATTAAATGAATTACCCGATAAGTTTAAGGATGAAAATATCAATTTACGTAAATTTAAAAGATTGACTAAGATATGGCTACTGAGAATTGTTTTTATAGTTTAAAATTTTTTTATGAATACAAAGAATAATGTTGTTTTGTATTATATAGCTTGAGTTATTTCATTTGTTAGATAGCTAAAATAGGTTTATTTCTTTTTAAAGTATGTGAATACGCTTGATAAGGTAAAATTTGGAGATTCTCTCTCAAGCAACTGTAACTGCTAAATGCTGTGTACCCAAATTTATATTCACAATAAATTTCATTTCATTTCATTTCAAGGGTGTTGCGTTTTTTTATGTAGGTAATTACGATTTAAATGTATTAAAACTTAATGAACTTAATGTTTTTAAAAACAAAAATCAAAAATGGGAGTTCCCTGGTGGGGCCACTGCCACGTAAAGTGTACGCTCCGTGTTTTTATTTACAAAATAATAATAAAGTATCGCAAAACCACATAAAAGTACTTTAAAATAGTGTAATGGGAGGTGATTCATACGTAAAAGTGTTATCTCAGAAGAATACATACAATAAACAGTGATAAACACAATAAATCAGTATGTGACTAAATACTACTTGAAAACAATCGAAATTAACTAATAAATGTGATAATCAGTGCAAATACACATGAAATAAAACTAAATTCAACATAATAGTGCATACAGTTAAGACATTGCGATCGAATTCATCAAAACTATCAAAAATAACAGAAAGTATACAGTGTTCAAATGGAGAAAAATACCAAACCCATGAATCATCATAACGAACAAATCAGTTTTGAAATAAATGCGTGCCACAACTATTGACAAATTTCACGACTACTGGTATCTAGCTCGCTGGCTAAATGGTCACCACATGCAGCTATACTACTGTACTACTGTGGTCTAGCGTAAGGTTGTCAGTTCGAGCCCCAATATTGCCTTTTTGTGAATTGGTGCATTTGTCATATTTGCATCCATTCCATACAATGGTAATTTATACTGTCAACATTTCGAGCGAATACTTGTTTCCAATCTCCGCCACAGGAGGGTGCCACATGTACCCATTATTATTGTTGTGACTTGGTGCTACTACGAGGACCTATAATGAATAAATACACACCTACAGATAAGCGTAAAATGCCAGTGCGATGTAATAGATGAAAGGCGACTATGGAATTAAGGAATACACTACTATGCTCTGTCTGCAGTAATCGATTTGATTTTGATTGTGCAGGTGTATCCCAAAAGTTATATCAATTAAAAAATGAAGAACAAAAAAGGAAATGGAAGTGTAAGAAATGCACCCTATCTAAACAAAGTCACAACTCTGAAGAAAGTAAAGAAAGTAATGTGACACTGAGGAAAAAAGCATGTTCTTCACACAATAACGGAAAAAAGACACAATGCACAGTGGCGAAGTCACAGTCTCTCGAATTACTGGATGAGGATGCTTCACTGAATACAATTAGCTCAGAACCAGCCCACAGAAGTCTAGACTTGTCTACAAATAACGACAATGGATCACTGGATGAAATGAAGGAAGAGATAGTGGATTTGAAGTTGCAATTGGACAGTACCAAAAATGAAATGGACAATGTCATATTAGAAAACATAGAACTAAAAAGGCATGTGACTAACTTAGAACAGCAAATACAAACACTGAAAACACTCTGCTCATCACCCTCATCAAGCAAAAAAACGAAAAAAAAGAAACAGGAAAAACACATTCCTGAGTGTCCTCAAACGCCAGTGCATCCTACAACGCACGAAGTGGAACAATTGCCATCTGCACACCCAACACAACAGGAGCACTCTGTTCCGTCGACAACACCACATAGCAAGGAAACTTTTGCTGCTGAGAAGCCACAAAGTAACATACAAGAAAGTCCCAAGACAGTCATTGTTGAGCCATCAGAGACCTTACCGAGAAATAAACGAATATTTATTCTAGGTGCGAAACAATGTATAGGTTTGCGCCAAAAATTAGCCAATTCGCGATTAAACTCTAATTATGAGGAGTACAAAACAATTTCATTCATAAAGCCCCATGCAAAAACAGAAGATATCTCAAAGAATTATACATGGATCGATGCGGCAAAAGAAGACAGAGTAATATTATCATTTGGGGAACATGACAGCAACCCTACTAGAGTCATGATAGAACTAAGTGCTATTTTGAAAATGTTGCATAACTGTCCGGTTGTCATAGTACTAGGTATTAAGAATAATATACATTTAAACGAAATTAGACTGAACCGTATGTTAAAAGGCATTTGTGTTAATTTTTCCAACTGTTTCTTCGTGGATGTTAACGAAATAGATACAAATAGTCAGCAGTGCTTGAGTAAGTAGAACAGTGTGTCACAAAATAAATAGTATCATTGACCAATTTGACTATAATGATAAATTTTTAAGCTTTAAAAAATGCAGGGCTCTGTCTATAAAAGAATTAGATATGCAGTCAAAGAAAGGGACGATACTTAATTATTTTAAAAAAATTGTCAAATCACAACCAAACAGCATGAACTCGCCAAATCCAATCCAGGCAGAACAAGCAGGCGGAACATTTTTCGTTCCTAAAGACACGCACCAAATGCACTTTATGATAATGCACCAGAATATAGCTGGTATTATGGGTAAGAGAGATATTTTTGATGTAACTATTATGGATTTATACAAACAAGATCAAAAACCACATGTAATTTGTTTATCAGAGACCTTTGTTGGTCTTGATGATGAGAGAAATATGCATGTTCTTGATTACTGCACCGCATCAAGTTATTGTAGGAGTAATAGGCAGCGTAGAGGGGGAGTAGCTATCCTAACCACACGAGGTCTTCCATTTACAGAACTTGCTTTCGTAAACACACAAGCCAAGGATATGTACTTTGAGTGCTGCGGCGTAATCATTAATGCGTATCGAATAATTGTAATCTGCCTCTATCGTGTACCCAATTCTCGGGTTAGCCTGTTCTTATCAAAACTTGACTCATTACTGTTCACTATTACAAAAAAATATCCAAAATATAAAATAGTCTTGGCAGGGGATCTCAATATCAATACTCTCCATAAGAATAGCTCCACTATCGAACTCGAAAACCTAGCAAAAAATTACAACTTGACACTCCACATAACGGAGCTAGACAACGGACTTGCATGGACCATCTACTTAGCAATGTCAAGGGCGCGTTTGGCAAACTCATAGAACTTAACCTATCAGACCATAACACAGCTCAAATGCTCTACATACCAGTAACTAAAAGATTTTCTACCATTCCTTCAACGTATTTTGTTGCTAAAAGAGACTATAGCGCTGAGAATATGGAAAAGTTTAATCAGTGTCTTTCCCAGTTGTCTTTTGCAGAAATATATAAACAGAAAAATATAAATACGGCCATGGACTTGTTTTACGAACTTTTCGATTTGTTCTACAAATTGTGTTTTCCACTCAGGAAAATGAAATTAACAACCAAATACAAAGGGCCTAAATGGATAACAAAAGAAATAAAAATCAGTTGCAAAATGAAAAAATTTCTCCGACACCATTTCTATAGGAATAAGACGCAGGTTAACAAAATTAAATATCATTGCTACTCGAAGATGCTTCGACGATGTTTATGTGTATCTCAAAAAATACAAAATGATAAATTCTTGAATAACGCAAAAAGTAAATGTCGTGCATCATGGAAACTTATTAATGATCAGGGACACGGTGAACCTAGACATGGACTAATAAATAAATTAAATATAGGTGATAAATGTGTTAAGGACCCAATTGACATTGCAAATGAATTTAATGATTATTTTATAAATCTGACTAATTCTAATAAACATAGTGACATTAAAAATACAAATAAATCAGTTATAGCAAATACAATGTTTCTAAGACCGTGTGACAAAAATGAGGTTCACAATATAATTCAATCCCTATATAATACTAAAGCCGAGGGATATGATGAATATAGTACAACGGTTGTTAAATATTGCAGCTTGATTTTAGCCCCAGTTTTAACGTATTTAGTTAACCTCTCTTTTGCCCAGGGACTATTTCCGAATAAATTCAAAACGTCAGTTGTCAGACCCTTACTAAAAAAAGGCAATGAACTTGACATGAGTAATTATAGACCAATCACCCTGATACCTGTTTTGTCAAAGATTTTTGAAAGAGCCATGTACAGGAGAGTTATGTCATTTGTTGTGACCTTTGGAATTATTAAGAAGGAGCAATTTGGTTTCCAAAGTGGTAAATCTACCGTACTAGCCATCTATAACTTGGTTAAGGAGGTGTCTGAGAATATTAACAGAAATAAACTTAGTAGTGTCATCTTTTTTGACATGTCACGGGCTTTTGATTTCGTCTTACACGAAGTCTTAATAGTAAAATTAAATAATCTTGGAATCCGTGGACCGGCTCTAAATTGGGTGAAATCATATCTTCAAGATCGGAGCCAATATGTTGAAGTTACAAATTTTAATGAAAAATCCGTTTTGTCTGCGTACAGATCTGATCCTAGGGTTAACGCGTGCAGGGTACCACAGGGAAGTGTTTTGGGACCTCTGCTGTTCCTGATATATATTAATGATCTACCAGACATTACTGAAAACAAATGTACGCTGTTTGCTGATGACGTTTCTGTTGTAGTTAATTTCGAGAAAGATCTGGTAACTTATGAAAACGAAGTAAAGAGTGTGGTTGAATCGGTAGTAACGTGGTTGAGCAGTAACAATTTAAATGTGAATCTTGGTAAAACTAACTACATACAATTGTGGTAGTAAAACATTGGAGCTTAACCTTAGCATAAATGAAGAACGGAACACAAGGTTTCTGGGGATAACGATCGACAGGTTCTTGAATTGGAAGTCTCACATTCAATATGTATGTGGCAAACTTAATAAGTTTGTGTATGTTCTTGCCAGACTAAGACAGACATGTACCCTATCGACAACTCTAACGGCATTATCATGGTCACGTCTCGTCTATTTTGAGATACGGATTGTTGATTTGGGGTAATTCATGCGATATAAATAAGGTTTTTATTGCCCAGAAGAAATGTATACGTGCAATTTGTGGTTATCTTCCTTTTTTTTCATGCAAACCCCTTTTTAAACAATTAAATGTTTTGCCGTTGCCCTGCATGTACATACTCGAGCTCGTGTGCTTTGTAAAAATGTATCCTCAATATTTTAAAAGCGCACGGGATATATATCCCAGGAATACGCGAAATCCTGACAGATTGGTATTCGATACACAACCTAGAACCACATTGTATAAAAAACAAGCTCATGCAATGTGTATTATGGTATTCAACGCCCTACCTCTAGAGTTTAAATCTCTTACATTGCAGAGATTTTAGAAAAGTGTGACTAATTGGCTTATGGATAAATTATTTTATAGTGTTGAGGAATTAATTAATTGAGATTGATGACATTAGAATATATTTTATGAATTGAATTATGTAACCTCAAATTGTTAAATTATAAATTTGCATGCTTTAGACTAAGGAGCTAAATGTGATGGAACTATATGACTGTGTGTAAGACCTTTTGTAACCACTTTTATTGCAAATAAATTCTGATTCTGATTCTGATTCTGATTTTGGGACCTATAAGATTTAAGGTGGCATCGGAGCTGAAAACGCACACATTGCTTAAAGCAAATAGAGAATAATGTTGACAGAAAATAAATTATAGATATTACATACTATTTCATTATCAATTCAACGTAAACATTCGCTAAACGCAATAAGGAAGCACTCTTACAAGTTTCATTTCATTCTTCTTCCCGCCACCTGCGGCCCTGGTTAGTAAACCGGCAAATAAAGAGATATTATTACAGCACATTATGCTTTACGCCTTGTTCACGCAAAATGGCCGCCGCAGGGCTTTAATGGCTGAACCACCGATATAAATCAAATTGATAGTATAAAATGCGTTTGTATTGAAAACTAGGCCTGCCACTTTTTTGAGGCTTATTGTGATCATGATCGCGCTGTTGTGTTAGGAATTCTAAGTTTTTGTAGATAAATGTAAATCTACTTAATTTTTGAAATGCCGCGCCTAACGATAAAGCGCTGATTAAATGCAGTGAAGTAAAAGACTTAAGCTCTTCAGTCTGGACATCTTCTTCTTCTTAGACGGGCACTCTTGGCAAAGTGGTCGTGGCTGCTGATGGACAGGGTTGCGACTCGCCGTCGCCGCTGGCTTCTATGGCAACCGCAGGTCGCGCGATGTCTCTCCACTTTTGTCGACTTTGTGCGTGGCGAGTACACTGTACTGCGGTCAGTCTGGACATAGACTTGATTTTAGTGTATCAAGTCTACTTTTAAAAAGACTCACTCAAAGACTTGACTTAAACTCACACTCGAGATTTTAAGTAAAACTGATTTTGCAAAGAGAACTCAAGTCCCATCATTAGAAGACTATAGAAGTCGGGTCCCTCAGTAAACTACTTTTGAAATAGCAAGTACATGCAGTCGCGACATCAATTTCGGTCCATGTTTGTGAGCCGAACCTTTAGCACCTAAACTTTGGCCAGGACTTAAGTGAACATCTGGTAAGACCGATGAATAAAATAAACAGACTAATCCCTAGATGATTTAGGGAATGGGGTCGTTTATATCTTTAACATCTTTTTGAAGTAGGTATTGAAGTCCCTTTTAGTTCGTTCATTCCACATAACATAACACATATCTACCATCACGACTTTATTCCAAACGGGGTAGTCAGAGGCAAGTGACTGTTGCCGTCATGGTGAACGGAACACTCAGAAGCCTACTTTTCACCAATGGTTTAAGAACCCAACGTGGTAGGTGATTAGCATTCCGCCGCTTTCCGGGTTGATTTGGTTTTTTAACAATGTTTTCCATCACCGGAGAGTTAGTCGGAATTAAACAATGGACACAAAGATTTTGGGTTCTGGCCAGATTAGAACTCGGAACCACACAATCCGCGATCCGAGTTGGATTGCTTAACCACTAGGCCACGACGCTCTCATTTCATGTTGCTATTTTTAGTGAGTCATTTCTTTTTATGAATTTAAGAAAACAAAAAGCGCATATACGAGTACCATGGGTGTCTCAAATAGATAAACAAAAACAAACTTAAATATTCTAAATACAAACACGATGAACGGTTCCAAGAAGCAGACAGATTTCCGTATTCTTTGTATTTTTAAAAACATACAATTGTCTTTTATAGTTTCTACAATTCACCTACATACTAGGTAAGCCATATAATATTCCTTACGGTAGAAATAATCACCTGGTATAGTTACATCGCTGGTCAAGTATTCTAACCACCACCACAGATGATTCAAACAGAGTTTATTAAAACATGTACAAAACTTCGTAAGAGATTACAGTCTGAAGCAGCGTTTTCAGTTGAAAGAACGTCAAAGTTTCGTGATGACTCACTTACCACTTAATACAAAAGTTTTTCTGCTACACTGCAATTAAGGTTCATTAGAAAAGCAATTTGATTGCTAGAATATATTTTTTAGTATTGTTATTTTTAGGAAATTTTTTTTCGAAAGAAAAAACGGAACCCTTATAGGATCACTTTGTTGTCCGTCCTTCCGTCTGTCTGTCTGTCAAGACCCTTTTTCTCAGGAACGCGTGGAGGTGTGAAGCTGGAATTTATATCAAATACTCAAGTCTACTGTCTCTTGGAGCTGTGAAAAAAACAAACTTCTAATCCAATGCAATCAAAAGACGCAAATTTCCGACACATTCGCAAGGGAATCAAAACCTACAGGGTTCTTCCCGTGAACTCAGAATCTTGAAATTTGGTACGAAGCAACGTCTTATACAGTACTGATAAAGGAGAAATTTTGAAAACCATAAATTTTTAGTTACATCAAATAATAAAAATATTTTCACTTCTCATGCTCTAAAAGTACCCCAATATAGCCCTACAAAGCGGGAGTAAAGAGTAATTACTTTTTTTAATTTCCTTCATGATGTAGATAAACTCAAACAGCCAGTAAAAATATACTATTATCTGTAGAGTGTGGAGCATTTTCATTGCGAAAATGTTGAGAGTTTTAGTTCCATGGTTTGTCCGCAAAGAAGGTGGCGCCATGTATTTTAAATTGTTAATCTGTGTGGTCCAGTTCGGAAAAAAAAACTGACCGCGAAAATTTCAGAACTTTTGTCGAGTGTAAAGTTGTTCGGTTTTAAATGTTTTTGTACTAATTTGACTATTTTTCTCGCACTCATAGTGAAAAGTACAGTTTGCACCTCGAGGCTAAACGCCAACTTAATATACACTCGGTTTCATTTACTCCCTCGCACGCTCAGGAGTCTGGTATATTATTGCTTTGTTTAGTCCCTCGATATAAAATATACTATTTTATAAATGTACCTACAGGTTTGTATGGAACCCTCGGTGCGCTTGGCCGGTTTGTTTCATTAAAGTATACTAAGTACCTAAAGAAATACAAGACTGAGTTTCATCCTAAAATAACAAATTAAAAAGTGATATTTTTGAAGACTTGGAGACAACATGAGGGGTGCCATAATTTAGGCTAATTACTTAAAAAAAATCGAAAGGTCTACAATAGAAAGCACAAGATACAAAAAAGCTTCATCTTAGTATCACAGCAAATAGTTCTATCGATGGTGTTAGTAAACTTGCGATGGGTTCACAGACTATAACTTTATTTTAACCAATCAAATTCTTATTTACCAGCTCCATCATAAATTAACTTAGTATCGGTTACTAAAATTGTCAGCAGGAAAGACAAATTGCACAAAGATCGATAGCGGCAAACATTATCAAGTTATTTGTCGAAGAAATAAGTTTGCAGTCTGATTACAAAGTTAGATTTGTTCGGGGAAGTCGTAGAGTCCCTGCGGGGTAATTGTTTTATAAATAAACCCTTATTGGATTTCGATAAAAACCATTGCTCATTCTTTGAGTTTGCATAAATGGCATCTTTTTAACACCCAAATACTGAAACGCCACTTAAATGTATTGAAAAATTACAACTTAAATCTATTTCTCGTTTTTTTCTAGATATATAAAAATAATAATAATATATCATTTATTTCAGGCTACAAAATTACATTTTCAGATGTTACAAAATATAATTGGCCCATATAATAAATAAGTTAGAGACTAACATACATATTTAATAAACAATAAAACTACTTAAGAAATTTACACGTATTACTCGTAGGAACAGGCGACGTGTGACGCAAGCTGGTGTCCGGTAACCACCGATACAGGACACCTTTCGGCCGGAACTCTTCTTTCAGGAAGGTCGAAAGATGTTCAGTGGGAACCCTCACCACAAATGAGTTAAAATTTACATTATGGCGGGACTCCAACTGCTCGACCCTCAAAGTGAATTTGGACTTAATTCGCATGTACTCTACGATCTCCTCTGCCTTCGTTGAGTAATGGAGACGGGACACGTACAGTATATGTTTATGTATGTCGAAGTTATAAACATCGTCCACTTACCGTAGTTTTTGCTTTACTATACTAATAGCAGTTAGCTACTCTGAAATACAGTAAGCTACTAAACTGAACAGATTGCGAGCTCAGTCGGTTTCTGGGGACCTACTCCGGGGCAAAGTTTACGAAACATCGAGAATCTAAAAAGCACAATAGTTTAAGCAACAAAATGTGATGATTAAAATACCTAAAAATCTACAACTGTGAGTATACTTTTGCGAAAGCCTCAAGATTTAGTAGACAAGCATTTAGTTTTTTTTAGAGCAGAGAGCGTCATGGCCTATTAGTTAGGCACCCCCACTCAGATCGTGGATCGTGTGGTCCCGAGTTCAAATCTGGCCAGAACCAAAATCTTTGTGTTAACATAACATAACATGACATACCATCACGACTTTATCCCAAATGGGGTAGGAGTCAGAAGCAAAAGACTGTTGCCGTCATGGTCAACGAAACACTCATAAACCCACTTTTCACCAATGGTATTACAACCCAACGTGGTAGGTAGTGAGCCTACCGCCACTATCCGGGTTGATTTGGTTTTTTATCGATGTTTTCCATCACCGGAGAGTTAGTCGGAAATTAAACAATTTAATGAACACAAAGATTTTGGTTCTGGTCAGATTTGAACTCGGGACCACGCGATCCGGGATCCGAGTTGGAGTGCTTAAGCACTCGGCCACGACTCTCTCTTCTTAGCCAGAACAAGAGATCTGAGAAGCCAAAGAACCAAAATCTTTGTGTTCATTGTTAAATTTCTGACTTAGGTACTCTGCGATGATGGGAAACATTAATTAAAAAACCAAATCAACCCAGATAACGGCGGACGGAACACCACCTTCCACGTTGGGTTCTAATACCATTGGTGAAAACTGGGCTTTTGAGTTTTCCGTTCATCATGACAGCAACAGGTCAACTGTCCCGCTTGGGATATATTCGTGATGGTATGTTCAAAGATTTACGCTACTACGGCAGTAGGCCCCTTCTGCCCGGGCGCTGCGTAAACCAATTATTGTGAGGCCGATTAACTTTGCGGAGCACTGAAGCATCTGCTCTCGAGAAAAACGCCGTTTACGATTGGATTTTTAAACCTTAACGGATACGGTTTAGCAATCATTCAACTCAGTCTTTTTACTGGCCCATTTTTCATACCGTGAAGAAATTGAAATGGTATACTCTGTTGGATGTGCAAAAACTATATAAGTGCAATGGAAATCAGATATACTGTTATTATGTATGTTTAATGATGAAATATTACACATGTTACCTAGTGTTTCAAGAATAATTGTTATGATTTATATGTATGTTAGTCTGTAAGGTATATGTCTATGGGCCTCTGTTACACATAACTTTTGTATTGTGTTGCCTGAAATAAATGAGTTTATTTATTTATTTTAAGCAATTCATAAGAAAAATACAACAGCTTTACTTAACTAGATTTTGAAACATTAAAAAATCACTCAATATATTATGTTTATCTATCAAACAACTAACTGTAACTATAATAACTAACTCCAACTCAACTAACCCCCCTAGTTTATAAACTAAATTATTCTCACAGTGTTTTCACTATACTACTGTTTAGTGATAATAAGAGACGTCAGTTTATAAATTTAAGAATGAAGGTCTAGTTGTATTGAAGGCATGGTGGCTTACTTATGGCACACGCTAAAACTCGCGCGAGTCGCACGCACTTATGTCAAAAATAGTTTGGAGAGCGCATCTCATAATATTTTTCGATAAAGACAAGCGTGCGTGCGACTCGTGCGACTTTTTTGTGTAAAATATACACTGGTGGCCACATAATTAGGGACACCAGTTGGTTTTCATACAAAAGAAGTAACTTTGAAGCAGTGCTTGGAACCGGTTTAAAAAATAACGTTTTTCAAACGTTCCGAGCGGTTCCTTGCATAGAATGTTGTTCGGAACGCGAATAAAATGGGAACATTTTATAGGAACGGAAACAACCGGTTTATTCCACAAGGAACAGCAAAAATTCATGCATGGCGACAGCCTTTATTTATCTGTGAATAAAAATATTTCGTGGTATTGATCTATTCGTTAGATGATACAAGTTGATGACAAAATATATACGTTGCTAACAAAAATATAATTCCCTTATTATTGCATCAATGTTCTTTAGTTAAAACTTTAACGATACGACCCTTGACGCGGCTGTGAGTTATTTTTCCTAGTTTTGTACTGTAACTAATAAATAGAAAAAACCGGTTAAAAATGGGTAAAAGCGTTTTATTGAGCGAGAACGATTTACATTTCCTTCCTCTTTTAAATCGTTTTCATTACGTTCCCGTTCGAACGAAAACAAACCCGATACGTTCTTAGGCATTTTGGACGAAAACCGTTGATAAAATAAACCGGATCCCAAACCCTGCTTCTTTAAAGCCTTGATTCTCCGCCAAGGATTGACTGCGCTGTGATTATCATCATCTACTACGTGTTGCCACATTAAATTAACGTTATCGTTCGCGTAAAAAAAATGTATTGTGATGACCCATGACATGACATGACAATGTCAAATCCCAAAACATTTTTTACGCGAATGATAAAGTAAACTTAAAGTGGCAACTCGTGGTAGACGTACTGATGATAGCCATACATGGAGTGAATAGAGGAGATCCAGATTGCCATATACACCTCCAGATCAGATCAGCATTTTAGTATGTGTAAGGATATGTTTAAAATAAACGCGTAAATAGCATTAAAATGTATGGAAATCCTAAAATAGAGAACTCTGACACTTACAACTATTAAAATGCTTATCAGATCAGAAGGTGCTTATGGCCATCTGCATCTTCTTCTATCACTCCATGGATGGCTATCATCAGATCACAGCTCAGTCAATCCTTGGCGGAGAATCAAGGCTTCAAAGTTACTCCTTTTGTATGAAAATCGACTGGTCTCCCTAATTATGTGGCCACCTCTGTATTCCAAGGGTTTTTATTGCTAGAAATGCGCAGCCAAAAAAGCTTAAACAGTGAGCCATGTCACACACACCAACGGCTTTACCAACGAGAACACATTGTAAATCTATTATGAACAGCAATGTTGCTTTTACTAATTCCCGGCCGGGCATCTGTTAATAGAATCATCTGTCCAATTGAATAGTTAAATGGCTGCAGCTATGTTATTTCCTGCGGACTAAATCCGACCAAGATTAACAGCATAGAATACCGGAGTAAAACCAAAGATTGATTAATCCCCTTGGCGAATTCCCGGGAACCAAGTCTGTGCTAAGCATCTGACAGTAAGCTTTGAAAGTACGAGTATACGCAATCTTTAGTGTAATACCCCAGCGTTAAACAATACAATCATTAGGCTACCGTGCTTTGTTTTTATGTTGGATGACTTCTACTGCATGGCTACAAAAAATGTTGGCTTTACTAGACTTAAGTACAATATTCAAAACAAGGCACCATGATAGGGCACGGACTTGAATTTGGAATCAATGAATTAAATTAATTTTAAAAAGACTGGTGAAAAACTTATATTAAAAGTAAGCTTATAAGGCATATCCATGAACAAGATAATATGAAAATATCTTAAAACAAATCTCATGGAAGCAGTAAAATTCATTAAGACACATGTTACGTTCGCAACGACCATCCTCAACCACGAAAAGGTCTAATATAAAATGTATCATGTTTTATTAGAAGACAGAACGATTTGAACCAGTTCCAAGACGGTCACTGATGTAGGTATTAAGTAGGTACATCCGCACTTTACGTTACTGCTTTTTTGCAATATAAAATATATTTTTTCAATACCCGGTAACAATATTTAACCAAATACTACTTACCAATATTTTCTTCATAATCTTCAATTACTCGTGGACGTATTCTTCTAAACATAGGCCACGCTCATAACAGCGTATCGTATAGCTCAATTCAACTACAACAACAAGGTATTTCATTTTTGGTTACGTTACTGTTTAATACAATGGTCCGAAGACCAGCGCGCAGCGCTGACGTGACGTTTTTGTATAGGATTTCGATCCCATACAAAAACGTTACCACAGAATATGCTTGTGACTGCCATCGGCATGAACAAAATGGAGACTAAAAACGGTCTTAATCGCTATTTTCCAGAGGTGATATTATTATATTGATAAATAACATTTTATATGAGGATAGAAACTAGAAAAAATCGACCTCATCCTAGGGACTTAAGCAGGATCAGGATTGAACAAAAAAATTGTAGTTTCTATCCTTGTCTAGAAAAAAGTGCACATTTTATATGGTTCAAAGTTCAGTAAATCCACAAAACACGTCTGCTCTATAATTTAAAAGAGCAAGCAATGAATCCCGCACAAATTAGAAGCAGGTGTTCGGAACCGGTGGTCACCAAAATATTCAATTCGCATTCCGTTTGCGCCCTGGATGGAATAGAATTTTATATTAAACTTAGCTCGAAATGGCTGGCCTGGCTTTGCAGTTGTCAGGTCGAAAGGTATTTGCTTTTATTAACATAAATTTTGGTTACAAAATGCCTTGGCGAGGTATTGAATGTGATAAACGATGCGGTAAATGTTCGGCGATGCATCGTATGCTAAATATTGTATTTTTGAAGACATTCTAAAATATAGCTACGAACCAACCTGACAACTGACGACTTGGCTCGGTTGTTACCAATCAATTATTTTGTCTTTTACACCGCTGGTCAGGGGTTTGATTCTGAACTAGGACATCATTTGCGTGCCGGACGTTGTGTTTTTTATTGCGTATTAGAGTTGGCCATATAACAACACCAACACCAAGTGTCACACACAATAGAACAGCAATACAATTTTACTGCCATGGTAACAAAGTTCAACATCAAATAGTCCCAACTTCAAAAATACTCAAGAAATGTGCTACCAGCGTAACTACACGCACCATTCCTTGTTCATTAAACTCAAACTCAAACTCAAACTCAAATAACTTTATTCAAATAGACTGTATCAGTACTTTCAAATCGTCAAATTTACAGCAAAATATACTAAATAATAGACATAAATACCATAATAATATGGATATGTAAATAAACAGTATACAGACATAATGCGACTCTACCACCGCGTCGGAGTTGTTTCTTACTGAGAAGACCCGGCGAGAAACTCAGCAGTTACTCTTTTAAACTTGTTTTGGGTTTACAACAGGCGTTAGTAAAGTACAAGCAGTGTGTCATTTTGATACAAATAAACCTAAAAGAATATAAAACAAAGAGAAAAAACCAACCATAAAAGAATATAATAAAAAGAATTCATTTAAACAATTCAAAAACAAAAATTGTTAGTCAGTACATACATACTAGGTACCTATTAACTCTTACAATAAAACATCTGTTACAATAGAGCTATTTAATCCCGCATCGAGCAGAGCGCTTATACCCAGGCATTTTTATCTATCATTATTTATTCATTATGGTTTTAATTATCATGTCCAAACTAAGTAGCTAACATCGAGCGAGGTTCAAAATAAACATTTAATCAACGCTTAACCGAGTAGGCGTGTTGTGCTATCTTAATACATTTTGCTCGGCCTCTGGTCGGGCAACTCAAACACGAGTTGCTTTAGGATTTATTAGCTTAGAACCATCCTATGCAAACTTAACTTCTCTAGACCCTGGGAATAATGCAGGGCGAAGTAAGTTAACACTGTTATAATATGCACATCCACAGTAATGTTAACGCCTAAATGCGTTAGCATACCCGTCTCCGCCATTATAACGATTATGTAGAAAATCATAATTTTATTAATATGCGCCAGACAACACGCCTCCTGTAATGGTCTCGAAGTGGGGATTAATATCCCTGTGCTACGAGGTACCACACAAGGAAATAAGCTAGGGGCGTCTCCCAGCACACCCAGACCCGAGTCAATTCAGAAAAGATCGTTTCCTGAAGTGACCCGACCGGGAATCGAGGCTAGAAACCGTGCTACAGCGCACTGCGCCAATCGTGTCGAAACACACTACTTTAATATCATTTTAATTTTGGCAACAAGAGTCACTAGTTCAATCTATTTTCATACGAAAATTGAGCTACTGGTTTAGGCAAGAAAATATTTATGAATGTATCTGTATGGTCTGTATGAATTATGGACTTTGCTACCAAATAATTTACTTGAAGAATGTAATATTTTGTAATAATTAAAAATTTAAAAAAAAAATATTTTTTTATTTTACTTTAATTAAAATGGCGGTACACCAATAACAATAATTAAAGATACAGAAATAAAAATAAAAACATTAAATTAGACCTACATTAAATACATTATATATTATCCCGCAGTGCCCCGGGTTCGATTCCCGGTCGAGGCAATTCAGGAAACGATCTTTTCTAAATTGCCTCGGGTCTGGGTGTGCTGGGAGTCGCCCCTGGCTTAATTCCTTGTCTGGTACCTCGTAATACAGGGATATTTATCCCTCCGTCGAGACCATGACAAGAGGTGTGTTGTCTGGCGCATATTTATATTTATATTTTTTATTTATGTATTTCAGTAACTTATAAATTAGTTCTAACAGGATTTGGAGTCTCCTTTCGAGCAAATATTCTGCTTGTATTAGGAGATACCGCTATTCAATAACAGTAACAACAATAACATTAACAAAAAATATATTTTTTGTTTAATAATACTCATACTCAAACTCAAATAACTTTATTCAAATATACTTTCACAGTAAGTAGGTACTTTCAAATTGTCAAATGTAGAGCAAGATATACTAAATTATAGACATAAATACTAGAAAAATATAGATACATATATAAATACACAGTATACAGACATAATGCGACTCTACCACCGCGTCGGAGTTGCTTCTTGCTGAGAAGACTCGGCGAAAAACTCAGCAGTTACTCTTTTAAACTTGTTTTGGGTTAACAACAGGCGTTAGTAAAGTACAATGTGTCATTTTGATTCAAATAAACCTACTGATTGTCTAATCTAAAGAATTTGCAACAATGACAAAAAAACAGACATAAAAGAATATAAACATAAGGTCATTTAAACAATCAAAAAAGAAAAATTGTTAGTCAGCAAACTATTAATATCCAAATCAATTTTGTTTAGGAACTGGATGCTATTGTTCATGTTTTATCTTCGTGGCATTTAGCTGGTCACAAACTCAGGCTATTTTATAAATAATCTGAAAGAATTGCCAACCTGAGAATGAAACATAGAGTTTCTGAATTTCGGGCCACACTAAGCTAACGTGGTGGATTACGCTTAACTTTAGTAACTCTATTTTGATTTAAACATGATCTTAGTTTGAGTAACTCAGCAATAATAGAACCACTCAAAGCCTACGTCAATCCCCCTCTAGCTGAATCGTCACGAGGGACATAAAGCTCATACACTCGCACACAGCGGCCATAAAAATTCGCTGATCCATTCATGGCCTACGTTTAACGATCAATAGCCTATGTGGAGGCATATCAAATCTCTCCGACCTGAAATTATACTTTAGTCTTTTAGCAGTTCCCATTTACACTTTTGTGAAGTCACCGCCCTCGGAACAGAGTGGCGGGCGGGGCACTAGGCTACCTTTGTAGTTAAAAAAAATATATCATCAACACTTAATCGTCATCATCATCGACCTTTGTAAGTCCACTGCTGGACATAGGCCTCCTAAATAGAAGTCCACAGCAAGTGGCTTTGGAAAAATTTACATTTAACGGCTACCTGCAACTTACTTTCGATACAACGAATATATAAATTAATAGCTTTCCGCCCGCGTCTTTGGCCGCGTGACCTTATTCCGACTTACGATACTTATCGTTATTTATATGTGGGCTAAATTACATAAAACCTTTATAAAATGTAGCCTAGCCTGTTATTTTGATGTACCTATATAAGCTGTTTTACTGAAAAGTTTCATTTAAATCCGTTTTGTGGTTTTTGCGTGAACGAGTAACAAACACACATACAAACAAACTCACAAACTTTCGCATGAATAATATGAAATTAAGGAATTGAGATAAAAAGCTTTTCATTTCTCATGTTCTCAAAGTACGCCAATATACCTACGAAGCGGGCCTAAACTGACCATTTTAGTCTAGGGACTGGAAAGTAATTAGTTTTTTAATTTCCTTCATGTGACATAGAAAAACTCAAACAGTCAATAAATATACTATTATCTGTGGACTATCTTCATTGCGAAAATGTTGAGAGTTTTTATTCTATGGTTAGTCGGCAAAAAAAGTGGCGCCATGTGTTTTAAATTGTTAATCTGTGCCTGGTAAAAAAATCTGACCGCGAAAATTTCAGAATTTTTTCGAGTGTACATTTGTTCGGTTTAAATATTTTTGTACTAAATTGACTATTTTTCTCGCACTCAAAGTGAAAAGTACAGTTTGCACCTCGAGACTAAACGCCAACTTAATATACCCTCGGTTTCATTGACTCCCTCGCACGAGTCAAACCACCTCTGGTATATTATGGCTCCGTTTAGTCCCTCTATATAAAATGTACTATTATATACATACCTAATTAACTAACTGTCTGTCAGCGGTTTTGCCGGCGTAGACTGTCTCACCCGCCAAAATCCCTAAATAAAAAAATATAGCATATAGCACACCCTGATAATATAGTCCTCTGTTACGAGTATATTGGTACTTTCGGAGCCTATTCAATACAAACAAACAAATCTTTCCTCTTTCTAATATTTAGTATAAAACAGTATGCAAGCAGCTCAACTTTTGTTGGAAGAGCTCTTCTTTTCAATTGCAGCAATCTTATGTAGCATTTCGGTATGAATATAATTATAAATACGTGAAAATATGTTGTTCGAATGGAAACAATTTAAACATAAATAAAATATAGATAGATAGGTATACTTTATTGCACACAATAGGAATAGGAACAGTGATATTACATGAAACAAGCAATTACTACTATATACTCCGTACGTTAGTCAAATTATTTATTTATTTATTTATTTATTAAGGTTTACCAGTGATTGTTTACATCATACCTTACAAAATAACTTAAACTAAATGTAACAATCTTTTAAGGTAAACACAACATGCAATAGAAGAATACAAAAATCAAAAAATAAAAAGAAATTAATTACTAATGATAGGTAGGTACGCACTTGAGCACTAAATAAAAAATAAAAGAAACAAATAAAACACCATCATCAACCAGCCATCCAGGCTTGGTTCAAGATAGGTCTAAGTCTGGCAAACGAATCGGCGTGTATGTCGACCAAGCGGCTATTCTCATTGAGGAGTTTACACAATCGTGGAACAGGAGAACTTGCACCAAAAAGTGTTTTTCGAAAAGGCGGGCAAAGTGGAGTAATATTATTGTCAAAAAGGAATATTGAAAGCAGTTGGGAAAATCCACGTCCTAACCAGAGATTTTCAAATCATGTGTTACTCGTAGAAATACTTATGATTGTTTAAAATCTTTTTTAGTACTCATTTTAATCTTTTTTTTTACTTTGCCAGTCAAGATGACCTCACTCCACCTGAATGAAGCGCTCTTAAGGTCCAGATATGAGGCTGTCAAGTACAGTCATGCAAACGAATCACTAGGCTGACCTTTTCACGCCATTTATCTGTAGGTTTTTAACTGTTTACTATCCCTTTTATCACATTTTACTTACTCTGTTACCCTTTGCAAGTTTTTAGTGTATGTTAATAATTCAGTACACGTACGAGTAGGTGAGACCTTCCTTCCACGTTTTACTACGTCACATTTTATAGGGTTTGCATGCTGATTTTAGGCCTCGTCAGCTAGATATTTTAATACGGGTCGAAATGATCCTATTCACCCAGATGAAGTTACAAAGAGCGCCTATAAAAACAAATTAAAGTACTGAATTTCGGAGCTAACAATTTAAAAAGGTTTGCCTTAGGTACGCGCTACTATGTCTGCCATGAGTTTACACCAATGACAGCCGCTTGCGTCCGCGCTGACGCGTTGACGTTTTTGTACGGGATTTCGCTATAAAAAATATTAACAAAAATCACAAATTACGCAAGCGGTGCGGCGCCTCTGGCAGATAATCCGCTTAGAACAAACCCGCCATTTTGATTACGCACACAGACACAGTGCGTTTACAGGCGATACCGGTGAGCTTCAGGGAGTCGGACAGTCGCACCGTCGCGAGTGTTTTTGTTTCTGTTGACTTGGTGCAATTTTGCACATGATGAATTTTGTTTTTAGGCGGTCCCGTCATGAAGTATAACCTGCGTACTGCATTTTAAAAATTCAGAGCGAATTTAGTAGTAACCCTGGGCGGTCACGCAAGTTTAGGAAAAAGGCGCGAGTGGTGCTTCTACCACTCGCGCCTTTTTCCTAAACTTGCGTGTAAACTCTTTATTTTGTGCAGAACTGGCACACTTTCTGAAGTCAACTATCGTTGTTTACGTGACAAAAGCTCATCGTCTCAAAAGTTTATAATTTTAAATTTTTTGAATATAATTTAGTATGTCCCTAATTTTATTCATGAGAGCCAAATTAGTCTTAGAATGCTTTTTAAACGAATGCACTATTTCTATTACGTTTTGCTCTGTCAACTTCAGAAAGCGCGTATTCTAAAAAGAAGACTTGACTCGTTCCGTTGTCACGATTGAGCGGTACAACACTGCTAACATTGTAAAAGCTACCAAGCATTTGAAACGTAACTCCGTAATAGATCAAACCGATTTAAAACACCGTTAGTAGGTATGTACATTTTGTTTAAAACCGGGTGATTATCAAAAGACTTACAATCGCGTACTCAGTAAATTCTTTTCTATTTACATCAGACAAAATGCCATACCAAAAAAAAAAAAGGTTCCAACTATATATCGATGTAGCAGTTTTTCAGACCCATTTCACCCAAAGAATGCAATTTCCTAAAACATTAGCCAGAAATTGAAAATCGAAGCCTGGTGTTGAATTCATGCCATTGGAGGTTACTGTTCGATGTAATTCAAAATAAGTTTATCCTTTAGAAATAAAAAAACTAATTTTAAATCTCTCTCTCTCTCTCTCTCAATTCGATTTTTCAAAAACAATCATTGATATTCATTGTGTCCTAATCCTGAAAATTATTTTGTTTCACCAAAGTGAGTATTATTTATTCGTGGTAATTTTAGTACCGATATTGGGCACGTTATCCCGGTACTCAAAACGATTGAGTTGATTGTTATCAGTGATCAGGGACGAATAGTAACTTTTTCAATTCCACCATCTATTGCGGCCGACCTCTACACAATCGCAGTTGGAAAATAACCTCTATTTGTATTGACATAGCAGAAAATATACGATTGCACAAGAATGGAATTGAGACTAGATTTTGTACATGTTTGAGCAGTATTTCTGTTTACCCGACTTCCTCGTAACTTTGATAAGGTTTTGGAGTGGTTGGCTGAGTACTCTCTGCAGCCATCATATCCTACTCGTAAAATTGATTTTTGTGCTTATATCCCGTGATTATATACCGTAAGGCCGGGTTCCCACTATGCCGGACATCCTTTGTTTTTGTTTAGTGGCAGATGATCTTTATTTCAATTATCCCAATCAATTCATTTTAATTCTTGTACAAAAAGCAAGAACAAGCACACCTGTAACTTTTATTTTTACTAGATAATAAATTGTGGGATGTACAGCATCCGTTTTTGTCGGTATCAGAAAAAACAGACAATATCGCAACATAACGTAGAATTTTACTTGCGATCGAATTTTTTCTATGGGTCAAGCATTAAAAATGTTAATAGAATTCAAAGTTATATTGCGCCTCCTTCAAACGTTTAATTATTTCTTTAACGGGATTGCTTAGTTTATTGTTCGTAAACGAGTCCCAAGCGGCCTGTTAAAATTGAAGCAACTATAAACTTATGAATATTTAAGTTAATTTGTAAAATATCTATACACACTGTGTACTGCAGACGTAAATTCATTGCTTAAGGCTGCTTTGAGATGTACAAGCTGAGCTACGAAACTATTAGACCATTTCCACTGACGCCATGCTATGTAACGGAGCAAGGTTGTACGAGGAAGATGCGCAACTCGAGCTTTGCGACGTATCGACAGTAAGGAATGCACGCGCAGCACGCATCGATTCATATGAAAACATTGTCCCGGAGATTTAATATCTAGTTACTTACAATATCTTATCTGCTTCGCTCAGAATTCTACAATAAACATTTTATCCGCGACAAGAACTTGTGATCTTATTCAGTGTATAAATTATTAAACAATAGTAATAAATCTCTTTCTTTCACATAATAGCAATTTTATACCTTCTTATACATACACACAACTGAGAGCCACTTAACTGTGGGACGAGGGCACATCCCACGTTTAGTCCTCTCTATGAGCCAGGCTCCTTGCCTCTTGTAAAGCCTCCACAACACCTCATATAGCTTACCCTTTACCACCGAAGGCTCATTTTCTTACTGTATACAATATCCTTGTGAATGTGATGACACTTGTGTCATCATCACTATTCATCCTTATTATTTACTATTCTTGTTACAGAACACTACCTATGAGATGATATTTCGATCCCCGCACAGTACAAACATTTGTGTGCATGAACATGTCTGTTTGTACTGGTCTGGGTGTCTCCTATGTATAATAAGTATGTATTTACAAAAAAAAATGTATTTAAGTATGTTAATCCGTTGTCTAGTATCCCATAACACAAGCTTTAATTAGCTTACTTTGGGGCTAGATGGCGCTGTGTGGAATAATGTCCAGGGATATTTATTATTATTATTATTATTTATTATATTTCTATCATTCTCATGTCCTTTTAATATCTTTGTCAAACATGGCGGGTAACTTATCATAGCGAATTCATAAAGTTAACTTACCATGTGAACTCTAGACTGCACCTCTGCCGCCTCACTTGCTCCTACCTCTTTATGTCTTGTCCTTCCTTATTTGTTCTCAGTTATTGTTTTCTGCCTCCTCGAACTCACTGTAAACTTTATCACAAAACTTTTCTTTTACTAACTTCCTATTTTTTCACGTCAATACGTCATTCTCATTGAGAATTTCTCAACCTTGTTACCAACCTAAAGATAATTGTAGCAAGTCTGTTTCCACAGACAATAATAAAGTAACTAGTATGTTCTCACTTACCAGTGTTGTAATTCGCGATCTTCGCGACAAACATAGCCTAGTAGACCTGTTTCAACCAGTGCTATGCTTTGTGGACCAATGAACATGATTAGTGCACATCACGGATCACGGATCATGACACATCTCTGGTGGAAAAGCACACATAAAGTCACTTCACAATACGTATATGGTACGAAGTCCGAAGTGTTTCGGTTTTAAGTGGCTCACTGTACCAAATTAGGATTAAAATGTAAGTAAAGCTTTCTCTCGTTAAAATATAGCTTAGCACTCAGTGTCACGTAGCATTCTACTGATGTTTTTAATTGGGCCAATCTTTTTGAGTATATTCGTTAGAAACATATAAATCTTTCCTGTTTATTTTATTAGTATCGACAGATAAAAGGGTGTTCTGCAGTTACTCGCTAAAAATAAAGAAAGTCCTATAATGTAAATTGTAATAAAGAATACCCTTTACTCCAATGTATAAAAAACACTAAGTACATTTTAGTTTCTAAGTTTAAGGATAGAGACCGACAGCACTTAACTGCCTTGTAAGTAATTATTCAAAGCTTTTCATAGGAAACGTTTTGTTTAAACGCCGAGGAGTTCAACTCAGCTATTATTCCAGTTAATAAATAACTGACGAGACAGACACCGTATAATTTTCTGCGGCGTTTGTTGATATTTAGGTATATATATTTGCCAACAGAAATAATATTAGTTCTCCTAGCTAACGCCTCCCTGGCCGAGGGTACCAGTAGGTACCATAATTATGTAAACTTTATTTTTGTAACTTTTATACCGGGTGATTATCAAATTACTTCCGAAAACGATATGGCATACTCACTAAGTGATGTTCGAACTATTTATGCGAAAATTAAATTATTTAACTAACTTTCATTTCAAGGTCACCATACAAATCACTCGACCGGGCAGTATTTTTAAAATTAATTAATTATTTGAAAAAATCAGATTTTTGCTAATAGTTACTACATCACTTACTGAGTAGGTATGCCATATCGTTTTCGGAAGTGATAATCACCCGGTATTAGTGCAATAAATCATATCTTATCTTATCTTACCATGAGATTGCGTCTAGGTCAGGCAAAGTGTGTTTTCGGATTTTACAAAAAGCCTATTAGGCCGGGTTTGTGATTACTGACCCGCATTTGGCAGAACGTGGTGACTAAGACAGTGCCCATTGATACAATTCAAATATATCATATGTATTATCCTTTCATATGTACTTAAGGCTAATCTTAGGTCTAGGTCAATAAATATAGCTTATATTTGGTGCCTGATATAGGTTTCAAAATGGAAACCTCTCCTACAGGTCACCAATTCTAGCGATGACTTGACTTCAATGATTTCGTGAAGGTTTGTAAGGGTAAAAAGTACACAAAACGTAGTACCATGAATAGGATAATAGGATTTAAGTATTCGTACAATAAAATATGGTTAGTAGAATACCAAAAAATCAATATCATTTCGAACGGTGAGTATATTTTTTAAACGACTGAAAATTTACGTTAGTACATGTTCGACTAACGGGAGTAGACCGCCTTATATGAACTTTTCAACCAAGTTGTCAAAAAAAACTAAAGGAAATTACATATGGTAGGTGAATGGGAACATCTATGACAAAGACCTCAGCTACTACTGTACGTGTAATAAATTGAAGGTGTAACAGCTTAAGAAAGGCAAAGTATCGAATTCCCTGTCAAAGCTCAACTGATTAACTCCAGGACCCGGGACAGGTGAACCAATTGCGTCATTTAGAGTCTAATGGCCAATTTGGGTCCATTGGACCCTCGTAGGTCTAAATTCCCGGTGAAATAGGGTTTTTGTGACGTGGTTCAATCTTGCCCGTCGCAAGTAACCAATCGCCCTTTTTATGAAGGCAATTTAAAAGGATTACCTACTCTAGTTTACTACGGCTTCGTGGCCAAGTGGCGGGAGCATTTGGCACGAAACCCTGTGGTTCGGAGTTCAAATACAAAATAAATAAAAATAAAAAACATTTATTTCAGATAACTAGGATTCATAAAGTGTTAGTAAAAGCTTAATGACTATGTTAGTATTTTATTTAAAAGCGACATTGTCCTGTTAATTATGTGGCCGACCAGTGGACAATCCCCACTATCTACTCTGAACAATAGCAAAGCGCTCTTTTTGCGCATGTTAAATAGCTTTCAAGCTATTTACGCGCTAACGCAATCATCGCAGAAGCGCTACAAAAGCGTGGCAGCCGCAACAGCGCCCTGAAGGCGTTATTATATTGGACACAAAGGGCACTGTAGGCCTTTTTGGTATAGTTGGTCCTTATGCTGCACGCATACGAGAACAATAACACACAATATGCTTTAAAAATCGTAATTTTTAACAAAGTCAAGTCGGGTAAAAAGTCCTTTTAAGTTGCAAGTTTTGCTTATTGGTACCATTAATTTAGGGATGAAGTCCAGGAATTCTCTATCATCCTTTACCCACCTTTGGGGTGTGAATTGGTTCTCTCAAAGACGTATTGCTTTTTCGCAGCTCGTGAATAACTGAAGTTTTTCAATTCGGCTTCTCCTCGACTTTTTGAATCCCTTGCGGTGGTAGTGATTTGGCCGTAAGAGCTTTGCAAGTTTGTTGCTTTTTTAAATTCAGATACATTAGTAATTTTTAAATGTTACAAATTACCAAAATTGTCCAGAACTTAAGACCTTTATCATCAATCATCGCTTAAACTCGTTCATTCTGCAAAAACCGAATCGGTTTTAGACTAACGTGGGTGTGGAAACCATTACCCTTACTTGCCCTTACCGTGAGTTTGTGTCCCATTAACTGCGATAAACACTACCTACAGCAACTTGCAACTATTCACAAGAGGCTGTATCGAAATCAACGTTGCCGAAAACGTTCCAGCGACTTCGAAATGCGACTAATTTATACTAATATTACAAAGAGGAAAGATTTGTTTGCTGTTTGTATGTTTCTATTGAATAGGCTCCAAAACTACTGGACCGATTTCAAAAAATCTTTCACCAATATAAAGTTTAATTATCAGGGAGTGACATAGGCTATTTTTTTTATTTAGGCTGTATTTTGACGGGAAAGACAGTCTACGCGGGCTCAGCCGCTGATGGACAACTAGTTCTAAATAAACTGGTGCATGTACACGTACAGGGCAAGATTTCGGGTCGAACAGTCTATTTCTAAGTCAAACGTCTTAATCGTTTGTATATTTTTATAATACATAGAAAAATACAACGAAGATGTATCTTCAGTGCGGTTTAGGTGGCCTCAGCAAAAAAAAACAGGACAAAAAAATATCTACGTTTATAGTTGTAAAATAATTAATAAAATATAGCTTATACAGTTTTACTAAAAGTTATGAACTAAATTCCCTCAATTCTACATGTAAGGTTAGTCGATTTAATCATATGTTTATGATAATACGTAAGGTTAGTCGATTTAATCATATGTTTAATAAATTACGTCGTGCTGAAAGAGAAATAAAGTAAACAAATTCTCACTGCTTTATTAACTTAACGGGGTAGCTCCCAGGGAGAAATATTCTCTCAATAATAACTTAAGAATGCGAAAGAAATTCTCCTTTCAAGTTTACTTCAGAAACCAGGCTTTGGCGATTAATTAGAAACGTCCAAGGGACTATATTGTTAAAGTCAACAAGTCTTTATTTCAACTGCCAGCGCTTAACTCTGAGCTGTTCCACTTATTTTTACTGTAACCACAGATTACTTAATATTTACTACGTAACAGATAAATCACTTCATAGGAAAATTACAATTTTGTCATTTGTAAATGCGTGCTGTCATGTGACAGGCATATATTGCCAGGGGTACCTCTTTCGATATAGCTAGTCAGTACTTACAGTACATATTCGTATCTATGGAATGTTCTACGCGGCTGTAGATGATCAACTGCCAAATGTGTCTTGGAAGACCCGGCGGCTGGTAGGTAATTATCGCGTGCAAGTACATGGAGTGACAGTGACCTTTTTTTTGCGTCAGGAAATGCATTGAGGCATTCCCAAGGCCCTGGGTTCGAGACACCTGGGATATGTGGAACTCGGAACTCCTTTGAAAACTGAGACCCCTACCCACTAAAACCTGTCGGTGGTCATCTTCGGCGCAGAATGGAAGGGACCCGGGATCCCCAACAAAGGAGACACTCCTCGCAGGACCCTGCGGCGCGCGAGGCCGCCTGGCAGCCAGCCTCGGGACGAGCAAGCTCAACTCCAGTGCACGATAACACAGACCACTGTGTCCGAAGACACGCGTTACCGTCTTCCTCGGGATCGCAAACCGAAACACACGCAGGCCCCCCCGCGTGCGCTTCGCGACCCAAAGGGCCCTTTTAGTCGCCTCTTACGACAGGCAGGGATACCTCGGTAGTATTCTACTCCCCTAACCGCAGGGAACGGGTGACAGAGGCCTGCCGTAACTCTTTAGTTTAAAAAAGCCCTTAAAATAAATGCGCCTGACAACACCAACTTCAGGTGCCTAGTTGTGTTGACTTTACATACGATTACGTTTCAGAATTTGGTGATTGTATCCTTAATAACGGAGATACCAATTTTCTTTCTTCATCCATATGAAGACATATTGGTGTCTAAAGCGTATGATGGGTCCATCCTCCATAGAAACTTCTGAAATTAAACGAGGCGCAGCCCCTCACTTGTCAAGTGCAGTATCTGCATTTTTTATTATGATTAGGGCCAGGAAATACATATAAAGTCTGACTTATCGCTAATAATAATGAATTTGTCATAAAGGCCAATCCCTTTGAACATTCTATCCTCCCATTTATAGTCACGTCTATGTGTGTCTTCGGTGCCACGCAAGCCTAAAAATTTCAAAGACGACTATTCAGGAAACAATCAACTTACAATATACCAAATAACATGAAACATCGATTCACATAATTAACTGGCCTTCGAAAGAACTGAACATAAATAGAAATAACTTTGTTCGCGACACAAACTCTTGGAATCAATATCAATCTTTTAATCATACGCCATTTACCTTTAAGAAAGCAGTGAGGCACACCCCATACCATAGGTCAGGAACTGGATTACATTTATTTTAGAATACCTACTGCTGAAAAAACAGACATATATAAAAACATAACCCTACTTCTGTCGCAGTCGGGTAAAAAGAAGAGTGACCTAAATCTTTATTATGTATATTACCAGACTGAACAACTCTTCTGCTGTCAGCGACATGAACACATTATCCGCCAAATGACCGGCAACAATAGAATTTCTGTTGTGTCTCGTCTTGTTGATGTGTTTTACTGAACACTAAAGAACTTTGAAATAGAATAGCAATAAAATAATAGTTTCTACAAAAACCTAAACCTAGCCAACTAAACCAACCCCTTTGGGAGCATATTTTTCGTAATTATTTAAATTAATTTGAAATCGTATGGTTTTCTACACACTTACCAACTGAATTATGTACCATCACGACTATATCCCAAACGGGGTAGTCGAGGGCAAGTGACTGTTGCCATCATGGTGAACGGATAACTCAGAAGCCCACTTTTCACTAATGGTATTAGAACCCATCGTGGTAGGTGGTTAGCCTTCCGCCGTTATCCGAGTTGATTTGGTTTTTGATCGATGTTTTCCATCACCAGAGAGTTAGTCGGTAATTAAACAATGAACACAATGATTTTGGTTCTGGCCAGGTTCAAACTCTCGACCACGGTCCGAGTTGGGGTGCTCAACCCCTAGACCATGACGCTCCCGACTGAATTAAATATTTACATAACATTTACCCAGTAAAACTTATCCAACTTTCAAATGTTAGCTAGTCTTATAACTTATAAACTAGTTTAATCAAAGGAATTAGTCCTTTTTGCTACTAACTCGGTCTACTGTATAATTGGCTTAATTTATCTCTGACTACCCTACTATAAGCGGATAACGAGTATGAATATAATATACTATGTTAGAATCTAAATTATGTTAGGTTAAGATTTTGCTATCCTATGTTGTGGCTTTCCTACTGAACTTGAATATGACCCAAAATAGGACAAATCACAATAAGCGATAAACGATGTGTTTTTCTTTAGCTATGAAGAACTTTCAAGACAAGAAAGATTAAGCAGAGATCATTCTCGAAAAGACGGTTCTAGAAACCAACCTATTCACTATGGTGACGACCGACTTGGTGTAATGGTTAAGAAGTTGGCTACTACACCAGAGGTCGCGGGTTCGATCCCCGCACAGTACAAACATTTGTGTGCATGAACATGTCTGTTTGTACTGGTCTGGGTGTCTCCTATGTATAATAAGTATGTATTTACAAAAGAAAATGTATTTAAGTATGTTTATCCGTTGTCTAGTATCCCATAACACAAGCTTTAATTAGCTTACTTTGGGGCTAGATGGCGCTGTGTGGAATAATGTCCAGGGATGTCCAGGGATGGTAACTCTACTCTCACGCATAAGAGCCAACTAAAAGGTTCGGTGACTCGTTTCTTTGTTGTACCATCCAGACGTGGAACGCTCTTCCAGCACATGTGTTTCCTTCCTCGTATAGTCCCGGGTTCTTCAAGCGGGGCGTGAAAAGGCATTGCTTTTACCCTTCAAGGTGAGGATGGCCAGCCCAGTGATTCGTTCGAACGACTGGGCTTGTCAATCTCATATCTGGACCTCACGACCGCTTTCCATCAGGTGGAGTCAGGTCATCTTGACGGGCAATATTTAAAAAAAACGATTCAGAAGTATGGAGGAGCTCACAGCGCAACCATAGAGTTACCATACATTTTTACTAAAAAAAGACTTGGGTAAATCTAACAGGTTACTTGAAGCTATCACATAGTTTTTACTGCATAAAAGCAAGATTATTCCATGTGCAAACAGATGCTATGGGTAATCTTCTATTATGTTTAAATACATACATGAATACCATCACGACTATTTCCCAAACGGCAAGTGACTGTTGCCGTTATGGTGAACGGAACACTCATAAGCCCACTTTTCACCAAAGGTATAAGGAACCAACGTAGCTCTTAAAGCTAATCAATCGAGTGTGTGGTGGACAGGAGTTTGCTGGCTGTAGATGACAAGAAGAAAGCGTGGTTGGATTGGTTAGCTTTAAAAGTTAATCAAAGGATACAAAAGTGCAGACTGAAAAGAAGTCGCACCGATCCGGTGAGAAAGAGGCCTAAAGTTTATAGTGTCAAACCTCATCTAAATTCGGAAGCGCATTTTAAAAGAACAAATTTTAAAGACCCCTATATCCGACAACAGCAGATTTTTCCTATGCTAACATTAGAGTGTTTTTAATACCTACGAGGAATATTATATCCCAGGTTTTTAGGAGAAAGCGCCGGAGGCATGTCCTAAGTAAATGTTTGTGCTCAATTAAGTCAGTGTCCAATAGAGAACATGATAACGTATAATCGTGCGGATCGTGTGTACGGTTCTCTTTTAAGTATTTTCTTTATTAGGATCTTTTGAATGTTCTGCTGGTGATGTTATTATATGTATTAAAAGGTTTGGCGAGGCCCGCTTCTATCTGCCAAAAATCTGCAAAGCAAATAAATATCTCACTTGTCCGTATTACGATTATTCCTAGCAACATCATCAGACATGTTTCCTATTATTTGATTTACTGTCATACCATAAAAGTCCTGAGATGTATACCATTAATAATTTCTACTACTACATTTCGGTGGATGTAGGCAGCTTACTGGTCATTCTAGACTGCTGCTGTATAAAGCGCAAGTCAGGCCACACGTGGAGTACTGCTGTCACCTTTGGGCAGGAGCGCCTGGATATCAACTCAGTCCTTTTGACTCGGTCCAGAGGCGTGCGATCCGGATTGTCGACGATCCCAAACTGACAAGGGGTTTAGAGCCGTTAAGTCTGAGGAGAGACTTCGCCTCCTTATGCGTGTTCTACCGCTTGTACTACGGGTTTTGTTCTGAAGAACTGTTTGATATGATGCCCACGGCTACTTTTCATTACCGCACCGCTCGCCACTGACAGGGCATTCATCCTCACACTCTGAATCCGCAATGGTCTCGTACAATTCGGTTTCAGAGATGTTTCCTTCCGAGGACGCTTAAATTGTGGAATGAACTCCCTGCCGAGGTTTTCCCGATGAGTTATAGTATGGAGTTCTTCAAGAGGGGTTTGAAAAGGTTTTTACAGGGTCGACAACGCGCGAGTGATACCCCTGGTGTTGCACGCGTCCATAGGCCGCGATAACCGCTTACCATCAGGCGGTCCGCGTGCTTGATTGTCACCGACGTAGTATTAAAAAAAAAAACATCATTGGCAACACTTTTAAAAAGTGTCTTGCGGCAGCAAAATCATTAAATAAAAGTCATCATTATCATCATCCGGGCGGTCTATCCCGGTTGTGAACCCACGCCGGTGTGTGGGGTCCCAGGGTCCGCCTTTCTTATTTTCTTGGCCCACTTCGCGCGGTCTTGTACATCCTCAGTGGTGAGTCTGTTGGCACGCATGTCACCCTTGACGACGAGCCACCGCTTCTTGGGTCGACCTCTTCCACCGGTACCTTGCGGGGGCGGCATAGCCAGACATTTGTTGCCCACGTAATTTGCCGATCTCCGTGAGACATGACCATACCAACGAAGGCGGCACTCCTGCAGCTTGTCTGCGATGTCACGAATGCGAAGGCTGCCACGGATGCGGGTCCCACGCGATCTCTCCACACATCCACCGCAGCATCTTTATTTCCGTGACGCGCAGCTCCTGTTTGAAAAACATTAAATAAAAGTGAATCTACAAATTTTAGTATTATATAAACCTCAGGTATATTGTTAACTTTTGCTCCTCTTAGTTAGAAAACTCTCTCTTTTCTCTTCGTGCAAGGCAAGCAAGCTAAGAAAATGCGCATCAATGCGGTCCCTTTGTCGTCAAACACGACACAGCATATTTGCATTCAGCTGCAAAAGACACATACATAAAACAAAATGGATGAGACAGCTCTATTTAATTCACGTGTTAGAATTGATTGCAATGCTTTTTGCCTTTCTTTTGACAGTGCCTAATTAGTCTGCGCTCTACTGGTATGGTAAAAGTTGTCAAAATTATTATTTCTTCGCCTGTGATTTCGAATTAAAAATTGATTGAGAAATAAAAAAAGAAAGATACACTTGTTCAACAAAATCGACAGTAAAACTTTATTAAAATCTTTTAAACAAGATTTTTGGTATGCAGATAAAATGGTTGCTTGTGTAAGGTTTAGCAACCTACCTATGCCATAACACTGGTGGTTTCTGGATCGAAAAAATCTTCTGTTTTGATCTGATTTTGTGTGCCTTACGGATTTGCAAGTCCGCTTTACATTACTTCAAACCTTTATCTGGACATACACACAAGAACCAGAAACACAATTTACAAAAACGGCCTCGATTCATTTTAATTTCGAAGAGACCTCGAAAAAATAAGAAAGTGTAAGATTAACTACTAATAAACGACGTTCGATTTTCAATACGAAATTGCTTCAATACGTTGACATCATTAATATTCACAATCGTAAGGAACCATTTTTTCCTTATTAGTTATTTTTTAATTAAACAAATTGTGTTTTGTCGCTTTTATCGTCATTTCTTAGCGATGTGATCGCACGCGGGCACAGCGCCTTTATAAAAATAGGAATTCAGTACATTTTTGTACGCCTCTTGTGATTTAATATAATATATGTTCAGAGTAGAAATGGGGAATTCCTATTAGAAATGACGGAGGGACTTGCGTTATCTATTGACATCGAAGTCTGTGGCAAGCCTTAGCTGCAGAACATCTCATTTGGAATATGAAAGTTTCTCTGCGGACGGAATTCTCTTTGTTCACAAATGTTCACGAAGCTAATTACACGGCTAACTTCTTACACAACCACTGGTCTAAGCGAATTACATACAAACAGTTTGACCTTTTTGTTTAGCTAGATGTTTTAAGTGTTATTTGTTCTTTCTTAACTACGCCGTTTTACAGAAAGCGTCTTTGCAAAGTCGGTGCTTTAAATTAATAACGTTTACCTAATATTATCAATACCATTATCAGTAAGGCCCGAAATCCCTAGCGTCCGATGACTTTTTTTTTATAAACAAACAACTCTTTCCAGTAGACTAGTTAGTTGTCCCACAAAACTATTTTCACAGTTTGTCTGTGGGATCACGAGTCTCTAACTTATTAAACTTAAACGGTAAGGTAAATTAGCTATGTAATATTTTTTAAGTTTTCTTTTAAATACTTTTAAGTATATTTTGTTCTCGGCGTATGTCCTCAGGTAACCGATTCAATAGGTATGGTATCCGTTTCTTTAATGTTCTGTCACCAAAGTAGTTATTAACTATAGGTATCTCGAATTTGCCCGCGTTATTTATTACTAATAGGTATTTATGTTTCAAGTTGACAGGGAGAATTTTACATATTATCTTAAATAATTTATAATAATTTCCTTTGCAATTTTCTTTATAGTTTTGTTATTTACTAGTAGTTTAAGGAATCTAATTTGTAGTACTTCAAGCTTATTAATGTGTGTTTTAAATGTTAGTCCGTAACTGTCAAGAGCGTAGCCCAAAATTGATTCAACTAATGAGAGGTATAATAATTTTAATGTACTAGTAGGAACCTTAAATCTTAAGTGATAAAATTTACCTGAGAGTAATCTTAACTTATTACAAATGTAGTCTACATGATGTATCCATGAAAATTATTGTCTACTTTAACACCGAGGTAAGTAACACAATCTACTTTTTAAGGGAGTACAAATACAACATTCAAAACTATTATGTAGGCACGAAAGACTATGTGTATACATGAAGGGTGGTGGCCCAGCAGGACGCAGATACGGTGAGTGGCTAATTAGTAGATTAGTTTTGTAAGAGTTTAAAATAATACCATTTTCATGCGACCATTTAACTACCATCTATATCGCACTGCACCAAGTGACACGTATCCGCCAGATCAGTGCCGGCGCGAAGCGTACATAAGTCATCCGCAAACATATATGCCGAGCAATGCTGTAATACATTACATAAGCTATTGACGTGTTGTAAGTAGCAGATTGGCCCACATCCAGAACCCTGCGGAACCCCACACCTCACCTCCGCCGTCTCACTGAACGCATCACCAACCTTCACGCGGAAGCTGCGTGATGTGAGATAATCGCGGAACCACTGATTCAGGGGCTGCCCCACACCACACTCGCCCATTCCCTTCAAAAGTGTTTCCGATTCTAGGGTATCAAATGCTTTTTAAAAGCATAAAAAATAGCCACAATAAACTGTTTATTTTCTAAGTGAGTATTAATTTCATCTGTATATTTAGTTAATAATGTATTTGTACTTTTCCCCCTTTGAAACCCATGTTGACACTCGTTTAGTATTTCATTCTTCTGCAAATAATTCCCAAGTTGATTTACTATACATTTTTCAATGTTTTGTCTATACTGGATAGGATGGCTTTTGGTCTGTAGTTAGAAAATTCTTTACGGTCACCTTTTTTATGAACTGGGCGAATTATAGCTTCTTTTAATTTATTTGGAAACTTATGGTGCTCAACTGACAAATTTATTAAGTTCGCTATTACAGGGCTGACTTTTTCAACAACTAATTTTATATCCGACATCCGCACGAGATCACTTCCAGGCGACTTATTACTAATTAATTTATTAATTACGCGTTTAACCTCCCGACTAGTGACTGGTTGCCATCTCATGCTAACATCTGATCTATTAACGTAGCTGTCCCTTAGTAACTTTTTTATCGGAACATAAGTGTCTAATTTGATTAACTTCACTTAAAAAGTTTGTTGCAAACCCGTCACATATTTCTTTCGAACTACCCTTATTTTTCATATTAGTAAGTATTAAATTGTCTATCGATTGTTTTACATTACCTAACAAGCTATTTATCTTGTCCCATATTTTTTTAATATTTTTATTACAGTCTAATATACTTTTTTATCATATTCAATTTTAGACTTAAAAATGGCCTTGCTACATATGTAAGAATTTGCATTGTAATATCCAATTTTAGTATTTTAATAACTGTAATACAGGCTAAATATTTAAGGATAAATTATTGTTATTGAATACTAAGTACTTCCGTTCACATCACATATTCTATCTTTGTAGTCTTTGCAATTTATATTCATATTGTTAAAATTAAGTTTTATTAAATGATTTATTTAGTTTCTGTGTATTGTCAACATATTTCTAACAAGTTACGTAATGTTATAATAATTTTATAGTATTTCCGGTGAAAATATAAATTGTATGAACAATGAGAATTTCCGGTAGAATTATTGATTGTTAAAATGATGTATTCCCATTGGAATATTAAAACACACTTCCGGTAGGATTTTTGTCCGTAAAATATTGTATTTCCCTTGGAATATTAAAACTCATTTCCGGTAGAATTATTATTAAAAATATTGTATTTCCGTCGAAATATTTAAATACATTTCCGGCTAAATGAGAAGTTGTGAAACGACACCAACGTTGAAGTTAGAAATTCAAGGCGGTATAAAAGTGTCGTGAAAAGCCAAAGCTGGCAGTCTTGGTGTAAATCTTGATGTCAAATTAGATAACCAATAAAGTGATACGCTGTGAAATAAGGTGTCTTACTGAAAACGCTGCTCGTCACCCTATACTAACTTCTGATATTTATTATCAGAAGTGGGATTAACAGGTACGCTCACTTTAATATTTTGGCATTTAACCTATTATTTTTACTTATATTATGTTGCATTATAGAGAGAAAGAGTTAATTTTTTCTAAACTATGTAGTATTTACTACACGAGCATGGTTTATTTTTTTATTTTACATGAAATGAAATATGAAAAATTACATTTTATCCCTCTAGCAACCATTAAACTTTGGCTTGGCTGTATGAATTCCCGACGACCTAAACATCCGTAGTGTGACTCGTTTAGTTAAAACCACAAACTTTTATTTTCCTAGTTTTTAAATACCCGATTTTTAGATTAAAAAAAAAAATATATTTTAAAATGATCCTCTAGCAAGTAAATTGTAGTGTTAATTGTCAATTATTTTGGTTTTGGTATGCAAACATTTCTTTCAACGTTTTAAAAACGTCACACCTTCTTAAATATCCAACATTCTGTTAATGATAGGTTAATAAAATAAAATGCTTTTAGAATGAACAACGTGTAAAATAACCTAAAGTGAACAAGTGCTGTCCGTTATTTTTGGTATTTCAGGATGAACGATAGCGAGAAAATTGTGAACATGCCGTCACCTAGTCCTCGCAACTCACGCAGCCGGGAGAGAAGTGGTGAGCCACGACACAATCGACGCACGCGCAGCCGCTCCCGCTGCAGTAGAGGAAGACTAAGCCGATTGTCTGAACGAAGTCGAAGTCCTATCCTGCCCCACGTGAACGTTCCTCATCGTCGCAAATGCTGGACGGATGAAACACAGTTGCAGATGAGTGGCCATGGCTATTTCTCTCGACGTGGCTCTCCGGAACATCTGTCAGCACGCCGAGAATCGCGTAGCCGTTCACGTCATAGTGAATGGTCGACGCGTACTCACCGAACGTCACCAGAGCACCGAGGAAAATCAACGCGTCGCAGCCCTTCTAAACGCCATATCGACAACGACCAGCCTCAGCCTGGCAGCCAACCACGGACGCAGACCCCAAATGATGACGGTATGGCTATGCTGCTTAGTAATTTAAACTCCAATACAAATTTCAAGAATTTAATGACTTTCATGAGTAATTTTATCAAGCCAGATCAATCTCAACGATTACATTTTGATAAAAATATTATACCTGAATTTGATCCAACCATAAAAAATCATCGAATAGAAAATTGGATTTCGAAAGTTAATGAATGCGCACATATTTATAACTGGACTGAACAACAAATATCACATTTTGCTTTACCACGGCTTGTAGGGCATGCCAAAAAATGGTATGAGGGCTTACAATCTATAAACCGCACCTGGGCGGAATGGCAAGATTTTCTTAAAAGGGCATTCCCTTCAGAATCCAACTATGGGACTCTCTTGTCGGACATGCTAGAAAGACGATTTAAGTTAGGAGAGTCACTAGATAATTACTATTACGACAAAATGGTACTTTTAAATTCGTGCGAAATTACAGGCAAAAGGGCAGTAGATTGCATCATACATGGACTTGATGATAAAACAATTAGAGCTAGCGCCTCATCGGCCCGATTTGCAGAACCAGAAGATCTACTCGGCTTTTTGAAAGATATTTGTAGTGAACGAATAGATACAAAAGTAACTAAAATTAAACAAAATTTCCAAGGAAATGAGGTGACCTGCTCTTTCTGCAAAAAGACAGGTCATAATATCAAACAATGTAGGGCTTTGTATTGTTACAATTGCAGGCAAAATGGTCACAGAGTCAGTCAATGTACGCAACCTTTACTAAAATGTGAAACGTGTCAAAAGGTAGGGCATAAGAGGGAAGACTGTTATAAAAACAAAACTAAGTCTAATCCTGAGAAGCGCGTCATGAGTATTGAAGTAGGTGATAAATGTAACACAAAATTCTATAAGCAAGCATCTATAAACAATGGCAACCATAAAATTAATTGTTTTATTGATTTTGGAAGTGATTGCTCATTAATTAGAAAAGATTTAGTCGATCAATTAAATCTTAAAATAGAAGCTGGAACGATACCTACAATCAAAGGAATAGGCGAAACTAGTATCATGCCTATAGGCAAGACTAGTTTCAAAGTTGATATTGATTCGGTTGATTCTATCATTACTGCTTATATAGTAGATACTAGCGATCTACATGTTCCCCTTTTGGTAGGTCAAAATTTTACTGAGTTGCCTCAAGTATTAGTTATAAAAACAAATGAAGTTCTAAAGATAGTGAATAGAGATTCTCTTTTCCCCGATTTAGATATTGAAAACACTTCACTACTAAAATTATACACTTTGGAGTCATCTGTGGTCAATAAAGTAGGTGCCATACGCTGTTTTACTTCACTCATGTTGAATGGATCTATATTTGTACATAGTAGTTATCGAAATTACTCTGGTGTAGAATACTGGATTCAGGAAGGTGTTTACCAAATTAAGAAAGGTGAAACATCAATTTTGGTGATAACGCCATCCGCTAGTTTAGCTATTCGATCTAATACATTGTTAGTTCGAGCTGAAAAGGTAGAGACAGAAATAAAACACATTCAGCGATGTCTTAGAATGTAGAGTAGTTACAAACCAATTGACAACAATGATATAAACATAAATAATGATCTCTCTCTTCTAGAGAAACATAAATTACACGAATTAATTAAACAATACCGTAAGACTTTTGCACAAGATCTTTCAGAATTGGGTTGCACTACATTGACTGAAATGGACCTCAAATTAACAGATTCCACGCCAGTAGCGTATAGACCATATAGGATAAGCTATAAAGAGAGAGAAACTGTACAAAATATGGTTAATGAGCTTTTAGAAAACGATATTATCGAAGAATCTTGCTCATCTTACGCTAGTCCCATTCTTTTAGTATCCAAAAAGACCGGTGGTCAACGTTTATGCGTCGATTATAGGGCTTTGAACAGTCGCACGGTGAAAGACCACTATCCACTACCTCGCATCGAAGATCAACTTGATATGTTAAGCGGCTCGAAATATTTCACAAGTCTCGATCTTACTAGCGGATATTATCAAATACCTGTAAAACCTGAGTGCCGATATTTAACTGCATTTGTTACTCCCAACGGTTTGTACCAATTTAAAAGAATGCCCTTTGGCTTGGTCAATGCTCCTGCCATTTTTCAACGAACCATAAATAGAGCATTGGGCCTGGGTAATTCAGCATCAAATTCTGATCCGAAACCAGCATTAGCATACATGGATGATCTTATTATAACATCCAAAGATTTTAGTGAAGGCATAAACAAATTAGAAACTACATTCCAGTTGCTCAATAAGGCTAATCTCACATTAAATGTTAAGAAATGTAACTTTTTTCAAACTCAAATTGATTATTTAGGGTTTGAAATAACGTTAGAAGGTATACGACCGGGAGAAACTAAAATAGCTGCTGTACAAAAATTTCCAGTACCAAAAAATGTCCATGAGGTACGACAATTCATAGGTTTAGCAAGCTATTTTCGTAGATTTATCAAAGATTTTTCACTAATTGCTCGCCCATTAACAGATTTAACTAAGAAAAACTTAACTTGGCAATGGGGAGTAAAAGAGTTAACTGCTTTCAATGACCTTAAAAATAAACTTATACAAAGACCTGTCTTAGCCTTGTACAATCCTAGTTATATAACTGAACTGCATACAGATGCGAGCAAGATCGGTTTAGCGGGTATTTTGTTGCAAAAAGAGAAGGAAGACTCCCCTTTGAAACCCATAGCGTTTTACAGTAGAAAGACTACAATTGATGAACAGAAATTTCATGCCTATGATTTAGAAACTTTGGCCGTTATTACTTCATTGAATCGATTCAGGGTTTATTTACTTGGCGCACCATTCACTATTGTTACGGATTGCAACGCTTTACGTGCAACATTTTCTAAAAAGGATTTACTACCCAGAATTGCTCGATGGTGGTTAACTTTACAGGAATACGATTGCAATATCATATATAGGCCTAATCACAATATGATGCATGTTGACGCCCTCAGTCGCAACCCTATTGATGCTATATCCCAAGAATGTGATGCTGAAATACCTCGTGTCATGGCTATTACGCAGAATGATTGGCTTTTAAGTTTACAACTGACAGATCCCAAGCTATGTTACATACGTGAGGTCCTAGAAGACCCTAAATACAATGAATTGATTGATATCAAACAAAATTTTATCGTTAAAGATAACAAATTATTTAGGAAATTAGGAGAAAACGATCTTAAATGGGTTGTACCCAAGGGTGCCAGATGGCGGATATGTACCTTAAACCATGATGATGTTGGACATTTTTCATCAGAGAAAACTTTATCACGTATAAAGAAGGATTTTTGGTTTCCGAAAATGAAGAAATTTGTAACCAAATATGTAAAATCTTGTATTAATTGTGCTTATGGTAAAGACAATTGCACAAAAAAAGAGGGATATCTACACCCTATACCAAAAATTGATATCCCTTTTCACACCGTACATATCGATCACCTGGGGCCCTTCGTTAAAAGTTCACGTGGTAACGCATATTTACTGGTAATCGTAGATGGTTATACCAAATTCTGTTTACTAAAGCCTCTTCGTCATCTCAAGTCCTCGTTAACAATAAGAGCATTAAGTGATGTGTTTTCTACTTTTGGTTTTCCTACAAGGTTAATATCACACAGAGGCACAAGCTTCACCGCCAAAGAATTAGAAAAATTCTGCGAGGTATCCCATATAAAACACATTTTAAATGCGGTATCTTCGCCTAGATCTAATGGTCAGGTTGAACGCTATAACCGGACTGTACTGGACGCATTAACCTCTTATGCAAATAAAAATGGCGAGTCCAAGTGGGACCAGGAATTGGGTAAAATTCAATGGGGCCTTAACAATACACTGAACAAAGGCATAGGCAAGACCCCATCTGAGGTATTATTTGGTCATTCCCTCACACATGCTAGTGAGAACATGTTCAGTGAATTATTTGAAGAGTCTCGGATTCCGAAACAAAACCTTAATGATATAAGGACGGACGTAACACAACATATAGCTAAAGATCAACAACAACAAAAAGAGCGATTTGATAAGAAAAGAAAGGAACCGATTAATTATGCAATAGGTGACTTAGTTAAAATCAAAAAACAGATCACGTCACATGAAGGACAAAGCAAAAAACTTCACCCTGTCTTCTCTGGCCCATATCGGATCACAAAGGTCCTAGATAATGATAGATTCGAGGTTTCTAGTATACCTGGTACTGACATAGGAAAGAAAAAATACAGCAATGTGTGGGCTGTTGATCAAATTCAACCTTGGATTAGTACTCATGTAAATAGTCCAAGTTCTGAAAGTGAGGTAGATGATTAATTTGGCTGGATCATATTCACGTTTTCAAAGTAGTAGTCAAATAAATATATAATATGAAGCATTAGTAATTGTATTATATTTTCCTAACTATTTATAAAGAAATTTATTCGAAGCTTGATGAACTTTTCCAAGCATTGAATGAAATAAAAAATACTTGATGAATTTTTCCAAGTATTTATGAAGATATAATGAATTGATTTTGTTATGTTTTCTTAATTATTTATAAAATAATTTACTAAAAGCTTGATGAACTTTTCCAAGCACTTAACGAAGTAAAAATACTTGATGAATTTTTCCAAGTATCTATCAAGATATATAGATAAAAAGATTTACTTGATGAATTTTCCAAGTAAAATGACATTTCTGAATTATGCTTGATGAATTTTGCCAAGCAACCGATCATGGAGAGGTATTTTTGTTAAAAATATATATAATATAATAATATGTAGCATATGAATAAGTATTGAAGTAATTCGTAAGTAAATGTATATACATAAAGATAAGTAAGCAGTACAATGTAATGTAAATTGAAGCATGTATGGTTGTACTTATTATAACATTAAAACTTCATTAGTGTAGAAATACATTGTATAAGAAAAAACTTTTTTTTTTTTTTTGCATATACATAATATTTCAAAACTGCGAACGTTTGAGGACAAACATATTATTGTCAGGAAGGCCGACTGTAAGAATTTGCATTGTAATATCCAATTTTAGTATTTTAATAACTGTAATACAGGCTAAATATTTAAGGATAAATTATTGTTATTGAATACTAAGTACTTCCGTTCACCTCACATATTCTATCTTTGTAGTCTTTGCAATTTATATTCATATTGTTAAAATTAAGTTTTATTAAATGATTTATTTAGTTTCTGTGTATTGTCAACATATTTCTAACAAGTTACGTAATGTTATAATAATTTTATAGTATTTCCGGTGAAAATATAAATTGTATGAACAATGAGAATTTCCGGTAGAATTATTGATTGTTAAAATGATGTATTCCCATTGGAATATTAAAACACACTTCCGGTAGGATTTTTGTCCGTAAAATATTGTATTTCCCTTGGAATATTAAAACTCATTTCCGGTAGAATTATTATTAAAAATATTGTATTTCCGTCGAAATATTTAAATACATTTCCGGCTAAATGAGAAGTTGTGAAACGACACCAACGTTGAAGTTAGAAATTCAAGGCGGTATAAAAGTGTCGTGAAAAGCCAAAGCTGGCAGTCTTGGTGTAAATCTTGATGTCAAATTAGATAACCAATAAAGTGATACGCTGTGAAATAAGGTGTCTTACTGAAAACGCTGCTCGTCACCCTATACTAACTTCTGATATTTATTACATATATTTCTATATTTAGTATAATTTAACCTATTTACCATATGTTTTGGCTCATTGCACAATACATTAAATAACCTATCTCTTTTTTGTATCATTGTTTTTAAATTGTCAGTTATCCATCTCTTTGAATCTATTGCTTTTAATTAATTTAATATCTTGCAATATATAACATTCATTATAAATATTCGTAAAAACGTTAGCGTAAGACTCATACAGCTTAATAGGACATTATATCTTCATCAAGTCATCAAAGTTTGTTACCAATATTTTTTCCCTGACCAGTCTATTATTCAAAACGCGCCGAGAAGCGGGCCGCGCCGGTGTCACGTGGCGTGGTTCGTACGAAGGACGCGGTCTCCGGCTGAAGTACGTTTTCAAATGTATAGCTGCCGAAATGTAATAGTTGTCCGATATCTTATGTTTTATCACTGCAGACTCAATTATTGACAAGGGCGCCCTAACGTAAATGTGATCCAAACATGATTCTACCAAATTATTCACAACTATTTATTTACGTCACATATACATCTAGTAAAGCCGTATTCGGCCATCAAATTTTCGTATGCGATAACACGGTTATCTCGGTAATTTAACAGATCAATGTTTATATCACAACTTGATTTCAATGATGGAGGCCTTTGCCCAGCAGTGGGGTAGCTTAAATAGGCTTTCACTTTATCTAACATCGCTTCATAATACCACTTTTGGGGAAATGTCTAAATACCAGACTAACGCGTATGATTTGTGTGTTACCCTATTCAATCCAAAGGTTATTCGTAATATCGTAAATTCGTCACAAGATAGGATCAGACTCTTAACAATCATCATATATTATGTTCCAGCGTCTGCATTATATGCCGTGGCTTGTGTCAACTACTTGCGTTTGCACGTATTTACTTTGGAAATTTAGTATTTTTTTTTCTACTGTTGTAAATTTTCTGTAACTGCTTATACTGTATTAATTTAAATAACTATCAGTATGAACTTCGCTGGTCCTTAAGCTTGTGCAAAAAACCCCAGTCGGCGCATTATTAGCAATAACTTTTTCTTGCATTTTCAATATGTTTTTTTTATATTATCTTGCCCAACCTTGGGTATTTAAATAAATATTAAAATTGGTTAACTATCGGCAAAATAATATCAATAATAATATATAATATAATTTCTTTATTAGGTGCAAGTTTCATTGTATATACAAATTACAAACAAACCATACAAAATACAGTACACAAAAATAATTGTTATCTACTTATTAACTAAGTATTAAGCATTTTTCATATATCATAATCATTATCATTTATTTACTCGCCATAATAAAAGTATACAGTGGTAAGGGTACAATGAGAACAGTAAGTACAGTTTGATTATGGTGGGCTGATACCTGAACTAGGCCGGAGCCTGTATCTCAGGATATCAGCCCTCCACCTCTAGAGAACAGTTCAACAGTATCTAATGACATAAGTATGAGACAATGATTCAAAATTTTCGAAATCTAAGTATTAATTAGCAAATCTTATCTAAATAAATAAAACTGGAAGAAATGCCTTGGTTTTATTCATACTGACTGGCTACTTCCGATTTGCTCTCCCGTGAAAGATTCCGTTGAACAATATTAATAATTGTAATATAAATATATTACTGGTTAAAGAATACACAAGTTAACTTTATCTCCCAAATAAACTCTTATTAAGTACTTTACTAGTTCACTGTACTGTCACATTAGCAATGAGAACGATAGAGAAAAACAGTTTATTAGCATAAAAGGTGTTTCAAGCCTCATTAATAGAAGGGGCTAAATTTTACCTCTGCCCAAGCTCCTCGTATTTTCTTCAGGCTATACCTACGGTTTGTTATACCCTAGGGTGCGTCTTTCAGCCTATAAAAATGAAGTAACAGCGAGGTAAGTGGTCCCTCATCCGTACTTTAAACAAACTATAGTTGAGAAGAGGGGTTTATAACAGCTGGCGTTTATTGTTTTTTTACTCTTTTCCTACAAAAGTTAACTTTACTGCCCGTTTTTACTAAACTTTAGTAAGGCGAGAATTTCAGTGTTTAAATTAACTATGAATTGTTAAATTACAGACGAGAACAATAAAAACGTAACATACAATTGATATATCTACACTTAGGAGCGAAGAAATCGATCGACTGCCGTTTTTTTAAGATTTGTCATTATTACTCAATTTCTTCGATACGAAGTAAATTTATAAAATGCGTAGGTACACCTGACTTAATCGTAACTACCGCTACACGTCGAAATGTTGTTTTCCTTTATTCAATATATTTTAATAGTATAAAATATAGGCGATCTTCATTTCAAAAGCCCCCTTTTGTATTTTCCCTTTATCCCCCTTTTTTATTCCCCAATATTTAAATTACTATTTCTTTATATTTTAGTTAAAAAAACAAAGAGTCTAGTGTAGCAAACAATCCCTCCAGCTCGTTGTACGAGCCGGGTCAAAAGTTTACCCGAAATAAAATTAAAAATATTTTTCTCATAAAGGATCCAAATTCAAAACCATCCCCACGCTGCGTCATCGCAAACAGTCATAACGGGCGCGATTGTCTTTTTGTACCCTAATTCAACCCTTGTCATTCTCTGGTGATATCTGTGAAATTCCAGACGGGTATCTTTGAACCGACACTATTTTTCCTGGCTAAACGTAAGTTATGTGAGGAAAAATGTCTAGATGGTTTATTTGAATTCAGAAAAAATTGAACTTGAATAAATGTAAAAGCTGTTCTTTGTATGCTCTAATCTAAAATTATATAGCCATATAAATCCAAATTCTACCCATTAAAATGTTACTTGCAAATAAAATGGCAGTCAATGTAATTTTTACGTTACAATAATTCCGCCACAAGCTGCCAAATGTTTTCAAGGTTTCATCGCAGAGAGTATTTGATGCATTAAATTTTTTTGATTTTATGAATCCATATTCGTGACACATAATCTAAAAATAAGAGTTGGATGATAAAAACTTATGTTAAGGCCTGTTCAGACCTGAACGGTATTCGCTGCCGCTGTGGGTAGCGGTACATTTTGCCGCGGAACTTGATACTAAATACCTGACCGAAACCCGCGCGGTATTGTACCGCTACCCACAGTGGCAGCGAATACCGCTCAGGTTTGAACAGGCATTTAAATGCATCATTCCCCAATGTCTGACCAATGCCTGAATTCTGGAACGTCTGTCAAAGTTGAGCAGCACTTACATGTAGAGCTGTCGCTTTTATCAGCTGCTGACAGATGACAGAACAGCATCAATTTGCAGGTTGGTTAAATTTTGATGTCTTCACTGAAATTTGGTGTGAGAGAATGTGCCTAAGTAATCTCATTTAAATAATTTGTTGAGGGGCTCATCAGATAGGAGTCGACAAGTCGCAACAAATCTTCCTGCAAACCCTCCAAGTACTAACTAGGCCTGAATTAGGTGCTTAATGGCACTTATGTCGATTAAGTTGTTTGAAGTAGTTCACCGTTACTGTTAAGCTGCAAATAACAGGCTAGAGCCAGCCAGATGTGGATGATAAATTATAATAAGTGTTTATTAGGACCTCATAATGATCCGAAGGTCAAGGTTCCATCCACGTCACCACCACACTCCTTCCACTGACCTCGGTGGTGGGAATTAATGGCTCAATCTTTTAAATGCAAATCAAGCTCGTGTCAGCCTTTTATACAGATATGCCGTCTCGTGTTTGAGTGGACTCAGCAAATTACCTAATAGAAATCCATTAACCCCTTGAGTGTCAGCCGAAAACACGGGTGTTCGTAAGAAACCCCTAAGAAAAAAATGGCAAACAATGCAAAAACCGGAACAATAGAAACACGAGACGGGTTTTATACCTCTAAGAATTTATATGGCGTTAGTGTCTTCATATTATCGAAATTGGATTATTTTTTCAGGGGAAACTTTGCACTGAACTGGTAAAGCTACATGTATATCACCATAAAATCAACAACTTGAGATTAGATTTTAAGTAGCAGTGAACTTACGGGGTGTCACACTGATCACAAATTTTTTATAACAACTTTTCTGTACTGTGACCAGCAATGAATAAATAAAATGAAATGAAAACTCAACTACATTAAGAGTATCAACTAAATTAAAATCCGGAAATTCTCGTGGTAAATTTTGTTTTAAAACATCGTATTTTGATATAGGCATTAAAACTTTGGGTGCATTTAAATTTGTTAATGTTGGACCATACCATTAAAGTATTAAAACAAAACTTGTTAAAAGTTTGATTTGGCACAAGTTAAAAAGCTGTCAGTTACAATCGAACCTCACGATGATTAAATTTAAAGAGAAGAGAAACTGTGCACGGAGAATAGAAGGGGTTTTCCTTAGAATTACATATAGAAACCAAGTCCGCGAGCCCATTCTCAATAAATGGCTCTAAACGGAGCACTTTGCAGTGTTCATTACAGCTCCGCACTGTTCAGTGTCAAAGCGCGCCGCACGTAAGCAAGTAATAGTCACGCATGTGTGGATCGGATTAGTGCTTCATTTCTGACGGGGCTGTTGTATGAAGACTATCCTTCTATACGTTATTATTCTAAGGGGTTTTCTAATAAAGAGTTTTGCGTTACCGTAAGTTTGCAAGGATTTCCAGCTGTTAAATAAATCGCTTCCGCTACAGTCTGCTTCTACAAGTACATTGCAAGCAATGTTATAGACAGCTTTTACAATATTTAACTAAACGACACGCGAACGATACTAACTACTTAAACCAAATGAGCATCAAACTTGAATCAGAGTCATCTTAGCCTGCCTAGTTTCAAACAATTAGTGGTATGTCTACCACATTAAAAATCCAAGCTATGTTCTGAGAAAACATAGCACTGGGTAGCGTAGACACCTAGGGCCGCAAATTGAATTTTCCTAGTTTCCCCATAATAAAAAATTAAATAAGCATTTTAAAATGCTAAAAAAGAAGTAATAATAATCATCAGTAGTCATTTAGAATTGTAATTGAAAAAAAAGTCAAAATAACTTTAAGTGGCTGAAATATAATTTTTAAACTATGAATTAAAAACGCATGAGGGAAAACTTCTTCAGTTCATAGTTTAGATTTTAAGCTACTCCTGACTTGACTGACCATATTGACGTAAAAAAGGTCCTCTCAGTTTTCACATACTTTTAACGATGACTCAAATATGTTACAGTTTCTATTAGAACTCAGATTATTACGAGTATAACCGGGGTGTTCCTTCGTTTTGCTCACGCCAAGGGACCTTTACGATCGGATCGGATCACACAGATGGCGATAATGTGAGAGGCAATAATTTGAAAATATGACGCCTCGGGTCAGGTATGGGCAAATTTACGACGTTAATTTCGACTGTGGTTGATGCTAGATCTGTTTTGGGTCTCTGTAATGTTTATGGCCTTGAAACACCTTATCTTTCTGAATTATTTATGCCCTTGCTTACCCTTGCTATCAGCCTCTTCTTAAAGATAATTTAACCTAAACCATTTCAGGTAGAGATTGCTTTTAGGTTTAGATATAAATTCGCCTAAATTGTACATCACGTCTAAATTTTAGGACAACACAATGAAATAAGGATTGTAAAATTATTTAGGCATTTTTTTGCTCATCAGTTAAAACAATAAAGTCACCATAATGTCCACTTCGGAATGTAGTGTTCCGCATAGATTATTCATTACACGAACAAATGACTCATTTAATTTCTAACCCAAAACAAAAAAAAATGAATTTCCGGCACTTGTGTATGAGAGAGTATTGAGCCTGAGATGGGTTTCATAGAAAACACGTTCACCGAAATCTTAACGTGCAGGAAAGCAGCCTTCCCGAGTTGGGCATTTAATTAACTTATACGTCCGGCGTACCCTTGGCATTCTGCCAGGACAGCAAGTCGGTAACGCAGACTGACTGATCCTTTCACCACGATCACAAATTACACATGGAGCGCAGCGCCCCGGACAGATCGTCCACTTAGAACAAACCGCCAGTTTAATCACAGACACATTGAATTTACAGACGATAGCGGCACCAAATAAAGAGTTTACAGAAGGACCGCTCTCGCCTTTTTCTATCATCTTGCCTGATTGCCTAGGGTTGCTACTCACTACTATATTCGCCAGATAAGCGCGATTTGACAGATACCGCCAAAAATAAAATACATCAAGTGAAAAGTACCTACCTAGTAGGCTGTAGATAACACCATGAGCCACCGCTTCGGCGGTCACCTGTCGGCGGCGCGGCGCAGACGCAGCAGCCGCGCGTGCCAATAAAAGAATATAGGTACCAAAAATACTGGTGTTTTACGAATGCATGATAAGATAAGTTACGGAAAAAGTAAAAGCCCATTTGTACTGGATTTGAATGTGTTACGAAATATAATGGTTTACCTACCTGTATACTTATAATACTCGTACATAGTACTACTAACTTGCAAACGTTATCTGAGTTTTACTTACCTTTCAACATCATTTGGTAACTTAAAAAACGTATAATCACAGTTTCGTTCATCAAAATATATCTGCGCGAAACCATTTTTGACCATTGAACTATAATGTAAGTATCTGACGACGTAGGTACAAATAATATCTCAATGTTTTTGACAGTGCGACTGACCGCGACGCTGAAACTCTCTGACTTCTCCTGTAAACTCACGTCTCTGTGTGCGTGTGTCAAAAATGGCGTGTTGTTCTAAGCGAGCTTTCTGTCAGAGCGCCGCGCATGTCTAATTTGTGATAGCGGTCAGAATCAATGTCACGGCCAGTCGCACTGACGCGAGTGGTCGAACTTGATGCTATTTTTCCCATGATGTATTTTGTTTTGGCGGGTTCTGTCCACTATAACCTTCCAAATTAATTCTAAAAATTCAGAGCAAAATAATAGCAACCCTTGGCGGTCAGGCAAGTTTAGGTAATTATACTGGAAAAGGCGAGAGCGGGCTTTCTGCAAACTCTTCATTTTGTGCCACGATGATCCAAAATGGCAACCGCCACCGCTGCGTGCCACTGCTGCAGTGGCGGAGCGTTGGGCAGCAACATAAGATAACATGACACTTTATCCCAAACGGGGTATTCAGAGGCAAGTGACTGTGTCGTCATGGTGAACGAAATACTCAGAAGCCCACTTTTCACCAATGGTATTAGAACCCTGCGTGGTAGGTGGTGAGCCTTCCGCCGTTATCCTGGTTGATTTGGTTTTTTATTGATGTTTTCCATCACCGGAGAGTAAGTCGGATATTTAACAATGAACACATAGATTCTGGTTTTGCCAGATTTGAACTCACGACCACACGATCCACGATCTGAGTTCGGGTGCTGAACCAAATTTTGTGGATTATCGACACGACGAAGGAGATCGAAATCTTGCACTATTATAATAAGGTCATCTATCTACTCGTACCTCGCGTCTCAACCTGCAACTGCATACGCTATCAAATATTCTCCACGGCAGGAGCCCTGTTAGTTGAAACATTTACCGGCTAGACTACAACTGTTTTAAAAGGTGGTAGTTGGCGCCGCTACCGAGATAGGAGACCGCGACATGTATTTGTCGTTATAGCTTGTTAGTTCCGCATATCTGATTTAATCACGTAGCAATAATTCTAGCACAACTTGTCTTTATTTTTTTAACTAACCTTTGTACATTTATTATTCACAAAATATGAAAGAAAATTCCTCCCTTATAATATGACATCTCTAGTATTTTCTTCAAGTGAAACTTTTCCTTTTTTGCTTATTCGGGTGCCAGCAGTACAATATTTGTTTAGTTTTATTAGCTCTTGAATTGAATGTACTTCTTGTGTCCACTGTTCAACGTTAAATTAAAAAAGTTTTGTCCGTCTTTCTTTTTTTGCATTTCTTCGAGATGAAACGAAACAGACTTTAGCTGTTCTGCAAATTTGAAGACATTCAGAGATTCTTTACTTTGTAATGTAAAACTGCTTTTAAAAATATTTACTTAATACGTCCTTCATTTCTACAATGAATAGTAAACTTTTTAAACAACATGATTAAAAAAGTTCTTTTTAGTATACAGTTTAGTTTCAGGGATTCTTCCTTATGAGGACGCTTAAATTGTGGAATAAGCTCCCTGCTGAGGTCTTATGATAGACTTCTTCAAGAGGGGGTTGAAAATAATTTTGCAGGGTCGACAACGCGCGAGTGATTCCCCTGGTGTTGCACGCGTCCATATGTTGCGGTAACCGCTTACCATCAGGCGGTCCGCGTGCTTAATTGTCACCGAGGTAATATGAGAAAAAACAAATACTGGGCAGACATGTACCGTCAGAGACCACATCGTCATTACTGATCAAATGACTGTCTAGCCAATATTAAATAAAAATAAAGTTGAAGTTAGCCACATACTTTTATCGTCTGGAATTATAACAAAAAAGGGTTTAAGAAGTATTTTTTCTGATCTTGATCAAAATTCCGTTTTTATGATGGTATAACATAAACTGCTTCGTACAAACTTTTAAATTTAAATTATAAAATCTTTTTACTTTCGCAAGACGGTTGAATAAAAAAGAAAATCGTTGTTATAAGAAGTTATAATAATTTTCATTCAACCGTACAAAGTCATAACCAAGTTTAGCTTGTTATGTTATGACTTTTTTACTTAGTTCTCCTTTTTAGTGGTCACAATCGTGTAAAATACATTTACTTTTAATTGGTACAAGTTTTTGCTTATGGATAGAGCGCGAATACTTGAACTTTCGACTATACATTTAGTTGGTGTTTACAAATAACTATCTACCTAATCAAGTGATGTGAAAACTCAAACTCAAACTCAAGTATCTTTATTTGAATAGACTCAATCAGTACTTTTAAATAGTCAAAAAATATACTAAATAGTAGACATAAATACTATAATAATATGAATACATAAATAAACAGTATACAAACTGTTGACTATACCTGAATAAAACTTGAATATATACCAAAACCGAAAAATAATGACTATTAAATAAGCAATAAATCACTACCTACAGCCCAAAAGAGTTATAAAGTAAGGAGTTTGATAATTTTTCGACCGCGTCAGATGCAGCGTGGGCACTTTTACGACAGTCCTTAAGTACTTGTAGAAGCCACGAAAACCGCTATTATCCGCCCGGAAGTGTTAGTTATTTTAACATATTGAAAGCGGTATCAAAAAGTTTAATTAAATAAAGGTAACAGGATTCCTGTCGCAGCAGACTGCATTGCTTAGCGGTGCACCTTTTAAGACCAGAATTGAATTACTCCAATCATCGAACAATATTTTTGAAGTCAGTTTTTTATCTCTACCATCAGTTTCCGTCACGTAGACGGCGATCGCTGCGTTATGTAATTTGTATGCTATTTTTGTTTCCATTTTAATTCACTAGGGGCTCTGTGCTGAATACCATACATTGGTGTAAATACTGATCATTTGATTCATTTTATATACGTGAGATGTTTTTATGTTCAAAATGATAATGATGAAAATCATAGAAATTTTGTTGCTCTAGTGAATTAGAAATTTCACGAGCCCTTTAGAGACGTTCGTTAGTTTCTCAGCTTTACATTATACAATTTTTATGCATAAACTCTCCACAGATGTACGATCTTGTAAAATAAGCACAATATAAACCGAATCCAAGTTCGTCGTTCCCAAGTTGTTTTGCATTCGTAATAAATCTGAGCGGTTGGTGCACTTGCGGGGTTTATAAGGCTGCCCTTCCACCAGAGTTATGCTATGCTTCGTTGCTGTGGATGCGTTTGATATCTTCGAGTCATATTTATTGGTCCACATAGCGCACTGGTGGAAAATGGTTCTACTAAGCTATGTTTTTTTATGTGACTGGCCTGTTGGAGCAATGGCAGCGATCCTGCCTTTAGCGCCGGATGTCGTGGGTTCAATCCCCACCCATGACAAACATTTGTGTGACGATCATTTGTGTTTGTTGTGTGACTGGGTGTTATTATCTATTTAAGTATGCATTTTGAAATATTTAAGTATGTGTATAAATAAGCCTTTGCTTAGTTTGGGGTCAGATGATCTTGGTGTAAATTGACCCAGATATTAAGGTGCTATAGATGGATGAGTAATGTGGACACGTACTATGGATACGTGCTGTGGAGGCGTGCTGCGCGTCTTCCCTACTGTCGATACATCGCATAGCTCGAGCGGCGTATCTTCAGCTACCTTGCGTCTTTCTCGCTCCGTTACATAGCATAGCATGAGTGGCAAATGTCTTATAGTTCCGTAGCCTTAATTGAACATTCTAGGAGAATAGCTGCATAGCACATCTCTGGTAGAAAAACAGTCTAAGCATCTCACCAAATATCTCTTTGTTTTATGAATAAACCTTTAGGTGCAGAACATTTTGTGTTTATTCTCTGTCTATTTAATCAACATTTCTAATAATTAATGTATGAATGTCTGTCTCTGACATCCATAGTGCAAGCTGTACTTAGTTTGGGGCCAGATGATCATGTCTTTCAATTAATTTTGACATTGTGCGTCTCTTAACACCGTATCCACAAACGCTAATCAAAAGATGAACACACCTCAAATTGATGCTGCCCTGTCACATGTCAAAAGAAATGAAAGGGACAACTATATTAAAGACTCCCTGCAAGGGGGCCCGGGGAAATGGGTGAAATGGCCCATAACCAGCGGACCGATCACCCGGCCCACTGCCAGCGTCCCCAGTCGAAATAATAATAATACTAAAGACTGCTCAGCTTTGATTGACGTTTCTGAATTCGGACGTTAGTGTTACTAAACTGTTTTGTTTTTCCGTTTTATATCTCTGCAACAACGCGAGTGAACGTAGCATTTTAATGAGTGTATTTTTAATTTATTGATATAATCAATCAACCAAGCACTTTACATCTTACTTTAACATTAACTTTGACGTAAACTATAGATTCCAATGAGAAACCCTACAAGTGATACTTAAAATAAAATATACTCTGACAAAGCCTCGCGTGAGGCCAGCGACTTTCGTGGCCCGTGTTTCTTCACGCCCTCAGTTGATTAATAGCTTGCAATGCTAACTTGCGTTCCCACTCGGCTCCGACTCGATTCGGTCCTGAGTTTTTGTGTCACCACGCCTTTTTGCTGTATACGCCATTAGCATGCAACGCAGCATCTAGAGGTTCAAAAATAGTTAAATAAGTGTAAATAACCTGCGCCCTCGTGGTTCCGACTGGCGGGAAAAATAATTATGTTTATTGTAAAAAAAAACCATGATAACGGCGGAAGTTTCACCATCTGCCACGTTGAACTATTCACTTGGTGAAATGTAACTTTTTTTTGGCTTATTACAATTCCTTACAGCGTCTCAAGTTCATTCCTCAAACTGAGCGTAGCCAGCAATTTTGTAATATGATCTGCTTTAATTTTCATGACGAAATTGCTTGCTAACTTACGGAATTAACTTGACCGGATAAAAGCGATTGAAATAAGGCCCCTGGACGGCGACAGTCAACTTGCCCCTGACCTCATCGTTTGAGATCTATTTGTGAGCGTATATAGTATTATATGTCATGTTATGAAATTCCAGAGTGTTTTTACCCACTAACCGCAGTTGAATGTAAATTATTGTTTATATGCAACTTACCATTTTTGTGCTTCTAACGCCGCAATTGCCAATTAGCAACGAATGCCTTCGAAGTAATTTTGTATCTGTTTTCCCCCTCTGAATTTATAAAATAGGAGGAAGCACATTCAACTGAGCGATCACTTGACGGTTAACAGATTTAACCTACGAGTATAATGTCACATCACAGGGCAAAAATCTTCCAACTTCGAAGATCTTCACTTATCTATGTGGTGTGCCAGGTTTAGGTAATCGAATTTGTGATCACCTAAATGGTTGAAATAGCATATAATCATTCACAGCTGAGCGAATCCACGTGTTTCTGGTCAAACTTGTGTTTCAAATGATTTACTGAGGGTGAAACATAATAATTCACGAAATTAGTTCCTCGAAGAAAAAATTCTTTGGAAGATTCCGTGGTGCTTCCGTAAGCCGCAATTAATTTTCAGGGCTTAGATTCAATATGGAATTTTTCTTATCATAACGTCGGAAAGTAGGACGCCAAAATTCCTTAAAAATCAAATAAAAGTCTGATTACGTTTATTTTATAATCCTTACTTCCTTTCTCCTTGGGGAATATTAGGAAAGAAGTAAGGATGATATTATATTTCTCTATCTAATTTCCCGCGAGCGGAAGCTATAACGTCAAAGTCCAAAAAAATTACGAGAAACTTCAAAATTTCCCCAGGCCTTACTCCAAAGATTAACGAAACGAAGTTACTAACATAACCTGCCTACGTGGCAGACGCAAGAATTATAGTAGGTAGTTAACGAGAAGAAACTAAATAAGCAAGAAAATCTCCTAACGAAGTGTTCCGCAAAGTGTTATCGCTCATTAGTACGCAAGCCGTGTCCCGGGTACTGCAAATTGTAATTATCCCACCTTTGTGTATCATAACTTTTTAGAAAGCTTGCAGATGGGACAGAAATAAACGTTTACGGTTATTTTATGCCTATTTCAAGGATATGATACTAAAAATTTTAATACTGTGTCGAAGTAGATAATAATATGTATATAGTACATTATGTTATAAGTGCGGTAAGTTGAAAATTACAGCCGAGGCGATATTGCTAGCCCGAGCCGTAGGCGAGGGCTACAAGAAAGCAGAGGCTGTAATTATCAAAGCGCACGTATGTCATACGACGTTTTATAACATATTTGAGAGGAAATAAATAAAAATCGGACTTTCTAAAACAAATAAAATCTTTAATCACTTGCTAGAGCAGTTAGAAAATGTTTACTTGTTCACAAATTAGCGATGCGCGCGCATCAGCGCTTTTTTTAAGGCAAAAGGCATTAAAAACAGCCAGTATTACTAATAAAGTAAATTAATATTTCTGTGTTTTTGTTACAGATGGTTGTAATTTATTGTCAAAATTAAATAAATTAAAGAATTAAATGTTTATTTATTATATTTCATCTCCCAAAGTTAATTTTATTCATAAAATGTTGACCTCTTTTCTGACATAAAAACTCTTTGCTAAAATTTAAAAAAGTACCGTTCGTTTTAGACGGAGCATCTTGCTAAACCGTACGTTTTACTATAATAAAAAAAACTCGTGCGTTTTACATTACATTACCGCACAAGTGCGTAATGAGATACATTACGTTATTGAAATTGGTGAAATAAGAGACCCTTTACGAGCAAATATGTTATAAATACCATTTATAACATATTTATCGTATTGTATCTCATTACGCACTTGTGCGTTATTGTAATATAAACGCACGAGTTTTTTTTTATTAAGGTAAAACGCACGGTTTAACAAAATGCTCCGTCTAAAACGAACGTGACTTTTTTAAATCTTAGTAAAGATTTTATTCATAAAATGTTGACCATATTTTATGAACAAAATTAACTTTGGGAGATAAAATATAGTAAATGAACATTTAATTCTTAAATTTATTTTGACAATGAATTACAACCATTTATCTGGAACAAAAACACAAAAATATGAATGTACTTTATTAGTAATACTGGCTGTTTGTTATGCCTTTGCCCTAAAAAAAGCGCGCGCATCGCTAATTTGTGAACAAGTATTTTTTTTGAACTTGTTTTAACAAGTGATTAAAGATTTATTTGTTTAAGAAAGTCCGTGTTTTATTTATTCCCTCGCAAATATGTTTTAAAACTTCGTATTACATACGTGCGCTTTGATAATTTCAGCCTCTGCTTTCTTGTAGCCCTCAACTTACCACACTTGTATTATAATGTACCTACTATTATAACGACTATGTTTTTGCGAGATAATATCCCAAAGAGAAGAACCGCAAAAAATCCAAAGTTACCGATATAGCTCATCGCATAGCCAAGCTGAAGTGGCAATGGGCAGGCCACATCGCTCGCAGAGCTGATGACCGTTGGAGTAAAGGGTCTTGAGCTGAGTGACGGCCACGAACTGGTTTACGCGGACGCTAGCGGCTGTCATTGGTGTAAACTTATGGTAGACATACCATATAAACCGGTTTCTCTCCGTACGCGACGAGGCCGCCAGTGCTTTTGCGCACACTTGTGGTAATGACACCTGTCACAGCGCGGGTTTCAAAGCTTTCTGTCTGTTCAGTTTATTTCCTCATGTAGTTTGCCTTGCCATAGACTGGAACCTATCCATTTTTTTTTTCAGTGGCAATTTTATGCCTTCTGTCTAATTGATCTTTGACTTGTCTGAATTACGTATGCACCTAAGCGGAGGCGATAAGTACTCCGACTCGCTCCTACGAGACACTTTTATGAGATCGCTCGGTAGTCCACAAGCGTCCTACTAATATTTACCTACGCTCTACTTGAATTTGTTGGTGATAAAGCTGAATTTACCCAAAAAATATTGTTTGAGCCTAAAGAGACTGAATTTAGCGGTAATTTCTAACGAAATAAGGTTTTTCCGAGCAAGACAAACACAGTAAAAGATTTTCCTTGGACTTGTTTAAATTCTAAGGATGCGAGTGCCTAAACTTTGCATAGCAGCTTAAATCGCTCAATCACAGGGACCAATCGCCGGTAACTTAAAAATTCCTATAGAATGATACAATTTGTAACATTACCGGTAGCAGAAACGAGAATTTCAATTAATGTTATTCTCTGAGTACCCCGATCCTTGAAGCCCCTTCCCAGAGGACCCCGAATACGATAAATATGATTGCATTTCTGTTTATGTCTTCTTTCTATTGTTTAATATGTGCTTCCATGTACGTATGCAGTAACATGTAACATGTGTCAGAATAATATGTAGAGATATAACAATTAACTACCGAAAATAATTACCGTTAGGCTTCTCGAATTAATAAAGGCACTAAAGGATTATTAGAACTAGCTTATAATTTGTGTACCAGCCTACCTAATGGGGAGAAAACTATGGTGGAAAGAAATATGAACAACAGCAAGGGATTTCAATAATCAATTATATTTTTCGAAAGTATTTCCGTTCGGAATCTAGATTCTGCTTTGAAGATCCGGCAAGAAACTCAGCAGCCCATTACATTTCAACTCAATTAATCACTATTAGTAAAACACTTTGCTAATCAATATTGTGCCATACATTAAATAAATAGCCACAAAACATTATATTACTCAAAATTAGCACAGTCTTAAAATATTTACGAAGTATTTAACTTTAGTGCTGGTCTGCCTGGATGAAATACAAGAACTCATCAATCCTAGTAGTGAGTCCTATTTATAGATAATTTAACATTGTGCAAATCATGCCATATTGGACCAATACAAAACGTCCATTCTTTGTATCTAATTATCTCCATCTATTGGAAATAATACTCAACATATAATGTTATAAATTACGTTAAAACCATTTGCACAATGTTTATTGTTATCACAGAATAAAAACAATGTTTAGCTTAATTGTGTTAACAAGATTAAATCTTACATGGAGACTTCATCATTTACTCTTGAAAACGGGCTTTAATTATTGAATATTATTATTGCCAACCCTTTAAAACATACATTGTTCTCATGAAATTATTAACAGAACATAATACTAGTAAATAGCTGAATGAATAACTCGAATTGATTATTATCAATTAACCATAAACAACTTCACAGTTTCAGTATCTATATTATGGTTTATTTAAAACAAATTACTACAAGTATTGAAACATTTCTTAAATAATCCTGTGAACATTATTGAAGTGTTTTATATACATATTATTTAAACATGTATTTCATGAAATCTAAATCATAGACAATCACCTCTGCCAATAAATTTATCTGTGGCTAAGGAAGGCGGACACAACAAACAACTACCCTGCAAATTATTTGTTTTTAGTTTACTTTTAATAAGACTTAATATAAATATTATGTCACATGCATGAGACGAAAGTGGTTAAAGTTTAAAAGATACACATAATGAAAGTTATTTGCATGTTTTGAGAGTTTAACTACTACAACCATGAATAATTCTTGAAAGTGAGACTGTTTTTGCAATTTTTTTTAATTTTGTTGTTTCATTTATTTTGATTTTCTTAATTAAAAAGGTACTATTGAGTTTATAATTCAAACTTGCGATTGCTCTAGCAGACTCCATGGTTTTGTCTAACTAAATCAATGGAGGCCTTTGCCCAGTAGTGAAAGAGTATATAGGCTAATTAGTTTACTTAACTATATTTTCCTATATTAAGAGAGGAAACCTGGGCAGCCCTAACCATTAGACAGCTACATAATCGTATAGTTATCGTAAAAACTGATAAATAAATTAGGATGCGTATTTACATGCGTATTTACAACATGTCAGCTAAATTTGGTGGGTTGCGTAGCTGCTTCGTGCCAGCCCTACTGTTCACAAGTTGACGTGCGATCCAGCTATCGATCGTTCAACACAACCATATTTTTGGGAATGAAACGACCCTGTAGAGAAATGGTTCACTCATAGTAGAGGCATCGCCCTTATGTCTACCATGAGTTGCCACTTAATAATTTACGTTATCGTTCGCGTAAAGTATTTGTATGGGATTTCGCCTCGTATTTATTTATTCCGTTGAGGCGAAATGGAACTCAAAGACGGTACGATATAAGATGCTATTGTTACGTTATGTTACCGTTTTTTAGTTCCATTTCAACTGAACAGAGGCATTGTACGAAATCCCATACAAATATATTACGCGAACGATATCGTTAATTTAAAGTGGCAACTCATGGTAGACGTATTGTTTCACACAGGCGCTGGTCGTAGCAATTTGTAGGGGCTGCGACAAAATAATATACGACCCTCGTGTAGCGGTATGTCAGGCGCTTGAGGTAACTTTGATTCACTTTTGATAACCAGCAGTAAATCAAGATAAATAAATAAATAAATATCCCTGGACATTATTCCACACAGCGCCATCTAGCCCCAAAGTAAGCTAATTAAAGCTTGTGTTATGGGATACTAGACAACGGATAAACATACATAAATACATTTTCTTTTGTAAATACATACTTATTATACATAGGAGACACCCAGACCAGTACAAACAGACATGTTCATGCACACAAATGTTTGTACTGTGCGGGAAGCGAACCCGCGACCTCTGGTGTAGTAGCCAACTTCTTAACCATTACACCAAGTCGGTCGTCGTAGATAATACGAGTATATAAGAGGCCCAAGAGCAACACGTTACTTTCGTTTCAATAATGACAAATTGAAAAATGGACGGGACTGACATTAGCACTTGTCTAATCGAAATGACTTCTAATGTCAGTTTCATACATTTTTAAATTTATATATCGCAGTGAAAGTAATAAAAATTATTCTTAAATCTTTTTCGTCGACCTTAATGTGAAATTTAAAAGTTAAAATGTTTCTATTGAAAGGACACTGCCTTCTATAACATAGGCCATTGCCTTACTTATAGTATAGCAGGGAAATACGACATGGGCAACAACTGTCTTCTGTCTTGTAACACTTAGCACTTACTCTACTCTGTACATGTGCGAATATTGACTACTAACTTTTTGTTTGCATGAAAACCTATTTACTATTTACGTTACTTTATGAACACCATCCAAATTGAAATATGAGGATCTATGGAGAAAATGGCAAAATACGTATTTTTCTGTTTGATAACCTTCAGTACTAAAATGTTGAGATATTATAACTAATAAAAGGTTAAAAAAACACTAGTTTCATTGACAAGCGCGATCTCAATCGCGCCTCTCAATTGCCTGCCCGCGCTTTATTCAGAAGTTGAAATTCTATTTGGACTAAGGAACCACGCCGCACGACTAATCCGATAGAAATAAAATATTGTCATGTGAAAAGAAAGTTTGAAAAAACAACCCTTTTTTTTAAAAACTGCCTTCGATTGATGCCTAATGTCTGGAAAATTTTTGCCTGTTGTTTAAAAAATAACCCTGTATGATTAAAAATGAACGACGTTTCATAGTGATTTTAAGAACGAATAGACGCATTTTCTGAGACAGAAATTTGGCATAAGTATAAGTAGGGGAAAAAAATAAGCGAGTGAGCGACAACCGTGAAATCGCTCTGCGCTACGCCATTATCTTTTTGTCTTCATGGCCGCTTTCCTCATTAGATCAGACATTTGTTGTGGCTTCATTCACTTTCGGTTAGCTTTTTTGTCCCATTCATAAAAGAGAAAAATATTGTTATGATTTTAATGAATAGCGAAACTCACAGTTATTGAATGTTCATCGCCTTTGTAAAATAATAGCCTGTGTTAGAAAATTGAAAGAGTTTTGGATTTGATTGCTTCTACTAAAATACAATTTTCATAGTAATATTGACATAACTTTACATTTTTCTTTGACGTTATTTAACAGGCAAGTGGAAACATAAACGACGGAAACAAGGTTTTTTTAGTAACCCTGCAAAAACATCAGCTATTAATTAATAAAGGGGTGCTGATGAATACTCGTTAAGGCTATTTAACAAGTAACAATTAACAATTAAGTGATGTATGGAATTGTACTCTGAATTGGATAAATAAGGAAAAAGCGTATGAAATAAAATGAATATATTTATACCGTGATAGCTCGCAAACACCAATGATTTGGCCATTATAAAATGATATCAAATATCGTAGATTATTGATTTTTACTAACTAGTTTATAATCAACATTTCAATTCCAACTGTCTTCCAGTCTGTAAGCGATCTGTCGTGCTGTCTAATTTAAATAAATTTAACTTTAATTCTGCTTTAATATAACACCGCTGCAAGATATGAAATAAATTCCTTAATTAAGGGAGTACGTGCCCAGACCCGGGCGAGACAAGTCATCCGGGTCGCGAGAGAACCCGAACCCGCCGCTAATCTCATCCTGAAGACCGATTTACACGTATCGATGTTATATCAGTACGTCTACCACGAGTTTAGTGTCATGTCATGTCATGTAAAATCCTAATAAAAAAAATTTACGCGAACGATAACGTAAATTTAAACTGGCAACTCGTAGTAAACGTACAGGCCTTTTCTTGTTCGTTTAAACTCGAAGTTTCGTATATCGTTAGACGTTGAGAAAAACATATTTACGTAAGAAACTGATTTTGATACTTTGGTATTTTAACTATACAAAATACATTAAACCCACTTATATCACATTATATTAAATTAACTTTAAGCTTTCAACATTCTACGAAACTTCTGAACTTCTATTCGGGTGTTAAGAAGGCGCTTTCCTTAAAACATTGATGAATCAACGTTATCTTACAACGTGAAATACACTAGAGAAATTCGATAGGTCTGTTAAAAGCCTCGGTAGCTCAGTTGAAAGCTCTCAAAAAACTACCCTAAAACGTTTAAAGTTTGAAGTCAGTTACTCGTTAAAGTTTCATGCTAATAACAGCAGTCTATAGATTTCATATCGGAACGTGTGAGGCGTCCTCGAAATCCGACTAATTCCTAATGAACGTCCCTAAAAACACGCAATTTTTCCTCTCGACGCCTCCCTCGGAAGCCTACCGATAAAAGTCCCGATAAAACTGAAGCCAGCTGCGATTGTCGGCATTTTTATTTCATTTTACGGCAGAAATGATATCTCTCAGAACGACGTATCTTTTATACGTTGCATTACGTTTTATGTCTGGAAGCGTCGAGGCAGTAATGCTAAGTTATAATGCTCTGAATGGGACAAATAAAAGATCTAGTAAAAGTGTTTAGTTAGGGCAGTAACATTGTTACTACCCTCTAGAGAGATAATATGGTGATTTGTGGTTTCCTAGGCATTATAATTAGTCTTTTTGAAATTTGATGACCTATATTTATGCTTGTTTTGTGAATATTCAGGTCTATTCACTTATTTTCCTATGTGAATTTTAAAATATACATAACACGAACTTATCTTGAAGAATTGATGACCATATGGCAGGAAACATCTTTGAAACTATCCCTGAAGTGTTTAAACGAAACCACAGCAATTTGAGAGAGTGACAGGGAAACCTTTGTCGATGGTGACTACAGATTGAAATACGAGTAGGTTTCTTATTAGAATAGTAATTATGTGAGAGATAAGATAAATAAATAATGATAAATATCTGGGACAATTCACACCAAGATCATCCGACCCCAAACTAAGCAGAGCTTGTAATATGGGCGTCAAAGACAGATAAACATACTTAAATATTTCTAAATACATACTTAAATAGATAATAACACCATGACACACAACAAATACAAATGTTCGTAACACAAATATTTGTCATGGGTGGGGATCGAACCCACGACCTCCGGCGCTAAAGGCAGGATCGCTGCCATTGTGCCAACAGGCCAGTCATGCAGGATGATATGCAATTGTTTTAATTTTTAAATTAACACATGGCTAGAGGTCAAGCTCAACTAAAATTCAATTAAACTGAGTTTTTATCGATCTTCAGATTGTACATAACTTATATGAAATGAACTAACTGATTTGTAATAGCTTGAATCGCGAATTCAACACTACAGTGTACCAAGCCAAAAAGGCAGCTTTGTTAGCTATTTGCTTCTGGAATAAACGGTATAATAAAAACAGCTGGTTGAAGTGATAATTACCAATTAGTTCAAATATCGCAATGGTAATCAGATGTACATAACGTACCTCAACGTAGAACTCCTCCATATATAGATATAATTAAAATAAATATACGCCAGACAATACACCACTTGTCATGGTCTCGAAGTAGGGATAAATATCCCTGTGTGGTACCAGACATGAAATTAAGACAGGGTCGTCTCTCATATAACCTTTTAATGTATCTGCCTATAACGATCTTGCTAACGTTCGACAATAGACCTTTACTGCTGATTGTTCCTGAGATAGGTACCTCCCCGTGCTTGGATTTTATCTAACACTCGTAAATTTACTAATTCTCTGGAAATATGGCACCTTAAGTTACAGTGTGCAAAACGATAAAGTTTATAGGCGGCATGTCAAATGATTAAGAGGTAAGATTTGAAACACACAACCTATTCTCTTTTTTTCAAAGTGTCGTAAATCTTTCCCTTTAGAATTTTTAATGCCATTAGACAGATAGATAGATAGATTACTTATTTCTCATTACAAAAATACACATAAATTACATTTGTTCATGGTCAATTAAAGGATTTTCACAATGAGATCGTCAAAGAAAATAAATTAGAATGAAATATAACAAAATATGGAACACCAACAAAATAATTCAAATTAAATACAAAAAGTTCCAAAACAAAAATGTCAAGGCAATCACAAAATAGTCAAATAATGTTACACAAACTAAATTAAATAAACAATTTACAATCAATTTAAAATGTCGTTTTAGGCTGCAGTGGAATCTTTTTTCAAGAATTCCACTGCAGAATAAAATGGATTTTTCAATAAAAGGCTCTTTAGCTGGCGTACAAATGCCTTGTCCAATGGTTCGCTTTTTAGTTTTGTGGGCAGTTATTCATAATATGTCGGATTTCCGTTTTCGGTTCCATTTCTAATCACTAGGGGGGCACTGTAACAAAATCCCATACAAACTGTCATTGGTGTTAACTCATGGTAGACAATACGTCATGTTGCTTAGCTTTTGATTACAGAATTCGGATTACTCGTGCAGTAAGGTATTGTCAGTTAGTAGTCTTTTATGTCCGTAATAACTTGCATCTCTTCAAGAAAAACAGTGATGAACTCAATACTAATAATAATGCTAAAAATAAAAATAAGTCCGTATCAAATCTGTGCCGTAACTCCCAGTCTAAGACTGCTTATGGTAGGGAAATCATTAGTTGGTCAATGTGAAAAATATTTTAATAAAATTCCGCAAACTCTTTTTGAACTGCCTTGAAGCTAAGTTAATGAAGCGAGGTTATTATAGTGTAGAGAAATTCTGACATGACAAGAACCACAAGTTCTTGACATTTTTAGTTATGACTTTACTCGGTCAATTTAATTTTTGTGTAAACAAACAAGATTGAAAAGAGTAACCATCGAGTTTCTTTGCTGGGGTCTTCTCGATCGGAAACAACTTCCGAACTGGTGGTAGAGTCACATCATGTTTATTTAAGATATTATCATAGTATTATTTTATATATATATTTTTTTGTAAAATTTATATTTTGACATGTCATTAGTACTTTTTATACATATTTTGATTTAATTAAAATATAATACTTTACTTTAATTTAAATGTCTGTTGATGAATCAGATATTTGTGCTAAGTCTAGATGTTTCTAGTTTCCTTTATTACACAAGAGCGGACCTACTTTGGGACTAGGGTTTCTGTGTTTTATATTTTTATATGATTATTACTCCACAAAGTACTTGTTGTACTTGTGGAGTAATAATCAGATAAAAATCTCTTTATCTGTGCTATGTTTCTAATTTTAGTTTATTTTTTCTTGATGTTAAAATAATCAGTAAAAGGGTACTGACTATTAAATACTTTCACCGGAATACAAGACCCAAGCGAGTACTTGCAAATGTCCTGCCAACACGCCATGGCTTCCGCACAATGCTTTCCCACACAGGAAGCACAAGCTCGTTGAACCAACGACCTTTTTGCAGTTATACCCTTACTACCAAGCCCTTCGTAACCCAACTTTTTTTTTCGCTTTTTTTGACACATACCTTAAAACCACTTTACTAAGAATATCCAGGTACACCATTAAGGATGCTTTTCCACCAGACATAATAATAATAAATAAATAATAAATATCTGGGACAAATTCACACCAAGAACATCTGACCCCAAACTAAGCAGAGCTTGTAATATGGGCGTCAGAGACTGATAAACATACTTAAATATTTCTAAATACATACTTAAATAGATAATAACACCCAGACACACAACAAATACAAATGTTCGTCACACAAATATTTGTCATGGGTGGGGATCGAACCGACGACCTCCGGCGCTAAAGGCAAGATCGCTGCCATTGCGCCAACAGGCCAGTCTAAGAGATGAGATGCCAGTCTAGATGTGCTTGCTACGTTGCTGTGGATGCATAACACATAGTGCGTGCTGTGCGTGTCGATACATCGCATAGCTCGATGCGCTATGTATCTTTCTCACACAACTGTGTGACAGGGAGCCGCAAGGGAACTACCTTGCGGCGTCGCATCTTCGTAGCACATCTAACTCGCTCCGTTACATAGCATAGCAGCAGTGACAACGGGCTAATAGTTCATAGCTTATAGCTTGCGCATCCTCACAGCACAACTCTGGTGGAAAAGCAGCCTAAACACTGAACAACACAAATGCTGGTCACGTTCGCGTTTGGTCTAGTCGGGAATCGAACCAACCACCGTACCTGTCTGTCGTCTGGCTAAAATGAACTTAATTGTTACCATATACAGTGGTGGCCACATAATTAGGGACACCAGTCGATTTTCATACAAAAGAAGTAACTTTGAAGCCTTGATTCTCCGCCAGAGCGGAGCGCCTAGGTGGCTATCATCAGATCACTGAGCTGTGATCTGATTAGAACCATCTAGGATTCTAGGGAGTGAACGGAGTATATAGATTGGCATACACAGTCAACAGATCTGATCAGCATTTTATTCTAAGAGATACAACGGTTAGAATTCTCTGTTTTAGGATTTTCATACATTTTAATGCTATTTACGCGTTTTTTTAAACATATCCTTACATCTATTAAAATGCTGATCAGATCTGAAGGTGTGTATGACGATCTGGATCTCCTCCATTAACTCCATGGATGGCTATCATCAGATCACAGCTAGTTACTTATATTTTTATGAAAATCGACTGGTGTCCCTAATTAAATGGCCACCACTGTATACGAGTCTAAGTACTATTGTTTCGTAAAAGCAAATTTACCTAGTGGGCGGCAACCCTCGCTTTCGAACATACATTATTCATGACTTTCATGAGCAAGCTATGCAATCGTAAATTTATGTCACTTTCGTGTTATGGTCTAAATTATACATCTAAGTAGCTTTTGCTTTGATATTTATACTTAACAATGTAAAGCCTAATTCACATTGTGAAACTAGTGGCATGCAAGTAGTCCCGTGACATAAGAATAGAATAGAAAAAAATATTTTGACACTTAAAATACATACAAGTTATTTTATTTAATTATTTACATTAATTTCATCAACAACTGTACTCTTTATAAGGTCAATTAGGCGTAAAATGTACATTCTGTGGTTCAAATTAACTGTACCAGTTTATTAATATTTAATACCGTAATGTTGAAAAACCTTAGTTATTATTTTCTTGAAATAAAACTTAATTTATTACAAAATAATTTTCCTCATAACATAAATACCTAATCACTAGGCATAAAAAATAAGAAAGTACCTTTTCCACGATCTCATCATCATAGGCCTCCCCCACCGATTTCCAAAGCGACCGATTGCAGGCGGTCTGCTGCATCCACCGGAATCCCGCCACTTTTATCAGGTCGTCCGTCCACCTTGCAGGCGGGCGTCGCACACTGCGTCTACCCTGGAACCGTCTCCAGTCTAGAACCTTCCTGCCCCAACGGCCATCAGTTCTGCGCGCTCTGTGCCTTGCCCACTGCCACTTCAGCTTACTTACCCGCTCGGCTACGTCGGTCACTTTCGTTCCTCTTCGGATTTCCTCATTCTTGATTCGATCACGAAACACCGAGCATAGCTCTCTCCATAGCTCGCTGAGTTATTTCGAGCTTTTTCATGAGGCCCATAGTCAGAAACCACGTTTACATTAATTCCACGACCTAATAAATAGGTACTAATTCGGACATCATCAGTTATCGCTGTGACTACTTGTTTTTCCTCTTATAACTCTTATCAACAGCTGTTTTACCTTATCAATTGATTAAATCATAAATTATGCAAAACCGATCAAGCCAAAGCATTCTCGATATCGCGAACAGCATCCACGTGACTCGATTTCATAAATGAGAATTAGTAAATTCTCATTTATGAATATCATAATAGCATGACCAATTTTAGCATCGCCACAAGCTGAAGCTATTTCCATGTATGTGGTCTCCCACATACATTTTAATAACAGGCCGCTTGATACATCCTTCACCCAGACTTCTTACAGTTTCACGAGTACCATCGAATGGTCTTATTTCCGAAACTTCTCTTCATCTATTTCTATTCCAGAACTTCTTTGCCGCAATGGCATCCCTTCTTTAAAAAGTCTCTTCTATTAAAGTTCTTACCCATAAAAGTAGAAAAAGTAATTAATCTACAAACTATCACAATTCGGAGCAAAAATCATTAAAAATAGGCATCGCTACGATAGGTATTGATTGACTTAATTACCATCCTTACTAAATGATTTCTCCCCTATAGGTATATTGTGTCATATATATGATTAATTTATTGAAATAAATAAATAAATCATGTAAATAAAACTTTAAAGCTGCATACCTCTGTTCAGCTAATATGTGCACAAAATAAATTTACCCTCACACCGAATATCAAAAGTTAATTCCGAATAAATCCGCTTTGTGAATAAATGAATATGCGAAATTTTCCGCCTCGTGTTTGCGCAGTTGATTGACGCGAGAGAAAAAAAACAATTTTTTTCTCGTCTGTACCGCAAACGAATATGTATTGTAGTGGGACTTTGGGTGCCCCAAAACTGAAAATGACCGCCCCAGACCTGGTACGTACTGGAGACAAATGGATCCATTCTGCTCGGGAATGTTTGTCAATGAAGGAAATGAGCAGGAGTCAAACAGGGAGGTATTTGCCCATCAGTAACAGATAGAGTGTCATCGCAATTCGTAAGTCGATAATAATAATACCAGTAGTATTCGGCCACCATTATCAACAAAACGCGTCGTGGCCCAGGGGTTACCTAAGCACTCTCTCGTCCCTCGTAAGTTTAAATCAGCCATAAATAACCATTTGTGTTTATTGTTAAATTTGCGACTAACTCTCCGGCGATAGAAAAAACCGATAAAAATCGCACGGTCAGCAATGTGGAAATCTCAGACGGAGCAGGGTCCTTTACAACAACGACATACGCTACTAAAAACGACAGTGAGTGTATAGTGGAAGTTCACACGCGAGTGACTAGCAATTGCATGTGGACTTCCGACCTCTCAGACAGGCAGATCCGTAATTGAAAGAATTTGTGCCGTGTTGGTAGCGGCATATTAAAAGAATACTTTCCGCCGCCCCATCTCCTTCCCGTGGGTGTCGTAAGAGGCGACTAAGGGAGCCCTGCAACAGACCATGTGCTCTTCAGGTGGGAGACATATTATGTCGGCCGCTTGATGTGACCACCATGCACTCCAACCCGCCAAGTGACTCTGACCTATCTCGGTCAGGTCGCGTGCCGGGATCAACACTGCACTAATCGGTGCCAGGGCAGGCCTTCAAGGTCAGTATGGCCAGCTCAGTAATTGCTTTACATTATTGTGCTTGTCATCCTCATATCTGGACCTCACGACTGCGTGCCATCATCTTGCTTGGCACTATGAAAAAAACTTATTTGCAATGTATCGTCATAAAAACTGAGACTCCAATCAATCATTATTTTTTTTATAACAACGTTAAAAGCATACCTTTTGACCTCTAAAATTACTCTTATTTTTCTTGCCTTACCTGTTTTTCCCCTTTCCATCGTGATTATTTTGGTTGCAAATCAGGTGATTGCTATTTAGATATTTAATATTCCTTTAATTTGTTATGTCGAGTAGGATGTGTTATTTGTGTATTAAGGTTTATTACCGTACTTCATTGAGGAGCTATGTAATGTAAATCATAGTAAATAATGTAATTACTTGATCGAAATTAAAAGTCTCACAAATATTTTGTGCACTTACTGGCTGTTTTCCACGATTTTCCTTCAACTGTAGGTTGTTTGGAAGAGATCGCTTTTTAGCAAAAAAAGCCACTCAAATTGTACATAACCATGTACTTATTATATTGTAATGTTTGCCAGTTATTGTTCAAGATGAGGATCGCCAGCTCAGTGATTCCTTTGCATTACTGTGCTTGTCAGCCTCATATCTGGACCTCACGGCCGCTTTGCGTCAACTGGAGTGAGGTTATCTTGACGGGCAATACAAAAAAAATATCCACCACTCATACTAACAATGTTGAATGCAAAGTGCGCTCCTAAGCTATTTTCTATTTGACGACACTCGATTTCCTTAGTGTCCCGGGTTCGATTACCGGTCGGGTCAATTCAGGAAACGATCTTTTCTGAATTGACTCTGGTCTGGCTATGCTGGGAGACGCCCCTGGCTGATTTCCTTGTGTGGTACCTCGTAACACAGGATTAATCCCTACTTCGAGACCATTACAAGAGGTGTGGCGCATGTTTATTTCTTTTATTTATTTATTTATTTGAAGCAATAACAGTTCAGTTTACAGTAGTTACGCTGCACCGTTGGTGTACTGTACATGGTTTTGTGTTAGTAATAAGTTCGTCAAGAAGCACAAGAGACCCGACCCGACCCCGTGGGAAAATATAAGTGATTGGTCCTCGAACGCCTCGACGCGTAATCGTGAAAGCATTGTCGTGTTACGTTGTCCACTAGACCCAACTTTTTAAGAAAAATACATGATGGAACTTTCTTTTCATAAGTAAATGAACAATTTTTTTTACTGTTTAGTTTATAGTACGTAATTCGTACAAATGTTAAAAAAGTTTTCCTTACAAAAATACAAATTATGATAAATTTCAATATTCACTCCTTTAAATCCAACTTTACTTTTGTGTTTTGCAAATCGGAGGTAATGAAATATATGAATTCAGCATCCGATATTTATGTGAGGTATTGCTGAACATCTTTTTTTAATGTTAAAATTGCGTCATTGTTTCCATTTCACTGAAGAGCTTATGGTAACTTACTTTTAGGCTTTCCGCAACATCAATCATTGTAAAATCACTTCAAAGCGTGATTTTCCTTACAAAGTTGTAAACTCCACCTAAATATGAAACTGAATTTATAACAAAGACTGTACCTAAAATTTCCCAAGCTTTTGTTTAAAGGAGTACAATGAGGACTCATTATTCCCGCGGGACTGGTCTCGTAAGCAACCATGAACTTGGTTACTTAGTCAAGTTTTGTTAATGAGGAATCTTTATAAAATAAATAGTAACGGAAACGGTTAACTCTTTATTATCCGTTTGAAACTCGGTAGATTGTTTACAAATTACTCGTGACCACAAATAAAGTTTCGTTTATTAATTAACTCAATTTACACAAATTATCAGTTAGTGTTGTTGTTGTTGATTCAGAGGTTAGTAAATGACTTAAACTAAAAATAGTTATCTAAATATAAATAAATGAATAAATATGCGCCAGACAACACACCTCTTGTAATGGTCTCGAAGTACGGATTAATATATCCCTGTGTTACGAGTTACCACACAAGGAAATAAGCCAAGGGCGTCTCCCAGCACACCCAGACCCGAGTCAATTCAGAAAAGATCGTTTCCTGAGTTGACCCGACCGGGGATCGAACCCGGGACACTACGGAATTCAAGGCGAGAAACCGTGCTACAGCGCACTACGCCAATCGTGCTGTCATTGTTATCTTTAAATTAACTTGCAAACAGGACTTCGACGGTTCATTTTTTTTTAAATAAGGCTTAATATTGAGAACCTTTGTGGCCCGAGAGGTGATAGAGCTCGTCCCGAAATCCGGAGGTCGGGCATAGTGTGCTTTCGGATTTTACGAAACATAGCCCGAGTTAGTGATAGGCAACCCACATTTGTAGCGATGACTTGATTTTAATTAGCCTTTGGTTATTAAAATCATTTATTTTCAGATAACTAGATCCAGGGTTGTTAGTAAAACACGTTAAAAATACGTTAGTAAAAAAAAATGTCATGAAGTAAACAAAAAAAAAAAAAATTGCCCCGCGCGTGGCACCCGCTACCGGTGGTGTAGTGCGCCGCATGCGATGGACATACGACATGAATGTCAACTGCATGCGCGCCTATTACGGGGCTACAGAGGGAGGAACCAACCTGTCTACGACCGCAAGGAAATATGGAAGAGCAAGGAGCTGCATGGTAGGTTCTATCGGGCCTTAACAGGGCCCGATGTGGACATCTCCGCATCGGTGAACTGGCTACGCTTCGGGGACCTTTTTGGGGAAACCGAGGGTTTTGTCTGTGCAATTGCTGATGAAGTTATCAAGGTAAATAACTACCGGAAATACATCATGAAGGACGGTACGGTTAACATTTGTCGGGCATGCCGCCGTCCTGGCGAGTCTATTCGCCACGTTATTTCCGGTTGTTCTCACCTTGCTAACGGAGAGTACTTGCACAGACACAATCTAGTAGCCAGGATCATCCACCAGCAACTTGCTCTTCGATATGGCCTTGTCGAGTCGGAGTTACCGTGCTATAAGTACGCACCGGTACCAGTTCTCGAAAATAGTCTTGCATTGCTCTATTGGGATCGCTCTATCATCACGGACAGGACTATTGTAGCCAATAAGCCTGATATCGTGCTGGTAGACCGATCCCGACGCCAGGCGGTGCTCGTCGATATCACCATCCCACATGACGATAACCTCGTAAAAGCTGAGAAGGACAAACTCAGCAAGTACCTTGACTTGGCTCACGAGGTGACTGCCATGTGGAATGTTGATTCGACGATCATCGTCCCGATAGTCGTGTCGGCAAACGGCTTAATAGCGAAGAGCCTCGACCAACACCTCGAGAGGCTCTCGCTCAGCGGTTGGATCAAGGGTCAGATGCAGAAGGCGGTACTCCTGTACACGGCTCGCATTGTCAGGAGGTTCCTCTCTCTGCAGCCCTAACCACCGGTAGTCTGGGCCTTGCCTGCCCTGCTACCGGCGGCACCCTAGGTTAAGGTTTTTTATAAATCATTGTTTTATAACTTTAATTTAGGCTTAGGTTTTATAATTGTAATTATGTATTTTGTTTTTATAATTATAATTCTTAAGTTGTTTTATGGTTGTAAATCATTGTTTTTATAAGAATACTGTACAAATTTTATACCTAGGTTTTATGCTAAATAGAAATAAATAAATTCAAATTCAATTCATTAATATCATAAAAAATATTACATTTAAAACATTTTTTTTATTACAATATCAATTTCCTAATATTAATTAATTGATGCGATATACTGCGTCTGCCTTAGGAATAATAAGGGCGGACACCCAGTGCCTCTGTAAAGGACTGTCTGGTCTGCTTGCGAGTAAGCGGTTTTATAAGGACAGTATCGCCAGAATGCACAAGCGTCAATCAAACGTGAGCAGTCCTTACATGTATAGCTGTCCCTTTTATTTCTCTTCACATGTGACAGGGCAGCATAAATTTGAGGTGCCCTCAACTTTTGATAAGCGTTTGTGGATGCGGGGTTAAAATAGATACTTTCCCGCTAGTTGATAAAATCCTCGACAATTGTAACAGGAAAAGAAATTCATAACAACCGGTACTCGCTAAGCATTTCCCAAAAATAGTTTATGCTTTGATTCCAAATAATGTTTTTAAACTAATATCGCTTCAAAAAAACACTTCTTAAAGTATAAACTGTACAAAATTGCACTAAAACTAAATGAATTCCTCTAGTATCGCATAGTCATGGCTCACGATCTGTTGTCATTCAAAAATGTCAATTTAACGTTTCACAAGTTTGGGTGTTTAAGAGTATTAAGAGCAAACTTAGAATCTAAATAACGTGTGTACTAATATCATCGTATTTTAATCGTAAATTCACGTGAGCGGAAATAGATACTTGCGTTAATCGACAATATCAGGATCATTTATACATGGAAAAAATAAAATCAATAAAATGCATAAAAATAGATAAGCATTTATAAACTAAGTTGTGAGGATATAATATGTATATTATCATTTACTATGTAGCAGCTCCAGTTAACAGATTGCCCTATTTCTTGATGATGTGACAGCCTGTTCAATAGTATAAAACATTCAGTAATTATAAAATATGATAATTTGTTATTTAATATTTAATTTAAGAGATGTTCAACCTACTAATCTCAGTCACTTACAATGGCCCGACTGGCGACGGGTGGCTGAAGATAGACCAGAGTGGCGAAATCTCGTGTCGGAGGCCAAGATCCCCTTCAGGTCTCTGAACCAGCGCAGTAAGTATGTAAGTATATTGATATTTATTCTGTAACATGCATCGGTTAACTACAGCACATTGCATCAAATTTGCTAATCTTATCGGAACTCAACTTGAGAAAGTTAATATCACATCGTCCATTGAAAAAAGTAATTATTTATAACGGCCACACGAGAGTAATGTCCCTCGATTTGACGTCCTGTCCCTCTGATTGATGAAGACCTTGGCACATTAATGACGTCATTAACGGAGTCCTTGGATGTCCCTAAGATCTTAATGGAAGATTTTTCTTACAACTTGATTAAGCTGGCTTTCTTTAGTAACTACTGAATATTTTTGCCTAATATATTATTTCAGAACAAAAGTAATGGTAAATGGTTTTAGTGTGTTGTGAGGTAATCAAACTTGTGACCCTTAGCGTCGCAACCGGTGTTCGAACCACTGCGCTAAACGGGTCTTCAAGTTATTTGTCCATAATGTGTTTGTAATTAATTTATGCTGGTATTGTCTACTAATTATTTATGGACCAACATAAGAAACTGTTATTGGGAAGTCTGGTGACTAATTGTATTCTGGGCAGTAAGCACAAAGTACAAGTTACAGTAAACGTTGTTATTTAAAATCAGACATTGGCTTAGTTAGTAAGACAAGAGAAATTTAACAAATAACATTTTGAACATTGACCACTATAAAGTGACCTATCATGAGCCTTAATAATACCACACCGAATACTACTACGACGTTGTACAAAATGACTGTGTTAGTTTTAAAAATAATGGATGACTGTCAAGCTTCGTTAAAACGCAATTGATCAGCCATATCGAAGTTTTATATTTTTAAAAATATAAAAAAAACGGCTGCAGCTCTTGTTTCTCATATGCCTCCTGGTTCTGCATGAGCAATCAAGCAATTCCCGTTACATTCGTCAATTACGTCCTTGGGGACCATTCGTAGGATGAGTGTAAACAAAGATTGAGTCCAAAGTTCAGGCGTTAGTGATGCGATAATGCAATAACTTCGTTTACATATCGATAAAAAATAATTCGACACACAAAACCTAATGAGACATTTAAGTACCCTATTTTAGTATTGTTACCTAACTCTAACATGCTGAGGTCTTTTTATTTAATATTTTTAATATTCGTTAAATGACTCTCTTTTGTATTTTAATTTGTATCTTCTTCTTCTTGTTTTCAGCCTTTAGCAGTCCACTGCTGGACATAAGCCTCCCCCAGGGCGCACCACAAAGCCCGATCTCTCGTTTTTGCCATACAGTCACTACCAGCCACTTTCTTTTGGTCGTCGGTCCAACGTGCCGGTGGACGTCCAAAACTACGCTTGCCGAGTCGTGGTCTTCACTCGAGACCCCGTCTACTCCACCGACCATCGGTTCTGGGACAGATGCGACCAGCCCACTGCCACTTCAGTTCGCTACATTTCTGGACTACATCAGTCACTTTAATTTGTTTAGTTCAAGTATAATTTTAATCTTCACCTCAATGTACGTTATCTGCATCGTTGGTGATTTTTTTTTGTTTGGCAAATTATTCACGCAAATTATTCTTCATATTTTTGCAGCGAAGTTAATTGAAATCCCTAATGCTAATAGTAATTATTAACACAGAAATGCGATACGGGCATGTATGCATGGACAAGCATACTTTCAAAATAAAAGCTATAGAGTTTTTGCGTTCGACTAAAGTTTATCACGTTTCTTCCAGAAATATAATAACATATTTAGCCCAAATACGTTAAATCTTCAGTAATTTTTTTTTGCTTATTTAGTGAACCAATTATACTGTCTAACAGGATAACACAACCTTATGCGATAGAGTACGTAGTAAACAGTACAATGCATTTTGTAAATTACATAAAATAAACATTGTTAGACTCGTGAACTCATTACATATAACGCTTTTATAGAAAAAAAAAGGCACGTCAAAAAGGTGATTAAATAACATACCTGTTTGTTCTCTTTTTATAAATAATGTAATATGTAGCAGAAAAGTCTGCAAATAATAGCCTCGAATATATTATACGTACTTAAAAGTTACTCTGCATTAAAATGTATTAATCATAAAATCATTTACTCAACTAATGGTAGCTAATTGATTTTTATCGAAGTGTTTAGGTACATGGACTTCACTAGCGGCCGCGTGTCGATGTACACAAGCCGGTTACTTTATATGAATGCATTATCGACTCGCGCGAGCGTAAAGCAAGTCGGATTTGGTGTTGTGTGAAAAAGTAAAACAGTACAAGTTTATTGTTCCGAAGAGAAACATTTTAAGAAAAAATTGAATAGTGAAAGTGGTTTTTTTTTCTGTATTTGTTAAAATAATTGAACAAAGTGTATGTAGTACTTTTGAAACATGGCAAAATCAACAATTTTAGTGCGGCAAACTTTGTAAGTTGTTTTTCTTTTTAATTTTTTAATAAATTTAGCGGTTGCTGGTGGCGAACTTTGCAAAATTAACTTTATTTAATAATTATAGGTTAATGGCATTGGCATCACCAACAATATAAACAATAAGAGTTAGTTGACTAACTCTAAAAGCCCGTTAGCTCTACATGTGTAACCTGCATCTTATTTAGGTACCTACCTACTTAAAGTTAAAAAGTTGTTCTTTTAATATAAAAGCCAAAAGAACATTTCCTACAAATTTAATTCCTACGAACGATATCAGATAAATGATCGATCAGATACGAAATCTATTATATTTACTTAAGTTTAAGTACCTATATTCTACTCTCAGTAATAGACTATTATTTTGTTATTTAAAGTACATTATTATTAAAACGTATACTGAACTTTCATTTTTCTGCAATACGAACACATTAATGAATTCCTTCAGTGATAAAGGATAGGATAGGACAAGATATTTTGAGCTATTGCAAAACCGGCAATGATGGTACAGACATTGCAGCAATCAATCGATATTCACGCGGTGAAAAACTCCAATGTAATCTTATATAGTCTGATATAAGATTACTGACATTATACATATTATTTTTATTTATTTATTTTATTTATTCTTTATTGCACAAAGAAAAAGTACAATTGGCGGACTTAATGCCTAATGGCATTCTCTACCAGTCAACCACTGGGCTATTTTTATTGGTTTCCCGAAAAAAAGTATACCTAAATAAATCCCCGAGCAATATCAAGGCATATTCTACCTATAACTAGGTATTTTGCGCGTGAATGTCGATTGATTTTTGTATGGAAAACGAACCACCTTAAAGCCAATTTTGTTACGACCGATACAAATTGTGTCATCCTTCCGCTGTTTGTACAGTTCTTATGTGCCCCTCATTTAAAATGCCAGTGCCTTCATATTTGCAGTCTCATTAAATAAAATGTGTTTTTCTTTTATTTTGTTAACAACGTTTCTCCCTAACTGGTTCTAAATCTGGTCATAGTCTGGTTCTGACTTTCTCATTATATTACTGAGCCAGTGATGATAATACTTTTAACCAAGATATTTTGGTTTTATTTAGTATTTATTTTTATTAGGCTCACAAGTTGAGAGAGCCATTTTACAAAATATGTGTAAAGATAGGCTGCGTCTTAAATTGCTTAAATGTTTTTTCTGTAAGTTACTTTTAGTACAGTTATAATATTACTCAGGTTCACTTAATTACTTAGCTTGTGTTTTTCTTTTTTTCTGTTTACATTGCTTTATCATAATAATAACAAACGCATGTTTAAAATAGAGTGAATATACCATCGTGGCTTGAGTATTTTAAATAGAAACAATACCTCAATGCGTTTGCCACAACACTTACCACAATTTCATCCTTCTACCCTTTGCTATTCGGGTTATAATTAAAGTGTAACTATGACGACTCCTTAATAACCAGTGATGTATAACTTCATGCTTCAACGATCATTTCCCGTTACATTGTTATTTTAGCCTTGAACTTAGTACCTGGAATCTGCGTGTCAGGTTCGCATAAATTATCCCGACCACATTCTTACTGCGCATATCACCCACACATAAATATTATATAACCGCCTATTTGCAATGCAAAGTAAACCTTAAGTGTTTGAGAACTAAGTTTGAAAAGTTTGGTTGTTCGCAAACTGCATCGCGACAATGGACGCCGAAATAAAATCAAAAGCTATCTCACTTACGAGCTATAACTGGTTTCATTTACGGTTCCCGGTATAATTGTGCAGTCTTGTGTAAAATCATCTTCATGGTGAGCTATGAATATCTGATACTTCAGACCAGATGCTCTTCAGGTGGGAGACATATTATGTCGGCCGGTTGATGTTACCACCATGCAGTTAAAAACCAAGTGACTCTGACCTATCTCGGTCAGGTCGCGTTCCGGGATCAACACTGCTCTAACCGGTGCCAGGGCAGGCCTTCAAGATGAGTATTGCCAGCTCAGTAATTGCTTTGCATTATTGTGCTTGTCATCCTCATATCTGGACCTCACGACTGCTTTCCATCAGGAGGTCATCTTAACGGGCACTATAAAAAAAAATATAACATACTAAACAAAGCAATAAGATCTTATTGCTTCAGGAAGATTAAGATTAAGATCAGGAAGACGTAGCGTGCGCACAGGAAGGCATGACATTGAAATACTCGTATTACCGCAAAATTTGGGCGCTTCTTATTGGCTAATATACGTTCTTGTACCTTATCATAATCACGGTACTGACTTTCTTACTTTCTAATCACAGCACAAGGCTTGATTGTTTGGTTAGTGATATTATTGTGGCAAACATGTATTTCCTCCCTCTTTGTGTAATAATGTAATTATATATTTCATTATGTTAGTATTTTACATAAACTGTCATGTAGAGAAGGTGCTTTTACTGGATATTTTTTCTCAAATGTATTTAAATTCTGCACTACCATCTTATGACTCCTTTAACGTATACGTAGATATCATATCTACAAGTTCGTTTTACAACTTCTTTCCACGTACACTTCGTTTTCCCAAGGGTTACGAGGGATTTTTACAATAACTTTTCTAACACAATCTCTTTCGTACAATAAATCAATTTCATCTAAATATTCTATGGCTTAGTCATAGTTTAGTTAGAAGCTAACTCAATCAGCTTTACATTCGAATGTCTATTGAAAGTCAAAAGCTTCAACAAATAAGATGACACGCGCCTCACCAAAATTTCGGAAATTCACGCGTCAACTCGAATCTTATTTTTCTAAACAATGAGCTTGGGACTTTGAACCCAACTTATCCATCCATCAACTCAATTTTAAAAGAAAACAACGAAACTCATGAGTAATTAGCAGCTGTAGATGTCGATAACCAGCACTCACAGTGCTGGTAAGGCCAATAGGAATTCCTAAGGTAGGAATTTCACGTCCCCACTTAACATCTCTTTGGCCCATGTCCCGACTGTTCTTACCGTGAGAAAAACTGTCATTCTCTAAACCTTGAACTTGAAAAAATCAGCCGCAGCAGAACCAGTTAACCAAAAGCACAGGTCACTTTCATCCGAAACGCTTCAAAAGAGTCAGTGGTATGAGAATTGTACTAACGACCATGTTATTGCTCAGGTTATCCAGACCCAGCCGACGGCAGATCGGCACCTCAGCCCCCCGCAGACCCTCGACCTCCCCCCCACGATGGAAGCCTGCAGCTGCCCCAGCCTTCGCAGAATCACTGAAGCCGTTCATTGACATTCCTGGACCGATCGCTATGCCGATGCTGAGGCATTCGGCTCATGTGCTGCCGAGGATTGGTCAGTAATACTTTATGATTCTACCTTCACATGCAGCTATAATATGCAGCCTTTCATTTGAAATCCAGGTGTCCAGGAAAATTTACCTTTGTGGCCAATGCTGCACGGAAGGTTTTATGTTCGCTTTTATTTAGGTCTGTTCTATGTTCACATTTTTTACCTATAAGTTATTTAAAAGTCAGTCATAAGATATTCATTTATAAAAGTTCTATTGAGTTCATGGCCAGACGATTATTATTAGGGTCACAGAGTGTGATGAAGAACCATTGCGCAGAAAACTTCAAAACTGCTTCCGTGATTGTGGAACACTTTCACAAAATAGTTCCTTTCAGCCGTCTCCAATTATCATAATAGTTAAAAATAATATTTTTCCACCAGGAGTTAAATTTTCTAGAACTAAGTACTTAGGGGTGGATTATTGCTGATACTAAATGTGGATTAAAAATACTGCGCATTCAGAGACAAGCAATGGTTAAGAATGGAACGATTAAAAGAACATTGGAAACTTCACTTACCTTCCACACAAACGACATGATATTAGTCTAGACCAGGGATGGGCAAACTTTTTCTCTTGCGTGCATATTTACAGTAACAAAATCTATTGAGAACTAGTATTTTAATTATTGCCTATATTTTGAGAGCGTCTGTTGTTAAGATTCGATTCAACCAGGGCAACGTTTGATGTAAGGAGAGTGATGAATAGACAGAAATTGCACGAGATAACCCGAGAAAACTAGAACAGAAAACTAGGAAGATCCGAATTATGGAACTTGAAGATATCGAGTGGGATCAGGTCAGAAATTCGATTTCTTTCAAGTTTTCTATCTTTAAATGTGGAAACAAGCATTGTAAAATGCTTAAATAATCAAAGTCATATAATCGCGCTATATAATTTGTTTGTGGTGTATCGCCCGCTTAGTTTGCCCATCCCTGGTCTAGTCCATAATCCGCAGATATCGTCCCGACCAATGTAAGTACAATAGGGCCATAAAATGTAACTGCCGAGTCGGCGCGTGGGACCAGACGGAAAGTGGCCTTACTGGTTCTAAATCTATTAATATGCTTTCAGTAGCTCCAATAATATTTGCTACCTATCGAAGCGAGAATAAGACCCAGACAAGCAATGGCTAGATAAAGCATCTGGCTTGGAAAGTAATCTCGATAACGAAATTACTATTGAAGAGGTAATTAGGTACTATTCGAGCGGTGATGTAGCAAATAATCAGCGCTCGATTTAAAAATCGGTCAGAAAATCTCCCGCCTTAAAAGTCATAACATCATAACATATTTTGCGCCTGAATTGTACCAAACCAATGACCCAGCGACCCAGGAACCGACCAATCAAATCATCAACTCAATTTAAAGAAGACACGTATTCATAAGAGGTAGCTGACAAAATACAATGTTGAAAAATAAAAGTTTAGGTATGATTGATTGAGGAGATTTCACTATAGGCCTAGATTCTGATTTTATCTAATCTTTGGGCATGACGAAACTCTAAGAAATTATACAAAAATATACATACATGCCTATACATAAAGATGCAAATAAAATTAAAATCATTTACCTTTATAAAATACCAAAATTATGAAAAAAACTCATTTTGCCATCAAATTGTAGCGATGACTTTATTTCAATGATGGAGGCCTATCCCCAGCAGTGGGACTGTTTATGAACTGCTTCTACTTTCTAAAATGTAGGTATATCTATTCAGACAAGTTTTAACACAAACTACAAAATGTCAACGGTACAAACATACAATGTTGACTTAAATCAATAACGATTCTTCATTTAAATATAACATATCACTATTACTACCATCTGAAGCGTCATCCACCGACAGAACGTGGCCTTTCTGGTTCTAAATCTATAAATAGCTTCAGGTAGTTCCAGTTAAGTTGGCTGCTACCTCAGCGAGAACCCCGGACATTGCACACACGAATACCAAGGATAAATACGTAATTCGCAACTTCGTGACGTAACTATCAATATGCATTTCCGTAATATATTCGGCAGATCTAGAATTACGACAGACGTAGTAATAAAAATTACTAACATTATACTTAAATGCTATAGTTCCGGGGTTTGGTGGCTGAAGAGATCATAAAGACTGATATGATTTAGGAATAAGTTCAGAGCATATAATATGCAACTTTTAACTTATGTGATCAAGCATCAGAGTGGTAAAAAAATTTATGTACCTATGTATATTATGTAATTTTTTTTTTTTTTTTTTTGCGCCAGACAACACACCACTTGCCATGGTCTCGAAGTAAGGTTAAATATCCTTGTGTTACGAGGTACCAGACAGGGAAATAAGCCAGGGGCGTCTCCCAGCACACCCAGACCCGAGCCAATTTAGAAAAGGTCATTTTTCTGAATTGACCCGACCGGGAATCGAACCCGGGACACCACGGAAGCCAAAGCGAGAAACCGTGCTACAGCACACTGCGCCAATCGTGTCGTCGAATGTATCGATTCAAATTTTTCGCAGAACGTAGATGCGGCTGAACTCAGTTTAGTATTTCCAAGCTCCTTTTCGCAACTCTCGTAGAATATAAAAGTGGCTAGTTTAAATTCGCGAGCATGGTGTATGGGAGTACACATACAATATTTTTTAAGTTATCTTATGATCACTCATTACCTGACCCACTTCTCTTCTTTTGTTAGTAAATTCCTAATACGATGGTTGCCTGGAAGAGATCGCTTCCTAGCGATAAGACCGCCTAAATTGTACGATCTTAAGTTTTTAATTTTTTAAGTTATTTTCTTTTTAATTGTACAATAAAGTATTTTATCCTATCTTATCTTAATTCTGATTTTCAACTGACTTCAAAAAGGCTGTCCAAAACATTTGGTTCGTTTTCCATACAAAAATCAATCGACATTCACGCGCTAAATAGGAGTAGATATGCCTAGATATTTGCGAGGGGACTTATTCAGGGATGCCTATTTTCGCAAAACCAATAAAAAAATATTTTTATAATGTCAGTAATCTTTTAACAGACAATGAAAAACTCCAGCAATCTTATATCACCAGCAGCGTGAATGTCGATTGATTTTTGTATGGAAAACGAACCACCTTAAAGTAGGTCAATTATAAATATTATGTTTATTTTTCTCACAGGTGCCTTTCACCACACTGTCGGCCTAGGCTTGCTGGAAGGCCTACGCGACCGATACGGGGACCTGGTGCGGCTGGCAAAGGCCTCCAGGACGAGGCCTGTGCTCTATGTCTTCGACCCTGAGCTGATGAGAGAGGTTGGTGACCGATTTGTAGTTAAATAGACCTTAGACCAAGTTTATTTCTGTTGGTATTTAGCAAATAACACGTTATACTCGTAGATATTCATACTATCCGCCAGTAGCTTCGCCCGCGTGAACCTAATTTTTAAGACACACAGGCTTAGATTAAATCTAGATTTAATCTAAGCATACAGGATTTATTCTGACTTACGATACTTGATTCGCGAAATGAGCAAAATCCCGTCTTAGTGAGCACCTACGTCCTAAAAAGAACCCCCATGCAAAGTTTGAATCTCCTTGCACTTGTAGTAACGATGTTTTATACAAACAAACTATCAATCCCAAAGATAAACCCTTAGGAATCGAATTTCGCAAAATCCCCTCTTAGTGATAGTGAGCACTAGTCCTAAAAAATAAATATAAATAAATATGCGCCAGACAACACACCTCTTGTTGGTCTCGAAGTAGGGATTAATATCCCTGTGTTACGAGGTACCACACAAGGAAATAAGCCAGGGGCGTCTCCCAGCACACCCAGACCCGAGTCAATTCAGAAAAGATCGTTTCCTGAATTGACCCGACCGGGAATCGAACCCGGGACACTAGGGAAATCGAGGCGAGAAACCGTGCTACAGCGCACTACGCCAATCGTGTCGTCAAAAAAAAACCACATGCAAAATTTTAAACTCCTAGCACTAGTAGTTTCTGAAATTCCGTGATGAGAGACAGTTCGCTTTTATATAAGATATAGATATACCTAACTATATACAACACAAGTGTCATTCATCACCAACACGAGTGTCATCACGCTTCTAAATGTGACTAACATTTGTGTTTGCTCTGTTGGTTGGTGAAATTATCTGTGTCAGTACATATTTCAAATCAGCCTGAAACATAAATCTGCAATTTACTAGGACTTCTTTGGTAAAGGTGGGTTGTGGGTATTATTTTAATTTGTTAGTAATGCTATTTTATATTTTACTTTGGTATCAAATTCGGCAAATTTAAAATATACAGGATGAATGACTTCATTACAAGTATAAGCATATGAACATTATAATGAATGATTTTAGCTATTTAAAAATCAACGGTACATGACGCAAAAACTTGTGTAATTTTTCAGTTTGAATTTTTGACGACACCATGTGTGAGGACGAATAATTTAGTCACGTGGTAATATTGATCTTGAGGATCACAAGGATTTTTCAAACTTTACTTGGTTTAAAATCACAGCTTCATTATTAGTTACCTATTACTACTTAAGAGCGATCTACCTCCAGGTAGATCGTAAACGTCGCATTTTAAGATTTACGTGATTATATAGCTGAAACCAAAGTATAATTTTTCTCTCTATAATCTTCGGCACCTTTTAATTTTATAATTATAACTGTGAACGCTGAATTTTTACGTTTCTTAACAATTATTCAGAAAAAACTGTTCATTATTTAGTTCAGCAAATAATTGGCGACTACCAAATTTTGGACGAGTCAATGTGTTTTTATATAGTATTATGCAGACGATAATAAATAATAAATTATAGTTTTATTTCAATTAAAAAAAATCACAAAAATCCTACAATAATGCAACGTTTTCGATCCACCCCCAGCAAACGCTCTTAAATCTGCTGAATTATTTACACTCAATATAGACAAATAAAAACAAGCTATACTTACTTACACTCTAAAATTAGAAAGTATCGTTATGTAGGTAATATGACAATTCATTTCGGTCAGACTACGGTACAGCCTGCTTTCAAATCTGCTACCACACCACAAACACTTTCAGAGAGACTAGAACTCAGACTTAAAAAAATCTAGGTTTAGAATTAGTGAAAGTACTCAGACTTAAAAAAATCTAGGTTTAGAATTAGTGAAAGTAAGTATAGTTGAAAGTATATTGTTACGTCAAAAACCAGAAATTGCGTAAATAAACTTAGTACGCACCACAAATTACTATTTATTCCAGATGACATAGCTAGTAATAAGCTATCTGGGGGCCGACTATGGTGAATGGAACACTTACGAGGTTCACACAAGAGAATTCGAACCCAATCGGATCGATGGCGAAATGACTGCCGTTCACCAAATAAATTTATATATTTACTTTTTTTTATCAAGAATAACTGGCAATGGGTCAATGAGGTCAATAATAAATGAGGTCAATAATATAAAAAAGCAGGTAGACGCCTTAATTCAGAATACTACAAAAGACTGAAATGCTTTGAAAAAGCCGATGAAAACGAAAAAATGCAAAATAAATTGCGGTTAACATTTGCAAAAAAATACGTTAGTCGACAAAAAATTCAAATAAACAAATACAAAAAGATGTTACATGCCTACGTTCTCACATTATGAATTCAAGGTTTATTTTATTGTCCGAAGCTAGCCAAAGAAAGCAAAAGTAACATATAATCTGATAGTTAAGGTCACTCACGAGCATTTAACTAATTGTATTAAAAGCAAATATGGGTAATACGATTTCTATTTCATTAATCACCCATCGTAGACGGTGTCGTTAATCTTAATTTGGCTATAGTTAGTTAATAGAATAAAATAGATATGGCAAAGATAATTCGTATTTAAATGACATCAATTTATAAATTATTCGTATTGTTTTAAACCACAAGGTTCTGGAGCCTGGGGTCTATTTGATTGTTGTGTTCATGCCCTTTCAGTGATGACCCAAAAAAACACCTATATGTAATATTGGTGCTTTTATATTTAATCATAATTTAATATTATGATTAAATATCTTATCACATGTTCTATCAAAGTAATATGTTGAAACATGGTAATTGCAGTGAGTTAAATTGACTTAGAAGATACGACTGCCGATTATTACTTAAAGTGAGAAAGTACCTTACTAAGATTTATGAAGACATAATTCTTGAACTAAAGAAAAGAAGGCAGGGCCAATTGAGGAGTTTCAATTAATGACTTATCATCTGAACTCTTCCATGTGTTCTTATGAGGAGATAAAATCCCTATAATTCCAAATTATATAACACCTATAAGTAATATTGGTGCTTTTTTGGGTTATTCCCGTTTAAGTTCAGGAAATAATGAACTTCTGCAATAAACGCTTTAAAAATCAAAATATTAACATTTTTCTATCAGTCTTTTCAAAACACACAAAATCAGTGTGCCTACTGTCAAATCACTATTTTCACACTAATTAACTATTCACGACTTGTCATTATTAGGTGATAAAGTTTTGTTTCAATATCTATCTATCTATCTATCTATCTATCTATCTGCTCAAAAACAATCGAGGTCTTGCGGGATAGGGGCCTCGGGGATCGAGGCTTATCCTGTTTTTTGGGAGCACAACATTATTATTTACGTAAAAGTAACTTGAAGCTGTTATGATGTTGACTGGTCTATTATCTTTTTCGTCATTTTTAGACGACATGTTTTCTTGTGTTTATAGTGTTGTTATGTATTTTCATTGTTTTTTTATTTATGGACGTTCTCTTTGTCTTGTTTGTAATGCACCGAGAACTGCTGTATGCCAATGTACTGATAAATTATTACAAGCGAAGAATAAATGAGCATTTACGGTATTAATTACCATTATTGGTGTAGGTGAGTAATGTGTAGACAGGTGTAAGATAATAATGTCTAGCAAAAATCTTAGAAATTGTATTTGGATTCTTATTATGTCGTCAAACTAAAGTAGTGAATGATTAAGTGGTGTTAAAAATGGAAAGTTTTTTCAAAAGTTTCTCCAAAAAAGGTTGTTTCTTAATATATCAGTTACAAAATCCGTTGTTTGACTTCTATTTATAAAAGTTATTTGTAAACTTTGTAGTTTTATATGGCATTGACCTTTACTTTTAACCTTAGGGCTTATTTTGATGTTAAAACACGTACAACGGAGCTAGGTGTTAGTTATAAATAAATAAATATGCGCCAGACAACACACCTCTTGTAATGGTCTCGAAGTAGGGATTAATATCCCTGCGTTACGAGGTACCACACAAGGAAAATAAGCCAGGGGCGTCTCCCAGCACACCCAGACCCGAGTCGATTCAGAAAAGTTCGTTTCCTGAATTGACCCGACCGGGAATCGGACCCGGGACACTACGGAAATCGGGGCGAGAAACCGTGCTACAGCGCACTGCGCCAATCGTGTCGTCAAGTTAGCGTTGGTATGAGCGACTATCTGATACATTACAGAAATATAGAAATGTACTTTACTGTGCATAAAATACGGTACAATAGCAGATCTTATTGCTAAATAACTAAACCAGAGCTTTTGTTTCTACTTTAACGAGTGTTTGCACAAGTGACAAGAACCACGGCACCCAACCATTACATGTTATACAAAAATACATGGGTAAATTATCTATGATTTGAATATTCCTGTATGCTATAGAAGGACTTTACAACAAAACCAAGCTTTACCTAATGACCATAACTTTGCAATTAAATACGCTTTAAATTCATCTGGTAAATTATCAAATATTTTACATCTTCTCAGTATCCTTTTCAACTGAAGTAGTTGATGGTAAATGTCCTTTTTCTGCTTTTTTTGTTCAAGCAAGCGATTTTGCAAGTTAATTTTCTATTTTAGGCCTGTCATTGACAACATGTGTTATGATCGCAATCTTGTTGTGCTCGCGTGTACCTGAACAAACTAGAACCCGTTTGCTTATCAACTTTACACTTGTCGACTTTAATGGATACCGAAGAGAAAAACCTGCTAAATAAAACAATCGGCAAAATAGGCAAAATAGGATCGGGGTATGTGTATTCTGTGTTAAATAACCCGTTTTTTGAGATCATAACATTATTATTCACAGACAGATCCCAGATATAAGTGAAGATATTTCCTAGAGTTAATTTATGCGTTATTTTGGGTCTTACCGAAAATGACATTATGGTTAAATTACAATAACAAACCGTTCAGCACTTACTATACAAGCTTTGAGACACTGCACCCAATGTTATGAGAAAAATCAGCTCATGTCATTTTAAATTATTCGTTTGACGCATTGTCTTTGTAAAGTGTATTAAATAATAAATAAATAAAAGTAAAAGTAAAAGATCATTTATTCACTTAAGCTTTTACAAAGAAGCACTTATGAAATGTCAAAATTCACAAAAAATATATATAAACGATAATAGACGTAAATAAAATAATACAATAATAGTAAATAAAATAATACAATAATAAAATAATAAATAATAAATATCCCTGGACATTATTCCACACAGCGCCATCTGGCCCCAAAGTAAGCTAATTAAAGCTTGTGTTATGGGATACTAGACAACGGATAAACATACTTAAATACATTTTCTTTTGTAAATACATACTTATTATACATAGGAGACACCCAGACCAGTACAAACAGACATGTACATGCACACAAATGTTTGTACTGAGCGGGGATCGAACCCGCGACCTCTGGTGTAGTAGCCAACTTCTTAACCATTACACCAAGTCGGTCGTCGATTCGAAATTATTGAAGGAAAATAGTCTATTTGGTTCATAATTTTGAATTAAATTCATTGTTTGGTTTCAGCATATTTCCTCCTTTATATCAGCTTTTTAATTATTTGTAATTCGTTTTTAAGTTATTAATAACTCTGAATAGAGTAATAGTTGTTTTGTTACATAATCGGCAAGTGTAAAGGCCGCCGCATCCGCATCGAAGCCTGACTAGAGCCAACAAAACCAGTATATCCGCTTTTTGCCAATCATCGAAAGTAAGCTTCTACCGTGTTGATATTTTAAGTTTTACTGTTTTACTTCGTTACGCGTCCTACGTCATATTAGATAATCTTGGTTTATGCAAAGATAAGAAAAAAATCTCAAGAACGGGTGGACCCATTTTTATGGTTTTTGTGTGTTTGGATACATCGGTTTTTGTGTGTTGGATACATTTTTCTACATCGGGAAAAAAAAAGCAAAGACATAACTTTTGACAGAACGAAGTTTGTGGGGGCCGCTTTTCATTTATAAAGCTAATAAGGGAGTTTAAGGGGTTTGTTAGGGTTTGTTGTTCATCTTGCTGACTACATGACAGGAATTCTCCTGTGTGTGCCCATTTGTGGTACAGGTTTGTTTCTGGCTCCAAGGTAAAAACTACGTTAAAATTATCTTCTTTATTTTTTAAGCTACCTTTGTAATTTGTAATTTAATTTATGAACTGGGGATTTTTTTTATAATCTTAAAAAGGTATTAAATTGCATCATCGGATTTCATTTTGGTTGTTAGATGTTGCCATGATAAATAAGTACATAGATCGAGAACTACAATCGATATTTTTTAGGTAACAATAACAAATAAATTGTTATCTTTAAGACTGATTTTTCATCTTTGACTTTTGCTTTAAGGCGGCGATACACATGCCTGTAAAACGGAACAGTGGCTCACATGCCTGTTAATGGCAAGTAGAAGGGAACTAACTGACGCAATGGAGATGCATTTTTGGTTGAGTTTGTGTATTTTTCTTTGTTTTAAGGTTAGATCGTTTTCAATATGAGCATCAAAAGTCGATACCCGGGTGTTGATTCCAAAAATAACAACTGCATAATGTCGAGGGTAAATTTATGTACCGTTTAAAACGACTTTGGTTTTGATGCCACTCTGTACCGTGCTTCATACTTTGGTGGGCATGATCCTTTCCCTGAACTTTGCAGTGTTGTAGTACAGGTACCTCTGGAATATGACGAAGAATCGCAGCAGTTACCACAGGTGCCATCGGGTGATCCGCAACAGGGACTTAAACAAGCCAGGATCCTTAAATTTTAGAAATGAATCTCTAAACAACAAGGCGTTTCACTAAAATTTAAACATATCTGATTTTTAGAACAACTTTTTACGACAGGCTAGGCTTTTTCAATTTCATAGTTCATTACAATGTCATCACTAGAAAAGACTCAACAGGCCCATTTGTCCATAATGAGTATTCATATGAGACTTTGACCCATAGTTCAAGAACTGCTTAGTTTCAAGTCAGACGACCATGTCTAAAGGCAACAATTACGACATAAGACTATTGGTATGTTATTCAACTGAACGTAACTAGAAAATTGTTGTCGTTACATGACAACACCTTAATTGGATTCAATTGGAAGCATTCAGTTGCATCTGGAACTACGTTCATATTTCCCTATCTATAACCCATCAGAAAAGTATCACTATTATCAATGAAGCAAACCTTTCGTTTTATAAACGTACTGTAAAAAAATTATAACTACTAACAGGGAGAAGAATTCTTTCTTTACATTTTGACGCGAAAAAACAATGAACCTGTAATAATAAAAAGGCAGATCAATTTATCTGTCTTCAGCTTGGCAGATGAAGGAAATCCGATAGCACTACCCGTATTACCTCTGATTAAATTTGTTGGAAGTCTTTTCAGATCTTGAGCTTTCCGCAATTTGAGCTTAATTGCACTAGCTGGATTTACCAAAAAAACTGAAGGTGATAGAAGGTGAAGAAGGAATCTTTCTCTCTCTGAAGGCTCTGAAATCTCTCGGCTATTTTTGAGTCATGTGGTTAGAGCGCTCTACCTGAAATCCGATACTTTTAAATAAGGTTTCCAAGGGTTCAATTCCCAGTTCGGGTGGATGTGTTTTCTGTAAATGTGATCACCAAACTGGAAATAGCGTGATTAAAACAATACCCAAAAGGCGTTTTAACCGCATGAAGGTAATCGTATTTAGACACTTCATATATACATATATTGTATATTGTAATAAATTCGCAGTTAAGCTACCGTTCTTGAGTACGTTTTCGGTACAAACAAAATGTTTATTTTTATGTTCTCATGTGAGTGAATTGTTAATAATTCTCAGTGAGAATAAGTGTCTTAAACCTTAAACCCTAACCTCATGAAAATAACGTACGTGCAGACAATGTTTTAAGTATCCGTTGTGATTTGTAAGAGTTGAAATTTACTGTATACGACCCTAATCATACATTAACGCGTGCTGAATACTCACAGTATGTCAACAACACTTATAAAAGCACATAATACACACACGCAGCACACTGGTAGGTATGTTAAACGTAAAAAACAAACTCTTATATGACTCGACCGAAAAGGTGACAATAATTTCAACAAGGACACTAACCAAAGTTATATTGAAGAGAAGATTACTACACTGACTTTGCTAGTTTGTAAGTGAAGTGAATAATTTCTTATTGAATCTGCTAAATCAGATAGATATTTAATAACTTACTTCTTTGTAAAAACTCGATAACTGGCATTAAGAAAGGGAATGGATATCATTTATCTACTACTAAATGTGAAAGTTTGTGAGTATGTACGTGTGTTTGCTACTCTTTTACGCAAAAACTACTGAACGGATTTAGTTGAAACTTTACAGTAATACAACTTATACAGCAGACTAACACATAGGCTACAATTTATAAAGATTTTATGTAATTTAGCCATAATTTTATGTAGTTCACGCGGGCGAAGCCGCGAGTGGAAAGCTAGATTTTTCTAAAAATGACTCACACAAGAATAATGAAATCATCGCGGGTCTTACAGCGATGCGCGTTATACAGAGAAACAACCTTATAATAAATCAATAAAATGAATAAAACATTCAATGAATGAGTATCAAGCATAAGGTACATAATGTGAATTAGTATTGTTAATAACGTGTTGTGAAAATTGCTTTGTGCGTTATGTACAGATTATTTGTTTCTTTATTGAAAACTGCACATTTATGTTGAGTCATTTCATAGATTGGTTTAGTAAGTTCAGTTGATTTAGGTATGCTTCTATTCTCCACCTATGAGTCTAGAGATCTACTTATGAACATAATTGGCGAAATTTTCGCGTTTCCCAAACAATTCAAGACAGCTTCCCAATGTAAAATTATGGATAACAAATACTAGTATTAGATTACACTTCACAAATCACAACACTAAATACACTTTGATGTTATTTATAAGCATTATTTATAACTGCCAATTTGAGCGTTGATAACCAACTCTGACGCACTTAAAGGTCAGAAAGTGTCCATTGATATTGAGACAGGTCGCTCACTCGCAATTTAAACAAGGTTTATGATAAAAACGTTAAGTACTTCTGGATCCTTAGGAAGTTTACATATTGGGCATATTTCCGGTGTGTACAAAACCTTATTCGTATGTACGCTTGCAGTATAAAGTCACGCATTTTGGCACCAAATTCTTGCACTTATAAGAGCGTAAAGCTTATCAAACCAGAAATGAGGCACCACACTTTTTTATGTATTCCGTCCATATTTAAAATTTGTATATGAAGACCCATCCATTGTAGCGACAACTTGATTTCAATGATGGCGGCCTATGCTCAGCAGTGGGACAGTATATATTTACTTCACTTTTGCTTACTTTATGTGTGGGTGAATGCGGTGGAGGGGCGCGTCACTTCATTCTGACCCCAATCTAAGCAGAGCTTATGAGTCGGAGACTCCATTTTTTACAAATCTTATAGAACCAAGACACTGAGCCATCACAATCGTGACGACTCGATTGGCGTATTGCGCTGTAGCTTCAAGGTGAGGATGGCCAGCCCAGTGGTTCGTTTGAATGACTGGGCTTCTCAACCTGATATCTGGACCTCACGACCGCTATCCATCAGGTGGAGTGAGGTCATCTTGACGGGCAATATAAAAAAGCACGGTTTCTCGCCTCGATTACCGTAGTCCAGGGTTCGATTCCCGGTCAGGTCAATTAGGAAAGGATCTTTTCTGAATTGACTCGGGTCTGGGTGTGCTGGGAGATGCCCCTGGCTTAATTCCTTGTGTGGTACCTCGTAACAAAGGGATATTAATCCCTACTTCGAGACCATTACAAGAGGTGTGTTGTCTGGCGCATATTTATTTATATTTATTTATTGATATTGATTACTATAAATATACAAAACTTACTAGTCCCACGAATGATTGCCCCTAACTTGAGCCCCTGTCCTGAACTAGTATTTCTACAAATATCGCCAGTCATCGATCAGAACATGGTGAAATTGGCAAGTAAATACCAACTTGAGTGCGATAATTATGATAAAAATAAGACTGCGAGGGCATATCTTACTTAAGAGCTTATTACTCTCGCCATCACTACGGATAGTATGTACTCGTATGTAACCACCCCTGAAACATTTCCGTATTGCGTGATTTCGGGTCTCGGCTTACGGCTAAAATACTTAGCGAGAAGCAAATGGGAATCAAAATGATTTTATCATTTAAATAACATTGCCCTGTTAAGTAAAGTAACTGTGCTTACGAACAGCGATCGAGTTTCAGTAGGTGCATTTAGCATTACCGAGCTGTAGGAAACCACTTATTTGAGTGGAATTTTAAGGGGAAAAAAACACAAAATATTCGTTATAAGATTTGATAAGATCACAATCAGAATTGTTATCAGATCGGAAATTTGTAAGTGCCAAAAACCACCAATGAGGAATTATTGACTGACAGTGCATCCCACATGCTTAAGTATTAAAACTACTCTTTCTCTTATATATCGACAAAATCAGTTATTATTTACTATGTGATTTGTTTATGTTAGTTAGCATGTTTTTACGGGTATGTATTGTAGGTTAATGTCACTCGATAAGGAGATGTTGGCCTTATTTAATCCTATTGACATAATAGTTTCCATTTTGCAATCACATAGCTAATGATAGCATCAATTACGAACACTTTTGACTTCAACTTCATTATTTAGACCAAAGTTCACTGACAGCGATATGTTATTACACGCTCATAAATCGTTTAGAAGCTCGCCTTTCCTCATCATAATATAGTCCTCAATGACACGGATAAAAAATAAATTACACAAAAAATTAGTTTTCAATACGGTGCTATGGTATCTATGTAAGTAGGCCTAACTAAGAACTCCATACAGGTGCTCAATGATAAATTAACCATGAGAAATTATAAAATTATTTAAGCAATGACTTATCACTTTTTTGTAGATAAAAAACCACCTCTTCAATTTTATTTAAATACGCGTTATCTTTATCCATAAAATTATAACATATTTTAACGACACATTATGTAACACGCAGACAGCTCGTATATATAACCTTTGGGTTAATTGTTCGTTTATCATAAATTGGCATAGAAGATATAGTCTAAGGGGAAAACAAACAACATACAACAATTGCAAAAAGAAACGTTCCGTAAGCGGATTTTTAATGTCTATAAATTTTTTTTAATACCAAGGGACTAAATACTACTACATTAATTAAGTCAATAATCAGTTATACTTTATACTCATCCCACTCAACCCTTTTATTCATAAAAATGAAAGTCTCACAACTCTGTTTTCACCATGATTATGCTGTATTAAAGCACTGTATAAGTTTTATCGAATAAGGGGGTTACAGCCTAAATTACTGTTTTAATAGCTAAAAACCACGAAAAAACCTATGCTTATTCTTAAGTTGGGTTTAGACTAGAGCATTTGCTAGAGCATTACATTGTAATGTACCGTTTTTATGAATTGAACAATACAGGCAAATCATCAGTTTTCTAAAATCAGTTCCATGTAATGTAACGTTCTAGTTTGGTTTTAAAATCAAGTTGTAACAAAACATCGAGCACGACTCGCAATGTGGTTCAAGTAACTTTAGAAACGAAGAATGCTCGATGTTCTGATACGCGATGTGAGATGTGAATGCTCAATTCTATCAGCTCCTATGAAAACACGTCTTCATCTAGTGCTAACGCTTTCGGATTACGCTGCGGTGTGAGTGGCGGAATGGCACGAGTTAACCGCGTGCCACTATAACATTATTTATCGCCGACTTGTCGCATTTATTCATAAGCTATTGTTTGCGACACTGTTAGCAGTTTGATAGCTTATAAATACTAACGGGCGTTTTTGCGGACGAGTAACCCATTAGTAAATACCATTTGTCTATTGATTATCTTTGGTGCCATTAAAGTGTGAAGTAGTAGGAAAAGTACAGTACTACAATTGAATGACACCAAAGATAATAAACAATAGCCATTAAAGTGTATCCATATGAATGGTAAATATATAAACATATTTATTTTGAATGCTATGTACACAGTTATAGTTATAATTGCTAAGTTTGGGTCCACTGTTGTAATTTCTTTGTCATTTTATCATCTATGTAATTAATATTTTTTTGGTAAAGCTTAATTAAAGTAGTGATTAAGATAATGGTAATTGCGCCGCTTCTCCCTCTTTGTTAGGGTGACCACTGAAAACCAGCGTCGTGGTACTGAACATGGTACTACGGCATATGCTGAGTCGGAGCCTTTTGACAACTCTTGTAATTTTATTTTAATTGTTTCCTCTGCGTATGTCAAATAAATTTATTTCTATTTCTAAATAAACAAACCATTTCATCGTATTCATATGTGTTGTCATTTCATTTCAGTACTGTTATTAGGACATTATCATATAGTTTTGACTTTTTATTTAGTTTATGTGACTTAATCTCATCTCAAATTAAAGTTATACCTACTTATTTAAATAAAATGAAAATACAGAAACTGCTTGAAGTTGACCAAAGCTCGCGTATAACACTGGGGAAAGAAAGTTGTCTGGAAGAGATCGCTTCCTAGCGGCGAAGTCGCCTGAAGTAGTCAAGTTGTACGAGCTAAGACAATGTAATATTGCTGTTATGGCTGTTTGTATAATAAAGTATATTTTTTACCTTATCTCATATTATAATCCGCTCTTAATACTAAGAGCATACGCAAGTACATAGGGGTGGGAGATCAGCGCATGCCGGCAGCGTTACGTTTGGGGTTGACTGTACAAGGGAATGGTTACTTTTCTCTTCCAATTGTTTTTACCGCTTAAGTTGAATGTAGCCTCTGAGAAAACAACAATAATTTGCAAACAATACTACCATGAGGTAACCACGTGGATTTGTTTTCCATCGATATCATTGTAAGTATTGTTAACTTGTTCCGCCATTGTTTTCTTACGAGAATGAAAAGTTAGTCACGTAAACTTTCTGCTACAGTAAACTGTCACTTGATAAACTTATAATTACATTGTTAAAGTATATTCATTAATTACTAATTATTCCGTAAGAAACGTTCAAGGGTTCAATTCCTATTATAAATCAAACTTTTTCATTGCCTAGCTTGTTAATATTTTTCGACCTTTTAAACATCAGACAAGAACACGATTTAAATAAGAGCCAAACGAAAATAAAACAAAAATTAATTCATAATTCATTTATTCGATGCTTCATGTGATAAGTTACAGGTCTTAAATAAAAATAAAGTACATACACATGAACCCTGCTAGGGCACTGCAAGATATTTTTGGAATAATTAGGTAAGTTATTTACAAACATAGGTTTTCATGCACATTTTAACATTTATGATCAATTTAAACACTTTCAAAATACTCCTGCATGGAATAAAAACAGTTTGATAGCAATAATCTTTTGACACTAGAACTAAATAGGGACAAACTATTTATAACGGCCCTGGCAGGGAGACTCAGTTCCGCTGCTTGTGCTGTTAGAAAAATACGACTCTTGACTGATATTGAAACAGCAAGACAAGTATATTTTAGCTACTTTCATAGTGTTATGTCGTATGGTCTACTGTTGTGGGGTTCAGCTGCAGACTTGAACACCATTTTTGTACTTCAAAAAAGAGCCATCCGCTCCATTTACAAACTTAGACCACGCGACTCTCTTAGGGAAGTATTTTTTTTGACGACCGACTTGGTGAAATGGTTAAGAAGTTGGCTACTACACCAGAGGTCGCGGGTTCGATCCCCGCACAGTACAAACATTTTGTGTGCATGAACATGTCTGTTTGTACTGGTCTGGGTGTCTCCTATGTATAATAAGTATGTATTTACAAAAGAAAATGTATTTAAGTATGTTTATCCGTTGTCTAGTATCCCATAACACAAGCTTTAATTAGCTTACTTTGGGGCTAGATGGCGCTGTGTGGAATAATGTCCAGGGATTTATTTATTTAAGAAGATCGATATTTTAACTGTGCATGCTCAGTATATTTTAGATAACATAATGTATGTGCGCAAAAACTTGCATCTGTTCAAAAAAAACAGTGACACTCATAACATAATACCAGAAATAAAAACAAATTGAAAACTCCCAGTCTTAGGCTACACAAGGTGGGAAACTCATTTGTGGGTCAATCTGTAAAATACTTTAACAAAATACCTCAAAGTCTTGTTGATCTACCTCTTCACAAGTTTAAGTCTGCAATTAAAGCAAAGTTAATGAAACAAGGTTATTATAATGTAGAGGATTACTTGTGCGACAAAAGTTTGTGGTCATAGTAGGAATAATCTGCTCCTCTGCTCAATATTGTGTTCTTTTTTCTACTCGCATTGACTGTACTCTGAATTTATTTTTTGTAAAACAAACAAAGTTGAAAAGAGTAACTATCGAGTTTCTTGCCGGAGTCTTCTCGATAAGAAGCAACGTCCGAACCGGTGGTAGATTCACATTATGTATATTCACGATGTGTACTAGTTAATATTGTACTATTTTATTTACGTTTATTATTATTATTTCTATATACTTTTTTTGACATGTCTTATGTGCTTTGTACAAGCTTAAATGAATAAATGATTTTTTACTTTTACTTTACTTTACTTTTTACTATACCCTTTATTGAAAGAGGTAATTTAATAAATATCTTTACCGACATGTGGTATGGTCCCGAACTAACAATATGTAGCTTCGTGAGAGGGGCTACCAGTCTGTGCCTGTGACGGAGATAACGAGACTGAGCATAATAGCTATCAGCTTGTGTGTGAAGGTGGGGATATTTTTTAACGAAAATGCACATTTCCAATATGTATGAGGAGGCCAAAGTTAAAATGTTAAATTTAATGAAGTACATGTTTCTCTCTGATATTCGAATACATCGCTTTTGTAGGATAAATATACGATCACTTTCCGTACCATTACCCCAGAGAATCACAGCATATCTAAGCCAAGCATGAGCAAAGGCGAAATAAGCACTAGTGGCTGTTTTTAAATTAAAAACAGCTACTAGTGGTTGGGGTTAAAATAAATCTAAAAGTTCTATAATTCAAAAGCTATAGCTTTGAGCATATAATTACTGGTTCGGATATAGAGACATTGAAAAGGCAATAATAAAATCGAACAACTACTAAATAAGTGTGTCATTTACCTGTATAATTATGTAAATAGATACAAACTACTTTGTTTACAACAGCTGTGGCCGATTTTCATTTTTTTTGATAGAATTCATAAGATAATGCCTCTAGGCATTAAGTCCGCCAATTGTACCTATTTTTATAAATGTGCAATAGAGAATAAATAAATAAATAACCCAGTTATTTACATCCATCATTTGTTTTTTCCCTTTCGTCTTCGGAATTCAATGTTCAATGATTATATTTTGTGCAAAATGCAAATCTTAGGTTTAAAGACATTTAATCTCATAAAAACATAGAAGTTCACTTAGAATGAGACAATAATAGACTTAATATTAATTAAAATTAGGCGCAGCGCAACTGCATGCTAGATGTTAAATTAGCTTAATAAACTAAAGGTTGTTAGCTTATCTCCGTGCCCGTACGCACACAGGCGCACACACACAGCGGAAGGTTTTTTTTTGCGACATATTCACAGTGCATACCGGTCAGTGCATAATCTTATTATACTTAATATCCTTTTTTTTCTGATGCTTAAAATGACAAAAAACAAACCAGCTAGGCAAAGAAAATTTAGAAATTAACTAGGGATGAAGAGCCCTTGAACATATCTTACGGAAAAATTACTAGTCAATGAATAGAATTTAATTTTCAACAATATAATCGTAAGTTTATCTGTTGACATATCGTATTATTTTTACTATGTGGCAGAGATACATACTAAGATTTTTAGATAAATACTTGATTAGTATAAAGTACCTAATCAATCAGATACATAATAAATATCATTTCATTTATCCCACCCCGGATTGAACCCACACGACACAAGACGTGTAGTTTCGCAAGAAGGGTCGCTCGCTACACGCAGGGAAACCAATACAGTTTAGTAAGCCAATAAAACTACTCGTTACTATACAACAAGTAAGTTTTGAAATTAATGTAAACTGCATAATTTACTCCTGAATTCTGAAACTTTACTCTATGTTAGGAAGCCCTTACATTTTCAGTAAGTACCTACCTTGCCTGACGTTTTTGGAGTTGGGTGTTGATGTAGCTAAAAGTGAGAATTAACTAAAGAATGAATGAAAGCAAACCTGACCACGGCTCCTTTGGCGACAACTGTCTACCACGAGTTGCCACTTTAAGTTTACACTATAGTTTGCGATAAAAAATGTATTGGGATTTGACATTGTCATGTCATGTCATGTGTCATCCCAATACATTTTTTTTACGCGAACGATAATGTATATTTAAAGTGGCAACTTGTGGTAGACGTACGTACGACGTACGTTTTTAATGATCTCTTAAACGCCGTGAAAGCGTTGTCGGCACTAGTTTTAAAAAACTGGAAATTAACCAAATTTTTTATCTTGTCAACAGGTATACGAGAGTGGGGTGACCGAGCCCCCTCAATGGAACAAATCTCCTCTAGGCCATCACAGGAAACTCACAGGAGGACACTGCCCTTTTCATGGGTAAGTTGCTTTACAATTTATTGAGAAATAAGGCAAAATAAATCTGTATTTAACAGGGCCTCACCTCAAGTGACCCATAGAACCTCTCTTTCTAGTTGATTCATCATCATCACATTTAAGAGCCATAATATGTCTTTGAACGACATTATGTTTGCCGTTTCCTTCACTTGTTCCATGTAGTTACGTTACGTCACCCTCTCCCTCTCCTTTCTTTCACTTTGCACTCTGGGATTATGGTTAAAATTTCATCATGTCGTATATAGCCTATCATCTTCCCGCGTCTGGGAACTATGGTCCTTTATATACTTCTACCAACCCAACCATCTCTAACACTTCCCCATTTGTTTTCTTTACACATTTCAAATGCTTTCAACTTTTTTCTATCTTTTTGCGTCATTGTGACACACCCGTATAAATTTAATTCAATTCAGTTCTGATCCTACAATTTACGCCAAGCGAAAATTCAAAACATTTGTTATGCAGCCCGCAAAACAACCAAACATTTTTCGGGTTCATTTTTTGTTTTTGAGACAGCAAGCAATGGTGGAGAAAGGAAACTTTGAGTGACGTTTCACATGGGACTAATTTATTGCCGGATAGTTAAATTTTTTCACCTTTGTAGTGTAAATTAAGAAAAGTATAAATTATTATAAGTGGTAATCAAGAATACACACGAGTACAATAACATTTTTGAGGGCTGGCTAATGCTTGATTGTGTGTGAATAACTCTGTAGTCCAGCATGTGTGGTACAGCAGTAGAAGGATGAGGATGGAATCATCATCAATCCCGTATAAGTAACATCTGGCAGGCAATAAATAAAATAAAATCCTTTATTACAGGGACGAAAGCAAGGCTATCTGGGCGGCCCTACGAGCGCTGCTACAGGATGGCTCGTTGTTGCGGTGCTACGAGAAAGTCTTCGATGATATCGCTGCTGATGCTACGAAAAGGTTTGCCTGACTCAATCCATCCTAATACAATGAATACGAAAGTCTGTTTGTGTCGTTCTGTCGGACCATTAACTTCAAACTTCATAACAAAGTATGAAAATATACTAGTCCAAGCAAACGAAATCGTGGGCAAAAGCTACTAATCATTTCATTGAAAAGTACAGTCCTCCACAGTATTTGAATCTCGTATAATAATTTAAGGAACTGATTTATTATCCCCAAGAATCTTAAGAACACCATTTCTGAATAAGAAATTTACAGCAAAAACTATGGGCGAATATTCTTTGGTCTGAAAAATAATGATGGCCTCGTTGGGTTTATAATAAAGCAACAAGCCAACTTTTTAACGGTAATTGCATCATACATGCTTCAAGACAAGATTTATTTATTCTTTAATTATTCTCATTGAATGTATAAGTTTTGAACTTTCAAAGTGACTGCAGGAGTTCGAAACTACTCTACAACTCATTGTTATCAAGCAGTGCCGTTAGACAAAACTTTAAAACGATGGGGCATTATTTTATTCACTATTCTTAACTAGTTTGCGTGTTTCATCAAATAGAGCGTGATAAGATGCACAAGATGCACAAAAACGTGCATTAATTAGTAAAATACCGTATAGAATTTATCCCAGTTCTTTATTTACTTACATACTTGCTGGTAATTGATTTTCGCGAGTGAGGTTTTCTTTTGTTCAGATTGCACGACCGCAAATTATAACCCGTACGTCTACCACGAGTTGCCACTTTAAATTTCACGTTATCGTTCGCATTGTCATGACAATGTCAAATCCCAATCCAATTTTTTACGCTAACGATAACGTAAGTTCAAAGTGGCAACTCGTGGTAGACTTACCGATATCAGAAGTTAAACAAAAATATGTGACGTATATTATGAGAGGATGTTATGTTTACAAGCCAAGCAGATTGATAAATGTCGTATTGAAGTAAAAAGCGACGCTGATCTTTTTATACGTAGGTATGTTGTCTAAAAAAGAGGTCATGTTTCGTTTCGTTAATCATTGTTTAGCAGTAGTTATTTTTAAAGCATTGAAAGCTTATTCCACAAAGACCCAAGAAACTATTTTCTGCGACGATTTTTTAAAGGCCTTGCCACTTGCTCATAAATGACAGTATGCGATTACCGCATCCTACGTGAGAGTGAATCGACGTTTCGACCTAGAGTTCTAAACTTGTTGTGTAACTCTTTACCGTAGCAATTTGGAAAAACTACACATGAGCTCATTGCACATATGAACTTTCTTCGTATTAACCTGCTTAAATTTTGTCACCTTTTTGTACCTGTGATTCAGAATAAAGGAAGTTTAATTTGATTTGATTTGACCGTTGGAATAAACACGTTTTTTTTAATCACCTTTTTACCATTTTCGTAACCAGCCAAGCATGTTTATCTCAATTTATCACCAAAACTTTCGATTTCACAGCAACGTTATCTCATCACGCTATTATCGATTCTATCATTCAACGTCATCTCTGGCATAAATAGTTCATAGTATTTTCATTTCCACAGCATCGATATATACCTACAACGAAAATAATTACAACGTTCGCAAGGTTTTCCTTTCCTTATTTTTAAAAGAATAAAACTATAGCAAGATAGATAAAGTTACGTGGGTGAATTAAATTTCAACGTCAAGACTTGGTACATTCAGCCACATGTAAAGCTCTTTGGCAGTGGGTATCGCCTTACACCGTTGCAATAGATGTTATTTTCCAACTCCAACATTACACTTCATGTGTTGCCCGCTGTGTTTCTCATGTTTCCCTCAATAATAGCGAACACGTGCCTTTTAATTCCCAGATGCGCAATAAAACAAGAATTAATACATCATGTCTACATTATTAAGTATGCGTGTAGGTAGTACCTATAGCGATGTTGTTGGCTCTAATACAATTTTGGAGTCATGAAATTGTACCTAGGAATGGTTACGTTTGTTATCTATTATGTTACAGAATACACTGATTATGGTACGTTTTTAGAAATCGGCTTCCATAAAATGTATTCAGTCTATTCGAATTGGCAAAGCAACTTTGAGAAAAGATTTTGAAGTCTGGCAATACATGCTCATTGCTCTTTATATATTTTGACAAACTTCAGTACGTCTACCACGAGTTGCCAATTTAAATTTACGTTATCGTTCGCGTAAAAAAATGTATTGGGGTTTGACATTGTGCACCTTTACCCTGGCCAACATATATTTTTCATGTTTTTTGGGCCATATTATACTACCTTTGTTTGAAAGAAGGTTTCAGATTGTGTCTGTTTTTGTCTCTGTCACTAAATCTTTGGCATCGTATATTTTATTACTTATGTGTATATTAAAGTTCCTTTCGGCTACCTAAGCTGCTGCAATTACAACATTCATCTATCCCATCACTAATGAATGCACCTTTCCCTGACCAACATATATCTGAAAGAAGGTTTCAGATTGTGTCTGTTTTTGTCTCTGTCACTAAAACTTTGGCATCGTATATTTTATTACTTATGTGTATATTAAAGTTCCTTTCGGCTACCTAAGCTGCTGCAATTACAACATTCATCTATCCCATCACTAATGAATGCACCTTTCCCTGACCAACATATATCTGAAAGAAGGTTTCAGATTGTGTCTGTTTTTGTCTCTGTCACTAAAACTTTGGCATCGTATATTTTATTACTTATGTGTATATTAAAATTCCTTTCGGCTACCTAAGCTGCTGCAATTACAACATTCATCTATCCCATCACTAATGAATGCACCTTTCCCTGACCAACATATATCTGAAAGAAGGTTTCAGATTGTGTCTGTTTTTGTCTCTGTCACTAAAACTTTGGCATCGTATATTTTATCATTTGTGTGTATTTTGAAGTTTCTTTCGGCTACCTAAGCTGCTGCAATTACAACATTTCTCTATCCCATGGAACCTTTAGTAATAATTTCAATGATTGATGCCATTTCTTAGCAGTGGGAGGGTTAATTGGATGTTTTGAAATTGTTTCTGGTATTATTATTTTGCCTGAATGACGTTTCGACTACTTATCTCAGAGATCGTGAAACAACACAAGTTATTCCAAAAGTGTGTTCAAGTACCTAGTTACATGCTATTTAAGAATTCAATAGGCATTTTGCAAGCTTATGACACCCTCTGTATTTTATTTCCATACAAATGCTCTCATGTCGGAGCTGCGAGTCGAAAAGACGTAACTTAATTAAGACTACTCGATCTAATAGCAATGCCATAAAGATTATTTTCCAACTCCTATGTCACGCTCGACGTGTGGTCGACTGTACATTCTAAGTAAAGGTGCATAATAAAAGTAATTGCTGCTTAAGCTTAACGTTGTAAAACGAACGTCTCTTCTTATAAAGAAGGATATTTAAAATGACCTTACGTAAACTTTACGGTCTGCATACAATTGGCCGACTTTGTTAAAGTTGTTGTTCAGACTCATTTTCATTATTGTTTAAAATTGATTCTGTGAAGCAACAAAGGTAATATACACTCGAACTAAAACGTTAAATTTATTAAAATTACTCAAATATTAACAACGCACAACGTCACAGAAACCCTAACTTTTTATAACTAGAATGTTTGCCCTATGTGTGGAAAGCACCCAAAACATTTGACGCTATACGCGAAAGGACCTCTCCTAAGGCCTGTTTACACTTTGCTTAGTAGTAAGTGTAGGTAGTTAGTGCAGGTGGTTAGTGTTAGGACTAAGCACCTGCACTAACTACTGAGCAAAATGTGTAACCGGGCCTTTACTATTGCGCTAAGCAATGGGCCGATCACATTAGTACCGTAAGCTTCTTTTTAGATAAAATATTAGTGCATTTGGGTCATAAACTTCAACGCTTCGTAGCTTTCACAAAATTTGGTGGCTTTTTCTTATTTATCGCTTGAATTTAACTACTTACATCAATCTTTGGGGAAATTAGATTGCCTCACTTCGGGTGTCGTGGGAAATTACTCATAGAAAGCGTAGCATAATCAAATCAGAAGTTTGAATATAAATTAGGTTTGCGCTCTAAAGATCTCTAAGGATGTAGGTACTTTGAGTAGCTTAGATAAATATCTGCATTGCGAAGACATACCGCCACATCATCCTCACACTGGATCCGCAATGGTCTCGTACAGTTCGGTTTCAGAGATGTTTCCTTCCGAGGACGCTTAAATTGTGGAATGAGCTTCTCCTAAGACTGAGGTTTTCCTAATGAGTTATAGTATGGAGTTCTTCAAGAGGGGATTAAAATGAGTTTTGCAGGGTCGACAACGCTCCAGTGATAGATAGATAGTAATAGAAAGAGTATAAGTAACTTAAGATTTCAATGAAAAAATAATTTTAATTTGTGTTTGTAGTTTTTTAAGTATATTAGCATTTATATTTTGTTGATTTCAATATTGCAAACTAAACAGTATTACCTATGTTCATATGAATTATACATACAGCATACTATAGCATTGTAAACATACGATTGCTACACCCTTTCAGGGTACATGACTGTGTCGCTATAAGTTACGATTAAGTTCCTACTTTGTTAAGTGTACATTTGCAATGTTAAATAATAAAATAAAATAAATAAAATATACCCCTGGTGTTGTACGCGTCCACAGGCTGCGGTAACCGCTTACCATCAGGCGGTCCGCGTGTTTGATTGTCACCGACGTTGTATAAAATAAAATACCGGTGTATTAAATAAATCTTACTCATGAAAATTTATTAAACTACCCGAGCGGGTAAGTTAATTGAAGTGAAGCGGGTATTGCTCATAGCGCGAAGATCTAATGGCCGTACGTTATAAGTTTTAATTTGTTAAGAGATACTAACAACTAGACACAGAAAAATCTATTTTTCATTACCTGAATGTCTGTCTTTGATAAAGTCGTACCCACGACCCGAGGCGTAGGCGGCAGAATACCTACCCAATGAGAAGCGAGCCAATGAGCACCAACACAAGTAATTAGTGAGGACACTTGTAATCAGACCGATACCGCGAACACTACTGATTTGAGAAACCCGAGAAGCCACTCAGGTATTCTAAGCATCAGCAGTCAGCACCTGATCCAATCCTGATTGTTGTCAATCAAGTGGTTTTTTCCAACAGGGGAAGTGTCTATATATTCTGTTCTTCTTCTTCTTCTTCTTCTTAGCGTGTCGATGGAACCCGAGAATTAATTACATCGTAGCAGCCCAGAATTCAGCCACTTGTATTGCGGATCGACTGCGCTCCATTAAATCCGTTGGCGTGCAGGTGTTGGGGCACGCCGGGCACGATGTTAAGTGTGCCATAGTTTGCACTGCACCGCAAACACAGTCCACATCGGAGCTTACCGAAAATCCCCACCTGACCAAGTTGTTGATATTCTGTTGATTACAACTTAGTGAGAAATTCTCAGATTTCTACAGTTGAATCATTGATTTCTTTATTTAAACTGTTTTGCACAAATAGTTATAAGTCATTCTCTACCTGTGGTCGTGCAGAGAATCCTAAAATCGGATGCAGCGGGGCAAATAAATGTCACAAAATAGTAACATACATAAAAATAAAGTAATTCATTGTGTTTATTTTTTATTTCTTTGTGCAGAAGCCTATTAAACAACTTAACTACTATTTTTTCAGGTTAGGAGACTTGCGCCACGCCGAGAACGCGCTGAACGATGAGTTGGAAACGGAGGTGTACCGATGGGCTTTGGAGACCATAGGAGTGATGATGTTCGGCATCAGACTGGGCTGCCTGGACGGAAAAGTGCACATGCCAAATGCTGAGAACAGGTGAGCTTAGCCAATTAATCGAAAACATCATCGTGTTACCCGATTGATGCGCTAAACGTAGATACATAAGTCTGAACGTAAGCGTTTTTGCTATAATTTGTCCAATTTAGGATGATAATTTTGACAGCTTTCAATAGAGATGGGGTAGTTTATAATCGTTAGTGAATCTATTCGGTTTTCGATTTATTATTATCATAGAACTTTTAATTGTTACTTTATATAGGTAGATAAACAAAGAAAATGTTAATCAAATATTTTAATGTGCATTGAAGAGATAAAAACACTTAAAAAAATTAAATAAGGTAGGTACTAGAATTTGATGTTATTTATGACTTACTTTTATCATAAAATAAGATAAATATTATTTATTGCACATAAAAAAATAACAATGAAGGTTTTTATTACACGAAATAGTATCATGGTGCAAACCCTAAATCCCTTTCATAATTATCATCGTCATTATCACTAGAAGAACTAATCATATAAACATCGAATAATGTTTAAGTTCAAAATCTTCATTTTATTTAATCAATGTTTTTTAAGAATAATCGTATGATAGATAATTGGAAATAACTTAAATACTTGTGCACTTGCTTACCCTTCCTGACATTTTCCTCTACTTGGGTTGTCTGGAAGAGATTGCTTTTAAGCAATAAGACCGCCTCATTGCTTCATCATAATCTTGTAATCCTAAGCTGTATTGTTTTATTTGATGTGCAATAAAGAATATTTATCTTATCTTATACTCATCAGAATGAAAGTGTATTGAAATAAAACGTTGTGCTAGCCGCCCTCAATCTTAAATGTTAGATAATTTTTATCACCCGATTTTATATTTTCTACTGCTAATCGTTTGCAAGGCACGGCACTAAGTGGGCGGTACCCGTCAATAAAGAACGATACTATCTTGTAGTACACTTAGCCGAAAAAAAATGCAATAAGTACTTCATAGGCGTGAACTGTCAAAATTATCACCCTAAAAGGACAAACTATAACTAATAAATTACAAAACGCGAAGGCACAAATTTAGCTTTTTAACGCTAATTCAGATCTTTATATGTTTTAATCGTAGGCTGGTTGGTGAAGCATGTAACAGATAAGCGCATGAGATCAAAAAGAGTTCAAATTTTAATGAATACTTACTAGATTACTCATTAGGTTACCGTAAAAATCTGGAAAAAACCTCAGAAAATAGTATGTTCCTCAAAAAAAAATGTATAAGTTTTTTAATGTAAATCTGACCCAATCTTATCCCAGTTTTTGGCTTGGTATATAATTGGAATATACCTAAGTGTAGTATTTTATTATTTTTTTCTAGAAAGAGTTAATACCTAAATTCAGATATGTCAAGCTTTTCCTCTCTTGTTACAAGATTCCCTCACCTAAAAGTAAAATGAAGTTAAGCTTCTACTCGAGCTTTATCAGGTTAAGAATCTCCATAGCTGGTGGCGCCATCTGACTTACAAATTACGACTTGTCACGAGCCTATTGAATAAATGCATTGGCTTTAACTTCAAGAGAGCCAGCTGTTGACATGCATTTTAAAACTGGAAAATGTATGAAGTCAAAAATAGTTTTTATAGAATATTTTAGAATATTTCAAATAAAAACTATTTTACCTAAAAGTCCGAAATATAATTAGGAATAGCAAACTGACAGTTCAAAGCGCCCGTTTATTTTTTAAATGTTGCTAGCGTGGAGCATTAGTGTTGTAATATGGCTAATTTATAAGTGATAAGGTAATCGAGGTTTTATGACATGACTACTCGATTTTACTCATGAGAAATGACTTTTTATTAAAATTTATGAAGTGCATTAAATATAACAACATTTAAACTGTATATGTAATAAGAAATCAACAATGAAAATAAATGCAATCAATAGAATGTTAGTAGTTTTTCTTTGGCGAGCAGGAATTCAAGTGTGTGTGTTATAGTAGCACTAGCAAGCCCGGGCGGCCGGCCCCCTAACTGGGCCACCGTTCATGTACGGGCACATCTGTCTGATTTAGCTGACAGCGTTTTTCTATCAGTTTGTTTTACGATTTAATCGGTTTCCTTAAAAAAATTGCGAAAAAGTAGTAACTGGAAATTTAATTTCGTTACAAATTCTCAGCTTAAATATTTTCACATTGTCGCCCCTAAATCATAATTTATGTCATGATTATGTATGAAATGCGGTGGGTGCTAATTAGGAACATTAATTAGCCAAAAAGGCTTTGTGGCTTAGCCTATGTTCAGCGTAACCTAATCCTAATGCTCGTTTGGAAGTAAAACGTTGGATTTTTAAACGAATGAATGTTAAAAGCGAGGTTAAAACCGAGGTAACCTGAGTAAAATTACCATTTAGATAGCCACTCATATTACTCGAAGGTTCACAAAAAGCTCAACCAAATTATTGATAATTTTTATACCTTTTAAATGTTGTTTAAATCCTGACTGAAAATGTAAATTCATAAAACAAACCTCAACTTTAATTTACATTACAAATTTAATCCCGAATCTGACTATAATTCAGGAGAGAAACGTTATCTTCAAAGTAAGTTTTATCTGAAATTTAATCTTAAACCGGATTATAGTTCTTTGAACTTGCACTTAGATTTAGTAATGTGAAATTTAAACGGTTTAACATGATTGTATGAATTAAAAATCAAGTCCTGTAACGTAGGTAGGTGTGCATCATCTTCATTTACTGCTCCTAGTAATAATTTATATATATCCGCTTTGGTGCAAGAGGGAGTTTTTGGGTGTGGTATGCACTATTATTACCAACTCGAACGTCTGCCCCTGCGCTTCATAGATAGTGTGCGTGATCCCTCATCAGTTCCGTATACCTGGTCTGGTCACGCCCCTTTCACTGATTCCCTTTTCCGCCTGGGTGTGAACAAGGTTTAATGTTCCGGTTGATTTGGGTATACTGCCCTCGAATACCTCTTCAGCGTCAAGGAATGAGTTCGTGTGTTCGCCGAGTATATGCCGCTGTAGATTTCGCTAAGAGCGTACGCGACGTTTAATAAAGACCGCACTTTAGTGGCAAATTGAAACTCGCCCTTATCTACAAGTATGTAGCTTTCAGGGTGCAGTTTTTGCGGGATCGCTTTGGCATTTAAAATGCATTAACCCCTCCCAATATCATCTACAAATCCCTTAGTTTCGGCAAAAAAAGTTACACAAAAACTTACTTACTATGAAATAAAAAAATATGGTTTGCAAACGTATAAAGGAAAGGAAAGGCTAGAGAAAAGTTAACGTCAGGTTTTACAAAATGGTTTAAGCAGGGTGGGCATTTTTGCCCAGTGGCCAACTATTATATTCAATTAATAGATATAAATAAATATGCGCCAGACAACCACCACTTAATTGAATTTTTATTTTTAGCATTTAACAATGCACTATTTTCTAGTTTCTATCCTTGAACACACTACTTGTCATGGGCTCGAAGTTAGGATAAATATCCTTCTGTTACGAGGTACCAGGCACGCCCTTGGCTTGACCAAGGGCGTCTCCCAGGACACCCAGACCCCAGCCAATTTGGAGAAGCTCGTTTTCCTGAAATGACCGGGAATCTAACTCGGGACACTACGGCAATCAGGACGAGAAACCGTGCTAGAGTGCACTACGCCAACCGTGGCGTTTATAATTGGAATAAATAAATCGTTTATGACTCACACGATCCAGCTCGATTTTGAAATATGTGGTGATATTCTCACAACCTTTTATTAAGTAGAATAAGTGGTTTTAACGTTGGTGCCTTTGGTTTCAGGACACCAGCCAAGATATCTCTAGATGACGACGCTCCAGACCGTTGCTCGCTGTCTAAGCGATGCATGGACGAGCTGAACCCTGAAGAACAGCTGGTACGGTGTGCGAGGGAGGTAGTCGACGGGAACTACCTCGTGCGGAGCGAGTCCACGCTGAAGACTGATTCTCAAGTCTTCAATAACGCGCTGAAGACTTTGGACAAGCATTACAGGTAAAACGGCTAGAATGTTAGGTTTTTGAAAGTTGTATTAACCGAATACATTAGGGAGAGGATTATGCATTAAGTTTCGTTACTATTACATAAGTTCTGATCAACATTTGGGACATAAATTATATTACAGAGGCTTAGGAAACTATTTGACTCCAAATACCGCAATTTCTGTAACAAAAACTTTAGCTTTTGCTGTTGTACTGAATACTTCTACAAACTTACGGTTCCTAACGATGATTCAATGTTTTTCAGTCTAACGGAACACTTCTTGAACCGAGCACTCACAAGTTTAAACTCCGAAGAGTTGAGGCCAGAACAAGTGTTGATAGATAAGCTGAGACCACTAGATGGAAGATTATTGCCGTTAGCATCTGATGCATTGTTAGCTGGGGTAGAACCTGTAAGTAACATCTTTAACAACGATTTTGTAATTCGGATTCGGAAAACAAAATCAGATTCTTTCATAAAAGTAAATTCTGAAGTCTGGAATTTACTTTTATGAAAGAATCTGATTTTGTTTTCCGAATCCGAATTCAAGTTTCAGCTAGAAATCTTTTCGCTCGATTCCCATCCATGTCGAATATTCAGATGAGGGACATTTCAATGCGTTCTGTAAATTGTGTTTTCAACTCAAATATTGAATAGCATCATAAGACACACAATGAACTCTTTTAGTTTGGGGTCTAAAAGCCACGTGGGAAGATTAGCTAGATTTTTTTTTCCTGATGATCATTGTGGACTCAGGTCCCAGGGTACAGTTTGTATGGTTCGATTCTTGCATGTAACTCGTGCCATATAACACTAACACCACCTATTGGTACATTTTACAAAGGTCATTTACTTCCCATAGCTGGCCCACTCAGCGCTAAGCATGTTCTACCAACTCTCACTCCATGCCGCGCGGCAACAACGCGCCCACGACCAGGTCATCTGGGCCAAAGAGTCCAGGGAAGCCGGCCTCGAGACTCCAGAACTGCCCTACATCACAGCTAGTGCTAAAGAAGCTTTGAGGATACACCCGGCTACTGGTGGAGTGGTGAGGAGGAGCAGGGAAGAACTGGCAGTTGGAGGATTTGAAATTCCTGCTGGGGTTTGTGTTTTTAACAATGTGGTAAACCTTAAAGCACCTCATGCTACTAAGTTAAGATGTAAACTCAAACTCAAACAACTTTATTTCAATAGACTGTATCAGTACTTGATGGCAGATAACTATGGTTCTAGATTATAGGTTGCAAACATTTTCTTGGTTCCCAATGAAATATAATTTGGAAGAAATATTATTGATCATCAAAATGTTGGCAAATACCCCTATACAGTAAGGCTGCTATTAGGCTTATGTTCGGAACTTCGGACCACTGCTATTCTACCACTACCATTGTTTGCCAGCTTTTCTTGGATATAGGTATAGGTACACATCTCGAATTCTTAATTTAAAAAGGGAAACTTTCAAATAACATTTCTTTACAGGTTGACATAGTCCTCGCACACGGAGTCACAAGCCAATCAGAGAAGCAATGGGGCAGATCCGAAGCATTCATCCCCGAGAGATGGTGCAGCGAAGGCTGGGAACCCCTCAAGGCATCCAGGGCCCATCCTCTAGCGTCGATGCCTTTTGGCGAGGCTTGCCCTGCCACTGGGGTGGTTAATCAGATGTTGACGTCATTGGCCACTAGGGTTTTAGACAAATATAGGCTGGAATGGCATGGACCTGCACCAAATATAGTCACAACTGGCGTTAACAAACTGCAACCGCCGTTTTACTTTGTACTACAAAAAGCTGCTTGAGTTAAGTCTTTTGCTCGATTGATTCAGAACGAAAGGCAGACAGAAACCTTACTAGCATCCTTGCATATGTCTAGACTCTTATCGTGAATAGCATTTAGAGAAAAGGCTTATCAGGTAGACCGGTTAGCAAGAGGCCATTTGTTTTGGAATAATTCCGCAATGTTTAGTGAAAGAGATTGTTCGATCAGGCCATGATTTCGGTGAATAGATTGTTCCAAAATTTAGGCTTTTGAAAAAACTGTTAGGACTGAATTTGAATTGACTATGTTAATTTTATTGTGGTAAAGTCATCAAACTGAGTACAAAATGATGCCTCCTGCCTGATAAAAAAAAAATCGTTCGTTCGGCAGGCATCATCTTTTCGTAAAGGATTTAAGACAAGTTGTGGGCAACTTTGGAGCCCTTCTGATTAATTTGTTGTGGAGATTAGAAGTAACGCAAGGAGATTGCTAAAAGTGAAATGTGATGAAAGTTCTGTGGCTAGATTCGAAGGACTGGTTATTTTATAATACAAAATATTAAATATAAACTAATTTAGATAAGTAGTTAGTATTTCTATATCTTGTTATGTATAAGTATTAATAAGACATCACAAATGTTATTAACATTACACTAATGTTCCTAAATGAAAATGTATTGTTTTTTGCTCATTACAAATCTAAAGGTTTTCCGTGTTTTTTTAATACTTACATCCTCAGAATACTGCTACAAAATAAATTGATCATGGATAGATATAGTAAAATTTTGCAAAAACCAAGAGAGACAAACTAGATTAAAATCACGAAAAGACGACGTCCACGTACGTCTACCAGTTGCCACTTTAAATTTTAATTGGGATTTGACAAGACATGACTTAACAATGTCAAATTTAAAGTGGCAACTCGTCTAGACAACTAAGTCTAGAATAAGTCCCAACTAAGTCTAGAATACGTGGATAAACACATAAATTTCAAAATATTCAGAAGTGATAATATTAATGTACTTTTTCTATACATTAACATTAAAAATCTCTCGCTTGTTTAAAGGGCTCAGCCATGATAAGCGAAAATTGCTAACATGTTTTAATTCATATTAAGATTAAGTGTATGAGGATATGTTTAGGCAATTTATTTGGCTTAACTGATTTAGAAGGGGAGGCGGGAGCGTAAATAAATTAAAACCTACCACATACGAGTCTACCACACACATGTTGTGAACAGACTGCCTCGCTGACGTTGAGATATGAGTGTCGTCTCCGGCACAGCGCAGTGAGTGGTTTGTAAATACTGGCTAACTTGCTTAATGCCTGTTTTAGGGAGTCCACGCTATAAGAAAATAGATTACGTTACATGAGAACATGAAAAAATTGCTAGTGCTAGTGGGTGGATATTTTTTTTGTATAACGTTGGTGACAATCAAGCATGTGGACCGCCTGATGGTTAAAGTTACCGCAGTTATGGACGCGTGCAACATCCGGGGCACCACTCCTGTGGGGACCTTTTAAAACCCTTCTTGAAGAACTCCATACTCTCATTGCGAAAACCTCGGCAGGAAACTCATCCACAATTCAAGCGTCGTCGGAAAGAAACATCTCTACAACCGAACTGTATGAGGCCATGGCGCATCCAGAGTGTGATGCTGAATTCAGTTGATTCTTCAAGTACTTATGATAAAGAGAAGGCATAAATATTATTACATTGTGATTCAAATGACAGTAAAACATAGTAGGATACTTATGCGGATTCAGCGGATTGAAAGTTTTCAGGCACGGACCTCTTGCTAAGTGCGATGTTCATTTATTAAATGATACTATTATAAAAATACTATGACTGTGAGTGATGAAATGATAAATGTTCTAGAATCGCGTTTGAGCTTGAAATGAAATTAATATCAAATACGGCTCCTATGGTGTGGCCTTTTGAAGCCTCTCCGTAGTCAGGATTCATTTTCCTGGGTGAGCAATGTATGCAACAAATTGCAAAAACCCGAGTTTTTAATTCTAAAGATTGCAAATCGGTTCGGAAGGTGGGCTTGGATCAATCTTCCACAAAGTTTCAAATAATGTTAGTATGTAAATATGGAGCATCAAACATTACCCCACAGCATAAAAATATTTCAAGATGCTCATTCATAGATTTGAGCATTCACTTGTGTTTTTAGATTTACTCGACCTAGATTGCAAACCTGAAGCTCGATGGTTTGTTACAGTTGTTGATTTTAAAAACCTCGTAAAAACGTTACGTTACAAAATAAATGTAATGCTCTTAAAGTCTCGCAACTAAACAGTACAAAATGTATGGTCACACTGTGACAAGCAAATGAGGTTCTTCAGTGGCCTTTCCGATTTGATACCCAATTTAAATGTTTGCGCAAGAAAAGGAACAGTTTTTATTTACACTTTTAGCTATAAACGCCATTAATTATTTTAATGGATTGCCTGTGGACAGGTCCTTTTTCTGTTTGGCTAATAGTTAGTGCTTGGTGGAAATTCATTAAGTTCTTTGCGAGATATTTATTAAGGTTCAAAGGGTCCACACAGGCTCACTAATTCTAAGCATAATGTTCATTGTTATAAGATCATGTTCCATATTTCTGATTTTCCTAATCGTCATGAGCCATAATATTGTGTGGCATATTCTCAAATATCCTAATAAAATGTGGGCTAAAATTGTTTGGCACAAGTATTCAAACGCATAAACTCGAAGAGCAGAATAACTATTATAATGCATAATGTTTCAAAGCATAATAATCAAAACGAATAATAACCAAACGCATAATTTTTAAAAGCATAATAATTTAAATGAATAATAAATCGACATCATATTAAGTCAATGAGAATCTTGTGCTTAGAAAAAAAAAAATGGTTCAATAACATACTCTAATAATATTTACCATTTCTTTCAGTTATATGCAATCGATAGATAGATACAATTTGAAGGTCGTAAATTGGTAACTACTCGTATTTTATATCGATGCTCCGAGGAAAGTAGAAAACAAAAAAAAACCAACTTCAAAAAAAACTATTTCGAAACAAAGCACTAAAAAGTAAAGAAATAATTGCGTATTCTTCTAAAACTTATACGACAATATAATGTAGGTACAATTATTGTTATTGTTGGAGTCGGTGTCAGCCAAGGAAACGCTACAAGATACCTAGCAATATACCTATTTCTTACATATCACGTTTACGTATGTATATAGGTAGTTACAAACCTACATTGGCTGACACCGACACCAACAATAACAATAATTGTACCTACATTATATTATCGTATAAGTTTTAGAAGAATACGCAATTATTTCTTTACTTTTTAGTGCTTAGTTTCGTAATAGTTTTTTTTGAAGTTGTTTTTTTTTTGTTAAAATTTTTGTTTATTTCTTGATTTTCAATGAATAGTTCTTATTTATTTTATACATCGAAAAGTATCGTCCAATTGCTCCAAAGAGTTGAAGAGTTTCGTTACTTTGTCATGGATCCCATAATCAGAACCTAACACTCATCAAACTAACCTTGAAGTATATCCTTTCCAATAAAACAAGAAGCATCGAAATCGGTTGGCGTGTTAATGAGTTATTCGTCCATTTGTTGCGCTCAAGGTTTATCTAGATTTAAGACATAAATGGATTTTCCATGGATGCCACTGTCAGAACTGGACCAAATTAAAATGGGACCACACGGGCAGCATCAGCTTTCAAATAAAAAATGAATTATCAAAATCAGTTGGCGTAATATTGAGTTACCCGTACATTTGTCGCGCATTTTGTCTATCTAGATTTAAGACTTATATGGATTTCCCATGGATGCCACTGTCAGAACTGGACCAAATTAAAATGGGACTACATGGGCACCATCAGCTTTCAAATAAATTAAGAATTATCAAAATCGGTTGGCGTAATATTGAGTTATTCGTCCATTTGTCGTCCATTTGTCGCGCATTTTGTCTATCTAGATTTAAGACTTATATGGTTTTCTCATGGATGTCACTGTCAGAACTACACCATATTGAAATGGGACCATTCAGGAAGCACCAGCTTTCAAATAAAAAAATAATGATCAAAATCGGTTCACCCAGTCGAAAGTAACAAACATAAATTTAAAAAAAAAAACATACAGTCGAATTGAGAACCTACTCCTTTTTTTGAAGTCGGTTGAAAAGTGTAAATAAGTAGCTACAACCTATCTGAGCCTAATTAGTTTGTAACTGTTGAAATAACCTTATAACATTCCTTTTTCCAAATCAATTACTTAAGCCCACTATAGATTTCTTCTCTATCTCGAGAGGGTTTTTCTTAAGGCAAGAAAATATGCCCCTACATCTACAATCTGGGCAGATTTTTCACAGTCGGCCTCCGCGGCGAGATAATCCTGGGGACTAGCCTATCTGATAGTCTTTATGGATTTATTAGCAAACTGAGGGAATGATGTTCATTTATTTGTGTATTTCTAGGACTCTTTGTAGTCCGGGGTTGTAAGTACGAGTATTTTACACTTACGGATTTTCGATTATTTGGAATTACCAATGTACGGCTACTTAACCCGATACCACCCTCTACTTTTACGCAGACACTATTATGGATACTCGCAAAGTAATTTCAACGCTTACTACATCTTGGACCAATCGAAAAAAGGCTGAAGGTATGTACGGTCGCATTTAACTTGAAAATTACACAATAGATTTAAATACTGTCAGTCCCAGAAGAGCCCCGCGTGTCAGGATAAGGCTAGCCTGATTCTGGGGTCACCCAGCCCCAGGGCAGTTTGGCCGAAGACATAGATAACATAAAACAGTATCTTCTGAGATGCACAGGGATTACATTATTACACGAGATATTAATTTATGCTGAACCACAAACAACGCCCAGTGTTTGTGGTTCCCATCCCTTAACCCAAATGAGAACCTTTGGGCCCAAGACCTTAGAATAATTACATATAAAAACCAGTCCGCGCGCCTATTTTGAAGCACCTTAATTGGAGCCATAAATGGCTCCAAACGGACCGCTTTGCAGTATCCATTTCAGCTTCGCAATGTTCAATGTCAAAGCGCGCCGCACGTAAGCAAGTAATAGTCACGCATGTGTGGATCGGATAAGTGCTTCATTTCTGACGGGCCGGTTGTATGAAGACTATCCTTATATACGTTATTATTCTAAGCCCAAGACAGCAATTTTTGGTTGAAGTCTTAGTTCGATCTGAGACCAAAAAAGTTATCCCGTTCGAAAAAGTCGGAAAACAATAAAAATACGATTTTATTTCTGAATTTCTAAAAACGAATTAGGTTCTGTTGCCCTGGTTTATCACACGAACAATGCAAAATGGATTTGCAAACAGAGATTGATGGGTTTCGCAAATGGGATGCTGGTTGACTGATTAATGGCTCCAGTAATGCAAGATATGTGTTCAAGATGATTTTCGGTAATTTTCTTGTATCACCAGATAATAATGCCAGTTATTTATCTGTAGAGAACAGGCAAAGCCTGTCTTCGTGAAATGTAAAACGAAAATAGATAAAATTTCAGTTGTAACCATCGAATCCAGAAAAGATAATAACGCCCAATTCTTTAACTAGTCTTGTGTAATATTATGCATATTTTCAGTGTTCAAAAGTACCTATATAGTCTCGCACAGAGTAAATAAACAATCTAAATCTAGAGTAATAGAGTAATCTAGAGTACCGAGATAAATAATTAAATTAAGTAAGGTAATTTTCTAGCACAAGAAACTTCATAATTCAAACATTAAAACTTAAAAATGTATAAAACGTGTACCGAAATTCATTCAAACAATAAAACACAATAGAATTACATCCCTTCAAACCCAATAAACCCTGTACTGCTCGCAAAATGTACAAATAAATGCTGGCTGCTAATAAAATTCCGTTCAGGGACACAAATGGAGGAGCAGGTGCGCGGGACTCAGTTATCTGAAGGATGTGACATCGGGCGGCGACCTTCAACTTTCAGCTAACCGTGCAAGGAACACCAACGAAACGTTCAGATATTATTGAGGGTCACGCGGAATAGAAACGTAAGGTGCCAAAAAGGATTTTAAAAAATGGAAGAACAGTAAAAAGGGATGTAGCTAAAAGTATCACGTCAAGACCCCAATCAATCGAATGTGAATCAATTCACATGTAAAAACTTGTAAATGATCTGAAAAAGGAGCACATAATATATGAATCCATGTTGTTTACATGATAATCGTTAGATCGGAGTAAAGGATTAAGCATACATTCCCAGGAAAGCGTAAAAGCCTTAATTTTGCCCAAATTACATCATCAGCTGTTGCTAAGGGTTAAAAAAACGGGATATCATTGAAATCTTTGTAATTTAGAAATACTGAACCATCATTTGAAAATATCAGTGTAATTAAGTGGACGTATAGGACTCATCAGTTCCCATCTTCGTCAGATATGCTGTGCCTCTCTGTATAGGACATTTGTAATCATAAATTATCTACATTACAAACAGTACGACCTCTAAAAGCATCCGTAACTACACTTTCATCTCATCAAGTATCTAACGTTATCATGACATACCATTAGCTAAAAGCCATGGCCGCAAAAGTTAGGCGAACCTCCTAATTTGTCTCGTGGAGAAAAGGATTCGCAACAATGGTGGCATGACATCAAGTCAGTCTCGACACTCTTACATCGTTACTGCTGACAAGAGTCAAGGAAACTACCTACCTAATAAATCCACGCCAGCGATTTCAACAAAATTTATTGTTTTACAGGAGATAGTTTTCCTTTTCTTTTTTTTAAGTGAAACTCACAAACAGGAGCGATTTCAAAACTTAACTGCAAAACTAAATTAATATGAAAACCGTGCTTAGAATATAATCAATAATTAAGTACCTACTCGTATCTACTCAAAGGTTTTTCGACAGTCCATGCACTACTTAAAAATTAGAGGCGTATTTCCAAATGTTGCAAAAAAGTGAGGCATCAAGCCATGAATCTGATCATTATGAGATGTCTTAGCAGGTTTAAAATAATTAAGCATCTACTGAAACCGCCTCGTGGGCTGCAGGATCAAGCGTATTAATTGTTCTATTATCTCATATCAATGCAAAATCAATCATTTACCGACCCTGGATGTGTGTATGTATGCCCGACGCCCGTATTCTCACAATGTGTTTGAATCTATTAGCTCTCGGACATGAAGATGAAAATCTATTGAGGATATTTGGCAGATTGTGGTAGCTCGATGTCCAGTTTAACTAAAATTTTATTTATTTAATAATGTTTCAATTTCAATTTCAATTTATTTATTGCAAACCATAATTTTATACATGAGATGGCAGGTTATAAAGAAAGTTTCAATTATGGACCCTGTAGGGCGCCGCAAATATAAAAAACAGAGGGATTTATTTACATACCTACATACTTAATCATTAAATCAATATCATGCACTAATTACATTCTCATAAAGTTCACTGGATACATATTATAAATTATAAGTATTATTAACATTTTCAGGATATATTCAATTAAAATTTTATGTATAAATTAACATCAATATTAGCAACAATTATATTTTATCTGACAAATATTCTTCAACATTATAATAGCATTTCAAAAGCAATAATTCCTTCAAACAACGTTCGAATTTTCTATCGTCTGTTTCGTTTGCTATTTGTCTAGGTAACTTGTTGTAGATCCTAATGGACATGGTGTATGTACTGGAAGAGACAAGTTGGAGGCGACAAGATGGAATCACTAATTTGGTTCTATGGCGTATTGAATATTTAGATGGTAAATCTTCGCGTTTTGTGTAAAACTTTTTATAGTGTCGCACAAACTTACATGTCTCCAGAATATAAATAGATGGCAGAGTGAGGATTTTATACTTTTGGAAGTAAGGTTTGCAGCTGTCAGTTTGCTGTATGTGAGCAATGATGCGAATCAGCTTTTTTTGGAGAACTAATAGCGTTGGCACGTCTGTGCTGTTGCCCCATAGAATTACTCCGTAATTTAGCCATGCATACGCATAGGCGTAATACGTCACTATGGCAGTTTCAATATTTGTGGTCTTTTTAACTTCTTGAAGTGCGTACGCGAAACTTGACAATTTAGCTCTTACTTTTTGTATGTGTGATTTCCAATTTATATATCTATCTATAACTATGCCTAACAATGTAAATTCGTCGACGTGTTCTATAGGTGTATTATTAAACGAAAAATTTAGAGTTAAGGGACGCTTCTGGTATGGATGGAAAGTCATTAATTTTGTCTTTTTGAAATTTATTTCTAAATTGTGTTCCTTTAACCAGTTTGTAGTCTTAGACAGTATGGACTTGAGATTCTCGTTGACGTTTGTACTACTATTACACGATGTTATTAGAGAAATATCATCAGCGAATAAGACACACGGTTCTTCCATGATTTTGGGAAGGTCGTTGATGTATATCAAGAACAAAAGGCATCCAGCGACGCTTCCTTGTGGTATAGAGGCGTTCACAACTTTGACATCAGAGCGAACGGTCTTTAATTGATTTGAATTGATATGAAAGTGTTTAATTTCCACATACTGTTCCCTATCTTTCTAATAAGATGCAAACCACTTGAGAGCTATGCCACGGATCCCCACTCCATTCAGTTTTTGTAGCAGTATAGGATGCTGGACTCTATCATATGCCTTCGCCATATCAAGAAGAACGCCCACGGCATATTTTATGTCGTTAATTATTTTAAAGATTTCTTGTTAATATTTGTAAACAGCTAGAACTGTAGAGCGTTTCTTTCGGAACCCGTTTTGTGAGTCGTGAAATACGTTAGACTTCTCACAAAAGTTAATAACTCTTTTACAAATTGCTTTTTCAAATATTTTAGAGAATGTAGGTAACAGAGCAATGGGACGGTAGTTATTTGTATTGTCCTTTTCCTTTTTCTTGTAGATTGGCTTAATAATTGTTTGCTTCAGCGATGAAGGGAAGACACCATCATGGAACGACTGGTTAATCAAAATAGTTAATGGTAAAGTCAGTTCATCTGCACAGCACTTGATCAAATTAGGTGGTAGTTCATCTATTCCGTGACTTATTATATTTTTCATTTTTTTAATAATTTTCTTTATGTCGTCACAATCAACTTGGCTAAGAAACATCGAATTTTCGATAGGGTTTAAAACGGCTGTGCCGCTGGCGGGGCCTATCGACGAACTGGGCTCCCCAATTGAGGCAAAGTATCTACTAAAACAATTAGCTATTATCTATTGGATCCGAGTATAGAGTATTTTGTTGTTTGAGTGTTGTGTTTTTTCTAATCCTTTTTTTATTTTTATTAGTTCTCTCGCTTATTATACTCCACGTTGATTTTATTTTATTGTTTGATTGTTTTATTTTATTAATGTATTGCAGCTTTTTAGCACTAATAATTGTCCTTTTAAGAATTTTCTCATATTTTCTATAATGCTCCTTAAGTATTGGGTTATGTGATTTTCCCGCGATAATCTTTAATAACCTTTTATTTTTACATGTTTTTTTTATACCTTTTGTTAGCCAGTATTTTGCAAAGTTTGATTTTTTTTTTAATTTTTTGTTTCGGTATGCATTGATTTAATATTTGAATTTGGGTTTCATGGAATGCATTGTACCTTTTATTTAAATTGGGAATTGTTGATAATTTACTTTCATCTAGTTCCAGTACTTCACTCCAATTTATATTTCTGAGCATAATTTTAAAATTTTCTATGTTTCTAGTGTTAAATATTCGTTTTTCTGTGGACCATACTGTGTTACTATTAGGAAAAGATCTGTTAAACTGGATTATCGTTGCCATATGATCCGAAAAGCCGAAATCCTCTATGGAAGCGACTAAATTTGATGCTTTAAAGTTAGTGAAAATGAGATCTAGACAGGTTCTAGTACGAGTAGGGCTATTTATATGTTGTATTAGTCTATATTCTGACATGAAATTCAAAAAATTCTTAGTTTTTGGATTCTTAAGCAATAAGTCTATGTTAAAGTCTCCTCCCAATATTATATCGTATTTGAAATATTTTTTATTAATATAATCGAGAATGCACTTCAACTGTCCATAAAACAAATGCTCCTGTTCTCTATTCCAGTACATTGTTACTAATAATACATTTTGTTGGGGAAGTTCCACCGTACAGACTTCCAAGACATACTCTATTGACATATTCGCTATTTCGACTCTTTCTTTATGTTCCAGGTGGTATTTCAACAAAATACAGACCACCTCCAGCAGGAGATTTCCTGCAGTAAGATGCTGATTGTACCCATTAAAATGTATCATTTCTAGTTTCTCCATTGATAGCCAGGACTCTGATACACATAATGCCTGATAGCTGGGGTTTTCATGAATGAAAGCCTTTACTAAATGTTGTTTATTGTAGATGCTCTGCATATTTTGGAACAATACTTTAAAATGTTTATTGTTGGTTTCGAAATGTATTTTTTCTGGGCTCTTCTTCATTTGTGGTGGTGGATAGCTGGCTGCTGCTATTTGATTCGAGCTCTGGTGTTTATTCTTGGAGTTGGTTGTACTTGTGCGAATTTTAGGTGTTAATGTAATGTGATGAACTGCTGACGATTGGCATACAGTGCGCTGTAGCAAGGTTTCTCATCTTAACTTGGGTGGTGTCCCGGGTTCGGTCAGGTCATTTTAGACCATATTTTCTAAATGGGCTTGGGTCTGGTTGTGCTGGGAGACGCCCTTGACTTAATTCCTTGTCTGGTGCCTCGTAACACAGACATCCATACTTCGAGACCAAGACAAGTGGTACGTTGTGTCGCGCATATTTATTTATCTTACTATCTTATGTACCTACAAAGCATTTACCTTTTATTACGCAACGCTGCACTTCAAGATGACCATGAGGAATAAACGAGCTACATACAGCATGAAGTTCATCAAAAAGGTTTTGAGAGGTTCTTCAAGATTCCACCTGTGTGGGTAGGAAGACATCTTGAAGACAGGCTATCATAACATAATCATAATTCTTTATTTGCATCCAACATGGTATAAATAGATCTTCGTTACATTTTGAGTCTCATGTAGGTAAGGCTACTAGAATTACCATGCAAATGTTACAAGAAAAAAAAACATACAATGAATTCAATAATAAACAAAATGTCCCATTATGTACTATTCTTACAATATGATTATATACATAAATGACAAGTATCCCATCATTAAATGTCTTAATGTCATCTTCAGTGTTGCAAGGGTTGTGGTAAACTATTATATTTCATATGGCGGACTGCAAAGCGTAAAAAAAAACGTTCTTTCTGCTACTTAGTGGCTTGTGGCCCTTTTACACCGACTCCAAAAATCAATGTATCCTAAGTTCCTAACTATTGTACGAGTAGTTAGAGACCGACCGAAACTCATTCGACACTCGTGGACGTTCAACACTCATTCAACGAAAAAAAATTATGCTTTGTTATCTTTGATAAAATATAACTTTTGTAAACGCTTTTCAGCGTCAAAGCATTTTTTAAATGTCTGGTTCATAACTTAATTAAAATAAAGGTGGAACGGCAAAGGGCCTTTGAAGACCGGAATTAAAATGTAAGTAGCGCGCTTTGACCACGATTTGTGGCCTCGAGCTTTCCCTTAGCGGATGTTGTCCTTGAGTAAAGTTGAAGACTGATTAAATATTCTGTCCCATATATTAATTAATGGCGAGAGCTTACACATACATGGACATATTAAGGCAAAGACTTTCAATCTGTTGACTTTCGAGTACGACAGGCGTTGACAACGATTTACCTCAATACTTACAAGTGATATCTAACAAAAATTATATGCTAGGTATTTAAAATTTAACACGAAGTAGGCTTAGACACCATAAGCCTTTTTTTTCACTCATCTGAGATACCTAGTAAACAGAATACAGAACGCACAAACATTCATGGCCATGGGAGCGATCATGTTTTCCCATAACATTTCTGCCGAAAGCAATCTGTAATCCAAACCAGCATTGCTCCCTGGGGTGTCATCAGAAATTTTCACGTTCACGAAATACACACATACGAGTAGGTACTTATTTATCCTTATTTCGAGACTTTATAATTTATATTCCTATATAAATGAGTTAGGACGATTATGAAATATTAAGGTCTATTTGTATTAAAATACTTTGACGTTGACATCGAAATATAAATTATACAGTCCCTTCGCGGAAATAATTTGCGATTTTTTTAAGCCCTCTTTGGGTCAAATTTCAACCAAAGCATACGCAATCCGGTAATCCTACTAGAATCAACTGGAGTTGAAGTCGTAACCCAGAATTGGCTGGTTATAAAACTCGGAGGCCGGGCGCGAGATTTCATCTCATAAACGGGTGGTTTTTGTAGCCAATCCCTCAGGGGTTATTCCGACCCGGCTGTAAATAAGAACGATACAAGACGCCCCTAGATAAAATGCCGTTCTATGGCTTTTGGAGGCTAAAGTTAAGTGTTTTTTTCGTATAAATTATTTTAGGATATGAAGGGGATTGTAACGAATTGTTAAGTGTTGTGTATAAAATATTATGTAGGAATATATTCATAGACTGTGCGGTATTTTATACGTATCTTTTTTTTGAGATTCAATTCCCAGATCCACCTACCCATTATTGTCACGGTGTTTAATTACATCCCCTCTTGAACCCTATTTAGGCCAGTACATCACGTTGTGGGAAAGGGAAGTATTTGCCCTTTTTTCCTTATCTGTAACAAGACCCGATCAAAAATTAACGGCTGTTCTAAATCCAACCGTAACGACTCTTAAAAGGAGGGTGTTTTTCCGGGTAAAAAGGAGTGCTATTTGAAGGTTTGGGAGGGCAAACAAGGAATAGATCTTCAATTTAATATCCCTGCATCACTTTCCTAGTACGACAAAGGGTTTATTTTATTATTTTTCTTCGCTACATCACTTTCAAAGCAAATACCTATGTATGTTGTGTGGTTATTGTTTGTAGGTAATATCCTAAATCGCTTATCTTTATGAGAATAATTCGAAAAGTTTTTAGCCTAAGTGCATTGGTTACGCGTGATACCGTGAGTCAAGTCAAAGCTATTTTTGAAAGTGGATAAAATTGAACATCGTGCTACTGCACGATGATTCATTACTATGAAATACTTGAATTTGGAAAGTTTAACTTCAAAAGCTATACTTAAAAACGTACTTAGTGTTTATATACTCTCAGGTCCCCTTCGTATGCGACTGTTAAAAACTGGGTGGCAGAGTTTAAACGTGGTCGTGGGACCATTCAAGATGAGTCGTGTCGTGGCCGGCCTTCGATTGCTTCCACTGATGAACACAAAGAAAAAAACTGGGATTTTATTTTATCTGTTCGAAGATCGACTGTCGAGCTAAGACTGTAGGCATCTCTCTTCTGAGCGAACACATCATATAATTACTACTGAACTTGGATTCTCTAACTGAGGTGTCTGCGTGGTGGGTACCGCGGCTGCTTTCAGTGGAACAAAAAAGCAACCGACTCACAACTTCCCACGACTGTTTAGAGTTATATGAAGCTGACTCACTAGAATTTATTGAAAGATTTATAATAACCGTGGATGAAACCTGGGTCCACCACAATACACCAGAGACAAAAGAACACTCGAAACAATGAAAAAGAGTAGGATTACCCACCCCAAAGAAGGCCAAGGTGGTTTTATCGGCCGGCAAAGTCATGGCCTCGGTTTTTTGGGATGCAAAGGGTATAATTCTGGTGGAAAGGGTGAACAATAAACTCCGATTATTATTGCAACCTGCTGCGTCGTTTGAGAGAAGAAATAAAAAAACGTCTTGTTTCATCATGACAATGCGCGCGTTCACACCTCTGTAAAATATATGGCAGAAATGAATCAGTGTGGCTTCGAGTTGTTACCTCATTCCCCATATTTTTAGATGGTAAACATTTTTTTAGAAATAGAGAGGACATAGCCGCCGTGGACACTTATTTTGAGAAGTTAGGCTAAGGTTTTTTTAAAACGGGTATCGAAGCCTTACCGGGTCGATGGAAAAAGTGTTTTGAGCTCGGAATAAAATCAAAATCATGTGGTTACATTAAGTAGGTATGTTAGGCTAAGAACTTTTCAAATGACCCTCGCATTAAAATATTTTACACCGTTGAACAACTACTAAAGTACCAAAACTGCAATAATATCTTCTGCAGTCGAGATTTAACTCTTATAGCAAATCATAACGTCTGGAAAAGAGCAATGATCAAAACGATCTCGCATTTCCATAAAATCGTCTTCGGTCCAGTTTCCCTTTAACACTTTTATTCAACGCGTCTAACGCGATAACCCCTCTGGTCGCGTAAAGGCAGGACTTTTATTTGTGGGGCTCGAATTTGTCCGAACGCACAACAGTACCTAACCCTAGAATTTCGTTATCTAAAAAAAGGTCCGGTCAAAAATTAGGGCCGCGACTTGTTTCGAATCCTAGTTCGTCCTAACACTTGGCTTCCCCTTCTTATCGGGTAACAATCAAGAGGCTTACTCGGGTCCGAAAATTCCCAAAGGACGTTTCGGCCAATGACTATGAGAAATGTGTTTTGGCGCGGTTTTCTTATCAGGGCGAAGACATAACGGAAAGTTTGTCAGCTATTGTCCAAATGGGTTTTCGTTCAATGATTACTGAAATCATTGAAGAATCAGAGGTACAAAATATTGTTAACGATGGTAATAAGCGGCATTAAAATTACCCAACATCATCACTTATCCACGCCGTGTCCGGCGACGGCGACTCCTTACTATCAAATATTATGTGGTGTTATGAAGATGGAATGCTCTGAGATGGCTAGCAAAACCGAACTTCGCCTTGAAGACTCGTTTACATGTAGGAAAGCTTCACTTGTGTCTTCCTTACATGGCGTTTTGCGTCAAGGTGTTCTAAACGCACTTCCTCAAATCTGTCAACGTTCTTGTAAACAGTGTGACGCTATTCCGGTCTGAGACTTGCGCGTTCTTCCCAGCCATCAGTTGGTAAGCCGCAAGCTATAAGGTTGCGTTTTATTACGTCTTCATTGCGGAGGTATTGGCCGCCCTGCCTACGCTTGCCACATGAGAGTTCCGAGTAGAACACTGCTTTTGGCAATCTATTATCGTTCATGCGTACGACGTGACCTGACCATCTCAGCTGTTGCTTCATGACGAGCGCCTCAATGCCTGACATTCCAGCTCTACGCAGGACTTGTCTTTGAAACACGATTTTGCCATTTAATCCGCAATATGGATCGGAGACACTTAAGATGGAATATGTCCAGCTGCCTAAGATCCGCTCTGTAGGTAGACCAAGGCTCTGCGGCATTAAGTAGCGTTGACAATCGCTTTGTACACTAATAGGTATTTTAGTTTTAAGCTTGAGGTAGTGAGAGTTCCAAACACGAGATTTGAGTTTGCCTAAAGCTGCTGCAGCTCCTGCTATTCGGGCTGGTAACTCTGATGCCAAGGTGTTATCATTACTGATTCGGCTACCCAAGTATTTAAAATATTTTACTTCCTCTAGAACAGTACCATTGAGGCTTATACTAGAGGATCACTAGCTTGCCCTCTTGGGGGCTGTTTGAGAACTTGGGTCTTATTAGTACTTACATATGACTAAACCGAATCTACAGCATGAGTTATTTAGAGTCAACAAAGTTTGGAGGGACTCCAATGATTCGGCCATAAGACACACATCATCAGCGTATAGAATGTCTAGGATGGAGATTTTAGCAACTTTGCGCTTGGCTCTGAAGCGGGAAATGTCTAAAACGCTTTTATAAGTCCTAGTATTTATCTCGATTAAGCCTTCACAATTTTTTGCGGCATCGCGCATTACAGCGCCAAAGTAAAGCGAGAATAAAGTAGGAGCCAAGACACAACCCTGTTTCACGCCACTGGTAACCGAAAATTGGTCTGAGTAATCATTTTCGTGTCGAACTTTCACCATCATGTCATGAAATTGGCGTATCAGGTTCAATCATTTCTCAGGACAGCCAGTTTTCTCTAGCACAATCCACAGGGCATCACGCAGAACTCCATCGAAGGCCTTTTCCAGATCTACGAAACACCAACCACCCAACAATAAAGTAGTCAAACCATACCTAAATATTTTTAGACAGAAAATTTGTAATTGGAATGTGATGGGAACATAAACCAAATATTCCGGTTTAAACGAAGTTATTAGAGAAAGTAGATTTTTTTTTTCCAAACTGGTAAACTTGGCCTTACACCCGATACTGCTTGCTTGCTTGTAGTATAAGTTTTGGGGCACTCAGTAAATTTCTCAATCAATTCTTAGTTATTAATTTAAATTTCGCGGAGCTTTGCTACTGTTGTCTCATTTATTCCTACGCTAGCAAATGACGTAGCATCACCGATTCCCACTAAACCAAACAGAACATGCCTCGCATGTCTCCGGACGACCCTGAGTGAGACAATATTTGGCACTGCTACATTGTTCTGTACAAAATATTCCGAAACAAATTGGAGTCAAACCCCAGGGGAATCTTATTCTCACATTGGTAGTTTGTCGGATCTGACCCTTTCAACGGGTTGACTGGTGTTATAGCGATATTCTTTTTTTGCCTTCATCATATAATATGTTACAATCAAATAAAATGCATACTTGACAACGATATTCAGTGGATGTCTGCGTTACGTAAATTCACTGCCCCACACAGGGCCTCTAGAGCTGTTGCTGGCACTGTCGAGTACTGGTTTAACAGTACAGTTGGTAACCCTAGTACATAGGTTATGTCAATAATACACTGAATGATTATAGCATGTATATTTTCATTTAATATAAAAAATTATAGATATCAACTATATATATTTACACATAAGTAGATGGCAAACAAGATGCAAAATGAAGAAATAAAATATTTTTAATGTGCTACCCAACTGTACACATTTACTGTAGTAAATTTTCTATGCGTTAATACTGTAAACCGATAAGTATGTAATAAAACAGTTCAGTTAGTACTCCATTGTATCTTCTGCGATCCATATAGGATAAAAAACGGTAGAAACTATGAACAAGGTTATAAACTCTTTAAGTATTTAATTATTGTAATGATATTTATGGAAACAATAACTTATGCTTACAATATATCTGAGATTTTTAAACTGGTAGTATGCATGAATATAACTCATAAGAGCTTGGTTTATTGAATATGTTTGTGTCACACACTAATATGTGAGAATAATTAAAAATTTAAATGTTTGTGTCTATGGCTATCAAAGATAACTACTTCTATTGAAAAAATAGTCACAACTGGCTATTATTTACAAATTATAAATCAAAGAATTAAGAATTTTAAGCTCTGTAAAGGAGATTATTATCTATCGGTATTTAAAAAAACCGCTTTGTTTATAATTCATAAACAGCATCAGCTGCGACTATATTAGATCTTCCACAGTAATTCAAACATATGTATAAAATTTTGCCATTCCAAATGAAACCCTAGACAGAAATGGAAATCTATCACAGACTAGATACACGATAAAATCAGAAGACATCGAAACCGAAGACATTCTTACTGGAACTGATGACATGCCTTTAGTCATCATTACATGGATACATAAATATTCAATATTATTATTTAACAAAATCAAACGGTAAGTATTCAAGCTAAACAGATTTCTGCGAAAATTACACTGTATATAACGCAATATAAATTCTAAAGAGGAAGTATTTTAACAACATTAAGCTACCACAGAAAGAGCTACCCGTTCGTTATTACTTTCGGTTACCTTTCACATTAGGTCAGCAGAACCACGCAGCGGTCCGTAAAAAAATATTTCACTCAGATCTATAATATTCCCATTTTAAAGTTGAATTCCAATTGCACATTACACATCCTATACCTATCGGAAAATAGGCAAAAATAATATCTTTGTGTACTTAATTCGAACCTTAACAAACAAGGTATTTAGATAAAAAATAAGGAAATTAAATGCGGTACCTACAAAGAGATTGTACAATTGTATAATTACAAAAAACCGCGGGTCGGCGCCGTTACAAAACGTCCTGATATGTACAAGAGATTAACAATATCGCTAGTAACTACAGTTCCCTTATGCGCTACTCTATTTTACATAAAAACATGGTTTCCTTGTCTTTTTACACAATCGCGACAATGCTCTAAATTTTAGAACATACACTTAAGTATATTAAACAATCAATGATTCAGTTTTATTGCCATCGAGAAATTAAGTAGTTCACATCATCACGCGATCAATCATAAAAAGAGAACTTAAAACAACTTAACATACTACAGAAAGGCTGTCGATATGACGTCTATTTAAATAAAGCTTTCCAATCTATTGGTATTAAATTTTATTATATTCCCGGCAAGGAATACATATACCAGCCAATGTTTGCCCAGCGTTTGCGCCAATGTGGCCGAGCCCCAATACTACCAGGCTCCCGCAAAACATAACACTTACTTCAACACCATCACACTAACAAATATCAAGGAATTACTTAGTTGAAGAAACCCATAAGAATAAGCTTTTCAGCCGCGTTGAAAGTAATCTGAGAAGTCATTAGTGTGATAATGACCAGACACTTTAGTGGTTGATAAATCTTTCTGTTCACTAACCATATTTATTATTGCGCAATACTCAAAACTATGGAAATAAAACGTTGTTGTATGTACGACTGTTTTGTTGCCGACTGTCTCATACCGGGCTAGCCAAGAGCAACACGCTACTTTCGTTTTGACGTGTCAAATTCAAAAATGAATGGAACAGACAACAAATGTCATTTTGATTACAGGACTATTAATGTCATTTCCGTACATTTTAAAATTTGACATGTCGAAACAAAAGTAGCCTGCTACTCTTGACTAGCCACTCTGGGATACAAATAGAATTTAACAAAGTGTCTAGCCATTGTATTCAATGCACTCATTGCTAGAAATTCCCCAATCCAAGCCTATCTATAAACTAATGGGGCTCGAATGCTAATCGACAACATTTACATTCGTAATCACTACTTATTTTACAAATAAACGCATTTCACTCAAGTAGAGAATTAGTAGCTATATTACAAAAATAATCTGAATTGATACATTTTTCTAATCGTTTACCTGACCAAGCAACAACAACTCAAATACCTATATTTCGTGAACTTATTCTCTACTTCAGTGAAATTAAAGTGTCATGAGACCGATACGCGAATTAATTCATAAAGCTGATAACGGACCAGTATTCTGAGCTAGGTCAACATGCAAGTATATCAAACTACATATATGGAAGACAGTAACTATTTAATATGTACATTAGCAGAAAAATAAAAAAGCAAGTCACGATACGTAGTAATACTAATAATTGTCTAAGCCTCATTCGCCTTCATTTAGTTAAGAGTTAAGATCGCAATCACTACCCGAAGATAAAGAGGCCGAAGCGAGAAACACGCAACTATTGTTTTGAAATGTCAAATTTAAAAGTATATGGGACTGACATCGAATGTCATTTCGATTAGACAAGTGCTGTCATTCCCATTTTTTGACTTGACATGTGGAAACGATAGTAGTAGTGTGTTGCTTTCGGCTACGGCCATTTTCATTGTTTTTTTTAATTTTCTGCAACTTGATATCAATTTCACCTAGCGAAAAACCCTTTTAAGAGTCAAAAAAGGTATGTGCGGATGGTATGGTTTGGTAATATCTATGTTTATCACATCCTAACGCTAATATTTGTGGCAGGTGAGGCCAAGAGTTAGGAATCATATAACTACGCATGAGAAGACATGTTAACACTATTGTACAAATTCAAAAGACCACTAAGTAAACAAGTCTGTTTCAGCTTTGTCGATTATTATCAGCCTCATAAGGACACGATTGGCGCAGTGCGCTGTAGCACGGTTTCTCGCCCCGATTTCCGTAGTGTCCCGGGTTCGATTCCCGGTCGGGTCAATTCAGGAAACGATCTTTTCTGAATTGACTCGGGTCGGGGTGTGCTGGGAGACGCCCCTGGCTTATTCCCTTGTGTGGTACCTCGTAACACAGGGATATTAATCCCTACTTCGAGACCATTACAAGAGGTGTGTTGTCTGGTGCATATTCATTTATTTATTTTTATGAAACGAAAATGCGTACAGTAATAAGACGAAATGGCAGTGTAACTTCAATTTAAGAATAATGAGGCCACTAGCGTTACTCTATTATTATTTATTACTCACCAAAGTATTTCGCTGAATGCGCACAACCTTTTATTGCCCTGATTTAAATGAATCTGTAGGGCGGCATTTGCTAATTTTAATATACTCTATGAACTTTTGAATGATAGATAAGAAATTGCAATTTTGCCTTTATTTTAGCTTCAGTGCCTGCACGTGTATGATATTATTACATTCAGCCGTAATATTACTCTGTCACTGCTTTCAGACTTGGCCGTCCGATTTACTAGATTTTCTCCATGAATTGTTTTCCATCGGAACCGATCTTAAGCCCAAGTTCCAATAATAGGCACATACAATCGACTAATCTGAGTACTTTAATTGTATTGCAGGCTTCAAAACCACCGTATATCATAACTGATATAGTTTAGAAATTTCCCGTGGCGATTGATCGAAATCATATCATGTAAGTTTTGCATAAAGTGCTCCAATAAGGACTAGGTAGTCATTTGATCACAAATCACTTGATGGATAAAGATGATATTTTTAATTATGTTAAGATCGTTAGACCCCCAGCTGGGGGTGGATCGAAAACGTTGCATTTTTGTAAGATTTTCGTGATTATTTCATCGAATAAAATAAATCTTAAATTTTTGCTCTATTATTGTGTGCATAAAACTATTTAAAAACAAATTGTCTAAAATTAGGTAGTCGCTTATTATTTGCTAAATTAAATAAAAAAGCAGTTTTTATAAAACTGATAAGACACTTAAAAATTTACTGTACACAGTTAAAGTTATAATTATGAAATTAGAAGGTGCATTCAATAATAGAGAGATAATTTATACTTAATTCAAATTCAGCTAAATAATCACGAAAACCTTAAAAAATACGACGTTTACGATCTACCCCGAACACGAAAAGCAAACCCTCATAAACACATCGTGCTCACAAACCCTTTACTAGAACCTTACTGGAACTTTTCTAACTATTCAAAAACAAATGGCAGTCGATAATTAAGTAGCAATTACACTATACACTTAAAGATAACACTTTACATTTTCCCAGCACATAAACACTGTACACAACGGCCGCTGGTGGAAGACTAGTTGATTGTAGTCACTGTATGCAGGAATAGAGTTTATTTACAGGCAGACATCGTTTACTACACATGGACAATTTTCAAGAAATTTCTTGATTGTAAATCAGCTTCTTATTTTGTCAGCAAACAAATACAATTATCCCATAGTTACATTATAGCTAAGTCGTTAATCGAAGGCTCGCTAGCAATCACTGTACATTGGCAGTTTAGTGTTTATTCTGTCCACAAACGAGGACAATATCCCTTTAAATGCCCTGGAGCTATGCGGTATGGAGACAAAAGGCGAATAACTCGAAACTTCTGTACACAGGCTTAGCGTTCATTCGCTGGAAGTACTAGTTGCAATGCAGGCTGAAGGCTCCTCGAACCCACTGAACACTAGTTTATTCTGTCCCCAAACGGGAACAAGTTTCATTCGCAGACTTACTCGAGCTCACTGCACACGTTTAGCGTTTCTACTCGTCTGCGAACGAGGACAACGTCCCCGCACTGTGTTCGTTAGTCTTCCTGCAGGCGGAAGGTGGAAGCGCGCCCTCAGTCTAACTGTTGGACTACGGAAGTGGGCGGAGGGATGGAGATCTCGTACTTGATGAGGCCGCTGCTGCGCCCCGCCGAGAGCACCAGACCTCCTTCTTTGACGTCTCCGCTGGAAAGGTGAGTTGGAGTTAGTAATCTGGTTGCTGTGCACTGGCGGATTGGCGACTTCGCATTTGTGGAAGATTAGAAGTAGAATTCAAATAAAAGTATAATTTCTCCTCTTCTTGTTGTTATTTAATAATAATGACGGTAAGTATTTACCATATATTTTGACGTTTCTTTACACACATACACATACACACGCACATATACACATTCAGTAAAAATAATAATTAATTTAAGTGATCTTTTTAACTTTGAGACTTCAATATTTGAAGATTAATGTTTCCTTTAGTAATATGCAATACATAGCAGAGAAAAAATATAACTTACATTGGAATTTGACAAAATAATCACGAAAATCTTTGAAAAATGCGACGTTGCCAATTCGCCACCAGCGCATGTTCTTGAATGAGGGTTTCAAAATGCTCGGTAATTTTTATAAATCCCTCTTTCTATGCATTTTTTTTTGGCACAATACTAAAGCGATAACTTTGTGCAATTTGCCATATTATTACGAAGCCATAAAAATAAATAAAGGCTCACTTCATCAGGTTACCGCCTCGGCCTGCCGATAGAACCAGTCCACCCACTTCTTTCACATCACCGCTGTAAGGAAAATGAAAAAGTCAAGTATTGGTCAAATTAGAGGCTTTACGTTATTTATCATTAATCGAAAATTAGAATCTTGGAGAGGTGTTTTGATATTCTTTTTTGTGATATGAAAAGTATCGCATCAGGTTAAGCACACGCAGTTCATGATCATCATTCACAGGCTTTGATCAACAATTGGGTATGGGAACAATTTTTTTTTTTAAATACCTTTTACTATTATAAGTAACTAATTTGAATATTTCGTTGATCTAGCTGGTAGTTAATTTATAATTATTTTTTAAACATTGCGAACTCATGACGTCACAAATTCACTTAGTGTTCCCTCCCACATGTGTTTTTCCCCGATTCGTGGTAAATAAATTATAAGGAGAAAATTACTGATTTACTGCACTTAGGACTGAAACAGAGCTCACCGTTCATCATGTACAATCAATCTCACGAGAATGTGAGAAGTAGACTTCAGATACAATTCATTTTGCCAAGTTCTAAAAGGGTTGGGATTATAGCGAATGGCTATTTTAAGTCCTACCTACCCGTCTGGGCAATGGGCGTAAAGTAATATTTTTAAAAATAACTTTGTGGAAAAATATACTTCACCAGGGGCAATTTTAAATCTGCTATCTGGAAACCCTAATAATACCATGCAGTAGAATCACCTAGCTAAAAGTCTCACGTATGATACAGATCGCGTCATTTGATTGGTAGATGGATAGATTATCAACCAATCACGTGAAAGGACGTTTATACGACCCAATAGGTTCCAATTGTGAGATGTCAATTTGATTACCGTCAAGAGTCCATTAAGAACCTTAATGTACTCGCGGACGTTGGCAAACTGGGGTCATTCATTTGACCCCAGTTTTCCAACTTATTTAACTAAAAATATCCTAGATCCTTTGCTTTTAAAAATGTTAAATATTTAAATAAGGTATAAAATACAAATACCTCGAAATGGTTTTCGATTTAGGACATGTTTGATTTTTGTTTCCATACCCAATTACACTAGATAACGCTTCAGGAAGAAAACCACAGCTCAAAAATGTATGTACATCTGTTAATACCATGTTCTTATGCAAATAAAGTTTATGAATTATGAATTATGAAAATGGCACCGACTGATTGTACTGTGTTTTGTCTCATTCATGATGTGATTGAGACAAAAGATAAAATAAAAGATTTTAAGTTTTAATAATTTAAACCTAACATCGGCCTTGTGTATGTAAGAACTAAAACGCAGTTTTGATTATAATGACAATTATTTACAATCTAAATTTTCAAATTTAACCTCATTCTGTAAGCAAAGAAGGAAAAATTAAGTGACATAAAATTTAGACTTATTCCATTTCGAATTTTTGACACTGTTGACTTTACTTACCCCACAGGGTATAATGGAGTCACACTTTGTATTTTTTATCACTATAACTAATAGTAATTAAAATTTTATGTCACAAAAAAAAATACATTACTGGCCGAAAAGCGCCGCTGAGCGACGAGTAAAACTATACATTGCGTGAGCAGAAATTGGCAATGTATAGATTTTAGTTCCATTTTTATTCACTACCAGGGGGGCTAGGCAAGAGCAACACGCCACGACGATTTCTAAAATAGAAATCGTCGTGGCGTGTTGCTCTTGGCTAGATTGGAAGACGCAGCGTAGGTAGGCCACCCACCCGGTGGACCGATGACTTGGGGCAAGTTGCAGGAAGCCGCTGGATGCAATTAGCCCAAAGCCGCTCGCTGTGGCGTTCTATGGGGGAGGTCTATGGCCAGCAGTGGACTTCTAAAGGCTGTTGATGATGATTATGATGATGAAGAAGATGACCTCACTCAACCTGATGGAAAATGGTCGTGAGGTCCAGATATGAGGCTGAAAAGCCCAGTTATGCAACCGGCTCACTGGGCAGGCCGGCAGACTCACCCGATAGTGTTGAGGCGATGCTTGGCGTGCAGGTGCGCCTGCGGCTTGGCGTCGCGGATGATGTGCAGCTGCGAGCTGGACACGAGGCGGCGCGCGCCCACCACTATCTGGTTGCCGATCACTTGGCCCGACCGGTTCGTTACCTGGAACGAGGGAGATAGCTTATTTCAGGCCCTTTAGGGCTGTGATCAAAAATGACCAGAATTTCACCCTGAGGAGTGAAAATCACTTGAACCCGTTCCAAATTGACCCCGAGTTTGCCCTTCCATGTGTGCACATGTCAGAATTATGTCTTCTTGTAAAATATCACCCAGACTATTTTGTAAGCATCGTGCAAAATAAAGAAGTAAGAGAATCCAGAAAGAATAAGTTGTGTGTGCCTAAATGTAATTTAACACTCGTCAGCAAAAATGTATATGCAATGGCAGTAAAGATATACAACAAACTTCCGTCAAATATGAGAAATGTTCCGAGGGCCATTTTAAAAAACTAGCTGCTCAATTGGCTTTTAAACAAAAACTTGAAAGAAACTAGAAAACTCGGTGAAAGAATATTTAGAATCAAGACATGATTATCATTGAATGTATTATGAATATTTATGAATGTATTATTTATTATGCCAATTATCATTTTATTATGTTGTGTTTTTCTATTATAATCGAATTGAAAAACTTCTATCTTTCTATCCGCCGAGCGTGAAAATCACTCTGCGAAAAGTGATTTGGAACGGGCCCTAGGAATTGTGAACAAAAAACTATCCATACGGAGCAAAAGACACAAAAGTTATATGGTTGCTCTGAGTCAAGTTAAATGAGTTCCATGATTCGTGACACAGACATGTATTGTACTATACGCCGTAAGTCCCTTCGTTTGTATGAAAACCCAGCGTGCCACGTAAGTGAAAATAGCCTCCATATTATTATTGCAGTCTTGTCAAATTGACACCACGTAATCTGTGTAGGTTGTGTTGGTTGGCACATTTCCGCCATGATGTTTTTTCTTGTGTTGCAATTATTTTATTGGAAATCTTGTTTGAACCTAGTAAATATAACTTTATAAGGAAATTTAATAATAAAAACTGTTTCACGTATTTTTTCCTCTTTTTTGGTATGGTGTACATTCACCTCGCCAAGACTCTACATTTTGGAACATTGATATAAATAAGTCATGCATGACCGATACCTTTTTTGTTTCAGCTTATTAAAGAACTATTTGAATATATATGAATTGTTTAAATGAATTCTTGTTATTATATTCTTTTATGGTTGGTTTTTTCTCTTTGTTTTATATTCTTTTAGGTTTATTTGTATCAAAATGACACACTGCTTGTACTTTACTAACGCCTGTTGTAAACCCAAAACAAGTTTAAAAGAGTAACTGCTGAGTTTCTCGCCGGGTCTTCTCAGTAAGAAACAACTCCGACGCGGTGGTAGAGTCGCATTATGTCTGTATACTGTTTATTTACATATCCATATTATTATGGTATTTATGTCTATTATTTAGTATATTTTGCTGTAAATTTGACGATTTGAAAGTACTGATACAGTCTATTTGAATAAAGTTATTTGAGTTTGATAAAAAGCTAAAAAAAATCGCAAAACGAGCCGAAGGGAATATTTTTTATGTTATTGTATTTAAAATAAATAAAAAAAGTCTGTCGAAAAAAGGATCGAAAACGGGTGAAAACGTCAAAGTCAAAAAAAAACAACACAACATAAGACAAGGGGGTAAATATAAGACTCACCACTTGTATATGCGTCGGCGTGTGATCTTGATCCAGATCAAGATTTGCGTGGTGTTGCTGCTGCTGCTGTTGTTGCTGCTGTTGCTGCTGCTGTTGTTGTTGCTGTTGTTGTTGCTGCTGTTGTTGCTGTACTTGTTGTTGGACCTGTTGTTGTACTTGCTGAGCGGCCTGTTGTGCAGCCTGTTGCGCTGCTTGCTGTTGCGCTTGTTGTTGCGCTTGTTGTTGCGCTTGTTGTTGCGCTTGCTGTTGCGCTTGTTGCGTCGCTTGTTGTTGGGCTTGGGTCTGTAATAAATTCTCTTATTATTTATTTTTTGTTTTACAGGGCATTGACATTTGTGGTCCGTTTCGTGCTTTGTTAATGCTCAGTAGTGGACATGTAATGGCTACAAATGGTGGATTTCATTGGAAAAAAATATTAATCCTTCTTTATAGTTTTATGCTACAATGATCCTTGTCATGTCAAATTAGGCGATTACAAGTTTGCTGGGCGTGCTTTTAGTGTTTAATCAAAAGACGTGCTATAAGTACAACTTAAAAACTGAAACGGTACTGTCAAATTTGAAGAATAGGTATCTTCTACATTTTTCTAATCCCGTTCGCAAGTCGCCAGTATAATGAACTTAAATGCTTCAATTCATAACTAATAAATAACATTTCAATGTGATACTAACATTTCTAGGTGGAAGATCCATGTGTTGTCTCTGATGCAGCATGAGGTGGTTTTTCTGGAAGAACGCTTTCCCGCACTGGTCGCACACGTGGGTTCTTAGCGTACAACTGCCATCTGGATGTCTGTGGGACAATAATAATATGTTAATGAACAGACTCCCTAAAAATTCTACGTTATAATTACTTTAAATGTCTATGTTGAGTTGAGCCAGACGGAAGTTTAATGGGAGCCATTAACATTCTATCCCAAAATTTTACTGAGTAACCTAACCTAACCGAGACAAAGCAGCATAGTACCTACAATATTATTAAGTGGCAGAAATACTGACTACGCATCAGGAATAAGATTTATTAGAAACTGTGTGAAAATCAAATCAAATAGTTATAATCTCTACATTGACCGCTCTACAATCAAAAATATTTCATTTTGTATACTACAATGTCACTTATTATGGTATGATACTGACCTTCTGTGATGCGCTAGGAGGCCGTGTTTGGCTGCGAAACCTTTACCACAGTCGACGCAGAAGTGCACCTTCGGCCGAGGCGAGCTTACATGGTGATTCTGGAACGGAACGTTATTTCATTTATTAAGAAAAAACAAAAACATTACATAAGTTTCAAAAAACTGTTGAATAATAAACAATAGTTTTTAAACTTACCGTTGCTATAACTTGCGTGTGCACAACATTACTGGGGTTGGTTGATATAATTTGGATTGGTTGGTCTGAAACAAAAATTCGATTATAATGGGCAAATATTATAATTATTTATGTTCAAGTTTTTGAGAAGAAGGTAAGGTGTGCAAGAACTTAAATAATTTTGTACAAGTTTTAGTTTTTATGTTCATTCAGACATTCATTGTGAAAAAACACTGTTTGAATCTTCTGTGATAGACGTAAAGGGTCCTCAAGTCCTGATGATGATGATATTCATAAGCATATTCATATACGGTAGGTGCTTCTGACACTATCTAGCTAGGTGAATTATCTTTCTTTTAATTAACTTTTATTTTGAGGTTTTCATACATTTAAAATCAGTCAGAGTGCGAGAGGTTCGTATTTTTTAAAATGAAAACATGTAATGTTCAGGCGATCAAAGTTTATTAAAAAAAAACTATATTTAATCTAGGAAGATTATTTCTCCATCACCTTCTGAGCATGTTTTTATTTTTGACAAGTATAAATAATCATAATTTCATAAGTACATTTTGCCGCTGCCGGTCCCAAGCCCGGATGGAAAAAGAGGAAGGTTGGCTGGAGGGTGACCGACCCAGCTGTAAAAGGTTAACGCAGAGTATTGGGCGGCGGTTGAATGAAACCAATTCACGTCTGGTTTGCCGCAGTAGGACGCGGGAACCCATCGCGTGTATTGTCACAAGAAAAACTTCGTAAATGAATTCGGAAATAATAAGCGCATGGACGTTGGATGACCCGATTAACAATAGGCGCCGCTCGGTAACCAGACTGGGTAGTGAGAAATGTGCGACTGAAGCTTCTGACGGGGTTCTTCGCCAGGCCCCTGACCGAAGATTTCTTCGGTTAGGGGTCTACTCCAAACTCGGCACTCCAAACAACAAATTTTTAGCCAGATCTGGCTTCGATTCGGAACATGGCGCCTGGAGTTTTCTTGCCACATCTCTCAGAAGAAGGGCGATAACCTGGAAAAGATGCTTCTTGGAAGAATGGGGAAGACACAGAGAGAGAGATCTAGAGGAAGGTCCCCCATGCGCCGGTCTGACCAGGTCCGAGCAGAGCTAGAGACTTCCGCCTGCGCCGCGGTTGACAGGAAGAGGTGGCGAGAAATAATCCGCACGAGAATTCTACATAGAGGCCACCACCCTTTAGCATTGAGGATACAGCAAGGAGGAGGCTACATTTTGGTTGATTCCTGTACTCACCATGTTGCCGTGGGTACTGCACGAGGCCGGGCTGCAGCGCGGCCGTGAGCGCGCACAGGTCCGTCACGCACGTGCGGTCGCCGGCGTGCAAGCGCACGTGCAGGGATAACGCCTCCTGTAACACACGATAAGGCATCGTTCACACCAAGCGTATTGTCCGCCGCCGACTGTGAGTATGCTCCTTTTTTTACATTTCTCGTCAAGATGACCTCACTCCACCTGATGGAAAGCGGTCGTGAGTTCCATATATGAGGCTGACAAGCGCAGTAATGCAAAGGAATCACTGAGCTGGCCATCCTCATCTTGAAGACCTGCAGAAATGCCTTTTCACGCCCCGCTTGCAAAACCCAGGACTACAAGAGGAAGGAAACACATGTGCTGGAAGAGCGTTCCACGTCTGGACGGTCCGACAAAGAAACGAGTCACCGAACCATTTAGTTCGGGCTATGGTACGGGAATGGAAACTACTTGTGCCCTGCATTTTCTAATACGCTGCACGTCCGAAACGTAGCCAATCCGCGTCCGCACATACGCGTAGTGCAATAATCGGCCACCGAGAGTAAGCGACAACGCGCTACGTAATAGCGTATAGTTGGTTCGGTGTGAACGAGAAGTAAAATATAATGTGGAAAAGCGATAAACTGCGTAAGGCACGCTCACAGTCAGCAATAAGTTTGGTCTGTCTGAACGTTTACATGTAAGGTCAGTACAGACGATCTCGACACACGTGTACACATGTGGTACATGTACCTGCGCGGATTGGTTTTCGCGCACGATTCGAAATGCACGCAATGTGGTCTCGTAGCCACTATGCTTTACGGATCTTCACATCGTTTGTTAGATACAAATAATGCATTACAAACAGCATCCGTCACGTTTCCAAAAAATATTTTTTCTCAGTATATTTATGATCCCTATTTCAAAGTGCAAGTATTAAAATTTTTGAGAAAAGAATGTCCTGTTTTCGCCAATCTCCCACTAGCTTATAACTGTCAAAGCGTCGTTCTTCATTGTAATCTAATATCAAAGGCCATGCAAGACACATTTTGGATCACTTATACAATCACCAAGTAGGACATTCAAAAAGGCGTCTATTTACAATTCATATCATATCGTAATTATTTTATCTCACCCACAAAGCATTTCAAACGGCAGGTAAGATCGTATGCCTTTAAAAGGCTTTAACACTGATGAAACAAATGTTAGCTTACAACGTAAACTACACTAGATAAATTCGCCTGGGTCTGTTAACGGTCTCGGTAGCTCAGTTGGAAGAGCAGCCATCCGGATTATGGAAGGTCGCGGGTTCGAATCCCGCTTGAGTCCCTAGGATCAGGTCGAATTTTTCTAGTTTCTATCTTTGTGTGGAAAATAGTGCATTGTTAAGTGCTAAAAATACAAATTCACTTAGGTGAAATATGTTTACAAACCTTTGTGTTGAAACAGGAGCCACATTCAGGACACGAGTATCCCGGAGTTGTTTTCTCTGAAACTATTTGGCCGTCAGCACCAATGACCTGTAATGAAATATTTTTATAATAATAATATTTCGGGTATGCTAGTTTTTTTTTGACATATTTACCTTAAATAACTAGTATTTAATTATCACTTCGTTTAAGGTAAGGTATGGTAATAAATTATTAATAAAAAAATGTAAATGTTAGTTGCTTACCTGTACTATTTGTGGCTTGAAATCGTCCTGCTGTAATTAACCAATGTATGCATTAATTATAAAGTTAAAAAGGCACCAATAGGCAATATGCACTTGAAACAGATGAGGGTAATTTTATTTTTTGGATCTATTTGAATCCTCATTACGTATCTATCAATATTTCCTAATTTTATGTATTTTTCTATGTGAAAATAATTATTGAAAAGTGCAAAAACATGTGGGAAACTCAAAGCGGCTGAAACGGAGCGTTATTGGTCAGCCGATTTGACCAATGGCACAAATTAGACATGCGCGGCGCTCTGACAGATAGCCCGCTTAGAACAACACGCCATTTTTGACGCACGCACACAGAGACGTGAGTTTACAGGCGAAGTCAGGGAGTTTCAGCGTCGCGGTCAGTCGCACTGTCAAAAACATTGAGATATTATTTGTACGTCGTCAGATACTTACATTATAGTTCAATGGTCAAAAATGGTTTCGCGCAGATATTTCTGTTGCAGTGTATTTGGCTGTATGAACACCACACGAAATTGTGATTATACGTTTTTTAAGTTACCAATTGATGTTGAAAAATAAGTAAAACTCAGATAACGTTTGCAAGTTAGTAGTACTATGTACGAATATTATACGTATATAGGTAGGTAAACCATTATATTTCGTAACACATTCAAATCCAGTACAAATGGGCTTTTACTTTTTCCGTAACTTATCTTATCATGCATTGGTAAAACACCAGTATATTTGGTATATTATTTTATTCTCACGCGCGGCTGCTGCATCCGCGCCGCGCCGCCGACAGGTGACGCCGCAGCGGTGGCTCATGGTGTTATCTACAGCCTACTGGGTAGGTAGGTAGGTAGGTAGGACTGTATGATCAAGCCATTAGGCTAGCAGGTTGCACCTGGACCCCGGTAAATGAATTCTTATAATATAATACTTTTATACGTATTCACCCATCTCAACTCCTTTTAATCTGACTGGACCCCTTTTGTATATATTTGTTTTTGTCGAACTAGGTGCAATTTTTCACTTGATGTATTTTATTTTACGCGGTATTTGTCAAAATGCGCTTATCTGGCGAATAAAGTAGCGAGTAGCAACCCTAGGCGATCACGCAAGTTGATACAAAAAGGCGAGAGCGGTCCTTCTGTAAACTCTTTATTTGTGCCAATGGCGTCAGTCGAGTCTGACGTCAATGTCTATGTGTGTCACAGTGTGTCACAGTCAAAAGCGCTGTTTCTGTTCGTAACGACTGTGAAGTTCTAAAATTGTATTTATTATCATTGTTGATTGATGGTGATTGCAAAATCCAAACAAAATCATCTGAACAAGAATTCAACAATTTGTAGGTTACATTTGTTGTTAAGTTGTCATAGACTTTGACGTCACGCGCCAAGCGCGCCATAATGGCGGGCGTTTAAAACGCCTGAAAAAGTTAAAATTTAAAAAAGAAATTATATACTACAATTTACATTTTTGGTGCTGAATATTATTTAATAGTAATAAAACTATATAAGCTATCATAAAAAATATAAAAAAATCAGTGCATATTTCCTATTTTTGTGGATTTAAATAGATTACGTGAAGAGAAACGCTTTGTTTTTCTCTTGCTTAGGTAAGATGAACATGGTGTGATTATATCCCCAATCTCACCTGTACTATTTGAGGTTTGAAATCATCCTGTTTGATAACAGTAACTTGTTGTTGTTGCTGCTGTTGTTGTTGTTGTTGTTGCTGCTGCTGTTGTTGTTGCTGCTGTTGTTGCTGCTGTTGTTGTTGCTGCTGTTGTTGCTGTTGCTGAAGCGGGGAGGTGGTGAGGCAATGCCTTGTTATTTTGCAATGTTGTTGTAACTCTGATTTGCATTTGAAAGCTTCGCCGCATTCTAGGCAGGCAACCACTCCTTCGCCGGTGTGTATTCTGCAAATGAATGGAAAAATTATATATTTAACCTGTTAAGGTTATATTATTGTGATTTGAACGACATGAGGGTTAAAGCTTGATTATGGTTCAAGCCAAAAGTGCAATGGCAATCAATGAGCAGGAGATTTACTTTCGGGACAGTATCAAACTTGTTAGCATTTACTACATAGATGTCGTGGTCGAACAATGTAGGTAGAAACCCGATTTAATAATTGAATACCTAGTGTTTTTTTATCTTTTAATAATAAAAATAACTCTACATATTTGCCATTGTCTCCAAAGATCCTCATATTTCAATTTGGATGGTGTTAATAAAGTAACCCTTTAAATAGATCGAACCGCTTGATACCTTACGCTGTGTTTGGGTGTTTAACCAACTCACTTCATGTGCGCCACGAGGGTCCGCTTCTGCAGGAACTCCTTGCCGCAGACGGGGCGACTGGGCACTAGGAGTGAGCAGTATGTACTCACTTCATGTGCGCCACGAGGGTCCGCTTCTGCAGGAACTCCTTGCCGCAGACGGGGCGACTGGGCACTAGGAGTGAGCAGTATGTACTCACTTCATGTGCGCCACGAGGGTCCGCTTCTGCAGGAACTCCTTGCCGCAGACGGGGCGACTGGGCACTAGGAGTGAGCAGTATGTACTCACTTCATGTGCGCCACGAGGGTCCGCTTCTGCAGGAACTCCTTGCCGCAGACGGGGCGACTGGGCACTAGGAGTGAGCAGTATGTACTCACTTCATGTGCGCCACGAGGGTCCGCTTCTGCAGGAACTCCTTGCCGCAGACGGGGCGACTGGGCACTAGGAGTGAGCAGTATGTACTCACTTCATGTGCGCCACGAGGGTCCGCTTCTGCAGGAACTCCTTGCCGCAGACGGGGCGACTGGGCACTAGGAGTGAGCAGTATGTACTCACTTCATGTGCGCCACGAGGGTCCGCTTCTGCAGGAACTCCTTGCCGCAGACGGGGCGACTGGGCACTAGGAGTGAGCAGTATGTACTCACTTCATGTGCGCCACGAGGGTCCGCTTCTGCAGGAACTCCTTGCCGCAGACGGGGCGACTGGGCACTAGGAGTGAGCAGTATGTACTCACTTCATGTGCGCCACGAGGGTCCGCTTCTGCAGGAACTCCTTGCCGCAGACGGGGCGACTGGGCACTAGGAGTGAGCAGTATGTACTCACTTCATGTGCGCCACGAGGGTCCGCTTCTGCAGGAACTCCTTGCCGCAGACGGGGCGACTGGGCACTAGGAGTGAGCAGTATGTACTCACTTCATGTGCGCCACGAGGGTCCGCTTCTGCAGGAACTCCTTGCCGCAGACGGGGCGACTGGGCACTAGGAGTGAGCAGTATGTACTCACTTCATGTGCGCCACGAGGGTCCGCTTCTGCAGGAACTCCTTGCCGCAGACGGGGCGACTGGGCACTAGGAGTGAGCAGTATGTACTCACTTCATGTGCGCCACGAGGGTCCGCTTCTGCAGGAACTCCTTGCCGCAGACGGGGCGACTGGGCACTAGGAGTGAGCAGTATGTACTCACTTCATGTGCGCCACGAGGGTCCGCTTCTGCAGGAACTCCTTGCCGCAGACGGGGCGACTGGGCACTAGGAGTGAGCAGTATGTACTCACTTCATGTGCGCCACGAGGGTCCGCTTCTGCAGGAACTCCTTGCCGCAGACGGGGCAACTGGGCACTAGGAGTGAGCAGTATGTACTCACTTCATGTGCGCCACGAGGGTCCGCTTCTGCAGGAACTCCTTGCCGCAGACGGGGCGACTGGGCACTAGGAGTGAGCAGTATGTACTCACTTCATGTGCGCCACGAGGGTCCGCTTCTGCAGGAACTCCTTGCCGCAGACGGGGCGACTGGGCACTAGGAGTGAGCAGTATGTACTCACTTCATGTGCGCCACGAGGGTCCGCTTCTGCAGGAACTCCTTGCCGCAGACGGGGCGACTGGGCACTAGGAGTGAGCAGTATGTACTCACTTCATGTGCGCCACGAGGGTCCGCTTCTGCAGGAACTCCTTGCCGCAGACGGGGCGACTGGGCACTAGGAGTGAGCAGTATGTACTCACTTCATGTGCGCCACGAGGGTCCGCTTCTGCAGGAACTCCTTGCCGCAGACGGGGCGACTGGGCACTAGGAGTGAGCAGTATGTACTCACTTCATGTGCGCCACGAGGGTCCGCTTCTGCAGGAACTCCTTGCCGCAGACGGGGCAGGCGTGCGGCACCTTCCCGTGCACGCGGCCGTGGTTCACGAGCTGGAACTTGCGCGCGAAGGCGGCGCCGCAGTCCGGGCACACGAACGGCGAGAGCGAGCCGTGGAAGCGGCTGTGCATCACTAAGTGTTCCTAGGGACAAAAATCATATTGTATGAAAAAAAATGAGGGATAAATATCAAGATAGCACTAAAATTTCACGAGATTTTGGAATTATAAAACCATATTTCTTGGACGAAAACGCTCCATACAAACTGTCTCAAGGTAGTGTAGTACGTCACATGACGTCTTTTTCTATGTGTTCTGGAAAACAGTTGTTCGACAGCTTTATTAAATTTTGCGTTTATGAAAATGGTTTTTTCACAAAAGTTGTTTAGAAACTATTCAATTTATTAGAAAGTAGCAAATAGTAGCAAAGTAGCAAATAAAAAAGAGATGACACCCTCACCTTCTGCGCGAAGCTCTCCCCGCAGTCCGTGCAGACGTACGGCCGCTCCCCCGCGTGGTACTTGCTGTGCGTCACCAGGTGGCGCTTCAGCGGGAAGCCGCGCCCGCACTCGCCGCACACGAACGGCCGGTCGCGGCTGTGGACCTGGGATGTATGAAAAGTCACGTTAAATACAAAATAAGTTGGATGACTGCAGAAAATATTAGGGGACACGATCTTTAGTTGGACTGTTAAAGTTGATCTGTAGTCAAGGAACAACTAGATCATACTATAAAAAGAATGACCCCATTTGAGAGTAGTCGTTAGGTCCGATTGCCGAATAAACCTATATGTCTCTTGATGAGACAGATATTCCTGATAAGTCTAGGTTTTCTGGTTTTAGGGAATTTCTTTGGGAGCAAAAGAATGTAACTATGTGACTTTGTCTTAATTTATCATTACTAATAATGTCAATGTTAGCAGCAAATCACCTGCTTTGGTTGCGACTTCAGCAAGACGGTGAATCAAAAAGCATGCACCGCGTTGGAGCAGTAATAAACCCAGGTATGATTGTGTCCTTAAAAATCTTTGCGGAACAAAATATTTTAACAACGAAGTAATTCTTACAACTCCAAAACATTTCTTATCATAAAACACTCACCCTCGAATGCGTAACAAGATGATGCTTCAGCGTGAACGCCATCTTGCACTCGTGACACCTATACGGCCTATCAGCCGAGTGCAGCAGCAAATGCGTATTCAGACAGTGTTTTCTCGCGAAGGCCTTTCCACAATGGGCGCAGACATGCGGGCGTTCCCCTGCAAAGAGGTTGAAGGGTAATCTTTACCCGCATATGTGTGTGGAGATGGTGCTTCAGCGTGAAGGATTTGCCGCATTCTTCGCAGGTGTATGGTCGGTCGGCGCTGTGAAGGCGCGAATGCGTTCGCAGGCAGTGCTTGTGTGCGAACGCCTTGCCGCATTGATCGCAAACGTGCGGCCGCTCACCTGAAACAGAGCGGCCGCACGTTACGCACACAGACTGACTGCCTTTAAAAGGCATTTTGTCACATATATTGAATTTTGAAGATATTTTTTGTGTGCACGGTAAAATGTACTAAAACACCGACACCGACGCCCGGACTGTAAACGCAGTAATTCTTTATTACAAAAAGGCAGGAATTTCGCGAGGTCATGTTGGTAGAACGCCTGTCATCTGTGCCCGCGTTTTGAAAATAACATGTAAATACGGATGAATGACTGTAACAATGAGTTTTGAGTTAATTTATACCAAATGCTAGATTAGCTTCGCCTTGAAAAGTCTTGGTTCTTTGAAACAGTTTCGGTTGGTCAGTCGAACTGGTCAAAAAAATTATAGTATTCAAGAGTACTACAATAATATTACAGCCTTGTTTTCACAGTAGCTACTCGTATTTCGCTACGTGATTTCTCGACGAGGCGAAATCGCGGCGTATACGCTGCGAGCAGAGTTATGTCGATAATAGTCTAGCGAGGCGATATCAAGCTCACCATTAAGCCGATTATGCGATCGGCGGAGATATCGCGGCGTGCACGCCACTGCACGCTGTGTGCTGCGATCAGACCCCGCTGCGAAATCGCTCGTGTGTAGCTCTAATAGATAGACGTTTGTGTGCAAAAAAAACACCAGATACCTAGGATACGAGGTACGATTCGATTACGCTGTTGCTCAATCCCGTCGAAATCGCTGTTATGTTATCACCTACCTGTATGCACTCTCGCGTGTGTTGTCAGATGGTGCTTCAGCAGAAACGACTTGCCGCATTCATCGCACGAGTAGGGGCGCTCCTTGACGGCGGCCGGCGGCGTCGTCAGCACCGTCGATGAGTTCAACAGCTCCGTCTGCGAATACACAGCCTGACATACCGTTTTAATATACTCTACGGTCTACTGGCTCAGCTGCGATACAGCAAGTGTGTTTTACTTATATTAAGAAAATTAAGGATTGTCAACTGATAGAAATTAAAAAACATTTGGCCACAAGCGAAAACATCCCAACAGAAACTAAAATAATAATGCAGCCTTTAAATGTCCCACTGCAGTGCACTTGCCGCACCTCAACTATGGGATTGCTGGTGAGTTTCAAGCTTTACCATCAGTAGGATTATTCTGAACCAATCCGAACTTGAACTCACTCAGATGACCGAACACACTTGAACTTAAAAACAGAAAATCAATAAAAAGTTTTGGTTAAAATGTAGTTGAACAAAGTTTATTTTACTACCTCATTCATCAGTGAGTTGCTGCAACGTTGTTGTTATGTTTTATAAACTACACAAATTGAATCTCACAGCGGATTCAGTGTGCGAGAAACGAAGTGAATTTTTAGAATAGCACCGCAGATGTTCTGTAGTAGTCCTAGGACTTTCAAAGGGGCCACTGTCACTATTTAATTGACGTCAACCGGCAAAAACTGCTAAGAGCGGTTTCAGGCTAGCGTTTTTTTTCGCGCGTATAAGTAACATTCGTTTTGGCATACGCGCTTTCACGCTCGCTACATTCCGCACTATAAAAAAACCAAACGTGCGTACACGGGCTTATTGCGGCGTGTTCGTCTTAACCAGTAGTGTTGACTCAGTATTATTGTACTAGCTTATAAGCGCGTCAACGCTATAACGAGTTACGCGTCTGGCAAAAGACTTACCTATACGCGCCTACATATACGCTTCCATCATCGAGCTTATACGCGCGTATAAAAACTGTAACCGCCATAGGCTACATCTGGCAGTACAGAACCTACTATCTATTTTACGAAGAAAGAGAGCGGGGGCACACGCGGCGGAATCGAAAACACCTTTTTTTTGTCGTTCCAATAAATGACGTTTCTGACTCGTAGAAGCATAAAAAAGTGCTGTGCTGCCAGATGTAGGAAAGCCTTAGCTTATTCAGATGACGCGATTTGTAAGAGCATTTTGAAGCACGATATTGCGTACACCGCTGCTTATGTTGCATAATCAACCAACTAGCTTAGTTCTCAGCGATCAGTGTTTAACAAAACGCGCGTCGATCGCGCGTAGTTCTGACTGAACAGGGTCTTAGGGCTACAGTGAAATTTAGTGTCAGTACTCAAGTATCCCTACCTAAAAAAGTTTTAGTTAAAAGTGCTTTCCGAACTACAAAAACTTTATAAAAATACAGGACTATAATGTAAATGCCCTAACAGATGTTTATTTCACTAAACTGAGAATCAGCTGATGCTAAATACTAACTTAATAATCAACAACATAAGCTTACTTTTGGGGAATTATTCGTCGTCCCTGGTTCCTGTTTCGTGTGCAGTATATGGTGTTGGTGTACTTGTGTTGTCTGGATGTTGTCATTCTGCTGCTGTGGCTCATTTATAGTCTTGATGCCTCCATTGAGCAGAGAGTGGTTCAGTTGGGACGCGTCAATAACTGGCGTGGCGATCCCCTGAGCTTGTAGGGCTCGTTTCATAAGAATCTCATTGCATTCTTCAGCAGTTAGCTGGATGGGGCCGATGGGTGTCATGAAGGGTTTCGCCGACAGGTTCGCAGCTGTAAGACCATTATTAAGAAATATATTTACGAGTTTAATTAAGTTTTAAACAACAACAAGGTTCTTACTTGCATTGATTTATATTTGAGTGTGAACTCTTCACTCGCATATAAACTGTGCAAATGGTTTTGCGGGAAATTATAAGTTTTAAAAATAAAATTAGTAAATAAGGAGGTTCCTCTCTCTACAGCCCTAACCACCGGTAGTCTAGGCATTGCCTGCCCTGCTGCCGGCGGCACCCTAGGTTAGAGTTTTTATAGTATTTTTATTAATCATTGTTTTGCTAACTTTAAGCTTAGGTTTTATAATTGTAATTATTAAGTTTTTATAATTATAATTCATAAGTTGTTTTATTGTTATAAATCTTTGTTTTTATAGAAATACTGTACGAATTTTACACCTAAGTTTTATACTGAATAAAGAGAAAAATAACCCAATAATGGTAACACAAATAATAATAAGAATTTGACCTCTGCTAATTTTTAGCATACAAAACCTTGGCAAAAAATACTAACTTTGCTAATAGTAGGACCATTTTCTGACGACCGACTTGGTGTAATGGTTAAGAAGTTGGCTACTACACCAGAGGTCGCGGGTTCGATCCCCGCACAGTACAAACATTTGTGTGCATGAACATGTCTGTTTGTACTGGTCTGGGTGTCTCCTATGTATAATAAGTATGTATTTACAAAAGAAAATGTATTTAAGTATGTTTATCCGTTGTCTAGTATCCCATAACACAAGCTTTAATTAGCTTACTTTGGGGCTAGATGGCGCTGTGTGGAATAATGTCCAGGGATTTTTTTTTTTTTAATAATATGATCAATTACATATATAACACAGGCCTGCATATAGATGCAGGCCTGTGTCACTACGTAATCCGGTCGACTTATTCACCTACATGCTTGGTCCACACGTGTGGACAATTTAGGTCGAGTGTCACGCACGCACTACAAAGGACGCAACCGACGCGGCAGTTCATTTTCGCAAGTTGAAAGTTCACAGGATGGTGAAACAATCGCGTTACTGTACTGCATTCGGATGCACTAACACAAAATTTAAAGATAAGGATTTACTCTTTCACAAACTGCCCAAGAATCTTGAAAGCCTAGTACCGCCGCCACCGCTAAGTCCCTGCATTTTAAAACTGTGATATCTTCGAAAATATTCATTAAAATTACATGCTACAAAGGGTCATATTATTTTTATATTAAATGCACAATGTATTCAAGGTACTTAATTTGATAAGTATTAATGCTGTATTGCTTCAAATCGCTTCGTAAATAAGCCATATTTCTCGTAAAAAGTAAAGGATAAAAAATGGTTATTGTGGGTTATCCCTAAGAGATAGATGTATACCCTCCCGGACTTTTTTGTAAGGTGTACAATATTGTAGTACATTTTTTGATCTATCTCGTAGGGTTCAGCCAGCGTTTGCGATGTAAGCGCAAAAAGATGTGTTTATTTACGACATCACATCAGAAACCTCTAAAACTATCAGTGTTTCTCTACCATAATATGCATGTTATATACATATAAACCTTCCTCTTGAATCATTCTATCTATTAAAAAAACCCGCATCAAAATTAGTTGCGTCGTTTTAAAGATCTAAACATACATATGGACAGACAGACTGGAAGCAACTTTGTTATCTTAGAATAATAACGTACAGAGGGATAGTCTTCATACAACCGCCCCGTCTAAAATGAAGCACTATGGCTCCAATCAAGGTACTTCAAAATGAACGCGCGGACTTGGTTTCTATATGTAATTATTCTAAGTTTGTTATAAACTATGTAGTTATTAACAAACAAACCACGGTACCTACGTGGCACACGCAAGCGCTTCATAATGCAGTGTTTGCATGCTCAAGCACAACACAACCCTATGAGCGACACGCAGCCGGGTTTTGACACGGTCAAGCAGGATTTTGTGAAAGCAGCGGCGAGCGCTCGTACCGCCTTAGATATAAGATTTATATTTGATTGTCCCGGCCGTTAAAGGAGTTGGGTACGATTAGGTACAGGTGCAGAGTTGTTTTGGACCGTATTAGCGCGCACCGAAGGTTGATATTGTATTGCAATTGTGTCGAAAGTGCGTCTTCTGTTTCTATTTTATTCTGTGCTATATGTGCAGTTTTTCAAGCAGAACTGACCCAAATGCTAGCACTGCAAAATAACGAGCACTCCGAAAATTTTAAGGTTTTCACTATGTAACCAATTTGGGTTCCCACTTTATTAAGTGCAATTTTATGTTCCTTAATAGTTGTACCTACCGATCTACTAGTAATACCTGCCTACCATATTATTAAGAAAGACACTTTCTAGTGAGATTTAACTAAATCTCAACAAATTATCTAGATACGATAAAATAATAAGATGTTAAACTTTGTCAAGTTTATAAATACTATTAGACTTTATGTACGTAAAATCTTTTTTATGCTTATTCAGAGAAAAAAATCAATAGAAGGGATTATACTCGTAGGTACTAATATATATATATTTTTTCATATAATTTCAATACCACTATCACAGTGCTGTTAATTGGCTCACTCTATCTATGCCAATAATTGTTGGTGACGGTGCTAGTAAATAGTGAGATGGTAATTTTTTACTCTTGCCTATGTAAAAAAAAATAGATTAAGATAAACTATTTTGATTTAAATATTATCTTCCTGATACTAGAAAACTCGTCATAACGGCTGAAAAAGTATTTTTCAATGTGATAAACGGGCATAAGTTAGGACTAACTCTTAAAGTGCTGATAATTGGGTCCTCCAGACTAGTATATCATACGAGTATAATATAAATATAAATATATATAAATATAAATATGCGCCAGGCAACAAACACACCTCTTGTAATGGTCTTGAAGTAGGGATTAATATCCCTGTGTTACGAGGTACCACACAAGGATATCAGCCAGGGGCGTCTATATACTAGTCTATTATTATGATATTATGATTATGAGAGAGCGCGTTTGCCAAATAGACTCAGGGGTTGGAATAGGCATGTGTAGGGCGCTCATGGGGAGGCCAGGTCTAAATTTCTCAGGTGGGTTTGGTACGGCAAGCCTAGAAGTGGCTCTTTGTATGATGAGATGGTAGCTAGTCGCAAAGTTTACAAAAGTAGACTGAGATGGTGTCAAAACCACCAAGAACAAATAAGGATGGATGCGCTTGCGATCCATCATGAAAGAGGTGATTTTGAGAAATTCTGGAAAGCCACAAATAAACTGAACTCTAGACAGGCTTACCAGCGGTCATTGACGGCGTGGGTGAGCCCAAAGCTATAGCGGAGTTTTCTAGGGAGCATTTTGCTGTCCAGTCCCCGCTGAGGTCTGGGGTGGGGGAGCCTGATGGTGAGACCAAGTTCAAACATATCAACACCTTTGTGATTTGTAACACTGACGCCAATACTATAAAGTCAATGACTAAAGGCAAATCTCTAGGGCATGATGGTCTCAGCATCAAGCATCTTCAGTTTGGGGGGCTGCATCAACCTCTCTCGCTTCTCTTCAATTCGTGTATAGTGCATTCTTACCTGCCGCTGGACTTGATGAGGACGGTTGTGGTACCGATTATTAAAAATGAAACAGGGGATGTGGCGAGCAGGTCGAACTATAGACCTACCTCGTTAGCAACTATTCTAGCCAAAGTGCTTGACAGTGTGCTGACAGCTCAGTTAGATTGTTACTTAGACATTCACGAACTTCAATTTGGATTCAGGTCACAATTATCCATTGAAAGGGCAATCCTGAGCCTGAAGCGCGCTGTCAGGTACTACACAGAGAGAAGCACGCCTGTCTATGCCTGCTTTCTAGATTTGTCCAAGGCGTTCGATCTGGTCGTGTACAGCTTCCTGTGGAAGAAGCTTCAGCAAATAGGAATGCCTCCTGAGTTGATTTCCTTGTTCAGGTATTGGTATGGCAAATGGCAATCAGCTGAACACCGTTAGATGTGCAAATGGGTACTCAGAGCCGTACAGGCTGGAGTGCGGGGTGAGACAGGGGGGGTTAACGGTTAAAGATCTTTATTTCTCATAAGAATTACAAATTCACTTACTGAGAAAACAATTCATTCATATATCATTATTATTATAATCGCTTCAGATGGGCGCACAACAAAATGAAAACATTAATGACGGCAGCATGCAAAAATCTGACGAGCGGCCGATAGTCCGGTACACAGACAGTTGCCAGATACATGGATGTGCGAAGTTTGTAGGTCGCGTATGATGGTTAAGCTCACCTAAGGTCTTAAACTTGTATGTCAATGCGCTGTTTGAGGGGCTCAGAGTATTGCTCGATTCCAGTTAAGGTAACGCTTTTTAAACTGCACCTCACTCTACACGAGTAGTCTGTGGGTCAGCTACACGCGAAAATCTTACAACACTCTGCGTGTAAAGTAAAATAATGCTTTCAGGGCATTGTTGGGGCTGCCGCGATACTGCATTGCCTCTAGCATGTTCGCGTAAGCAGGGGTCGACAGTTTCAGGCCATACTACGCAAAAAAGCCGGCTCTTTCTTTATTAAGGCGTGTACGCGGCAGCGGCAACAATGTTCTCGGGGCGATCGCCGAGAGAGGGGACTGTCTACTACTCGAGCATTTATGTAAAATAACCTCGTCACTTTTAGTTATTAAGTATTAACACTAGTTACTAAGTTCAATGTTACTAACACAAGTGGATATCTGTTGTCCGATTAATACTTACTATGTATGGTAGCAGTCTGGTTCTGCTGTGACACTCTGTTAATTGTATGTGTGGGCGTGTCATTTAGCACAAACATGGCTCTCCTTGGTGTGCCTGTGGTCACAACCCGTGTGGCTTGCCCAATGTTTGAGCCAGCCACAGAGACTGTACTGACTTTTTCTTGTATCTGTGGTGTCTTATGTGACATCACAGTCAAAGTCGTCTCTGGGGAAACCTGGAAGCAAATAAATAAGTTGATAAGTATATTTCAATTTCTTGAAATAAAATATAACGATAACTAATCGCACAGAAGATGGACTGACTGGCTTGTTGGACTGTTCGGGCCTCTAGCAGCGAACTAACCCAAGACACAGATGCATAATGAACATTTTGTTTGTGTGGTGTGTGCTTATTTGGGCTCTGATACCCACAGTACAATCTCTGCTGTATTTGGGGGGTCAGATGGTGCTGATTAGTTTAATTAGTAATCTTTTCTATATTAGCCCCAAGAATATCATTGCTAGGACAAGGTCTCTCCTCCCTATTAACTTATAACAAAAGTTTAACAATGTTGTTTCAAAAGCTTTGGTAAATAGATATACCAGTTTCTTTTTGAGGTTTCTTTAAGGAACATGAATAATGGTAAGTTAAATGAAGTTCCTTCATGTGTCACCCGACTCTTCAGGTGAAATGGACTATAGACTGTGTTATAGACAAAATATTGGTTTTAAAACATTTGTTATATCATGATGAGTACTAAGAACCCCTTTTCTCTATTACTGAACAAAACTGGCTATGGTAGCAGCCATAGCTTACACTGGCTTACAGTGCTTTACGTGTTCAGAAATATGAAAGCTTTATATGAAAGAATGAGTGGGTTTTCAATTAGTGGCTAACACTGTGCTTTTGCCTGTGTTTTCTTTCTTTCAAAACAAAATTGTAAAAGAATTTTGATACTATATAATGCTGTAAACACAGGCTCAGGTGGAATCAAAGTGTTTGTAGAGAACTACAGTCATTAACCTTACTACCTACTACACTAATGGACTCACATTAACTTTTATTAACTATGATTCAAGATCTATGATAAAATAAATATAAATAATTGTGTGATTAAAGTGTCCTATTTAAAAGATTTGGTTTTTTACATCTAAACTACTAGTGTTATTTATGAATGTTTTTTTTCTATTGTGTTGTATTAAATCATGTTTTCTTTCTTTAAATAGTCTAGATACGATAACTAATAGCTTGCTTTTATCTTTGACTTTATCTGAGACAGATTTCCCAAACAGCACTAAAAGCATCAGCAGCCCAAATGTTAAAGCTTGAATCGGCATTTGAAGGATTATTTACTGACCTTTTAAATGTTAAATGAATAAATGCCGCATTCAAGTAAGTAAATAAGTTATGAATTTTTAGCTTCAATAAGAAATACTAGTGAAGCTACTAGGAATCAAAACAACATAAAATTAACACTCTTGTTATGTTAATCTCCTGTACTACTGAGGATTGTGACTGGTCACACTTATCGGTTGGAGTGTAGCAAAGGGTGTGCAAGGCACTTGGGACTTTTCTCTAGATATTTGCTTTATCAAAAACTATCAAGTTTCTGGGTGGGCATAAAAAAAATAACCCTAACCTACTGACACCCGCAAGATTTCCGGGTGGTCATAGAAAAAAACTGTAACTCTAGAAACCTGAACCTAGAATGTATTGGCTTAACATATTCTGCATTTTGTTTGTAAACATTTATCAATAATTAGTTATTTTTCTAATAAGACTGCAACTGGTGTAGTCTAGTTTAATAATTTACTTTAGTAATAAAGTATAATAGCAAGTAAATAGTAAAACAATATCTTACTGTATTTCCCAGAGTGTAACTCAAACTGCTTGGAGTATCCACCTCGCCCTTGGCTAGGTCAGCAGAACTGGTGAAACCCCACGAATAAGCAAAGCAAGAGACATTGCTTGGTGTCGGCGTACACATTTTCACCACCGAAACCAACTCACAACATCAAAATAACAAACCTACTAACACAAATTCACTATTTGATGGTAAACAAGACTGCCCATGACAGTTTTCATTACATGTATGTACGCTTTCACAACCACTAACGCACAACGGCACAACGCACCCGTCAATCAAACCGCCGACTGAACCATCGATACAGTATAAATAAGTCGATGTCTTGCAGCGATCTCATGCGATAAATGACTTCAATTTGTAACGAAAAAGCAATCTAAATTGGCATAATCAACTCAATTTAAAAGGCGGCATAGGACAACGACGCTACAAGCGACACTGACACGCACGTAATCCTCAACAGTATTTAGCTTACAAAGTCTTTTTAGAACCTTTAAACGGGTCATATCGATATATTTAAAGTAAACCACAATTAAAATCAACGAAAAGATTTAAACATTCACTAATTTTATGAAAACAATAATTTTATCGCACACACAAAAAACCGAACGCCATTTTATTGTTTATGGTTGAATTTTTTTAAATATTTTGTACATGGCGCAAAGAGCTTAAAATGTGCATGGAGTGGTGAGAAGTTGACAACTGACAACTTCTCTACCTATCCATTTCTCATGAAAAAAATTCAACCTAATCTCAGGCTATGTTAAGTTGAAAATGTAGGTTGTCTATTTGAAACTAGGTTGAAAAAAAATCAAACATGTTCTAAATCGAAAACTATTTCTATTTATTTGTATTTTATACCTTATTTATATATTTAACATTTTTATAAGCAAAGGATCAAGGGAAGGATATTGGAGGGTTTAACCCTATAACCGTACCCTGGGGTACAACTGAAAAAAAATATTTAAAATTGACTATAACTTTTTTGTTTTAAAACGGATCTTTTCGCACCGGCGCGTATTTACGGGGGACGGGGGGTCGTGTCGAAGCATCAGTCGGGCGCGAGTCCTGTTAGCGTGCGGTCGTGGTAACACGTGTGTGGGGTACTCCAGCACCCCTGGGTACATGCCTTTGCCTATGCATCTACAAATAAGTATTGGCGGTATTTTAGAAAAAACACGACCTTCAAGTGCTCCATCCTCTTCAGATTCAACATCTGGTAGATGTTCATTTTGTCCCAGGTCAAATACCGTAAATCACGCACTCGATGTGAAAAATGTAAAAGTTTTATATGTTTAGAGCACCAAAAAAAGATTTGCCAAAATTGTTAATTTAAGTTTGTTATTTTTTTGTTTAAATATGTAACGTGAGACTGAAATAAGTGCCATAAAAGTCTATGTATGTTGTTTAATAATAAATGTCTATTCTTAAGTAAAAAAATGTTTTCTTTAACGGGGTACACTAGAACCCCTGGGTACTGTTATTTAAAGTTTATTATGGGTACGGTTCTAGGGTTATTATCTCAGTTGAATGATACGCAGAATACAGTTTTAGGCCACATCGATAAATTTACAATATTTCACCAAGAACATCTTACACGGGACGACAGTTAACGAAACCAATACAATAAAACAAAAAGACTTTAAATATGTCACATCAAATTTTCTTAGGTAAAAGTTTTCTTCACGTTGAAATCGAGTAAACCTAATTCTGCATCTTCTGGGCCTATAACCTGAAGGGTTCATCGATTTAGTTACAAACATCCGTCATCTGTCATACCAGCCAGTCTGAACGATTGAACTCCTTTTTAACAGATATTTTACGTTGCCTTTCTGGGGTCAAATTAATGACCCCAATAGGGCAACGTACGCATAGAGTACCTACATTAACCTTAAAGGTTCTCATGGACTTTTGACGGTAATCAAATTGACGGGTTGGTTGATCCATCAACCAATCAATTGAACGCGATCTGGTACGTCTACCACTAGTTAAAACTTTAAATTTACGTTAACGTTCGCGGTAAAAAATAGTGTTGGCAATATTGGCATCATTAGCATTGCTTGGTGTGTATGATACATGATTGTGACTTTGGTAATAACTGCGATGTAGAACTCCAGCTTTTTAAAATATACCTAAACATTCATATGTTGATAAAAACACATTTTTTTTGTCTGTGATCAAGTTTTTTGACTTTATCTGTCATGTTATTGTCCGTCACCACACAGTTAACTCAGATTTGGGAATATTGGGAATTGGGCATTGGGAAGTATTGGGAGCTTCATTTCATTCAATTTTAATAATCCTTGCGTCTAAATTTTGTATCTAAGCTTTAGCAGGCGTTAAAATATTACATTTCGTAAGAAGCTGTTTCACAAATAACTCACCATGAATGCAATGTCAATGGACAGGGAAGAGCCCTCGTCATTGTTGTCGTTTTCGTCCAACCATCCCCTGGAACAATTCGTCCTTTTGGCTAAAGGAGCTAAAGGATTTGCTTGTGCAGAGCTCATAAAACAAGTTTTAGAGGCTCCAGGAGTGCATGTTTTTGGCGAACTTCTAGAAATGCCAAACATAAAAGAGGTTAGAAAATTAGTAGAGTAACTCATCAAATGCTCTTCCTTTGTGTATGTTTTTCTGTGTACGCGTCTATTTACTGGTGTATCAATAATCAATCATAATTGAATCGCAATGTGGGTCTTTGTAGGGTAGTCTCAAAACAACATTGTAGATAGTCATTCAAGCTAGAGTTGTTTTTATTTCAGCTGGAAACAGGAGCTTATGCTACTCATCTTAAAACTCTTAACTTATTTGCATATGGCACATACAAAGACTACTTGAAGAATAAATCTGATTACTTGGAGCTCACTCCAGCACAATGCAAGAAGCTGCAGCATTTAACCATTGCCACCCTTGCCACTCAAGAAAAATGCATCCCTTATAGTGTATTATTGAAGGAACTAGACATAAAAAATGTTAGAGATTTGGAGGATCTTATTATAGAAGCCATTTATGCAGGTAAAATTTCATTCTTTAAACTTCTCTAGATTTGACAACTTATGTGGATGTGGCCACAGCCCATTGGTAATATAAAAGCTTCATTAACATTAGATGCCATGGGGTGACTGGCAAACAATAGATTTACAAATTGTCTGGTTTGGCGGCAGTCAAGGACTTTAAAATGGAGAACAAAATTATTGTACAGAGTCTTGGGGATTACTTTCTGTTTGATGAAATAGCAATTTATCCCACCATATTTAGTCAAGTCAAATTGCTAAATTTGTTATTCCAGCACTGAATAGAGCATGAAAGTCAAATATTGTTTTTGAATAAACCTATAATGTTCCAATAAAATCAATTTTGAATCAAGCATAAAGCTAAATACCTTAATTGAAATGGTTTCTATTCATGCCTTCCAGACATCATTCATGGTAAACTAGACCAAGAGTGCAAGAGAGTAGAGGTTGATGTAGCACTGGGTCGAGATGCGCAGCTCGAGGATGCCGCATCCATTGCTGACGTGTTGGCGGATTGGTGTAATGCATGTGAGGCTGTGTTGAGCTCTGTTGACCGTCATATTCAGAGAGCAAACCACAACAAGCAGAGAGCTATAAGGCATCATCAGGGTATTGAACAAGAGGTAACTATATGAGGTTTTTTTATTGGCATAGGTAAATAAAAACTCACACAAGTTTTAACATACACACACAGGCACTGTAAGGGTGCGTTTCCACTAGAGATGTGCAAGGATGCTTTGCGAGGAATGTGTGTATTAACAACCAATAGGATTGTTTCATTCACCTAGCTTAGCGATTCTATTGGTTCTTATTAACACACAAATTCCTCGCACCATAAAGTGGAAACGCACCATATGGCCACAGATCAAGTGATATCATTTAACAATTGTTGTCACTTTATACCAATGTAAGATGTATAATTTACTACAGCTTTACTGTGCTTGATGTGTTCCAATAATTTACATTAAAAGTACGTAAAGAAATATAAAACTTAAAGCATTTAATTTAAAACCTATTATTTTGCTACACTTGCAGATAGTTTACATAAAGAAAACTTTAAAGACTCAAATGGAGAATGAAGATGCTGCCTCTGGGGGTGGAACGGAAAGCCACTCTGCCCCAAAAAAGAACTCGGGCAAAGGGAAGACTCCACGAACTACTGCCAAGTTCTGGCAGAAGAACACATAACCTTCAAAGTCATGAAAAAGGCATTTTAAATAGCTTGATGCATAAAACAGTTAATGGTATAACAAAATATTGCAATATTTATTTTGTTAAACTCTACGGTCATTGGGCATATTTTTTAAACTGTTACTATGTTTACTAGGCATAATGCTGCACTGGATGACTTGAAAGTTGAATTGCATATTATCATTCATCTTTATACTCAATACTTCTGAAATTGCCCACTGCAACAAAACATTACAAATTGCATGAAAAAACCTTGTAAATATCTTCTACATACAAAACCACTTGCTATGTTGATACAATACTTGAGATTTAACATGTACAGCATATTAAAAAGTTTGTCGGCTACATTGTATCAGTCCTATAAGATGAATTGACAATAACAGGCACGTTATAAGCTATTGCGTAGATGGAAATGTGCAATTAGTCCTTGATTTTTGTATGTAGTCTATAGTTACAGGGATAACTTAAATAAGTTCTCGAAAAATGATAACTAATTTATTATACATTGGAGATACAATTTTATTTTTCCAACGATGATATGTAAATCTGTGTAATAGCTAATGCATCTAGTTGTCTTTAATGGAGTGTATCTATTTATAATTTGTGATAATAATAAATAAACCAGTGTTATCCTTTAATTGTTGTTTGAATAATGTAGTGGAGATCAAGCCGCGTTTTCATTGGGACATGGTGTGGAGACGTATCGTGGTTCAAGAACTTGTACCACGCAAAATCAACAAGGTGAAAATAAATATCTCTCCTTTCGAAGATGAAAAACTGTCTGTAAAAAAGTGTGTGTCTGTCTAATGCGATAGTAAACAAACAAAGCAGTATTTTCGCTTTCACCAGTGCCGCAGTGTATTCCTGTATGGCTTTTTTTTTAAATTTACTTCATGGCTTGGAGAATGCATTTATGAGTTCATGCCTCATAATTTCTATAATTTCTACCAATATGGTACCTAATTTCGAAATGTAAGGCGAATCCGAACAAAAATCTGCGTAGGTATGCTGGGCACGTAGGTACATGTTTGTAGATTCGATATGGATTTCTACCGTACAAAATATGTCTCTACATCTGACGGAGTTTAGTTGCCAAGCCGATGCTGAAATAATGTAGCGGCCGTAGGAGTTTTTGATTTAAACATAATGTCAGTAAACAGAGTGTTTAGTCGCTTAAAGTGAATACCATCATACCACGATTTAACTCTTGGATTTTAGGCAGCCTGCCCGCCGCAGCGCACCGGGCTTCTTGCAGCGATGCAATCGCAGTAACACGATTCTGCATCGCTACCATAACGGTCAGCATCGATATAGGGGTGCACTGTAGGTATTCAAAATAAGATTTACATTCCCTCTACAAGAAGTCTACACGGCTCTGCTACTTAAACTTTTTTTACCGATATTATCTATACTTAATTTTCCCCTCCAAAGGAAGGTAGAGTAGTTATTTAAAAACAATAACCTATTCATATCAGATCCAGCAACATTTGGAATTTGGGTTTGCACAAATCCTGAATGGTATGTCAATAAAAACTCCTGTTAGAAATTTCACTTCAAAGTTTTCAATAAGCGTGATTTTTGCTAATACAAAAAAACAAGGCGTTCAAATATAGATTTTTTTCAATTTATATATTTAAACTCCATTAAATGGGTTATGAAAATAGCAAAAACTACGATTTATATCTACGAAGTTTCTATCAGCAACCCTGGTCCAAGTGTCAAATGCGGGAGTGGGATGCACATGCGTATTTCGCGGGGCCGCGACCGAGAGGGCGAACCTCCGAGCAGTCCACGACTGCCCCCGACCCACACTGTTTTGTTGAATGTTGACGCAGAACGCAGAAGCGCAGCAAATGAAGTGCGCAGGCAGTGCAACGATTATCACGTTCGCAGGCCACTAAAAGTGATGTAAATAACACAAACCGTGGAACATTGTAAACAACTACGTCCCCACGTAATAAAGTGCCGTCTGTAATTGTAAAGGACCGAAAACCGCAGTGTGATCGTTCACGGCACCATAGCAACGGTTCAGTGAGAAACTACGACACAAGTGACGGTCGCGTCCTGACAATGAAACCGTGATAAAACATCAAAATAAATAAACTTTAAAGTTAGCAAAAGAGGAGTTTTGTTTCCCGGAGTGCCACAACTCCAGGGCCTTCGTGTATTGGATGAACAGAAAGGCAAGTAGTAGATGCCCTTTGTTAGGTCGCAATCACCTTTCACTAGAAAAATATTCATGGCCAGCACTGGCACTGTTTACTAGAAGAACTGTGCAAAGTTGTGTATCAATTACATATGTGCCGATTCAACTATTCGTTTAGCTCTTGTTATCATTTCTCATCAACATAAATTACCTATAAGTAATTGACATTACTTCATTACGAGACGAAAGATCGTTTAAGACTAGATTCTAGAAGTACCTACTAGGAAGGTACGATTCTAGCACATCTAATCGATAAACTATGTACGTGTAATACTCGTAATAACCGTGATTGTTATTACTTGTTTGTGTGGGTTGGGTTGATGTTCTTTGTTGTGCAGGCAGTCAGCTGTTCGAGCGCGGACGCGGAGGGGAGGGGCTCGACTGGTCGCGCGCGCGCCATGCATTATTATGCCTCACAAACAGTCTACAATTTTATTCCATGTTTAAAATCTACAAGGGGTAGCCAACAATACAATTTGTCGTGTGCTCACAACGGCCCCTACATAGGATCAACGTAAATGATTGAGCAAAAAGAACGAACGGGTTTTTTTTGGCAAATTTGAAATTAAAAGAATGTTCGACTTCGCAATTTCTCAGTCTTACCTCTTTCAGGCGTGTGTGTACCTACCGAAATCAAAAGAACTGCCAGCCAGCGTCCCGTATTATATTCCCTAACTGAACTCTGCATGGGGTAGCCAACAATATAATTTGACTTTTGCTGACAATCTCTCGTCAGCAAAATTCAAATTATATCAAGTCATAATACTATCCAACGTACCTCATTGATTGAGCACAAAAAAGAGCGAGTACGTTCTTTGTACGAGCGAGTAAATAAAATAAACAGTAAGTTCGACTCGTAAATTTTCCCGTTCTATTTCTGGCGTGTAGGTACACTAACTAATCAAAAGGTAATCTTTCGTCCTATATTATTGAAATGATAATACACTCAACATGCTCATCTCTGTAATATTATAATTGTACTCAGTTAAATAAGTAGGTACCTAACCTACTATACTTCGAAATCTTCGAATACTTACCTTTTTTTTTATATTGCCCGTCAAGATGACCTCACTCCACCTGATGGAAAGCGGTCGTGAGGTCCAGATATGAGGCTGACAAGCCCAGTCATTCAAACGAATCACTAGGCTGGCCATCCTCACCTTGAAGGCCTGCAGAAATGCCTTTTCACGCCCCGCTTGAAGAACCCGGGACTATAAGAGGAAGGAAACACATGTGCTGGAAGAGCGTTCCACGTCTGGATGGTACGACAAAGAAACGAGTCACCGAACCTTTTAGTTCGGGCCAACAAATGTTGAATTGTGTGTGGGTGACGCCGTAGTCCAGCACGCGTGGTACGGGAGTGGAAAGGTGAGGGTGGGATAAGCTGGAATAACTCGTCAGAGCATTCCCCATTGTAGAAGCGATAGAGAACACTTAGCCTGGCAATGTCTCTACGCAATTGGAGAGGCTCAAGGGTCAAAGTTGCCTCTGGGTTTCCAATAATACGGATAGCACGCCGCTGCAACCTGTCAAGAGCTTCGAGTAGGTACTATCCTTTGTACCTATCCTTCTTTGTGGATTGTATTTAGTGTTTTCTTTCGATGACTACTGTTTAGGTTTAGAGACATTTATTCTCATACAAACATACATTTCTTTTACAATGAGATATAAAAGTGAATTAAATTTAAAATAACAATATTTTGCCTGTGACGTCGAGCAGACATGATACCATGTTTTATTTAACCTTCCGTCCTACCTACTTAAACTTTGTATTAAAACAAGGACTCACTAAAAGAAGTCTCCAGGAACATTAATTAAACCAGGATAGAGATACACAATTCTCAGTTAAAATAAGCAAATTAAATTCAAATTTAATTTATTTTCACATTAAATCCTACTAATATTCATAAATAGTAGGAATATTAGTAGGATTTTCATGTGAAAATAAATTGAATATGAATTTGAAAACACAAAACAAAGCGTAAAGCTGCTAAGGATCTAAGCTTTTGCAAGTAGAGTCTTAAAATAAAATAAAATGTCTAGTATTTTATTTTGGTATCATCCAGATAAAAAGAGGTTAACTTTTATAGTATAAATCTCGTAAGAAAGCAGATTGTTCACGCCCCGCGTTAAAATTCAAATTCCTTGCAAAGACGCTTTAATAGATAGGTACTTCTATACAACCTGATACTCTACTTTCTACCACCGGACTACTAGACGCCGGGAGGACTTCCGCCCCTATGTGGTTGACTTTTCAGCAATCCGCACTCAACGGTTTGCTGCGTCTTTTCTGGTCCGCACCGCTAGCGGACTCAGGAAGGACTCGGTCTCCCTAGGGAGTGGAACGCTCTCCCTGCGTCCGAGTTTCCGGATACTCACAAACTTGGTACATTCAAGGCCAAAAGGCATTTTCTAGGTTATCGTGTACCACCATAGGCCTCGTCATCGCTTACCACCAGGCGAGACTGAGGCCAAACGCAAACCCATTTTATAAAAAAAATAAAAAAAGACGACCGAATTAATGTCGGACTGAAAAGAACTACAGCAATTTCAGGTTGTCTATCTTTCGGCTGCTTAGAGCATCTTTCAGAATAATAACATTTGAACACCCTCAGACATTTATCTTAATAATCATACCCACTTCAGCAAGGTTGTTAGATCTAATCCTGCTGCTTTAATAAAAAATAACCATAGGCGCTAATGGTGAAGTGTACTAAGTCAAGTGTGGGAGCCAAGTTGTACCTAAAACCCAGCCAGGCTAGATGAAAAAAAAGAAGAAGAATTGTCATGTGTTTTAAGCATGCTTTGTGTCTTACCAGAGAACGAACCACTTTCTATCGAGGGAAGAAGCGAATCTAAGAAACAATTTTGCTCGAATACAGACACTGTTTGGCAATTTATAACGAATGCTTCCTTACAGCTGCAAATGATGGGGCTCGATCTGAGTCTTGCAAATCTTGCAACTAAGTATGGAGTCATCTTTTATTGCGTTTGCCTAAACTCTCGCATAGGCAGCACATATCCGGCTTCCATAAACGCATAACCGGCCCTTCATGACGTGGCAGTGGGTGAAGCCGTTACGCCACTGCAAGTGCACTCGCTTAGTGCCCGGCCGTAATACCAGATTAACATTCATTCGTACGTAACCCAGTTAACGGCAATAGTTGTGAGTTGTTTGCAATCCGGCGGCCGGGATGAAGGGACGCTAAGTTGTCGTTCATCTAAGGATTAGCATTTCGAGGATTTGTTAGTCTTCATCAAGTTCTTCAAGTCAATCAAGTTTTAGTTTGACAATCAGGTTTTTATCAGTTGATAGTTAGATGTAGGTACTACTATTGTAATTTGTAAGCTGTTGTATTCTTACCTCATTAATGAAGTGAGTGACTCCGTTCTCTTTTTTTAAGGAAGTCTTAAGTTGTCTGATAATCAAACCTTTCAGCAACATTGAACATCATTTTTATCAAAGACCCTAACGCCTGCCCTTTGTCCTTTTGTAACTCACTCCATCATATCTCTTGATCTCATATTTCAAATACCATGTACATCCGACAGAGTGCTTACATAATATACTATAGAAAAATCAGTATTTCACCTCTGCCTTTAGTCTAGCTTGGTTTCTTAATTTTCAGGAACTAACCTTATACATTAAGTGCGGCAAATGGCAATTAATGATACTATCGGTATTGTTTATTGCTATTATAAGTACTCTTGATCGTTAAGTTCGTAAGTATGTATATAGGTATTGTAAAACCATGTTCCGTTTACCGTTAGCATAAAACAATATGAGCAGTAACATCGTCCATATTGTAATAAATGTCATGTGCAATCGCCGCATCTTGCCGGCTGTTTATTGTAATGAAGACTGCGCTTTATCTCAGTTCCTAGTAACAGTTTTGTTACAGTTGTTATTGCAAGGAAATATCACCGGTCTTCCATGTCAGCTCGCAATATAGCTCTCGCCAGGTGTTGGTGCATGACGGAAATTTTATGTTTCGCCTGTGAAATCAGAATGCATATTAAAGGTTGCATTGCAACGTTCTAGACAGATATGAAGAGATTCAAGAAATTCACTTTACTCTACGAAGTAACTTTAGAAACATTAGATTTAGAATGATAATACCTAAGTATACATTTGAGTTTAAAGGGTCGACGTCTGAGGTACTACAACAAATTTGTAGGGACACCATTTTTAGCGTATATTAATCATCACCATTGAACCGGCTTGGTAGCATCGTTTGTGCAAAAGCTCATTTGAAATTAAATCTAAATAAGCTGTAATAGTTTCTTCGCGACAGGACCGAATAGAATCCTAAAATGCATCTCAAATTAAATAGAAAGTCTCTAGCTTAGCAATAACTACCCACCTTGAAAGTTTGAATCTCATTGCAGACTTTTCCAATGTTTCGGGAAAGGGTAGAGTTCAGAACGAACAGCTTGCAAGACTATAGTTTGTCCAATCTATTATTTTGGCAATTTAACTTTGAACAGTGAATCCAACTTTTCACAGGAAAAGTGCTTTGCCTAATCTTAAAACGAATCCGAGTAAATGCATGCATAAGTGCGGAGTATCGCTGAGAGTAAAGACATGTTTCAAATCGGATTATGTGCCAGTGTGAATAGTAAATGTGAATGTATTATTTTATATGAATATATGAATATAAGTTGAAAACAAACAGGTAGACTACTATTATACTAATTCAATTTTAAGGTAAACAAAGATGTAAGTTAAAAGTGAACTGTTTTATAGCAAATATTTTTATGCAATAAAATTACGTTCAGAATTTTCATTCATGTTTGCAACTAATATTATTTATCCCCATGAAAACAGTCTTTCAATTCAATCAACAATGTTGGTCACGCTTTTATGAAAACACAATGTAAATAGCAAGAAGAGTGTTCGAGAGGGTCGTTGCACCCCGCAGTGGCTCTGGCAGGTGAGCTAACAATAGAGATGCAATGTAACCCGAGACTGCGTGCTTTCTAGTTCGCCAGGGTTGTATGCAGTTAGAGAAGGTCCAAGGGGAAAGTTCAACATTGAAAGGAATATATTTCGGCTTATTTCTGCAGAAATGATGTATCTGCAGCGGTAATGGATCGAATAATCTCCTGCAACAACTGCGCGAGTAAACGCGAACAGTTTGGATGGAAGGATGGATAGATGGCGACGCCTAAAAGAATCTAAGTAATCTAGCCGTGTCCGTGTAGGCTCTATCACACTATTCCTTGGCGGTGTAGAGTTCTCTTGAGGATTTTATTTTATTTTGAAAACGGAGCATTTAATAGAGATACCAGTGAGCAGGGACAGATACATTTCGGTAATCAGAGTGGGGCAAGCGGCTCACCTATGTCCCACCATGCCTATAGACATATATTGTGTGCTTTATATCAATATTTCAAAAACGCTTCGATAACTAACCTAAAATGTAGCACCATTTGAGTTTTTTTGGAATGGTGAGAACAAACACATATTTTAGGTAAAAATTCAAATCAATGATGATAAAAACATCGAGCATCATTGTTAAAATGTTAACATACCAAAAAAAAATATTCTGTTTTTTCTTCTGTGACTTCATGAATATAATACGGCCCTGTTCTCTGCCAAGGGAAGTCGCGGTCACGAGCTAAGCGAGATCCAACCGCAATCGTTCAGCGCAATGTAAACGTTTAGATTTCCTGTTTCAATCCCAGCTCAGGAGATTGGGTTTCTCTTTTGGTTGCTATGGTTTATTTTTTTAAACCTATCGTGTCCCACCTGCTGAACAAAGGTCTCTCCCAATTGTCTATGAAGGTCTATGTTTTTAACCCCCGGCGCAAAAAGAGGGGTGTTATAAGTTTTACGTGTCTGTGTATCTGTCTGTGGTATCGTAGCTCCCAAACGGATGAACCGATTTTCGTGCGATTTTTTTTGTGTCATAGATAATTTTATCCCGAGGGTTCTCAGCCATGTTTCATGAAAATCTGTTCAGCCGTTTGAAGATCATCAGGTCTTTTCTAGTTGATGAGGGGATATGACTAACTTCCTTATGCCCTATCAATTCGAAATTTGGTACCGTGTTACTTCAATGATATTGAAAGTATATGGTAAGGTAACCATGGCCTGATCAGCTGTTTGAAGATCATCAGGTCTTTAATAGTTGATGAGGGGATCTGACTACCTTTCATATGTCCTAATGATTTGAAATTTGCTACTGTGTTACTTCAAACTTAACTATTTAATCACTTTAAATACCTTCCTAATATTTTACCTACTTTAAAAAAGACAAAATAAAAGTAAAATTAAAATTTTTAAAAACCCCTGACACAAAATTAAACTCCAAAAACTAACAAATAATATTTTAAATTCACATGTTTCACACGGGGGACTGCTAAGTCAGAAAAACAGGTGTAGTCGCAGATTGCAAGAAAAGAATTTACTCCGAAAAATCGCAAAATCGACACAACCGTCAACGTAGTCTGCCCTCACGTGTCTGCCCGTTCTGGTCGCCGCACTTGGTAACGCCCACCCCCGCGCCGCATACCGCACACCGAGCTCGCAGCACCGGGCATTACGAAGAAGACTATGCATGAAACTTAAGATCGCTTGTAGGTACACTACATGTAATTCGTAATAATTAATTAGCTGTTGTTGGAAAAATACTTCATAAACTTGAGCGTTCCCCAGACGCGACGCGACGCTTGGAAAATAAAAATATTTGAACTTACCATATACATGTGAATTTAAAATATTATTTGTTCGTTTTTGGAGTTTATTTTTCGTGTCGGGGGTTTTAAAAAAAAACAATTTTACTTTTATGTACCAAGTTCTGCCCATTTGGCTCATGTTGTCACTCCACCTTTTTCACTTAAGAGGGTCTTAAGAGAGCCGATGACGGTAATCATCAATACACACGCGTATCATACGACGTTTTTAACACACTTGTTAAGAAAGAAGAAAATAATACTAAAAAATCATTTTATTTAGTAGATAAAAATTTATTTGTACTATTGAACACGATCTTATTTGTATCGAAACTCACTTGTGAATAATAGCATGAAAAATTCACAGTATGATTACAGGTGCCATTATGTGCCTAATTGCGGTAAAAATAGAGCCACTTCATGAGCAATTGTGTTGAAAAGAATATTATCTATCTATCTACATAAAATTTCCTACAAAAAAGGTTCTATTAACTTTCTCTCTGGGATCAATATTTAGTGAAATATGAAGGAATGAAGATGGACAATAATAAAATAAACTTATGTATTAAAACAATTTTAACTATCTTCTAAATGTAAAATATCGTCTTCAACATCATCGTCGATGGTGTTTTCGATGGTCAATTCAGGTTTAGCCGTGAAATCGCAAAGGTGGTGGTGAAGTCGCATCCGGAGAAGCTGTGGAGTAGGAGAATTGTCTTGTTGAAGTTGTCGCACTGAAAACCATTTGGTCTCCACCTTTCCACGACCTGGTTTCATAAAGAACACGTTGATATTTGGTTAAGGCAATCCTATAAGGAGGACTATCAAGTCGACATCCTCTCCAACTTCTCTGCTTCAATATGTCGTTAAATCTTGATCCCAGCGAAAAAGTGTATCTAGAACCTTTTTTGTAGGAAATTTAATGTACTTAGATTACTTGAGTTAAAGATTTTTTTTGCTATGAGCCACCGTTTAAGAGTTGTTTAAGAAAGACTTTAAACCTTTAAACCCTTCCCAACCCGTTATCTCACCCCCCCCCCCCCCAACCTATCCATCAGTACTTTGGGTATGTTGCTTCAGACAACATTCGGCAGTTTTTCGTCTTCGTTGAGTGGGCTAAAATCAAACTTGCGGTTTTTGCTCTTCATCAAACAAAGTCAATGTTGCAGCTGATTTTACGATCCATTACACGGTGCAGTATGTAAGAGTATTTTATAAATTCAAATCTATTTAAGCAAAAAGAAGAACTTACAATTTACATTAAAAATTTGAAACACGCCTTCATTGATAACAATATGTTTTTAATAGATTAAACAGGACAAATGACCGATTTGACATGAGGTGGAATACTACTCCTATGCTCATCACCTGACTGGCGTCCAACCACAGAGCGTTTTACCTGCCGCGTACGTACATATAGATATTTGTGGTTAATGTTTCGCTCAGATATATTTGAAGCCTTGGAAACGTACGAAAATTTATGCTTTTGACTGTACATAAAGCTAAAATGTGGAATGGTTTCTCAGGGGCAGAATTTAGGAAGGACCTGACATTGGGCATTCAAGGAAAAAGCGTATTCCTTCTTGAAAGACGAGCAACGCATCGGTGACACAACACCTGCTGTTACCATTCTTCATTATGGTTATTACATTCCATCAGGTGACCCTGATGCTTGTTTGCTGTCTCTGTCATAAAACAAATTGTTAAATTTAAATCGAGAGTCGAGACATTCAATGCCAATCAGCGGCGTATTAATAGTTAGATGATGTTAGATGTTGTTTAATAATTGAAAGTTATGTTCGCCTCACAGTGTAGGCGTGTGCCATGAAAGCCTATGTATTGTTGGGTATTGTTGGCGTCGTCTGAAGTTCTCTTGGCAACCGTCGACTGCGGTGCGGCCTAATGGGCCAGATGAAGCCTTCACTGTGCTAATTAAGTTCTGCTGAAGCTGGGCGAAGTGTGGAATTTTCGCCATCTTGTTTAATTATTTGTATTGTTTCAACTGTGATTTCTACATTGTAATGGCATGAGCTTTATGATGTTTAGAAGTGGAATTCCTTTTGTGTTGGCGTCAATATTTCTGAGAAATGTAGGCGTGAAGCGATGCGAGCCCAGCACATCCTCCTCTATAAGTAAATAATTAATGTTGTTTCTCCTTCCCGAACCGAATTCATTGATTTTCGACCGGTGTTTTGCTTAGATTATTCTAAGTGCTTCTGGCTAATGGCTCTAGAAAGACACTCGGTTTCTACATGTACAAATCTTGACAATGCACATTAGAAGTTCGTGCTATGCTATTGCCGTTTTATTTGGACCTTGAGATTCAATATAATTCTGAAATATTGATGATGTTTTTCGATGTTCACTAAAGATAGGTACTGAATAGGGATAGTTAATTTTTAGAATTTGTATCAGCCGGTTTGTATGATCCCCAGCATCACGTGGAAACCCACTAAAACTAAAACCACATTAACAATACCCATACATCGCCCTACCCACAAAGTAAAAGTTATTATCATATTTTCATTATATTATTAATGCTTTTTTTGCTGTAAATAAACTTGTGATTCATTCATTTAAAATTCATTTATTATAAAGAATCATAACGATCTCACACAAAAGATTCCAGAGCTTGATGTTCACCATCTCAGCCTTCCGAAATTCTTAAGTCTTCTTCAAAATTGTGACGTACCTTTAGTTAGTCCATAAGTTTCTCTAAATACTTACATTAAAATATTATCTTTTTTTTTGTATAAATATAACTACTGTATAATTTTACGAACCAAATACTACTTTTTTATTGTTTGCATGCTGAGATTACCTGTTATCTTAAGAACAGTTAGAATAAGCTATATAAACACCCAAATGTACATGTAATACTGTTTCTTATGTTGGTAGTCCAATAAATAAATAAGTGTCATGATTTTATGATTCACCAACAATACCATTAGGCTATTTTTTGCTATTTGCCTTAAGCTGTCAAACAAAATGGTCTAAATGTGAGGGCTGAATGTAATAATAATATGTTGTTTGAAGTGCACCTACGTCCTATATTACCGAAGGGCGGTCACAAACATACGGAACACCATTTCGAAATAAAGATTCGGAAATTCGAACGCAGCTTATCCATCCATACAAATCAATGGTTTTACCACTTACGTAGAGTAGCTTTTCGTAGGAATTTATGAAGATTTGCTGCTTTTGAAATTCAGTGTGCATGCACATGCACGGGCTAAGAGTATTCGGGCACAGCACAGATTTTCCTTTAACGCGGAGCAGCCAGTGTAGCAAATTTTTGTAAATTTTTAAATAATAGCATTGTTCAAAAACATGCCTGGCTTGTTGTGGGCCTCCAATCGCGTTACTCCTTCGCTCCGCCTCAATGCCTCGCTCAACAGCAATGGACAAGTAGCCTCGGGCAACTAATACCTATTATGTGCCACAGGCCGTTGTTTCGAATGCCAATCATCTTTACGGAAAGCTAAGTAAGGTAGCTAGTACTCATCAGGAACTGTGGTAATATCGTCATTGATCGTCTTGCTGACTACTCCAAAAGTAGGTAAGTATATTTAAATTACTTTGTCTTAGTTAAACATAAACTTAGGTAGGTATTCGTTAGTAATAATTTAAACAATACTTATTAAGTACGAATATAATTAATGTGTTATGTCTGTGCTTCGCTAAGTAACGACTATAGTAGATCTCGGCCTAAATGCATAATGTCATTCAAGTAGTCAATGTCAAGAAAAAAAAAGGAAGATAGAAAAACCATTTATTGACCCAAAACACAATTTTAGCTTAGACTAGAGGGTACATTATGCAAAGAAACAATACAGGGAATAAAAACTAACAATGAAGTAGTGGGGCAATCTGGACCCTGCCTCAGCATGTGCCACTGCAGTGCAAGCACGGCAATGCTGGTATTCTGGCAGGGCCTGCTGATGTGGTCGTCCGTCCTTAAGATAATTTAATAAATAAAATTGTATGTACTTAATTATAGTGCAAGAAGAACATAGAATGAAGTGTTTGCATAAATTTTTGACTGAGTTATGATACAATGCGAAGTGAAGTAATATTACTATGATTATCGGAAATTTTTACATGTTTATTTTACTGAATGGAGAACTACCTATTCTATTGGTGAACCTAAACTATATGCTCATCCAGAACTAAATATTCAATGTGGTAGTGGCTCTTTCAAATTATGCTACTCTTCCCCTGCACCCTGTATTGACCTGAAATCTGTAGGCACAAAAGTGAGTGTTGCAAAACAGAGTGCATCTAGTTACTAAGCAACCCGGCACTAACCCGAATACGGGCGAACTAGGCCATCTGTGACGTCACGATGCGCCGGAGAAAGTTAATCGCATCGCTATTATGACGTCAGCATCGGAGCGGACGCCATTATGAGGGTAGATGGACACTTCGTTATTCAAGACAACCTCGTCTAGTAACAATAAAAAACTCTTCAAACTCAAAACAACTTTATTCGAATAGGTTTGAGCAAGCACTTTCAAATCGTCATATTTTACAAAACAATTTACAAACAAACATAACGTACCTTTTTTTTTCGTCAGCATATTCATTCAGGCATTCCCAAGGCCCTGGGTTCGGAACAGCTGGGATATGCGGGACTCGGAACTCCTGGGAAAACAGAGACCCCTACCCACTAAAACCTGACGGTGGTCATCTTCGGCGCAGAATGGAAGGGACCTGGGATCCCCAACAAGGGAGAGACTCGTCGCAGGACCCATCGGCGCGCAAGGCCGCCTGGCAGCCAGCCTCGGGAGGAGCAAGCTCAACTCCAGTGCACGATAACACAGACCACTGTGTCCGAAGACACGTGTTAACGTCTTTCTCGGGATCGCAACCCGAAATATCGTGGGGAAATCCTCATGGATACCTCGCCGCCCGGGGGAATGACGAGGTTATGTCGGACTTTTACCGACTAAAACCCCACGGTACTCGACCTAAACTTCAGCGGCGAAGCGGGGTCCCTAGAAAGTTTCGCAACGCCCCGCCGCCAGTGCTTCCCCGTATTGGAGCAACCTCCAGCCGAACCCCCTAATGAAGGGGAGAGGCCACGGAAGCACCTAGAGTACACAGGTACTTCCGCCGTCGCGGTGTAAGCCGTGCATTGCGGGCAAAAGCACCCCCGCACTCAAGCCCGCTGGCTCCCACCGTACGCGGACCCTACTAGGTCCGCAACCACGATCTACTAAAAGGTGGATCCGCAGCCGCATCTGGTGGTGCGGCCCTGCCGAGCCGCAGTGCACAGGGGGGGCCAGCCGCGTATCACTGACCCTCTCTGCACCGCGGCCCCCACCTAGCGTCCTAAGGCGCTGCGCCCGTGGGCGCCCCTTTGGGCAGCCAGTGGTAGGCACCATACCACCACCACTCCCGGCGGCAGGCAGTGGGTGGGTGGGAAATCCACCGCACTGCCATGCCTGAGTCCTCCTAGCTGCCCGGTGGTTCCCCCTGCCACCAGTACTAAGCCCCCCCGCCACGACAAGGCGAAGACTCATGGGAGGGAAAACATTATGTACCTAACTCAACCCCCACGTCCGAGTTGTTTCTGTCTGAGAAGGCCCGTTGAGAAAAGACGCCGCGCCGGCCAAATCTAATACCATGACAAAGAAAACGCCTAATAAAAAAAAAAGTTAATACCACAATGTAATAACCTCTTTGAACTTACAATTCTGAAACTATACGAATAAACTATCAATAAATACTTAGAAAATAATGTGAATTGCAGAAAAAAAAACGATACTATTCGATTACGATGATATTTTTATTGATGGATTGGTTAATTCGTGGTTCTAAAATCTGCGTGAAATTGTAAATAATTTATTGGTATGAATAATCGTCAGGGACATTTTCCTTTAAATCATCAGTTTGGTTCATGTTAAATAAAATAGCATAAAATATTTAGACGCCAAGCGCATGTGTTCCGGCAGGGTCTTCATGGTGGTTGCGATAAGGCATTTAGCAGGCCATAATGATGAGGCTGATTAGCTCAGTAATTGCTTAGCATAACTTTGCTAGTGGGCCTTATATCTGGACCTCACGGGCGCTGTCCATCAGGTGAAGTTCAGTCCGTCCGTCTTACAGAAGTCGGCCTCGGTTCAATTAGGAAACAAACACACGTCTCCAGACACAGTTGATAGGATCACTAATTTTGTCAACGTACACGTGTGCTCAAAAGTAACGAAGTCTATGAATGCAAATATGAATATTAATGCAAGAGAATTCTCAAGTTGCTTAATCTCAAGTAAACATACACGACGGAGTCCTGAGCGTTATCTCCAAGTTTCCTCGTTAGCTGCGGGTTCAGCACACTTTTAAGTGCCTTATGTCTGCGAGTGTACCTAACCGAAATTACAGAAACTGGGACCGGTGGGGTAGCCTCTCATAGGGTTAAAATAAAATTAACAGGCTTAATAAACTTTTGGGACATTATGATAATTTATTTCAGATTCGAAAAAGGAAAACGTCTTGACAGTCAACCCTTCCAACCAAGATTGTGTCAAAAAATACATATTACTTACACCAAATTATCAGACACCAGCTGGCCGTCAGCGGCTTCGCTTGCATAGACTGTTTCACCCGTCAAAATATAGCCTTAATAAAAAATCCCTATAATCTATGTCACTCGCTGATAATGTAAGTTCATATTGGTGAAAGAATTTTAAAAATCGGTCCATTAGTTTCGGAGCCTATTCAAATCTTTCCTCTTAATAATATTAGTATAGATGAATGCTTATAGGCATAGCGAAAGCGCAGTAGGCATGATTCAGTACTAACCATTGTTCTAAAAGGCCATTAAGCCTTTTGTAGGGTCACGAACCCTTCATAATCTAAAGTTTGGTAACCTCTCCCACATCTCTTTCCGACACTGTAAGTTCCCTTGTAAAATAATGGTCAGATCAAAAATTAATAAAATTATTAAGTAGGTACCTACTCATAATTATGTAAATAGGTTTCCGCACCGAGACTCATTTTAATGAACCAGTCCAGTCGTAACAGTGTAATCAGAGGCTTTAATTGTCTGTAGGATTCCTCCTGTTACCGTTGGGGATGTTGCCCTCCACCTCTCGTTTAATAAAAGTCAAAATAACTAATGGCCCTTTCAGTGTGTTGTGTTAATGCTCTTGAGGACTGATGGTGTCGAGGCTAGACTATGTTTATTTGGAAATTGTAGGTCCCTTGGGCGTGTACGAGGCAAACGCACAGGTTATAGGTACTTCTTAACGAACGACTATTGGTACATACAGTAGTCTACATCAGGCATTTTTTTTTTATCAACACGTATACGGTGTGAGTTAGAAGGCTGGCTGCTAATCATAAAGCCGCATAAACAACCGCTTGTCACAATCGGAATGCTCTTTCCCAACTTAATTTAGAAAGACTGTCATGGGGTGAGGAATTGAGGATAGGTGGGGTGGGGATATGGTGAGCTTCAATGAAAAAGTATGGATTGAATTCAATCAAAATAACAATAATTTTTAACAAAAAAAAACCAACTTCAAAAGTACCTAAACTATAAAGTAAAAACTAAATTTACTTCGCACAAAATAATACGTATTGATTTAGTTAAACCAAAATTAATTTTTGAAGTCGGTATTATTTGTTAAAAAATATTTTATTTTACGATTTTAAGTAATAACTATCGAATTCGGATCTGAAAAAAAGGTTTTCAAGTTTGGACTATGTTTCGCTCTAAAGTTGCAACAGCCACTGCCCGCCTTGAAACAGGTCAATAAAGAGTATTTGATGTAAAAATATTAACTATTCAGCAAGCTTGAGTCTATTGGCGTTTGGAAAACGTGAGTTTAATAATTACTATAGTAATCAGGATAAACAAGAACCAACTACAATCAAAAACCATTTCAAAATGATCGTAATTTAATTGGCAACTCCCACCACCCACATTCTAATATAGCTTACTTAGCACGAACTAGACGATCTTGGTATTTCAGTAATGTATTTATTCACTATTCACTTACATAAATATCCCATGTTTTTAGTTTGAAAAATAACGCATTCTTTGATAAAATACTATTGCTAGATAACATTACCCAGAATGAATGATGCATGCAGACATTGTCACTAGGCAATCGCCGATGCGCCATTGTGCACCGCCCTTGGGTGAGCCGTTATAGCAACTGCAGTGATATCGCTTGCATTTCTTAATTCATAGTATTACCCACTTCTCTTATTTCATTAGTAAATTCCATATACGTGGGTTGCCTGGAAGAGATCGCTTCCTAGCGATAAGGCCGCCTAAATTGTACTAGACTAAGTTTTTATTCGTTTTTAAGCACTGTTGTAATTATTTTCTTTGTAGTTGTACAATAAAGTATATTTATCTTATCTTAGTATTTTAGAAGTTTACAAAACTAAGAAACTATGGATTGGATGGAAACGTTTCATGTTTATAAGGAAAACTATCGTAGTAATATTGGCATAATATTGCAGTCACGACGATAATATGTTCGCGGCTGCTTCTCTGATGTTGATTTCTGTCAAAAAAAGAAAACTTCGTAGAAAAATTCATAAAGTAATAATCTCCTCAGACAATTCATAAAGAGTATTTTTAAAGTGGAATTAGTTTGTAAAATTAATAACAAATGAAGAAGAACATAAAATATGGCGTCATACTTTTCAGAAATACTCGTGATTCTTTCGTAACTAGTCGTTTCTTAAATAATTCAACGTCATCTCATAATTCGCAGTCATGATAAGCTGGAAATAGGCATAAGACCGGTTGTATTGTAGGTGGGCTCCATCCACCGGAATCCTGCGACCTTTCTCAGTGGTGAAGACCACTGAGAAAGGTTCTACCTTTTAAGGTCGCCTGTTCTTCGCGCTATGTGTACCCAACTCATTAACTTAGGTTTACTCAAGCGTGCCACTGATTCGAAGGTACATCATGGTTACTCGAAGATAGCTCATTTAATTTTCACGAGTACTCGTAACTGATCGCGATCGATTCGCCGTAAACGCTGTCTGTTTTAACTTACATACCATACCATATCTTTTATTCAGTGCCCGTTTGCCCGACAAGCCCCTAGATAACTGTCAAATAAGAAGGGCGCCTTTGATCAATTATGTAAACCTAAATGCGATACGGAACATCTTGTCTGTCAATTTGAAGCGTAAAGTATTTAACGGCGAAACGCTATATGAAATTCTAGAAATAGTTACTTAGAAATTCTGAACTTTCAACCTAAGCAAAAGCGCAACACTGTCAGCATTGCCAGCGTAGGTAATCTAAGTTTTCATTGCTCTGAACTTGCTCTGAACTTGCTCTCAAATGTGAGTGGTGGCCAACAACAGGCCGAAAAGTCAGCTCCAAAAAAAACATGTTATCGAGACACACAACTGTTTTTTCAAAACAGGTGTAAAAGGTCCCACCACGCGTTAAGGCTTAAATTTAATCTTCATAGCACATTGCACAGCGGAGTGTAGGACATTACCTGCTATCGGGCCACCGCGCACGCATGATAACGCAGCTGGCGCCTTTCCCCTATTCAAATGCAGATTTTGGGTCACCAGAAAAAACAGGGTTCATATCAGCGGAAAGGCTGGTTTGAACGAATTCTGCGGGCGCCTTTTTTTTTTTTAACCTACCTTTGTCGGACGTTGACTTGACGCGATTACAACTTGGATATTTTTACTCTGTGCCAGTTTGGAACTTCAAAAAATTTGTGTTTATTTTTAACTGTTGCAACGGCGTTATGGTTTTCCGGTGTTGATATTTTGTATTCCGAGTTTGGCAGTGGCCAGCTAGCTTTTAAAGTATTCGTCTTACAAGTGGCAGTCTTTGTTCTTTTCCAAAGTTCCAACTTTCTCTATGTACATCAAGAATCAACGTTTAACAGTCTAGGCTTGAAAACTATTGGATTTTCATCCGTTTCTGTTTTTCAAATATCCTGAAGAACATACAAGTTTCTTTATCTCTTTTATGATATTAAGTATCCAAAGGATTAGAGATTGGTTCAAAGTCATGGTTACCATAATATATACGTGTAGAGCACGCGCAGAACAACACACTCGCACAACTTTATCAAACGGTGAAAATAGAGACTTACTCAGAAATTAAATTGTAGATGACAGTATAGTTTGTGGAAAAAAACAGCTCATCGCTTTTCGCTAAATTGCTACATTTTTCATTTATTTTTGCCACACACCAGTGACTCTCCAACAGTGTGAATGAATTGCATACCAATAAAATGAATATGCATAGAACGAACTTTATAACTTTAATCGAATCCCAGACCGACAGATACTCGTAGATGTTGCAGACAGCCTGCATTTACCGGGAAAGAGAGCAGTCTACTTTCCGGGTCCTCCGGATCCTACGGATCGCTGAAACGGTCTCCAATAAGTAACACGAAATGCGCTCGTCCACTAAAAAATTTCGGTAATATTTTCTGTCAAACTCTGAGATCCCGCATCAGTGGTATTACCGCGATAGTCTTCTCTAAAGGCCTGCACAGACGACGTACGCGGAGAAAAAAGTACGCTCCGCGAATACAAAATCCCCCGCGGATTTACCGCGGACTCAACGCTCAACGCAGAGTAAAATCCGCCGTGTGCGTTGACTGCTCATAGTTCGGTCGTTCTATTTTTTTCCTCGGACGGCCGCGCACTTTAATCCGCTACGCTCTGCGGGCGTCCGCGGTGTTTCGGCGGATTTTTGGTTCGGCGTACTTTTAGTAGTTCGTCTTTTGGGGTTCTATTTTGACGGTTAGTTTATAGCCCTAGCCCGTCGACCACTAAGGTGTTCGTGTGAGTCAACATTACTGCGAGTAGCTATAACGCAGGCTAGATTTCCCCAGAGAACTACGGCAGCTCAGGATCGATTCAGCTCTTAAGATGCATCTAGAATAAATACTTATTTTTATCTAAAGTTGGAAATCGTAAAATGTTTTCTTCTGATATATTCTGCAATGTCTTTTTAATCATACTTTTGAATTCAACACAAAATTCACGTAATCGCGGTTTTTCGAATGGGTTGCCATTAGCAATAGGTTAGTCTCACAACATCCTTACCTTCTGTTTTACCTCTTTTATTTTTGTACTGTTAGGTACATTTACGAGTAAGTTTCCACTCATCATCATCATAATCATCCGTGCGGTCTATCCCGGTTGTGAACCCACACTGGTGAGTGGGGTCCCAGGGTCCGCCTTTCTTACTGGCCCACTTCACGCGGTCTTGTGCATCCTCAGTAGTGAGTCTGTTGGTAGTGTTGGCACGCATGAGACCCTTGACGACGTCGAGCCAACGCTTCTTGGGTCGACCTTTCCTGCCGGTACCCGGCGGAGGCGACATGGCCAGACATTTGTTACCCTCGTAGTTTGCCGATCTTCGTGAGACATGACCATAGTAACGAAGGCGGCGCTCCTGCAGCTTGTCTGCGATGTCACGAAGGCTACCGTGGATGTGGTTGTTCCGCACGCAATCTTTGCGTGAGACTCCACACATCCACTGCAACATCTTCATTTCAGTGACGCGCAGCTCCTGCTTGGATTGCTCTAGTAACGGTCATGTTTCACCGCCATATAAAAGTACAGGCCTAATGATGGTTTGATAGACCTGCCTCTTCAGCTTGATCGGCATTTTGGGGTCACAAATAACACCAGTCACCTCACGCCATTAGGCCCAAGCCGCGGAAATTCGAGCTCTGACTTTGCTGTCGATGTCCCTGGACGCGCTTAACACAGATCCCAGGTATTTGACACGGTCCGTGCGCTCGACTACGTCAATGTCTATGCGGATGGACTGAGGATTTGTACTGTTACAGGCCATGTACTCTGTCTTCGCCACATTAAGCCTCAGACCGCCGTTCTCAAGTGAATCCTTTCGCTTTTTCACCCGTTGTATAGCCGTCCTCTGTCCGAATCTGCCAGCACAATATCATCAGCATACATGAGCAGCCAGGGTGGTTGCTTGTGGTGGTCTCGGATGCTGTTTGACAGAACGTCTAATATTACGCTGAACAGAACCGAGCTAAGCACGGAGCCTCAGTGTATTCCAACGGTGATAGGGAAGGGAAGCGTATCACCAACCGCAGTCCTAAGCTATAACTATTTAACTGGAATCGTGGTACCTACATGTGCGAGTAAGTTTCCACTATGAGGCAGTGTACATTTTTTAAATCATTAGAGGTGTGAGTTTAACACTCATACTCGTACACTACCAGCGGTAGTTAAGCTCTCAACTCCGCTGACGCTAAAGGGCCCATATACGGTACGATTGATCTTTACGATCCTCTCGTTTCAGACCGATCGTAAATAAATATACGTCAGACAACACACCACTTGTCATAGTCTCAGTAGGGATAAATATCCATGTATTACGAGGTACCAGACAAGGAATTAAGCCACGGGCGTCCCCCAGCACCCCAGACCCGAGGTAATTCATAACAGATCTTTTCCTGAATGGACTCGACCGGGAATCGAACCCGGGACACTACGGAAAACGCGGGAAGAAACCGTGCTACAGCGCACAACGCCAATCGTGTCGTGAAACGTATGTCAAGATCGTTAACGATTACAGTAACTAGACACTAACGATTCGTCGTTTCGATCGGTCTGCAACGATGGATCGTAGAGATCAATCGTATCGTACCGTATATGGGGCCTTTATGAGACCGAAGTGTCACTATTGAGCTGTATAATCAGCAACAAAAAACAGCTAAACACTTTAGTACTGCGGTCGACTGGCCTGCTGGTGCAATGGCAGCGATCCTGCCTTTAGCACCGGAGGTCGTGGGTTCGATCACCACCCATGACAAACATTTGTGTTAGTTGTGTGCAAATTATTTAAGAATGTTAATCAGTTTCTGACGCCCATAGTACGAGCTCTGCGTAGTTTGAGGTCAGATGATCTTGGTGTAAATTTTATTGTCCCAGATTTCTTTTTTTTAAATTTAAACTATAGTTATGTTACTGTAGCCACATTGACAACGCGCAATACACAAGTGATGAATCAGCTACTTCAAACGTACCCTAATACAGTTTAATTCTTTGAACTTTGTCATGCTGCCTCATAATATTTTTCAGTCATCATAAGCCGCAGACAAAACATTTTAGGGAACAATAGGTGTATTACAAAAACATTAAAATTGTTACCGAATTAGTCCGTATTATACATTCTTGTTATTACTAAGTAACAGTTTATTAATATACCCACTCCAGGGCAACGGCCTTCATTATTCAAATGAGTTCAGCGAAATAATTACGGGACAGTAATATTTGACATTTCAAATACGACTTGCCAGGCAAATTAAGTTTTTTGAAGTAAAAGCAGGATTTTTTGATAAACTTACTGGTAATAAACCTATCTGATAAAACCGTTTTGAAATTGATTTACTAAGACAGAAAAACCAGGGTTTGAATTAGAACTCTTAAGTCTCACCGTCGTCGTGAAAAGGTCGACCAAATCTCAAAAGTGAAATGGTTATTTCCATCAATAGGAATAATAAATAACTACCTAACCTATTTGGATTGAAAATCGTTAGTGGTGTAGCTAAACTACGAAAAACCTTTTGGAAAACACCTGTATTTTATGTCTTGACAAACGTATTAGCTATTTTATATATAAAGTATCTTTAGGACTTTTTACCACATAGCCATGCAAGGAAAAACCTTTTTCTTTGGGTGTCAGAAACTATAGACATACTCGTACCTATAGTCGAGATAATCATCTTTGTCTTATTAGACCAATCTGGGCCATTACGATACCGTGGCAAGAGTACAGAGGCAATATAATAGTATTTCCAAGCAATGTGATATAGACATCCTTGCGGATAAGCCCGTGAAATTCCGGCGCAAAGTACTTCAGTATTTTACGGCTGTCCCTGTTTGACCTGTTTGGCCAGCCTTCACTATAATGTTAACTGTAAATTGTTTTTACATAATTTTAAACTGTTTTTCAAATTTTCAAATTTTTATTAGTATTGTAAGTAGTTTTTAGAGCCTATTATAACTAGTTAGTAAGTGTTTAGTCCACATTGCATGCCGTTGCAGCCTTTAATTAAGACGACATTTAGTATTTAGTCCGTGTGTGTTATACAACTATTCTGTTATTGGTGTTTGTTTTGTTGGTTGTCCTAATAAATAAAATAAATAAACTTAACTATATAAATAAATAAATAAACTTAACTATATATAAATAAACTTGAGAGTCATCCCGAACTCTCAAAAATACCACAACAATTGTTTATCGATGTGTGTCAAAATATTTAATAAGATTCCCCGCGATATAAAAAATAACAATTTAAACAATTTTAAGTTTAAATTATTTAAATGGCTTATTGACCAAAGAATTTATGACTTAAATGAGTTATTTGAACGTTATTATTAGTTGAATTTTAATATTTAATAATTATTGTAATTTATTTATGTTTCTTTTTAATTTAAATTGAATTTGATTTATTATGTTTAATGTCAGCTGTGCTCCGATATCGTCAATTCTTTCTCGCAATTTCATGTACTATTGAACATTTGCATGCCAACAACCCTGGCAAGACATGTGCACACTTTTGAAAAATGTTACCAAAAAACCTCATACCATGTTTTTAAGCAAATAAAGATATTATTATTATATTAAATTATGTCAACAAAGATCACACCGTAACGAAATCACGAATTCCGCATTGATCTGATCACACACTATAGCTCGCACGTAAACGTCTTGCATTGTAAAAAATAAACATATATCATGAAATTCATGCAAAACTGTCAAAATTAAACATTCTTTTACATTTTTTTTATCAAAAACTATATAATGAAATAATTATGAAGTTCGTTTGACTACTTTTTCCCTATAAATAAAATAGGTTGTCTTTGGACCATAGTGATAGGATAGAACGTGTCGCATGAATCAGAATCATTTATTTCGTTCGAAAGTGGTACAAATACAATGCTGTCGATTTACGGTTCAAGTACTCGTATGAAAGAATAGAATTTAAGTTTGAATTATTTTGTTATTTAAAGCTTTAAAACAATATGTGACAAAAAAATCCATGAGGGTGTCATTAGGTATCGAGATTAGGTTCTATTTATGTTATAATTTTAGTTGAATATAGAATAATAATATGTCCTACTAAAAAAATTGTCACATCGATACATACATGTGATATCGTATCGATCGATAACCTTCGTCGTGATCGTACAATACAAGTGAATTGATTGATTTAAAGGGAACCCTACTCAAAGCGGCAGCAGCCGGCGAAGCGCCCAAAAGCATGCTAGTTTCGAATATACTTATGCCTAAGCAATATTGTCTTTTGGCTATTGTGCTTCGGATACTGTGCATTATTGTAGTTATTCTGCTTTTTGAGTTTATACGTTTTAATACGCTAAACAAGTTTAGGCTACACTATATTATGCTTTTTGAAAATATGCCACTCAATATGGAACTCCTGACGATCAGAAAAATAGAAATATATGGAACATGATATTATGACAATGAATATTATGCTTAGAATTAGTGAGCCTTTATGAAGACTTGGTAAAAATCGGTAGATGATTGTTCAAAACAGTATTTCAGTAAACTAAGACCAAATTTCAGGAGATCTACTGAATTAAATCAACAACTTTAAAGTTAATAGCCTCCATACACGCAAGGTCGTCGTTTCTCCGCACACACACAGCTCTATCCGTCTGATACCCAACACTACGAATTGACTATGGTTGTCAATACGCTATGTTTGTGTACATAATAAGACATGTAAAAAAAACACACTATACCTACTTAATTTGAAATAGTACTTAGTACTTACATCCAGAATTCTAGACACAAAACCAACGCAAAGCTCTTCAAGTCTTCGCGTTAATATTTGAACCCAGTATGTCTACCATACACTACAGCTACCATACACTACAGCGCCCCTAGAGATTTAAAATGGAACCAATAATGCCATACTTTCTGAACGCAACGATCGCCGTTTACGAGACTGAAACTCATTGTAGAAACACATGTCTCCCGTGGGCCTGAGATGCACGTTTTAAGAAAGTTTCAGTCTAGCGTACCTCATTTGTATGGACTGAGCGCGAGCAAAAGCGTGAAATAAGCTTGCTAAACTACTCAGAGAGAAGACATATTCAACGTCTTCAAAATTCAGACACATTACCTAATTTGCAGATGCTGCAATAACTTAAGCAGTACCTATCAGATGATGGCAATTGGCGCCAATTCGCCAATAAATGGAGCATTAACCATTGCCATACACGCGTGCATTACTTGTACAGTCGGCTAGTGTTGTATAACTTGTCGATAGTATCGATAGCCAATTGCTTATTCGCAGCTTTAGGACGTCCTCTGTTTCAGCATCGGACGTCCTTTGTTCACAAAGGCGTCCTAAGGGTACTTTCGGAATAGCCTTCATTTACTGAAATCCTGCAAACTTTATCAGGTCGCCCGACCACCTTGCGGGGGTAGGCGTCTCTTTCTGTGCTTACTGTTATATCCAGAACTTTCCTGTCCCACTCAACGGCCAGCAGTTTTTCGAGCTGTGTTCTCTATACACTCTGCTACTTTAACTAACCTCCCTATTGGGCTACATTGCGTCGTCGGTCACTTTAGTGCTTTTACGGATTAACTCATATCTGATTCGATCACGTTGCGATATACCAAGCACAGCCGACCAAAGCTTGTTGAGTAAGCTTAAGCTTTCTTATAGGTTTTCATAGTCAGGGACCACGTTTCGGTTTGGATCCGTGTCGATACTAATGATTATAGGTTAGCAAAACTATAATAGTTTGCGATGATTGACGAACGACGAAACTGTATATTAATAGTACCTATTATATTAGTACCTATTACTTTAATACTATCAATAATTTACATACCTAGCGATAGACATATCGATATTACATTTCAAGGTCAAAACAATGGTAGATATCGATAGACTACCGATATTAATACTATTGCGTGCAACACTACAGTTGGCCACGGCCCAAACGTAACATCTGAAACCGGAACCTTATGCTAATACAATAAAGTTCATTTCCATTTCTCGCTCGAAGTTTTGTCGGCTGTACGTCGCTGTAAATGAAGTATTCATGCATCTGGACTTCACTCAGTGATTTACATTTACAGATCTAGATTCCGGAACGCACTAGATCTAATTTAGGTTCATTGCGGTCAGTGCAGAGATTCTATAGTTCCTAACTGCAGTTCTGGTTGGTTTTAATCAGGGGCCTACTGGCGAACGAAATGTCAGTAGTTTCGATCAAGCTAATGTGTCAAAAAATTATAATATTCTTGCACTTTTATTTGTATCATAATTATGGTAATTATCTATTGAAGAAAACAAAATACACTGTTTATATCATCTTCGTTTTCATACTAATTCAGACCATGTTAGTTTTCATGAAACTACGGACATTGTGTTAGTGAGTAGGTGGGTACGCAGGCTATAGGATTAAGTGTTTTAACTAAATTTGAGAACCAATAACAATTCAACCTGCAGTATTATTTTCAGCAACATAAGACAACTATTAGGTGATAACCACAAACTTTAAAGTTTTACAATTTGACCAAGTTTTACAAAAATAACTGAATGTAGTTTTAAAATTCTGCAGAATTTACAGCTTTGTCATTATTTTAATTGCTACCAGAAGTTGCCTCTTGAAGGTGCAAAAGTTGTTATTGCTGTTTGAAATAGTAAAACATGAATGTGTACGAAAATAATATGCACAAACTTTTACTTCACAACAGTTTCAGGAGTTGAGCTTTGAGCTACTTTTCCTAGTCACTTTTCCTTTTGAACTTTTAAGATGCAATATAATTACGTTTTGAAGTCATTATGAAGCTCAGTGTAAGTTGAGGAGATCGTGGGCGGGTCACATAGAGCGCATAGTATTGACCATTGGGGCATTAAATTACTGAAAGGGAGACGATTTGATTGTAAACGCACGTCGGGATTAGCTGGTTCTCAGAGATAGAACGTTCTGGCGTGTTGCCGCATGCCGTCGCCGCAACGGGAAGCTACTTCCGGTGCGGTAACGCCAACCTGAGCGTTCAAGGGATCGGTGCAGAACAGAGTCCCAAGTGCGAACTGCATTCGGTCATACGCACCGAGAAAGTAAACGCGATTTGCATAGAAAGAAAAATGGTTGCTTAAACGTGCCACCTGAGGCTCCACCACTAATGTCAAACAAATTCGCGTGACTAAATAGTGAAGAAACCAGGTCATGGAAACCGGTTTATTTTTCAAACCGTTTCGTCCAAAATGCCTAAGAACGTATGGGTTTTGTTTCCGTTCGAACGGGAACATAATAAAAACGATTTAGAAGAGGAACGAAATATAAATCGTTCTCGCTGAATATAACGTTTTTAACCGGGTTTTTTTTACATTAGGTTCAATACAAAACTAGTAATAATAAAGTAGTCACGGGTCGTATCGATAAAGTTTGAACTAAAGGACATTGATTCAATAATAAGGTAATTATATTTTGTCACCAACGTTTATATTTTGTCATCACTTGTATCATCTAACGAATAGATCTTTCGCCACCAAATATTTTTATTCTCAGATAAATAAAAAGTGTCGTCATGTATGAATTTTTGCTGTCACGCAACGAGCCTCTGTTCCTTATGGAATAATCCGGTTTTTTTCCGTTCTCATAAAATGTTCCCATTTTGTTCGCGTGTCGAACAAAATGCTATGCACCGTTCGGAACGTTTTAAAAACGTTTTTGTTTAAAACCGGTTCCAAGCTCTGGAAGAAACTCTCACTAGGCACTCAGTGCGTTGAGTTGAGATCATGCGGTTCCATATTAAAAGTGCGGGCTAGTGCGTTGTTAGCCTCATAAAGATGTAGGCTGCTTACAACCAGTGCTTCTTGGTGAATGTTACTTCATTAACTTCTAAAAAAAAGTTAAGATCCATCCAACAGTGTTGCAAGACTTGCAAGCGGAAGCACACAGATAGATAAGATGCGCTACATTCACAGTATCTAAACATTGCTTGCCGGATGATACTGCTAAATAAATAAGACCTAGTTACGAGTTAAAATCGTGGCCCAACGTCGTTATTTATTTACGCAAAATTTAAACACGGATGTTGTTTAGCGTTACGAAATGGTTCAATTTTAATCGACAGTCTAGTTGGCGCGATTGCCATAGGTACTTTTGAGGGCTCATCAGTTTTTTTTTTAAACATGGATGACATGGATGTCTTGTCCCGAGATCACTAAAGCGTGTCTAAGAATAAAAATAACATACGAAAGTCACTAAAGTAATAAAAATGTTTCGTGACAGGAAAATTAATCATTAAATACGAGGTGACTTAGTGACGAGCTCGTTTTGTCTCTCTAAATACACCATGTCTTGTTTCGTTTTTGGCACAAGAATGGCTAAGTGAAAATTGTTCAATTTCCACTAGTTCACTTGATTTGAACTCGTTCAGTACAAATAGCTAATAGTACTACGTACTAGTACTCACAAGATTTCAGTCCTACAATACGATTGTACATGTTTTTTAACTTTGTTTACTTTAAATATAAATAAATCGTATCTCTTATATGGCGAAGGCCAAATGATAATGGCGAAAGCTAAATAGTTAGTAGGTACTTCTTTTACTTTCAAGACCCGCTGATTGGTGCTTTTTCATTCACTCTTTACGCGCTTCTGCTTGCTTCATCAAAAAAAGTTATAGTTCATGATCTGCATCAATTTTCAGAGCTTAATAAAGTCGCACCATCTGTGTACCATTTTTTGCCATTTTCAGTCAATCGGCAATCATTTGGTTCTCAGATCAATGACATAATATTTCTTAATTTTTTTATGAAGACTTTAAATTACGTTAAAGGTTTAATGATCGAGGAACTCGACACTGGGGATTGAGTAACGAACTCGTTGCTTTCGGACACTAATCAACTATGGTTTCTGAAGCCCTTTTTCTATCAAAGGAAACTATTAGCTTTAGCTAAAGGGGCCTTCAGACTATCCCCTGTTTACAGCCAGTCTGCCATAAATGGACTTCGTTACAATTGGGTAGGTGACAACATCATCGAATTCTAAATGTTTTTTTTTAATAATCAAAAAATACACTAAAAAAGGGGCATAATTATGTAAACTTTTAGTTCGTTTACTCAGGTATAATTCATTTTGTGGCTGTTCAATCAAACTCGGGTGGGCAAGTAAAATTTTAAAGTGTAAAATAAATAAAAATAAGTATACCATTCGATAATCCACAGAATTTAAGTAATTTTTGTTAAGAAACCATATTCATTAACGCAAAATTTAATATAGCTGCCAAACAAGTGTCTTGCAGAACGCATAGAAATACGGCGACCTGTGACGTCATTATCTTGCGATAGTTTGTAGGTAGCGTTTTGGGCGTCCAAAAGTCCAAAAACTTTTAAAATTGTCATATCTCGGGGAGTTTTCGCGTTTTTGAAATATTTCTTTTACCAATGTTTCTATTATTGAGATGTCTTTCGATAACACCGCAACAAAAAAAACAACTACCCTATTCATAGTATGTATAAATAAATCATTAATTTTACAACCCAGGTAGAACTTTTCAAAAAGATTTTTTTGAAAGCTACGAACCAAACGCGAGAGCAAAATCCGCAATTAATTTGAAGAGTCAAATCAGTTCGAGGCACTGAAGTGAACTGAATGGATTTCGAAAAGTTTATAATAGGGACCTCTGTTTTCCCTATTGCATTGATCCATCTGAAGTTCATAAGAATGTGAACCTTATTTCTTTAATTTAAGCGTTACTTGTGACTGACACGTTTTCTCTTAATGGTTACAATTCTTGTGTGGATATTTTGTTTACTATAACCAGTTTATCGTGCGATAACACTGTTATGATAACAGCAGAACACGTGTAAATGTTTATAGACAAACTCCATTGTCGCCTTATGTAACTAAAGTTGAATAAATGAGAGACAATCATTCAGGTAAATTAATATTAAACACAATGATTGTAATCATGAGACACTGTAATCTCAGCTAGGATATACAGGCTGATTATATTAAAAGATATAATGAATTCAATCATTCTAATACTGACGGCATAATCTAACGAGTATTTCTAGTAGATCTGTCCGCCATTGGCCGACAAAATTGGTGTACGCGTACCGTTTTTATTTATGTTACATACGTTGGGCCGATAACGGGTAAAGGCCTGCGCAGACGACGTACACGGAGAAAAAGTACGTTCCGCGAATACAAAATCCCCCGCGGATTTACCGCGGCTCAACGCACACGGTGTGCGATCATAATATATGTTGTCCGAGAGTATTTAAATAATCTAAGATTACGTTGTGCTGTAATTTACATGAAGTTTAAGCAAAAGAGAAGTCGTTTAAAAAAAAAATACTGGGTCCATCCCTTTATTTCGAATCGATTTTAACGTGGAGTAAAATTCGCCGTGTGCGTTTACTGCTCATAGTTCGTTCGTTCTATTTTTTTCGCGGACAGTATTGTAACACGGCCCTATCTTTGAAATACATGCCTACAGCCGCGCGGTACGTAAACACGCGATAGGGCTGCCCACCTACAGTATTTTTAATTACACCTGCCTACTTTGAGTTGCAATCTAGTTTTGTGAATGTATTTTTTGAGTGTAAACATTATATTTTTTATTTAAACAAAATTTACTTGCAGCTACTTTACAATTTATTTGATTGGTTTGAGTTAAGTTCGGAATATTTCCTCCATTTTTTCTATATATTCCACGAAATCATCGCTGGGTACAATTAAAAAAGTTTGCGAATTAATTTTACTGCATCTACTCCCGGTTCGGAGTTTCCAGGTAATTCAAAAAAATGTTATCTCTGGGTGCGTTATTGAGGAATTCATGCAACCAAAAACAGCACAATATTTTCTACAATTGCTCTTTGCCATTGTAAGTACTTGTACTTGTTTAAATCAAAATAAAACTTACTGTATAAAAAACAACCCACCGTCAATTCGTCACTGCGGCACATTCGCGATCGCGACTGCTTGCATCGCGAGCCCACCTCGGGATCCGAGGCGCGTGGACAGCTGCTCGCGTTTCGTACGTTTGTATGAAGTTACAATACTGATACTTATTATTACCGTGGCTACGCTCCGCTGGCGTCCGCGGTGTTACGGTGGATTTTTGTTTCCGCGTACTTTTAGTCGTTCGTGTGCGTTGCTCGATACAGTTTGTAAGGGATCTATTTTGTCGGAGCAAAAAGTACGCCGCGGATAATCCCTCGTCTGCGCAGGCCTTTAGGTGTACGCGATCCGTAACGTTGTAAAACTTCGTGTTTATCTGTCCTAAGCTAATAATCAAAATAGTTGACCCTTTTATAAAACCTTTCTCGATTTTGTGCGTAACAAATAGAAGATAGCTGTGAAATACGTCTGTCACTGTACACACATATGTGTGTGCAGCATTCATGCTACTTAGTAATCTATGCTTATGTACACAAATGTTATATTTATCTATATCCATGCTATGTTACGTGTTCTGTAGAAGGTCATGTTTGAATTCACGGATCTAAAGGGATAATCTGTAACACGTATCGTAAGCCGCTTCAAGTAAGTTATCTACAACAACTCGGTGGCCTCTTTATAGTTAATATTTTATCACCTGCAAAACGTTACAATAGCAACATCTGCTGTTTTTTATGAAAACGAAACTGCAGTCTACATGTACCTAATTTCGTTTCATCAGTTACGAGTAAATTTTTGGTAGCCATAAATAAATAACTGATAAATAAATAAATTATAGGAAGTCAGGCGCAAAAGTCCTACCCACAATGCAAATAAGGACAAGCCTTATGATTTGCCTGGATTTTCAGAGTAATTGTAATTAACCCTCTCGAGCCTTATTAGAGTCGCTTATATCCATCCAGTCAAGTTAATTACCTAAACTGATAGTAGCGAGCAATTTCGTCAGTAAATATCCAGCCTGGAAGATGCGATAGTGCCAGGCAACCGCTGACTGGCTGGAAATGAAACATCATGTTTGTGTGAAATGTGAATGACATGGTTATTCAATAGACTTGATTTTGTCATTACCACGTAATTTTGACCTACTGCTAGCGAAAACCTCAAACTGACGGCGAGTGAGAGCAACTCGAGTAGTGATCGAGTGACTCGAGAGTGAGTGAATGGGTACTTCGCTCTTACTGACCGATTTGGTAAATTATTAGTTGTAGTTACATAGTTCGCTTAAAAGCTGATCTTATAAGAGCAAACTAAACATGAACTCTTCAAAGATCTAAACAAAACAAATATGACGCCATCGCGTTAACATGATAATGTGCAGAGTCTGTTATTTTTAGTAGAAATTCGCTTACTTTGGAACTTGTTTTAAGAACAATCGAATCAGCTCTAGAGTCGGGCATGGACAGATACTCGAATACGGTACAGCGAGTAATCGAGTACTTTCTGAACTGAGATAAAATACAGTTTTTGGGGCAGAAGCTAGGTATTGCGTCACGTGTAAATAACGAAATAACGATAAAACGCTAGTCTAAAACCGCTCTTACAACGGTGCAAAATTAAGAGGGTTTGCGTTTGGGGTAGATCGTGACATTCACACGTAGCATTTTTTTAAGGTTTTCGTGATTATTTAGCTGAATTTAAATTATATATTATCTCTTTATTATTGAATGCACCTTTTAATTTCATAATCATAACTTTAACTGTGTACAGTACATTTTTAAGTGTTTTATCAATTTAAAAAAAAACGGTTTTTTCTTTAATTTAGCGAATAATTAACTACCTAATTTTAGACAATTCAATGTGTTTCTAAATAGTATTATGCACACAATAATAAAGCAAAAATTTAAGTTTTAATTCAATTCAATGAAATAATGACGAAAATCTTACAAAAATGCAACGTTTTTGAACCACCCCCAGCTAACGCTCTTTACGTAGATTTGTTAAACTTGGGAAGACCAAATAAAGGTGCCCCTAAAGAAGAGCCTTCCACTCCCTTTTGACACGCACTAACAACTCGCGTCATCTATTATGATAACTACACTGATACAGTCATAAGTAACTAACAACATTTTAGGCGAATAACGCACACAGCGAATAACGAGCTACATACCAGAACAGGATATTTGCACCGGCCATCAGCAGAGTTGCGGAACGTGTACAGAAGTAGACAGGAGATGAGAATCGCGTCATCGCATATCAGACCGTGATTAATCGTGACGATAATGTCTAAATGCAGCCTAGCAATCTTTGTGTTCAGATCAGATACCATAAAACCAGGTTGTCTTGTATCTTTTTCCCCCGAAAAAAATAATAAAAAGCTTGTCTTGTATCTCATTCTAAATTGTGGCGCTCTATTTCTGAACAGACTTTTCAGAATAAATTTCACGAACATTTCAGGGTAACTATTCTGACAAAGGCAAACTATTAACCCCTAGATAATATTATCGATTCTTGCCTAAAAAACTACGATAATTGGTGTGAATGCTATAAAATAAATAAATATCCAGGACAAATCACATCAAGATCATCTGACCCCAAACTAAGCAGAGCTTGTACTATAGGTGTCAGAGACTGATAAACAAACTTAAATATTTCGAAATATGTAATATACTTAAATTAATAATAAATACCTGTCTGGGACATGTCCCTTCAAGCTACTGAGATTTATTTTAGTGGCCCCCCCGACCAACCTCGCGGTTATTGCAGAAGGGCACACTATTCCTAGCACACCGTGAAGTGTACTAGGGACCATCTGCGGTAGGTCCTGCCGCCATAAAGCACAATGCACAATGCATTACACATTACGGTACTCATAGGCGAGTAGCCCGTGGCATTACCCACTCCCATTTATCCAGAATGGTACCGGAGCAGTTATAGTCGCTCACAACGCGCATCCAAAGAATGCTAGCGGCTTCAATCCCCGCTAGGGACGTCAGAGAAGCCAACTACCATTTCTCCAGAATGGTGCCGGAGCTGTATAGCACGCTCACATCTCGATGCACTGCCGTACATCTACCATTAGTTACAGCAGGATGGCCGGATGGGCAATCTAGCGGATACCCATCTCCTTGCTATCCAGGCAAGTACCGGAGGAGCAGCAAGCCGCTATAAGGGTTCCTCACTAACCCCGCATCTAAACACTTAGCGGCCCAACGCCCTAGACCAGTGAATTTAGATACTCGTTGCGCGCGAGGAGGGACGCTCGGCACACACTACCGAGCAGACGAACATGCCCCACCTCTGCAACTAACCACAAGCCACCACGAATCCAACTCCAAGTTGGGGCCTACCTTAACAAAGGCAGAGCTGGGACCCCCAACACCCGTGGTACCCTGATCCTAACAGCCAGACCCGTAGTTCCGGCTGCGAAAACCCTACCTACCCGGGTGAAGTAGATAGGGACACCTGTCTGGGACACAATAAACACAGATGTTAGTCACATGAATGTTTGTCATGAGTGAGGACCGAACCCACGAACATCGGTGCTAATGTCAGGATCGCTGCCATTGCACCAACAGGTCAGTCGATAGGTATCTTTTATATGGACAGAGTTAAAAATATTGCAAAGTTACTCAGAAGAATGAACTTCGTAATAATACTTCAAACCAATTTATACCAAAAACCAACATCTGTTTCCACTTCCATAATTATTGGGTTAGAAAAATTCTGAATCAGAAATTTCTGTTTACATTCGGTGTGAAGAGCTAAGTAATGCATCGTTAATAATTTACCTTGCTGGCACACGTCTTGTTCCTGTGGCATCGCTCTCCAGCTATTTATAGCAGGTATTTGTGACGCAGATTGCATGTAGGAAGCCGCGCTACAACATCTTGCAATGCAACGTAAACATTCAGTTGAGCCGACGTAAAAACAATTACATACATAGGTATGTTTTAAGCGTCTGAAAGCGCCTAGAGCAAGCTTGGAGGCCAAAGAACTCCAGGGAGAACTCTTATCTATCTTATTAGGGATTACTCTCTATCTATCTTATCAGGGAGACTCGGAACATTTGGGAAACAGGGATCATATCCTATCCATCGAAATCTGACAGTGGTCATCTTGAAGGGAACCGAAACCCCTCCGAACAAACTTTTCCATGAACTTGGCCGTTTTCAACTGGAGGTGCATGACAACGTAGTCCACTGCCTCGAAAGTGTGATGTTTTTCCTAAAGATCCCTTCAGAGAGCACAAGCAGCCGTTACGCTTCACGACCACAGAGGTACTTTTAGTCGCCTCCTAGGACAGGGATACCTCTGTAGTAGGTATATTATTCCGGGGATACCCCACACCGCAGGCCGCAGCGTATAGATAGCTGGCCTAAGTGTAAGTTAAGGAAGTTTCTAAGTTAGTTTTTGATACGGACCGTGTTTTGAATGATTTATTACTGAAGTTGGGTTCGCCTCTTTGTCCCGTAATTTGTAGGCAGAACAAGCAACAAGTATATTGATCATTAATTTTATGACTAACACACTCGTTCATTGCTTTGTCTATATTCTGTGCTAAACTAATAGTTGTTAGAACAACTTCTTTTAAATCCATTTACATCTAGCTAATGATTTGCATTCTTCTGAACTGCTTTGACGCGCTATAAATGAATTCTCTTCAAATGTCATGTGACTGTTGGTATTATTATGCTTGTGGTCTAAGTGTCTAACAGATTATTTGTAATAGTTTCTGCGTCGTTGTAAATGCAAGAACAAAGAAAGATATTTCAAAAAATAAGCGTCCTGGACGTCTACCACGAGTTGCCACTTTAAATTTACAATATCGTTCGCGTAAAAAATTGTATTGGGATTTAACATTGTCATGTCATGTCATGTCATGTCAAATCCCAATACAACATGTTACGCGAACGATCATGTAAATTTAAAGTGGCAACTCGTGGTAGACGTACTGGTTGCTTCCTACCATTTTATACCTTTATGACTTATACCGAGCCCTTTCCTGTATTAGTTTTTGAAAGCCTTATCCTTATTATTTGTTGGGAGTCAGGTTTACTAGATTAATTTACAGACGCAAAATAAAAACTAAATTTCAGCAAGTTCAAAGTTTAGATTAAGGAAATAAAAGCGTAATAACATAACATACCATCTTTTTTCAGTGAATAAATAAAAAAAATAGATTGAGAGTTCATAAAAAGAGATGATACAACAACAGGGTGAACCTTGTTTACCAGCGAACCCTGAAAACTGTGCATAACCTATTTGCTTCATAGCATTTGCATGATCTCAAGAGGGAAGTGTCAAATGACGTGTGTTGGCCGAGACAAGCGAGCTGCATTGAACCAAAACAAACCAACGCGCGCTCACGCAGCTCCTAACAAAGCTGACCTCGCCGTCCACGCTCATGCCTTTAATGATCCAAGATTTACTGTCCTTTGTCAATTACCAAGATTGCAGCTTCATTGAGCAATCACCGCAGTTTACCCCTTAAGTTTCCATCTATTATTAAGTCCCGCTGGAATAGCTTTATTATGCACTGCTGACATGCTTATTCGTAAACTAGGACACGGTTATTTGTAAGTTCCCATTTCTGGTGCCAGTTGCAGGATTTGTAAACGAAACACTCGAGTGTACTGAAATAGCACGCGTTTGGGATTCAAATACAACTTTCCGCATCGCAGTATTGTAAGATTTATTTGATTTGATAGTGTTATAGATGCGAAGGGCTTATTTAAAGTACTAGGAATAAATAGACGGTAAGAGGTTCAATGTTTGCAAGACGCTGACGAATCCGGCGATAGCAGGAGAGTATGGGATGCGGGCAGCGTGACCTAGGCCGAGAGGTCAACTCGGGTCATGTTCCAGCTTTAACTGGGTCACAGGTTATTGCTACGCCGCGCGCCAATGGGAACCAAAATAAACTACTTTGATTTACGAGTATGCAATGCTGGAAGAGTCTGAGCGATGATTTGATAAATCTGCATGTTTGTGATCCATATTTTAGCAGAAATGACAAATATTTGTGCGAAACGGATTGGTTATGAGATGTTTGTGATTGCGTAGTACCAGGTTAGCATAGATCGATAGTGTTTTGGTTTCGTAAGATGCAGGTGAGACTGGGGGTATGAGGTCGCGCGGGCCGTGCCAACCGCCAGATATAGGTCGCCGCTTTTTGCCGTCTCTCGGTCGTAAGCGTGTCTGCTCCCATTGTTTATTGCACTCTTTTATCTAACTACACTGAAAGCAGTTTTGCTGAAAGACCTTCTAAATTACTGAGTTCTAGAGAGAGCTTAATTCGGAAGTTTGGTTGTGTTTTTCAGCAGCGGCAAAGTGAAGGAAAAAGGTTTTAGTTGAAGCAGAGTGCAAACACTTATGCTTAGTTAGATTTTGAATGTAATTCCTCGTAAAAGTAGGAAAAGTATTTAATAAGTGGGAATTCTTTCAAACATAATACCTACTTAGCCTAGCCATGAAAAGTTAATAAATGTGAAGAAGGTCTACCTAACTTCAAGTTTGCGATAGCTAAAGATGCTTTTAGTGCTTTACATTGGCGAATAAAAAATATGGTGGGCAATAAATTTGAATGTATTCTGGATGTAGCGTCAAATATGTAAACACAGAAAGTCTCATAACTTTAAGAGCGTTAGATGGGGGTGGATCGAAAACGTTGCATTTTTGTAAGATTTTCGTGATTATTTCATTGAATTGAATCAAGCTTAAATTTTTGCTCTATTATTGTGTGGATAGTACTGTTTAAAAACAGATTGAATTGTCTAAAATTAGGTAGTCGTAAAGTAAATAAAAAACTTTTTTTTTAATTGGTAAGACACTTAAAAATTTACAGTAGTAGTGTACAGTACACAGTTAAAGTTATAATTATGAAATTAAAAGGTGCATTCAATGATAGAGAGATAAATTATACTTAATTTGAATTCAGCTAACTAATCACGCAAATCTTTAAAAATGCGACGTTTACGATCGACCACAAACACAAAAAGCAAACCCTCTTGAAGCAACAACAACAGCAGACAACAGACTTAGCCGGCTCTACATGAGAATTTAGAACTGGGACTTAGAACTAATTACAAAAAAATAACCGCACCGCTTGGGATGGATGATCATGACCATTTATGTTTTTGATGAATTTTTATTTATTTCTCTCGGTAATTTTTGAATTGGATGTTACTATGTTGATTGGCTGAACTACTTAAATAATGTTTCGGGATAGTAGGCTATGAAAGAAGTATGTACCATTGAACAGATTAGCCTATATTGCATTTTCGAGTACATCAGATAATCTGATTGAAAATTAGCAAAGTAGGACAAGTAGCCTTCACGAGGATCGTAGAAACAAAGGAAATTAATATCCACTTAAAGATAATGGTTCCATATCTTAATTACATTTATTATCTATTTAATTTATAAAGAAACTTACAACTATCTTTACGACGTTTGCTAGCGATCAAAATCTGATTATTAACAAAAGAGCAAAAGTCCGAACTTAGCCTCTTATCGCCTGAATTCAGAAACGGCAATCAAATTTAAGCAGCCCTTAAATGTATGTTTGTCCCTTTTGTGTCTTGTCTACTGATCTGTGACTTAACAGCATCCATTTGAAGGGTCTTTATTCGGGGATAAGAGTAGGTACCTAAATTGATTGACCCCGTTTTATGATATTTTTTTTATGAATTCGTTGCTGTAGGAGAGCGTCGTGGCCTAGGGGTTAAGCACCCCAACTCGGATCGTGGCTCGTGTGGTCCCGAGTTCAAATCTGGCCAGCAGCACCTCGTGTTCATTGTTAAATTCCGACTAAATCTGCGATAGAAAACATCGATAAAAAACCAAATCAACCCTATTAAGGGCGTAAGGCTCACTACTTAAATATATAAATAAATAAATATGCGCCAGACAACACACCTCTTGTAATAGTCTCGAAGTAGGGATTAATATCCCCATGTTACGAGGTACCTACCACACAAGGGAATAAGCCAAGGGCGTCTCCCAGCACACCCAAACCCAAGTCAATTCAGAAAAGATAGTTTCCTTAATTGACCCGACCGGAAATCGAGACGAGAAACCGTGCTACAGCCCACTACGCCAATCGTGTCGTCAAACTACTACTTACCATGTTTGGTGGGTTCTTATACCATCGGTGAAAAGTAGGCCTCTTAGTGATCCGTTCACCATGAGGGCGACTACCTCGTTTGGCATATAGTCGTGAATGAATGTTTGTATGTTGTACGTCAATTCTTTGTGTATGCTTTTCGGCCTTACTAAGTTTCACGATTCTTGCTGAAAATAATTCACGAAATATTGTGAAGTTAACTTATATTTATGCGCCTGACAATTGAGCAGCCTTTAAATGTATTGCTGTTCCTTTCATTCCTACTGTCATAGGGACAGAATTAATTTGAAGGGAGCTCAAGATTGACGTTAGGGTTTAGGGCAGGGCTTGGAACCGGTTTTAAAAATACCGTCCGTTTTTAAAACGTTCCGAACGGTTTCTTGCATAGTATTTTGTTCGGAACGCCAACGAAATGGGAACGAAAAAACCCGGTTTATTCCACAAGGAACAGAGGCTCGTGGCGTGACAGCAAAAATTCCTTTTATTTATTTGAAAATGAAAATATTTTATGGCGATAGATCTATTCGTTAGATGGCAAACGTTGCAGACAAAAAGAATCCCCTTTCATCAAAAGTAAAGAAAAGTAAGTAAAGTAAAAAATATCTTTATTCATATAGACCTATAAAAAGTCATATACAAAAAAAATATAGCAAAAATATACTGAATAAAAAACAACTTACATAAAATAATACTATGATAGTTAATATCATAATTATACATAATGTGACTCTACCACCGCTTCGAAGGTATCATCAATGTTCTTTAGTTCAAACTTTAACGACACGACCCGTGACTAAGCTGCGTGGCTGTGAATTATTATTCCTAGTTTTGTCATCATCATCCGTGCGGTCTATTCCGGTTGTGAACTCACACTGGTGTGTGGGGTCCCAGGGTCCGCCTTTCTTATTTTCTTGGCCCACTTCCCGCGGTCTTGTGCATCCTCAGTGGTGAGTCTGTTGGCACGCATGTCACCATTGACGACGTCGAGCCACCGCTTCTTGGGTCAACCTCTTCTACCAATACCTGGCGGGGGCGGTATAGCCAGACATTTATTGCCCACGTAGCTTGCCGATCTCCGTGAGACATGACCATACTAACGAAGGCGGCACTCCTGCAGCTGGTCTGCTATGTCACGAACACACGAAGGCTGCCGCGGATGTGGGTGTTCCGCACGAGAGCTTTGCCTGAGACTCCACACATCCATCTTCATTACCGTCACGCGCAGCTCCTGCTTGTGTCGCTCTAGTAGCGGCCATGTTTCACTGCCATATAAAAGGACAGGCCTAATGATGGTTTTATAGACCTGCCCCTTCAGCTTGATCGGAATTTTGGGGTCACAAATGACACCAGTCACTTCACGCCATTTGGCCCAGGCCACAGAAATTCGGGCTCTGACGTCGCTGTCCTTCTGACGTCGCTGTCCACGTCCCCGGACGCGCTTAACACAGATCCCAGGTATTTGACACGGTCCGTGCGCTCGACTACTTCAACGCCTATGCGGACGGACTGGGGATCCGTGGGGTTGCAGGCCATGTACTCCATCTTCGTGACATTAACTTTCAGACCGCCGTTTTCAAGTGAATTCCTTCACTTATTCACCCGTTGTACCAGCCGTCCCCTGTCCGAATCTACTAGTGCAATATCATCAGCAAACATGAACAACCAGGGTGGCTGCTCGTGGTGGTATTCCTAGTTTTGTATTGATCCTATTTAATACAAAAATCGGTTAAAAATTGGTTAAAACTGGTATATTGAGCGTGAACGATTTACATTTCGTTCCTCTTCTAAATCGTTTTAATTACGTTCCCGTTCGAACGGAAACAAAACCAATACGTTCTTAGGCAGTTTGGACGAAACCGGTTTGAAAAATAAACCAGTTTCCAATCCCTGGTTTAGGGGTTAAACCATATTACGAGTATTGCGATCATCTGACCCTTATCTGAGCATCTGTTACTATCGTAAATATTTGGAAACCCATTAAAATATTTCCTTTTCCCGGAAATAATTTGGTGGTTTTTCCCCAATAGACGTAACTCGGTGTTATCGATTATTTCCAAATGGGCTGAAGACTTCGTTTTATTATGAACACAGTTCGGTTGGCCGTCCTTCATCCTAATTAGGATCGAATCGCTTCTCGCTTACGGAGATGAAATCTCGAATTAAATTTACAGTCGGGGTGAATGACCTTCTGTACACAGACCGAGACCGCAGCCCTGGGCTCGGGTAAGATTAAAACAAACCACTGCTCTCACGAATGGCACTTAGTGTTATTATTTTGTTGTTAATTATTTGAGAAATATAATCTTACCTGAGAAGGTTGAACTCTAGAGAACTGGAGCCCAGACCCAAGCAATATTTCATTCGTTTTGATTAAGGGTTTTAAAATTGGCTAGTATTTGGTTTCGTAGTGAGCTACGATTGCTACGATTATTTTCAAAAGTTCCTATCTAAAACTACTCGTAGATACCTATCTGATCGGTCTGAGCCAAGGGACACCCAAATCTTTTACTAAGGACGTCCTTAAAATTAAAATGTAAATAAAAGTCTTTTTTGCGAAAACCTGTCGATGGTCTACTGACTACTACCAAGATATTACTTATTACTTAGGTGTTACAAAAGTGTGAGCTTTCGCTATTCTTCTCTTAGTTCTTCTTTCTCTTATTAAACGTTACAATTAGAATAGTTACCTTGTGCTACACTACACTACAGTCGCCGAATTCATGAGATCTTGTTCTGCCCAAACTGACTTATAGATTAAACGCCGTAAAGTGGACCCTCCTTGTCCCAGTTTAATAAACGTTACAAATTGTGAATTGTCTTTATATATTATAGCCTACAAATCTACAAGTTTATGTTTAATAAAGAATACAATTTACAATACACAATGGTGGAAAATCTACAAAATTAAAGTTGTAGGTACAATTTTACATATTTCTGTTTAATAAACATTTTCTCTTTACAGGTTCACATATCTGTAGGAAAAACTGTTTTATTGAACACGTAATTGTAATTACAAGTTTACATATTTTGTAAATTGAAGTACAATTCCGACAGGTGGACTCGTCGTGTGTCAGAACTTTACAATTTAGTGCCTCAACTTATTCAGTAAAGAAATTTACTTGTTAAACACAAAAAATGTTTCTAACAACTAGTAGTGGAAGTAGTGTCAGTATAGTGATGATGAATATTTAGGTAAACGGCAACAGCGAATTTTTCGTACAAAGAATAACTTTACTTTTGATGTGACAGATTTTACATTTAACGAAAAATTTCGGGTCAGCAAAACGACTGTCTGATAACTCATACCACAAGGTTATTTTACCCTGACTCCGAGACCATGAAAATTCATGTGTTGACTGGCGTAAAAAAATACTTTAGTTCTACAGATCCTTTATTTCTGATTTTATTTGCAACGAGTAACCGATCATATCGGTCTCTCGAACTCGTCTACAATTTTAAAATACAAAATTAATGGTATATAAGAAGAAAATGAAAGCAATAAAACACGAGAAACAAAACGGTTCGAAACTCAAATTCCATCAAAGAACAACTTTTGGGGAATGGTCAGAATTTTCAGTTTAGTTAGAAAAATGTTTTCACAGTTTTCTGTGGCTAGCGTTTTTTCGGTCGCCGGCTACTAAATTATTATCATCTAATCTGCCTGCTACTAACAAGTGAATTCTTCTTTTATAAAATATTTATTGGTTCTATTTGGAATGCGCCATTGTTTTGGGTCATGGGGTAGTCAAAGTAAAGTGACTGTGCCGTCATGGTGAACGAAACACTCAGAAGCCCACTTTCCACCAATGGTATTATTGAAAGCTCGAGCTCTTTTGTTAGGTTCGAGCTCTTTTTATAGGTTCGGGCTCTTATAATAGGTTTGAGCTCTTTTGTTAGGTTCGAACTCTTTTGAAGGCTCGAGGTCTTTTGGAGCCTCGAAGCGTGGTTCAGGGAGCTCGCGCCTCGGCTGGGCTCGGGTCTACGAGCCTTCCGAGCTCACTGAGTCCGGCCAATCCCACCTCGAAACTTCAAAAGTAGAACTCGACATCTAGAGTTTTGTACATCACTAGCCAGAGGTCGGGGGGGAGGGGGGGGGATTGGGTGTTATTATCTATTTAAGTATAAATATATTTTTAAATATGTAAGTATGTCCATCAGTATCTGACACCCATAGTACAAGTTTGGGGTCACATGAATTATGGCGTATTTTTTCCCTGATATTTATTTATTTATTTCTAGCTTTTCGCCCGCGTGATCTATTCGTAATATTTGTATTATGGCCACATTACTTAAAATCTCAAGATTTTTTCGCCTATGTGTTTTTCTGAGTTGAAAGCTGTATTACTAAAGTTTCATTTAAATTCGTTCAGTAGTTTTTGCGTGAAAGAGTTACAAACATACATACATTCTCACAAACTTTCGAATTTAAAATATACGTAAGATTAGTAAGATTTATTAAAATCGCTTATAAAACTGCAGTCAAGTTAATTCTCTAAATTGACGGTAGCGAGCAATTTCGTCAGAAAATATCCAGTTTTGAAGATGCGTGTAACCGCTGACTGGCTGGAAACGAAAGATCACATTACGAAATTGCCCGTTACGCTCAGTTTAGGGAATGTACTTGACAAGTTATATTAGGGATTGTAATAAGGCCTCTTTTAATACAAATAAAGAGCAGTGGAAACCACGAGAACGTGCCATTGGCCAATCCCTTCATATTGCGGGCGGGCAAAGGAAACGACATTACTGAGTGTAACAAAAACATCAACCAATTTACTGCAGAGTGCAGACAGGCGGGGCGTGCGATTTCGTCGGGTTGAGCAACGCTTCCCGGACAGGGCTGCCGGACCCTGGAAATGTGTTTTTTTCTTTTCAGAACAGTGACAGTTGTAAATACTTTAAAAATAGATTTGTCCATGTATGTTCCACAATGATTGACAGACAATTTAGGTAGCGGATCACTTTAACCAGCTCTAAAATAATTCGAAAGCTTTTTTTCGTTTTTTGGATGGTGCATTTCAATATTATACTTACCAGTATTAGTTCCATCTGCAGTGGAATAATAATATAAAAAATAAATACGACCATATTATTATCTTGGAAAATTTATCGGTTGGTCATGATTTATTCATGAAAATCTCTTAAAATACCATATTTTACGCATTTCAGACTGCTTTGAGTTCTCTCGGGTCTAGAACCCCGGTCAGTAAAGCCAGCATCAAATGTAACCAAGTTGTCATTCTGACAATTGCCCAAGCATTTTTAGAGCGTCTCCACCAAGTGTGAATTACGCTTTCTTAACGATGTACCCAAAGTTTATACAGCAGTCAGTGTTGGAACGCAGCCCAAAAGTGTTTCCCGTAGTAAACTGCTGCAGTAAGTAAGACTTGCTAAATTGCAAATCAATCTCCTGTCATCTCATTCCTTCTTCACCTTAGTCCTATCCTTTGAAGTATTGTACAAAATCTGCCTAAATACTGCCTTTATGCCAGAGCTCACCTGGGAGCTGTCCTGTGTTCAGCTTTAGAACCTGAGATTCACCATTGTGTTGCTGACTGCAAAAAGGCTACTTTCAGCCCCAATAGGGTCAGCAACGCGGAAAGTATACCTTGCACCCAGAAATACCTACTTTACCTTGTGTTCGGAGGCTGCCGTGAGCGCATACCTACCGACAGGCGAACCGATGCTTGCCAACAAAACAAAGTTATCCCGCCAGGAGCGGCACCCCTATCCTCTTCTTTATTGTCTGGAGCAGTCGCCAGACTAATATATTTATGTGCATCACTCGCGTGCAGCTGAGCGGTAATGTGCTGAATTTCAATGCATCCGAACATTGACCTTAGGTTCGTTTGATCAATGAACCGGCGTTACAAACTTTTTGGGCATTACTTGCTAGCTACAGACATCCTTTGATGCTCTTTTCACTGGTCGATTTTATCTTCAAAGCTTTGCTGGAAATAAAGCTCCGTTTTACTGCTGGCTGTAAAACTATTTTACCTTTTATTTTTTAAAGACTTCAAGAAAAATAATGTCTGTATATTTTGTATAAAATGTGGAAAAGTTCTTCTTAGTTTGCTTAATACAAGTAAGTTTATTGATTTGGTGAAGTTCTGATGATGTCTTTCAAAGATCTAAATCACTATCAATCAGTGCAATGGCTTAACAAATAAACGATAAACAGAATAATTAGTGACCAGTGACTGACCGGAACCGGACAATGTGACATTATTGTGATTCTGATTATTCTTCATCATTCATCCCATTTTGTTTGCTCACGTTCACGACCGAAATTAACAAACAGTCGGTAATTACTTGTTTGCAATTTTTGTCACGATGTGTTCTTTCACTCACTCACTGTGTTTTTTCATAGCATGTAAAGAAGAATGATCCTTGCTGAAGAAAAGACACATTGACCCCAAGTGTTGGGTATTGATTGACCTCAAGAGTAAAATGAAAATGTGAATGTAAGAATATGTTTCTGATTTTTTTAATCTTCTGTGTTTTGCGAACACCTTTTCACCATCGGAGCAGAAAATCGTGGACTGGATTCTCATTATAAACCATTAGCTCGAAATTCGTCGCCAAATCCTTAAATAAGAGAATGCTTTTTATCCTTCAATCCGCATTTTGTACATATATGTTATCTTGGGCAGTAAAGAATGAATAAATAAAAAATATCGTATGCTGCTAGCGAACGGGTGGCTTCACCTCAGACCTCAACCTCAAAATAATTGACAGTCAAAGTCCTTCTGGTTATGAGGTCTGTAAGAGTGTGGTCACATGCCCGCCTTCTTAGTGCAAGGTGTGAAACAAACATTGCACTTCTGTAACTACTGGTCCGTTACTATTTGTCCTTTCCTGATATGTTGTTACAACCATCACAACCATGTACTACACAAATGAACACTCTGAAGGACCTCGAGAAATTGACATTGGGTACTTACGGTAAGTTCAGATTAAAGCCGTGACGGTTAATATTTGTGGCATCAAAACGGTTGCCCAGACTCGCCCTCTCGCTTTATTATTCTAAGTGTAACATATATTACTATTCGTTTACTAATGATGCTACCTGAAAGAGCATAAGTTGAATGAATGAATGAATGAAATATTTATTTCCTCTTCACAACAGGACCCTAAATATAGTTGATTATTACTTAATTATATGGCAAATTAAATTAAACGGTTACTTGTCTTTGTAAGCCTACGCAAAGTGCACGACACACAGTCGTGTGGGTGTGGGACCGCACACATGCCCCTATTATGGTCTAACATTACAGTTAGGCGAAACAGAAGGTGGCGTTTAGCGCAACTAGGTAACAACTAGGTAATTATGCTTTAAGTTAATGACTGTCACACTTACCAGTCTTAGAATCTTAAAAGAAAAAAACATAAAAGTCAACCAATTCCTTATGTCTGCATAATTAACTTTTGTGAGATCTTAGCGTCTTAAGTTACCAAGACTAACACTTAAACTTCTTTTTATATCAAAACGTATTGTTAAAAAAGTACAGTTTTGATTTATTTATTTTATTTGCACTTATTAATTATCTTTACTGTGCTAAATTATGTATTTATGGATACACAGCATGCTTCAAAGTCCCATATTAAATTCATATCTTTAAATTTAAACGTTTGGGAATTTTGCATTACATTTTTTTTCCACACTTCCGAACTAGCCTACCTTGATCTCCTAAAATCTAAGCATTTACTACAGCTATCAAGAGGTACGAAACAAGTTAATATTTACTTATATTTGTTGCTATAGCAAATCTAAACAGATGAGCAGGGCTTGGAACCGGTTTAAAAAATAACGTTTTTAAAACGTTCCGAACGGTTTCTTGCATAGCATTTTGTTCGGAACGCGAATATAACAGTTGACGGAAAAAACGGTTTAATCCACAAGGAACAGAGGTTCGTGGCGTGCAGGAAAAATCCATACTTTTATTAGTCTGAAAATTGAAATATTTTGTGACGATAGATTTATTCGTTAAGATACAAGTTGATGACAAAGTATATAAACGTTGCTGACAAAAAATATAATAATTCCCATATTATTGCATCAATGTTCTCAAGTTCACCTAAGTGTGACCTAATAGTTTAAACTGAATTCTAGTTATTATATATCTACGCCAGCAAACGGTGGCAGAATATGTGGGTCTTTTCGTAGCTGCTAAGATAATTGTAACCATATTCTTGGAAATAAATGATATTATTTTATCTTATCTTATCTTCAAACTTTAAAAAAACGACTCAAACAAACTTTAACGATAGGTCCCGTGACTAAGCTGCGTGGCTGTGAATTTATATTTCTAGTTTAGTATTGAACTTAATGAATAGAAAATATCGGTTAAACATGGTTTAAAACGTTATATTGAGCGAGAATGATTCACATTTCGTTCCTCTTCTAAATCGTTTTTATTACGTTCCTGTTCGAACGGAAACAAAACCAATACGTTCTTAGGCATTTTGGACGAAAACGTTTCGAAAAATAAACCGGTTTCCAAGCCCTGGATCAGACAGACCTATACTGCGTTTTTTAGCTAAAGAAAATATGTCAGAGAATAAAAGGCAAGAACCTGTCATTGTCAATCTTCGTCATCCATAGTATTTGAATTGAATATAATCGATCCTATTGGCAGTTTTGCTGTTCATCAATCTTAAGTATCTTCTATTAGCTATCGATACTTTCGATTTAATTGGCAGGCCCATCTTTATTTCATACTACGCGTACAACACTAATTTGTCGGCAGATACTTATTCTATGGTAGATTTGTACCATTTTTGTAAAACAAATTGAGCCTAGATGGCTCAGTTTGTTTTAAATGCTATTAAATTATGTAATTGCAATCAAGCTTTTTCTCTATTGATTGTCCTTGTCAAGTCCAAATTATCGTTTAATTTTTTTTCTTCTACCTATATTGCAACGTTTCCGACCTGTGATCCTTCCTCATTTTATGACACATGTTTAATTGAGTCAGTATTTGTGTTAAAACGCCAGCGTACTGGCCAAAGACAATAGCGAGGCAGGTTACTGAGGTCAGGGTTACTTGATTGTTTCAAAACATTTACCGGCTTTTCCTGAATACGACAACAATGTTTTTTGACATATCTTTGAATCATCAAATGACTTGTTTACCGACACGATTGTACCTTTGAGCTCTAGTTTCTACTAATTGGCTAATGAAAACGCATAATCGCACCCAAAAGACGTCCACTACTGAATGGTATAATAAGGCTCTCGCTAAAAAATTTCAAGGTGGTGGGTTCTTTAAGAAGCAAGTGGACAATGTCGAGTATAATTCCCCCTACGCTACCCTATTTTACTCCGCCTGGGAACTAATCTGCGACCCCTGGAATTCAGGCTTCAGGTAGAGCGCTCTTATACGTAGGTCACACTATAAGTTTTTCATAACTTAAATGCCAAGAAATAAATTTAAAAAAAAATATTCATAACTTAAAAAAACAACAATTTATAACCAAAATATTATATTTATTGCTTTTCAAAATACTCTCCTTTACATTTTGAACATTTTTTCACGCGATCGAACCATTTTTTAAAACAGGAGGACCACGGATCTGAAGGCATGTTTTCTACGTGCTGTAGAAAACATGCCTTCAGATCTTAACTTTAACTTTAACTCCGAAGAGTCAGTGATAGCGTTCAATCGCTATCACTGACTCTTCGAAGTTGGTAAAAGTGAAACTTCTCATCAAATCTTTAATGTTGGGGAAAATACGGAAATCACAAGGTGCTAGGTCGGGGCTATGCGCAGGATGGGTGACGAGTTGTACTTTTTCGAAAGCTAAAAATGACTTTGTTTTGTTGGCCGTGTGTGAAGAAGTGTTGTCATGATGTAGGAGAACGCGGCTTTTGGGTCGTCTTTCGCGAACTTTTTCTAACACCCTGGGTAAACAAATGGTAGAATACCACTCGGCATTAACACTCTTTTGATCTTCAAGTGGAATTGTACAGATGGGACCCGTAGCTGAGAAAAAAAACGCGATAATATTTTTACCAACGTTTCTCGCCTGCCTCACTTTTGTTGGCCTGTTCTCATTTTCAAACACCCATTCACAAGATTGCTGTTTTTTTTCGGGTTCAAAACAATAAATCCACGTTTCGTCTCTTGTGACAATGTCATAAACAGCATTAGAATGTCCGTGGTCGTACTTCAGTAGCATCTGTAAGCACCATTCAACGCGAGCCCGTTTCTGCTCCGCTGTCAGTTCATGAGGGATCCAACGACAACAAAGTTTCCGAACTTTCAATTCTTCGTGTAAAATTTTCTGAACTTGGCTCATACCAATCCCCAATAGTCCTCGAATTGTCTCATAGGTAATCCGCGGGTTTTCTTCAATTAGCCGCTTAACAGTAGCCACATTATTTTCGTTGACGGCAGTTGAAGGCCGCCTTTCACGAAATTCGTCATGTAAAGAAACTCGACCTCTCTCAAATTCAGCAAACCATCGCCTCACGGTGCTCAAACAAGGTGCTTCTCTCCCAAAAGCATTTTGAAGACGAGCGGCACAGTCTTGCGGAGAGAGAGAACTTTTAAAATCATAAAAAATCATCGCTCTGAAATCTTTTCGACTTAATTCCATTTTCGTTGTGTACGTAGAACTTTGATGTGTGATAAAAAACAATTGACAAATGATTTCCCGCGAATTGTTTTTTTTTATGACTAAAAAGGTTGTAACGTTTAAAAATATATAACATTCGAAATTCAAATAGTTCCGATTAGCTAGAAGTGCAAAACTTTTAGTGTGCCCCCATGTACCTCCGCCACCGAGGCGTTCTGTGGTGGTTTGGTTTATTATTAAATTTTATGCGATGTTATCTAATGTAGCTACTGCACTAGGTTTTTACAAGAAAATAAGGTACTAAATAGGGGCTGGTAGTTGTACAAGCTCTAATTAACTGGGTATCCACGTAGAACAGCTAGTCTACGATATTTATGCTAATGAGACTTATAACGGCTGTAGAGTTGTTAACTGACTAGTGTTATGCAGAACTTTATTAGCTACTATTTTTTAAATAAACTACATAGCTAGATTATAAAGTTCGTATTTATTTTCACGGTGTTGCTTATGTTTTTAAGTTAACGGGACTTGGATTTCGTTCAGCTACCGCTTAGAACTTTTATAACCGACTTCAAAAGAAGGAATAAATTCTCAATTCGACTGTATGTTTTTTTAGCCTAAGAAGATTACCTTAGAAACAATTTAGGCGTTCATGTAAGCAGGCATACAAGCAGCCATACCGTGCCATTCAAGGTGTTTTCTTGTAGCATTTGGATTGACTTATGTGACGATTGAGATACGAAAACTTCGCCTGCCGACCATGCAAAAAAAAACAAAATTGTAAGTTACTGCTACTGTGTTTCTTTGCTCGGTTTAGTTATTTTTAAACTGAAAGTTTTGCACGCGATTCAGAGAGAGACGTTGTCTGTATTTCCTCTTTTTAAGTCGGAAGCAGTTTAAAATTAGTATTTATTTTTCTATATCTATCTACCATATAGGGTTGAGTGGAATGGTAACTGGATCTTACGATAACTTAAAATAATTTGCAAAATTTCGTGAAACGACGACGTAGGTATCAATGTAGTTTTTTTGTCATATCGCTAAATTCTTTCAGTAAGGCGAGGTAAAAATGGAATTTTCGACGTCTTTCGTGATGTCGTGGTTCCCTAAGGAATTCAGGTGAAATCCCTGACATACTCATTTCCTTGCGGCATTTGGATAGGAAAAAAAATTACGATTTGAAAGTAGGTAGATGTAAGAAAATGTTCTTATTTGTTTGGACGGGTTCCATTTTCAAAATATCAGCATGAAGTTCGTCACTGCCCTGCCCGGTAACTTTCCCTAAACTAATAGGAGTTGGTGTAGTGTTGTTTGGTGAGCGGCGATCTGTTTCATTAGTCTGAAAGTTAATCCCAGCGGAGCTCGGTAAATAAGTGATCGCGTGTTCTGCCCTGCCGAACTGAAGAGCGCGCCATTAAACAACGATAGAATAGTCACAAATCACGTATGCGGTGCGGTGGCCCAGACGGATAGTCCGCTTAGAACAATCCGCCATTTTGATCACGCACACAGACAAAGTAAGTTTACAGGCGAATCCTGTGAGAATCGGTCACGCGGCGAGTCGCACTGTCGCAACTCGTGAGTGTTATTGTTTTGTCGACCTTGGTGCAATTTTCCACATGATGAATTTTGTTTTTGGCGGGTTCTGTCAAGTAGGTATAGCATATCTACTTGATTTTATAAATTCATGCGAATATACTCGTAGTAGTTACTCTAGGCGGTCAGGCAAGCTTAGGAAAAATTACTTCTGTAAGTAAACTCTTTATTTTGTAGTATAGAGGCTCTACAGTAGTGGCTAGAACTACTTATAGCCAGTACTGTAGAGCCTCTATGCGCCTGATGTGAGATCCGCCATTGAAAACTATTTTGTGTGTGTGATGTATGTGCCCCTGACTCTCGAATCTAATAATTCGCATTAGTTACATTAACTGCAGCAATTTTCCAATCAATTGTTATTTTGAAATAAGTTTGTCGGTGTTTTCTTAATTTTAGAAGTTTTTCTTGTTTACAAATTTATTGCACAAACTTACATTGCAAATCAATAAGGTTTCCATACCAAAACTGAACCTTAAAGTTTGCTTTTAATTATTTTATTAACAAGTAGGCTCCACTCCAGCCTAGTGTCCCTAATGCGCTAGCAAAGCAAGCCAATTTTTAAAATACAAACCACGATGTTTAGGATACTACGATTAAGAAATAAAAACTTTATTTATAAAACATAAAATACATTTTTTTTTCTCATAAGTAAATGTATTTTTTTCAGGTACGGTGTTGCTGTTCATGAAGTAAAGGAAAATGTTTCTGCTGTGGAGAGTCAAAAAAGGTCCAAGGTTTGATGTCTAATTATAAAAAAATTATATAACTCACGAAAGCGTGAGATCTTACGTAATTTCATAAACTATATTTTAATGTAATACTGTTTAATTATAATAATGGAAACAGCTTGGCACCACCACGTCGCAGTGCCTACTTACTCTACTCTCAGCAAAGGTCAAATTCTGTAAATAGCTCGGCACCACCTCCAGAAACTACTCTTTCAAATTAAACCTTGCCTTTTAGGAGTTTTTACTTATTATTTATGCCTTTTTATTACTTGAAATGCATTATTTTTCTGTGCGAGATTTACAATGATCATCATAATTTACCTCATTCAGCATGTCTATACAAACAAAGATAAGTAATCCCATAAAACAATTAGTAGTTAACGTCAAAGTTATCGTCAAAGTTAGATGGTGCCATCGACCTTTGTCTAGACAATTGCACCCAGACGACAGTTTGTTTATGCATAGGTACTTTTCTGAAAACAAACATCCTGGTAAAAATAGGAAAAGCTCCTTGAAGCGAAAGCTTAAAAAATAAAAATGTTCTATAGGGGGTTATTCCGAACTCCTGCAGTCTCGCCGGTTGTCGATGGACTCTTTGTTGTCTGGGACGACGTCCTGGTAATAGTGTACGAGTTACGACGGGTCTAGATGCAATTAAGTCTAGCACAATTTCGTTCTAAACTTAAACGTTTTACTGAAGCAAAGAATACATTTTTCACATATCAGTGTGGGCTTGGACCGCCTAAGGGTTTAGAATGGTATAGTAAATATCAACCAAAACCAAAGTTTTTGAGGCGGCTTCGTTTTTGGTTGGTATTTGTTTTTTTCGGATGCCTCCGTGGCCAAATGGTTTCAGAGCTCGGGGGTCCCGTGTTCAATTCACAGGTCGGGCAAAGTATGTTTTCGGAACATAGCCATTTTTCGTGTTTGTGATCACCAACCTGCATTTGGCAAGCGTTGGTTAAGCCAATACCCATCAATTGTAGCGATGACTTGATTTCAATGATGGAGGCCTTCGCCCAGCAGTGGGACAGTGTATAGGCTAAGTACTAATTACTATTTGTTTTTATAAGTATGTTTAACTAACGGATTTCCCCAGTTGAAAAAAAAATGAAAATAATGGGTGGAAGGGGGCCGGGTGATCGGTGCGCTTGTTGTAGGCCATTTCACCAATCTCCCCGGCCCCTCCTTACAGTAGGTCTTTAGCTAGTCCCATTTTTACGGCGTCCCGTTGAATCTTCCCGTGACTCTGCAGAATCTGGCAATCTGATCCACCAGTCAGTTTTTTCAAATCTTCTCAATGACACCCATACCATAGGTCAAGCTCTAATTCGTTTGGGTTTCAAATGGGTTCTAAATTGTTTCAGAGTTATGTTTTAATTTCATATTTTTATGTTTATTCAAGAATGAAAAGAGTAAACATTTCAACAGGCAACTCCGCCCTGAAGTTTTCTACAGGGTGTCTGACTGAAGAGTTCCACACTTGTTGAATGAATGCTTTGTTGTCTGTCTGGCCCACAGCCACGACGCGTCAGGAAGGCGCCGCAAGAAAAACCGTTTGATAAAGTTTTCCGAGATTAATACCCTTTTTATTCTGGATAGCTCCGAAGCTGGTAACTTTAAATGACAGATTCGACTTAATAAGATTAAAACATTATCACTTATTTATCCTTCATTTGCGACTGGCGTGGAACAGAAATTTTGGTTCCTCTACCAGAGCTTGTTCAGTAGGTTTCGGAGACTGAAAAAGTAAGATCATATCTTCAAATATCAGAATTTCACCTTGAGGGTTATATTATTTATGTCTTTTAAAGTAAAACTGTTTCATTTCATTACCCCTAAAAGTGTAATCCAAATGCCTCTAGACACGAGAGTGCCCATATGTTAGGCTACTTTTAATACCTTAACCGTAAATCTTGATAACTCGCACTTTTATCTTGGTCATTACAATTTTAGAATCGTTAAAAGCTGTCTAGACGTAGTACTGTAACTAAGCTGCGATCAGTTCACTAAGTGTAAGTTGACAATTTAGCAAATACCGCGTAATCGAGGCTTTCCAAAGAGATACGGACTTTATTGACGTCAAGACATGTTTTTTTAGTTCTCAGCACACGAAGTGCTATGCTAAGATTCACTGTTAAGATTCTTTAAACAATTCTGCAATATACAGAAAGTATAGTCTGCTTAAAAATGAAATTCGTTGCAGACGAATTCACGCAGTATGCGTGAAGAGACAAAAATAAAAATGTGTCCTTGTATAGTATTTGGCTTGAAATAACCTATCGCTGCTTACTTACTCGTTCATCGTAAACAATGAAAAACCCATTACCGCAAAAAGCGTAGGTAAGGTCATTTGTCAACAGAATTTTGTGAGATAAACTGCGAACGCTGTATAAAAGTATTTTCGGTACCCGCAACTCTTTCATCGGGAGTTACTCAATAATGCCATTGTGGTGATTAATGTGGTATGTGTTTAAATTTGATCGAAAATGAAATTATAAGAAGATGCGAGATCCTATCATCATATGTATCGTGTATCCTATTTATCATATGATCAATGTAGGTCTGAGTCTGAACTGCACCAATAGGTACTGTTTAGTATAGGGTTAGGAGCTCCAATCAGGCCAGACGTCTCCGTTCATGTAGCCTAAGCTCTAAGAACTTACGATACTAGAGATATTACTTATTTATATCGTACCCCCAAGTTTTTAGGCAATGTGCAATAACAGAAGAGATAAGAGCCGAACCCCTAGGCGAGTAAGTTCAACTTTTTTCCAACAGTCCTTCCGAAGGGTTTTTTTTCCCATTCTTAATTAAATAAAACAGTAATTTTGTTATATAATTAGTCAAATAATTAGTGTTTATTGTATTACAGCTTTGTTTAGTGTGTTCTAATAATAGAAATGTGAATTCATCTGAAAAGGTAAAATTTGGCGATTATACTTTAAAAGCAAATGTATCCGCGAACAATGTACCCAAATTTATGTTCACAATAAAGTTCATTTAATTTTTCATTTCATTTATAAATCATTCAGTTAGTCATTACGGTTAAAACAATTTTATGAACGTAAACTTAGAAAATTCTTGATTTTTCGCGTGTAAACCGTGAATTTCACAAATAGCGCGGCGGTCCCTGCAAGTCGCCATAACAATAAATCAGTGTGGTCTGCTGTGAAATCCTGTGTTTACGTTATCCAGCAGCTTACTGTTTAGTAGTATTTCTCTAAAGCTACTCAAAGATTTCTTTGTTTTATTCGCCGTGGCAATCTAATCCTCTTTTTTGCTTAAGTAAATTTTAAGCAAATGCAGTTTCCGAACTAAAAAGATTACAAACCATTTAAAACATTGTTTAGAACTCCACCCGTTTCGTTGCACAGTAATTGTGTCATATTGCTTATGGGGTCAGGCTCATCTAGTGAGTTATAGGTTAAATCCTGGATCATCCGATTGTGCAGAAATAAATTAATTTAATCTCTAATATGTAGTACTCAGAAAACACCCACAACAATACACAAAAATGCTGCCAACAATAACTCCGTCAGTCTTTGCAGTTGACAGCGACTAAAGTGAAGCTGGAATCTAGAGAAAAGCAAAATCCAATTACTTATCCAGTGCAAGTAAAAAGCATTATGCTTGTTTGCCACCAGATAAATGTATGCAGCTATGCTACGAGGATGTGCTAGCTTGCATATGCTCGTAGCATAGCTACGAAACTATCAGACCGTTTCCACTGATGCTATGTAAAGGCCCGTATTCACTTTGATTAGTGCGAGTGCAAGTGATAAGTGTAGGTGCTTAGTGAATATGAGAAAACACGTAGACAGCGATGGGTTATTGCGAGTGGTTAGTATCCTGCGTCGAGAAGTGATTAGAAGCGTGTTCTATTTAATCGCACTAATCAATCGCTCTCCACACGTGTTTTCTCATAATAACTAAGCACCTGCACTAATCACCTGCACTTACTACTAATCAAAGTGAATACGGGTCTTAATGTAACGGAGCAAGTGAGATGTGCTACGAAATGCGCCGAGATGCGCAGTTCGACGGTAAGAAAGACCCCACACTAGCGTTCTTTGAGCGTCGGCGATCCCCCCACAGTAGCGGTTTTGGGTGCCGGGAAGACGCAACGCCCCAAAACGCTAGTGTGGGGGGGTCGCCGGCACGACGCTGACGCTCAAAGATCGCCAGTGTGGGGTCTCTCTCAGGAAGGCACAACAGCATGCATCCATAGCACGTCGTATCCACAGTACGCATCCATTCATATAAAAAACACAGCTTAGTAGAACCAGTTTCCAACAGTGCTATGTTATGTGAACCAATAAGATTAGTGGATATCAGTCGCATCTACAGCAACGTAGAACGTAGCATAGCTCACCTCTAGTGGAAAAGCACACATACTCGTACATTTTAGATTATCATAAAATAAAATCGAAACGCAAAACAAAGAGATTGACTTAGACATTTTCCTAGATACAATATAAGAGTATAACATCAAAAATGTTTCGCTCCTGCTGCGAATATTTCGTACTTTACATCAATATTTATGAATATTTAAAAAAGTAAGTTTGAACGGAGCATTTTCCTATCAACGATATAAGAAAATGTATGTGTTGTGTTTTTTGGATTTTTGTGATGAGTGAGAGCGACAGCTCGGAGCGCGTGTGGTCCCGAGTTTAAGTCTGGTTAGAACCATATTTTGCTTAAATGTAAAATTTGCGACTAACTCTAACTCTCCGGTGAAGGAAAACCTAAGTAACCTGGATCCCGGGAGGCTCGCCATCTACCACGTTCTCTTGGCGAAACGTAGGCTTCTGATTGTTTCTGACTACCCCGTTTAAGTTAATAATTATTGTAAGCGGTGGTATGTATAATGTGAAATTCAATACTTTAACAAATTGTAAAATGCTTTCTTCTGAGGAACAACATTGGGATCCATTAACTTCCTCCCGCAGTTCTCTGTATCGTGTATAATGTAGTTTAGCAAACAAAGTTATGATGAATCAACAAGAGAATATAAAGGGACCTTTCTCTCGTCGCAGACGCTAAACTTCCCCCCACCTCCCTAAAAACATGTCTAGTTCATAAATAAACCCCGAATAATGTCAGACTCACAACTGTCCAACTGGAAATTGAGTTTGTCAATGAATAAGCAGCACGAATTGCGCCTTCAATGGCACTGATTTCTCTGTTTAGTAATAATTGAAAATACGCGCCTCCGTGGCTGAGTGTTTTCAAACAGGGCTTGGAAACCGGTTAATTTTTCAAACCGTTTTCGTCCAAAATACCTAAGAACGTATTGGTTTTGTTTCCGTTCGAACGGGAACGTAATAAAAACGATTTAGAAGAGGAACGAAATGTAAATCGTTCTCGCTCAATATACCGGTTTTAACCGGTTTTTGGTATTAAATACGTTCAATATGAAACTAGGAATAATATTTTACAGCCACGCTGCTTAGTCACGGGTCCAGTCATTATAGTTCGAACTAAAGAACATTTATGCAATAATAAGGGAATTCATTTTGTTGTCTAACGAATAGATCTACCACTATGAAATATTTTCATTCTAAGATAAATAAAAATTGACGCTATGTATGAATTTTTGCTGGCACGCCACAAGCCTCTGTTCATTGTGGAATAAACCGGTTTTTTCCGTTCTCATAAAATGTTCCCATTTCGTTTGCGTTCCGAAGAAAACACTAGCAAGGAACCATTCGGAACGTTTTAAAAGTGGTGATTAAGCCAATACGGATCCATTGTAGCGATGACTTGATTTCAATGATTGAGGCCTTTGCCCAGCAGTGGGACACTGTCCCACTTCCAGACAACATTTAGATAGAAGACGTTCTATTTCACGAAGACCTTTTTACTATGATGTGTACATACACCGTGTCACTAGTATCAATTGTTCCCGCTCAGAGCAGGCACACTAGCGATTTGACACACTGATGTCAGTTCATGTCACTACTACAAGCATAGTGAAACGGTCTTCGTAAAATAGACAGACTGTACAAGTTTGGGGGCATTTATGTATTTGTGAATATACCTGTCTCCAAACTATACATACCGCATCGATTGTCACAGTAAGTGTGATCGCGGTGAAGTGCTAGTGTATATTTAAAAAAAATTAAAAGCAGGCTTTAAAGTAACATCAACAAGAAGTTGTACCGTAGGACGTAGCTTCTCACTAATACGGGATTTTGCTAAATTAGACCCCTAAGGGCTCGGTTTTGGGGATGATATTTTTTTTTTGTATAAAACTTCGTTACTACCAGTGCTAATAGGAGTCTCAAATTTTGGACAAGGGTTCTTTATAGGACGTAGGTTGTAACCACGACGGGATTTCGGGAATAATAACCTGTATGTCATAAAATGAACACGGGCGGAGCCGCGAGAGGAAATCTAGTTATTCATAATTTATACACTATTTATTTATTTATTTATTTATTTATTTATGAAAACATTCCGTGCCGGCTTACAGATACATTCCAACACGCCGGCAGGTTAAATATATACAAAAATCTTATACAAATTACAAAAACAAGTAGACAAATACAATAAAATAGGAAAAAAAAATGCATTCAATTAATCAGGCAATAATGATACCATAAAAAATAAAATAATTCAATTAAATAATATTATAATTTATGTCAACTAAATTTCGTCAAAAATGCTGGTTGAGGTACTGGTATGCGGCGGCCATCAAGCGCCCCAGACCATCAGCAAATAGATCGATGGAATCGATCGAACGAACGAACTACAACAACAATACAAATACAGCCTTATACGTCCCACTGCTGGGCACAGGCCTCACCTCAACTATGAGGTGGTACGAGCCATACTCCAACACGCGGGCTCAGTGCGGATTGTTGAAGAGATGAATGTAAGGCCAGTGATAAACCTTACTGTCAGATGTTATTAAGCCGCCTTTTCAGGCCTCTGACTAGGCGACTGATATCTTGCGACGTCAGCCTGTTTAACGTGCCTTCCGAAGCACGGAGATGCCCGAAAAACACATCACTTATTTTCGGTCGGGATTGAATTTCGGTCGGGATGGGTCATAATTTATTATACAGTTATATTATATTATACGTTTTTTATAGAGAGATGTCACCCTGTCTTGCGTATAATCTGTGTCTGTGTCAGGCTACAAAACACTTTACACATTTAAACTCACATCAATTCATCTCGAACGTAACATGTTTTCCTATTTCTAGATTACATGCTTATGAAGTTTATCACTTACGCCGCTCCAGACTCCCTCAAGGGCAGAAGGTCTTCGGCTTCGGTGCTGCACTTATTTTATCATTCCGAATGATTCATGTGATTAGATACAAATCTGCAAACACAAGTGAGACGTTCAAGGTCCTCTTTGTTTTGTACTTCACTGTCTTATTTATTCACTTGATGCAGTCATATTAGTGATTTACAGTTTAAGCGTGTACTATACTTTATTGGGTTCAGTGAGCTGTACGTTATTGTATTTTTAGAGTTTTTTTTAGGGATTGATAACAGTTAAACCATTTTTATGTTCGACCTAACTTAAAAAACAACTCTACTACTACAAAACTTTTGCATGGATTCGAAAAATAGTATCTACACATTCACTCAAAATGTACATAACTGAATACTTATTCTAACCTTAACAGTAGAAAACCACTCGTTTTATAATAATACATTATTATCGTTTCATTATTGTACGTCCCTTTTACTAAGAGATCAAATTAAGAGTAATTGTTGAACCACATCTAATTTTAGTTAAAGCTGTTTTAATGTATCTTCGTTAAGGCAATTTAGCTGTTTTATGAGGATGAGCCATTCTGCTTTAATTGATGCTGCTTTGTTTTATGGCTTGAGCCTAATGTATTTAATTGTAACCAAAATAAAAGTAAGAGCAACTAATTCCGAGTAGAGGTATATTGTTGTTGAAGAATTCCATTTCTCGTTGCAATTATTTTATTGTATTGTAGAGTGAAACGAGTTTTTTTAGACCCCATGTGTCATTACCCGCCCTTGCTGAGACTTCTGTGTACGTGACTGAAAACAACAACACAGGATAAAAGTACCCTTCAAGTCACCCGCTTTAAATAAGGGTATGACTATAGGCACTCAGAACACATGCAGACACATCTGATTTGTCAACGGATATGCCGATGGTTTGCTGATGGCTTCCACTAGCCGAAACCACAACGCTTTTGTCCACATTGTCTGAGGCTTATCCGTTCTTTTTGTGAAAAAAAATCAGACTATACAGTCTTAATTGACAACGCGGTTTATGATGGTACAGGGGCCGTATTACCATCTCTGAAAGCCAGTCAAGTTAATTTCATAAACTGAGCGTAGCGAGCGATTTCGTAATATGATCTTTAATATTCAGCCAGTCAGCGGTTACCTGTCAATAATGCATCCTCTAGGCCAGATATTTACTGACGAAATTGCTCGGTACCGTCAGTTTAGGATATTAACTTGACTAGCTATAAGATATGGTAATACAGCCCCAGGTCTGTCCAATAAATGTCTGTTCACTGTTCGTTTTGTTTCTCTGATGTGGACTGAAACTCTGAAATAATAAATAACGGACAATAGAGTGCTTGGGAAGTGTTGTGCAATCAAACGATCTCATCCCATTGACCTCGTCACAGTTTATCCAACTGCAGTAATTCATACTGACAAAGACTTCCTTTAGTGTCATTCTGGCATTCGCAGTTAATTCCGAAGTTTGTCCAAGTGTCATGTCTCAAATTACACCTATTCAAACAGTAGTCGCTATTCACAAGGTATTGGTTATTTCGATATTCAATATTGGTGTCAGGGCGAAGTTTTACGCACATCATACTTGCAAGTCTGTACTTAGTAAAGGTCCCAAGGTAAGTGCGTTCAAAAGTTCCACTTTTAGATATTGGCTATATTTTGTGAGCATTCTAGTGTTTATCAGCGTGTAAAGGTTTTGATAGCGTCGGACGAAGTGTTGTTCTCTTCTGCTTATGATCATATTATTCATTAGATAAATATATAATGTGTTTGTAACTAAGTTATTTAGAAAACTACTGAGATAAATTTGCAACATGATATTCAGGAAAAGAAGACAGCAGCTTTGATTTCATGCTCGTTCATTCTGAGTGCATACCCAAATCAATATTTAATTCACTGTTAGCACGTCAAGTCATCGTTAAGTCAAGTCAGTACTAGTCAGTAGTTGAGGACGATGCAAAAAAATCTTTAAATGGTTTTACAATGTGCAAGTAAAGCCCCTTATAAAAGCACACCGCTTATTGCAATCCAATTATAAAATGTACAACCTGAAGTTTGAAAAATTAAGATTAAATATTAAATAAAACGTCATCGCTGAGAATGAAGTAGGGTTCGTAAGACAGTACGATGTTGCAGTTTTTTTCTGAATAGAGTTACAAAATCATGCCATATGTAAAGTCGATAGCTTGAGCAGTTCTGTGATCCACAGTCGATAACCTGAGCCGCTTGACCGCCTGTTCCGTTTTCACTATTTCGGCACGGACTCCTAAATGAAAATGGAGGTCACAAATTCGAATGACTGTTGAAACAATTAGCCTCCTTCTGCTTTTTGTCAAACATGGCGAATGATGCATTGTGTAAAATATAGGTCTTACGAGCTCAAACCACTAGGTAATTTACGTTCGTGAATCATTGATACGGGACTTAACGGTTCGCGCGTCAACCGTTGTCATCATTCGTTCACCTAATGACGGCTCATTACTTTCATGTGACATAGTTTTTCGTCCCACTTGCATTATTTGCCTGCTGAAAGGAGTGAGTTTTATAACTTGATATTATATTGTAGCCTGAAAACTTCCTCATTTCTAATACGAATGCGTTTGATCTAAAGTTCAAATTAAAATAGTTGGATCACAATATACTCAGGTATAAAATAGGGTAAAGGCGTCCCCATTTAATGTCACCAGGTATCGTCTTTTTTTTTTTATGTAATCGGGAGCAAACGAGCTAGAAGGTCACCTGATGGAGAGTGATCACCTCCGCCCATGGACAACTGCAACACCAGAGGTGTCACCGATGCGTTGCTTGCCTTAATCGTCGCCTTGGTCCTTGGCAGTCTGTATTATTGTCAGGCTTATTAGAAGTGATGTTCTTCTCTGAGCCCTGAGATCAGTTGGCTTGTGCCAGACATGTCCAGCCTACATAAGCTTAGCATCGCTGTTTGCAGGACTATAATTTGAGTTCTACCATCCTCTCTTAGAGTAATATTGAAATAATCATTCTCATACGTCAAGTTCTGAGTTGTATTCATCTGAGGATGACATATTATGACATACGTCATATCAGGTAGGGGTTACAGTTACCACATCCTATGAATACGTGCAACACTAGAGGTATTTATTACTCGTTCATTGCCGATCCTGTACGACATTAGCCTTTTTTGGGATACTTTTGTATTGCGAGCAGGTCCTCGATCTGATCTACATCAGCTCTTCAATGAGCTCTGGCTCTGGTGGAGGTATTTGCATCCAGACGGGCACGTCAATTACGATCGTAGGAAGGAAGAGTGGTATAAGCTGCGCTTCATTGCCCTGGAGGCACTCAAATAATATCAATGAAACAGTATAAGTTTATTGTGTCAATTTGATTGCGAAATCAAAACTTGTCCCGCGTGTGACTAGCCCATTACGTTCCATCGAGACAAAGCGATGTCAACGCCCGCAGGACGATGACCGCGCCAGTCGCAGGTAGCTCTACGCGATGCACTTTTTGTAAACTTCTTAATCTCACTCACTCAGTTCAGCCTTGGGGCTACAGCATTCGCTTATATCCAGTCAATTTAATTCCCTAAACTAAGAGTAGCGAGCAATTTCGTCAGCAAATATCCATCCTAGAAGATGCGTTCGTTTGTGCCAGGTTACCGCATTACGAACTTAGCGTACCGTACCGTTCGACAGAGGCAAAGAACACGCTTGCGGTGCAACTTTGTCTGTCTGTCATAGATGCAGCAATTACTCAAACTAACAACGTTGCAATTGGAAATTGAAACGTTAGTTTTAATTTTTAACGTTGCAGTACGTTAAAAATGACTTCCATTCGTCACAAACCATTTTTGTTGTTTTTTTCTTCGTACATTGCGACGTCGTCTTGCGTTCCTCTTCATATTTTATCTGATTTGCCACAATAATTTAAATGTTTATGTCTATTTGACTCGTAACGTTCATGAATGAACGACCTCATGTTATTGTTTTATCATCATCATCCGTGCGGTCTATCTCGGTTTTGAACCCACACTGGTGTGTGGGGGGTCCCAGGGTTCGCCTTTCTTATTTTTTGGCCCACTTCGCGCGGTCTTGTGCATCCTCCGTGGTAAGTTTGTTGGCACGCATGTCACCCTTAACGACGTCGAGAAACCGCTTCTTGGGTCGACCTCTTCTACCGGTACCTGGCCAGGGGCAGCATGGGTAGACATCTGTTGCACACGTAGTTTGCCGATCTCCGTAATACATGACCATACCAACGAAGGCGGCACTCCTGCAGTTTGTCTGCGATGTCACAAACACGAAGGCTGCCGCGGATGTGGGTGTTCCGCCCGCTATTTTTGCGTGAGACTCCACACATCCACCGCAGCATCTTCATTTCCGTGACGCGCAGCTCCTGCTTGTGTCGCTCTAGTAACGGCCATGTTTCACTGCCATATAAAAGGACAGGCCTAATGATGGTTTTATAGACCTGCCCCTTTGGCAATTTGGGGTCACAAATGACACCAGTCACCTCACGCCATTTGGCCCAAGCCGCGGAAATTCGGGCTCTGACGTCGCGGTCGATGTCCCCGGACGCGCTTAACACAGATCCCAGGTATTTGACACGGTCCGTGCGCTCGACCACGTCAACGCCTATGCGGACCGACTGGGGATTTGTGGTGTTGCAGGCCATGTACTCTGTCTTCGCCACATAAAGTTTCAGACCGCCGTTTTCAAGTGAATTCTTCCACCCGTTGTCCCAGCCGTCCCCCGTCCGAGTCTGCTAGCGCAATATCATCAGCATACATGAGCAACCAGGGTGGTTGCTCGTGGTGGTCGTGGATGCTGTTTGACAGAACGTCTAATATTACGCTGAACACAAACGGGCTAAGCACGGAGCCTTGGTGTAGGTACTCCAACGGTGATAGGGAAAGGAAGCGTGTCACCAACCGCAGTCCTAACTATGGAACTGGAATCGTGGTACATGTCCCGGATAATATCAATAAAGACTTCGGGAACGGCCCTGGACCGCAGCGCCCAGCCGATCATCTCACGAGGGACACAGTCGAAGGCCTTCTGCATGTCTAAGAAATGGAGATGCAGAGGTGTATTCTTCAATCTGTATACCTTCATGAGCGTTCTCAAGGCAAATACGGGGTCCATGGTCGCGCAACCCGGTCGAAACCCATACTGACACTCCGAGATTGTACACTCCTGTCGAATCCGAGAGTCCACAATGCGCTCGAGGAACTTCATGGTGTGGGACATCACCTTTATGCCGCGGTAATTGCTGCACTCCTGCACCGAGCCCTTGCCCGTGAAGACCGGCGTGATAATACTCAGTCTCTATTGGTCAGGTATCTTCCCGGTGAGGAGATTGCGGTTGAAAAGGTGGGTAAGTATGCCCACACCACGAGAGCCCATCGATTTCCACGCTTCGATAGGGACTCTATACGAGAGCTTTCCGGTTCTTCATGCGGCGAAGAGCCGACTGGACTTCATCAGGCGTTACCGGGGGCACTAGTCTCTGATTTGGAGGGAGTTTAGGTGGCTGCACCTCTTTGTGCTGCTTGTTGAGCAGCTCGTGGAAATAAGAGCGCCATCTCTCCTTCACCGCGCGGTCCTCGCATAGCAGTTTACCGAGTGTCATTTACACAGCGGCACATGTAAATATCCTGGGCCGCTTTGACTCTCGAACGAGCTTCTGCCCCTCAGACGACTCTAACTTATCGTACAAAGGACGTAAGTGGTCACGTCTGGCTCTGGCTACAGCTCATTTGAAGGCACGTTTGGCGTCCCTGTATGCGGCGCGATCTTCAGGAGATTTGGACGCTTGCCACGCTTTGAAGAGAGCTTTCTTTACCCTGATCTCCTTCTGGACTGCTTCGTTCCACCACCAGGTCTCCTTGTCAAGCCCACGTCCACCCCGAGACACAACCAACGCCACCCTCGCCACCCCGGTAATAGCTGCCTGACACCTATTCCAGAGCTGTTGCCCGGACTCACTATCTGCTGCGATGCACAGGTCACCGACAGCGGCAGCAAAGTCATGGGATCTGGCTCCTTCAAGCAGCCACCACCTGGTTCGGGGCGTGCAGCGCTCCCGGCATTTGCCTCGAGGCTTCACTCGCAGGTCCATCACAAGTAGACGGTGTTGGGCACTAAGACTCTCTCCGGGTATGACCTTACAGTTAGCTACTTTGCCGATCTGGGCTCTCCTGGTGAGAAAGTAGTCGATCTGGGTTGCGCTCCTACCGCTCTTGCAGGTGATCAGATGATCGGGACTTTTTTTGAAGAACGTGTTCACGACGGCCAAGTCGGCAGCCATACACGTCCAGAGAATTTCTTCGCCTTCAGTGTTAGGAGTACATTTAAGTACAAGTTGCTTTAGCTGTCTGGCTTAATTGATGCATAGCCTTTCTGCATTCACCTCGGTGGTACTCTATATTGTATTAATTGCTATTATGTGTTTTGCAATTAGACATCAAATACTGCATCATAATTATAATATAAGCTGTCAAATAACTAGCAGATGCGATCGAGTCGCAAACGTCACAGTGCCAGCAAGTGAACGAAGGACGTCACCAGCACCACTTCACAAATTACTTGTAAAAACAAATGAGGAGGTGAATATCAAAAGGTACTTTATTCTTGACCACCTTTTGATCAAAGGGCAATGTTACCTTTGGATATCGACCTCCTCAAACGCGATCCTAGCTCTGCAGATAAAAAATATATAACGCAGTTTTAACTGTTTGCATCAATCAGTAAATTTGAAGTGCAGTGCAAATACCGTTCGGCCATTCGATTCCATTGATCGATGTGTGTAATGTGATAAAATAGCCTTTGGAAAAACAATTGGGAAACTTGGTATGACATTTAAATATTCTTTAAGATTCCAGTCAACAATATAGTGTTATAGATTTGTTTTAATTTATTCTAAAAAATCGTCAGACAACAAAGTTATTGTCATGGTCTCGAAATATGGATAAATATACGAGGTGTTACGAGGTACCAGGCAAAGATTCAAACTGGTAGTGTCTTCCAGCCCAGCACACCCAATCTTTCATTTTCGTGCTCGATTGCACGAAAGTGAAAGAATGGGTGCTTGGTGCACGAAAATGTCTACTTATATTTTTTCCCTGTCAACCGCAAGGTTTAATAAAGTAGGTATTACTTACGTAAAGTAATTCGATTACTAACACAAATGGCGTTATATAATCAGTTTGAAGGTAAAGGAAGTTATTTCTGTAAAGTCAATAAGAAGTTAGGGCAACTTTGTAGCCCAGGTTTACTTTGAGGATGCCGCGCCGGTGAAATATTGTGTTAAGTTTTACTAAAATGTTCTTCGTTAAATAGAATTGAAAACATATTTGTTGAAAGTATTTTGTCATTCCTCAGTAGTAAACGTCCGGGAAAGAATGTGTATCAGAAAAACCTTACCCTTCCTTGAACCTTATTCAAAAACAAAGTTGAGTTTTTAAAGGTTTGCTTTACTTGCATTTGTTTGATTCGCTGGAGATGTTAACACCCAGTGACTATTTATTTCGGCTTCATTAACGTCATCCGCCCGCGTTATTAGGGATTTAACATGTGCTCTGTTTTTACAGTTACAGGTAATAAAACAAGTGTCAATAGGGGTCTTAACGTGAGCTTCATCGGTCGTTCAACGCCATTCCAACTGGTAAACATAATATTGTGAGTACAACAATCCTCTTAGGAGCTTATCAAAAGAAGTACTTAGAAATAGTTTGTTCGTGAAACATTTACTTCGCAAGGTCATACTGATTTGACTTTGCAAATACCTAGCATGTATACAGATATTGATATTAAGTAAATACCCAAGCGGTATCAATAAACAATGAAATTATTTCATAAAGATAAAATAATTTTTTAAAATTTCATTTAAAAATCGCTTACGATAACACACGAGATTTAGACCTTTCTATGGAGTTTTTTACCCATAAAAGGTCTAAATCCATTTGGATTACGTTCTAGTGGGTTGTCATACTCCCATATTAATATTGTTAAGAGTATTTTTATAAACATGTTGACTGATTCTGTTAAGTACGTCCTTGACCTTCCGAGAAAGTTAGCCATCTCGTCTTTGATCATCGCGGTATCGAGTGTAAAATCTTCGACCGAAATACCCAAAGAATTAGGCCTAGCTGTTACTACCAAATTTAATGATAGTTTTAGGTCGTAGAATTCCAGTTATTTCACTTATTAGCTAACTTTTTTGTTCAGCTTGATGCGTGGTGCATAAAAAGAGTTTTCCCTAGACAAATGTCTTCCTTGTCAATGACAGTCCGTGTGGAGCCAGTTCAGTTTTCAGCAAACCCTGCGGAAACATTCAACTAGCCTGGCCGTGAGCTGCCCGTTCCTGGTGCATTCTGAGTGTGTGAATGAGTTATTCTTCGGGACATATACTTTGCCCATTGAGCGAAATTGTTCCTTAGCTGGCTTTTACCTAGACTTATTCTCTTGTATTCCCTTTGGATAACCTCGTTACAGTTTGTATCCTTCCAAGAAACTCCGAGCATTTTTCGCTAATAACATCAATGTTCAGGAGGTTTTATTTTGGATAGATTATGAAATTACTATTTTTAGCTACTCATTCAACCAGCATTTGTCGAACCTTTTTCACATTTACGTCAATCATGCCCTTTCCAACACGTGGACATACGTGTGCCATCTGATATCTAAACGTCCAACGGGACATAGCTCGCTGACAGACACTAATGGTCCCGTATCAGAGTTTCGATCGCCTCAACACGGTACTCGCGTGACGCTCAAAATATTGATTTTCTGGTGAGTTGCCTACACGGAGAGGTCCTATTTCACCGATCCGCCTTGGAGGTACAATAAGGCGCGCTGCCAACAACATAAATACTCGTTGGTCCGTATTTATGTTGAGGCACTGCTTACTTAGCGAAGTTGCGATTGCTTGGCTGCGTTACTGGCATCTACACCAGTACGAATGTAGCATGTGGCACTGTCTATTTGTCCATTATTTCATGGCGTCGCATTACCCTTCCTGCTAGTGCATCCGGCGCTGACTATGCTTAACTGTCAGCATGAGAGTTTAACTTTTGAAGTATATTTTTCATGCAACGTCGGTAGCAAACAAACATGACCACCTGATGGAAGTTCTCACCCATGAACGTGAGCAAGACTAGGGGGAATAAAATAACAGCGTAACGAACAATGGTGAACCTCAGGTCCCCAACTGACCGCATTAGTTCACCGAAAAGCGCTGGCTACCTTCAGGACTACACGATCGAGTAGTGGTTTTCCATATGATGACTGAATTTACATCCAGACAGGTAACTGCTTCGAAGTAGCGCAGAAGAGGGAGAAGATACTGTTTAGGGCGAGAAAAATGATGGTCAGTTCTTACAAGTCAGAAATTTGCTAAACTTTAGTTATGAAGTAATCTGCGGGCTTGCCGTGTTTTGAAGTACGAGTAAGAATGTACGTGCTACTAGTCGTACTGCCGTAGTGTCCCGGTGAAATATAGCCCTAAACGGTCCACGGCGGAATGTGATTGTGTCACGAAAGACGAGAGTGCTCAACATCAATCGCTGGAATGGTCTCAACTGTTTTACAGCAAACATTTGTGAGACTGAATAACTCGAGCTAGACCATTGCCAAAATGAATGCTCGACACACTACGAGAAAACTAAAAATGTTAATGTGGTAAGTACCTATCGTATCGTATCTTTAAGTTACGCCTATGACAGATTGGCCCTAAAGAGTAATTAGCTTTAATAGAGAAAAAACCTATTTGCATTAAAGGGCTAGGTAGTGTCTCACTTATTTTCGAAATACCTTTGTTTATAAAAGTTCACAATTTCTGGTAAAATTGGGTGGTTTACGTGGGAACGTCCGTTGGTGTAACAATTTTACTGCATAATTGGAAGTGAGTCAGGTCGAACACAATAATGAGCCCCCTTTGGGCCCGGTATCAACCTTTATTTATAATTCAGGCCACGTAAAAGCACCGTCACTGTGACCTTATATTTGGTAATTAGACAGGTAAATTTTTCTTTACGATTAAAATATTCTTGGTATTATTTTCAGGCAAAGTAGCTTACTCTAACAATGTATACTTCGTAGGTAGACCTGCAAATGCCTACTCCACCACTGACCACGACATTAACATCAACGTATTACACGATCAACATCTTTGACAAGATTGACAATCTCACCTTAATGCATGTTCACTCAGATAGCGACTGTCAAATCAATAAAGTGTAAATACAACAATACAACCTATAATATCTAGGCCCACCGAACTTCGTCTATAACTACGAGCCCCCAGCCAAAGTACGCAAAACCCTGTTTTTAAAGCCTTATGGCGCAAGGTCTATCTACTATCGCCAATGAAGTGGTATGTTAGAAGATTTTCCTCTAGAAGATTAAGTAAAGAAAGCAAATGTGCTGACTGAAATTACCTTGAAGATCCTGTTCTTTTGTTTTGCCTTGTCTAGCTTCATCAATATTTTCTTAAAGTTTCTCTTTCTAAATGTATCTCTTTAATTGAAGCACAATAGCTTTTGCAAGTTGTTATTACAAACAATCATAGCTTTCATAACTAAAACAGTTAAATTACTATTTCTCATATTGTAATGGAAGTTGTTTTCATGCATAATTTACATTTAACTCTACACGTGTAAAACTCTACGCGTGCTGGAATATGTTAAGCAAATTGACGTTAGTTTGATGGACATGATTGTTTCATCTTCTCGTTTTCTGTTCTCAATCTTGCTATTATGCAATGCAGCTTAATTAAATGATTTTTTATGATGATAAGTTGAAAGTTTAATGCTGATTGCAGTTTCCTAAAAAGTTTGTTCAGCCATTCATTCCCTAGAGTAATAATGTCTTTTGGCAATAATCGTTTAAGAGGCGTGAAAAGCACATTATAAGAAACTTCCATCGTTAACAAAAGCCATATTCTAAACAAGAAAACACCATAAAATAATGTATGTAATTCAAGTTTATTACTTACTCGTATCTCCGTGTGTAAAATTCATCGGTCCAAGTATTGACTCCCAAAATCCTTTTTGAGTGACGACCAAATTCAAAATATTCTAGGAATTTGTTATAATAACCAGTAAAATTGCAAGACTTCATCCTGCATAATACCCAAACAACAGTTACTAGTGAGTGATGTAAGGAGTTTACTACCGACGATTCTATTATGAAATTAAATACCGTATGGCATCACGACTTTATCCCAAACGGGGCAGTCGAAGGCAAGTCACTGTTGCCGTCACGGTGAATGGAACACTCAGAAACCCACTTTTCACCAATGATATTAGAACCCAACGTTGTAGGTGGTGAGCCTTCCGCCGCTATCCGGGTTGATTTTGTTTTTTATCGGTGTTTTCCATTACCGGAGAGTTATTCGGAAATTAAACAATGAACACAAAGATTTTGGTTCTGGCCAAATTTGAACTCGGGACCACGCGATCCGCGATCCGAGTTGGAGTGTTTAACCACTAGTTCATGCTATTATGTAACATCCAATTACGAGAAAAGAAAGGGCAAAACTCCAAAAGAATTTAATTAGGTATTAAAGCGCTATTCAGGTCACAAAGGTCACGATACTTTTCATCAATACTTGTTTAATAAACAAACTATTATCTTTATTTTTGTTATTAACCTTTTATAATCATAATTGGGTCAACTTTGCTAAGTTCTATTTTGGTTATACATATTACTATCTTTTGCTTGCATATTTAAATTATACTCTGCATTATTCAACATAAGTAAAACATTACCTCCAAAAGATTTTGGTTTACTTACCAACAGTAAGTAAACCATTCTTCCAGTCAACCAAAAGAATGGTTCGCTTTCCCCTATGTAATTCTTAACAGAGCATTCCAATTTCTAGAATAACCAAAACCAAATACTCGAAGCCACTTAAAAACTTACATTGCAATATTTCCTACATACCCAGCCTATTCTGCATAGCTCGCAAGCTCGTGAGAAATTCGAAAAACGTTACACATAGTCGCGTCGCTCGTCGCGGAACAATAAACGAATGCAAATTCGAACAGAAGCAGGTCAAGTGCTGGTAACAACTGCGACTGACGTGCATGTGCCACAGTATACCAGAGCAACGGCATGGCAATTAAAAAGTAACTCTAAAAGTAACTCTTTTTGCACACGATGTTCCTTCCTTTAAAGTCCCATAATTTATTCATTTATATATTGCATGCCACATGGTACATAAAAGATCTAACATTAATTAAACAGGACATAACATATGGAACCCTGTAAGGGCACTGCAATTATACGCATCGATGACGCCACTATTTTGAAACTAAAAACCTAAAAAAGAGATACACAAAATAAGCTATTTGTCTGCGACAAAGTCCCATAATTGCAGGCTTTTAAGATCAGATTTAGAGCGTCGTGGCCAAGGGGTTCATTAAGCATCCTAACTCGGTTCTTAGATCGTCTCGAATTCAAATCTGGCCAGAACCATGTTTGTGTTCATTGTTAAAGTTTCCGACTAACTCTCCGGTGATTGAAAACATCGATAAAATACCAAATCAAAAAGAATGGAAAAAGAACTGATATACTAAGGGATTAGTGTTTGGCGAGAGCCCAAGTCCAGGACCAAGAGGCGTGTGGTATGAGTGGCGAAATCTAGCAACACGGTCACAATAAATAGAATGTAGCCTCCTTAAACTTTAAGGCTGCTTTCCCATCAGAGATGTGCTATGCTACGTCGCTGTGGGTGTGTTTGATATCCACCAATCACATTAATTGGTCCACAGAGCATAGCACTGGTGGAGACGGGTTCTACTAAGCTATGTGCTATGTTAATATAACACATGACATGACATATGGGTGCGTGCTGTGGATGCGTGCTATACAGGCGTGCTATAGATGCGTGCTATGCATGCTGTGCGTGCCTTCCCTACTTTCGATAGCTACATCGCATCGCATAGCATCGCATTTGCGGCCGCGCATCTTCGTAGTACATCTTACTCATTACGTTACATAGCTTAGCATCAGTCCTCAGCCTCGAATTTTGCAGGCAGCGGGGCGGCAGCGGCGGCGGGCGCGCTAGACTGGAGTGCACCGCTCGTTGCCCGCCCCCGCGCCGCGGTGCACTCCAGTCTAGCGCGCCCGCCGCCGCTGCCGCGATGGCGCCCCGCTGGCCGCAAAATTCGAGGCTGAGGCCTTAATGGCAATGGTCTAATGATTTTGTAGCTTAGCTTTCACATCCTCGCATCAAAGCAGCATAGTACATCTCTGGTGGAAAAGCATTCTAAGGCTTACTTTTTTACTAGCTTCTGGTAGCGATCCTGCCTATATAACACATAAGGTTGTGGGGTTCGATTCAAACATTTGTGTGCACTCTGCGTCAAAGTATTATTTCTTTTTATGAATGTATTATAAAATATTTTAGGCTATGCCTTTGGGGTAAACCCATTTTTAGAAATAATAAGAAATGTTCAAGCAACACGTCATAAATCCTCTGTGACAGACGCAAAAGTCGATGATGGTGATGAAGAAATATTTAACTATATTTATCAAGATCTGTTTGAGGTCAGATGATCTTGTTTAAGATGTTCTAGTTGTTTATTATCTGTGGCCTATAAAGGTCAGTGAGGGCCCATAGCTGCTCTGAACCTGTATATCATATGGGTTATGAGTTAATAGGGCTGTTCTGTTACACACGGTGCGGTTAGGCTCGCGTGCCAGCGCCAAGGCCCGATGCGGCAGATAAACCCGCCGGTCAAGGCACTGCCGATTATAGATCGGGCCCTTCCGACTTTTAAGGCCTTTTACAATTTGAATAAGGTTATCTTTACAAAGATTGCCTTGCTGTTTATAGAGTAAAAAAACTTAAACTTAACTTAACTTAGTTTTTCAAACTTATTTTTTTATACGCGTGTTACGCGTCTCCCAGCACACCCAGACCCGAGTCAATTTAGAAAAAATCATTTCCTGAATTGACTCGACCGGGAATCGAACCCGGGACACTACGGAAGTCGAGGCGTGAAACAGTGCCAATCTACGCCAATCGTGTAAACATAGTGTACATTTAGTGGTTCCTTTTATTTCAATAGAAATCTGTCATTTATATGCTCAGTATTTACATAAGCTATTTTAAAAATTTGGAGCTATGGCAACTGTTGTATTGTAATCATAATGATCCACAAATTTACTGAACGATTTACTTACCACTTAAATAAACGACAAGACGTTTAATAAATAAATAAAATAACAAGGAAGTAAAGTAGCCTCACTAATCGCCCTCAAGTGTTATCTTATCTTTTACTACAATTTATGATAATTCGCTTAACATCCTTGTTTCTGTAAGCAACAAATGCCTATGGTATAGTTTTCCGGTCATTTTCAACCCGAAGTCAACGACCCGACACGGGGAAACCACAAAAGAAAGATGGTTAGCAAACGTAAGTAGTGTCAATGTCTTCTACCAGATTATTATAATATGTGATTTCACATTCTAAATTCTATACTATGTACCTAGAAATACTAAGACAACTTGGTCAAGAAAGCAGGCGGTATTTAAACTTTTAACTTTTCACTGACCAGGCTCATCTTACACCTAAACAAGGACTGATATCCCTATTATTATTCTATTTTCAACCGACTTCAAAAAAAGGAGGAGGTTCTCAATTCGACTGTATGTTTTTTTTTTTATGTTCGTTACCTCATAACTTTCGACTGGGTGAACCGATTTTGATCGTTCTTTTTTTATTTGAAAGCTGGTGCTTCCCGAATGGTCCCATTTTAATTTGGTCTAGTTTTGACATTGGCATCCATGAGAAAACCATATAAGTCTTAAATCGAGATAGACAAAATGCGCGACAAATGGACGACAAATGGACGAATAACTTAGTATTACGCCAACCGATTTTGATAATTCTTTTTATCTTTATTTATTTGAAAGCTGATGGTGCCCGTGTGTCCCATTTTAATTTGGTCCAGTTCTGACAGTGGCATCCATGGGAAATCCATATAAGTCTAAAATCTAGATAGACAAAATGCGCGACAAATGGACGACAAATGGACGAATAACTTAATATTACGCCAACCGATTTTGATAATTCTTTATTTATTTGAAAGCTGATGGTGCCCGTGTGGTCCCATTTTAATTTGGTCCAGTTCTGACAGTGGCATCCACGGGAAATCCATATAAGTCTTAAATCTAGATAGACAAAATGCGCGACAAATGGACGGGTAACTCAATATTACGCCAACCGATTTTGATAAAAAAAAAATTGTTTGAAAGCTGATGCTGCCCCTCTGGTCCCATTTTCATTTGGTCAAGTTCTGACAGTGGCATCCATGGGAAATTCATATAAGTCTTAAATCTAGATAAACCATATGCGCGACAAATGGACGAATAACTCATTATCACGCCAACCGATTTGAATGCTTCTTTTTTTATTGGAAAGGATATACTTCAAGGGTAGTTTGATGAGTGTTAGGTTCTGATTATGGGATCCATGACAAAGTAACGGAACTCTTCAATTCTTAGGAGCAATTGGACGATACTTTTTCGATGTATAAAATAAATAAGAACTATTCACTGAAAATCAAGAAATAAACAAAAATTTTAACAAAAAAAAAAACCAACTTCAAAAAAAACTATTCCAAAACAAAGCACTAAAAAGTAAAGAAATAATTGCGTATTCTTTTAAAACTTATACGATAATATAATGTAGGTACAGTTATTGTTATTGTTGGAGTCGGTGTCAGCCAATGTAGGTTTGTAACTACCTACATACATACGAGTACGTAAACGTGATATGTAAGAAATAGGTATATTGCTTGGTATATTGTAGTGTTACCTTGGCTGACACCGACTCCAACAATAACAATAACTGTACCTACATTATATTATCGTATAAGTTTTAGAAGAATACGCAATTATTTCTTTACTTTTTAGTGCTTTTTTTTGGAATAGTTTTTTTTGAAGTTTTTTTTTTTTTGTTAAAATTTTTGTATTACTAACTGTTGCCAGCGGCTTATTCCGTGTGCTTTCAACAAAAACGAACACATTTGTATTCAACATCCTTTAGATTATTTATACTATACTTAATTCATTAAAACATTAGAATTAAGAAGCAGGGGTGCTAAAATGAATGACAATATGCATCTGGCGTTTCCATGACGATGACATACCTGAGTATAACCTGGCAAAATTTAAAACCCCTTCCGCCACGACTATGAAGGGATTATGTAATATTTTAGATTTGGTAGTGTTATAGTGACAGTAAAAATGTGTTCGAATAAAAACCCCTGCTTCATTTAGGTCTTTACATCGACAATTTAGTTTGATGCAAGACGAAATAATTTATTTAAGCAAAAGCATAAATTCTGAAGTTACTTTACTTTAAACACGTTGAACGCCGTGGCAGTCACCGGTGACCGCCAAACAAGACATTTTCTATTGTGTCTGGTTTTGTGGCAGTCAAAGACTTAAATGAGAACAGTTTAGTGTGACAGGACAGCTGCTATTTAAGTAGCTTTTAATAAATTCGGCATAAATCTTAAAAGTAATATGTTTATATATAAATTAAAATATAAATATGTTTATTGTACTCTTACCACAAACTGTACCCTAAAAAGAACCTTTTTTACTGCTGTCTAATGCTATAATGAATGGAGTATAGGTATATATATATACACGGTGTCGGGTTTCATGTGGTCCAAACGAAAACCATCGATAGAGGAGTTGCGCCAGCGAGTATTTTTCCAAAATGATGGAGCTCCGTGCCATTTCGCTAGAGTAGTTAGAAATAATTTGGACCAAACATACCCAGACAGATGGATCGGACGCGGTGGACCCATCGCCTGACCACCAAGGTCCCCGACTAAACCCTGTCGATTTTTTTTATCTGGGGATTCTACAAAGAGTTAGTGTATTACAAATAACACAATACTATCGAAGAATTAAACACTAAACTAAGAGAAGCACAAGAGACAATAAGACAAAAAGACGACTTCTTTTAACGTCTAAAAAGACAGTTTATTAAACGTTGTCGTATGTGCATAGCTGAAGGTGGACGTCACTTCGAACATCTATTAAAGTAAAAAATACATAATAAAGTATTTTTGTGAAATCGTTGATATGTTTCTACTTTATTTCATGTTATCCTCTAATTTTCTGTAATGAATCTATCAATTATTGAAGGTGCCAAGTCTTCGTTCCAGAGTCGTCAAAATAAAAGTAAATAAGCAATCGAAAAGTCCGTTAACACGCCAGTAGTTAAAAAGGGATAGTATGAACAATGTACGAACGCGAGAGCAGCCAAGGGAAGACTAACAAAACAGTTTGTAAACTTGAACAAAGGGATCAAAACTGGTATCTGTAATGACGTCTGATGTCCTAAGACAGTTTATCTCAAAGTAAACTTTTTTAATGCCATTGGAAATCAATTGAGTTCATGACTGACGAAATTTAATTTAATAATAAAATCCTCCCATTTCAGAATTATTATTTTTTGACATGAAGCTCTTGGCCGTAGCTGATTGAAATTCTACAAGTAGTGGGTCCACATAGTAGGCAAGTTTTTGAAATGGGTCTTGAAGTTTTATGTTATGTGCTTTTTTGGAGTTACACCACCCTAAAGAAAGAAGTAAATAATCATCCAAATAAAAAAAGTTCACTGTTTTTTTTTTGCAGGAAATAATTAGCCTGAGTTACAACTGTAGTGGTGTAATGAGAGGCCTATTAATTTTTCACATTCACAAAAAAAAATCAAGGTTCTAGTAATAATACTTTAGGAGAAATCATAAAAAACATGCGTCATTTTGGGGTACCAAGATTTTTTTTTGAAAAATGCTGTTTTCTCGAAAACTATAAATTTTCGCGAAACATACATGGGGGTCCTTAGAGTAGCCCCTAGACCCCTCTATAGATGGTTTTCGTTTGGACCACATGAAACCCGACACCGTGTATATACTCGTACAACGTACCTACACACAACAACATGGTCTAGGGGTATATAAAACTTTTTTATATAACTTAAAAAGTACTGGCATTACAAAAAAACTATTAGTGACAGATTATAAAAACATTATTAAGTTCCTTTTTTAAATTCAAATTTGTATATAAAAGGTTTTGTTTTAAGATGAAATTCGCATTCATTGAATTTCTTCCAAAGAAGTAAATCTTCACGAACTCCTAACTTGATTAAAACTCCATAAATTTCTATAAATCTTTGTCAAACGCATCTCCGGTGTTCATTTAATCATGCCACGTAGACACTTGACCAGGAACGAAATGTTAAGAGCAGTGGGCATGATTCAAGCTAGCGCTACCCAAATTGCGGTTTCTGAAGCCATGAGGACGAGTCACAGCGTTATATCCAGGCTTTGGTCACGTTATCGTGTCACGGGGGAAGTGGTGGAAAGGCACCGAGGACCTCAACGCATTACAACACATGTACAGGACCGATTCATGGTAAATGCTGTACGAAGTCAACCAAATGTAACGGCGATGCAATTGGTTCAAAGGCTACAGAGAGAGAATGGTTTGCTGGTAAGCGGTGAAACTTTGAGAAGACGACTGCATGAAGTCAACCTACGTGCTCGTAGGCCACTTCGGGTACCAGCGCTGAGGAGGGGCAATCGAGGAAGAAGATTACAATAGGCTATTGCACACGAAAACTGGAACCATTCTCAATGGTCACTTGTGCTTTTCACTGATGAATCCAGGTTTGGATTTCATCCTGATTCGCGAAGAGTACGCGTTTGGAGAGAACCTGGACGTTGGAATCGACTTCAGCACCCACAACAAGTTCATGCATAACAAGGTGGAACGATTATGGTTTGGGCAGGAAATCGTCTCGGCGGTAGAACGGTCCTCGTTTGGATACAAGGCAATATGACTGCTGTAAAATACCGAGATGAGGTGCTAGAGCCTGTAATCTTGCCCCACAGACAGCAAATGGAACAAAATTTCCAATGCACGACAATGCCCGTCCACATACGGCGCGTATCGTTACAAGTTGGTTACAACAGCATGATATCCAAGCTTTAGACTGGCCTGCACCCCCCCTGACTTAAATCCTATTGAGCATGCCTGGGATATGCTTCAGAGAAGAGCTCTTAGGAATTTCCCTGAAGATATTGTGCAGGACTTGGGACAGTATTCCACAACAGGATATTGACACCCTTTTGAGTATGCAGAACCGCTGCAGATGTGTCAGGGGAGTCTTAGGTGGATCCACGGATTATTAATTTTACGTTTTCAACAATTTTTGTAAAAAAAATAGTTGTTTTGCTTAGGTTTTGATGTTTCAAAAATAAATTTTGTCTGAGTTTTTCCTCTTCTTCTAATTTTTTTTTAAATTTATCTTTATCTAAAAGTTTATTTATCAGATTAGATAGGCTATTAAACAAGGTTTATTTTAATGTGTAGGTGTCTTAGCAAAAAGTTAATAGAATTATAGTTATTTAGGTTTAATTGAAATATCCCTAGACCTTGTTGATGTGTGTAATATAGCCAGTCAACACATTTAACAGTTGACTATCAAGTTGAATATTCAAAGGGGGTCCTAAAAAACAAATTGAGTCTCAAGTAGCAAAACATACTTATCCCTGCCTAGTTGGTTTTATATGCTTTGGGTGAGGTCTTACTTTCATTTCTCGGCACGAATACCGATGGCTCCTTTGAATACTCCGTCTCACTCCCGCCAGACTAGGGATACCACCATGTTTAGTTATAAGATAATTTTATTTTTTATATGGTGTCAGCTGACTGGCTGAAAATAATAGCTCATAATAAAAATTGCTTTCCAACCCAGTTAACAAAAGTGAACAGTCTGATTCCTGAATGGTTCTAAGCTAGCAATTGGGTTGATTTTGTAAATATTCTTGAGCGCAGTTTAACCCTAAAATCGACTTGAGGTTTCTTAGATTACAAACTCTGCTTCTGAAAAGCAATATTCATGGGGTCGGTCAACGAACTTTCTATCCAGAGATTACCTTCTAAATGAATGTCTGTCCCTCAACAAAGATAAGTTTATTTTATTTCACAGTAGAGTTGGCAACCTTGATCCAGACTCAGGGTGATTGAAATTCAATCGATTTCGTATAAAAATTCTTCCACCATCTCTCCTTCACTCGATTTCTATTATTTTGCTCTATGTTAATATCATAAAAATAACAACATGAACACTTCTTTGGATTTTGTCCTTTAAATAATTTTCAACCGACTTCTTAATTAGAGAGAAATCAAAGTCTCGAAAGCGGTACTTAAACAATGATGCAATTTTTTTGCGCCAGACAGCACCACATGTCATGCATGGTTTCAAAGTTAGGATAAATATCCTTGTGTGGTACCAGACAAGGCATTAAACCAGAGACGTCGCCCAGCATACCCAGACCCAAGTCAAATCAGAGAAGATCGTTACCTGAATTGACCCGACCGGGAAGCGAACCCGGGACACCACGCAAGTCAAGGCGAGAAATACGCGAATCGTGTCGTCAAGTATTTGACGTATTGCACTCAAAATGTATATTCATTTTCGTGTTACTAAATTTGAATTCGATGCCAATCTTTTGAATAAAACTCCATTGTAGTTTTAGTAGAGTAAGTAAATCATTGGAACAGGGTGACGAGATTTGCTTAAAGATAAATCCTAATGTAATGATCCTATGGCGTGTTGTGAAAAAGTAAATCGTGAAGAAACTGAATAAAAGCACTCAAATACATTAATCCACTATTTTAGTCATTATTACAAGCATACAGCTGAAAAAATATGCTTGGCTTTGGGTGAAGTATCCCTGTCTAGCCATCTCATAAAGAAGTCTTGTTTGAACGAACAAGTTCTTAACAAATTCTATTCATCTTTCACAGACGGTGGTCAGTACTTTGGCGAATTACGTTTGGTTCGTGAACACTTTTGTTTATACCTTCCATCTTGTTTGTGTCGATAGATAGACAGATGAGATCAGCAGATGGATTTATTGTTGAACGTAAAAGTGTTTTTTTCCTGACTGACTGTTACAACCACAATGGAAGCTTTGCTTTATCGATTACTACATAATTTCATATTTGATTAATTAATCAATTTAAGGAATTGTTTTTATGTCTTGCTAGTTTATGACTCACCAAATCTATCAATGCCAATGCTTTTTTGTTAAAATCAAGGGTTTTATTTTAAATCCTTGCGTCATCAATGAAAGGTTACTTTTCTTCTCCGTGGCACTTTAGGGTATTTAAAAACCAAGGGATTTCTCGCCCCGTCTCTAAGCTCCCTTGAACGCTTCATAGATGCCTTTATTTTTTGTATAAATATTTTTCTTCTTTACAGCCTATAGCAGTCCACTACTGGACATACTCGTAAGCCCCCACGGCGCGCCACAAAGCCCGATCTCCCGTTTTTGCCATCCAGTCACTACCAGCCACTTACAGGAAACGGGCGAATCTTTGTTTTTATTTTTCGAAACACTTTCACCATCATTCAACATATTGACCATTAATTTCAATGAATGAAGAAAATGAATCTTAACTAACAGTCCCTATGGTCTAAACGCAGTGTACTACGAAATAGTCGACTGTGCGTGTTTTGCCAAGAGTTTAAATGGAGATGTATCACTAAAAAATTAAACGATTTAAATAATAACTATGTAGTATCTAGAATGTGTATCACGCTGCTTTGTAATCAATAGTTGACCTTAGCAATGAGCAAAATAGCGATTGTTTCATGCACCTAGTAATTGCAGATGGTTTTATAATTGCACGATATAGTTGCCGATCGATTTAAATGCACGAAGGTATAGGTCACGGATACTAGAATTAAACAAGGTTTTTCAGAGTTTTGCGTATTATCTGGAACTAAAAAGACCAGAATAATCGAAAAATCATAGTCAACGCAAAGTAGCTGTGCGAGGAAGATGCGCAGCTCGAGCTATGCGATCTACAGTAGGAAAGGCACGCACAGCACGCATCCATGTGTCATGTCATGTACTCATGTGTCATGTCATGTACTCATGTGTCATGTCACGTACTCATGTGTCATATTAAAAACATAGCTTAGTAGGACCCGTTTCCTTCAGTGCTGTGCTATGTGAACCAATGAACGTAATTGGTGGATATCAAACGCATCCACAGCAACGTAGCATACACAGCGCATCTCTGATGGAAAAAGCAGCCTTAGGGTGCGTTTCCCCAGAAGCGGGGCTGCGCGGAGTTAAGCTGAGACTAACAAAATTGACCAATGACATGGCTCCGATCACACATCTTAGCTCCGCTGAGCAATATCATTGGTCAATTTTTGTTAGCCTCTTTGATAGCTCAGTGGTAATATAGCTCGGCTCGAAATCCAAATATCAAGCCTTGAGTTGGGCAAATTGTGTTCCCAGATTTTTTAAGCCTAACGCCTCAGATCTGTGGTTGATGGTTCACAAGCAAACCATGCAGCCTATGCTGTAAAAACCTAGCAGATGCTGAAAACATATCTAAAAAGTTTAACATACTGAAAAGATGTGGTTAGCTAGACAGAGCCTTCGTGTTCTGAACAAACAGCTCCACAAGACTGGCCACGGTGAAAACAATACCTTATTGCTCCTCTTAACCATTCAGTATGTCTGTGACAGCCGCTGCATTCGCTACACTGCGAACTATGTACATTCGTGTTGAATCGATCCTCACTGTGTGCTGAAGGTACACACCACAGTCCTAGGGTTGACCCCTCGGCATGAGCGGGTACAATATTGCGTATGCATATTGCAAGTTCTACAAATTATAGTATTGACTAGGTACAGCCATTCCTTCACGGTTTTTGTGATATTTATTTATTATGATATTGTGGGATCCTTGTAATAGAACTTTGGTTTGCTTTTTATCTGGCCCCGTACTGACTACAAAGTTACTTATTAAAACAGAAGAAAATTATAAAAACGGCCTTTGTTACGGCCTCGTGATTGAAAGTATAATGTTTCCTTCTAACATTGACAACCTTAGCGCAGGGCAGGGCGACGTACTCTCCCAAAGGCCAATAGGTTCGGCTCCAAGTAGAGCGTGGCCAAGCTGACTTAGTGTATTTACTTTGCAACAATACGCACTGGATATGAGTCCGGCAACCTTGGTGATGATGCCTCAAATATTGAGCCGTGACGGCTAAAAATAAACCCTCAATGCATGATTTCAAGTTCTCGAGGTAAGAACTCGAACTAAATGTCTATTTGTGCAGTAAAAAGGTGTAACTCACTGGATTATATAAAGGCAGGAATAATATTCACACATGGAACAATTCAGTAACATGCTTTATATGGGCATCAATCATTTTGACGGTTTGTTTGGGCATCACAATTGGGGCTGCTTTTTGTATGGAACTGTCCTTCTACGAGTTAATATTCTACCCCCGCCGGTTATAGGTACTCGTACTTATGTATACTGCACTATTGTTGTGACTATGGCGGCGACGGCTATAATGAAGGCAGAATTTATTTATTCTTCATTGCACAAAATTAATGATACAATTGGCGGACTTAATGCCAAAGGGCATTCTCTACCAGTCAACCACACGATTAAACAGATAAATTAAACACGGTGCACGAGATTAAACTAAATAAATTACTTTTGAAAACAACAACAGATGCTAATTATTATAAAATAACAAAACAACAAAATAAATAATATATAAATTCAATATAAATCGATAAAAATAAACATACATAAATAGAAGTCATAATATAAATAGAACCAACCAAACCAAGAATTGCTAGCCACAAAAAAAAAATAATTACATAATAATAGCCATATAAACCCCTCAGAATAACCTCGTATTAACTTTGAACCACATTCACCTAACAGTGACTCAAGGACCCATCCCTAATGCGTGACCACCGATCCGTAATGCTTTCGAACAGCTACTTTAAACCTGTATTTACTAATAGATTTTCTTATTGGAACAGGAAGTTTGTTCCAAAGACGAATCCCAGATACAGCGAAAGAACTAGACATGAAACCGGAAGAATGAGAGGGCGTAAGAAGGGAAAGAGTATCTTCAGAACGCAACTGACGACAATGTGAAGAATGAAGAAACTGAAATTTACTTTTTAAATGAGATGGAGAATTAGGATCAAAAAGAATAGAAAAGAGAACATTTAAAATTCGAATGGACCTACGCTGCCGGATAGGCATCCAGTTAAGTTTAGAGCGGAAAATGGAGACGTGGTCATATTTGCGCAATCCGAAAATGAAACGTATACAATTATTTAGAAGTCGATCCATTTTGTTCAAAAGCTCCTGTGAAACGTTACTGAGACAGACATCACCATAATCAATCAACGGCAAGATAAGGGCTTGCACTAGCAGTGTCTTTGTAGATGACGGCAGAAAGTTCTTCAGGCGATAGAGAGCGCGAAGAGTCCCAGTTACTTTCCTGCTCAGTTCACTAATATGCTTGGTCCAGCTGAGAGAGCAGTCCATATGAATGCCAAGATTTTTCACACAAGGGGAGTAAGGAACAACGATCCCGTCCATTACAATAGGTGAAACTGCACTCATATCAAGCTTCACCAGTTGTCGTGAGCCACCGATGATTATGGCTTGGCATTTGATAGGATTAACCCTGACTCCGAATTTGGCAGACCACTCAACAACGCACTCCAGATCGCGGTTAACTTATCCAATAGCGCTGTTAATCTCAACAGTCTTTCCCTGCTTGTAGATCTGTAGATCATCTGCATAAAAATGGTGGGGGCATCCAAGTTCGCCAGCCAGAACGTTTATAAAAATTGAGAATAGCATAGGTGACAATATGCCACCCTGAGGGACACCAGTATCCAAACCTGACCAATCAGAGAGAGATTGTCCCACTCGAACAGCTTGGTGGTGATCACGGAGATACGAAGAAAACCAATCAAGCGCTGAAGGGGAAATTCGAAGGTACGAGAGCACAGCAAGGAGAATGTCGTGATTAACGGTATTAAAGGCGTTAGAGAAATCAATAAGAACAAGTACCGTTAGGCACGACTCCTCCATGCCGGCTCTGATGTCATCAGTGACCTTTATGAGAGCAGTGGTGGTGCTGTGACTGGGGCGAAAACCAGACTGGTAGGGACTAAGGAGGTTATTAGCGTAAATAAAGGAGGATAATTGTTTGTGAGCAGCAGCTTCTAAGACTTTGGACAAAAAAGGTAAAATTGAAATTGGGCGAAACTGATTGAGCGAGTCAGGGCTAGAGACTTTGAAATCATATTTATAATCAGAATCAAATCATGCAGATCTTACGACCAAAATCCTGAGTTTTCCACCTGATTGCTTCGAAAGATGCTTTAAGCATCGAAATGGTGGACCATTATTTGGCTGTCCAGCCATTCAGTCTTGGCGCCATGCCTAGTCCCAACTTATGCCAAAACTCCTAAACATTACTTTGTAACTGGTCCCCAAAGTTATTATGGCGGCGGCCAAATACCTATGAGAAATGTAGTTGCAGTGCAAAAACATAACATACCATCACGAATATATCTCAAACGGAGTAGTCAGTGGCAAGTGACTGTTGCTGTTATGGTGAATGGAACACTCAGAAGACCACTTCACACGACACACTCCACCATGGTATTGCAACTAGTGATGAAAGAGACTCAGTCTTTTGAGGCTTTTAATAAAGACTCGCCTTAGTTTTGACGACTCACGACTGGCTAAGTCTTTTAGTCTCCAACCTTGAGTCATAAGACTAGCCGAAGTACTTAGTCGAAGTCTTTTAATGATAAAACTGAGCTGTTACTTAAACACCTTGAAGGACTTAAAAGGCTGGTGACTTAACGCCTAGGGAGTCGAGTCGTAAGGCGTGAGATGATGTAACAAGTGCTTTTCCTAAGGAACCTAACGTCAATTATTCATTTAATAAATAGTTTCACTTCATATATTATAATGAAAACGAGTAATCTCATTTCAGCCTATAGTTTTGAATTCCAACTTTACTCATACGTGAGTTTTTTCGTAAAGGACTGCAGTCGTTTAAGCCTTTTAGTCGTTTTAGTCTTCTAGTCTTATCCGTTAACCGACTGAGTCATAAGACTAAAAGCTGCTGTCTTAATTTTAGAGTAGAGCTGTGTAAAAAGAGATTAGTCTTTATAATAAACGACTAAAGGACTCGAGTCTCTTTCATCACTAATTACGACCCAACGTTGTAGGTGAGCCTACCGTCATCCGGGCATAATAGGTTTTTTAGGTTTAGATTTTATTAAAGCAAAAAAAAAATATTTTAACTTATGGCTGAAATCGAGAGCAAAAGCTACTTTGTTATGAAATAATAATTGGGTCAAACGCGATAAAATACTATTGGGTTACTTATAAAATGAGCACATAGCACGATAATGTGTATTAATGCGCATTGAGGATGCTGCCGTTGTAATTAAATAGCAGCCATCCATCACTAAAAATATGATAACAATAATAGTTAGGTATATTATGCACAGCAGTACCTACCGTTTATTTCCAGATCGGCCAGCTCTCTGTTCAAATCCAGATACCGGGTGATTATCAAATAACTTCCGAAAACGATATGGCATACTCACTGAGTGATGTAGAGACTATCTAAGCGAAAATGACATTTATCTAACTTTCATTTCAAGGTCACCAGGCAAATCACTGTTGAGTGATTTGCATGGTGACCTCGAAATCGAAACTCGAAACCTCTGTGAGTATTTTTTGTATGAAAACCTTAAAACTAAAGTTAATTGAAAAAAATAAGTAGTTACTACATAATCACCCGGTATACAATTTAGAAATACTTACAAACAAATGAATAAATATTTACGGGAAATCTCCCATTAATTTGCCGATTGCTGTCTAACGAAATACGGTTATTTACCAAAAATTTACAAATGGAACGTCTGATTTCGGAAGTAATAGCAAAAGCCAAGTAACCAATGAGAAAACCTACCAAGAAAGATACATTTTGAATAAATACGCTGGATCCAGATTAAAAATATATATATAGTAAGCGACTCGTAGAGATTTAGAAACTTCCGCATCGATAATTTGGATTCAATTACTTTGGGCAATTACGTGGTTACAAAATCTTCAAAACAAAGTACAAAAATTGAACATCATAAAACCTAAAAAGAAATAATACGTTTATCATTGAGTACCTATATGCCTATTTAGATAAGTTTTTCTCATATTTAGTCCCACAGAAATATCGTAAAGTGAACTGAAATTCACAAGCCACGATAAAAAGATGTCTGCCAATGTCTACAGCTCTGATTAAATATTTTCATCGGTGTGTATGGCATGTGTCAACGACATGTGTAGATATATGTAGAATTGTAGATATGAGTACTCTCTCAACCCGTCTGGTTTTTGTTACGTCGGCCCTGACATAAACTCGTAATTTTAGGCTTATATCTGCTAAAGCGAAGCGAAGGGTCTTGAATTCTACATGTTAGGTAGGTGTACCTACTACCTATTCTATCCAAAAAAAAATGATTATTTTCATTTTCTTCATTTAAAATATGAATTCTGTGGACCCCTTCAGCATTAATCAAAGCGAATTCCCTTCTTGCATTGGGAACTGAATTGGCCCCCTTTTTGAAACAGAAGTAGGTTCAAGTAGATACGATGCAGGTGATTGCACCTTACGCCTCATCACCTTGATCATGCAGTTACGCCCTAATGTTAAATTGCGTACCTATTTATTGTAACTGCATACAATTCATGGGTGCCCACGCTATTACCTTAACTTTCAAATGTTTTATGTTGTATTTTTTTTCCTTGCACTCTTCAGGCTCAACATACTGAAGAGGGCGAAAATCTGTGTAGAAAGAAATACGCCCGACAATAGAACCAAGAGCTTTGTCTCGTTTTTAAACCAATTTGGCTTTGACAGCGAAATTGCGATATGTAATTTTATCGAACTCTTTTGTTCTTATTTTATTGCACTGTCATATAATAGGTACCTACTTATATAGTGCATATTTTTTGACTTAACACCCAAAACTTCTCAATTTCATTTTGATGAAAGTTCGGCTCTGCTGTCTTTGTAGATAAAACTGGCTTTAGTAATGTAAATGTCTGTTGTTATTTTACTGCGATCAACGCGAAATCTACTAATATCTCATTGTTTACGTGTTCATTCACAGCGCGGGCGTGTGTGCGTGCGGCGTCGTCGCGCCTGCGCAAACGGCCCGAGACCGACTGTTCTTTGTTTGTTGACAAGCCAACTCAACATTCAACAAGCCGTGCCGTTCGCGATCGGACGTCGAGCGTCCCGAGCGTGTTGTGCTCGCGTCAACAACTCGAACTCGTGTTATCGCGTACTTAGCTAAAATTAGTGCAGTTGCTTTATATTTTTCCTTTTTTACGCAATATTTTGGAGTTCAGTGCTGTTTTGTTGCGAGTTCTGCCTTGTCAGCGGGATTTTTTGCTGTGAAAAGTTTTTCCCACTTCTAAAATTACTCGATCGCCACTGTGCCAGAAGGTATGTTATTTGTGTAATAATTTAAAGTAAAAACAAGTATTATGAAAAGCAGGAAAACGATTTTAACTCCAACACGACCTACATTCGGTATCATATTCTGGCTTAGCCATAGTATTATGGACAACACTGAACACTTGTCTGCAATGATAAATTGATGCGATAAATGCATTCATTCGATCGGTTCTATTTTGATCCGTGAGATAGTCGTGCTTCATTCGATGGAGTAGGTATACACGATACACGAGTGATTTGTTAGATTTTGGTATCAATAAACTCGAAATTGCCAAACTGAAAGTGGGACAAGTGAAAAGTTCAGGACAGCATGGTCATTAAGCGGTGTCACCTCACGATTTCACCGCTAATGAGATGCTTGCTTAGGTTGGGATTACAAACATTGTCGCATTTCCAGCCTTCTGTTGCGGATAGATACAGTTATAATTTGGCTGGTGGAAGGCGCGTAGCGGTACCTCTTATGGTTGGTAGCTCGGTAACTTGTCTCTCGAGTAACGGTACAGGCAATACCTGGCGCCGGACTTACAGTACAGTAACGCACAACTAGTATTCACAAGACACATGGTGATGGTTCTCACGATGAGTCAACTTTTTGCAGACCTTTCTAACGAAGTGGCCTCACGAAGAACAGTTATCTCATCAGACTTGGGTATATTATCGTAAATCTTTTAATAAACTCGTAAAACAGCTATCCAAAATTGTGGAGGCACGACCATAATGTCACCTAATTATAAATGTGTCTTTATATTATACCTATATCCGAATAGATTGGATTGGAGTTCGGTTATTTGTGAGAGTTGTTCCGGCAAGTTTGTTCTATGAATTTCCCTAATGACCTATTTCGTTTATCTGTTTTATCAATAACGATTCATCACCTTCGGCAACAACTATGGTTTTATCAGCTTTATTGTCTTTTTTCATTTTCCAAACTAACACGACACATGTTTTTCGTACGAACGTAGGTACTTTTTTAGGATATTTTGTTTTCCTATGTTTTTATTTGTTAATATTTCTAGTAACTTCGGTGAAGAAGATAGTTCGAAAAATCTTAAGTTTTTGTCAGATAAGTACCTAATTCAAACAACGCTTTCTAAATACAAAGTGCCATTCGTTTTGCACTTCGTTGTAAATTATAAGTAACTTGAAATAAGATCCTTAGTAAATGGTAGTAAGCATCCACTCTATTCATCCCATGTTTGATATGTCTTATAGATTCGAGTTCTTTTGTTCAGCTTCTTTATCCAATGCCCTTTCTTTTACGGCGTTTATACTACTTACTCGTAGGTAGGTACAAGTACAATGGTTAAGTGAAAAAGTCACCGACAAACAACCCACGCAGGCGAGCAGGTAATTTAGGTAGGATATTGAACTCTTGTAACACTAAAGTTTTCATTTCTTTCTTTAAACGGACGTGACCTAACCTTATGTTACTTAAGCCAATTCAGCAATTTAAATGTTCGTAAGTAAGTTAGTGTGTGAAATGTGTTATCAGTGACAAATACAACAAAACGTACCCAAAATGGAATGAAATTGATCGTGTTCTGCCATTCTTTCCAATCCACAACACATTAATGCGTTTGCTTTCTTGAACAAAATAAAAGTAACAAAGACCTGCAGAAGTGTAGATATATAACAAAAGCGAACACGGAAAACCAGTTTTAGAGATGTCCTTTCAGAGAAATCACGCAGGCTTTTAAATCTTTGCCCGAGCGGAGGTCAGCAGAGATTGAGGACAACGAAAGTTGGCTTTAATCCAACACAGCATGCTAAAGGTTGATGCAATTTTGCTTTCAATATTTTGATGTATGGTAATATCACTATACTCGATATTTTCAATTAAGTTCAAAATGACAACGACGATAATACAAACCTACTTTACCATAGAACCGTTCCTAGGGACAATTTGACGAGAGATAAACTAATAGTGAGTTTTACACCTTAAAGTGGTTTCATCCTGCCTAATTGAACTAATGATTCCAACAAATATCATCGAGAGATCAGGAGTTCAGGACACATTTCAAAAAACGTAGTTAATTTTCAGGTGAATCATGAATTCACATTTGAATTCATCATTTAAATATTTCGTAACGTAATAAACAACACAATTATATTTGAAGCAAAACATGGCTTTATTTTCCATAAAGCCATGTTTTGCTTCAAATATAACAAGTTTTCCAAATTGCGAAGGATAATGTAGTAATGGAAATCTTTTATAACATGCCCGAAGCGTCAATTTCACATTATGTTTTGGAATGATAAGGCACCCTTTCATCAGAAAAATGTAAGTTTAATAAGAGAAAACATCGCTAGCACGTAATCTCAAACATAAATCATTGAAAAACAAATAATTGAAGCTAGAATTTACGTCCTTATTTACTTAAAAACTTTTTATGGACTTTCTAGCCAATTTTAGCGAATAATTATTAGCTAATGTTGAGTTTTTTCAATGCTAGCGATAGTGACTTATGTTGATGCTGCTGGTGTCGTGTAATTTAGTGCCTCACAGAGTTTCTGGCTACAAGATTATCATGTTTTGTCTAATCACTACCTATGGTCAGTAGCAATTAACATAGATAACATCCCTGTCGAACAACTCAATGAATTAAGACCTTTGTCCACTCTGTGTACAAATATTAAAAATAGATCGACCTTGCTTTTAATTTGTATACGCCATAGGCCATGAACAGACTACTTTAAAACATTTTATTCATTCCCAACTTTATCTTTGGACTTGTTATACATTTTGTACCGTTAGTCATTGTTCTCCACACTCTCAGAAGAACAACTGACTGATAAAAACTCATTAAGAATTTCTCGACAAGTTCAACGAACAAACACCACTATAAAATTTTATCTCACACAGCTTTTGTTAGTTTTTATGAATAGTAGAAGCAGCGTGAATGTTTTTTATTTTATATTGGCTACATTTCGCATGTTATTTTATAATGGCTTCAGCGCTTAATTTGCATGGCTTTTTAGCTTGTTTAAATAAAAATGCGATATTACTTTGAGCTTTAAAATGTTATTACTTTTAGCACGAAAGTATAAGCCATTTTGTTATTACTGCACAGTGAGAAGATTTCACGTTTTAATACTTTGTTACAGCTTAGGGTACCATCTAAAGAAGTAATTCGAAGGTATTCAGTCCTCCCAGATAATGCTGGCACGGTTCCAACAAGTTTAAGGAAAATATTTGCGTGACGATGTCTCGGAACTCGGAAGCCTTTGTCAGCGAGACTACGTGCTTACTTTCTATCATACTGCGACGCAGTAACTAAAATAAAACGACCCGCGCAATCTGTAACTCGCAATGGCAATATGGCAGCCTTCCACGCGTATCGGGTTATACGATTCAGCAAATTTAAACAACATGAACAAAGCGAGACGCCATTTAATTTGCTCATAATTTAACTTAGTCTTCGTAAAGTCGACGATCCGGGTAAAATACGCTGCATTTATGTGATGAGTCCTCTCTAGAATTTGGAAGTGATTCAAGCTACCACGAAACATGATTCACATCGCTCACTAAAACAAAGAAAATTGATGGTATCGTTGTGGCTATACTTTGTTAGTTTAGTTTCAATGTCTAGTTTTGTTGCATCTATTACACAGTCTAGACTCCCGTCCAGACGAGCTCGTTTAATGCCGTTTCCAACTAGCTGGTGCAGCCACCCGTCTAGACATGCGTGCATTAAGTTCTCCTTTCTTCCCCGTCTCCCGTCTGCAGCTAAATTGCTACACTTGTATTAAGGAGCATCTGAACATTATCATGTCTGAGCGTTGTCTGGACAGTTTAGATAATACCGCTCCCTCCAAGAACGGCGCCGGTATATAGCTTCTTCAACTTTGAGCAATAAAACGAAACGATTTCGCGCGATGTGCTTTTCAATGCTCCGACGTTATGCAACTTGATTATATTGCGGCGAAGTGGCTCTTCCTACGTTTAGTTCCTTCATGCATATAGGTACTATAATATCTACATGTTAGGTGTGTTTTAGAATACTTTCATCGTTCAAATGAAAGTTAAATCTTTATTGAAAATTCTTCAAATAATAGAAACAACCACATTTAATCTGCAGCTTGCACATTTAATACCGTGATCCAGATAAGTTAGCTGTAACTTCAAGAAATGACTTTTTCAGAGTCCAAGGATTTTGCGGTAACTTACTTTACGACTAGATCTCGTCTGGCAATCCCGTTGCACCATTCAATTGGCTCGCAAGACTGAACTTATATACGGATTTTGTGCTGTCTGCAGTTCCTACAGATTCACTGAGTAAGGAGCTGCATTATCTAGTGTATGTGCTTCTGCGGAACAATTTATCCTACAATCTCTTTCTGTGGCAAATCCCTTTGGACTTACAATCTGTACGACTATACTTATGTAGAAAAACAAATAGATATAATAGCCTGTACCTATGTCTGTCTGTCTGTTTATGACTTCAGTACTTTTTAGTAGGTATGTTTAGTTTTGGTTTTATAGTTTTATGGGTTAATTAAACAGATTCATGTAACCCTCATGTTAGAACGGTTGGTTTTACTAATCTTCAAATCGTTAGGTCAGTGAAAATAAAAAAAACAATATTTTAAAACTGCCTCTGGTAAAATAATATAAATATATTTTTTGCGATATTTTGATTAAAACGATGTAAATTTATTTTTAAAACAGTCCTTCTAAATATAAAATTGGCATTGTATACAACCCCGAATAAATCCTGTAAATCAGACAGGAGAGCATGCCCGTGACAGTAAATAATACAGAGAACAAAAACGTTAGTAGAAAAACTATTGCGCATTTTTAGTTCCAAATCAAATCTTTAGATCAAGTTACTGTCAGGTAATATAGGTTTTATAGAATTGCAATCACATGTTTATTACCTTAATAAACTTATGAATTATTCGTTGACTATTCAACATGGGTGGTTGCCAAAAATTTTCAACGCTTCCCACGGCGGTGAAAGTCATTGGAAAATTGTTTATTTTATTAAGCTGGAAGATTGGCGTCAACAAACCCCAACCCAATTGGCCATAAGGCGGAATTCCTGTGTATTTTAAGAATCTTGTATATGTATAACACAATAATTCCTGTGATTCATTCGTACACTGCGGGGGGCGATCATTGGCTCGGAGGTTTCGGGGCCACTGCCCGTGTTATGTGAAGGTACCGACACTTTAAACCCAAGGGACGTAGTTATTGCGACTTGCTCTCGGCTTTTGTGATGATGAAATACACTTTCGGTGCAATTTCGTGAACATAAAAAAATACTCATGTCCAGTCAACGAAAAGGTATAGAGGGAAATGCTTGGAACAACGTTTGATTTCGAAAATTGCAGACTTTCAAGAGCAGATATCTCGAAAACTATTCGAAATATCGAAAAATGTGACTGAATAAAACGTGTAGCAAATTTAATTAGCTTTCATTTTGTTTAAAGTCTTATGTCGTTAAGATTCATAGATTCCGAGATATAAGCAAAAAACCGAAAAGTGAGACTTTCAACCCCCCCCCCCCCCCCCCCCGGCTTCAGGGCTACGGGGACTTTTGAAATGTTCACCTCCTAACTAGTCCAAACAAAGTCACGAAGTCAAAAATTGTGTCCCAACCATTTCCCTGTAAACCTTTTTTTGAGCATTAGTTGCCTGAACATTTCAGTCTAGTTCGCAGTCGTGAGTTCGTCAGTTTTTTTAGTTATCTGGTATTTTTAGACAACTTCGCACCGCGGTGTATTGCGCGCTATCACTGTGGCTGCGTCACATTGTTATTGTATTTTATCTTTGTATACTTAACATATACAATTCTAGAAGTCTTTAGACTTGTATGTGCACTTAATTCAAAACAAACTTATCGTTTAACGCCTTATCCAAATCTGTGTTTATCTGTATAAAATGCCGTTGTATTCGCATCAGTCGATTATTGAGTAGTTTCAATGACCTGTCAACTCGGCCGATCAGTGACCACTCCGTGCCTAATTTAGATACATTCACCCTCTCAGGAGGTAGTTACTCCCTGATTACAGAGAATAACGACCTGGTGGTTTTCCTGCTTATATTCCTGGAATGATATCAGTCTACTTCTGTCCTACAAATTTATCTAGTGAAATATCACCTTTCCTTGAAAGGAAAAAAGGTTAATGTCAGATATTAATTACACATGGATCACACATATTTTGATTATTTTTTGTATTTGTGTTGTACTCACGGTATTTTTGATGTTGTAGCGTGCGTATAAATAGTAAATTCATTACTTCTATTCTAGTATTTGAAAACGGGTATAATATATAAAAACAAACCAAGAATCGTTCGCGCCTAGGTTTAGATAACATGTACCTAACAGAAACACAGAGAAGTAAACATACCTATCTTGCTAATAAGTTATGTATGCAGATAAAAAGGTCGACCTAACTCAGTTGCATACGTTACAATTACAACAGAGCAAAATAGTAAGTAGATACCTGCAGGTAGATTAAGGTACCGAGCCTTTCGTATACATCCGGGATCATATATTTTTGGAGAGGTCGAAAATCCCTTCTGACGTCATCCCTTAAAAGAGGTTCCGTTCCATTCATGATGGAACAACGTTCGAATATCCCTAAATAGATACTGCTAAAATTACAAACTTTTCCAAGTTAAGTTATTATAAGCTTTTTTATATCTTAAAACAATTTAGATTGTGTTCAGGACCTGCTAGTTTTCTTTTTTTTTATATAATCCATTCTGTATTTTTAATGATAGCCGAATAAAACCGTACAAACATTTAATCTTTCCACTTGTTATACGACTGGGCTTAGAAAAACACCATGCAAGGTATAGTCAAAGGGTTAAGCGTAGGAATACAAAATAGGAAAAAAAAATCTAAACTAACCATAACATTTTTTCGATAAAAAGAGGTTGTATATTGTTATTGTTTCAGCGAAACTATTGACGCATGTTGCTCGCACTAGATTATCCGTAATTAGATTATCGCGTTTGGTTTCTCACGTTTATTTATGACTATCAATAGTAGCAAAATGCAAAACTGGAAATACCTACCTACTTCGAAAATGAAAACTTGTACACAAATTTCCCATACTGACAATCTCTGCTCGGTTTTACCAAATAAATACTCAAGAATGCTAATGTACGCGTAATTTCAGTCATTGATTCTCAGGTGTAGTGTTTCGTGTTATGTTTGAATATATTTCCTAAATAGTAGGGGTTTTTCTAGAACTTGCAAAAAATAAAAGTATCGTTCCGTAATCCCATTGGACCTAAAATTACTTGCTAGTAAGATTAAAATCATTACCTTATACACGAAATTACTTCCGCATAGTGAACCGGGCCGGTCAATTTTTTCTTTTTAAACATTGAATACGTCTATAGGTAGCCCCTCACCAAGAGCAGTTTCCTGTAATGCATCGTTCCAGATTCGCTTTTGAGCATTACATTACAGAACTGCCTTACAAAACTTCAGCCAAGTTGTATCAAAATATTACACATTGTATCATCAAGTTGCGCACCGTAATGCTCGGTTCTCCTCACTCACTGATGTAATTCTCGACTCTGTAACGTTACATTACAGCAAAATGCTCCAGGTGAGGGACCACCTCTAGACGCAAGTTCAATAACTCCAGCTGCTAGTAGAACTGAGGTTTATTGTTCTTTAAAACGTCGGCAGAGTTAACTGTTTAATTATTTTTATGATCAGAACGGGTCAACACTCTCTAAACTGAAGCTTATTAATTATGGTAATGAACTCTGCTTTGAATAACTTAGGATCTAATCTAATTAAATGTTTTGCTTTGTATGTGTCAGTCAAGCATAATGTGCGCTTTCTGTTTATTTGTTTTGTTTATATATGCTAAACTGAAGCTTAAAATATGTAATAGTTTACATGGATTTCATTTATTTTTAAACTTACTTTTTAAAAGCGGAGTAAAGCCTACTTATTATTTTTATTATCATGTTTAATCTAATGTCGACGCCACATTTAACTATTAGTTATGTGTATTTTCATAACTTTCTTTTGGCTGGGTTTTATTGGTAGTACATTGGTCTTATCTAACATAAAATTTTCCTTCTATCTCTCTTTTGTGTTAATTAAATGTGTTTTTATTTTTTCTAGGTAAACACTACAACCCATGCAGCTAGACTCTAGAGTAAGTTAGTTCCATACTTAAACTTGAGCTACGCTCAGCACAGGGCCAGCATTCTTCTTGGATGACTTCAGGAGTTATCCTGAGTGGGGTCCACCATTCTTTTTGGATGACTAGAGTTATCCTGAGCTGGTCAAACTAATCTTGAAGGCCTTGTCGCTCCCGCTTGCTATGCAAGCCCCATAACACCCAGATATTAAGAAGTTGGCTACTACACCAGAGGTCGCGGGTTCGATCCCCGCACAGTACAAACATTTGTGTGCATGAACATGTCTGTTTGTACTGGTCTGGGTGTCTCCTATGTATAATAAGTATGTATTTACAAAAGAAAATGTATTTAAGTATGTTTATCCGTTGTCTAGTATCCCATAACACAAGCTTTAATTAGCTTACTTTGGGGCTAGATGGCGCTGTGTGGAATAATGTCCAGGGATATTTATTTATTTATTTATTTATATCAAACTAAAACTCATCAAACTCCAATATGATTTGTGTTTGTGTATAAAATGTCACGTGCTGAACACTCTGCCCCCGTACCCGGAAGGCCCGTCCACAGACCTACAAACGGCCTGACCGGTCTGACGAGTTTCGGTCTGCGGCGAGCCAGTTCTAACAGATGGTTGAATTAATTGCTTGTTGCGTTCAAACCACTCGAATATACTAAAACATGACTTTTGATTATTGACCTACATTTATTAGCGATTTTCACTGTTCATATTTTGGTGTTGAGTGTAAGCTTGTCTTGTAAAACTGTTCTACGATGTATGTCATCGGAATAAGATTGGTACGCTTAAATCCATCATTCATTTTCAAATAAAACTGTCGCTGTACTTTCAAATTGCCAAATGCTAAAGTTAAAATAGATACTAAATAAAAGACATAGTATTCATATGTAGTAGAAGTAGTAATCAGCCTATTTACTGTCCCGCTGCTGGGCAAAGGCCTCCATCATTGAAATCAAGTCATCGCTACAATTGATGGGTATTGGCCTAATCACCACATATATTATATTGTATTAATATATTGTTATTATTATTGATTTCCATTATTTTAATATTAAAACAGAGTACTTACTATATACAAACATAATGGGACTCTACCACCGCGTCGGACGATAGTTTTTGTATTGAGAAGCCCCGGCGAAAAACTCAGAAGATATGAATAGGATTACAAATTCAAAAAATAATTAGAAGAAAACAGATAAGTACTCCAAATAAGGCAAACGTAGGCAGGAGCAAGAACGCCTGGTTGGATTTTAACAGTCCTGTGATTGGTCTTACTTAGGCCTCTCGGGACCATAGATCGCTGGAAGAGTAGCCGGTTGTAGTCATTGTCTGTTTCCACAGAAATCCTATGACCTTTCCAGGCCGTCCTTCCGTTTTGAGTGGACATCCTACGTTGCCTTCACCACGTGTCCTATCGGGCATCAGTTATTTATAGGTAGATCATCATTCATAACCAGCAACAAGACGTCCACTGCTGAACATAGGCCACCGATTTCTAAAGCGACCGATTGCAGGCGGTCTGCTTCCACCGGAATCCCGCCACTTTTATCAGGTCGTCCGTCCACCTTGCAGGCGGGCGTCCCACGCTGCGCCTGCCCTGAAACGGTCTTAATTCTAGAACTTTCTTGCCCCAACGGCCATCAGTTCTGCGCGCTATGTGCCCTGCCCACTGCCACTTCAGCCTACTTACCCGCTGGGCTACGTCGGTCACTATCGTTCTTTTACGGATATCCTCATTTCTGATTCGATCACGTAGAGAAACACCGAGCATAGCCCTCTCTATAGCTCGCTTAGTGACTTTGAGCTTTTTTATGAAGCCCATCATAGTCAGAGACCACGTTTCAGCTCCGTGAGTTATCACTGGTAACACACACTGATTGTTATGTTTTGATTTGAGGCACTGAGGTATGTTAAACGATAAAATGTGCCCTAAACAAACTAACTGGGGATCGATTGTATGTAAGCTGCAAACCATATTTTGTCGGATAAGCGTCTACGCAGCTGCGCCTAGTGGACACAGGGGCTTATTATCCGCTGGGCTGCGCTGCTGCGTCGATTGCGACCTAGCTGTATATATTACAATACTCAACACTAGTAGGTAGTATGATACATTCATTTTCAGTTATTTCTCATGTCTCAGCATTTATCCACTTGTTGGGTTTTTGTATTACATTCTGTTGTGGTTATTTACTAACGCCAATTATGTCTTAAGTACAAAGTTAGCATATAATTATGTAAATGTGATGTAAATGTGCTTGCACACTGGCACTTTATGCGTGATTGCGGTTACAATTTATTCGTGTTTTCCTAACTGTAAGTAATCGCTTTGTCAAATAACAAAGGAAAATTACTTAGAAGTTAAAAGTAATTTTCCTTTTACTAATGTTATAATATAAGTTATTATAACCAATAAAAAAGCTAAGGTAAATTAACACAATTTACTAGTAAAATAAATAGTTTATTTATTTATTTATTTAATCTTTATTGCACAAAGAAAAGTATAATTGGCGGACTTAATGCCTAAAGGCATTCTCTACCAGTCAACGGATAGTCATCATTTGCAGCCACATAACGTGCACTGCTGAACGGTGCGGTGACACTTTGAAACGCATAACGTTATTTGCCATAAGTTCATTTGACATACATCATTTGGCATACAAATCAAAAAGAATAATGGATTTTAGCAAATTTTTCATTACGCAGAAACATAATGAATAACGCATCATCAAAAGCCTTGTTTGCCATAATTTTATCGAGCATACCTTAAACGCATAATTTTATTATTTATAATTTTGTTTGACATACCTACTCTTACAGAGCACAAGTCATTAAAGGCATAGTCTTATAAAGTATAACTGAAGATTTACATAATACGTTAGGAAGCATAGTTTTTTCAGCATTTTTTTCTAAATTTTTCGACATGAAGTATTTCTAACCGCAAGAAGCCAGTTCGTGATGTTTTTATTTTTGCCTCTAATAGGTAGAAATACTAATTGGTTATATCGTTCTTTGGTTAGGTTAGGCTAGAACTGCGACCAAACAACGCGCGAGTCGAGCGAGCGAAGCGAGCGTGCCGCGGTAGCGGCTGGCGAAGCGCCAGAAGACTCGCTATCTAGTATTATGCGTGCATGCTTGCTTGCACGCATTGCTTGCATATTATGGTGAATATGTAAGTGTTATTCCTTATGAATTTAGGGATTTTTTAGTTAGGTACGCTTATTTCATGTATGCTTTTTGAATAGTATGTCTTTTGAATATCATGGCAAATAAAAATTATGCCATTTGATACATATGCTTATCGAAATTATTCCTTTCTATGATTATGCTTTACAAATTCCGGTCATTTGATGTTATGCGTTATACGTTATGCTATAAAGGCTTATGGCAAATGACTAATATGGCCATTAACGTGCGGTTCGATAGGTAACCCTGCTGAACATAGGCTTCCCCTACAGATTTCCAAAGTGACCGGTTGCAGATGGGTTTCATCCACCTTGACCGGTAAAATAACTTTGACCTTTTTTTAAATGATTTAGTGATTCGTGTGGTGGTTTATATTGAATTAGTGTTTATTTCACGTACATAAGTGTCGTAAAAGATAATTTTATCGTCGTCTAGTAGTATCTGATCTTATTACATAATTTTGCAACCCAAAACATATTTACCGAAAAATACCGACTTGTCTCTGTCTGACAGAGTTTGTTTACATGTGACAAAAAAACGTAATCATAAAAATAACGGTTCTTTTAACGTGTGGAAATCCTCATAGATAGTTATCGCCATAGTCTGACATGATGACTGACGAGGTATAGGTACTATAGCGCCAGACGTCGCAGGTTCGACCTTGGACATATTCATATCGTGAACTTGTGTTGTTTTATTTTCCATTATTTATTTATCAGTTTCAAACTGTTTTGCTTGGTAAGCTGATGCGTACTAAGTGAAACCAAACAAAAGCATTTGAAAACTTCTTTGAATTTAATCTCTACTTTGAAATGAAACGGGGTAGTACAGTACCTATACATCATAATATCATAAATGAACATAAATATTTGTAAAAAACACAGGGACGAGTTATTTCTGCGTTGTAAACAAATTCACATGCCGATGTCGCGACGTAAACTCTCAGAATTTCTTTTTTTTTAATAAAAGCGTACGCAGTCAGGTGTCACGATAAATACAACGTTTCAGGTTCAGGGCCGTCTAATCGTGTCTACAAACCCACACAGCTGTTCTGTCCATCTGCTCCACACACGCAACGCAATCCCACCTCTTTTCCAAGCACTGTAGCTATCGTTTCTGAATGAGGGCTGAACTGATCAATCGAATCATCGATAGCAAACTATTATGGCTGCACCATGTCCGGCGTGAGATTGGTCTCAATGAGTTCTTCCTTCGCGATCTATTTCTAATTGTTTTGTTTGTCAGCCTATTTTCTTGTTGACGTTAGATAAAAGCGTGACAAATGTCAGTCTCTGTCTCACGCCTAGCCAATATAAATTGCACGAGATAACCGTGAAATTTTCTTTAGGGCGCATCTTAGCCTAACTGAGCTCTCATTGATGTAAATAAATACATATACTACACGTGAACAATATAAAGTCCAATTTTAATATGTAGCTATGGCGGACTGTTTTAGCTTAGCTAGATCTGTGGCTAGATCACAGTAAGCTAGATTAGGTGCATGCAATTTCAACTTACCGGTTTTCAATTACCTACATATTTGGCAAAACCAGCAGATTTAAATTAAAAAAATCAAATAAAACATTACATAAGTAAAAAGGCATTTAAAATTTTGCGAACAAATTATTCAGAATTGCATGCACAAGGGAAAATTTACACAATATTCAACAGTACGTCTACCACGAGTTGCCACTTTAGGTTTACATTATAGTTTACGTAAAAACATGTATTGGGATTTGACACTGTCATGTCATGTCATGTGTCGTCCCAATACGATTTTTTACGCGAACGATAATGTTAATTTAAAGGCGCAACTCGTGGTAAAATAGGAACTGATGACATCTGTTGTTTGTGAAAAGAGTTACGTCTCTTAATAAATACAAAAAGATGCTAGCATAATGAAAAGTGAAACTGTTTTGGTACAAAGGAAGTTAAGTTTGCTAATACGCATTAAGTATTCGCAGAGTTAGTATCGGGTTAGCCAATTCTTGTTGACCTGCCCCCCGATTCAGAACAAAGTAATCCGCCGATTCGGTTATTTTCTTTTAATTTAAATTAATTTTTTAGATGGCTAGTTTTTACATAATTTAGATTATGAAACTAAAGGCCTTTGGCTTTCACATATGAAATAATGATTGGACCGTTAAGAGGGTCATTTACTTTAATATCGAATCGGTCGATAACTCCGTTCTGAATCGGGGGGCCGGTATCTAACCGGACCGGAAGTATAGAGAGCGGAAATTTTAATTAGCAGCTTTACGATCATTATTTGAAATCCTGTTTGAATGACCTGTATGTTAAATTACTGACTCCAGATATTAAAACTAAACATAAGCAAAGTCAGGATGAAAATCAGTATGTTTGAATTGCGAGATTCTGAAGCGTATCCGATGCCGCTAAATTGCTGTCGGTTAGCAGCTGACTGCTGGCAGCCATTTGGAAACCTTTTCGGACTCGTTTGGTGCTCACACCTCCCCGGGGGCTAATGACCAATGACCAATGGCTCGGAAGACCACCTCGGCTCATTTGTCCCGGATAAGTCAATGAGGGTTTAGCCCAATGGTACGTAGATAAAGACTTCGGCTAATCTGGAAGTATCGTAAAGAATGAACTTAGAATTCTAAGTTATTCCTTGTTGTTGTTAACAATCATTTTCACTAATTGATACGAGTATCTGATAAAAAAGACGAATAATCTTAACCAAACTCTCTGAAGAAGAGAAAACTTTTTAAGTACCCGATACGACATTTTTAAATGAATTAGCGTAATGTTGAAATGGAAAAGTCTTCGAAACTTGAGTTTGCCCCAAGACCACAAACGTAATGTTAAACTTTTATTGTGATGGGAATATATTAAGGAAATTACAACAAACGTCATTAATAATGAAGTTGCTTCTTCCGGGTGTTAGCAGGATTTCTTTAGATGTAGATGCGGTCGCAAAATCGAGGCCTTACGACAGTAATACGTCTTTTGACTATACTGATAATGATAAGTGTGCAAACAAACTTAATATCTGTGTTTTACTTAATCAACACAAGTCGTTGTCTGCCAAGATATCAAACACAATAACAAATCTTTTGTTGGCTGAATTTATTCGCTGGTTATCTTTAGATGTTTTTCTCAGCGTTACCATAGGTTTTGTAGTAGGGGTGCGAAAGTTTCACAATTTGAAAAAAAGTCAAGTAATGCGTTACTTGCGAATAGGGATGAAAAACCTGTGATCTCGTTTCTGAAAATCAGTCTTGATAATCCTTACGTTACATCTGAGTATAAAACACACTATTGCACAAATTAATGGCTTTCCTATTCTGGCTAATTGATCCACATACAATCTTTTAACGTTTTTGATAATACTCGTAGCATCAACTAAGTAAAAAATATAAAATAAAATGTTCGTCAGATCTGCCCTTTCTGTCAATAATGTCGTGGTATCATATCGTAAAAACATAGTAAACTACGAGTATAATGCACGAACAGAGTTTAATAGCAGCAACACTGTTAGTTCAGTTCTGTTCGACTAGCTATCGGTGAAATTGGCCGCACCTATCTCGGTAATCATTTTTATCGTCGTACGAGAAAGCAATATCGATTTTATTACGTACGTTCGAGTACGACACGGCAATTATTATCTGTATTCAGTGAAAATAAAACAACGAAAGTCGTGGTATTATAACAGTGTTATTCTGCATCGTTGGTTCTTATTCACGTTCGATTAGGGTCAAATTGACTGAAAATTGGCTTAAATCAGCACTGGGTATTAGACAAGTCACTTAGCGAAGCAAATTGTTGCGAAAGTTATGAATTTAGCAATTAACTGGTGAAGGATACGTTGACATTCAAAACATCGTTATTAAACCTGTTGCGGCGCAAACAAACTTGAATGTATTCTATTTCAATAAAAATATACAAATTTTTTCATACTAACGATTCGTCGTAGAAATCAGGAAGGGTCATATAATTTACATCCTAGATTGTCTTATTTATAACTAGCTTTCCGCCCGCGGCTTCGCCTGCGTGAACCTTACGATACTTGTCTTAATATACTATTCAAAATCACAACTTAGTTATCACGTCCTAAAAAGAACCCCTCATGCGAAATTTGAAACTCCTAGCACTTGCAGTGTAGATTTCGTGATGAGTGAAAGACCTTTCGCTTTTATCTATATTGAGCAATGTGAGCTTGGCCTATGCTGTTATTAGCTACTCCAAAACTTTTCTGCCTGTAGGGTTTTCTTCATGTTTTTATTAATATAAATAATCATGCCCAATAATGTGGTGCAGCACAGAGAAGCAAGCTGAAGTACTTAGCTTACTCAATGCACTAAACTAGACAGCTCGAGTTATCGCGCCACCTTTTCCAATCGGTAACCCAATTTCCTCCAACAGTGACGACTATACATCGGTGTAAGAATAACTAACGAATTCAATAAATCACGTAAAAATTTTGGTGCCGCGTTTTGCGTTAAGTCGAAAATCCTAACGGACCAATTTCGGTGCACTCTTGGCAGTCTTGGCACAAACATCGACACCATGGCTCATAAAATACTCCGGATAATATCAATGCCACTGCTCTGTTCTAATGTCAAAAAACATTTTGCGTAACTTCATACTGCATAAAAATGCATAATTTAGATGTTTTAATAAACAGGCAGGTTCATGAATCCAATGACATGCGGGTGAAAGTGTTTTCACTGGGCAGTAATCTCTTTACTTAACATTTAACCTTCAAATCCATTGGTTTCTTGTGTTATTTTTTACAGAAAAGGTAGATCTATTTTTAAAACCCGATTGCGTTTCTAAATGTTTTGCTACAGATCGATTCACTTTTGTAGCTGCAGATAAAATACGCGGTATCGAACTAAAAAACTGCCGTGACTTGAAACTGGCACCGACCATAAAGAGGCGGAACTCACAGTAATTGTGTTCGGATTTTCCACGGTTTACATGTGTAGCAAATCTTTAAACACGGTAATCTTGTCTACGGGCGGCCAGTCCGTTGGGCTGTCACTGCGGAAGTCACCTCTACGCGTCTTCAGCTCGCGTATGCATCGCGTTTTACGCAGTATTAACTCCTAGGTCCTCTGCATTAGATCGATTATGCATTGACATTCATGTCATTGCAGCCGGTTTTGCTTCGTCAGATTATGTAAATGGCGTACACAGCTGTGAGGCAGCGTGCTCTACTATGAAAGCATTTTCCAATTATGTCGAAGCATTTTGGACTGTAAGTCGGTTAAGCACGGCTTGTAATGGGATGGTGCGTGCTAATGCGCAGCTCTGTTATCTGGTTGCATAAGAGCAAGGGCTATTGTGTCTTTATCAGTTGTTGTCGTGACTTGTTTATATGACGCAATTGCGGCGCGCAGACCAGCCAGCGTGTGTTGATTTGTTTGTATACGCTTTCGCTTTGTGATTATCAGGAAGGATTATTTTAATTTATTATCTTTTGTGACCGATTTACAGTTTTGCTGTCAGTCAACTGAGTGCTAGAATATGGTTATCTAAACGGATGATATTTGTCTCTTAAGCTGTTCAAAAAAAAAAGCAATTTATTTTAATCGCACTTTGATAAAAAAAGAAAATTAAAACAATTAAAAAATATTTAATACAAAACAACTCTTTTCGGAAACTTTCAAAATACAAAATGTGCATACGAGTATACGCAGCCTTTGGGAAACAATTATATATATGCGCCAACAATACAACACTTGTCATGGTCTCGTAGTAAGGATAAATATCCTTGTATTACGAGGGGACAAGGATTAAGCCGGGTGCGTCTCCCAGCACACCCAGACCGGAGCTAATTTAGAAAAGATGTTTCTTGAATTGACCTGACCGGGAATCGTACCCCAGACACTACGGAAATCGAGGCGATAAACCGTGCTACAGCGCCCTCCCAAATGTCTTATTTATCTCTAACCAAAATTCAACAATTTTATCCAGTAGTTTAGATGTGAAAACGTTGCAAACAGTCATATTATACTTAGTTTCTTTCGTTTTTATATTTGCTATGATTATTCCTAAGATATATAAAGCCATCCATTGCCATCTAGTGAACCACAAGTTCCAAAATTTGTGCAAGTAGTAACGATCAGTGTGGGCGGTTGCCTGCCGCACTAGGAAGCAATAACTTCTGGCGACTTAGTTTCATATGCATAAATCGCAGCCGGAGACTGAGGTGGCATTTACCAGAAATGCCGACCGATTTAATTCTGTTCACACCACAGGCATATATTTAAATAGATAACGCAAGTGTATGACAATGACAACCGAGGCGTGGTATTTTTTTGACGCCAACAGATGTTGTCATATAGTGACACGACACTTAAGTGTCGGGAATTCTCTATTGTTCAATCATTTTATGGGTATGGATCCATATCCATCCATCATCCATTCAACCATTTGAAGAGTATTCTGGCCTATGGGCTCAACACCCCAACTAGGATCGTGAATCGTGTGGTCCCGAGTTCAAATCTGGCCAGAACCTTCATTGTGTTCCTTGTTAAAGGAGAACGGCGAGCTTGGTAGAGGTCCAGGGTCTGTGGCTAATCTACTTACCTGTCAATTTAGTGATTGGACCGCACGGTCCGAAATGCGATTGTAAAGGTACGTACCCTGTCTAGGAAATAAAACAATAGAAAATCCATTGTTATGTATCAGATATGATCCAAGGGACAGGGAAAGGGTTAAAACTCTAAGGACTCATATGAAAAAAATACACGAATGATGCTATAAGCCTATGACGTTGACACTAATAAATAACAAACTGAGCCGCTCAATTACCATCCCTTAACCTGAACGATTTATGGATTCATAGACAGGAAAATGATAATTGTATTAGGTACTTGATTTTGACAATCATTACGTAAGCAGTAGAGAGCGCAGATTGATACCTAAAGCAGCGCTTAGAGTATAAACTCGTGTCACCTGTTTCGATGTATGTCTGTAACCGTATCGTGCGTGCGGTTTATTTATATTGCCAATATTTTAGGTAGTGACAAAATTACCTCGCTTGGGAAGATCTTTCCACTTAACTTCTTACGCGCTGTGCGTTCAGTAAATATTTATATATTTTTTCCACCTGCTCATTTGCAACAAATATCCTATTATTTAGGATCTTCTTTAGAGAGCGTCTTGGCCCAGCGGTTATGCATCTCAACTCGGATCGTGGCTCGTGTGGTCGCGAGTATACGAGTATATGTGACTTGGTTGAGCTCCTACGCTGAGACACACTTCTTGGTTTGGTGTAAAGTCCTAATTAAAAACGAAATCTAGCAATAAAAATATCTAGCAGCTTAGCGAACTCTGTAGATACAATACCCAACCTACATCGTAGCCATCAAGATAATAACACAAAACCAGAAAATCAAATACCAGCATCAAAGGATCTCCCTAAATTTGGAAATCTAAATGCAGCAGCATCTGATTTTTTTTCAAGCAAAACTTTATTTCAGTCGTATAATTAGTATCAGCGATGATATGAATCAACATTAGTCTTGGCTCTTCGTTTAGTTCTTTATATACTCGTATCTATAAGTGAAAATTCAATCCATTTTACGTCTGGTTTAGTTTGGATGTGCGGAAAATTTAGTCCATATCAATTAGCCAAGCAAACAGACCGGAGCGTCGTGTTTGCTAACCTTACATTTCCTATAACGCCTCTCGCGACCTATGATTTACTGTATCTTAATGCGATAGAAGGAGTGAGATATTTAAATGAATTCTACTTGCGGAATTGATATTTTTACATTTTCTAACCCGACGTTGAGTTCGGACGAAATCTTACGGAAATGTTACCCATTTTTACCAGTCCTTCGGTAACTATGCCGTTTCGTTCCAGTCTCATGGACGTTAGAACCTCCACGATGGCTGAAAACTTCATAGTTTAACTTACTGGCCATTAATAGTATTCTGTACCAGTCCTTCAAAAATGTAATTTATTCCACGTTTCCTGTTCAGCATTTTTAGGCAATCCTACCAAAACCAGCGTACTGAACAGAGCTTGCGAGCATTTTACCAGATTACCAGTGTAAGTTTAAGTTATGGTGATTACTTTAAATAAATGACCAATTGTAACAGTTATAATGTAACAGGAACCCGTGTATCGGGTTTTCTTTCCTACCTATACTTTTACCCTATACAATAAACAAGTCACTGAATTGGCTGGTCTTTTATACACTATTCCATAACTACATCTACTCCTAAATATTGTGTGACGAATCCCGGCGCTCCGGATCCTGTATTGCTGGCCTGCAATGAGTATTTATTTATTTGTGTATCATAATAATGGTATTAAATGCAAAACAAAACTACCTATAATCCCTTATCCCCTCAGAGGGCTAGAGTCTGAACCCTTTGCGTCTTTTCTAACTTATAGCTTTAGCAACCATAATAAATAACCTTAAAATGCAAATCAATAACTCAAACTAAATTCACTAATAAACTTGGCTAAGTTAAACTACATATTTCATAACTGTACAACTGTTATTTTTCCTGTCCGATAAAAATAGTTACTTTTACATTCACTCCTTCAAACATTGTCCCTAACATTTTCAGGATTTTTTCCCTCTTCTTTGTGGATTCAATCCAAACCTAACTCTGACTTAGGTCTCACAATATTGGGTGAAAATAAGGGCTGCGATATTGGCGAAACAAATATACAAAATAACCCAGATACAACCAATCTTGCCAGTCAGCAGAATACAGTTAGTGGTCTTAATGGAAAATGGAAAACGTGAATGAACTTTCGTAATATTGGACTCGATGTTCTGAAACTGCAGAATTATTGTTGAACAGAATTCAATTCTTTCGTAACGCATCGGTGGCTTGATTATCTGTGATTTTAAGCTAAGCCGCAGGTTGTGGGTTCGATCTCCGGCCGGGACAAACATTCATGTAAATTGTAATTGACATTTCTGTTTTTTCTGTCTAATGATGAAAATGACTATTCGGCACGTACGAGCGAGTATATTATGTTCAATAGTATTATTCGTAATAATTGATTAAGATTCAGTTTTTTCATTTTTCATTGTAAGAGTACACAGTAAATTACAAAAGGTAGTTAATTAAAGCTTTTTTATATTAAGATGGGCAGAGAAAACTAAATAAAATTGAAATTGGAAAATAACATAAAATTGAAATTGAATACACGATGCCAAAAAATACAATTAAATGTCAAATGAATATCTATCAATGCATTTAGAAAGAAGAAAAGTCTACAGAAAAATAAACCAGGCCAAGAAGAATAACATTAATGAATATTAAACAATGATTTTATTTTATACTCTAGATTGAAATTCAATGTTTAAATTCCATTGTAATAAAAGTAAATTAATTTGAATGTTCTTTGTTAACACACGAATCCACACTTAACTAATATTAATAGTTAGAATATCTAATTGTATATCATTAATTATCAGATGATCCATCAGTCAAACTGTTGTGCAGTTCTGCGGGACATAATTCAGTTTCAAAGTATATGTTTTATATTTTAATACACCTTAAATAAATAAATTATGTCCCTTGCCGTTTTCCGTAGCATTTTTCTCATAATTTGTTCTCATCGGCAAAAGTAAATATATCACGCTTTACCTCTACATACTCTTCATCACAGTAATGAAAACATTTTCCTCGAACACCTGCGAAGTTAGACAAAGAGGGTTGTTCTAGTTTCAGTATTATCAGTGATAACCGCGATTAGATTACCGGCGTGAGAGCCCTATCGTGAAAGTTCATTAGCACAACAAATAATAAAAAGTGTAAGTCTTACACTCTACATATGTATGCTGACACCATTTTATAGGGTTGTCGCTACTTGTCGATACATTTAATGACTAGTATAGAGAAAGGTATCTACTAAAGAAGGAGGGACCTTTCCTAACCATATTGTTTTCTTATATTTACGCGAACACTATACATTAAAATAATATAATATAATATAATAATAATAAATCCCTGGACATTATTCCACACAGCGCCATCTAGCCCCAAAGTAAGCTAATTAAAGCTTGTGTTATGGGATACTAGACAACGGATAAACATACTTAAATACATTTTCTTTTGTAAATACATACTTATTATACATAGGAGACACCCAGACCAGTACAAACAGACATGTTCATGCACAAAAATGTTTGTACTGTGCGGGGATCGAACCCGCGACCTCTGGTGTAGTAGCCAACTTCTTAACCATTACACCAAGTCGGTCGTCATGAATCACGTCAAAATGAATCAACATTACGGATTCTACTCGCGGAATTTATATTTAATTACATTTTATAACCCGACGTTTCGACTCCTTTACAGCAGTCGTGATCACGGGATGACTTAGCTGTTAAATATAAATAAATATAAATATAAATATGCGCCAGACAACACACCTCTTGTAATGGTCTCGAAGTAGGGATTAATATCCCTGTGTTACGAGGTACCACACAAGCAAATAAGCCAGGGGCGTCTCCCAGCACACCCAGACCCGAGTCAATTCAGAAAAGATCGCTTCCTGAATTGACCCGACCGGGAATCGAACCCGGGACACTACGGAAATCGAGGTGAAAAACCGTGCTACAGCGCACTACGCCAATCGTGTCGTCGAATATGTCAAGAAAGTAATTATTTACATAGCAACCGTCACTCAACTACCGTCAGTTTCACCATCATGCCCGGGAACGTTCCTATACAGGCTGAAAGAGCTAACCATATCTTGAAGTCTTACAGTATTGTGCTGCCCCCTAGGCTCAATGAGTTTTACTACCGGATCCCAAGCAGGTGGTAGATTCCAACCCATCTTTCCTATTGAAATTGGGATGTTTTCAATGGTCTTCCGTAGCATCCTAGGAACATACCGGTTCTTCCTAGCGAGGACCTGGGGCTTATCAAAACTGATGTAATGATTGGGTTTTACGAGGGCATGTTCACAAACTGCTGACTTACTACTTCTACGATTTTTGACATCACCGATATGCTCTTTAATTCGTGTACCGATGCTTAACCATTCCTGTAATAAGCAAATATATCTATTTGAAGTAGAGTTTTAAGTGTTTTAACCATGAACGTACTCATAGTTAGAGAAATAACGTTAAAATATGTTGTAAGTTATTGTCTGGGGTCATCTGTAACGTATAAATGACTATCAAACCCAATGAAACCGTTCTGATAAAAGGCTGAATGTAAGAAATGACACAAAATCGCCAAGAAGCCACTCCGAGGCAAAGATAACTCTCAGCAAACCGTGAAGGCTAAATATGGACGTACCGTCTCAGTGCTCAAGTATATCAAAAAAAAAACATTGTGGAGTTAACAACATTTTCAGAACAGCACGAACAAGACTCAATTCAATTCATTTCATTATATTTTGGAACAATATGTGCAACGAATTTTTGACAGTTCATTTCGGCATCACTATCAGGGCGCGCCTTATACTTCTACGTGTCAAGAACTAAATATAGTGTGCAACCCTACTTGCCACATTTGCCTATTCTATTACGCAGATAGCAGTTATCGCAATTACGGCCGAAGCCGAACCGATTCAGCTATCAGTTTGTTTTGGATATGACGCGAAGCGAACAAATTACTGCGAACATCATAATTGCTTTTCAGTCGTCGAGTCTGTCTGAGTCGCAAATGCCTTGAATTATCGCTTCCTTTCTTTGAGAATTAGGACTTATTTTATGGTTCACGTCGGGCCCTTACGCAAATATCATTATTATGACTGTACGAAGGGTGGCGAGTTCATATGCGCTTCGATGAAGGTGAAGCTGTAGTTTGGCTTATTATGTAAGTATTGACCCAAGTTCCCCGTCTAAAGCCTAGACAAAGGTCAACTTTTTTCGAGGAAATAGTATTGCAAAATGCTAGATTTGCATAAGATGCATTGTACACAATATAATGTTTACGATGCTTGGCTGTACATTATGAGTCTCGCTGAAATGCTAATTTCACACCGTCAACATACCTCCTTCCTTTCACTCATTTTATGAGCTGCGTGTGAGAACTCTTTGATTCATTTGTTTTCGTGTCAGTGCATATTTTAAAGGATTAGTGACGTGACGTCTGTTATTAATTGATACGCACAACTCTAACAAAGGGGAAATAGTCTTTGTTTGGGAGGTTTAATAGAGTTATTGATTTTAGATATATAACCTAAGGTCGCTCAACGGGGCATTGTGTTGAAAGTGTTTGAAGAGTTTGATGCTTCTGCGCTCACCCGAAGTCCGCTTATTGTGGTCAAGACAAGAAAAGAGTTTTGCAACATAAATTTGTTTTTTAAACATTTCAACATTTAACAACGAGCTGAGACACACCACGAGGTTGAGCTTCTGGTCCGAATGCTCATTCACTGTTTTCTTTCAAATGGACCTATACTTCTGAATCTCAATCATCCAAATTAAGCTATACTGATTTATCTATTAATTTAATTACTAAGTATTCTCAATCTTAAAGTTTCAATTACATAAAATTAAAATATTTTGACTGAAGTGTCTAATTAATTTATCAAAGATGTTAATCAATACTCGTATCTATTGACAATAGATTTGTAAAACAATTATAAAAATGTATTAGTCTTTTTCAAAAAAATCTATTCAAAAGTTCGGTGGCCTAGTAATGGTTACTCGTTTCACTTGCAAATCCTGCAATCTCGAGTTGCTCAATTTTACTTCAACGTTAGATAAATATTATGAGAACAGCTGACAGAGTATCCATTGAATTTTAATTTTCTTATACAGAATCGAACCACTGAACTTACCTAACTTAGTCCGAGTGCACAGAACCTTTTAAAAACTCTAGCTAAAAAATTGATTTCAACTACAGGTGACCCAAGAGCTGGTACATTCCTCGCACAACGTGTGAGTCTTTCTATACAACGGGGGAATGCTGCCAGCATCTTGGGTACCTTACCACAGGTGCAAAATTTTCTTAGTAGTTTTTAGTTATATTTATTTTAAGGTTTTCTTTTTAATTTTTACTGTACTAATATATTAGCTAACATGTCTATTTGAATAAAGTTATTACCTAACTTAGTTGGTAAGTTTGCTTACCACATATTTAGTACTGCCCATTGCAGTAAATTAAAATTGAAAACATTATAAAATACATTCTGAAAATGGTTAAATAAGACATACTACGGGTTCAGCCCTCCCTTGATTTCATCAATTTCAAGCCAAATTAAGTAATTATTCATCATACTCCAATCAGTCTCTGAAAACAACAACGAAAAATAAAATAACCAATTCAAACTATAGAATATTACTGTAGTAATTTTAGGTGAAATTACGTTCGGCCATTGTTTAACCATTTCCTTGCCGCGGTAGGAAAAACGCGCTATTGAATCATTAACTAGACATACATATAGGCAAAAGTCTGAACCAAGAATCACAAGACCATAGTTTATTTAATTTTATTTATAGTTCTTTCGGTAAGACACTACGCGTTGTCCTTGAGACAATATATTCAATGTTCAACAGCACGCGCGAGGCGGCCTGCGTAGCGACCGGACGAGGACAACACCCTCGGCAAAAAACGAACTTACCTGTGCCATAGACTAGCTATTCACTTATAAAAACCCGACTAGATCATTACTCTCAGATACTGATTCGCTTTACACTTACACTGAGCTATATTTATGTCGATCATCGGTGAATCAAATTTTTACTATGTGTCTACAAGTTTAAGCTTTGTTGCGAATGACTTTATCCTTAAAACTCTACTTATTTTTGTTACCAGTCATTTATTTAAATTTGACAATTTAATTAGTGAAAGTAAAAATCTTCTTCAATTTTTATTTTTTTACGATGGATGTCTGGACAGTTTGATTCTTATAATTAACATGTTAGTGTAGAAAACTATTTAAAAATCTAGCTCAGTAATAACAATGACTTAAGCTACACTTATCAAGAACAGATCATATATTTTTGCCGAAGTTAAAGTTAATTGATCAATTGGCCAATAATGATGGCTTGTATTTCTGAAAACTTCGGACTACGATTATATATAATACGTTGTCCTTGATCGGATGCAGTTACACATTTAATGAATGTATTTATGAAGTGAGTGTTTGACGACATATAGCACTGCGGTATTGCAACGGCAGAGCGACAAGAATTTCCCAAGAGTCATTATAATGCACAATAATGCATTGTATACTCAAACAGTCGCAGGGATCTTGCTGCAACGGGCCGTGAACAATACGCAGCATTGGCCTGATAATCATTACGAAACGCGATTGTAACTAAGCCGATATTACTTCATAAAGTATATAACAGAGTTTGGAATCAGAAAACGGTTTCAATAAAAATTAGGACCTAGCTAATTCCTGGCTCAGATTTTCAGGTGGTGGATTTTATTTTTATATCTTATCATCCAAAAACCAAAATCTCTGTCTTAATAAATAAAACACAGTGGTGTTTTTAGGTAGACAATGACTTTGAAACTAAACTGAAAATCCATTAAGTCACGTTTTAGAATTTGAATTATGCAACTAAAATCAATATTGAAGTAAAACCCAAAATTGTTGCTTTCTTTAAGAAGAAATTAAAAAAGGAAGAACTTCGCTACACCTTTTATTCATTCTTAGTGTTTTGTCATATTAAATAAAATAAAAATCTAAGCCACTTGAGTCTGCCATTCCATTTTAATTTACGTTTCTTTCGGGTCCAAACATTTTACATATTTGTTAATTGCCATTCATTTTTAAGGGAGGCAGCTCATAATAGCTCTGAAAGTATATTAGGATTAATAGTTAATCTTGCTTTCAAGTGAACAAAGGAGAGAAAAACAAATTTAAATGAAAGACAAACAAAAAAAAAAATAAAAAATTTCATGCCATCTAAAAGGCACTGCTATGAAAGACAATGCTCAAAGTGTACGTTTTATTGTTTTAAAATATAATAAAGTTCACTGTTCAGCCAGGTTGAAGACTTGGTTAATTTATGCAAACTGTTTAATTTTAAACACAGTGCAGCAGTGTCTGCGCTTGCAAGCTTTAACTTCTTCTACGGAGAGTTATTTTAAATTGAACGTCTGCCCGCGTTTGTTTGCTAATTATGCAGTTACAATTTGAATAAGATTAAACAACTCTACGAAGCAACATCTTAAACAATAGTTTTTACGGTATTCGTTTTTAAGTTTTACAGCTACTAAACGACATTATACATAAACGACTTGCAGCAAAAGCTCATTCAGATTTCGATCAAAATAAATACCTGGACAAATTACACCAAGATCATCTTGCAACTTAACTTAGCAGAGAGAATATACTTAAATATTTCTAAATAAATAAATAAATAATAAATATCCCTGGACATTATTCCACACAGCGCCATCTAGCCCCAAAGTAAGCTAATTAAAGCTTGTGTTATGGGATACTAGACAACGGATAAACATACTTAAATACATTTTCTTTTGTAAATACATACTTATTATACATAGGAGACACGCAGACCAGTACAAACAGACATGTTCATGCACACAAATGTTTGTACTGTGCGGGGATCGAACCCGCGACCTCTGGTGTAGTAGCCAACTTCTTAACCATTACACCAAGTCGGTCGTCGAAATATTTCTAAATACATACCTAAAAAGAGAATAACTCCTAGACACACAACAACACAAATGTTTGTCATGGGGGGACGGAACCCACTAGCTCCAGTGCTAAAGGCAGTATCGCTAGTATCGCTACCGTTGCACCAACAAGCCAGTCAGTGAGGTGATAGTTAGTGCACATGTTTTTCAATTACCTAGGCTAAAAGCTAATGGCAAGAAAGTAAAAGAGCTAGATTCAACGCCGACTCATGCCGAGCAAAGCGAGGTCACGAAAACAGTCGCCATATAAATAGGCAACATACATGAATTCCCTTTCTATAAGTCCCATATACAGAGTGGAAGTGGGGACTCCAAAAATTGCACATAGAAGGGAAATAAAAAAATAATAAATGATAGGTATTTCTTCGTCGTTTGACGTAAGTCTAATATTTATTTGAAAGAGCATAATTTTTAAGGAGTTAGGGAATCATTTGTTAAGTACCCATGGACCATTAGTTAGAACTACAGGATACTTGTAAGTACAGAAAAAATGTTCGGCGAAGTAAGCTTATCGCAATCATTTAGACTAAAAACGAAAAAATACAGAAAATGTTTGATAAAAAATTAAACGGACGCCAAAACAATCACTCGAAATAATGAAATAATATCATTAGGGGTTCAATAAAATTACTTTTCGGGGTCGGGGCCAAGCCAGCATCCATCTTAAATGACTTTATACTAATTCTATACGCAGTTTTTTTACTATTGAAAAATAGAAAATAAAATATTTTTTCCCACAACTTTCTTAGTTCGTAAATTGTCTACAAATTTCGCCACCTTCATGTAGTGAAATTCACCCTATATAGTGTGGAGAACAGCACTAATTCTGTATGTTTGTAAGCTTCTCAGGGCCATGTCAGCCAACACGAGCTGCCTGGAGTCCCTGCGCACGTGCATCGAAGCTGTTTCACAACAAACCGGATTTAAGTGCTCCAATAATAGGTTGGAACGGTCCAAATAAATTGGCAATAAGGCAATGCAAAGCTTAGTACAATCTTGTTAAAGGCTTCAATATAGTGATTGCATAAGTAGGTACAGCTTATATCTAGGAGTGCACTAGAGAACAACATTTTGTAGTCACTACGATAGCTAGGATACACGTGTTCGTTCAAAAAATTCGTCAAACAAAAACTATATTCATAACAGACTGTCGTAACATTTTCAGAAAAAATACATTAATTATATGCTTAGCAATACGAGTATTATCCGTAGACTAATAATGCATTGTTCGATTTTAGTTTTAAAGATCTTTAAATAGGATCTGTTCTGTTTAATATCACTGACAGATTAAAATTCAAATATAAGCGAAAATGCAAAATGATAAATATTAAATTGACTTTGTTATCTAGTACAAGGCACTTGTTGGACACTAGTTCTACCTACCAACTAGGGCACGTCAAAAAAACACCATTAGCAGAACTAGTTCGTTCCGCAAGTACGTAGTCTATCTATATGCATATATCCTCTGATATTTCTTCACATTTTCAACTCCTTGTATACAGTTCCAATCGCATTAATCTTAATCGGAAATAAACACTTGTACCAAAAAAACATAAACAAACCCTCTCACCAGTTAGGAACGTTTCAGGGCCAAACGTACTTAATTCAGGTCAACTGGATTTATTCCAGATACCCTAGTTTGCGCTGCGCTAATCCTCCCGGTTAAATGGGATCTGCATAACATCATTCCAACGCAAACAATCTTTAGCGGCAGTCAAAGCTATAGCTTTTACAGTATTTGGTACACGTGTTCACATCAACTTTCTCAAAACCTTTGCAAAAGGGGTCTTATGTCAGCAGCATAAGCTGCCCATATGTAAACGTTGATGTGAACCGTGAGCGCCTCTGTCAAAGCTGAACGCCATAGCCTCTATTTGGCTTCATGTCCGGAACTACTGCAGAGTGGAGCTGAGCCAATATTAACCAATGGGATTGCTTATAATCTCACAGGGGACAGCGATTTGTAAACTAGTTAAAAAAGCATAATTTCAATCGGAACTTGGGGCTCTGTTTTGCCGGCGAAAAAAACGCAGACCGTAACCACGCTCTGCGTTACTTCCTCGCTCCGCCCAGCTGCACTTCGCACCTCTCTGCATTAGATTACAGATGGAAGCCAATCTATTGCTATGCTCTATGGATGGAAGTGATAACGACCAGGCCAAACTGCAGTCGATAACATACAAACTGTCAGTACTGTCGCGGGCTGTTGGCGAATTATGCATCACCGTCTACCGATTATGACTCAGACCGCCACGTGACATTTATAAGCTCGTTGAACTTTATTGCACATAATAGTATATTTTATATCGAGGGACTAAACGAAGGCATGAGTCAATGAAACCGAGGGTATATTAAGTTGGCGCTTAGTCTCGAGGTGCAAACTGTACTTTTCATCTTTGAGTGCGAAAAAAATAGTCAATTTAGTACAAAAACATTTAAAACCGAACAAATTTACACTTGACAAAAGTTCTGAAATTTTCGTAGTCAGTTTTTTCTTCTGAACTGAACCACAGATTAACAATTTAAAACACATGGCGCCACCTTCTTTGCGGTCAAACCATGGAACTAAAACTCTAAACATTTTCGCAATGAAGACTGCCGACACTCCACAGATAATAGTATATTTTTACTGGCTGTTTGAGTTAGTCTATGTCACATGAAGGAAATTAAGAAACTAATTACTTTTTACTCCCTAGGGGCTAAAGTGGTCACTTTAGGCCCGCTTAGTAGAGCTATATTGGCGTACTTTTAGAGCATGAGAAGTGAAAAATATGTTTTTCTGCTAATAGCCGAAAGGAAGCTGCTTGAACTTGGAACAATCTGTTCCATAAGATCGTCTGACCTAAGCAGAGGCTTTACCATGGGTGTTGAAGTTTGATGAAAAAACATACAAAAATAAATAATAAACACCGTACAAACACAAATGTTCGTTACAGATAAATCCTGTACACATTGGTCCAACGGGCTAGTCCGGACAATCTCTTATAACTTGTCAAGTGGGTTCCCTGAACTGAGCGTAGCGAGCAATTTCGTAATGACATTTCATTTCCAGCCAATGTGGCTACCTGGCACTAACTCCTCTTCTAGCCTGGATATTTACCCACAGTTTAGGGAATTAACTTGACTTGGATATAAACGCTTGTAATAAGACCCCAGGGGAGTATACTTATACAGCTTTAACGACTACTGTAGTGTTTGAGCATGAATACAAATTAGTGCAAAACATTAGTTCCTTTACATATTCAGACCACGTCATCTGAATCGAGTCGTCGTGATTGACAGTCTGTCTGTGTGTCATCAAGATAAACGCACGTCGCCCTTAAATATACAGCCGGCAAATGAGAGATACCGATTTATCGTTTATTTTTATTATTATAATGTCAGTAAGTCAGCATATTGAAACCCTGAGGGCAGCCTATGATCACTTGTAACATAAGGGCTTCACTCAGTGTTGCCAACAACCCTGCAAGGTTAGGAGGAAATTTTGTGTGTATGTGTGTCATCACAAGGCAAACCAAGTCGCTACGTCGTCGTCGTTGTCGAGTTTCACTGGATTCCAAATTCGAATCTCATAAAAATCAGTGTGTTAGATTCGAAATGAGTTTTTTCAGAATAGAAAGAATAGACTCAAGAGCTCACCAATGATGTTTGGCCACCTTACTCAGAAATAAATAAGGTTAGACTTTCTTCCTCTGCTGTGGCAAACACATCTGCTATTGCATACTCAGTTGTGAATAGATCCATATGTCTTTTTCTAGTAGCATGGTGTGGAAAATGACGATTAATTATGGAAATTGCTATGAACAGCTGCGGAGACGCAAGCTATTACTTTGCCACTCCCGAAGGGGTGACTGTATAGCACTTCACCTAGTAAGTAATTAATAAAATTCCTAATTTTCAGTGAAACTGTAAAGGTTGGTAGATTAATAAGGGTTCTAAAGGGGTTCAATGTCCCTGGACATCAGGCCAAGCGCTCTAACTATGCTCTATGCTTGCAATAAAGATAAAGTAATTATTTTATTAACTCAATCGTTCGCGTTCCAGTTGCTTACCGTACCATGCAAAGTATTTCTAGTTTCTATTAAAGACACTCATTCTTATTAGATTGATGACGCAGTGAAAAGTATGCTTGAGTAGATGGTATCGATCAATCCCTGTCTTCAATGCCCCACCGGACATGGCGTGACGATACTTAGAGCGCTATCACACTTAGCGACTCAGCTGTGCTGCAGCCAGCGGCCGAAGCCAACAGAAAGACAAGAATCAGTTTCGACTTAGAAACATTTTGGGAATTACATGTAATTTAATTTTGATTAGGCAAGTGCCAATGTCTTCCCCGTACATTTTTAGATTATTGACTGACGTGAAGAAACATAGTGTTGCCCTTGTACGGTCTCAGATTAGATTATATTACCAGTTTGCAGCGCTACATAAGAGCCATTTCGTATTTTGAGCGCATGATACAACTGTTCAAGCGCGTTATTTACGACCTACGGGAAAAAAATGCCAGTTTCAAACATACAAACATAGTCCAACCTTTCGTATTGAAACATAATGAAACACATTTGCGGATATTTTTTTTATAAAAGGATCAATCTCGCCACCTCGGTTTACGAAAAAGCCTTATCGTGTCAACTTTAAGTGGTTAAATCTCTGATTAAAGCTTACTATAGTTGCAAAAAGAAAAGACCAAAACTTCAGACATAGTTTTGTTGAAACATAATAAACCAGAATATGCGAAATTCATCACAATAACTGTATAATGTAAATGTTTTAAATTTCTCAATATTCCTGAATATTTAATAAAAAAAATGGAAAAAAGTGAATTTCGTGTGTATTAAGCATTATTTTTTGCGAAAAAAAACCAAAGGGTAAGCTTGATAAATACTATGGGGACTCTGCACCATCGATTTCAATGGTAAAAAAGTGGTTTACTGAATTTCGTTGTGGTACGGCCACAACGAAATTCAGTAAACCACTTTCCAAACCAAGCACTGAAGATGCCGAACGTCCTGGACGCCCAGTTGAGGTCTCTTACACCCGAAACAATCGAAAAATTTACGATATGGTGTTGGCCGACCGAAGATTGAAAGTGCAAGAGATTGTGGAAGCCGTAGGGATCTCGTATGGCTTACTGGTTTCAATTTTGAATGATCACTTGGGCATGAGAAAGCTTTCCGCAAGATGGGTGCCGCGTTCGCTCACAGTCGACCACAAACGCAATCGTGTAACAACTTCACAGGAAGGTTTGGCTTTGTTTAATCGCAATATGGAGGAGTTTTTGCGCCGTTTTGTAACCGTGGACGACGAAACATGGATCCATCACAACACACCAGAGACCAAACAACAGTCAAAACAGTGGGTTTCTAAGGGTGAATCGGCGCCAAAGAAGGTCAGGGTGGGTTTGTCAGCCAATAAAGTTATGCTACTGTTTTTTGGGATGCACGTGGGATAATCCATATGACTACCTTCAAAAGGGAAGAACAATCAATGGGGAATATTATTCCAACTTATTGGACCGCTTCAATGACGATTTGAAAAAAAACCGACCTCATTTGGCCAAGAAAAAAGTTCTTTTCCACCAAGACAATGCAAGGGTGCACACATGTGCAGTTGCCATGGCAAAAATCCATGAATTGGGCTAGGAATTGCTCCCTCATCCGCCCTATTCTCCAGATTTGGCTCCGAGTGACCACTTCTTGTTCCCAAACCTGAAGAAATGGCTTGGTGGAAAAAGAATTGACTCAAATGATGAAGTCATCTCGCAAACAAAGGCCTATTTTGAGGACCTCGACAAATCATATTTTTTGGAAGGGATAAAAAAATTGGAGAAGCGTTGGACAAAGTGTATAGAGCTCAAGGGAGACTACGTTGAAAAATAAAATGATTTATTTATCATAAAATCTGTGTTTTTATGATAAATCTACGAATTTTGCTATTCGACAGCAAATAATCCATCATTACCGGGTAAGGAGCTGATAAATAGAAAAGACTAGCATTCGAGTCTCGTCGCAAGAAAGAGAATCAGTGGGCCGGTAGTTCAACATGGAGTAAACAACAAAAGATCTCTTCTAAGATGAATTTAAAGATACTCTTGCACCTTTTAATTCTGATGCTTCTGCGCAATATTATTTTTTTCACGGTGCATAGCCTCGCTGCTCACTTGTTGGTTTAAAGCTGCTGCTGACAAGCTGTTGCCACTCAGTGGCGTCTGCAGGTACGCAGATCTTCAGCAGAGTGCCGTTCGTGTGTGAGAGCTCCAAGCCGCCTAATGTGGAACCACAGTCAGTCTTCAGCCAGCGATAGATTGTTCCCAACGAGTGATATGATATCGTGATCACTGATATCGTGGTAAAAGGAACTTGAGGAATGTCTACGAACTTCGGAGCAGCGGAGCGGCAAGGCCGACGGACACGACTCCGAGCATTGACCACCGTCTACTAATGATGTACTGGATATCCGTGAACCGTTAAACAGATGGTTACTTAACTGATTGTCATCGAAGACTGACGGGTGACGAATGAACGGAACGGTATGAGTAGGCATAGTTATAATATTTTGTAAATTCTGAAAATTTTATTTTGTAGCCTGAAATAAGTGAAATATAAATTAATGTTCTCTGTTAAACCTTGCGGTTGACTGGTAGAGAATGCCTCTAGGCATTAAGTCCGCCAATTGTCCTTTTCTTATGTACAATAAAGAATTAATAAATAAATAAGACATTTATTAAATAGTAAAGATCTGGTACATCTAGAACCAGGACCATGCGACCCTAAACTAATCAGAGCTTGTACTGTGTGTGAAAGGACTCTTTACATACTTGAAAGACACATTTAACTAATACAAACAAAATTTGTAATAGTTTTTTCCTGTGGGAATCAAACCCACGACTCTCACCGCAGTAAACAAAACGTCACGATGGCGCCCGGTGGCATTTTGTCCCTCTTCAAAATAAGATCTCTTTTGGCAGTTGGTAGGGACTTAAGGAGTGAATTGTTCAATCCAATTTCACACTTGATCAATGTTTACTGCTTACAAAACTATGTTACAGATACTATTTAGTATAATGCAGCGCATTTTATTGGATTCGAGCAGTATAGAAACTACGCTGAATCACTTAAAGCTAAATTATTTATTTTATGGAAGGAAAATTGAAACCCATGAAGCTAAGTAAGAATTTTATTGAAGTCTAGCTCTACCATTGCTAATGCCGAATTTAAAAAAGCAAGAACTCCCAGATTCTAGCCCCTATGAAGTGAAGGGAGAGGTGAAAAGTAAATGAACCATGTTCCTATATAGACACGATCCACGATTTACCTGTGTTATGTGTTGTGACCCTATGCCCAAGAACATGTTGGGTATTCACTCATTGAAGAAAGGAAAACTGATTGATTAGCAACTATCCATAATTTCTTGCCACCAATTGTAATTCTATAACTTAACATCGGAAAGTCGTCAAAGCACTAATTTTATTGCAATTACTTTCATGAATAAGTTTCTCTTTGCGAGTCGTATCCACACCAAACTTAGGGTCCTCATGAAATCTAACCTACGTGGAATTACTCATAACTGCTACACAATCAATCTAAATAAAGTGGTTCATCCAAAAATATGAAGAAACTATTTTAGAATAAGTCTACATAAAATGATAATTACTTGTAATTATTAAACAGACAAATAAACATTGTGACTCTACCTACAGTTCATACGTTGGTCCAGCTTCGGCAAACACTGGACAGTTACTTTTTACAACATTACATTCGTCAACACTATAATGATCTGATATAATTTAACTGTTGGGAATGGCCGAATAGAAGTCTTCCCATTCCCATTCCCCTTGCACGTTAATCACAATACAACTACAAAAAAATCTGATGTAAATTACCATGTATACGATGACCATACATTCTTATCATTTAATTCATCCCTCACGTTTTTAGCTTACAGCTTTTCTACATTGAATTTAAAGGCTTGAATGGTGCTCCCACCCACATCACTTATTAGTACGAAATTATGTAACTCCGGTCATAAAAAAGTGATGACAGTTGTGAAACCTTAGAACTACTATTCGAAAGGGTTAGTCAATTAGCAAATTAAACGAATCATTATAATTCGAAAAGTCAGCTAGTGAGTTCGGTGAAGGAGCAATAACCTCAAGAAGGCTGCTGCGCTGTTACCAACTTATCAATACTTGACTTACTACTTGTGACCAAATTTTGAAAGATACTTATTTCGTGGACCAATAAAAGATTATCTTGATCTAACAATGTTATAAACTTTCAGACAATACAAACCAACTTGTAGAAGAGGGCTGCTGCATACAATTTATGCAAATTCATAGATTGAAAAATCACTAAGATTTTGCTGCTGTCAATCGATAACAATCCGGATCAAAGGTCTATTGCGTTAAGAAACCGGTTTATACCTCGGCCATTGGTCAAGCTGTAATGATGCCGTTTCGTTCCAGTCTCATGGACGTTAGAACCTCCACGATGGCTAGAAACTTCATAGTTTAACTTACTGGCCATCAATAGTATTCTGTACCTGTCCTTTCAAAATTTAAATTATCGTTCCACGTTCCCTGTTCAGCATTTTGAGGCAGTCCTACCAAAACCATCGTACTGAACAGAGCTTGCGAGCATTTTACCAGATTACCAGTATAAGTTTAAATTACGTGATGGTGATTATTTTAAGTACTTTAAATAAGCAATTGTAAACAGTTATAATGTATCGGGGTAAGCATATCATACCTATAAACTTACCTATTACTATTAGATAATCTTATACCTAGGACTCTTTGTATTCATTTATTGTTATTTTGTTACAGTTCTTTCCTACCTATACTTTTATCCTATACAATGAAAAAGTCACTGGATTGGCTGATCTTTTATTCACTATTCCATAACTACATCTACTCCTAAATATTGTGTGACGAATCCCGGCGCTCCGGCTCCTGTATTGCTGGCCTGCAACGGGGACTTCGCCACGAAGCTAGGCTTTAGCGCTCTCACACACGCACGACGTCACGTCGACGGCAAACGTCAACAGCAAACTATGTATAGGAGCCAGGTGTAAATTGAATTCGATAAAGAAACCCTCTTGTTGCTTTTACTCTGTCGTCGTCGACAAAAAAAGGCCGGTGGTTCCTAAACCTGGAACTTTCAGGTTTAAGAAATTATATTAAATAGAGATCGGGTCTCTCTATCCACTATTACCAAAAAATAAGCAAGAATTTTTTCATAGCTTTCGAATGTTACGGTAATCTTATACGTTCGAGTTCCAAATTATTGTCACAATTGGTTGGAGCTGTCTCTATCCCGTTCATTTACTCATGTGTTATTTGGAATGATTTGCATTCATTGGATATAGCACGTCATACCGCCGAGAGCTTATACATAAAACACACGCGTAACAGTGACATCCTTCTGTTTCTTTCTGGCATGTATGAGTGAAAGGATTATGAATACATTGGATTGGAACTAAGGCCCTTTATACACTGCACTTTTTGCAGTCGAACGCGCATTTGTATTGCTGCTAAAAGTCGTACCGTTTGAAGGTAAAGGGGTGCTCAGGATGAATTCAAATGTTGCATGTTGCAATTCTGACATTTGTTGTTTTTTTGTCCACAGAGGGTGGCGGGCGGACAGAGAGCGCGCGCGGCGCGGGGCGAGGGCGCGCGCGGCAGGTGACCGGCGGTCCGCGCGGCTGATGTGGGCAGCGGGCGCGTGCTGCTCGCGCCAGGCAGGTGAGCACTACACCCTAGACGAGGGCCCCGTACGTACGTGTTTCCAAAAAACGTTTTGCCCAGCTGCTGATCACCAAGTCCTCCTCGCGTCGTATTACCTCGTTACTGAGGGTTGTGATTGTATCAGCTTGTGCTTGACGATGTTTTGCTGTCTTTGGCATTGTAAAGATCTGCCTGTGAAGCCGGATTGATCTAAGACATTGGTCTCAAGTCTTGTAAATTTATCCGAAAAACATGTTTCCAATTAACTAACGAAATACCGACCAAACATCGTGAGACCGACAATTTTTTTCAATCAAAATGACTTGCTGTTATTTATTCATACGTGATCATGGGATCAGTTATGTGGCGAAAAGTCTTTGGGAAATATGTACGAGACCAATGAGCTCTTTTAACGTGGTAGCCGGTAACGGACCACGAACAATTCAGTAGAAGGACCCTTCACTACCTATCTATTTCTCGCACACAGTTTTGCACAGGCACTGATGAAACACTAAAAATATTGTGTATATGCAACAGGGTTCATACCAAGTTGCAACCAAAAATCAATGGTAAAACCGAAAACGTTAAACAATAAATTAGAGATAGCTGAAAAAACAAAGCGAGTCAAAAATTGAGTTGCGTTAAAAACTGTTGTTGATCCTGACATAAATCTCGTGAGTCATGGATAAGTCTCGAGCCAGAACAATATCTCACCTCTTTGCAAACAAAGGAGATTTGCAAAGTAATAACCTCGCAGTTCCGAAGAAATTTACTGAAAACAAAAATATCCAGGAAATGGCCTCAAATACTTTCTGAAAGATTTGTGGCGCTTTTAACGCGTTTAGGAATTTCTTTGAACACTGATGCAATGTTTGTTCAAAGGAACGATATTTATCTGATTACTAATACGACGAATTTAAACCAGTTTTGACGAAAATAAACTTGAATGTTGTTACAGATGCGTTAGGTATAAAAACCTTATTTTTATTTTGAGCCTGGTTTTAATTGTAAAGTGTGATAATAACGCATGAGTGCTGTTACTGTTACGCCCCACGTGCACTATTCTGTAATACACTGCGGTTGTGACAACTCAACCTATTCATACCATAATCTTTACCACCTTCTCTTTGCTTAAGGCCTGTTCAGACCTGAGCGGTATTCACTGCCGCTGTGGGTAACGGTACATTTTGCCGCGGAACTTGATAACTGAGCGAAACCCGCGCGGTATTGTACCGCTACCCACAGCGGCAGCGAATACCGCGTAGGTTTGAACAGGCCTTTAATCTTTCTTTACCACTTTCTTAGAGGGTTTACATACTGGGCGTATTTGTACGCTTGCACTGATGTGTAACGCGCTTACACATTGTGAGGATAAGACATCTACGTCGTGCGTTCAGTCGCGAACGCATTTTATTTTGGAGTACAAACAAAAGTTCACAATCGCTGAATTCGCGCAGTATGTAAGCGCTCTTGAAGCAATCAATGAATTCCCTGATGTGAAAATTGCAAAAAAAGAGCTAGTTATCATCCAATTTCATTGATTTATCTCTTGCAACAGTACATTTTTGCTCATTGGCTTCAAGCCATTTTCCACAATCACACAAAGGCTGTCCTTGGTGCCATTTGCAGCACTTACGAGTATTCTGTAAATCAATACCCGCTATTGGTAATGAAGGTTATGGTATACGAAGTACAGTTATAATGCATATCGAACCTGAATAAAACCTCGCTAATGTACAAAGACTCTATTTGAAGGGAAGTCAATTCAAGAGTGACAAGTTATAAGTATTTCAAAGCCGCTTATTTGTGAAGAAGATCAGAAAAGATTTTATTACTGCCACTGAAACGGAAGAAGCTGGCAGAGGTCTCGTTCTGATTCGCTTGTCACTCACGTTAATATTAACTTTCATTTTCCTGGAATCAACAAGTGTCCAGAGGGAGTTTAAAGCTGAGCGAATAAATAGCAAAAGAATAATTTACACTACGGTTTACTTACACAATGGCTATGAGATGGCAAACGCTACGAAATGTGGTTATTTTTGAAATTTCTAAATTAATAGTTTATTTAGATCACTTCCCAAAAATTCATCACTTGCCTAAGTTTGATTCTGATTTACTAAATTCATAGTATTTCGAAGTATTTAGTCTACAACAAATTTAATAAAATCAGTGTTATTTTTACACACAATTAACTGCAAGTCAACCATTGCACTTCAGTTATACGACTTTCGAACATTGGCAAAAACATTTAGAAAATTCATACACTTAGCTACTGCTTAGTAATTAAGATAATATAAAAATCTTAGTAATTTGCCTAAAATTGTACAACAATAGTTCTTCAGAATTCGTGATGAGATATATCTTTATGAAGAGGTTCTATTTTAACTTAATTTAACTACCCTGAATAACGCTTCACATTCATTAGTCCAATGGCTAATGTAAACCAAAAATAAAGTTTCAAATCCAGTTTTTACCAATTCGACATAAAATCGTCGCAGTGTCGTATAGTGCACTTAGGGCGTCCGTCAGCCGTGCTCGCTGACGCGTAGTTTTGGCATTGACAGCTAGCAGGCACTCATGCGTGACGGAGTGACTAACCGTGGGCGGGTGGCAGGCGAGCCGGGGGGCGGAGCGGCCGCGGCCGCGCGCACGCCGGTGAAGACCTTCCAGGCGTACTTGCCCCCGGCACACCGCACCTACAGCTGCATACACTGCCGCGCGCACCTGGCTAGCCATGACGAGCTTATATCTAAGGTGAGTTGAACAGCTTCCCAACTTTGTCTTCCCCAATTCCCCATCTTCCACTACAAAACATTCATCATTATTCGCAGGTCCTATGGCAAAGGCCGTCGTTTCTAAAACATACCATCGCGACTTTATCTCAAACGGAGTAGTCAGTGGCAAGTGACTGTTGCCGTCATGGTGAACAGAACACTCAGAAGCTCACTTTTCGCCAATGGTAGTAAAACCCAACGTGGTAGGTGGTGAGCCTTCCGCCGCTATCCGGGTTGATTTGGTTTTTTATCGATGTTCTCCATCACCGGAGAGTTAGTCGGAAATTTAACAATGAGCACAAAGATTTTGGTTCTGGCCAGATTTGAATTCGGGACCACACGATCCGCGATCCGAGTTGAGAGTACTTAAGCAAAGACATAAGTAATTGCTTGTTTTGTGAAAATGATATTTGACTTGTAGAAACGACGGTAGCGTATTGTTCTCCTTAGCCTCATGGGCCTTTTTTGCAATCGCATAAAAACAATCAAATTAATTCCCACGAGAGCGTCGTGGCCTAGTGGTTCAGCACCCGAACTCAGATCGTGCATCTTGTGGTCCCGAGTTAAACTTTGGCCAGAAACAAAATCTTTGTGTTCATTGTTAAATATCCGACTTATCCGGTGATGGAAAACATCAATAAGAAACCAAATCAACCCGGATAACGGTGGAAGGCTCACCACCTCTACCAAGTTGGGGTCTAATACCATTAGTGAAAAGTGGGCTTCTGAGTGTTTCGTTCACCATGACGACACAGTCACTTGCGTCGGACTACCCCGTTTGGGATAAAGTCGTGATGGTATGTTATGTTATTAATGTTTTAAACTGAGGGTAGCGAACAGTTTCGTCAGTAAACATTAATATTATATCCAGCCTAGAAGATGCGTTAGTGCCATCCTCATTGTAACTCTTAGAATAATAAGGTATAGGATAGTCTTCATACAACAGCCCCGTCAGAAATGAAGCACTAATCCGATCCACACATGCCTGACTATTACTTGCTTACGTGCGGCGCGCTTTGACACTGAACATTGCGGAGCTGTAATGAACACTGCAAAGCGGTCCGTTTGGAGCCATTTATGGCTCCAATTAAGGTACTTAAAATGGGCGCCCGGACTTGGTTTCTATATGTAATTATTCTAAGTTATAATCGCTGATCAGCTGGAAATGAAAGATCATATTACGAAATTGCTCGCTACGCTCTGTTAAGGGGTTGACAACTTATCAGGGATTGTAGTAAGACCTTCCACATTGTGGGTGAAGACGGTGTCCCATGCTGTTTACCATTGAGTAGTCGCCATTTCAGAACAATTCTCATATCGGCCAATATTTTTTTCCCGTGGCCACTAGTACCTTAGAATTACTCGCAGGATGCGTCAGTATCGGTAAATCGAAGATCTATTCTCATTCTACGCGAATCCTCATTCGATTTAAGTACTCGTATATTAGATTCCTAGCATACACCTGTCAATGGGTATTTAAGTGAACTAAAGCTTCCTCATGCTTTATTAGCTTCTTACTGACAGAAGTGGCTTTTGATAAACTTCACCCCATTTTCTTAACTTATTTTTTACCGGCTTGCTAGCATACGCATAAATTCATTAAAATTGTTACTGAAGTAGGTACCAAGTTACCTTTATCAAAAAGTGAGTGCTACGGCAGTGACTTTCTCACTATCATGTTCAAACCAATTAACTTTTATCTTTATGAAAAGAGACTAAGTTTGGCAACTCCGGGACTTATATCGGTTAAATAATGGCCCATATAAAGGAGGACTCTAATATGATGTGGTGCTTTTAAGAAATGACGCCCTACATAGAAGATTAACGACCCCTTTACCTCACAGTCGAGAGGGGAATGAAAATGTAATATTCTGATGCTGAGAGTATTAGTTTCACGAGTTTGTAATAGCCATGCCGCTAAACAAAATCCTTTCTTAAAATAAATTAATTGTTAAGAAAAAGAACACTGAACCAATCTGAAAACAAACATATATTCCGAATTAATTTGTACTCCATTAGGCTCAAGTCTTTCAAGTAAACAAGACGTCTTATTCACTTAACGTTGAGTGATACCAATGTTTGCACAATTTCTTTTTCCTGCAATGCTAAATGTCCTTTGAAGATATGTAAATCCCAACCGGCTCCTCGATGTAGTCCCGCATTATACGAGCATTATTTTGTTTTGAAACACCTTCGCTGTATTTGTAATGCAATTTTGTTATTTTGCAGTCGTTCCAAGGCAGCCAGGGGCGCGCATATCTCTTCAATTCAGTGTGAGTATTTTAACAACTACGATTGAACAAACCTACCAACACGCCAACCAACAAGCCTAGGTAATGCGGTAAACGTCGTGCCTTCCGCGTGCTGTATGAGAGTTCATAGCCAATGAGAGCTCAGCTTATACTGGCAGTGTTCTAGCTGTGTATGAAAAACGAAGTAAACTGACGTTAAATGACGTTAAATTATTTTGTTCTGAAGAACTGTTTGAAATGATGCCTACGGCTACTCTTTACCACCGCATCATCCTCACACTCTGAATCCGCAATGGTCTCGTACAGTTCGGTTTCAGAGCTGTTTCCTTCCGAGGACGCTTAAATTGTGGAATTAACTCCCTGCCGAGGTTTTCCCGATGAGTTAAACAGGGGGTTTTGAGTGACATCCTTTGCGTCTGTACAAACAAATATAAATGTCCCCACATCATGCAGGACGCAGAAGGTTCTAATTCAAATAGGTTCAAAAAGAGAGTCATTCATTTAAAATACCATGATTCAAAGGAGATGCAATGGCTGCCTATAATTTCGAAATTTCTGAGGTGTCCCAACTAAAGAATAGTGTTCACAGGTATTTTTCAATTGGTTAGTATGGAGTTCTTCAAGAGGGGTTCGATAAGGTTTTTGCATGGTTGACAACGAGTGATACCCCTGGTGTTGCAGTTGTCCATGGGCGGAGGTGATCACTTTTCATCAGGTGACCTTCCTACTCGTTTTCTCCCTATTACATAAAAAAAAACAATGTTGTAAAATATCGGGCAATTTACCTAAGTACATAAGACCTTTACCCAAGTTTCCAGTGAGTTGACTTTAACTTGTTAAACAGGTGGTCTGTATAATTTATTAAGCTATAATAAGGCTTGTAAAATTTAATAAAACATTTAATTAACTTCATAACATTTGATAATACTACCACGTAGTTTAATTAATTTTGTACAAAATTAATGAGTTTTGCCCCAAGATTGCAAACTTTAATCTAAGACTCATTTGTATGGCTTCTACAGAGAGGTAACCCTAAAGGCGAATTGTATGACATAGTCGTACATATTTCATGTGTTGGATTCGGATCTCGCTCCACGCTATTCCCTTAGAGATTTCAAAACGGATTTCATTTTAACTTTATTCGCATTATTTAATGTTTCGTTGTATTTACTGATATTATATTTTAATGGGACAAATATTTCAGAAAATATGTATCGACACTTTTATGGATGACTTCGAAATAAGTAAGATTCATATAAAGCAAGTCGCTACTAACCAGGGGCAGGATTGGCTTTAGTTTAACGTTGGAACCATGGTGCAGTAAAATGAACTTCAAAAATTCAATGTCTGACATTTCTACAAGGCCAACGACCGAACTCAGAAACTACAATCAAAATTGAGCACCTTTCAAATTGAGGCTGTCCTATTACATGTCAGTAGATTTGAAAGGGACAGCTATACATTTGAGGTTTGCTCAACGTTGATTGTCGTTTTTGCATTTGGGCTTGAGACAATCAAAATAATGTTCAAGAGTAAGGCTGTTGTAACTCTTTAATTTTGCATCACAGAGTTTTACATCTCCTGAATTTGCTACAGAATATACCTAAATGATTATGATCCTTCACACCAGCTGCTCATTAACAGGCGTGGTTATGAGCAATTACGAGCCATAATAGCCAAGAGCGCGGTTACCGCTAACCCGGAAGCCATCTCTGAGTTGACCTTTGCCATTGATTAGGGTAGTAACTAATCAATTGATCTTCTTTTTGGAGTGTCTTTTAGGAAAATGGTTAATAAAACTGAAATAATAAGTTAGTCATTAGGTAGAATTACTCAAATTCGCACGCAAAACGACACGTAATACCATTTCTATTGAGAAAGATACGACGACAATTTTTAAATAATCAGTAACTACTTATCTATTTGTAAGCCCCAAGTTTGCTTGGTCGGTCTTTGTGGTCATCATATTATTTCTTAAGGTTTTCTTTTGTTAATTATATGTTTCTTTCGGCGTTGTTGATAGTAGGCGGCAAATAATTTCCCTTTTAAAATGTGTTCGATTAAAAGTTTTTTCGATGAATGTTATTCGATTGAATGAAGACGCGTTGATTATTAAAAATATTGTTGGTCAAATTCGTGAAATAGTTTTATGTGAAATTAAATTAGATGCTTATTATTGCATTCTGTGTATTAATATACTCTATTTCCTGTTTCCAGTGTGAACGTGGGCTGCGGGCCGGCGGAGGAGCGCGTGCTGCTGACGGGGCTGCACGCCGTCGCCGACATCTACTGCGAGTGCTGCAAGACTATGCTCGGCTGGAAATACGTAAGTAATCTGCTACCTAGACTTTGGAGCTTCGACGTAAATAGGCCTGTCTATGGGTATTATAATTATTAACTGTTAATAAATGAAGTAAATGAAATTAGAATAAATATATATTTACAGTGCCTGATGCGTGAAGAGGAACGCCTTTCAATAGTGTATTGACACTACTGAATCGACAAAAATCGATGAATACATGTCATTCACGTCAGATACAAATACAAATAAACTTTATTGTGAATCACAGGTATAACAATAATGTTCAGATCATACATATTTGAGAGTCTCACTGTGTTCCGCCTCACAGGCATACAATACCATAGTAATCATCTTAATCCGAATGTCCAATCTTATTACAAAGTAGTCAATAAAAAAAAAGTAATTATATAAATTAGTACGAGTGCGTCTGCCTTGTATGCGGTTTGTGTTTGCGTTACGTCTGAGTTGCGTATTTGCTTGTTTTGACGTTTGTTGTTGTTATGGTTAAGTTTTTCGTTTTAGTTGTTTTTGTTTGGTACGATGCCGAAAAAAACCAAAAAGACTGTGCTCAAAGTCGGGAGTTAGTTATTCGTTTGAGGGACTACTTCGAACGAGAGCGTACTAACGGGGGCCCGTTAATACCGATCGAAAGAGTGATAGACCGAGTTGCGGCAGCTCTGGACATCGGGACAGCTACCGTTTCTCGTATAACAAAAGAAAAATATGAAACTGGTACAGAAGACAAGAAGTTATCCACTCCGAAGAATCGTACAATAAGCGCAAAGCTACATAACTGAAATAGATTGTAATAGTGTCCTAGCTCATGATTATAAGAAGTAATCATCCCTAAGCCATATTTTCATGAAATATTTTCTCCCCGCCCGCTGATCCACGCCACCTAGTACATCGAGTATAAAGTACGTCCTGTACGTCTACCACGAGTTGTCTCGTTATCGATCGCGTAAAAAAATGTATTGGAGACTTGAAGAGCCCTAGGTTATCGTTGTCATGAAACAACTACTTTTCGACTAAATAAGAAGCTAGTTTTAGGAATCAAGGAGTATTTTTGGGGCACACGTAGTTGAAAATATCTTTAATGAGTGTGCTACCGGGGACACAATATTTTTTGAAATATTCATTCTTTCGTTTTTTTTTATTATATTAAATTATGCGGCAAAAAACAACATGAGCCCGCCGTTTACAGCAAATAAGATGATGAAATTATTATATTATATTATAATATATAGAGGCATGTCAATATGTAACCGGTGAGAATTGGAGAAAGGGCGTTGAAAAAACTCGCCAAACCATAATGGAGGACTGGGACAAATACATCCATCCACATTGATCGAATAAAAGACCAGCAAATAATAATAACAGTAGAAGACGATTTCGATTCCGATATCAGTTCACAAGAATCAAGTTCTAGCAGTAAATGATTAATATAGTTACTATTCTTTCCGAAAGTCCGCGTTTTGTTCTATAAGTTATTAGCCATAGCCCGTTTATTAAGAATTTATTAAAAAAATTAAAATCGATAAATCCGATTCCATTTCCTTTGCCAACTCATCCGACATTTTGAAACCATCGATTAAATTTTATTAGTTGCATCACTATAATTGTCAATTATGAACTGTCAGGGATATCATCATACGGCGAAAATAGTATAAACACCGGGCAAGACGGCTTCCACCCTCATGTGGTTGACTTTCTAGCAATCCGCACTCAACGGTTTGCTGCGTCTTTTCTGGTCCGCACCGCTAGGGAGTGGAAACCCACCAAAGGTCGTTGGTTCGACCCATTTATGTGTGTTACCAGATTATCCTCTGTGCGTGTGTGTGACTGTTGTCTCTGTCTCATAATAGGTACAAGCTCTGCTCAGTTAGTAGTCAAACTATTGTGTGTAAATTTTCCTAGATATGTTTATTTACATTAGGAATTATCTTCATCAAAGATATAGATCTAAAAATAATGGATTTACACATTAATTACACCACAATTAATGTCGTTAATGTTGTGAAGCTATCAATATATTTTAAACCACTAATTGCACAGTGATATTCACCTCTATTTGGTAGGTACCACAGGTTATCGATCAGTTAACCACCGGACTCGGTGCCCTCGAGATATGAACCGAATAAAAACTTATTTTAATCATGTTCAGAGCGTCTGTTAGACATCATTTCACTTCACGTCACTTTTATAGTAGAACTAGGGATACGCTACGGGTAAATATAGACCTTCCTCTTGAATCATTGTCTACTTTGACATTATTATTATTATTATTTGTCTAGTGATGGTGACCGCATTAAAATCCACTGCGTAGTTTTGTAAGATCTAACTAAATGTTCAAAAGGCAAAACAAAAAGCGCCTTTGATTTGTACCTGCTATGTAGAGAAGCATTAAATACAATCTCACATAATGGAGATACTCTGATTTACTAAGTTCGTTGGGGAGTTACGACACGGAAATGTCTGTTATTGGGCAATGCCTTCATATTATTAATTTAGTGGTAAAAATCACCAATGACTAGCTCATTTACACCCTTAAGAATAATAAGAGTGTAAGCAGGGCACTCGTACGAAAACTTCGCGCGTCGTTTATGCACGTACGAGGGTAGGTCAAAAAGTCATATTGATGAACTAATAGTTCATCTCCAGTCACAATCCGGTCTAAAAATTTGTTTGAGTTTTGACAATAGAGCCAAAAACTCGCCAAAATATGACTGCGCGAAAATCACAGTACTCTATCGGATCGTCTCGCTTGTTGAGCTGCCTCTCAGTAAATAAAGACCTGATTTTAATGAAACTTTGTATTTATACCTTTAATGAATGTCCAAACTAGTGCAGCTAGTAAAAACTTACCATTTCCCCCACAATACCCCTCATTCCGCGAACTTTTTGACCTCCCCTCGTAGGTAAGTAACCCATTTTTGAATATAATTAATTTATGTATCCTTTTTCCCAGGAGCACGCGTTCGAGTCGAGCCAAAAATATAAAGAGGGGAAGTTCATAATAGAACTTGCACACATGGTGAAAGAGAACGGCTGGGACTAGGCCACGCGCCACCGGCTACATTGTGGCCGCGGCGCGTGGCAGACTTTGTGGCCATCCATAGTGGCTGAGTGTGCGGACAGCTAGGACTCACCCGACTGTTGGACTAAAATGTGATAGACTGGTCGTGAAGCCTCGCATCGATCATGACGCGTGAGGACTATCAGACAGCTGGATTTAGTTGGACTGATTGCACCAAGAGTGTTCCTTTTCGGCTTAATTAAGGAGCTATGCGATACGCACGTTAGAGATGGGCTCCCAGCGACTCCAGCCCTCGTGATGAAGTGTCAGGCGAGTGTCATCCCTAAGCTCGCCTATGTGAAGTGCAAAGTCAAGCGAGTTGCTTTTCGCGCAAAAACAATTTGAGAAGAGCAAATCGCTTGAAGGATTCGTCCTGTGTGAAGCGGTAACTTTCAGTCGCAAGACATAACTATTTTTATCATAATTCATTATTATTGGAAAACTGAAAATCACCGTTTTGCTCAATTCGCTATTCTTGTGGGTACAATTAGATCGATCAAGAAATATTTTGTAAGGGATTTGAATTGTGTAATCGAATCGATGAATTCATCGATGGCACTGAAACGAAAGAGGCTGTTGGAGTCCTGGCGTGCCGGAGGCGGGTCCCGTATCGCGGTAGTGCTTCGCTTGCGTCATCGCCAGTCAAGTAATGTTAATCGTTATACATAAGTTGTCGATCTCAACCGCCCCTGCGAGGGCTATGGGCTTAGAATTTATACTAATTATTTTGTAACACTTGATTTCCGCCGACTCGGCGACGGTCGTCAGTACCTATAGTAAGTTGTTAGTTTTACATTATGTAATATGCATTGTACTGTATTAAGAGAACACTAATACTTTCTCTTGTCCCCTTTAACCTGTGATAAGTATGTTAGTACAGAATTTTTAATTTCTTGGAACGGTTTTTTTCAAGAAGTTGCTCAGAGGTATCAGATGTTGTTCCTAATGATTTCAGCTGTACAATTTGCTTTTTTTAATTTTATGAGGAAACTAGTCGAAAAGTGGATGTGTACTGGAGGGAGCATTTCTATTTAATCCTTTGCGCCTGATTTAGTGATGTTTTTTTATTTTCATTTTATTTTGTCGAAATGGACATTTTTGATTTTATAAAACTTTAAAACAATTTGATTAATTGAAATATGGTTTTAGTTCATTATATTTCTTAAATACACGCGTAGATGATAATCTGAGAACATTTTGTAAAACATGGAGAGAAATGTGGACAGTTTTATTATTCATTTATTGTTTCCGTCAAAATTTAATATTAATTAGTACGTCATTTAATCGTATATTTTAACTGCATGGTACTTCATTTATAAAGCACGTTACATATAATTGTAACGTAAGATACGTTAGATGATGAGACATAAGAAATTGCATGAGCTTTGAGTATATTACATGAACTACTTATACAACGGATCGAACCGATTTACAAATGATAGACGTGACGTGAACAAGTAGGGAAATATGACGCTAGATCATCAAATGCCATGAAAATGGTTATAACTTTAGTAATACCTACATTAAAATTATCTTTTTCGTTTATGACAATTAAAAATGTATCAACTTCATTTTAAAAATTAAATTCATATTTTGAACGACATTGAATTCACAATTTCACATACAACTGTCTAAAGTATCGTAAACTCAATCAACAAAGGACATCACTAGACGTACCTTCACAGTAATTTTGAATAGTGAATGCTTAGTGTTGTTTATTCCCTTGTAATTATACGCAATTACATCGAGCATGAGAACGGTTCCATATCGAATGACTTGACCCAGATGGAACTAGACGACCTACAGCTATCAAAAGTAACAAAGACAATGTATTGAGCACAACAAGAATAAAAATAAATAATAAAAGTATAAAAAAACAAAAACAAAATAAAAATCCCAAAAATTGGTAATGTGAGGCAATTGACAAAAAAACCTTTTACGTGGGGCGAACCATGTCTCACTATGTGATCATTGGCAAGGTGTAATAGATTATAGACAGAATACAGAGCTTTAAAAAACAACAATCAGATTGAATAGCCAGTTACAACAGCTGTTGACAATGATTTTGAACGATCGCGAATTTAACGACATTTTTATCAGCAATGCAGTCGTTATTTATTTTGATATTGATAATGCGACTTTTGACTGAACTCACGATAATTTTTAAAGTCCATTCCTAAGTACGATAGTGCTAAGAGAAAGACATTCGTTTTGTTAACACGTTTAAGTGTGAAAATGTTATCATTGGCTAAGGGTACGTTGTTCGTATAAGTCTGTATTTGAAGGGATACATAATGAACGACCTACATAAATATTCTTAATTAATTATCGAAGTACTCTTACCGCCTCAATAATAAACGTAGAATAAATGTACACATGGTTTACCTACAGCAGTGGTTTTTGACATTTCATTTCGTGACAGTCGCAACAATTGTTTTACACCAAATATAACTTTGTACTGCGTTTATTAAAAGGCGCTTATATACTATTTTACGCAAGAACTTCAGCCGTCGCATATATCAAGAGCGTTGATAACTGCCATTAGTATATACCTACGTTTGTAATATACATTAACTAATATTAATACAAATTCAAAGTAGGTAACGCTTGTTTGATGTTTGAAATGTTTATTTTTACAATTACTAATGAAATTAGAATGCTACATCAAACTCGGGATTTGTTTAGTGTTAAGGTGTTCGGTCTAAAGCAGGATACTGACTTAGAAATATAGCTCGAATGTATCAGAGGGCCTAGTGTGAATTTCATTCGATCACTTTCATCGAACAGAGTGGCGCCTCTAGTGGCGCGTTAACGTAAATGTTACTTTACAAATTCTACGCTCGACGAATATAATCAATTGAAATTCGTATTAGGCCCCTCCGATTCATTCTCGATCGTTGATCTGATTGTGTGACGAGTGATAAAAACCGCTATCCATTCTGATAGGTACACACGTGTTACATCTCTCAAGTGAAGTAAGTACCCTACTTGCTGTTGTCACATTTCGTTATTTCTGGTCTGATGTGATGTAACTATTGTTTGACTTTTTTTAATTGAACGATTCGCATTGGTTTGACTTTCACCCAGATACCCAATTTAAGACAGGATGAATAATATAAGGCATTTTCCTGTCATTCGTTTTAAGCATGGAATTGCCCCTCGTGTATGCTACTTGTATGGTTATATTTCATCATTGTACATAATAATATAACTTCATACGGATCATTCGCATCAGCATATGTGTGTGGCTAATTCCATGTCAAGAAAAATGCCTTAAAATCCAGTAAGTATCCTCTCGCATAGTACCCGTTAATTGGTTCATTCATTAATCATTAATTTAATTATTGCAGTCATGTGGTTAAGTCAACGGGGAAACAATAATACTGCAGTGCGATAATATCAGGACATTTGACCAAAAGATCGCAACTTTATTGCGATGTTAAAAAATACAAAGGCAATCATTACTATGCAATATATGTAATTAATTAAAATGTCAAATTATAGTTACTTTACTAATGCCAGTCATAAAATACGTATTTGTGTGGATTTGAACAATGTGTGATCACTAAATGTTAAACTAACATAACACCAAAATATTGTAATAGTTCTGTCTGTAGGTCACTAATGAGCGAAAATAGGGTTTGATTTTTGCATCGTTCATCTCTTTGTCATTATTAGAGGCCTAACCCTCTGTCTTATTCAAATCGGTAAAACCATTAATTTTATAAGAAATAATAAATGCTATTGTTACTAAAATCACTACTTAAGCAGTTTATTCAAATGTACAGATGGCGCCACACCATCTGAAACGTAGCAGTTGGACACTTCTGTACAGACCTATTTAGCCCACCCAAAAAATAAGATGCAAGAATCACAATCTTTATACAAATTACTATTACAGCGAACTTGAAATACTTTGAAAAACAGCCCTCCTACTCCCGTTCAACTTACGGGCGAAGTTTCGTTCGCTATCCTGCTCTCGCATACCTGTGCAATTTGTAGTGAAAACGGAATAGCGCACGAAACTTCGGCCGTAAGTTGAACGGGAGTAGGCTGATTCTGATTCGTTGTATCAATAATTAAGCGATAAAAGCATCGCAAGTTTTTTTGTCAGTTAAATGTAATCGTATTAACTGTTATCGTAGGATTAAAAGTTAAAAATTCTGGTGCACAATGTTCAGTGAAAATATCGGTGACAGTTCAACAACCTCATTCGAAAAAATAGTTTATAAAGAAAGTCGAGCGTTACTTCCCTTATAATGTTAATGTGATTTTAGATCAATCTAAATAATCATAGACAGAAATACAATGGAAGATACGTCTTATATTGTTTGCCTGTAACCTTGTACTTACGGTTTAGTAGGCTGCTTACCTGCTAAACTTATCAATCACCTATCTCACTACATTACGTACTACACTCTTGTATATCAAATAGGCGTAATGAACATTTCGTATCTTCCTTGTGTTTATGTGTATATAAAGGGTCTAAATTCTTCACTTGCAAACTACTGCAGTTTCTAACGAATGATTTTGAAATCTGCAGACGTCAAAGTCGTTCGTTAAATTACAGTGCACGCTTACGAGCGAGTACAGAATATGGTCCCTTGAGTTTTCTTCGTGAACATTATGCAACACAATAATCGAAACTTATTGAGATTGTCACAGTAGTTTAGATTTAACACTCTTAGACCTACGATTTATCTTGATCTTTGACGCCGTTCGAAATGACACTAAATTTAAAAAAAAAAAACGATAGAATGAGAAAATTGTAAAGAAGCTAGATTTCTGTGAGGCATAATTAAAAGTATTTTTCTACTTGATCGTTTAGGGATGCTATTAGATATTTTTGGACCATTGTTAAGATAAAACTATGATCAGTATTTGTGGAGTGAAGATAAGAGTTATTGTTAGTTTTGTGATGTTCGACGTGGTTGTTGTCGAGATAGTGAGGACCGCTTTCTACAGCTCTTCGACTTGCACCCATACACTTAATACCATACTATATGAGTAGGTATACCATCTCTTGATATTTCTAAAGGCCTGTTCCTGCCAGCTTCTAAACACATTCCTTAACTTTCAAAATCCCCTGCATCTTTCATAATCTTATATAATTAAAAAAAAACTATTTTACTGTGGGCGCTACAAGCTCAAAAATAGCAAAGGGATTAAGTTGAAATAATTTTCCTTTCTCAAGACTTCGAGCGCATCACATAGTATCTCATACTATCGCGTTATTTGCGCCATCTTTGTTTTATAAAGTAGTTTATTATGTTGTTGCTATAAAAACATTTCTAGCAACGATTTTCCTTTATTTTATAAACTTTACCGATCGATCTATAAGAGAAAGTTAAACTTTAGATGGTTTGTTTCATAATCGGCATCTGTCACACAATCTAGGTACTATCGCTACAGTTTAAAAGTTATAAAAAACGGACAGCCTTTAGAAATATCAAGCACAAAGGTCTTGGAGTGTTAACTATTGACCAAGATAAGGAGATCGTATTTATAAAAGGTGCATTTCATGTGCATGTACATTTCGCATATTTTAAAAATAAGATATCCGGGTAGGTGTTTACCAAGAAACCGCTTAATATTTTTGTATTTTCCTAGTATGTAACGAAGCATTATACAATTCATGGTGTCTTCTACTGATTGTGTATGCATTATGCTATAGATGAATATTTCGTAAACATTTGGTTGAAATAATAAGTGCGTAATAAAACACTTTCGTATTAAACTGTAGTTATTTATTTCAACGAATCCACCCCAAGTCTTCATTAACATTCAAATCATTCAATCACAAGCATAAAATACTTTCATCAACATATATTTACAGAAAATTGCGCTATTGTTGCACCATTTGCACTTTTACAAACACTTGTGACAGTTGTAGAAACCTTTACATAAAATTTTGCGTTTTGGTTAAACATAACAGTTTTTTAATGGCAACCTTTATACTTTATTAATAGCGTCAAAGTTGTGAGTGTGAGAATCGCGGGACCAAGTGATACATTCGAAAACTGGATAGTTGAAGAAGTTATTTCTGCTTTTTGAGTAACAAGTACAAAACTTATTACTTAAAAAGTTTGTCCCTAAACTTTTTTCAATTTATTTCATTTTTAAGGTGACTACTCCCAGTTTACTAAGTTCCAAAAGCTTTAACAAAAAATTGAAAATGAAGATTGTTAGTACCTTGTATATACCTAAACATACCTTAATTACTAATTAAGATCATTCATATTTTTAGATTTATGAGCTTTTTGCATATTAAGAATAATTAACGCCTGATACTTTGTTAAATAATCATAGGTTTTTATTATGTAGGTATAATAATATCGTGTTATTACTGCGTAAAATTATAAATATACCTATTACGGTTAATTAACCGCATTTTATGCTTGTTACGGTTAAATACCACCGCTAGATGGCGCTGGCGGCACTATCATTGACGGTGACCTCAGGAAGTCTGATATCCAGTCACACAGTGCGATGGGAACTCCGTAAGAAGGAAGCTTCACCTGGGAGTTGACAAAACAATAAAAAGACAGATTATTTACAGTACAAGATAACTAATGGGCATCGGAAAACATCGGAATTTCGGAAACAATTGTAAAACATTACAAAAACAATTTTAAAAAAGTAATTATTTTTAAAAAACACTTCTAATTTCTAATTTTTCGCAAACAAATAAATGTCAATGTCATAGCCGTCTCGCTATTTTACGCGCCGTCAGCCAGTTGCCTAGTTTTGGTCGGTCATCTTCGGGAACACGAAGTTAGTCTATGCCTATTATTTATCTTGAAGAACTGTACTCTTTTTCACGGTCGCAGTCGGATCATTAACCGTTAATAACCGCATTTTATCTGTAGTTAACCATAAATTTGGTTATGTAATGGTAACTAACGGGTTTTATACAACTATAACTGGGAGTAGTCCCGCTATTCTGACGTCAAAGAACTTTTTAAATATAGGCACTAACAAGTACAAACGCAGAATTAACTTCTTCAACTATTCAGTATTTAAATGTTTCACTTGGTTCCGCGGTTCTAACACTCACTCAAAATTTACTTTGATAATGGCAACTTTAAATTAAGTGTTAATTTTTTGGATAAAATTCAATAGTGCTATCGATACGACTATTTATTTGGTGCAGTTACCGCTCAAGCGTAACATTGAAACCGCAGTTATTTTAGCGATAATATTGTGCTCATACTACTTATTGGTAGCAATCAACAACAGTTCAATCGATAAGGTCACAGCACATTACCACAGCGCGGCAACTGCTCGCCGTCCGCTCTTTCATATTAACATTGTAATTATATACATATACTATAGTCCGCACAATTCAATGCTCTAACTTGAAGGGAAAGTTAATTGCAAGGTTGGAGCGGTGCCGTCATAATGTGGTGTGACCCTAACGCCCGGTTTCCACCAAAGCGGAGGGGAGAAGAGATGTGTTTTGATAACCAATCAGATTTGTTTATTTTAATATATCTCTGTGAAATGTGGAAATTACGCAATCTGATTGGTTTTCAATACTCATCTCCTCTCCTTTCCGCTTTGGTGGATACCGGGCCTTACTCATACCGTCATTACGCATTGAGCTCTCGCTGAGAACGTAGTGACGTGTTCTGTTCAACAGGCGGAAATCACTTCTATCGCAGTCTTCGTGAAACAATACAATCATTGCGAAACAATCTATCGTTGGGTGTTGTTAACAGAGTTTGTATTCGTGTAACACAATTATTCGCTGCGGAGATAGCCGCAGCATTATGTATGACAGATTCACTTCTATTTTATAGTATTTTCTATTAGTACTATCAAACATTCTTGGTTTTATCTTTCGAGGGCTACCTAAAACATTTCCAGCCCTTTTTGAACCGACGTAAATCACAATAAGAACCTCATTCATTGGCTACCGTGACCACCTGGGTTTTTTCTTCAAGTCGATGTCGGCAGAAAGGTTTATAAGGGGTCCGTCGCTTTTTAGTATATCTTTGGCTTGCAACAGCTCTTCGTCTGTCATCGTGGGCAGCGCCTTGAAGAACATCTGAAAAGACATTTTAATGCTTAGAATGAAATTAACTGAATTTCTAACATAAAGTTAAATCTGTACGATGTCAGATCTGTAGCCATTCTGTAAAAGTACGAACTCTCACTCACTCAGGTCACCGAGTGCATTTTCCCGTATAAAGACAAAATTTCTATTTTATAGCATTTTTATAGCACATTCTCCAGAAAGGAAAGACATTTGAAGCTCACAGCAGATTCCTTGTGGAGGTGCGCAGTGAGCGTCACAGTTATAAAACATGTTATAATTACCTTTAAAGTTATCTGACTTTATTTTGCATCCTATAATAAAGAAAATAATTATTCTATATTTCATTACCTTGCGAGTTATTAAGGACATTCCATGCTTCTTCTGCATGTGGTCCTTCAGTAGGGACATTCGCGGATATCTTTAACAAAACAAACAATCATATTCATTATATTGTTTGAAAAAAAGTTACAATTATAAATAAAATAACAAATCTCTCGTTCTCAGAAGCCAACCATGAATTAATCTGTTTTTTTTTTTGGTTCTTTCTTAAGATATATTGGAGCGGCATTACGACGCATTGCATAAAGGTCATGTCGGTAGCGCTGCGGTCAGATTAATGTCCTAGAACATTGTGTTAGCAAACGAATTAATACATTTGTTATTGTTTTTTTCTTTCAGCGAGAAACGATATACTTCAAAAATAATCATTTTAAGTGAGCCGCTGATGAATCCTGTGTTAGTCAACTATGTCATTGAGTTTAGATGCTGACTTTTCTGTTTAAGGCAATTAATTTTGTTTATTGTTTGAGGCAATATGATACCTATCTATATTTACCTATATATAAAATATTATAGTATAATTATTTTGAATTATATGGTAGTATATTTGCATGATTGGTAAAATGTCATATGTATAGTAAGTATATAATGTTTAATATATTTAAATAATAATATTTGAGATTTGTTGTTTGTCTCTTCTCGCTACCATTTTGAATGTTGCACAGCCCAAAATTCCAATGTTTCTGTTATACCTTGCGGTTGACTGGTAGAAAATGCCTCTAGGCATTAAGTCCGCCAATTGTACTTTACTCGTGTGTGCAATAAATAATAAATAAATAAAACAAATAAAGGTCGTTTCCACAAACGGCATGCGACCATAGCGCACGTGTGTGCATCGTGAACGACCAATAAGTTGTCGCCAAAAAGACACTGACCTACTCGTACAATTTCATTTGCTAAAATATCTTAAAACAAAGTCGATCAAATATTATCAATCTTGGGAAAGCATAGCCTGAAACTGCAATTGCGTAGTGAGTCACCTTCTGTCGCATATCTGGCAGGCGCAGGGCAGCGGCAGCCGCAGGTGCACGCTGCGCACGTGGTGGTTGAGCGCGTTCTTGGTGGCGAAGCGCTTCGGGCACGAGTCGCAGCCGAAGCGCGGGATGGCTGCGGAACACGGACAGTTGGCAGAACATTATTGACTGGCCTGTTGGCGCAATGGCAGCGATCCTGCCTTTAGCGCCGGAGGTCGTGGGTTCGATCCCCACCCATGACAAATATTTGTGTGACGAACATTTGTATTTGGTGTGTGTCTGGGTGTTATTATCTATTTAAGTATGTATTTAGAAATATTTAAGTATGTTTATCAGTCTCTGACGCCCATATTACAAGCTCTGCTTAGTTTGGGGTCAGATGCTCTTGGTTTGCATTGTCCCAGGTATTTATTTATTTATTACAGAAAGAGCGCCAGTATAAATAAATATGCGCCAGACAACACACCTCTTGTAATGGTCTCGAGTAGGGATTAAGTAAGGGAAATAAACCAGGGGCGTCTCCCAGCACACCCAGACACGAGTCAATTTAGAAAAGATCGTTTCCTGAATTGACCCGACCGGGAATCAAACCCGGGACACTACGGAAATCGAGGCGAGAAACCGTGCTACAGCGCACTGTGCCAATCGTGTCGTCACAGTATAGTTAACCTAAACATGCCTGACCGCCTAGTAACCTAGTTGCTACTATATTCGCGCTGAATGATTAAAATGAAGTAGATTGGTATAATCCCGATTTGACAGAACAGAGCCCATCATTGCAAACAAAATACATCATTGATAAATCATCATCAATCAATCATTGGCGACACGATGGACGCAGTGTGTAGTACGGTTTCTCGCCTTGGCTTGCGTTGTCCCGGGTTCGATTCCCGGTTGGGTCAATTCAGAAAACGATCTTTTCTAAATTGGCTCGTGTCTGGGTGTGCTGGTAGACGCCCCTGGTTTATTTCCCTTGCTTCGAGACCATGACAAGTAATAAAAAAATGCACTAAATTAGACAAAAACAAAAACACTCGCGACAGCGCGACTGGCCGCGACACTGATGCTCACCGGTACCGCCTGTGAACTCACTTGTGTCTGTGTGCGTGATCAAAATGGCGCTTTGTTCTAAGCGAACTATCTGTCCAGGGCGCCGCACCGCATACGTAATTTGTGCAGCTATTTTAGTCTAAGATCGTTTCTTCTCCTTCGTGTCCAGGATCTCTTAAAGTCTAACCCATCGTTCATTACAGCAGACCCAACAAGTTTTTTTAGTAGCTTGAATATAAATCAAATCACTTACCGTTGTGGGTGTCCAAATGCGACACCAGAGCTGCTTTGATCTTGAACGGGCGGTTGCAGTGGTCGCAGATGTACTGCTGATCAGAATGTATGTGTTGGTGCCTCTGGAAAAATGATTGAATCGTATTAACTGTCAAAAAACATCATGTGTGTCGACGTTGAGCAGTAGCGGTGGGTAGAGCATACAAAGAAGTGCTAGACTGTAGACTTTTTCAAGGCCAACGCAGCCTGGGAGTCCTGGGAGTCTGTTTGAATAGAGACTTCTGCTGGTGAAAGAATTAAACCAGCGACCCTCTGCATTCCAAATGGCGTCCACTACCACTGTGTGAACGAGTCGTCCAAATAGATGATAAGCTTAATTTTTTTGGTGTACAGATTATTGTACTTGACGCTGTATTTATTACTATATTTCAATATTTAATCTACCAGGAGTATAGCAATACTACTTGGTTCTACGTACGGGTCGCGTATTTCCTCAACCGTATTGCTAGTGCTGTGAAAGTTTGTTGGTGGAAATAAATACTTTTAAAAAAGTGAGTACTTTATTATTTCTTATTTCGTTATAAAATCCCCAACTCATTCATGCACTTTTCGCTCATACTGAGGTGGCTTTTACATCTCAAAAGTGGGATAAGTTTCGCACACCCACATAAAGTATTCATTTTTCATTACGAAAGTACCTTTTCGAAATTATTCCACCAAAACCTTGGAGGATAGATGCGTGGTCAAGGCTACTCCTTGATAGCGTTATTTTCTTTCTTGGAGGTGTAATGATACCGAGATAATATTTTTATTGTTTGCTGTTGCGCCTATTAGGGAGAATGAATGCGTGGTCAAGGCAACTCCCTGATAGCATTTTTTCTCTTGAGGGTTAAATAGTAGCGAAATAGTTATTAATACAAAGTAAAATATAACATCTCGGAGAATAGATGCTTGGTCAGGGCTACTCCTGGATAGCATTGCTTGTTTTCCTGGATTGGAGGGTGTAATAATACTGAAATAGCTATTGTAACTGATGTTTTTGTGTCGGCATTGTTCATACTGGTATTTGGGGAGATTAGTGCGTGGTCAGGGCAACTCCCTGATAGCATTTATTATTTTCCTTTTTCTGGTGTAATAGTATCGAGATAGTAACGTTAATACACAAAAAAAAGTGAAAGTTTGAATTGTTGTGATTTTTAGAATAATTCATAATACTCAACTACATCATACCATCACGCCTTTTTCCCAACGGGGTAGGCAGAGACCACATCTTTCCACTTGCTACGGCCCTGACACACCTCTTGCGCTTCTTCCACTCTCATTAATCCTTTCATACATGCTCGTCGATTATGGGTACTCCTGACGTGACCTTTTCTGAGCACGTCTTGGACTTGTCCTAAGTACGTCCGTCTAGGCCTTCCCCTTTCAACAGCTCCATCCAAAATAAAACAACTAAAATACTAAAAATGCTCAACATATTTTTAATTGAGCGCCATGCCTATCTCTATGTTTTTTTTTGTCCTTTCTGTACTTACATTGCCTAATGCCCAAAACATAACATTGAAGACAAATACTTTAATTTTCATAGTTTACTGCGCGGTTGAATTTTTCTGTGCTTCCAGTGAACAAACCCAAAGAGAAGAGCGCCGAAACCTACTCTCCGTCCCACCCTACTGAGGCGGAACGACGTAGTCGCTCACGTGTGCGGTCCAGTTATCATTCACGCAGTCGTCTAGTGGCCGCTCTCGCAGTCGGTCTGGTGACCACTCTCGCAGTAGGCCAAAGGACGGCCAAGCAAGCCGTCAGTCATGCAGCCGGGCGAGTCACCAGTCACGCAGCCGAGCGAGTCGCCAGGCGAGCCGCCGGTCACGCAGCCGGGCGAGCCACCGGTCACGCAGCCGGGCGAGCCACCGGGCACGCAGCCGGGCGAGCCGCCGGTCGCGCAGCCGGGCGAGCCGCCGGTCACGCAGCCGGGCGAGCCACCGAGCGCGCAGCCGGTCCGGTCACCGGTCACGCAGCCGGGTCAACCATCGAGTGGATAAGGAGAAAGATGAGTCTATTTCTTCTACTACTTTCGTTAAACTTGTGACGCATTAAAATCTATGAATTGTTGTGAGTCTCTGGATAAATTAGGCAATATGCAAAACACTGTACCAGAATTCGACCCTGCGTGAAAAGAACAGACAATATCGAGGTGGCTCCACAAAGTAAATGAGTGCGCTTCCTTTTGCGGTTGGAATAAGAAGCAAGTTATCCATTTTGCTCTACCTAAGGCCTTGCGTCAGTTCTTTTCTCGTGGGAGGAATGGGAATCTAAATTGTTAACTGATTTCCCATCTAATGAAAATTATGGCCAAATGTTGAGCGACATGTTAGCTAGACGAGCTAGATTTGGAGATTCACTGGAGTCTTATTATTACGACAAGATAGCAGTAACATTTTGACGAATTGCAATCATTTTTGAAAGGAAAATCTTTTGTTGATGCTTTTGCTAATGAGGCCACTGAACGTGGAATAGCCTGGAAAATGATCGCTCCTAATGCGCCTCATTTTGGCGGTGCTTGGGAGACCAACATCAGAAGTATCAAAATTCATTTAAAACGCGTCATTGGCAACTCTCTTAACTACGAAGAATTATTAACTGTTCTTAATCAGATCGAAATGATTTTGAATTCGCGTCAGTTGACTGTTTTGAGTTCTGATCCTGCAGAACCTACAGCTATTACACCAGCACATTTTTTGACCTTTGGTCCACTCAACTCTTTTTTTTCAATTGATATAACTTCACAGCCGCAGACTTTACTTAAGCGTCGTGGGTTCGATCCCCACCTATGACAAACATTTTACCGACGAACATTTGTGTTTGTTGTGTGTCTGGGTGTTATTATCTATTTAAGTATGTATTTAGAAATATTTAAGTATGTTTATCAGTCTCTGACGCCCATAATACAAGCTCTGCTTAGTTTGGGGTCAGATGATCTTGGTGTGAATTGCTTGTCCCAGATGTCCCAGATTTTTTTCCCGCGCCGTGCTCACCGCATTTTCACATCTTGTTGGAAAAATTAAGCAGAATTTATTAAGAACATCTTTTGGATTGAAGAGTACCTAACGAGTTATGGTTTTGTAAGTACAGTTGCTTTATAATTATATGGTAATTTCAGTTAGCTGTGTAACCAGGGGTAAACCTATTAAGTAGCAGAACCAGCCAGCAATGGTTAGGGGGTTTTCCCACCACTTATAAAGGATTGTGCTCCGAAAACCATATCGATTTTGTCCCTTTAACTATTGAATGGCGCAAACATCTTTATGACATGGTAATAAAGCATCAACAGGTAAATATTTTCCAGCTTTTCATTGTTATATTAGGCTGGATTGTTTACTTTTGACTTTCCTTTTTCTTAGATCCCAATTAAAATTATAATTAACAATTATAATTTCGTCGCCGCGGAACGAGAGTCGAGACAATAGATATTATATTGTTTGCCGATCATTCGGCGATCAATGTGTTAAGAAGGGTGATCAATTGTTTTACAGACAGAACTTTCATAGAATTTCGTTTCGCATAAAATGTTTCATAGACAGTCCATACTTATAGTTCCATTTCGAATATTATTGTTTCATCAACTATTTACTCATAGAATATTCAGTCCATATATTTTTATGTCGAATGTTTTTGTTTCATCGACTATTGACTTCACTGAAACATTTTTCACAAAAAAATCTATTGGTTATGTCCAATTTAGTAAGTTTGTCCTGGCAACATTCGGTTTCCCTTCGACTATATAAACAAAATGCGAGGGTATTCTCTCTTCTTCTTCACTTTCGTTTTTCGTTTTCGTATGAACTAATCAAGTGCTATCTGTCTCAATTCCCAATTTTCACCGTTTTTATTTAACTTTTACTATCGTTACGCGTTTGTGTGTGCCCAGCTGCTTAAGGTTACTCCTCATCCTGCAATCTAGCTCAGCTGCCCACCCAACGATAAAGTCGATGCGAGGTAACCGAGGCGGGAAATCGGTAAGTCCAGCTTGGCCTATACTTGAGTACCGTCCAAAGTGCTTCAATCACCCAAGTTGGAGTTAGCTGATCTGCTAGCAACAGCAAACGTGGTAAGTAGCTTTAATCAGCTGTTTGATTGTAACGTACTTACATAAACCTTTAATTTATGCAACCGTTATTCTCGCATCCGTCTTATTTCTCTTTTCGTTTGAAATTACAGTCCATTCCCAGTCAGGTTAGGTTAGAACTGTGACTACATCGCTTGAGCCGAGTGAGCGTAGCGAGCATGCTAAAACTGAATTGTCGGCGAATGAACTTAAGTGGCAAAAAAATATATTGATACTAAGTATACAACGTTATAGTAAATTATCCCTCAATAGAATATTTTTCTTGGTAATCAGGTTTATATTAACCACCTAAACATTATGATCAATAATATAATTTGAATCGTTATTCTATGATATGAACATTCTGTGAAATAAATGTTATGTGTAACAAAAATCTATGATTTAAATTTCTTTTAAGTAACTATTTTGCGTATCGATTATTCTATGACATGATAATATGAGAAACAATTTTTGTGAAACGAAATTCTAAGGAACCATTTTCAATAAGACAAGTACAACTGTTAAGAAGTTTTAGTTACTAGTAATAGAAACCTCATTGCCGGCTACAATGCTTGATTTATCCAAATAATTTACTAACTTACGACGTTATTTTTAATAAAATTATCTGTTGTTAAATTCATTTCACTAAATCTCTTTAATCATAATGACGAAATCGATACGGCTTTGCTAAAAACATTTCGCTTTATTATCTTAACAAAATTATATTCGTTGCCCGCAGTTGACATTCACTATACGGTTTTGAAGGCCATCATTCAATACAAAATATTGCACAAAACGTCCCTTAAAAGGGCTAAATTCGATACGGTTAAGGAACACCATAGAAATACTAAAAGCGTATCGATTTCGTCGCGCCTCGGGGAGGAATCTGATGCGGTTGAGAAAATACGCGTACGGGTCTGTACCCGTGTATGAAAGGGGGTTCATACCACCAATAGGTCTCTGCATATGCTCAATCACTATCCCAATGTTATGCAATGTAACGTAATCTATACTAATATTATGAAAAGGAATGATTTGTTTGTTTTTTTGTTTGTTTGTATTGAATAGGTGCCGAAACTATCAGACCGATTTTAAAAATTCTTCCCTTACTTTGGGGCTAGATGGCGCTGTGTGGAATAATGTCCAGGGATATTTATTTATTTTATTTAATATAAAGCTACATTATCAGGGAGTGACATAGGCTTTACTTTTTATTAATTTAGGCTATATTTTGACGGGAAAGACAGTCTACGCGGGCGAAGTCGCTGACGGACAGCTAGTGTTAAATAAATAACTTCAATTGGATAGAACACTTGGGGCACTTGTCGCACGCGAAGGGGCGCACGCCGAGGTGCATGTTGAGGTGCGCGACCAGGTTCACGCTCGTGCGGAGCACTTGCTGCAGGGAACACTCACCGATAGCGCGGAGAGCGAAGTATACGCGCTGGGGCACTTCTCGCACGCGAAGGGGCGCACGCCGAGGTGCATGTTGAGGTGTGCGAACAGGTTTACGCTCGTGCGGAGCACTTGCTGCAGAGAACACTCACCGATAGCGCGGAAAGCGAAGTATACGCGCTGGGGCACTTCTCGCACGCGTAGGGGCGCAGGCCGAGGTGCATGTTGAGGTGCGAGACCAGGTTCACGCCCGTGCGGAACGTCGCGGAACACTTGTTGCAGGGGAATCTGCGAACCAGGACTCACTTACAGTAAAGTGAATAGGCTTACCGGGTGATTGATTATAAGGGACTAATATGGCAAACTTAGTAGGTGATGGAGAAATTATTAAAGCAACCTAATTCAACTTCAAGCTCTCAGAAAAGACCAAATCTTCTAGATATGAAATGAAATGAATATATTTATTTCAGACCAAGCTCACATAAAATTATACAGGTCCATAATATGTTAGTAGGTTGATACTTATAACTCTGTTAGTAAAATTTAAAACAATTGTTATTATTTTCGACATGCAAGAGCGACCAATGCCGCAGGATTTGGTTGTCCACTCTGTCCGACACCACGTTCAGAAGCGTGTTGGTGCTGGCCTTTATCCGAGACCACAAGGAGGCCGTTCTTTTGCGCAGCACTGCATGAAAACCGTCCGTACAGTGGTCGGCGAACACGCCAAAGGCACTGCATCGCCATGGGAGCCCCAACAATCCCTGAACGCGTTGTTATACTGGACGCGCTGAGCATTGTAGGCTTTTTTAGTGTAATTGCACCACAGGCTGCACGTGTATAGAGTTTGGCAATAGCTTTTGAATAGCGTGACTTTAACGCCACGTGAGCAACGCGCAAACCTGCGAGAAAGCATATTACCTCTCACCGACAATGCCCTGCGCTCCCTATCCATGTCCATATCATCATTCAGAGCTTCATAATAAAACCTGAACTTTTAAATATGTATGTTTTTTTCCTTTTAAAGAATCTCGGTCCTACAGGCAACTTTTTTTTTATACCACGTTGGTGACAGTGCGGACCACCTGATGGTAAGCTTCTCCCCCTCTTGAAGAACTCCATACTATAACTCATCGGGAAAACTTTGGCATTGAGATCATTTAACAAGCTGTCAAATTGAACTCTCTGGTTATGGGTTAGGTTTTCAAACAAAATCATAGAACAGTCATATCAATTCAAGGTTTTCATACAAAATAGCCACATTGCCGTCTTATTATTACGCATGTAATCCTAAAATTAAAAGTTAGTTAGAAAATTGCATTCGCTGATTGCGGTCATCGTGATATTTGTTTTTTTTTCGTATTTATTTAGTTTTGTTCATGTAATTAGTAGATGTTGTATTTTGTAACGCAAAGTCCTCTAAAAAAAAAAAAAATTTTTCTTCGGCTGTGAATAATAAATGAGTCATTGATTGGTTTAGATTTAGCCACTCACCTCTTGTCGCTCTTAGGCTTCAGCACAGGTATGGTGCTGGGGTCGGGCAGGTAGGGGCGGCTGCGGCCCTTGCGGCCCAGGAACAGCGCGCGCGCCTTCAGCAGCACCACCGCGTCGGGCGCCGTGCACTTCTTCTCATGCTTGTACAGGTTGGTCTTGCTGAAAGGACAAACATAATATTCACCAGTCAACACACCAAATTATGGTCTTGAAGTAAGGATAAATGTCATTGTTACGGTTTATTTATTTATTTATAGCACACAACTTGTAGGCTACAGAGCAACTCCAAGACGCCAGACAAGTTTAAAATTACAATTTACACACTTAGAGTACAAATTTACAATAGTCGTTAAAATTAAAATTATAATTGAAAAACATGTCAATCAGAAAAATTAAAACAAAAAATTTTGAATGTCAATGAAAAATAAGAATGAGAATTATTAATTATTAGGTATCAACGAATTCTAGAAAAACCAAAGCTTCCCTTATTATGTATTGCACGCAATCAGCAAAAATATCTATATTATGACCCTTTATTCAGGCCTAGTTTGTACAGAGACGTTCACATCAACCTTTACTCAGGGGCACCTTATGCTTCTGGCATACAACCTGTTTTGCAATGGTTTTGTGAAGGTTGATGTGAACGCCTCTGTACCATTCTTCAAAGCTTATGGGCTTAATTGTATCTCCATATCATACTAACCTTCTAAAGTCTACTCCACAAGCGAAGCACATGAGGTATCTGGGGCCATGTTTCTCCTGATAATGACGAGTTGCAGCAGGTATACAATTTGATATCTTTCCACAGGTACAACATCTGAAAATTTCAATTAACATGGGAAATGTACAATATTATAAAACATCTTATCCTAAACTGGTGTAAATAATTTGTTTAACTGTCTTACTGCTAATGTATGTACAAGTGTAGTCGGGGTTAAGTCAAGTGTATTATCAGAGCATCTGCTATAACACAGCAAGGGGTCATTCTTTTTTTGGATCACTATTCTTTTTTTGGTTTGACTTATAATTTTAAGGTTAAACATATTAGGTTCACAAAACTTATTTTGGTAAACAAAATATTTTTACCCCTTTTTTATTAGTAAAGCAACCAGCCTGTCATGTGCATATCAATGGTCATCTATGACAAACTGAACTGATTTGGTAAAGAAATATACAATTTAGCAGTATGTAGGGAAGTAGTTAGTGCTAACTACGAAATTTAGAAGACAAAACACTAATATAAACTTACTCAAAGTTAATATAATTCATAATAAAGTAGTCTGGTGGTGGCTTTGGTGCTTTACAATTCCTCATGATCTCTGCTATAGTTTTGATTAGTTTCTTTTCATTTCTCTTTAACTCTGGATATGAAATCCTCAAATCGTCTATAAATGACTTTCGCAGTGAAAGAGGCACCATTGAAATTCTTTTTGGAGCACATAAATCAATTTTGTCATCAGAAGTTAGTTTGTACTCATCTGAGTCACCTTCATTTTCATTTGGAATATATTCTTCATCTCTATTTAGAACAAACTCTTCAAAGTCTTCTGGTTCCTCTTTTATGTTTGATTGTTTACCAGTGAAAGTGAAATTACCAAATTCGTCCGTAGTAACAAAAACCACTTCTCCTTGTCCTATTTCAAGCTCGAGAGGTTGTCCATACCTTTGAGCAGTTGCTATCATGTCTGTCACCTCGTTCTGATCCAGCGGTTCCTCTTTTATGCTGAATAGCTCATTTTCATAATTACTCCCAGTATCTTCAATAACATCACCAATGATAACTACAATCATATCATCTGCATCCTCCATGGTATCTCACGTCAGTCACTTCTATTGATTCTCTGTGCAACAAAAAGTTAACGTGTGTTTTCTTTTGATTTATTAGTAGTTCATATATATTTAATATTTGACCGGGCAAGAAATCAAACAAAACGTAAGTTCAAAAGCGAAATGTAAATAAAGCAAAGGCATTTTGTCATTCAGACCACCATGCCTAAGTAAACATTCGTTTTGCTTTCAACTACTATGCTGGCATAATAATAATAAATCTACAAGAATTAACGAGCAAAACTCACTAAGATAAAAATGTCTCAAATAAAAGAAATCAACTGTGATTTATCGCTTGATAGGTCTTTAAATTTATTTTCCTTTGCCTGCCTCCATTTTGACGTGTGACGTGTGTGTGACGTGCCATGTTACTTTTCTCTATGGACGTGATGCAACGGCAACATAGACCTCTTTTTAGAGAACCTCTTTGACGGCAACATTCGATCGACAGAACACAAATTAGTATGGGAAAAAAAATCATTGTCATAAATCGAAAACCATGTATTTGTATTTTATAATTTATTTAAATATTTAACAATATTAGTAATAGTGTTAATATTTAATAAGATAAATACATTTTTGTCGTGTCCTTAAAAAAACACGTAGTGGAATTCCTCTATACCTCACAGGTCGTTTTTTCACTCTTCCTTACCAAAATCCTACCAAACTAAGTATTGATTATAATTCTGGCAACATTATTTTTAGTCTATGACAGCTGCCGCTTCAGAATCAGATTTTAATGTCAGTCTGGCTCTTGTGGCACTTTTGGCAGTTTCAAACTTCCAATGAGAACATTTGCAAGCTATGAGTTGTTCAAGTGAAATGGTTACTTTTACTACATCTCTTAACAACACTAAAATAACGGCCCTTGAAAGTTCATTACACAAAAATATCTCTCAAGTATTTAGAGGTTAGAACCATTTTTGTTCATTTGATAATTTGTAAGAATTTTTGGCGATTAGGATAAAGTACTACTTTGTTGTTAATGTTAGACTTTAATAGATTCCACATAGAAAACATCAAGGAAAAAAACATTTTTTTGTCTTTTAGTGTTTATTTACTATCTAGGGCCTGTTTCAAATCGCGTTTTTCGTTAAGTGATTTTTACCTTTGGCGGATAAAAATAGACAAGATGAACAAAACCTTTGTCTAGCAGCTGTCAGGTGAATTTTATCGGGCTCCAGACACCAGTAGAATTCACACTTGTCAGAGTGATAAATCACCAAACCCGTTCCAGAACAAGCTGAACAACTAGGAAACTGTCAGAAGACAGCTTGGTCAGCCTCGATTTCACTCAGGGTCAGTCTGGAATGTATTTCGAGTAATTTTCACTCTTCAAAGTGAAATTCCACTTGTTTTTGAACTCACCCCTAGACACATTGTTAGCTTCAGTACCTACCTACTTATGTTGTTAAAGAAATATGGAAGATCTACTTAGGAATATGTCATAGTTTGTGTTGTATTCTAGAATGAGAGCCTTACCTTAGTGTTTGTGGGCACAGCTCATAATGAGATTATAAAAACCTTGTGATGGTCTTTCAGATCTTGTTAGAGATTATGAGGAATTGGATGAGTGCAGAAAACAGTTAATCACTCAAAAAGAAAAATGTGAAAGGTTAGTATGGTCTTTATTGGTACATACAATCTTACTTCTTACTTAATATTATAAATGCAAAAGTTTGTGAGGATGTATGTTTCTTACTCTTTCACGCAAAAATTACTGATCGGATTTAGATGAAACTTTACAGTAATATAGCTTAGAGATCAGAATAACACAAAGGCTACAATTAATGAAGATTTTATGTAATTTGGCCATGATATATAACGATAATGTGGGTGAAGCCGTGGGCAGAAAGCTAGTACAAACATTCTTTGGTATCTAGGGACTATGAAATGCTACTTTAGGTTAATTACCAATAGTCTATGATTCAATTTTAACAAATTGTCTTACTGTCCCTGAGATTCTTAACATAAAAAAAAACAATGTAAAATAACAAATTATCAAGTGCAATTGAAATAACAAATTAATTGTCTTAGCAACAAGAAACAAATTTTTTTTAGTTCAACAACATTATTTAGGTGTTGTTTAGGTTTAATTCAATTTGTTTTTCCTTAATATTGCAGCAAAAATTGCAATAGTTCTGAAGAGTTGAAGAAAATTATTGAGTCTAAAAATAATATTATACAATTGGTTGGTAAGTATTGAATATAAATAATAGGTGATTACAGTAAAGATACAACCTAATGTGAAAATTATTAATCATTTCAAAAAATCTGGATTTTTAGTTTACACATCAGGTACTAAAATTCCAATTAAATACCAAATTTGCCAGATCATGTAATTTGGTGTTGCCTTGACTTTGATACAATTAATCTTAGTATCCTAAGTATCCCTCCAGGATATTAAAAATACCCTAAGATCGACCCATATGGTTGAGCTACATTTGCAGTGCGGCTGAATGTAGCTCAACCCTTTGTCAATCAAGGTCATCCTTGACAACATGTTAAGTAAGGTATTTAAATTATATAACTAAGGTGTCAAATACAACACAATATTTTAACTACAACATTATTGATTTCGGGTATATGTTTTTAGCATCAACACTTACAAAGCTTTATGAAACCAAAAACTTCAACTTTCTGAATGAAGTCTTTAAAATACTGTGTGGAGACACAACTGTCACTATTCCAAAAGTTCCATTTGATGATAAAGTTAAAATAACAAACCTCAATATCAAAACAGAAGTTCTGACCCCAAAGAAAGGTTTACTAAATTCTATAGCTGATGAATTAGTCAAAGATGAATCAGTGTCAGAAATTGAAGGAACTCCCACAGGACGAATCAGTCCTATTATACATACAAGGAGAGGACGCAATGGTTGCCCTGCAAATTCGTCAGATTTGAGAGAAAAGAAAAAATGTCCTGATAACTGGTTTGTACAACTGAAATGTATTTCTCTTATTGCATGAGTCATAGTTTTTTCACATCATGAACATTTGGGTTATTATGTGATCTGTGTCTGGGTGGCATCATTTATTTAGGTGTGTTAATCAGTTTCTGAGATGCTACTCCATTTCTTCTCCTACCAATTCTCTAAAAATAATCATCCTCAAAGCCGGGGACACGAAGTCGGCGTTTGCGGGTCGGTAGCGGCTTGTGTCATTCAATGCATAGACATGGGAATGAGCTCGAAGGTAGTGGCGCGGGCGAGCGGCGGGCGCATAGATCGGGCCCGTGTCGCTACCCCTCCTGCCAACTTTGTGACCGAGCCCTAACACTATACTAATATTTGCTATCATATCTATACTTATATAAGCTAAAGAGTTTGTTTGTTTGCTTGCTTGCTTGCTTGAACGCGCTTATCTCAGGAACTACTGGTCCGATTTGAAAAGTTCTTTCAGTGTTAGATAGCCAATTTATCGAGAAGGGTAGTAGGCTAAATATCATCACGCTAAGACCAATAGGAGCGGAGCACCAATGAAGAATGTTTAAAAATCGGGGGTTTGTTTTCCTTTTGAGAGCTTTCGCTGCGTGCGCTGCGTAAATGGTTAGTTTCGCAAAAATCATGTATGACAGAATTGTTACCATTTGAAAGTTCTAAAAAAAAGTCCGCGTCATCATATGCCTATCTTTTCAGGTTGGCTCACTATAACTTTTTTTATGCTTATCAAATTTGTTCTAAATTAATGCATTATTTGCGAAGGTGTTCATAAAAACATGATATTAATCCTTATCCAAATAAACTGAGTAAGTACGTTATTCATCACGAGTATTTAATTTAAAGCAAAATTGCCCTTTACATCACTCGATTTCAATGAGATAGATAGAAGATATTTAAAATAACATCGCAGCAAAATAATGATCCAAGTACGGCGCGCGCATTTATGATGTGCAAGGCCGGCGGGCAGTCATGAGGGGGAAGGGCGGTGGCCCCAATTAGCTCTAAGGAGTCTCAAATTTTGCATAGCGATCACCACGCGGACGAAGTCGCGGGCAACAGCTAGTATAAATATAAATAAATAAATAAATAAATATCCCTGGACATTATTCCACACAGCGCCATCTAGCCCCAAAGTAAGCTAATTAAAGCTTGTGTTAAGGGATACTAGACAACGGATAAACATACTTAAATACATTTTCTTTTGTAAATACATACTTATTATACATAGGAGACACCCAGACCAGTACAAACAGACATGTTCATGCACACAAATGTTTGTACTGTGCGGGGATCGAACCCGCGACCTCTGGTGTAGTAGCCAACTTCTTAACCATTACACCAAGTCGGTCGTCAGATGTTTGTACTGTGCGGGGATCGAACCCGCGACCTCTGGTGTAGTAGCCAACTTCTTAACCATTACACCAAGTCGGTCGTCAATATATAAAATAAATATGCGCCAGACAACACAACACTCGCCGTGGTCTCGAAGTGGGGGTAAATATCCCTGTGTTACCAGGTATCAGACAAGCAATTAAGCCAGGGGCATCTACCAGCACACCCCGACCCGACCCAATTTGAAATCTGAGAAGATCGTTTTCTAAATTGACTCGACCGGGAATGGAACCCGGGACACTACGTTAGTCAAGGCGAGATACCGTACCACAGCGCACTACGCAATAATATAATAAAATTGAAATTCGAAACGTGGTTTTTAAGTGTGTTAAGTCAAACTTTTCTGTCAATATTGGTTACTGCAATAGCCGCTTCTCTTAATTTTACATGACGATGTTTATTATTCCATCATTATCATCATCCGTGCGATCTATCCCGATTGTGAACCCACACCAGTGTGTGGGGTCCCAGGGTCCGCCTGCCTTATTTTCTTGGCCCACTTCGCGCAGTCTTGTGCATCCTCAGTGGTGAGTGAGATATAATTTTACTGGTAAAAGCAATATTGATTTGGTTAGAACAGTGCACATGCCGCAAAGCGAGCAAAGTGTTAGCGAGCGTGCCGCGCAGTAGCCGCGATCACTTGAACTGAACACAGGTGGCAAAATGACAATTTGAACACCAGAATGGTTAGATTATAGAATATGGATAAATCCCTATGACAACCATCCATATGCGCGAGGTTTGCCTATTTCAGTGTCAGATAATTTTGGTGTTAGGTGTCCCAGATATTACAGTCCTCAGTCAGTTATTATTTTAACTCTTTGTTGCAAAACCTGCAAAAAATCTCTTTTATTTTTATTTTAAAGCACACCTTTTTTTACAGGCCTACTCCAGATGGAAAAGCTGTAAAACTCACCTTCCCGACTCCTACAAGGAATAAACCTGTAAGACTAAGGCAAGCTCGTCTAAACCTGGTCAAACAGAAGAGGAATACTATTGTTGACCTGACGAGCTCTCCAGATCTTTTGACGGTTAACCGGTGCTCACAAAACGATAGTAATGTGCAGGTGAGGTCAAATTGCTTACAACCTATACTCCATTCTTTATAGCACTAAACAGAAGTAAAAAAGGGTCTTTTTAGGGTACACTTTGTGGTAAAAGTACAATAAACATTATCACTTTTAAGATTTATGTCGAATTTATTAAAATCTACTTTTATATCAGCTGCAACACTTAATTGTTCTCATTTGAAGTGAAGTAATTTCATAATTTATGAGGCTTTTACTTAAATGAATTATTTTGTCTTGCATCAAACTATATTGTCGATATAAAAACCTAAAACACTTTTACTGTCACTATAACTCTACCAAATCTAAAATGTTACATAATCCCTTCATATGTTGTGGTGGAATGGGTTTTCAATCTTTGATGTCCGAAATAAATGATCTATTATATCATATTATTATAATTAATTTTGCCAGGTTATACTCAGGTATGTCATCGTCATGGCAACGTCAAATGCAAACTGTCATTTATTTTAGCACCCCTGCTTCTTATTTCTAATGTTATAATAAATGAAGTATAGGTAAATAAGGTGAAGACAGACATAGGACAGTAAAAGGTAGTAAAGCAGTGTCCTATGTGAGCATTTCTTGCTTGGTTGATTATACCTGCCGCGTCGCATCGCGTCGCGTTTACCGCACACCTAGGACACCACGTAAGAGACAGTTGGTCAGGGCACATGTGCTAAGAACTGATAGTCTGTTCGTCAATGACAACTATATGGCAAGCGCATATGCCGACAAATAAAATATAGGACAACACCGCTCAAAAAAGGGTGGCTGTTAGCATACAGACAGTGGCTCATCCAGGATTATAGTCTGGGTGGGACTTCAATCAAATACCTATTCACAATGGATTAAGTTAAGAAGGGTGATGAATTATACTGAATTCAGATGATTTTGGGGGATGGGTGGAGCCCTTTATTTAGCCCTGAATCAGCTACTGTATACTTACTCGTATCTGTGCTTTGTGGTATTTATAACTGACCCTTCTTCATTGTTACAGCCATTAATCAAGAAAGAATCTACGGATAATGATGACACCATCCTGCCATCACCAACAAGTGGACCAAATAACGATATGGCACAGTAGGATTAAATTACGAATTAATCAGTTTTTAATACTTTTTTGTATATGAGACATTTGAGAGCTTTTTCATATTTCAGGTACAAAACCACCTCATTCAAAAACAGTCCTGTGAAGAAATCATCACTGTTTGTGAAAAGTAAAACTGAAGTGTTGACCCCACTTGAAAATAATAACTTCGAAAATACTCCAACAAAGAATGCTCCGGTTAGCAATAATATCAATATTGAAGATTCTATCGATATATTAAGGCCGGCCAGGTAAATAAAATAATTTTAATTAATTTAAAGTTTATACGTTTCCGTGGGTGAGGTTTCAGAGCTCGGCTCGAACTTTGGAGGTCCCAGGTTTAATTCCCAGGCCAGGCAAAGTGTTTTCGGATGTTTAGCCCGAGTTTGTGATCACCAACCCACATTTGGCAACGTGGTGATCAAGCCAATACCCATCAATTGAAGCGAAGAGTTGATTTCAATGATGGAGGCCTCTGCCCAGCAGTGGGACAGTATATAGGATAATTACTTTACTTTTAGTTTATGATGAAGAGTCAATAAAAATCAAAGTCAGAAAAATCATAGTGAAAGTGATTTCAAGGTTTGTGAAGATGCTAAGCTTAATAAGCTTCTTCATGTTTCAGGTACAAAACAGCCTCATACAATAGTCCTGTGAAGAAATCATCACTGTGCAAGAAAAGTAAAACTGAAGTATTGACTCCAATTAAAAATAATAATTTAGAAAATACTCCAACAAAAAATGCTTTTGTTGAAGATTTTTTATTAAAGACTGCTAAGTAAATAAAAATATATTATCCAATTTTATTATAGTTTATGATGAATAATCTTTATTAATCAGATCAATAAAACATATTTCAAGGCGTATGAAGACGTTAGATGAAAACACACCGATAAAAGTTTCACCGGTCGAGGACGACGAGACATACTGCGACATAGCTTCGAGTTTGTCCATTCTGAACGCGGAGACGCCGGAGCAAAAACTCAGCGATGTGGAGAGGCAGAAACCAGTCAGGTCAGTGATGCCATAGGTATTATACCCCTAAGTACTCTAGTTGCCCTGGAGTGCCTAGTGCAACTCGCACTAAGCGCTCTGTGTGCATAGTGCGAGTTTCACAAACAGATTCGAATGACTTCATCGCGTTTTGCAAGCACGAAACGCGAATTTATATGGCATCGAGTCATTGCTACCTAGCGGCAAAATCGGGAAACATCAAGGTACTGGACTAAGACCACTACTCAGTTCACGTCGTGTATAAAGTACTAGCTGTTAGCCAGCGACTTCGCTCACGTAAACTGTCTTTACCGTCAAAATATAGCCTAAATTAAAAAAAATATAGCTCATGTCACTCCCTGATATTACGTTGGTGAAAGAGATTTAAAAACGGTACAGTAAGTTCGGAGCCTATTCAATACAAACAAAGAAATCTTTCCTCTTTATAATGTTACTATAGATAAAGAATGCTGGCGGAAGAAACCTGCACAGTGAGTGAATTTCGAGCCTGTACTAATATTTCATTGCACAATTATAATATTTAAAATATATGTGTATGAAAGAGGCGAAGACAGGCCTCCGAACTGCAGTGGGATCCCAAGGGCTTGTAGAGGCGCGGGTCCGTCGCGGCGGCTGCCGGCGGACGCCCCTACGTATTTGCTTCTTCTTTGTGGTAGTAAATGAAGTACGTCTTTATGTACAATCGTATATTACAAAGAAAATGTACAGAAGGAGAACAGAGTAGATTGGTAGTTTGAACAGTCACTATATACAATCACACACTAGCTATTTACAGTAATGAGGAACATAAAAACACTTCAATTAAATTATCAGCGACCTAATAAATAAACTCGTGATATATTTTTAAAAGCGTAAGGAAATCAATGGGAATAATTAATTCTTTCGACAGACGTCTCAAAAGTCAGAATCTAAATTATTGACACATGAAAAAGTAAGTCTATATCCAGAAAAGGTTGTCACTCTGGAGAAAAGTTTGCATGTGAATTGTGGCGGCAGGCCACATCACCCCCCTCCAGAGACCGTCAAGGGCGATTAATCCTAAATCTGACCCTACGGCCAGAACGTGTGACATATCCCTTATCAGCGTCAGTAACTGGTTCCTGCATGGTGTCCGGGACCTGGTCGCCATTCTCAGCCAACAAATATGCTGGTTTAAGGCGATCTATGGAGACCGTCACCTCCTTACCCCTACAAAGAATCTTAAAAGCTTTATCTTTGCGGTACAAAACTTTATGCGGACCAGTATAGGCAGGTTGTAAAGATCCACGCACTGTGTCATCCCTCAGAAAGACTTGTTCAGCAGTGGCTAGATCTTTGAAGATGAAAACTCTGCCTTGGCAGTGTCGCGCTGCTGGTACCGGCTGAAGCTTCTCAGCGAAGCAACGAAGCCGTGCACAAAACTCCGACATGTCGGTTGTGCCGCCAGTACCGGAATGGAAGAACTCTCCTGGTAGCCTCAGTGGTTCGCCGTATAAAAGCTCGGCAGATGATGCTTGGAGGTCTTCTTTAAAAGAACTTCTTATGCCAAGAAGTACCCATGGCAAAGACTCAGTCCATTTGTCATTAACATGACACATTATGGACGCTTTGAGCTGCCGATGGAAGCGTTCTATAATGCCATTACACTGCGGGTGATAAGCCATAGTCTTTTTATGTTGAAAGCCAGCTAACTTGGACAAGAACCCGAACAAAGCTGACTCAAACTGTCGTCCTCTGTCCGTAACTATTGTCTCTGGGCAACCAAACCGGGCAATCCAACCCGACAGTAGAGCTTTGGCCGTAGTCTCAGCCGTAATATCGGTCATAGGTATAACCTCTGGCCACCGAGTAAAACGTTCAATCGCAGTCAAGCAGTATCGAAAGCCATCAGATACTGGTAAAGGACCCACAGTATCAATGTGGATGTGTTTGAAACGAGCACTGGGTAAGCTATAAGTGCCTAAAGGTGCAGACACATGACGACTCACTTTAGATCGCTGGCAGGAGAGGCAAGATCTTGCCCATTCCCGGCAGTCCTTCCGGATGCCAGGCCAAACATAACGCTCAGCTACGAGCTTGGCAGAGGCACTGACACCAGGGTTGCTTAATGAGTGTAGGCTATCGAAAATTTGTTTTCGTAGCAATTTAGGGACGAAGGGCCTAGGGGTCGATGTACTGACATCGCAGTACACAGAAGAGCGACTCCCGGGAATTTCCGTCCGAATAAAAGAAAGAGATGACTTCTCTTTAAGAAAATGCGCCAACTCTGTGTCCGAGGCTTGTGCATCCGCCAAGGACTGGAGACTGACAGGAGCCTGAAGTTCATCCACACAAGATAAGGCGTCGGCAACAACATTATCTTTGCCAGATATGTGCCTTATGTCGGTGGTAAATTGGGCTATAAAATCTAAATGACGGAATTGCCTTGGCGAACAGTTGGCTTTTCGTCCATGAAAGGCAAAACTGATCGGCTTATGGTCCGTATAAATAACAAAATCTCGAGCCTCTAACATGTGCCTAAAATATTTTATGGCTTCGTAGATGGCTAATAATTCCCTGTCATAGGGTGAGTATTTACTCTGGGCTGGAGTTAACTTTCTAGAAAAGAATGCCAAGGGCTGCCACTCATCATCTTGGCGCTGCTGTAAGACCGCACCTAAAGCTGTATCCGACGCGTCAGTCACTAGTGCTAGTTTGGCCTCGGAATTAGGGTGGGCCAATAATGCAGCTCTAGCTAGGCTGTCCTTGGTGTTCTGAAAAGCAGTCAGGGCTTCACCAGAGAGAACAATAGGGTGAGAGCCTTTGACAGAACCTACCAACAAAGCGTTTAAAGGTGCCTGTACTTGTGCAGCATTGGGCAAAAATCGGCGATAAAAATTTACCATGCCTAAAAATCTCCGCAGCCGACGAACATCTTTGGGCTGCGGAAAGTTTTTGATAGCCTGGACCTTGCAGTCCAGTGGCTTAGTACCGTGTGCCGATATGCTGTAACCCAAAAAGGTTACTTTTGGTACACCGAAAACACACTTGGCGGTGTTGATAACCATACCATATTTCTTCAGCCTGGTGAATATTTGGCGAAGGTGGTCTTGGTGCTGAACCTCATTTTGGCTAAATATCAAAAAATCATCCAAATATGAGTAACAAAAGTCGAGTCCACGCGTCATTCCGTCTACGAATCGCTGAAAAGTTTGAGCGGCATTTCGTAGACCAAATGTCATATATGGAAACTCAAACATTCCGAACGGCGTAGTTATCGCAGTTTTTGGAATATCGGCTGGATTAACAGGTACCTGATTATAGGCCTTCACGAGATCGATTGTGCTAAAAACCTTACAACCCACGATGCTGTGCGCGAAATCGTGAATGTGCTTAATCGGATACCTGTCAAGTACCGTCCGAGCATTCAGCCGCCTGTAATCTCCACAGGGGCGCCAACCGTTGTTTGGCTTCGGTGCCAGGTGGAGTGGAGACGACCAAGGACTGTCCGACGGCCGGGCTGTACCATCAGACAACATTGCCTGAAATTCTTGCTGAGCAATCTTAAGTTTATCTGGCGCTAAGCGCCTAGGGGCACAAGATACAGGAGGGCCTGGAGTCGTGCGCAGATGGTGCACGGTGTTGTGAGGCGGGCGACGTAACCTACCGTCTGGCCGCGTAATTTCGGGAAATTCATCCAAAATTTTATGGTAGCAAGAATCACCAGTGACAACCTTAACAGAAGAAATAACAGTATGGGGTGTATTTACAGGTGAACCTATGGACCTGAGGCTAGTGACATTATCGACGAGGCGCTGATTTCTACAATCGACCATGATATTGTAGTATGAGAGGAAATCAACGCCTATTATCGCTTTCGTGACGTCTGCTATAATAAAACGCCACGAAAAATCGCGTCGAAGGCCTAAATTCAAAACTAAATTAATATAACCATAGGTATAGATAGTGCTACCGTTTGCAGCGCTGAGCTCGTAGGACGTCCGTTGCCGCCGTTCAGGTAGCGCAGACCTCGGTAAGACACAGACGTCGCTTCCCGTGTCGACCAAGAACTGGGTCTTCGATTTGAAGTCCGTGACGAACAGGCGACCAGTAGCTTGTGGGCAATCTTCAGTCGCCATTATCGACTGCCCTTGGAGTTTTCCGCCTCAAAATCGCAGGGACGGATACATTTACTTGCCTTTTTTCCGTACTTACTATGATACCAGCACATCGGAAACTTCTCATAGTTCGATTGCGAACGCTGCCTCGATGATGACCGTCTTCGGCCAGATTGAGTGAATCGGGAGCGCGATCTGTCATTGGTTTTAAACTGCAGCTCCAGTATTTGTTTTTGAAGTTCCGCAATAATCTTTGACTGATCAGTCGAACTGGAACTAGCTTGGTTCTTGGAGGCGACACTTGGCGTCGTTGAGGCAAGATCATTTACTCGATCGGCTAAATCAGCCAAATCCACCAATACTGTCGCGGCCGGTTGGCCAGCCAACACAGTCTGGATACCATGGGGAAGACGACTAATCCAAATGGTTTTCAAGAAATCGTCAGGGATATTAGGACCGGCGAGGCTTTGTAAATGACGAAGGAAACTAGATGGCTTACGGTCTCCGAGTTCTTTATGCATAAGTAACTGTTTCAGCTTATTTTCGTTTGATGCCGTAAGTCTCTTAATCAGCTCCGTCTTCAATTTTTCATATTTATTCTCCACCGGAGGGTTAACAATAATATCCTTTATTTCTCTAGAATACCGATTATCAAGCTGTCCAATCACAGAATTGAATTTCGTCAGGTCAGCAGTGATATTGGATAAAGCGAATTGTCCCTCTACCTGGGCAAACCAAATCTCTGGCTCCTCTGGCCAGAATGGCGGTATTCGGACGCTGATCCTATGACATTCGCCAGAATTCATGGTGCGTGCTTCTTCCTCACTCATCATACATATGATGTAATCATAAAAATGTACAAACTGAAAAAAATCTCTTCTAAGTACCTATTCAAAAGGGGTCACCAGTTGTAGAGGCGCGGGTCCGTCGCGGCGGCTGCCGGCGGACGCCCCTACGTATTTGCTTCTTCTTTATTTATTTATTTATTTATTTATTTATTCTTTATTGCACATTTATAAAAATAGGTACAATTAGCGGACTTAATGCCTAGAGGCATTCTCTACCAGTCAACCGCAAGGTTTAACAGAGAACATACAAATTTTGGGCTGTGCAACGTATGGAATTTGGTGCAAGAAAATACAAACAACAAATTAGTTACTTAACTAAAACTTTAAAACCTACTAATACTCAAACTAACAAATACCTAATACAATTCGTAAACTTAAATAAATCATATATAGATCATAGTATACTACAAAAATACATATAAACTATATATACTTATCATGCCAACAAATATACCTATCTTTATACATTGAAAATAAATATACTAATATAATATTAAATAATAATATATAATATGAAATTAAATAAAATTGCCATTTAAGAGAGTTAAACGAAGATGCCTGAATCTGAACTCAATGAAATGGTTTACTGAATCAGCGGCTCACTTAAAATGCTCACGCAACGACCTCTTCAGAGCAAGTTTGGAGGTAGATTTCTGAATGTTGCTTGGGAGAGAGTTCCATAGCCGTATGGCAGACAGTCTGAAGGAGCTTGACATGTAGGAGGAAAAGAAAAGGGGTGTAAATAGAGCTAAAGTTTTACTTGAACGGAGATCTTTTTGATGAGACGAGTGTAGGAATTGAAACTTATTTTTTAGGTACATCGGAGAGTTTGGATCGAAGAGAATAGAAAAAAGAACACACAAAATTCTCACTTTTCTGCGTTGACGAATCGGTAACCAGTTGAGCTTAGATCGATAAGAAGAAATGTGATCGTACTTTCGCGATCCGAAGATAAAGCGGATACAGTTATTCAGGAGTCTGTCAAGTTTGTTGAGAAGTTCCTGTGAGATATTAGTAAAACAAACATCAGCATAGTCGAGAATAGGCAGGACAAGAGCCTGGACGAGCAGAACTTTGGTGTTGACTGGTAGAAAAAAATTTAAGCGGTAAAGCGCTCGCAGCGTCCAGGTTATCCTTCTGCTCATCTCCTTCACCTGCTGGCCCCAGCTCAGTGTGCTGTCCATGAAAAGACCGAGATTTTTGACGCATGGTGAAAATGGTATCAAGTCGCAGTCCATCACTACCGGAGTAATAGGTGAACAGCCAGCCGCACGCAACTGATATGAGCTACCAAACATTATAGCCTGACACTTGCCCGGGTTAACTTTGACACCAAACTTGAGTGACCACTCACTGATGCAGCTGAGGTCATAGTTAAGTTTGTCAATGGCGGTGTTTAAGTCAGCAACACCCGCCTGCACGTACAGTTGCAGATCATCGGCATACAAGTGGTGTGAGCATTGAATTTTATCTGTAAGCATATTTATAAAAACCGAAAACAGGATAGGCGATAAAATTCCACCTTGCGGTACACCTGTCTCCAAGTCTGACCAATCTGAAAGGACTTGATCCACGCGAACAGCCTGCCGGCGCTCGCGCAGGTAGGAAGAGAACCAGTCTACAGCCGAAGGAGAGACACATAGATGACTTAAGACTGCCAGGAGAATATCGTGATCAACGGTATTGAAGTTCTTTGTGGTAGTAAATGAAGTACGTCTTTATGTACAATCGTATATTACAAAGAAAATGTACAGAAGGAGAACAGAGTAGATTGGTAGTTTGAACAGTCACTATATACAATCACACACTAGCTATTTACAGTAATGAGGAACATAAAAACACTTCAATTAAATTATCAGCGACCTAATAAATAAACTCGCGATATATTTTTAAAAGCGTAAGGAAATCAATGGGAATAATTAATTCTTTCGACAGACGTCTCAAAAGTCAGAATCTAAATTATTGACACATGAAAAAGTAAGTCTATATCCAGAAAAGGTTGTCACTCTGGAGAAAAGTTTGCATGTGAATTGTGGCGGCAGGCCACAGGCTTATTTAGATTAGTTTTACAAATATTGACTGCCTGTTTTGTTCGGCTGATAGTGGCTGTTTATTGTTTTCCAAAGTTGGCCACTGGGCCCAGACTTTGCTATTCAAATGCCAGTGGAATCGTAATTGAATGGCGTGATTTTGACAGTTATACTCGTAGTATGGACCAAACGTCAAAAACATTGATTAAATTAGGTACCTATATTCCATTGGCATTTAAATTGCAGAATCGAGCCCCTGGGTCATTTAACGAATTAGTGTCCAGAGTGTAACTGACCGTCTGTTCATAATTTATACAAATTATCTTAGTACCTATGTTTTAAATAACAACAAAAAATTTAACAAAAAAAAACAAATTTGAAAAAACTATTCCATAATGTAGGTACAATTATTGTTATTGTTGGAGTCTGAGTCAGCCAAGGAAACACTACAATATACCTAGCAACATACCTATTCTTACATCTCACGTTTACTTAGGTATGTAGGTAGTTACAAACCTACATTGGCTGACACCGACTTCAGCAACATTATATCATCGTATAAGTTTTAGGAAAATACGCCATTATTTCTTAACTTTTTAGTGTTTTGGAATAGTTTTTTTTTGAAGTTGGTTTTTTTTGTTAAAATTTTGGTTTATTTCTTGATTTTCAGTGAAAAGTTCTTATTTATTTTATACATCGAAAAAGTATCGTCCAATTGCTACTAAGAATTGAAGAGTTCCGTTACTTTGTTATGGATACCATAATTAAAGCCTAACAAAACTCTCATCAAACTACCCATAAAGTATATGCTTTCCAATAAAAAATAATTATTAAAATGGGTTGGCGTAATATTGTAATATTAGTCCATTTTTCGCGCATTTTGTCTATCTAGATTTAAGACTTATATGGTTTTCACATGGATGCCACTGTCAGAACTAGACCAAATTAAAATGGGACCACACGCGAAGCACCAGCTTTCAAATAAAAAAAGAATGATCAAAATCGGTTCACCCAGTCGAAAGTTATGAGGTAACAAACATAACAAAAAACATACAGTTGAATTGAGAACCTCCTCCTTTTTTTGAAGTCGATTAAAAATAGGAAGTTAATTTGTTGCAAACAAATAAGTTCATAGAAGAGGATATTTGCAGGGTGATTCGACCTATTATTGAAAAGAAAAGGTCTAATTATCCTGTATCATTATTTATTTATGTATTGTTTGCAGTCCTGCCAAGCAGCCGCTCGCTGAGAATAAAAACATAACGAATGTGACCGAAGACACGGACGCGAGCATGTCGCTGCTGCGCCGGGAACCGAAGCCCAAAGTTTCGCCTACAGAAGACAAAATTAAAAGGTATTTGAAATAGTGACAAAGTCAATAGTTAAAGGGATGTTACATTGCCTTTAGTACAAGGTCACCTTTAATAACAATTTCAATTTATCAGTCAAGAAAGGGGTTTGAACATTTTTGTATGGAGGCCGGCATAGCCACCAGCCGCCATTCTTTTTTCAAAGTTTCTGCGCACAATAAAGGTGGTATATTTTGATTTAAGAGACTTAACCAAACAAAAAATGACCGATAAAATGGTAACCCTAAAGTGTCACGTTTCCGAATTATTTGAAACTCGGAAACGTGACACTATATGGGCGTGACACTTTTTTTTTGGGGTGATTATTCTCAATTGTCTTTAGAAAGGATATTAAGATACTTTCGTATTGCAGACCAATCACCCTATCTTGTAAAAGACCACCGGCACCAGTGGAACCACTTTACAAAGAGCCAGCTCCCAGAACGAAGGCTGAAAAGCGGAAGCTACCGGGATGGAACTGCGACGAATGCAAAAATGTATGTATCACTATGTAAACACCCAATTAGGACCACCCGAGTAGCCTGACCATGCTCAATACAGAATAGTTTACTCCACGGTAGTTTACTGTAAACAGGGCTTCACAGACATAAATTAAAATAGATAACAGTGTGGGAACGAACTTTGCATTTTAGAAAAGAGTGCAGTGCACCTCTTTTGACACTTTTTAATGAACTAAATGTAGTTCACGCTCAACCGTTATGGCAACAGTTTTAAGCCTTTTCAGGATTATTTTCGGCCCAATAACGGACGCTTTTTATTAATTAACAAATATATTTACCTTGCGTTCTGTAACTAAATTTCGACAAAGGTCTAATTTTGTTGATTTGAAGAATTAAAAAATATCTCAAACTCAATGTGTGTTAAACGTCAGTTGAGTCATGCCCAATTTTTATGCACTGCAAAGGAAATAATAACAATGATTCTGTTAAAAAATATTTAGGTAAACATTTATTCCCAGTATGCGAAAAGCTACCTCGTAGGAAGTTAATTTTTTCTAGTTACTAAGTATAGTAACAAATATCTAATTCGAACGTTTCCACTTCCACCTCATCAGTTCTACGACGAGTTATACGCAGACGACCCAGAAATGCTAGCGGCCAAGATGGCGGAGTGCTCGAAGCACCGCGGCCGCCACAACCCCGCGCGCCCCAAGACGCCCGAAGGCTTTTGGAACCCGCGATGGTCCGTGCCCACTGACACCGAGGAGTTCAATAAGAGGAACAATGCTAATTGAAATAGGAGTTTACATTGTGCAAGATAGCGGAGTTGGTGACGTCATTTGTGACATCGCGCCATCCAAAGCTCTAAAACGCCCTTTCAACAAATCGGGACGCTATTAGGCGCCCTAAAAGTACTTACTTTTGGCCCTAATCGGACCGCAGCTAAAGTTTCCAATAAGTTAAGTCAAGCGCTGTAAATATTTAGGCGTTCGTAGTGCCACAAAATGTTAAAACATTGGCGCCACTGCAGCTCTTCTTCACGCCTCTAAGTAAGAAATTCTTAAAATTTTCAAATCCGACATCTTTACTTGTTTTTGACCAATGATCTTATTGTGAATTTGCATAGAAATTACTTCATAATCGTTTAGTCAATTAACTTCGTAAAAGCAATTTACATACAGAATCTATTAGACTTTAGAAATGCTAGCAGCCAAGATGGCGGAGTGCTCGAAGCACCGCGGCCGCCACAACCCCGCGCGCCCCCAGGCTTCTGGAACCCGCGCTGGTCCGTGCCCAACTGCCCACTGACACCGAGGAGTTCAAAACAATGCTAATTGAAATAGAAGTTTATATTGTGCAAGATGGTGGAGTTGATAACGTCATTTGTGACATCGCGCTATCTGTCAAAAGCGCGCTTTTATCAAATCGGGACGCTTTTAGGCGCGCTCAAAGTACTTTTGGTCAAAATCTCAAAAAGGGTAAAATGCTGGATTTAAAAAAGGAGAAGGCCTTCAAATTGTAGAAGTCAAGCGCTGTAAATATTTAGATACTTGTAGCGCCACAATGTTGTGACAATGGCGCGGCATTTGTTAAGAAGCGTTGTTAATAGAAGTAGCCTTATTTAACTTAACAAGGGCTATTCACGAAGAAAATCTTTAAGACTTCTCTTCTTTCGACTTCTTCCCTTAACCAAAATTAACATTTACTTTCATAAAATATAAGTAAGTATCAGTTGTTTATATAACTGCACCAGTTAACACAACTGATTTCTATATTTCTTTATTGAATGTGAATAGCCCTCAAGCTTTCTTTTTTTACACTGTACGTCTATAATACTTTTATCTGTCTAGAAGCGATTCAGAAATGCTATGCATAGTTAACCTCAAAATCTGTGATATTCATTCATATCAATAACTCAAAATGTGATAATATTACTGTATACTTGCAATCAAACTATTATTTTCTTATGAATACGGATGTGAGGCTCAATCTTGGTCTTGTCGCTCTCTGTCTTAGACTATGAGTGTAACAGACAGGGCACATAGGAAGTATGTAGTATAGGGTCTACTCAAAACCTAAAGGCCTGTGCACACCACGTTGTTTGAGCGCGCCGTGGACCCGTGTTTCCTACTGAACAGTTTGGAAGGTCTACAGACAGGCTGCGCTGCGTTAAATCGCTTACATTATCGCGACTAAATCGCTACGAACTCGTGTACAGCGCGCTTAAAAGACGCTTTGTGCACAGCCTCTGATGGGCATTGACTTTATCTCGTAGTAGCGATGACGTCAGTCAGATTACTGGCGGAACTAACGACTACTTTTAGAATAATAACGTATAGAAGGATAGTCTTCACCACCCCGTCAAAAATGAACCACTAATCCGATCCACACATGCGTGACTATTGCTTGCGTACGTGCGGCGCGCGTTTACATTGAACATTGCAAAGCGGTCCGTTTGAAGCAATTATTTGATCCAATCAAGGTGCTTCAAAATGGGCGCGCGTTGGTTTCTATATGTAAATATTCTAAGAGACTACTATTATTTTAATCGTTGCCCTAATATTGGTTCAAGGAGCCTTTTATTTAATTAATAGTGAATGTAAATGTAATTTAATTTTCTAAGTTTGCTTAGTGAGTTACGTAAAATTATAATAAAGCAAATGTTTTTACGTAATCTTGACTGACTTTCATTGTTCTCGGTTCACTATACACCCCTAGCCTAAACCTCCAACTAGCAGAACACTATTTATGCATAAAGTTATTGCTATTGCCCAGCCCGTGCCTCAATGGCTGACGAGAGCTGTCAAATCAAGTCCCGTTACAGTACTTTATAATCGAACCCATCACCTACAGCTTTAAGCAGGACTTTCTACCCACTACGGCCAACGGGCTACTAGGTCTGCCTCTGAGTGAAATTTTTGTATGAACTGGATGTGATCAAATCCCTATACAAAAACCAATCAATGCTTGACTAACGTTCTAGAATACCGGTGTATACCTGCTATAAAATGCAGGTCACATACATCAGCGTAGCGTTAATTATAATGCCTTGCGTTGGCTTTCAATGCAAACTGCTTCTACATTTGGATTTAAAAGGCTATGTCTAGTAATGACTAACCTACACTATGTACCTACCTACCTAATGCACACTCACTACATGATATTGTTAAAAAATACACAAATAGGTTTCTATGAACCTAAACACTGTTTTACTTAGGTAACTCTAACTCACTGAAATAATAGGTAGGAACCTAAAGGAAGTTTCTTCAGCATCAGAGAAAAGATAAGTGCGGATGTTAATTTACCTTAAGGCTCGGTTACACTTTGCTTAGTTGTTAGTGCAGGTGCTTAGTGTGATTGACACTAAGCACCTGCACTAACGGTGTAAATAGACCTTTACAGCGAACTTATTACTGTAAAGTACTGGCGACCACCTCGAAAGTAAAACCGCGCCTTGGCACGTTTGGTTTGTTTTTCCATTTTTTGTAAAGACCGGTATTCACTTTGCTTAGTGCGAGTGCAGGTGATTAGTAGGAGCGATTGATTAGTGCAGTTTTTAGTGCAAGTAGTGTCCAAATATTTAATTTGGTGCCATTGAATAGTAACCTGCGTCACTACACAGGTTACTATTCAATCAATTAAGTTATTAGAAGAGTGTTTTATTCAATCGCATTAATCTATCGGTGTCAACACGTGTTTTCTACTGACACTAAGCACCCGCACTAACTACTAGGCAACGTCAATACCGGCCATAAAGGCCCGAATGATAAACTATTAAAATTTAGCACAGACTTCCTATTCAATTTGGCCAGGCATGTAATGTTATTGTTTACTTCCATACTAGATTTACCGGGATTAGATAGCTAGCAGCGTCATATGTTTACTTACATGACTGGAGAAACCTGTTTATTTTTACTCTGCAGGTATTTCCTAATTGAATTGCGCATCAAGATATTATTAGTGTGAATGTGCTCAAACTGCCACCTATAAAGCAAACTGCAGTCTGTTAGAGCAATGGGGTCAAACCAACTAGCAACTGTATGTACCTACAAAATATGCATGAGGATAAATGAATCACTCCCAGCGTTTGCCAACAGTTAAAATAACATGACTTGCTGAATCAACACGTGGGTGGAAGGTGAAGCAATAACAAGATTTTGGAGAACACCTTTTATTTTTCTCAATAAAACAATATTATAATTTTTCACTAGTTTAAGTTAAAAAAATTACTTGTAAAATATAAATGAAGAATTATTAGATTACTTCAAAATACAACCTTCGCTGATGAAGCTATTTATAAGTTAATACCTGTTGTCATCTAAGACAAAAGCAACAGTGTAATGTTACAGCAATTCCCCAATTTCTAAAACAGATTTTATATTTTTTTTATAATGTTTTAAGATGTTGCTGAGTAGTTTACATTGTGGTTGGTACAAATAATGTAATTTTGCATTAATTCAAAAAATAGTTTAATTTACAATTATTCGAACTGAAAATTTATGGTTACTTTGATATACATATTTTTAATGCTACAACAAATTTACACAAGGGTCTATGAGAGTTTCTTGGCTTTCTGGTATAGTGTATCAACAACCTTGCTCATGTGATGAATGGTTTCCAGAACAGTTTCATAGGTCTTCTCCAGAGGGGATTCATCAAATACAATCAGGACTCCTTCTCCTTGGTCCAAAATACCATTTAATTTCTTGTCCAATATCATTTGCGATAGTTTCTTCTCTACTTGGACTACAGGCAGACGGATGGAGCGGGCAACATGGTCAACTTGGACTCGCATGTAGGGCTCTACAATACGACATAAATTTTGCTCCAACATAGTGTCATACAGGGCTCCCAGGTGGGCACGAACTACGGCATCCTCTTCTAACTCAGGCTTGTAAGTTTTCAGAGCAGCTTGGAAGTCTGCAAGTGATCTCTTATGGGAAGCAGTAGCAACAGCCCGCATTGCTTCTAGTTCCTTACCTGCATGCTTCAAGGCAGCCTTGCCACCACAAATTGTAGCTACTTCTTCCGCTTGATTCAGCATAATCTTAGACAGCAACATATATTTCAGACCAGTCAATGCTTTAGGACTATCAGCACCGTCATATCCTTCAAAGGCTTCATAGAAATATGAGTAAGCAGTTTTGAAATCACGTTCATCAGCTGCATGTAGTATGCCGGACTGTAGGTCGAGCGCAGCTTGCATTTTAGGAGGGCAGTATATCGCATTTGCAGTGGTTCTGGCTGAAGTTAGTGATGCACGGGCTTTAGGCAAATTGCTAAGTGCGTGATAAGTTTTGCTCTCTAAAAGCAGCACTTCAACTAGTAAGTTCTTGTCATCTAACTTCTTGAGTTCCTTGAGTAAAGCCGTAGCCAATTCAAGTGCCTCAGTGTACATACCAGTGTCGAAATACAATGCAATCAGTCTTGCCTCCAGCGACTGCCTCAGGAACGTACGACGCTCTTCCTTGGCCCATTCTATACATTCTTTACACAACTGAACCTCTATACCGATGCCAGCTTCCAAATCGAGGAAGAAATCAACCAGTGAACGTACCAACTTCGCTGCTTTGGCTTTACTAATAAGGCTGAGGAAAGGCCTGGTTGCTTTGATAAGTTCTGCGAGCTCTTTAGCCTTGCCTTCCTTCTTGTACTTCTCACCGAGGTTCAGGATGCCTTGCTCCTTGGCTCTTATGTTTTCCTCGTCATCCTCGGGCAGCTCACCAGTGCTAACCATTTTGTCGGTCATGCGGACGTCTTCGTCTCTGTTCGTCGACGACACGCGTGATCTCTCGAATAACATTGCACCGGCCATGATGTGTTATATTTATATGCTTACACTAAAAAAAAAGGAGACGTAAACAGTAAATCCACACTCCAACAACTACACTTTTCCTTTGTAATTTTGTATAATCGCAAAGTCATCGACGACCTCTCTTCAGAAACAAATCGTACGTAGTAGACGCGGACAAAGTTGCCACATGAAATTTTAAGGAACACCTAATTCTCGATGGTAAAAAGCTACCAAAATATGCTCAACAAAACAAATATTTTTTTTAACATGATTGTACTGAAAACATGGTTATTTTGTGATTTACTATTATATATTTTTATTTTAGAATAGAATTTAAGCTTTATGTTAATAATTCACAGAAATTGTTTAGACTATCATAATATGACTAAGGCCTTTTTACTAAAAGCAAGCAGACTGAAAAATGCAGAAAAAAACTTGACATTTTGATGATTGATAATGTAAGAAGTGTATATCACATTAATTTGCGAACATTGTTTGCGTTATTCTGTTAATTTGCAAAAGTTTTCGTTCTTGGTGCAGTTAATTTGTAGAAATACACTTGTGAAAATATAAAAAAGATCAACAACATCCACATACAAAAATGGATAATGAGCAAGATTTGGCCTATTTATTTGACATCAGCAAAGCTATCAAGCACTTTTATGAATCTCCTGTTATATTTGTGACAAAAAAGGATTATTCAGATATCGTTTTTAACACACTGTGTTCTATGCGCGATGCCATCCGAAATGGCTTAAAAAATGAAATGATTGATAAAATTGCTGAATTCCACTTACAATGGCTTCATGCAGTGAATGAATTAGAAAGTTTTAATAAACGTAAATTTGATATTCCTAGGGAAGATATGTATGAAGCCATTAGCTACACTATTGATGCAATGGCGTATCGTTTGAAATATTACCAGAAATATATGGAAAAATATCGTTCAGCCCTTTCAAATGCTGAACAAGCGAATTTAAACTCTGACATAGAAATTATCGAAGACATGCATAAAGATGTAACACATAACTTATTGGAAAAACTGAAATGTTTCAGGAATTTCGTTAGTGGTAATGAATTTCAAATTAAAGTGAAAGATGCAGTAGAAGAACTTCTTCAATGGCTGGATAAAATAAATGATGAATTGGCATTGATATTATGCAAGTATGTGCGTGTTAGCGTTCCGCATCTCAGTACAGATTTAACAAAAACCCTTCAGCAAATCGTAGATGAAATGAAAAGTTCTCCAACGCCGTCAGCACAACACTTACTGGAAGAATTGAAGAAGCAGGGCAAAGAAATAACAACAATGATAAGAGGTACAGCTGCCCATAATCTTGAAATTAGTAAAGTCGTAGCAAAAATCAGTACTTTAGAGGATCGTATACAACGACTAGAACATGAGCCATTGTCTGCTGCAGTTATGGCTTTACAACACAAAAAGGAGTATTTAGAAAAGCGGCTTTCTGAACTCGAGAATCTTAAAATTACGTTAAAAAACTTCCATCACTTGACAGAAGTCCAAATAGAAGATGTACATGATGAAGAACTTTGTGTTTGTGAAGATTTCTATCACCTTCGAATCTTTAATCACTTGCTACCAGCAGAAGTACGTGAACGTCTTGTTACTCAATTATGTTACTCATGGGATTTGGCAATTTACGGAGAACGTAGTCATAAGTCTATTATATCTATTCTTAGTGCAGCTGATATGAAGGAGGAGTTTACTGATGAGCTTGGTACTTTCTATATTGATGAACATAGCAGAAAAATATATAAGGTTCCCGAAGATAACATTCTTTACCAACCGAATGAAATGAATGAACTTGTTGCTTTGTCTGATGATAGTGAACATATTTATTTTTACGATGAATGCGGTCGTTATTTTATTGATTCTCAAACAAGACAGCGAATATATAAAACTCACGCCACTGCCAGTGAATATATGATGGATTCTGCAGGTATGCTATTAAAATTAAAGGAAGTTAGAGATGGCACGACCTACTATTATGATAATTATGGACGTTATTATATTAATACGGAAGGCAAACATATTTATCGCGAGACTGATACAACAAGTGAATATGAAAACGATGGTTTAGGAAATTTAGTTCGTATCCGGAGTCATTTAGATCTTTTCCAGCCCTGTCCTAATGATGTCAATGTTACAGAAGACTTTAAATATTTAAAGAAAACGGTCGGACCAGCGTTGCGTGAGTGTATTGCCGATGTTATTTTACATCAACCTGCAGATCCTATAAAGTATATTTCTGCTAGACTTGTAAAATACAGGGAGAATTTAGAGTTAAAAGATCAGAGGACTATTGAAAAAGAAGAGTTATATGCAGAAAGAGAAATAAGATTCGCTGAAGAAAGAACAAAGGCAGAGAGAGCTGCTATGGAAGCGGCATTACTTGCCCAGGGAGGCAGTGAAGCTAGTTACGACTCAAACTTATTGAAATATACCTCAATGCACCAGGACGATGCATTGTCGGCTGATTAAAGTTAAAGTGATTGATTTTTTTACCATAGTTATTGGTTTAGTTATAATAACTTTTGTTTTTTAAGGCATAGAGAAGTATCTATTACTAATGTCATACTAAACTTTACTGTAATAGTTCTTGTTTCCACATAATTATACTTAATACATTTATTTTTATTAAAAACCACCTCTTTTCTTGCGCATATTATTACTTATTGTGGACTAAATAAACAAACAAACCAAAAAACATGAAGCATCATTACTTACATATCATTTTTTAAATTAAAATTTACAAAAAAATATGGTTTTTGAGCGAAATATATCGCTATAGCATCTTCTCGATTTTTTTATGACATTGATTGCTAGAGTGGTTACATATACTTTTGATTGTTAATACCAGTAAATATTTATCAATCAATCAATCAAACGCTTTATTTGTTAAACATTATGTAACAGTCGATGGTCAGAAAAAAAAAAAATGCGATGCTTTACCTTGCATAAGCGTACAAATATAAGATAAGATAAATATTCTTTATTGCACATCAAATAAAACAATACAGCTTAGGATTACAAGATTATGATGAAGCAATTAGGCGGTCTTATTGCTTAAAAGCAATCTCTTCCAGACAACCTAAGTAGAGGAAAATGTCAGGAAGGGTTAGCAAGTGCACAAGAAACTGAAAAAATAAAAATAAAACAATTGATTCACTTAAAAAATAACAATAAAAAGACAAATAAATAACAATAAAATATAGAATCCGTAACTAAAAGCCCACGAATAACAAAAAGTGATCAGGGAAAGAAAAAAAGATTATAAGTAAACAGAAAGGGAGAAGTAAAAAGAAGAAAAGAGATCAGGAGACTAAGCAGGAGCGTTAAAGGGCGAGGAAATGTGCTTTGATCCTTGTTTTGAAAATAGACAATGATTCTGACTCTCTAATAAATAAGGGTAGGGTATTCCAGAGACGAATAGATTTAACAGTGAACGACTGTGTGTAGGAGTGCGACGAATGAGGAGGGAATGCAAGGCGAAGCTTCTTAGATGACCGCATCGGCTGACCTCGTGCAGAAATCGGAACCGTTCCTTAAGATAACGCGGCGACAATGGGTTAAACAAAATGTTATACAGGAGAAAAAGAACGTGAGAATCTCGACGAAGACGCATAGGAAGCCAGTTGAGCTGAGACCTGTACTCAGAGACATGATCGTACTTTCGCAGTCCAAAAATAATGCGGATGCAGAAATTCTGGAGCCGCTCAAGTTTATCAAGAAGATTCTCAGTAAGATCTAGAAAGCAGCAGTCTGCGTAGTCGAGAATGGGAAAGAGTAAGGCCTGGACAAGTGCAATTTTGGTAGGTATTGGCAAAAAATTACGAAGCCTACTTAGTGAACTTGCAGCAGCAAAGATTCTCCGGCTAACCTGACCAACCTGGGTTGTCCAAGTTAATGTATTGTCAATACAAACACCTAGATTTTCGACAGTTTTACTCAAAGAAACTACCACACCGTCAAATACAACTGAAGGCAGAACATCCCAGTCAACCCTAGAGATCAGCCAAGAACTGCCCACAATTACTACTTGCGTTTTAGCAGGGTTAACAGTGAGTCCAAAAGACTTGCTCCAGTTGGAAATAAGATTCAAGTCAGCATTAATGGTATTAATAACTCTGGGCAGATCAACAAGACTTCCTTGGGAGTAAATTTGGAGATCGTCTGCATAAAGGTGATATGAAGAAGATAGATTTTGGGAAATATAATTAATGAAAGTAGCAAAAAGAAGAGGAGACAAGACGCCACCTTGGGGTACGCCGGCACTAAGGTCGCACCATGATGAGAATACATTCTCAGCACGAATGCATTGCCAGCGCCCATGCAAGTAACTATGAAACCAGTCAATTACAATTGGAGATATGTTGAGAGAACGCAACATGCCAAGTAGGATGTCGAAATCAACAGTGTTGAAGGCATTACTGAAATCCAAAAGCGCCAACACAGTAAGACTTTTTTGGACTATACCAAGACGAATGTCATCCGTAATTTTGACAAGTGCAGTAGTCGTACTATGACCAGGGCGGAAACTGGATCGGAAGCTATTGAAGAGTTGGTTTTTGGCCAGGAAAGCACTGAGCTGCTGATGGACAACACGTTCAAGTACTTTGGACAGAAAAGGTAAGATGGATATAGGACGGTAATCAGAGTATGCAGAAGGATTTGCTTTTTTAGGGAGAGGAATTTTTTGAGCATCTTTCCACGCTTTAGGAAATGCTCCTGAAAGTAGAGAAAGATTGAGGATGCGGGTAATGACAGGTGAAAGGATATCAAGGATAGGTATGATCATATTACGACTAATGCTATCACTACCCACCGCATTAGATGCAATGGAGCGAACGTTCTTCTCAACATCACAATCATATATTTGACTAAAATTAAAAGAGGTGTAGTCAGGAACTGGTAAAGATAAAAGACGATGCAGTGTATTCGATTTAACAGTACTATTAGTAGGAGTAGAGGAAGAGAAGTGCTTATTTTAAAGGTCAATGTTCACATGATTTGGGATAGAATCTTTACGTGTTTTTCCAATTCCAAGAGACTTGAGAAACTTCCAGACTTTAGCTGAATCTCCATTTTCAACAGATTTATGAATATGGTGTCTTTGAGCGTAAATTACAATAAAAATAAAATAACAACGATATTTCAAATGTCATGCATTTAGATAATCGAAAATAATAACAATTTGTTAACGGGTCATTAATTATAAAATAATTTAAATGCATCCATACATACATACACATACCGTTAAGACTTCATCCCAAACGGGGTAGTCAGAGGGAAGTGACTGTTGCCGTCATGGTGAACGAAACACTCAGAAGCCCACTTTTCACCAATGGTATTAGAACCCAACGTGATAGGTGGTGAGCCTTCCGCCGCTATCCGGGTTAATTTGGTTTTTGGTAAGTTCTAGTAAATGACGATTTAAACTACTTAAGTACGAATACGGTATCTTCTATAGTTCGTAAAAAAATAGGATGATTAGAATGACACATAGATTTATTATCTGTGATGAATCATGAAAAGTGACGTGATAACTTTGCAAGCAAATGGCTAGATAACAATAATTTAAACATAAATATGAATAAAACTAAATGTATTAAATTCAAGACGCAACAAAGTGAGGACAAGCTATTCGACATAAATTATGAAAACAATGCTGTAAATATGGTAAATTCGACAAAATTTCTAGGTATCACAGTAGATAAATTTTGCGACTGGAAGGCTCAAATGGACTTATTAACAAACAAACTTGATAGGTTCGTGTACGCTCTTAATAGAGTCCGGTTAGTCGCATCTCAAGAGGCAGCTACAGTTGCCTATCATGGATATGTAGCATCTCTATTGCGATATGGACTCATTTTGTGGGGAAACTCAGTAGACATGCAAAGAGTTTTCAAATTACAAAAAAAATGTATTAGGTCAATTTGTGGCGCTGATTACCTGGACAGCTGTAAACCCCTTTTCAAAAAATTAAATATATTACCTCTCCCTAGCTTATACATTTGAAATTTGTATATTTGTTACAAGACATGGAGAATTGTTTAAAAAAAACAAAGATTATGCATATAGAGGCAGAAAGGGGGACAAATTGTACATTCCACCCCAAAGGCTTGACCTATACTTGAGGAATGTTTACTGTATGGCGATAAGAATATTTAATAAATTGCCGGATGATTTTAAGATTTTGACATTCAATAAATTCAAATCCAATTTGCATAATTATTTGTTAACTAAAATGTACTATGCAGTAAATGACTTCCTCAATGACAAAAACTGACATTATTTAAATTAAATGTTGACTGTTTTGTAATTTTTTTTATTGTTTTTAATGATTTTGACATTAATGATTTATTGACCTTTTTTTTCAATTATTATATTTTTTATTGTTACAAAATTGCTTAAAAAGAATGTAATGTAAGAATGCATGATACATTTTGATGTTTTAAAATTGTTTATAATTGTAAAATATTTGCACATCGTCCAACGATAGAATATGTTGTGGAATACTTAAACATAAGACCTGTAATGAATGACCATATTCTTGCAAATAAATAATTTATTATTATTATTATTATTATTATTTGTACCGACGACAAATGAGCAACTACACTTGTTGCAATAATCAAAACGCGAAGAATCACTCTAATTTTGCGTGTTTATATTTTTTTATGGTGCTTTACATTTTAAATAAACTTATTTTATAAATTCAGCTCAAAGAAAAACAATTTATACTGATTCGTACTATCTACCTATGATGAAACAGTCAGCGATTTAGGACTATCCATTTAATATTTTTCGAGAAATTGACTGCAATCCCGCTTCGATCCCGCTTAAGACTAACTATTTTTAAAATTGAATCTATCTATTTGTATGTTCTAGCATAATTAATCATGGATTTTTAAACACTCTTACACTTATTCTATAAAACATGGATTAAATACAGGTTGTTTTAGAATCTAGAACGAAATTAAAAATGTTTAAAAACTAAGTTCATCGATAGTGAACCAAAAACTTAAATATCTTACGAGCTTATAAGGTTACGTCATCTTGCCGAAATTTTAGAGATGGGACACATCGATAAATAAAATTCGATGGAATAAAAAGATATTATGTTTGTTTTCTTTCATTCAATAAAATGATATTAACTTTAGGCCCTGTCACACTGAATGCAGTTATTAAAATCTCGACGTGAGACCCATATGGTCTGAGGTACAATTTATCAACTTTTCAGGAGAGGCAAATAAAAATGTGGTTGGAATTTCCAAATTAAGTCACATTTATTGTTCTTTTAGCCATATAAATGAATACTTATGTTACAGTAAACTTTTGCCCTTTTTATTTTCAAAGTTTATAATTCCAAAAATATTAGTAATAATCATACTTTTTATAAAAAAATGTCTCATCTGATCTTATGCTTGTACAATTTGGGGTGTAGTAGGCCTAACGTCACGACGACAGCCGTTTATCGCCAAAAATTTCCGATGTCATTCACTTGGAGAAGGTAATGTTGTTATTGTTTCGGTTTTGCTTTTGCTGTTGACTTTCTGTTGCAATAATGCCAAAAAGACAACGAAAGACTGTTTTAAATAGTGAATCTCGCGAGTTTGTGGTCCGCTTACGAGATTATTTTGAACGGGAGCACCATAATGGTGGACCGCTGTTACCGTTGTCGCAAGCATGTGACAGAGTTGCTGACGCTCTTAATATTGGAAGAGCTACAGTGACAAGGATAACCCACGAAAAATTCGGAGATGATTCAATGCAGGAGAATAAACTATCAACACCAAATAAAAAAAGGAGAAAAAGAAGCACTGTAACTGGTATTGACGATTTTGATGTCGCTGCAATACGAAATCATGTTTATGCATACTACACACGTAACGAGCTGCCAACTTTGTCAAAATTATCTGTATCTCTATAACAAGCAAACCTTTTTGATGGCAGCCAACCATCTTTATCAACCATACACAAAAATATTGGATTCTCATATACAAAGTGCAATAAAAGAAAAATTATAATGGAACGAACAGACATTGCTCTTGCGCGCATCGAGTTCTTACGAAAAGTTAAAAATATAGTCAATTGGGATTAAGTTGTATTCTTCGACGAGACGTGGCTGAACGCAAATCACACTGTGTCGAAGATTTGGATAGATGACAAAGCCGAATCCTCTACCAAGGTACCCGAAGGCAAAGGGCAAAGGCTAATTATTTGTCATGCTGGTCCCTCCTCTGGCTTTATTCCTAATTGTTTGCTGGCATTCAAATCTCTTAAAATGACAGAATACCACGAAGAGATGAATTTTGAAAAATTCAAAGAAGGGTTCGTGAAACTACTGATAAATTTAGAAGAACCGCATATAATTTTTATGGACAACGCATCCTATCATTCTGTGCAAAAAAATAAACCTCGGACATCCAGTAACCGAAAGAATGAAATTATTTCGTGGCTGCAAGACAATGGAGTACAAGCTGACGATTCAATGTTAAAAAAACAACTTCTACATTTAGTGGCAATACATAAGCCCCGAACACCAACCTATGTCTTGGATGAAATGGCGAAAGAAAAGGGGCATACAGTCATTCGATTGCCGCCTTACCATTGCCAATACAACGCCATATAATTAATTTGGGCTCAAGTTAAAGGTATCTATAATATTAATTTAAATGTTGCATTCTATCTACATATTTCATGGTAAAATAAACTTCAAATCATTTTCTTTTAGGTCACGCAGCAAGAAATAACACTTCACCGCCGTTCACAGCAAACAAAATGTTAACTTTGCTGAGTAATGCATGTGATCATGTGACACCAGACGACTGGAAGAATGTTATTTCTAAGACACTGAAAACTATTAACGAAGATTGGGAGCGAGATGTACATTTTGATTCAATAAGTGACCAGGCATTAATAATTAATCCCCAGGACCGCTCCAGTGATGACGATGATTCTGACTAAAATATCATTTCAGTTGTTATGACAGTTGGCTGCATGATATGCATTCATCGACTGCATTGTTCTATTATTATTCATTAATCTCAAATATGTTTGTTCCATAGACTGCATGTCTATGCCATCTACTCTAAATGTGTAAATTTGACATCGATATCTCAACGGAACTTTCCCAGCACTATTGACGCCTGCCATTCTAATCAAGCTATATGTTACGGACTACAGATAAGCTGGTTCCTAGTTGATAAAAAGTTCCAAAAGCCGGAATAACGTCGACAATGTCAGTGGCTAAAACAAAAGCAAAGGTGAATTTTAACTGTCTTATCATGGTCATAACTGCTAAAAATTCTGCTGTCATAAAAAAACTTACTTTAAAAATTGTGAAATAAGTTGTTCCTATACCCAATTGTCAGATTTTGACAGAAATTATTTCGGAAATCTCTCAAATTACCGCCTTATTGAATGAAACGATTTTCACTCACGATTCAGAACAAGATTATCGAAGTATGTCATAAATTACCTCCAGATACCGTATGTTGTCAAATTGTTTCTAATTCAAAGTCACTTGGCGGTGCGGGCGGGTTGCGGGGAAGAAAACACCTGCGACGCTATTGGCTATTTCCCTGACAATTTTATACCGTAGTGATGTAAAGTGTTTCTTAACACTTTGTGCAATGTCGATAATTTTATCGATAATTCATACCATTATTTTACGAAATAAATGAACTGTATATTTTTTCATCTGAAAAAAATAATTTATGTGATACATATTTAAACCTGTTGAACCACTGATGACTGACTGATTACCAGGCGCTTTTTCACTTTTACTGGTAAAGTACATTAAGCGTATTTTATAAAACCAGAGCCTAAAGTTGCTCATTTTCTACAAATTCATAGACATCTATGCATATACTAAAACAGTTACCGAATTAAAACAGTATTTATATATGTTTTGCAGAAATCAATGGCTTTGTAATATTTTAACGATCATATACGAAACAACACTTAAGTACCTCTATTTGTCTGTTTGTATGTTCTTCGACGTCAAATTGCAATAATCGCTGTTAAAATCGCGATTTTCTTGCGATCGAAGTTAGCGAAACATTGAATGGTTACACATTTTCAAAGAATTCTACTAAAGCAGTTTTATTTACTTATGGCAATTATATTGCTTTATCTGTTAACGATTTTTGACAGCTGATGGTCAGCCATATTTGATTGAAGGAAGGCATTGTTTGACGAGTTTCTTCGAGAGCTCACCGTTTTGCTTTTGAGAAATCTTTCAAAAGTATCGAATTTTTACTGATAACTGGTTTTATACGTAATTTGATAGAAATAAGTTTGAGATACCACCCATTTTATAAAAATTGCAGTAGTGAATAAAGAAATAAAGTGGCTTCAATGAAAATAATTTCTAGTGCCTACGTATTTCCTACAATGATTAATCTTTTAGGGCAAGGTTCCTCGATATAGTATGTAAATTAACATGGATCGGAGTGACGTATCCACCAGTGTATGTTGTCATCACGTGCCACTTGCCAGGCCAGTGTAATCGCGAATGCTCACCGCTAAGGGTCGTTGTGAAGATCAACTATTGTATTGAAGTCGTCTACGATTTACGGTGATATATTGCGCTGACTTTGACTGATGGCTGTTTGAGTGCTGGTGATTTTTGGTGAAATTAGAAATGGCCCCGAAGCCTCCGCCACCTCCAGGCCCCCCGCCGCCGCCAGGCCCGCCCCCGCCTCCAATTTTTGGAGCTTCTTCTAAAAGTGGTGCGCCTGACGACAGAAATGCCTTGTTGAGTTCTATTAGACAGGGTGCTAAATTAAAGAAGACTGTTACAGTAGATAAAAGTGGACCATACATACCAGGGTCAAAGACGAGTGTAGAATCTAAAAGTAATGCTCCACAAGTTGGTAATGGTGGTGTCAGGAGCGGGCCGCCGATGCAGAACGGTGCTGCAGCCCCTCCTGGGCTAGGAGGTCTGTTTGCTGGTGGCATGCCAAAGCTAAGGCCTACTGGAAAGTTTGCAGGTGAGTGTTAATCACAATATTATCTTTTAATGCTTGTCGCTTGTGTGGTACAGAGCTGTCAGCTCACTTATTTCCAAAATCTTTGAGATTATGAAATACACCCTGAAAACAAATCTTGTAATAGTCTTATCAAAACCAATTTATAATTTTAAAATAATAATCAATTACACATAGCAAAGTTTTTTTTTTCTTTTCTTTTTCTTTTTTAGGGTGAAACAAGATAAATATATTTATTAGGTACTTCAAGAACACAACTTACATTTTTAATCATGGCAGTTATGTATTTTCAAGGGGATGAGAACAACAGCTATCAAATATTGTAAATAGTGTTTAGGTTAGAATAGTAAAATATAATTTTGCATTAAATCTGTAACACTTCAGATGAAGTGTTACAGATGCTGGTTCTCGTGATACTACCATCTTGGCAATGTCAACATGGGTAGTATCAAATCTATGTGTAAGTGACTTGTGTTGATGATTTCTTGACAATCATATCTCTTACTTGAATTTCAGATGTTTTATACTGCTAAAAGAACAAAGTAAAGATATTGTTTATTTTAATTGTAGGTAATTTTTACTGAAAAAATACCTTACTTATAAGTAAAATTTCATAGTCAGTTTATTTATTTCGTGGTCCACAGGTAATTATAATTTTAATCTATGACAATAGTCACCATTTTTTTATCCTGCCATGAGGTGTACAAAATATAGTTGTGTAGGTACAGAGGCGTTCACATCAACCTTTACAAAACCATTGCAAAATGGGTCTTAGTTAGCAGCATAAGGTGCCTCTATAGTAAAGGTTGATGTGAATGCCTCTATACAATATGAAAAGAGATAACTGAATGACATAGTACCTAGGTACTTGTTTCTTAACTGGTCATAAGCCATGTTCTAAAATGTTAAACATGCAAAATTCTTACTTGAGTGAGAGTTCATGTTTGTTTTTGTATGAATTAAGGTTGTCAAATCTCTCATCAAGAATAGGAAATGTTAATAATCTTATTGCTTAACTCAATAGTATCTGTATGTTTAACTATTTGTATTATAAATACAAAAAGGGTATTTGACTATTTTATTTGAGATGTTATCGAAAGACCATTTTTTACCAATAGTATTATTGGTAAAAAATGTTTTTCAATAGCACCAAAACTCCCTGAGATATGGCAATTTTTAAAATCATACTTGTGGACTTGTTCAAAACACTTCCTACAAACTGTAGCTTTCAAATGAAATCATTTGCTGGCTATTTCTTTGCGTTCTGCTAAACATTTGTTTAGCAGCTATATTAAATTTTGCTTTATGAATATGATTTCTTACCGAAAGTTGCTACAAATTGTGTCGACTATTAAATGGTATAGTTTTTTGACATTTTAAATTCAAAAATGAAAAGTATCATAACTTAACTTACCTACTTTTTAATCAAAGTATAAATTGAAAACTATGCTTAATTAATTTTAGGCTCCACACCAAATGGGCAAGTCAAAATGGACGCTCCTCGGTTTCCACCGCCACAGCAGCCTCCCAAGTCATCTCCAGAGAAGACCAGGCCCTCGTTGCCGCCAGCTCCACCTGGTAACGTTGGTGCACTAACAGCCGCGCTGTCTGAGGCGCTGGCCGGGCGAGAGCGGGGAGAGTCTCCTAGGGAGGCACCCAGAGAGCACCATAGGGAAGCACCGAGAGAGTACCATAGGGAAGCGCCCAGAGAGCATCACAGAGAGCACCACAGAGAAAGCCCTAGGGATCACCCGAGAGACGCCCCGCCGGCGCGACCCGTCGTGAGGCGGCAACCCAGCGATATCAGAGTCAGAGGACCACCTCCACAGCCTCCTGTGCAAAAACCAGCAATGCCATTGGTGAGTAATTGGTTAGTGTAACTTTTCATCTCATTCATCAATTTAGCATCAATTTCACTCTTTGATCGCTTTATTATTAATAAGGAGGCCGCTGCTCCACTTTTTGTCCTGACACGAAGCAACGTGAATCTATAAGCGTTAAAATATACACTTTCAGTTAGATATTTATGTTTTTTTTCCTTTGAATCACATGATAGGTATCCATATCACACCCCTTCAACGTCTCACGAAACTTCGTAAAATTAACACCCGGCAAAGTTGATCCTTAATATTCGACGTTTAAGATGATTATTTTATTTGCTATTAAAGTAGAAAGATAAAACGTAGGTTCGGCAGGTTGAGGGAAAAATTATCAATCATATTAGCCAAGCACATGAACGATGACGAATCTAATAATTTCCTTGTTTACTGATGTAGTAATTCACGTCTTGTGTGCGATCGATTGTATTAAACGAATACTAAATCCTGTTATTGAGTTATTTGATTTAATCACGTTTTCTAATTAACGTTGACCTCATTTATCTTCTAAAAATGCTTGTAAAGAGCCATTTACACCACCTCTATCTTGGATGTAATCGTTAACTTAAGTAATATTAAATTTTTTGTAAGTCTATTGACTACTACGTGACCCATCCAGGCTTGCTCGGAATATACCAAAAATCATCTTTTCAGGTTCGTTTCAGTAAGTCTTGAAAATCTGAATAAAATCCAGCCTCTTGGTTTAATTTTACACTGTGTGTTTGTGTGTGTGTAGTAATGAAATTATTGCACTTGTGGTAAGATTATGACAGCTGTGGTGGCTTTTTTCTTAGGATATTAATCAATCATATTAACTTAACATACCTACTGATTAAAACTTATTTTGCAAAAGGGAATATCACATCACATGGGTAGCAAACATGCAGCCAAAAGGTAGCACTTGGCGTCATAAAAAATACTTCCGTAAAAATAAAAGTCGATCCTCTCCCACGCACAAATGTAAAAGGTAAAAATATCCTTCGCGGGGTTGCTACGGGCACGTGTTATGTGCATCGTGGGTGGATGTCTTACCAATTTAGTAACTTATATTGAGTTAACCTTGCCCATGCGTTTGAGTATAAATAAATACTTAAAAATTAACTTGCGCGTACGACATACTGCACAGATTTCAACACAATGCTGATGCACTGGTTGTTGGGCCACGAAGTTGTGAAAGGTTTGATGACACCCACAATTTGGTGGGTGTTGGTCAGTTAAGTAAGGCTTTCGACTGCATCGATAACTATACGAAATTGATTACTCTGCCGTCATTTTATTCTGGATTGCTTTCGAAATCTCTAAAGGTTTTCTTTCGTTAATATTGAATGTGATGGAGTTAGTTTCTTTTCGCTTCCTTTCATTTCTTGGTTTTGCAAGTCCTCTCATATCTACATTGCTTGTTTACCTGTTGTTGTTTATAAGGTCTAAATTTGATATCCATTCATAGCATTTCATTAAACAAGGAGAATAAGAATAGTTTTATGTTAGTCTGGTTTAGATAACCCCGGTGGATATAATGTTGAGTCAACCTTTATAAACTCCATTCTGGAACCTTAATAAAATAATTAAAAAAAAAACATTTCATTGATTCACTAAACCAATTTGAAATTAGTGATGGATGCGGGAAGTGCTGATAACGGCCACTTATTACACGTATCTATATTAGAACTGATATCGTGAAAGGTTTTTGATAATACGCAACATTTTAAACCTGCCATGTCCTTGAAATATTCGCTGTATACGTAATTTAAGTAAAAATTGCAGTGAATAATAAATATTTGGATCATGCGTTCACTTGCGTCGCCTTCGAGCATGTTATAGGCAGAATACTAATCTTATGAAATTAATATGAGATGGTGAATTGGTGATGTTTCACTTATCGCGAATCTGGACTATTTCAAGACTTTAGACTGGTCTTTTTGTCTATAAGGAGACCTTTAGAGCCTAACAGCTGTCGCAGATTGAATAATGAAGTGTGTTTATGCCACCTGGTATTATTTTGTACATTTGCCCATTTACAAACTCAAGTCTTATCGTGTAATCTTATCGTCACTTTTGTTGTCAGAACTGCACGTTATCTGTTAATAATTGTTTCGAACGCGAATTTGTAGCAATCTCTTCCAAATTTATTGCTATTTCTTTGTTTGCATTATACCATGGACGAGGAAGAAGTTGTTTTTAGAAGGATCGTCCGGGTGAGTCAGCTCAACAACTTTCGCAGGTTTCAGGATAGTTTTAGAAGGATCGTCCGGGTGAGTCAGCTCAACAACTTTCGCAGGTTTCAGGATAGTTTTAGAAGGATCGTCCGGGTGAGTCAGCTCAACAACTTTCGCAGGTTTCAGGATAGTTTTAGAAGGATCGTCCGGGTGAGTCAGCTCAACAACTTTCGCAGGTTTCAGGATAGTTTTAGAAGGGTCGTCCGGGTGAGTCAGCTCAACAACTTTCGCAGGTTTCAGGATAGTTTTTCACTATTACATGTTGATGTCCCTCCCTGCTTCTTATCTCTTCATCTTCTATTTAGATGTCAGTCAATGTTGTTATGCTTCGTAAGTGTAAAAGTCACGTGTCAAATCTTTAATTGTTGGTACCTGCACGAATCGTTTCTGTCGTCACAACACATATTATGCCTATGTGATCAGAGATAGTACCCGGAGATTATGTAGAAATTTATTTGAAACAAGATAACGTTTCAGGAATAGACAAAATATTATTTACTATATTATCTTTTTCTGTTCTGCAGGGACATTGCTTTATCTTTTATCTGCTTCTGAGAATGAGTCATCGATGGATTAATCGTATCGCGTTATGTTTTTAAATCGCTAGCTAAATGTCTAAACCATATGTGTGCTTGGTTCGTTCTGCTTTGCATTCAATAATCCAGTTAATGGTGCGTGTGTCGTCTGTTTTGAATATTATTTTATATGAGTGTACGCATTTCGTATAGCTTGTCCTTATTCCGAGTTTCATTGAGGATGTAATATGTAATGCAAACTATTGGCATCGGATGTGCAGTTAGGTATATGCTTTTTCCGGTTCACAAACTACACTACTGACCTCTAGAATGAAACACCACTCTTCCAGCCCATTAGTAATGTCTATAAAAATCTATAATAAACTGCCAGATTCCTTATGAAACATAAATAACAATGAGAACTTTTTTAATGACCTCAAAAATATACTAATACAAAAAAGCTACTACTTACACTATAAAACAATTTTTAGAAGATAAACATTTAACATAAATTTAAGACTGAATAGTAATACTAAAAACCAAACTATTGATATAAAAATATAATATAAATATTCTTAAAACTTAAATAATAATCTATAAAAGTACCTAAATTATAACATTTAGACGAGTTTCTAAATAATAATTAGATATAATTTAATATTATTTTGTTGCATTATAATTTAATTTTCTATGAACAATGGTTTTCCTCCTCTTCATTTTTGTTGTGCCCGACAGGGTTCATGATGCACTGTTTAAATATATTATAAGATCTTGTACTACACTGTGAAATGCAATAAAGAATTGAGTATTGAGTAAACCAGTGGGATATTGCCGGGATTGACGTTGACATTTATCGTCTTGAAAAGCATGGTTGTTACTCACATTCTTGACGTTATTATGTAGTTGTTTGTTACTCATAAAAATATTTTAGGAAATTACTATTACGCAAGTGTCCTCTATTATCCTGAATGACCTAAGTAATTACTTTGAGAATAATTTCATTATAATATAATGATCATTGACTGGTTCTGCTTTCTGCACCGGGGGTCGTCCAAGCCTAGTCCAGACAAGAGAAACAAAGTCTACTGGCGTAAATTGTTGTTCGGTCTGCGTCTGAAGGTGAATAACCAAATAAGAATAGATTTCAAATAAATAAGTAATCTATCGATCATCGGCACCTTTTGTACAAGCTTTGCTTCCGTTTGTGGTCAGGTTATCTTGGGTAATATTAACCCAGCCTTTTTCTTATCAGTAAAAAAAAAACTTAAAGCCGTTTCTTGCGAGCTATTCAAACAAAATGTACTCCGTCCGCCTAGCTAAACAGTTGAAGCAGATGCTCCTAAAACTTTGGCACCCGTTTTGGCACGCGATCGTAGTTAGCACTCTGATTGCTTTACAGGACGCGCCGTTTGACCTCATTACACTTCCACTGTACCCGTGCCACATACCACTATGCATGAAGCGAATATTGTTTTTTAGACAATAACAATCGCAACTATTTAACGCAAATCTGTTGACCAATTTTATAATTACTAAAAGTTTCAAAGCTAAGTTTTCGTCGCCAATCCCAGATTTCCGGAAACAATAAGGCCATGTTAAACATGAAAAACCACTCGTGTCTAATCCGAGTGGTTTCAAAGCTCGGCCCAATACCTGGAGGTCCCGCCTGGGTCCAATTCCAAGGTCGGACAAAGTGTGTTAACGGATTTTTCGGAACAAAGCGGGTTTGTGATCACCAACCCGCTTCTGGCAAGCGTGCTGATTAAAGCTAATCCAACCCATCAATTATAGAGATGACTTGATTTCAACGATGAATTTACCTGCAGTAGGACAGTTTATAGGCTAATTACTTATAAATTACTTTACTTTACTATAGTGTCTAACAAAAAAGTTAAATTATGGTGATAAATAAGTTCTTGATGCCGTTTTTATCACCGTGTTAGTGACAGTGGCAGACCGTCACTTAGAAACGACTACCCAAAATCTTTACCATGGTCCTTTGAATTTCCTTCCTTCACTTTGACTGCTTTAAAACCAGACACAATAGACCTAAAATCTATTGTTTGTGTATCAAAAATCATACACAGCACTAAACGTGTTAAAATTCTGAATAATAAAACCTTAATCTTGATAAACAGCAGTTAATTCAGTATGATCTAGTTCTGTACGTAATTCAGGCCAAATTATAATTATAGAGATTAAGAAAAGCATTCGTAGAAGAATACAGATTACCTATCTGATCTTGGAAGATCTGTTTTATATTAGTTACGTTTTTTTGGTCATTACTATTTATAGAGCTTTTAAACTAAACACTGGGTTATATGGCTGAGATTAAATGAAAAAATTTCGTAATGCACAGTAGACGTCATTCTTTGTTACCTATACGAGTATTCCATCGTTGAGTATATATATTAAGCGGGAAAACAATGTCATTTCTGGGTATCATAAAGATAAATTGATAAAAGAATCCTGAAAACACATGTTGATGTTCCTCTCATCAATTTATTATTAAGTGTACACATCGAACAGCAAACTTACAAAGCCCAGCACCAAGGGCATCTTTACCTATTGCCCTGTGGGTTACCTTAGGGCTTAGCGAAATAACTTAAAGTTTTCGATTAAGAGCTTACTGCACTCCTCCTAAGGTCCAGCGTAATGAGCAGGAGTAATTATGCGAAAAAAATAGACCTTATAAGTCAACTCGATGTGCAACTTTGAAATGAAATCCTATCGTCGCAGTCATTGACTGTGGTCCTTCAAGCGTTACGTCATGTGGAAGACTTCGCAATAGTCGCAACCGTGATTGGCATGTACGTGGTCTGCATCGCTCAATCTTCTATTCTATCGGTAGTAGTAGCCGTTTCTTTTTAAATTTCGATTTTTATATAAAACACACAGATTACTTATGGTCCCCTTAAAATTAGCTGGGACATCTGTGCGACAGATTCGCTGATCGTGTACCTTGTTTGCTATACATGCGGAAGCTTCGATGTTCCTACTTTAATACACACATCAAAAGTGTCTAGGGATCAACATATATTTTTGCAATAACTTTTCTCCTGGTTGATATTAATTAAAATTTTCTTTAAGGATTCATCAAATAAAGTGTTTTCGTTTGTCTACAGTAACGATAAACCAAGTCACCTTTGCATTAATAAAGAAATTTGCCATTTTCCTACTAAAGGGATTTTTGACATTTGAACCACTAACATTAAAGTTCGAAAAAAAGACTGAAATAACAGTTTCCTTTAAAATTTTATTGGGTAACTTAAACAATTAATAATCCGTGTTTCTACCGCGAACACTAACAACACAAGAACATCGGTTTGGCATACTCAAAATGAGTTCATCCAAATCACGCTGTGGAACGGCCGCCCATGTTCGTTGCAACAACAAAAAAAGGTCTTCTTGCGACTGGATACCCTCCATATTCGGCAGAGCTCTTCTCTGTAGCATATCCCATGCATGCTCAATCGGGTTCAAGTCTGGCGACTGAGCAGGCCAGGGCAGGACATTGATGTTAGCTGCGGCGAGAGTCTGTCTTACAACTCTTGCGGTGTGCGGTCGTGCATTAACTGAAATAAGGGACCGATTTGCACTTGTAGAGGAACGATGACGTCTGATACAATCGTCTCAGCATAAATTTGAGCGTTGAGGTTGCCTCTGATCCAAATCAACTCAGTTCTTCCGCCGATCCAAATACCCGCCCATACCATGATGGTTCCACCACTATAAGGATGGACTTCCTGGCAGGATTTTAATCGCTGTTGGCTTCCAGGGGTTCTCCAGTGTCGTATTCGTCTTGTATCCGGTCTCATACCAAAACGAGACTCATCAGAAAAGCACACGAAACGCCATTGTTCTTCTGCCCAATTTCTGTGTTCAAGAGCCCATTGATATCGAATCCTACGATTGTGCATTGCTATAGGTGGTACCCTTAGCGGTCTTCGGGAACGTCATCGTTCCTCTACAAGTGCAAATCGGTCCCTTATTTCAGTTAATGCATGATAATGCACGACCGCACACCGCAAGAGTTGTAAGACAGACTCTCGCCGCAGCTAACATCAATGTCCTGCCCTGGCCTGCTCAGTCGCCAGACTTGAACCCGATTGAGCATGCATGGGATATGCTACAGAGAAGAGCTCTGCCGAATATGGAGGGTATCCAGTCGCAAGAAGACCTTTTTTTGTTGTTGCAACGAACATGGGCGGCCATTCCACAGCGTGATTTGGATGAACTCATTTTGAGTATGCCAAACCGATGTTCTTGTGTTGTTAGTGTTCGCGGTAGAAACACGGATTATTAATTGTTTAAGTTACCCAATAAAATTTTAAAGGAAACTGTTATTTCAGTCTTTTTTTCGAACTTTAATGTTAGTGGTTCAAATGTCAAAAATCCCTTTATTAGGAAAATGGCAAATTTCTTTATTAATGCAAAGGTGACTTGGTTTATCGTTACTGTAGACAATCGAAAACACTTTATTTGATGAATCCTTAAAGAAAATTTTAATTAATATCAATCAGGAGAAAAGTTATTGCAAAAATATATGTTGATCCCTAGACACTTTTGATGTGTGTATTTCCTAATTGCGTGAACTGTCTTCATTTGGGGATCTGTTTGATTACCTATAGCCTGAAAATTACCCGGCTCAAACGTAGTCGTACTTAGTCGACATCTTTGGTTGCAACTTCTGTTCATTACTTATAACCCTATCTGTCAATGTCAAAATATGGTGTTTAAATTGATTGCGCTCTACATGGTGTGCTATTAATTTATAGTCGTCAATATTAACGATTAAGATTGAGTTTATTAAAAATAACCATAAGCTGTGTACACATCTTTATCAAATGCATCATCAAAGAAACTGCTACGTCATAGATAACATATAATTTAGCTCAACTTTTCTCCACTGTATCTGACAAAGTTAATATGTTATATGATAAAGTCTCTGGCGGTAGCTATTGACGTCATAATTTGACATTCGTGATCGTCGGTGTCCATCAGCCAGTATGTAACCTGCATCGTACGCTCACCATTAGTCAGTCCTGACAAGAAACGTCTTCGTGACTACACTAAGTCGTTTGCGGTTTCTATTGTAAATTAAAGTTCAAACTTGGAGGTAATAGAATTAGTCACAGCGTCTTGCGCTGAATGTCAATGAATGTGTGAATCATCTCGGAGACACTTGTCTTACTTGGCCTTAGGGTTGCCGCTTTTCAATGTCTTTGATTATTTCTGTTAAGTAGGAGTAACTTTATTACCTAATTCCTCTACCAAAACAACAAGGTCAGCTTTAATTAGCCACTACTTAACACGCTTAAATTGTGACTAAAAACTTCCGTTCCTGAATACAATGTGATCATTGAGAATGTCCCTGGTGTAACCAGGACAACACTGGGTCAAATATTTATTGGTACAACGTCATGAAAACGAACTGCCCCCACTAGATTAGCAGGTTGGTGTTCTAGTTCAAGCTTGCCTTGCATCTCCCACAGGCAGCTTGCCCAAACAGAATTTGGTTAGCTTATTTTGTTCAAAGTATCAAAATCTTTTGGGAATGAGATTTGGACATGTAGTTTTTATATAATACAATATTAAAATGCGTGGCTGCGGCGTCTGCTAAAATCGAATCGATCGAAACACATATCGCAAACATTCCGCCAGACAATGGTGTCTGCAGTTCTCCATTTGAATTTGGAACATCTTTAAACATGACCTTCATTATCTTTTTGGACATTTGGGTTAAATGCTCATTGAATACTTTATTTTTCTAAGTTACTTCACGCGTGATCTGTCTCTATTGGAGCTGAAACAATCTCATCATTGACTAGCTGTCCCTCAGCGGCTTCGCCTGCGAAGACTGTCTTTATCGTCAAAATATGGCCTTAATTAAAGAAGAATATAGCCTAAGTCACTCCCTGATAATGTTGGTGAATGAATTGTTAAAAATGGGAATGGTAAAAGCTTCTTATTGCTGAAAGAATTTTTAAAATCGGTTCGGTTGTTTCGGAGCCTATTTAATACAAACAAAAAAACTAACAAACAAATGTTTCCTCTTTATAATATTAGTATAGACATAGATTAAATATATATATTCTTTGGTATAGATAGGCTAACTCGACTGTGAGGCACATCACTAATCGTTAAGTTGTTAAAACAATAGAACACTTAACTTTAATTGTTTTTATAAGTGTTTTTAAATAGACGCAAGTATTGAATAAGCTAGCGTTTTGACCTAGGCTAGGGTAGGGTGCAAGCATTCGACCTCGGAGCCCTACTTGTCCTGGGCATTATTATCCTGGCCGTAGCTCCTACTCTTTGAGAAGCAGCCTGCATAACGGCTACCTCATTTCGGGATAATGCCTCAACGAGCATTGTGCTGCAAAAGTTTGTTGTATTTATGAAACTGCCTAACAGTTTTAATATTCATGAAGCAATAAAGGCACTGCAAGCCCAACAAGAGAAAGGTTGTTCCTGTCGGCATCACGTCAAAGTCGCGTAAATTATATGCAAGTGAGGAATTAGCGTGATTCCTAAAACAATCATCTAATTATGTACCTGCCTCTGAAGGACTAAAATACTTCTATCTACTTACACTTGATCACAAACCGAGCCACGGACGGCTAGACAAGTCACTTGACAGAAAATCGAGCCGCATGCCGCATTACCTTCATTATTGGTGTAAAATTAGATCTTTATTGAATGGTCTACCTGTCTACTTGTTTATCACCTTTATCCATTCGGGAGTAATCTATTATTAGATATTGCTATCGACCCCCACTGCATCGGTTGCATTGCATGGCAGGGTAGTCGTGATGTAGGCAACTAGCGTGTATATAGTTTGACGTGGGGGCTTGTTTTCATACTAATTATACATACTTTTCTTAGAATCTGTTAAGAAATTAGCAAGTATGATGGTTTCCGTTAGGTACTCAATTGAAGTATATCTTTATCATTCACTAAAATGTCGCTCAAATTGTACATCAAAAATATGCGCCAGACAACACACCTCTTGTAATGGTCTCGAAGTAGGGATTATTAAATCCCTGTGTTACGAGGTACCACACAAGGAAATAAGCTAGGGGCGTCTCCCAGCACACCCAGACCCGAGTCAATTCAGAAAAGATCGTTTCCTGAATTGACCCGACCGGGAATCGAACCCGGGACACTACGGAAATCGAGGCGAGAAACCGTGCTACAGCACACTACGCCAATCGTGTCGTTATGAGGCTGATAATAATCGACAAAGCTGAAACAGACTTGTTTACTTAGTGGTCTTTTGAATTTGTACAATAGTGTTAACATGTCTTCTCATGCGAAGTTATATGATTCCTAACTCTTGGCCTCACCTGCCCCAAGTATTAGCGTTAGGATGTGATAAACATAGATATTACCAACCATACCATCCGCACATACCTTTTTTGACTCTTAAAAGCATTTTTCGCTAGGTGAGCTTGGCTTGTCGAGGTATTTTGTTGTTCTCATGAGCGCAAGTAGTGAAGGCTTAACATGCAAGGGCTGCCTAACTTGTGTGTCGCTTTAGAATTTAGGGATTTTAAAGGGATGCTGGAATCGACCCCTTTAAAGTGAAAGTCTTCTTAAAAACCTTGTCCCCATGTTCGCCTTGGAGCAGGTAACCGATAACGATAAGTATTCACTAATCGGCTTTGACGAGAAATCGTACAACGTTGCATGGCAATGGTTGTACTGACATAATTTTCAATTAAGTGCGTCGTTTATTTTATCAGGGCTTCTTGCCGTCCGCATCACATTTAGATTCATTTGATACAAATGTATAATTTTCAATTAATTCGAAGCATATCAATTTCGACTACTACTACTTAATATTCTGTTCACAATAACTTCATAAAAACATCGGTGAAACTTACTTCAAATCCACCGTGTACGGAAAGATTATAAACTATAAGAAATGACGTCATTAAGCGGGTATTAATCTCGTTTGCCTTGTCAAATGTTACAGGCCATGCCCAGGAAGAAAAAATATACTAGGTAACATATTACGTTTTTGTACAGCCAGACTCAGGAACACTTCACCAATATAACCAACCAGCGTGCCTACCATGAGTTTCCGTCACGTAAACGGCGATCGTTGCGTTCAGAAATTTGTATGCTATTTTTGGTTCCATTTTAAATCATTCTGGTTGGGCGCTGTACTGACGTTTTTGTGTCCTACACAAAAATGTCAACTGGTTTACGCGGACGCTAGCGGCTGTCATTGGTGTAAACTTACGGTAGACATACTGGCCATTGACTCAGGCCCGTATTCTGAAACAAAATCTGTACTTGAGTGTGGATCTGAGTGACGTTTTTGTATGAACTGATGCGTGACGTTTTCAAATCTCTACTCAAGTACAGATCAGTGCTTGAGTACGATTCTAGAATACGGGCGTCAGTTTCTTAAACTAAACCCTTTTATTTATCTTAAGTACGTAGGTAACCCTAAAAATGTCTTAATTGTTTGATTTTTTTATGAGAATAGTAAGTTTGGGCTTACGTTCAAAATTCACATCGAAATTTTCCATAGTTTAATATAACATTTCATTTACTGTATAATGTGTCATTTTAGTCGTTAGACATCTTGTGAACAGGAATTAGTAATTCCTGAAAATCATTTTAGTTTCTTTGAAATAACCTGCGAATTGTCTATCTGTCCCTACCGCAAAGGCAACTCAGTAGTCATTTATTCATTTGAATCATCTGTGAGTCAATATTATCATTGACCTGGGAAAAACTACATTATAGGACGTGAATCATTGGAAACCACACTCTGTTGCTTTGTATTAAGTGTTACGTGCATCTATTTGTTTTGTTGAGCTTGGCACTCCTTCCCATGTCCGCATGATTCATACAACGATAAATATCTTAATGATTGTTTATTTGTTTATAATATTCCACGTTTTCATTTACTGCGACGAAAACCTCAGATAATTATCTCGCCACTTAAAGGAGCACCACTGCTTGGTGCCTCCTACGTCCGACCGTGGGGTCTTTTTCCTGGCCTTGGCCTTTCTGAAATGTTATGAGACATCATGTCTATGTTCAGAAGTGGACACCTTAGGTACTGAAAATGATAATGATGATGATAATTACAGACTTATGATGTGCTCACACTGATGCTATAATTAAAAGCTGAACATTTCAACATTTTATGCAATTAGTGCAATCCATAATTATTTAACCACTTGTTACGATAATTAACTCTGTTTTTTTAGTTTCCTTATGAGTTATTGCGTTGTAGTACGTAAATAGCCTATTTAATGATAAATTTAACCCGGGAATTGTCTGGTTTTCCTTCCTTACTTCTAAATTGAGCTATGTGATAATCTTACGACTCTAAAGCACTGGGCAAAGTAAGGTTTTATCAAAATCTAGGTACATAAGGGCCTAGGTAACTATAAGATAAAATAAAAATAGTAAAGAAAATATCTGAGACAAATGAAATTAAACCAAGATCATCTGAACCCGAACTGAGTAGAGCTTGTACTATGGGTGGCAGAGACTAAACATTCTTAAACATTTATAAATACATTACTCAAAAATAGATAATAACACCCAGACACACAACGAATACAAATGTTTGTCACGGGTGGAGATCGAACCCACGACCTCCAGCGCTAAGGGCAGGATCCCTATCATTGCAATAACAAAAAAAAAACAGAATAGGGGGATTTTTTATTCTTTCTGAATCTACCTTAAAGGCTCATCCGATTTGTCCCAAATCATCATTTGATCAAAATCCCATTTCATTATGACCCTGTTGAATTTATGTTAATTTTTAAATTCTTTCTTACAGAGTTCTTCAGACTCTGTGCTGACGACGGGCTCCATATCAGACCGCATCAACAGCCTGCAGCAGACGTCGGAGCAGACGCTACCTTCGCAAGTTGCCTCCACGCTGCATAGGAACAAGAGCTCACTGCACTGCGCTGGACAGGGAGCGCTTGGTAAACAAACCAACACACACACAACATCTAATGTCCAACTTGCCCTAAACTTCACCTCCATAGCCCTCACCATTCATCATCATACGCAGCCAAAACAAAGGCCTCTCAGATTGCCATAGCGACCGGTTGCAGGCGGGCGGTCTGCAGCCATTGGAATGCTTGCAGGCGGGCGTCTCACGCTGCGCCTACTTTGAAACGCTCTGCAGTCTAGAACCTTTCTGCCCCAACGGCCAACCGTTCTTCGTGCTATGTGCCCTGCCCATCCACCCGTAGACTTGGTTTTACGCAAATGGTGCATTTCGCAACTTGTACACCGTGCTCTAATGCTGCACTTCGCAAAATATGCTCCGCTGGAATGGAGCACTTTGCCAAACGTACACCTGGTTTGACTCAAATGGTGCATGTCGCAACTTGTACACCGTGCTCGATGGTGCACTTCGCAAAATGTGCTCCCGCTGGAAAGGAGCACTTCGCGAAAGGTGCATCTGGTTTGACACAAATAGTGCATTTCGCAACTTGTACACCATGCTCGATAATGCATTTCGCAAAATGTGCTCCGGCTGGAGAAAGGAAAGGAAAGGTGGAAAGGAGCACTTCGCGACACGTGCATTTTTAAAACGCGCATATCTGTAAAGAAGCCCTTTTTAAGTTTCACAATTCAGCAGCCCTTGTATTAACACAAGTAACATGCCTGTTTCTTTTTTTTCTACCGACATCTTATAAGATTGCGTCTGCTTCAAAATAGTACCAACTAGGTTCGTATTCCAGGCGGCAGCATGAGCTCGCTGACTGCAGCCGCGCCCACGCCGCCGCCCTCGGCGTCGCTGTCGACGTCGGACCTGTCGGAGCGGCCGCGCCCCAGCCACGGCAAGCCCCACCTGGCGCCCAAGCCGCCGACGCTGCCCGACACCAGGCCGTCGCCGCCGCCGAAGAAGCTGTTCATCAACGGGAAGAGCGCTGGGAGGACGCAGAGCATGCGGGTACCTAGGTAAGTTTTAGGTAGAACAGATATCTCATTTTTTCCTGGCACGCTGGCCCTAAAAGAACCTGGTCCAGATTCTGGTTTTAAATCCCAATAAAATCTTAGTAGATTGACATGATTTAGATGTATAGTCCTAAAACTGTTCAAATTATTCTACCTAATACCCGAGAAAAACACTCGTGTGAACGGATCAGTCAGAGAGAGCCCTACTATATGCAGGTCATTATTTAGCATTAGAACTTCACACAATCTATGTAACAGACTATTTTTTTTAAAATTTTAGCCTAATCGACTGAACAACTTTTCATACCCTCAATTTGCGAGGTTGCTGACTTAGGACCCATTTTGCAATGGTTTTGTTAAGGTTGTTGTGAACGCGTCTATACAGTAAACTCCGTATGTAACTGATCAAGTGATCATACATGTTGGTTCTGATGACCTGTCCTTTGCAGGTCCCCTCCAGTGTCGCCGCCGTCCCCGCAAACCGGGAACGGCCGGCCACTGAACATGCCGCCCATTCCTATAAATCCACATATTGGCACCAAGAACCCAGCTTCGCATTTCGGTAAGTTTTATGTTTGTACTATTTATTCATTGTGGTAAGTTTCTGAGTAAAACTTGGTAAAACCTTGCTGAAACAAGTTAGAATAGATCTTTGATCAGATGGACCATATATTTTGCAGCTGAACTCTCTGAAATAAACTTTATAGTTTATTGTATATTTTTATTCTGACGTAATTTTTCAAGTTTAATTTATTTGTAAGATGATTTGAAAGTAAAGGGTGATCCAATTGAAGCTTCCGAACTTTCAGGCTCGTGGCTGTAGATTTTTCAAATTTTAAGGATGAATGAATGTCCTTTTAAATATATGCTTAAAAATGGAGCCTTAGAGAAAAATAACTCAGTAATGAGACATGCGGTTTCTCCAAGAGAACGCCTTATGATAACGTTACAATGCCTTATAAAATTTTGCACTAACAAATTTATGCTTCATGAAAATGAAGATTTCTGCATGAGACTAAAGTCCATAGACAACCTATTTTTTAGGAGGAAAAGCTGTCAAATTATTGTAAAACAAATTCACTAAATTATGTCTTTTTTGTTAAACAATATTGTATAAAAATGCTTATTCCCTCACAGTTTTTAGTGAATTTCAGTGATCAATACGCAAATTCAGGATTTTCTTACGGAGTGATCCTTTGTTTTTTTTTTATACCACGTCGGTGATAATGAAGCATGCGGACCACCTGATGGTAAGCGGTTACCGCAGCTTATGGACACGTGCAACACCAGGGGTATTACTCGCCTGTTGCCATTGTTGCCAACCCTATTCAAACCGTACTTCGTGCTATGTGCCCTGCCCATCCATTCATAGACTTGGTTTTACGCAAATGGTGCATTTCGCAACTTGTACACCGTGCTCGATGATGCACTTCGCAAAATGTGCTCCCGCTGGAAAGAAGCACTTCGCGAAAGGTGCATCAGCTTTGACACAAATGGTGCATTTCGCAACTTGTACCCCATGCTCGATGATGCACTTCGCAAAATGTGCTCCGGCTGGAAAGGGCGTGCATTTTTAAAAACAACAACCCTTTCAAACCCCTCTTGAAGAACTCCATACTATAACTCATCGGGAAAACCTCGGCAAGGAGTTCATTCCACCATTTAAGCGTCCTCGGAAGGAAACATCTCTGAAACCGAACTGTACGAGACCATTGCGGATTCAGAGTGTGAGAATGAACGCCCTGTCGGTGGCGAGCGGTGCGGTGGTAAAAAGTAGGCATCATATCAAACAGTTCTTCAGAACAAAACCCGTTGTACAAGCGGTAGAACACGCATAGGGAGGCGAAGTCTCTCCTCTGACTTAACGGCTCTAAACCGCTTGCCAGTTTGGGATCGTCGACAATCCGGGTCGCACGACTCTGGACTGAGTCAAAAGGACTGAGTTGATATCCAGGCGCTCCTCAAAGGTGACAACAGTACTCCACGTGTGGCCTGACTTGCGCTTTATACAGCAGCAGTCTTTGCCTAGAAGTGAAGTATTGCTTTGCCCTGTTTAGCACACCAAGCTTTTTGGATGCCAACTTCGCCTTTTGTTCCAAATGACTCCGAAACTGTACGTCACAAGATTTGTCAACACCAAGGATCCCAATACTATTTGTTAAGGTAGGTAGTGTTCTGGAACTGAGGAGCTACAGTGATTGGAGTTTTCTTAGCGGTAAACCGACTGTCGATCGACCATTACGGAAGCCGTATTGGTAGTCGCTTATCAAATCGTGATCCTCTAGGTATCTCAGGAGCTTGGCATTCAACACACGCTCCAAAACCTTTGAGAGAAGGGAGGTAATAGCAATATGTCTAGAATTCGCCGGGTCCGACCTGTCACCCTTGGTGACCGGGTGCACGTGAGCGGTCTTCCACAAAGACGGACATTGCCTTTTTGCGTAGGAAAGTGCGAAAAGGCGCGTTAATACCGGGCACAACTCAGGAGCACACACTTTGAGCACCACTGCTGGGATGTTATCCGGCCTACTCGACTTGTGGATGTCCAGAGTCTGCAACTCTCGCCGGACTTCTTTCTGGGTTATGCGGATCTCCGGCATAATGTGACCGCACCAAGGGATGGTAGGTGGCACGGCGCTCCCAGCGTCCAAAGTAGAGTTTGAGGCAAAGAGGTTGCCCAAGAGATCGGCTTTCTCTTTAGCACTGTGGGTCAGATTACCATCTGGTTTTTGAAGTGGTGGCAAAGACGTACGGCAAAAGTTTCCCTCGGCTGCCTTGGCAAGCGACCAAAAGGCACGACTCTCCGAGGGGTGGCCCATAAGCCGCTCCCCAATGCGGCCGACGAAGTCTAATTTTTCTCTGGCGCTGTCTTTTTTACTGGATCTCAAGGCAGCATTCAGTTTGCGCTTTGCATCTGGTATAGTGGTCCCTTTTAGCACAGGCCGTGGGCCAAGCCTTGAATACAAATTGTTTGAGGCGCAAGACCTCTCTGCAGTGCTTGTCAAACCACGGCTGGCTCCTACCCCCGACAGCCACTAGCGGATGAGGAATATAGGATAGAATAGAATAGAATATCATTTATTTCAGGTAACAAATTACATTTAAAGATCTTAACTAAATCTTATATAGCAGTGAAACATGGCCGTTACTAGATCGACACAAGCAGGAGCTGCGCGTCACGGAAATGAAGATGCTGCGGTGGATGTGTGGAGTCTCACGCAAAGATCGCGTGCGTAACACCCACATCCGCGGCAGCCTTTGTGTTCGTGACATCGCAGACAAGCTGCAGGAGTGCCGCCTTCGTTGGTATGGTCATGTCTCACGGAGATCGGCAAACTACGTGGGCAACAAATGACTGGCCATGCCGCCCCCGCCAGGTACCGGTAGAAGAGGTCGACCCAAGAAGCGGTGGCTTGACGTCGTTAAGGGTGACATGCGTGCCAACAGACTCACCACTGAGGATGCACAAGACCTCGCGAAGTGGGCCAAGAAAATAAGAAAGGCGGACCCTGGGACCCCACACACCAGTGTGGGTTCACAACCGGGATAGACCGCACAGATGATGATGATGATGAACTAAACATAATCGGCCCATAGATAGATACCTTAAAAACTAACATACATATTTCATAATATAATTAACTTATTAATTTACTAACACACGTAAGGTCTATCGGCGACGTGCGACGCATCATGGTGTCCGGTAACCGACCTCGAAAGCGCCGGTAAATGACACCTTTTGGCCAAAACTCCTCTTTCATGTAGGTCGATAGATGTTCAGTCGGCCCCCTTACCACGGATGAATTAAAATTCACATTATGGCGGGATACCAACCGGTCGACCCTCAGAGTGAAGTTAGCTTTTGTGGTGACTTTAATGTACTCTGCGATTACCTCAGCCTTCGTAGAGTAGTGGTGGCGGGTACCCACGACGCTGATGTACGTACATCAGCGTCGTGGGTATTGCAGCACGCAACAGCAGCTTCGGTCCAGCCGGCGCAACGCTACAAAGATTGCGGCGAACGGGCTTCTTCTTCTTTTTTTCCACTTTTTGGAAGTCCTCATCGTCGCAAAGATGTGCTTGTGTTGCGATAAGTGCAGGACGCTTAATAACTTCCTGCCGTTTTTCCTTCTTCTCCTGAGGCGGCCCCCGCTCAGGCCGTAGAGACTGGGTGGCGGGTCGGCTTGCGGCTGCAGTAGCGTAAGCACGCTTAGGTATTGACGTGCAGGCGCGTGACACCTTATCGCGCGTGTCGATGGCCGGTGACGAAACATGCGCAGACTCGACACTGCTGACGGATGCATTTTGCGCCCCGCGAAGAGTGTTGACATTAGAGGCCTCTGGTGACCTACTTACCGAAACAGTGTTACTTAACAACACTACCTGGGCACGCAGTTCACTGATAGTGGTTTCCGAGACCTCTACCCTGCTCACAACTTCAGCCAGGCTCGTTTTCAGGAAGTTGATGTCCTTCAACAGCCTGGTAACGTCAACGTGGTCGAACGTGACGGGGGAAGCTTCCTTCGCCACGAATGAAGGCACGTCATCCGAATCAGTTTCCTTCAGCAGGGTGATGATATCCTGCACACTCTTCTCCGTCCCATCTCTTCGGTGAGATGGCTTTGGTCGACCTTCCCGAGGGTTTGGAAAAGCAGCGCCTTGCCTCTGCAAATCTCGTCTTCCTTGAAGTTGGACTTGCAGATCTGCAAGATGCTGACCTCGTCCATGGTGTCTATAGCGTGTTGGATAAACGCTAACAGCTCGTTTGCTATGAGTTGGGAACTCATAATTGCCTAAACGCGCAAACGGCTGTTGCCGCGCGGATCGCGAATTATAAATTCTCACTGCGCAGTGCCGCGCGTCCGTCTCCGGACGCGCATCGCACTGCACTGATATAGCCAGGGTCGTCTCAGTGACCGCAGCTGCGCAGGTATCGGGATTACCAGACACAAAGCAGAACTGCCTCTAGGGATACGACGCGAAAAACTTACGCAAACCATCCCAACCCGCTGACTTATAGTGCTACACGCGGCGGCGCCCAATAGGCTTACGCTTTTCAGGCGACTCGCAAGGCACTTGGCTCCGGACACAGTGGTCAGATGAGCCCAGAGGCGCATTCACTGAGATGGTATACCCGTCCGGATGCGAAGTCAGCAGGTCGCCGACGACGACGTCCGGTACTCTCGTAGGAGAAGGTACCAGTTGCGAGAGAACATAGATAGGCCAAGGCAAACTCGTAGGCAGACCTTCCAGCGTAGTCAGTGAGCAAAGAAGACCCCAACCACTCAGTGTGGGGGGCATTGAAGTCCCCTAGGACCACCAACTCGGCCGTGGGGTACTGCTCAATGATTTTTCCAGACGTCACTTGCAGGTTCTCAAAAAGTTGAGTTATACCCAAGTTACCACTATGAGACCTGTATAGGCACGCATAGATACGGGTATGGTCACCGTAGTCTATACGCAGCCACATGATTGACAGGTCCCTGTCTTCTAGCCCCGAAAGTCGGCGACAGCATATTTCCTCCCGGACGAACATGCATACTCCGGCGTGAGGCACAAAATTGTGCTCAAGCTTGTACCCAGGGTAATAATGTAAGTATGATGTATGTTTGTCTCAGTCAGGAAAAGCATTGTCGGCTTTGTAGTTTCCAGGTGATGGTGAACCGCGTTGATGTTGGAGTTAAGTCCCCTGATGTTGCACAGGTCCACACATAACGTGGAATGGAGCGCTGCTGTCGAACTATCTTTAACTTTATGTGTCTTCATTATATTTTTTGGGTAGTTTTTTTTTAAGGCTTTTGGAGGCAGCTATTGTGTGGGATAAAGGGAGGTTGAGCTTACGCCGCTCGGTGCGAAGGTTGTATGGTCTGCTGACGCGGTGGATGAAAGGGCCCACGATCCCCCCCTCCTCTTTGAGGTGGCTGGGTCCACTCCGGTCTCCTCCTCCGGCACAACCACCCCATCAGGAACTTTTCGCAAGGCTGGCAGGTCAGCCTCCCAGGGCGGAGATTTACGTGATCCCTGGGTTCGGGACCCCGTTCAGCCTGCGGGCGGTCAGCGGACAACCGTTTCATCTGGTCTCCCTGGCAACCGCGTCAACATGCCACGCCAATCCACCACAGCGACTGTGACCAACCTCAGGTCCCCCAGCTGTCCACACAACCGCTCCTCGATGATGAGCTCTGGTACCTTACTCACCAGCAGGAACACAACACTGCTTAAGGGGTGTTATTTAGCTGTGGTATTCTGTAAGGTGGAAGTATTTGCATCCAGATTGGCTGCTCAAATATGGGTGGACGAATCCACTGTGCCCTACCTCTCTTAATAAAACATTTAAGAAAAAACAGACTATATGCTTTTATTCATGAAACATTAAACAATCACAGTAGTTGAATCAATCACGCCAATTCCAGGCACGCTGCGTGCGCCCCGCGGGCTGCGCCCCCCCGGTGTGTGCCCCCCGCCCCCGCCCGCCGGCGCGCCCCCGCCCCCGCCCGCCGGCGCGCCGCCGCCGCCGCCGCCCGCGCGACACGCCTCGCTGGCCGCGCCGCCGCCGCCGCCGCCGCATTTTAGACAGAATGTAAGATACTCTTTACTTTGTTACTCTTGAAACTGTTTTTGACAGCGTCTTAATGTGAAATCCTTTGAATAGGTAAAAGAACTTAATCAGGTAAAAAATAAGGTAAACTAACTTTGCCCACATGTTTTTTGTAATCAAAAAAATAAAATAATTAAAAACCCATTAAAATTGTCCTTGTAAAAATAATTCATTGTCCTTGTTACTACAGAAAATTATGGGTAATGGAACTAACTTTTATTTTGGTTCTCCAAATACTTGGGTATGTCGTAGGATAAAAGGAAGAGCCGGAATTTAGTGAAAATCGTAGGAGTGACGATCGTAAAATTCCAGATAATAAGAATCTTATATTATGTATTGTATCTGTTATAATTTTGTGTGTTGTTATTTTAACACCAATCAAAGGTGTTAAATCTGCAGGATCTTGAGACCATTTTATTGGTTTTTGCTGCAACGAGAACTGCTGGCATGCTAGCACGTGTATTTTAGATTTAAATAACCCGAAAATAAAAACAGATTGCGTTAAAAGATCATTTTTTCCTCTCCAATTCTTCACGACATTCTATACGCTTGCAGAGCATAAACGGCGTATCAGAAGAAGCCCCCGCGCCCCTCCCGCCGGTGCGCGGCTCGTCGATGCGCTCGCTGGACCTGGAGGCGCGCTTCGCGGAGCTGTTCGCGCCGGCGCAGCGCTTCCCGCTGCCCGACCCCTTCCTGCGCATCGCGAAGGGCTACAGCAGCGCCACCGTCGCCGGTAAGTACGCGTGATGTGTGCGTGGGGGGATTTGTGGGAGAAATGGTGGGATCATCAAGCATTGAGCATTGGTGGAGCTTTTCTTACCGGAATGCCGCGCCCCACTACTTGTTATTGCATTCATATTTGAGATTTTTATATGAAGCCAAGTGGACTGTCCCACATTTATGCTAATTACTTTCCTTTATATGTGAGTCAATGCGGTGAAGGGGCGCGTCATTTCAGATTAGACGAGTTCTACTGGTAAGGGAAAAACTTGCATTTTTATAATTATGGGCATTTTCCATCTAAATTATTCTGATTTGCAGAACCTGTAGGTTTAACCTCAAAATTACATGTGTCAGAAATTAATTTTATTCGAGATGTTTTCTTAGAAATTGATGGCGCGGGAGATAGCCAATTCGAAAAAAAAAGTCGATCCCTTGATCTACTTTACTTTTCTTTCTAAAAAATAAGCAATTTCTACTAGAAAAGCGTTGATAATCCGAACCCAATTATCATCGTTATGAATACTTATGAAAGCCTTTTAAAGTGCGCTCGGACTAATGCTTAAGTGATAGTGTTGATAATAGATGTTGGTAAAGTCGAGTGCCTTATTAGAATATACCTCAAGTTTATGACAATTTCGTCGTTTGTTGATAGTTGGGCACACATTAACCATTATGGTCAAAGTAGGTGTGAAGTAAATGTACTGTCTGTAACCTAAAAGGCTGCATAAGGTATAAAGCATGCTTTGAGCTTTCTGTGTGACTCGAGAGCTTTGTATTGTTCCAAATAATGTCTTAATAAATAATATTATTGGCCTATTTATGAAGAACATATCTTTGCATTTATAAAAAAAATACAGAAAAATTATATTTTATTAACAAAGAGTCCTGAGACATAAAAGTTTAAAAAACGTAGTATGGGCAGTGCTGCCGCGCTTAGAATCTTTTAAAAGAGTATATCAATAAGTAGGAATTATTATTATTGATTCGAATAAATGAGTCGTACGTAAGTATTAGATATCTTAGTATTCGTAGTGGTAGAATAAATCTATAGGAATAAGCGTGAGAATACGGTAATAAGAGGTTAACAGTACAATTCCAAGATGAAAGTTATATCATAAAGTTCTACCCACAAGGTAATTTTTTCAAAGGTTTTTCGTATTTTTACAATCATATTAAAGCATATCTATCCACAAAGAAAGGTTCAAAGGTTTTTATTTTCAAGAGCACATCACAATAAAAATTTCATCACGACAATTTAGGCTGCGTTACAAATCACTCTAAGCCGTTCCAAATTGAACCGGAGTGAAATCAGTGGTGACCGAGCTGTCACATTGCCAGTTTCCTAGGGCCCGTTCCAAATCGCTTTTAGTAAGAGTGATTTACACCATCGTCGCATAGGCAGAGACAAAACGAACAAAACCTTTGTCTGACAGCTGTCAGGTGAACGGATTTTACACTCTGACAAGTGAAATTACATCAACTTCACCGACATTTTTTTAACCTTATTGCTTTATAATAAGGTTCATAATTTCTTGTATGACATGTCTACAATGCTTGTCCAATGAGATTCTGTTCAAAAGTCCCTGGAGCCCGATGAGATGATTTAAGCAAGATGATTAACAGACAGCTGTTAGACAAAGGTTTTGTTCGTTTTTACGAAAAGCGAATTGAAAGAGGAAGGAGGAAAAATGACGGCTCGGCTTGGGTGCAATAGCATTTATGATCCATGTTTTAAAAATACGTTTTGTTAGTACATTATTTTGAAAAGATAAAAAAACTGTCATAGCTTACCATTGAATAGAAATTACCTTGTATTGGGAAATATGATATAAGCTTCATGAGACGCAGTTTTGATTGACTATTTTTGATTTTATGAACAAATACACTGGAAGGTATTGCGTTATGTTTATTTAGCAGAGAAATAAGTATTTTGACTGATATACGACATTGATTACTGGCTAGTAACCATAGACAATCAGATGTAGGAAGTGAAACGCACACATACATGCTATGTTATAGTCATATCTATTGATGTAAGTAATATGTTTTAAGATAGGTGTACAAGTCATAAGATATTGACATAATAATTTGTAGTTTATTTTTGTAGACTAAGAGTCGTAAGTCATAATTTTTATTATTATACCAAATTATTTTTATGGAAATATTTCAATATAAAAAGTGTTATTTATGTTATTTTGTTAAAAATCTTTCGGTGCATGATTGCATGTGACATGACTTTATAAATACCTACTTAAAAAGTGACCTTACTGTTTCTCTTGTACGGATAGTTAGTGAAATGTTAAAAGCATCTGTTTAATCGTAGGTATCTGTTTACACGTTTAATTAAAAACTACCTTCTTTATTCTGTTGAATGTATTATTTGTGTGATTCTATTCTAGTACATTCTGTTAATTTCAAGTACACCAAATGAATAATTAGTAACGACATTGAGATTGCATTTAATAATCATTCCAAGAAATCTACTGTCAGCAAGTTTTGATTTGAAATATGTGTTCCAAGCCACGCCTTTCAATGTTTTCTACATCCAAAGATACATGTTGCATAACAATCAGCTTTTACGTCACCACCTTAATACATTTCAAAGAGGGAATACCATTTCAAGAGAGTACCAGAAAACATACTTACTATATTACATCTCATTGGCATATTATTTCTAACAGTCACGTTTTGTGTTTTGGAAAGCAATCAGGCAGGGTTCATTGGCATTAAAAGACATTTAAACCAAATTCACTAATATGTTTATTTATTATGCGAATTTTTTTATTTGTATTTATTACATGGTAATATTTGACATAATAGTATTAGAATATAGTTTTATGTTGAGTCATTATTTAAATATAGTAGTTAGAACTTCTTTCATACATGGGCGATTATCACTCGTATCTTTTCATAACTTTATTACTTGAAAATTATTTTCAATGCCTGCATTAAACTTGCAGTTGGTTTTGGATCCATTGATACGAGTTCGGTATTGGCCCATTTTTTTGCACGATATAGGAATGTTTAAAAGATGTTTAAAATATTGTGTAGATGAAAACTGTTGTGATCTTTATTATTATAGTGAGGTGCCATTTACTGCAAACGTATGTACTTTATTGTATCTGTGTCGGCTTATATAATTCACTTTATTTCACCCTGTTTTAGTTAAACATGCTTGTAACTAGAAGTTTTAACTGCAAAAACAAAAAATATAAGATAATAATATAATAATAATATAATAATAATATATCCCTGGACATTATTTACAATGTATATTTACAATTTCAATATTAAGATGTCATGTTCGCAGTTGGGACTCTTAGTGAGAGCTCTTTTACGCTTTTTGATTGAAGCAACCGGTATTGTGATAGTGATGTCTACGATGCTTTATATTTATATTATTTTTTGAATAATAAAAGATTAATATTAAAGTTGGTCGTACTTTCATTGTTCAACCTAACACTGCGTAGTGTGGTCGCTTACTGTGGTCGTTACATCTATGTTGTATCATAATGCTAAACAAGCATTTAGTTAATATAATCTTTATGATTCCCAAAGATCTCAAACACACAATCGGGGTCTCAGTTTGAAAAAATTTAGACATAATACAAGTGGGTTGATATATTTTTGTGTCAAGTTTTGTTGCTCTTGGTGAATGCAAATCACGTGACGAGTTTGAATAGGATTTTGTCATTAAAAAAATATGGGCCACGCAATAGTATGGATTATAGCAATTTCCAGTAGTACGGTACAGTCACCTTTTCTCATGTTTTCATCGGGTAAGTTTTCTTTTTATATTATATGCATGCTTTTATAGTTTGGTATCATATTAGCAGCTTTGCATTTAGTAGTAATATCAGCATGGTTATTGGACCGTCACGCATGCTTTTTCGCACGCGGCATGATCGAGGTAATATAGTGGCCTCGTAAAATCAAAATCAGTAGTTAATTTTAGGTATTTCAGTTAATGTTTTGTCTTGTCAGTTTCTCGAAAAGATGACAATTCAATAGTTAGTTCAAACTGTGTTTAAGATAAGATTCAAAGGGGTTTTGTGGAAAATTAGGCTAATCTGAATACTGATAGTACCTAACATGAAACATGTAATTGAAAATTAAAAGGAACCTGCTAGGCTGCTCGTTGGCCCTTAGAGGGATTTTAATTCTGTAGGAAGCTATTTTTTGAGTGAAATATCCTAATAAATTTAAGCCTTGGTACTTTAACCATTCATATATATTACATACAAATACTGAACCAGGGATTCCCAAATGGTTTTGGTCAAGAAACCTCTTTGCCAAATCTTTTAAAACTTTCTCTAGTTAGTTTACTATTCGTACAAAATACTTACGAATTTAAAAACTTTGCGGTTGATGTCGACCCCTGGGAAACCGATTTCGACCCCAAGGATTGAGGACATTTTGGACACAACACAACCATGTTACCACTCTGGGAATCCCTGCACTAAACTATAGAACGAGTTATGCAGTTTGCAATAGAAAATTTTGCTATTCGAGTGGCATTGTGTGTTTTGAGTTCATTGTGAATACCATCTATACTCCATTCATTATAGCATCAGCCAGAAGTAAAAAAGGTTCCTTTTAAGGTACAGTTTGTGGTAAAAGTAAAATAAACATTATTACTTTAAGATTTATGCCGGATTTATTCAAATCTACTTATATAGCAGCTGTCACACTTAATTGTTCTTATTTAAAGTAAAGTAAGTTCAGAATTTATGAGGCTTTTGCTTCAATAAATTATTTTGTCTTGCATCAAACTATATTGTCGATGTAAAAAGCTAAAAGAAGCAGGGCTTTTTATCCGCACACATTTTTACTGTCACTGTAACTCTACCAAATCTCAAATGTTACATTCCCTTCATACTTTGTGGCGGAAGGGGTTTTCAATTTTGCCCGGTTATACTCAGGTATGTCATCGTCATGGCAACGTCAAAGCTAAATTGTCATTCATTTTAGCACCCCTGCTTCTTATTCCTAATGTTATAATGACTGAAGTATAACTTTAACAACTACTTAAACAGGAAGACAGGAATGGGCTGTCAATAGCAAATGACAAAGTTAATAATGTCTAAGAAAATATGATTCAAAACATGATTCACATTAATGATCATATATATATATATAGACATATTAATAATAGAAGATCCATCATTTTCTATCATTAATATGAATCATGTGGCAGGGGAACATAGTGGAACTTGGCAGAGTAAAAAATATGCTTTGACAGCGAAATTTTATCTAGGTCGTTTCGCAGGACTTGCCCTAATTATTCACCATTAATGATTAGCAAGTCTCACTGCATCTACAATATTTATCTGAGGCGCTCGAAACACAGTTGTTTACATTTTCCAAAACAGGTGAATGACAATAAAAATGTTTCCACACCAAAAAGTACAACGATTCAGACTTAAGAGTGCGAAAACATTTACCGAACAGCAAATCAGGTCACCACAAACTGCCTACATATGTATAAAAATAAAAAGGGGTCTTATCTTATTACAATCGCTTAAGCAGTCCGGTTAATTCCCTAAACTGAGGGTAGCAAGCAATTTTGCCATATCCAGTCCAGAAGATGCGTTAGTGCCAGGAAACCGCTGATTGGCTGGACGGTCAGTTTAAGGAATGAACTTGACAAGTTAAAAGGGATAGGCCCCTGAAATTTTATCCCCATAAATGGCATAAATATCCATTGAGGGTATTTGACACCTGACAACTGTACCTACTTCTACAGTGGATTGACGTCACGTAAACTATGTTAGTCAACTTCAGCAATTTGTATGCCATATTAGGTCTCGTTTCTATTCACTAGAGGTGCTGTTCTGTACCTTTTCCTTCCTCTGTGCTTTCTACAGATCGTCGACGTAAACTCGTGGTAAGAATACAGTACATCTATGTCGAAAAATCAAATTGTGCCCTATATTACGATCGTTCTGTGAGATGGCAAACACCCTCTGCCTGTAACCTTCTCATATAATATTTTCGAACCTCTGTTGTGAACGGCTCCTGCGGAACGACCCTCTGTTTTCTACCAGCCCTAATTTTGAAACGTTACCTAAAGATGAGCAGCTTTTTTGGGTGTATTTGTTAGATTTCAACTGACTTACTTCCAGCAAGTTTTAAGCAACGTTTCAGAATGCAGGGGTACCTACTTATCTTACCGAGTCCTGTAACTCATTGATTGTGTGCAGCGAGCAAGGCGCAGGCGCCGCCGCCGCCGCTGCAGGTGCCGCTGGACGGCTGGTCGGGCACCTCCAGCGCCTGCTAGCGAGCGCGGGGGGCGGCGCGCCTCGCCCCCGCCTCCCGCGCGGCCCCCGCCGCCCCCGGCCCCGCCCCCGCCCCCGCGCGCCACGCGCACACCGCGCACCTGGCCCCCGACGCGCACCCCGCGCACGCGCTGCTGTCCGTCGCGCACGCGCTGCTCGGCCCCGCCAGCGCCATCGCCCAGCCCGCCGTCACCGCCCCCTCCAAACCCCCCTTTACCGTCCTCCCCATCGACGAAGTAACCATGCCCGCCGACGACGTCAGCGACCTTCGCGACGTCGTCGACGCTATCAACCGCCTCTGCGATACCATGAAGACTTCCCACTACGATGACGCGTGCGACGAATCTATTCCAGAATCGACCGAGCCGAGCCCCGAGAGAACATTTCGTCCTATCGTCACTGAAATTTCATCCGGAGTCCAGTTTACTGAGGAACTCGCATCGGAAGTTCCGTATATGGCAGAGGTGGCGGTTTCCGATTTGGCGACGGAAATATTCGACATAGTCGAGGCGACGAGTCCGGAGGAGGTTTCGATTCGCACGATCGAGGTCCACGAGCGCTGGAGCGACTCGCTGATGTCTCTCCCGATGGAAACGGTGACGTCAGACACGGAGCCGGCGGCGCAGTGCGAGCCGGCCAGCGAGATGTACTACACGGCCTCGTCGGAGGTGTCTTTACTCTCCGACACGGAAACCCCGGAGCGAGCGGCCGTCGATGATTCTCTCGAGGGGCTAGAAAAAGATGATAGGAAGGAGTGCGTGATAGCCGGCCACGTGGCGGCGATGCGGGAGCGCTTCGAGAGCATGACCCGCACCAACACCCCGTGCCCCGACCTGATGCGGTCTACTTCCCCTTCGCTAGATGTCTTCAGAAACATCACACCGTCGCCTGACAGGTTAGGATAGGTTTTATGTGTTCCTCTAAATAAAGGTTCTTTAGAATAAATCGATACCTAGTGTTCGAAAGGGCAATGCTCATTTTTGGGGGTTTTGTTAGGTATGCAAATAATTGCCGCCTTGAACTAAAGCTACGGTCCCTTCTAAAGTAAGAAAACTAGAAAAAAACGAATTTTGGACTTTGAAGCTATCGAGCGGGATGTGGGACGGTCCCTTTGTGATGACAAATGGACCTAGAAAATTCATTTGTTGTCATCAATCAAAGTTCGTTGAAAATAATGCTGATTTTTTTTTAATAAAACTGAAATGATGCCCAGAGAAAGGTACCTACACAGAAAATGCAATTATAGGTTCTGGTTTAAGAAAAATACTGAGAATGGGCATTTAGTTATACTGATAGTTAGATAGGATTTTGCAGTGTAACAAATATTGTATTTACTGAGATAAAAAAGATTATGCCCCCTTGAAACAAACATTGCCTTTAGTATAGTATTTTGGAAGTATTCCACATTATTTACATATACCTACTTATTGTATTTATCGGTTGCTAGTGAAGTGACACCATAATATAATAGAAACAGCGTGCCAAGGTTTCATACTTAGCTAACGGTTGTGATTTTTTTTGTAGCATCATCTACGGCGTGTGAAAAGGAGCAATAAAACTTTGTGGTAACACTCACTTGGTACCACCACTCTCGGGCATTTAATAATTTGAATAGGTACACTTCTTACAACAAAATTTATCAATCCATTGTTGTTAAAATTATAACTAAAAACTAACAACGCTTTTAAATATAACATGTATGCATACCACTAAATATTAGGGCTCCTTTCTACACTTTGTATAGCGAGTCGAACTGGTACATATCGTGAAAGATTGTTTAGTTTAGTCGAGGTATAAGTAGTTTCATCGTGATCTATTGTAACGAATCATTCAATCATCATCATCATCATTGGACTTTATTCTACATCGTATTTCTTGTGATTTGAAAGCTCAAATTTTGTAGTTTTCTTACTGAAATTATAATAAAAGTAAAAATAATTTCTAACCACTATACCGTATTCTATTCAGACCAAGTAGCGGGTAATGTGGTTTAGCTTAGCTTTAGACATCGCAAGAATTTCTACTAAGTATCTAATCAATTATTAGCAGTAAAAATTAAGCGATTTTAAATTATTTCATAAAGAGAGCACCAATGTTATGTTTTTGTAAGTTGCCATGAATAGTTTTAAGCATACTGTTAAAATTTGTTGTCAAATTACTTTTATAGCAGCATTTGTTTACTTTGAAATTAATCTGTTGTGAATTTTTTACCAAAATATTTAATTGGGTTATACAATTCATTAAGGTGATACTAGTTAAATACATTTTTAATTTATAAGCCTGTTGTATTGTATTTATCGGTATAATGTACTTACGGAAGGGTTTGGGATGATATCTTCAGTCAAGCGGATAGTATTGTCATGTATTATAAACGTGTTATGTGTACAGACGAGACCTTTTTATTATTGTAATTCAATATACGGCTTTATTATTATCAATGTTTATTTCAATATTGATACACCTTCACACAAGATACCTTAGTGTTGATCAAATAATGCTAGAAACTTAGTCGAGTGTAGGGTTGCCAACAAACTTGCAGTGATGGCTCCACTTGCAAAGAATTAGCTATACGAGATGCTTCTTGTATCCTCATTATTTGCTAGTGGAGCACTACGAACAGGCCTGTGTCAATACGTAAATTCAGTTTACTTAGTCACCTACGCGCTCGGTCCACCTGTGTGGACAATTTAGTCGAGTGTCACGCACGCATTAGGTACCTACGCAGGACGCGACCGACGCGGCAGTTTATTTTCGCAAATTTAAAACGAATATCTTCGAAAATATTCATTAAAATTACATGCTACACAGGGTCATATTGCTCTATGTGAAATGCACAACGTATTTAGGGTACCTAATTTGATAACTATTAATGCTGTATTGCTTAACCCCTCTACCTACGGGCTATTGGAAACCAATGTCACCCCCCAATACGGGCACTTTTGATGCACTCGCGGAAATATAGTTCCACTTCACTTGACGATATTTTTAAAACTACAAAAGCAAAATTATTGAAATTTTGAATATGTATTGGTTTACTAATATTGTATTGAAATTGCATTCATATCATTATTTATTTTACAGAGAAAAAAAACAAAAAATTAAATACTGACAACGTTAAAACCGTTATGCCATAGACGACGATTTCAAAATAAATGTTTTTTCTAGAGCCTAGCTCTGCTTAATCAACTATAGTTAACACCCGTACTCAGGAAGGCCACTGTGATATCAACAATAGTTGACAACCGTAGGGAAAGTGTTAAAATAGCTTCGTAAATAAGCCACATTTCTCATAAAAATTAAAGGATAAAAAATAGTTATTGTGGGTTATCCGTAAAAGATAGATATACTTATACCGGACTTTTTTGTAGACCTTTATAAGGTGTACAATACTGCAGTACATTATTTGATCTATCTCGTAGAGTTCAGCCAGCGTTTGCAATGTAAGCGCACAAAAATGTGTTTATTTACGACATCACATTAGAAACCTCTAAAATTATCAGTTTTCTCTACCATATTATGTATGTTATACATATAAACCTTCTTCTTGAATCACTCTAAATTATTAAAAAAACCCGCATCAAAATTAGTTGCGTTAGTTTTGAAGATCTAAGCATACATAGGAACAGACTGAAAGCGTATTTGTTAACAGTATTTATACGAGGTGCATTCAATAAGTACCTAGCCTCATCGCCAGAGGGCGCTGTAGTTTCGAAAGAGTTTTACCACAGTGTAGCACATTCTTTTTTAATTCTTTTTTCAAATTTTCATTCCAATCCCTTCATTTGTTTTAATTTGACAACTTATGGAAGCGAACGTGTCCATCGCTTTTACAAAAATGGAAAAAGAGCAATATCGTTCGGTGATTCGATTCCTATTTTTGGAAGGGAAAACGCGCATCGAAATCAAAGAGCGCTTGGATGCTGTGTACGGTGACTCTTCTCCATCGGTGACCACCGTCAAGAATTGGTTCAACGAGTTTGCACGTGGCCGTACGTCGGTTTTTGATGAACCACGTCCAGGTGCACCGAAAACAGCTGCTACGGAGGAAAACATTAAAAAAATCCATGATCTCGTATTGGCAGATCGCCGATTGAAGGTTCGGGAGCTAGCTGAGACTGTAGCCATTTCAGAAGGAACAGTGCAACATATTCTTCACGAGGAACTCGGCATGAGAAAGCTGTCGGCGCGATGGGTGCCGCGTTTACTCACACCGGAAAACAAGCGCAACCGTGAGACCACATCGGAGACGTGTTTGGCGCTGTTTAAGCGGAATCCAGCGAAGTTTTTGCGTCGTTTTGTGACCGTCGATGAATCCTGGATCAACTGGTAAACACCAGAGACCAAGGAGCAATCAAAACAATGGATCCAGACCGGGGAACGTGCTCCAAAGAAGGCAAAAACTGTAAAATCGGCCGGAAAAGTTATGGCCACCGTTTTCTGGGATTCACAAGGTGTGATCTACATCGATTACCTCGAGAAGGGTAAAACAATTACAGGGCTTTACTATGCCGATTTATTGGGCCGATTCGACGCCGAATTAAAGAAAAAACGACCCCATCTGGCGAAGAAAAAAGTGCTGTTTCACCACGACAACGCACCGGTTCACACGTCTGCCGTTGCCATGGCCAAATTGGTCGAATTACGCTACGAATTGCTGCCCCATCCAGCTTGTGACTTCTTTCTGTTTCCTAATCTGAAAAAATCACTCGCCGGGAATAGATATGGATCAAATGAGGAGGTCATCGCCACCACGGAGGCCTATTTTGCAGAGTTTGACAAAAACTATTTTTCGGACGGGTTAAAAAAAGTTGGAGCATCGCTGGGCTAAGTGTATCGAACTAAAAGGAGACTATGTTGAAAAATAAATTGCCACTATTCCAAAATTTTCGTTTACTTTTTGTAGGCTAAGTATTTATTGAACGACCCTCGTAGGTACTACGTGATACACGCAAGCGCTTTATAATCCAGTATTTGCATGCACAACCCTATGAGCGACCCGCAGCCGGGTTAAGTCACGGTCGCCAGGCAGGATTTCGTGAAAGCGAGCGGCGAGCGCTCGTAGCGCCTTAGATATCAGATTTACTTTCGATTGTCCCGGCCGTTGTAAGATTTAGGTACGAGTACAGGTGCAGAGTTGTTTTGGACCATATTGACGCGCACCGAAGGTTGACATTGTATTGCAATTGTACCGAAAGTGCGTCTTCTGTTTTTCTTTTATTTTGTGCTACGAAATACTTTTTGTAGCTTTATCTTACGACTATACATGAAATTATGAAATAGATGCTCATATCAAATCATGTCACAGTTATAGTTTGTCCATTAAAGGCTGATAATTTTGACAGTTCACGCCTATGAAGTATTGCATTTACTACAGATAATATCGTACTTCATTGACGGGTACCGCCTACTTAGTGAAGTGCCTTGCAAACGAATAACTTAGCATTAGAAAATCGGTTGTGAAACAAAATTACTTATCCAAAATATAAAATTTGTGAACATCGTTTGATAATAAACTCAAGGGACAGTTAGTTATTAATAAATAACTTTAAATCCTTATACCTACCTTATTTGATTCACTTGAGGGCCTATATATGTAGTCGTATCTATTATATTTATTTAATTAGGGTGGAGGACCCAATTATCAGCACTTTGAGTTAGTCCTAACTCATGCCCGTTTATCACATTGAAAAATATTTGTTCACTCATTATGAAGAGTTGTTTCAATATTCAATCAGTAAGATAATATTTAAATAAAAATAGTTCATCTTAATCCATTTTTTTAGATAGGCAAGAGTAAAAAATGACCATCTCATCATTTATCTACTAGCACCGTCATCACCATGAATCTTGATTCATGGTGATGATGGGTGCAGTCTAAACCAGTGAAAAAAGCATGTGGGATTTTCTGCATAGCTGGTGACACAAAAGGCGTGCCATCAACTTCTATGGCGGCTGACACGACAGTCGTGTCATAGAAAAAAATTGTTCATAGCCATGGCGAAAAGTTTTCGGGAATGGACACCGCAACGAATCGGTTAACAGCACTGTGATAGTGGTATTGAAATAAAAAAATGTTTATTAGTATCTCTTTTATTAAATTTTTTACCCTGTGAATATGCATAAAAAATATTTACTTATGATCTAATAGTATTTATAAACTTGACAAAGTTTAACATCCTTAGTAGGTATTGAAATAATTTGTTTAGACTCACCAGAAAGTCTTTCTTTATAATATGGAAGGTAGGTATTACTATAAGCAAAGGTACAACCATTAGGGACATAAAATTGCACTTAATAAAGCGGTAACCCAAATTGGCTAGTGAGAACCTTATGATTGTACTAAATATTCGGTGTTGATTATTTGTTTAGTGCTATCATTTGGGTCAGTCACTTTTATCTCTATAATGTACATTAAAATAAATCGACGATTCCAAGTTCTATGAAATAATTAATCGATATCCGAACCGATTCATTCACGATTGTAAACTACCCCATCCCTATTGTGAGCTGTCAAACTATAGTGCATTCTCGCAACTGAAGACAGAGACAAGAAAAGAGTCGAGATCCATGACAGCAGTAGGTTGCCATAAAAGTCAGATTCCATTTTAGGGGCTAATTCAGGCCTTCGTACAGAGGCGTTCACATCAACCTTTACATGGGCGCACCTTATGCTGCTATGTTTTTGTAAAGGTTGATGTGAACGCCTCTGTACATCACTAAATGTGTTTGCCTTATTTAAGGGCGCTTTCAATATAGACGTTTCGTGTCGGACCGCTGCGGTGCCGAAGCGGTGCGTTTGTCGTATTGCGCACGGACGGTCGTTTGTTTTCATACAAAGCGCGCGGTGCGGCAACAGTGCGGCGTCGATACCGCAAACGCTCGACAACAGGACGGCAACGTCGCAAACGCTCGACAACAGGACGGCAACGTCGCAAACTCCACGTGTTCATTTCGCTGATGAATAGTGCGGTAAAAGACGTGAGAGCTAATTGCATCAAATTTACATTCATTTATTTGCTTAAAATAGATGATATAGACGTGGAAGAATTAATAAATGAAATTGAAATACGTCCTGCTATATGGAACTCACAAAACGACAAACACAGTAATCGCACGAATGAATGAATCAGATGCTTTGCCATATGAACCAACCAACATCGATGAAAATGAATTTGTAATTTGAATCACAAATGGCCAATAATACAATAAGGAAAATCTTTTTATAGTTGTAATAAAGCGAACCGCTTTTAGGAGGCTTAATTATTCTTACATGTTTACTATCTTTAGAGCCCCAAAAATTAGGGAAGTTTGCGTCGGTTGAAAAACCTTTTGCGATTCTTAACTAATCTTCTTTTTTCAGTTCAGGTAAACAAATTACTTCTTAATGAGTTTTGTAAATCTGTTGACACGTATATTAATTATACACATATTTTTCAAAGGGAGCACTAACAGTTGTTCCTTCGTCAGAGTCCATGGCTTAACTGCTATCAAATATATTTAAAACATCACTAGCATACAAACGCACGGCACTCAGATACGCTTTCAATTTAGACGTTTGGTATCGGACTGCTACCGTACTGCAGCGGCCCGGCAGCGGGTTCTAACTAGCGGCACGGTAAACGTGCGGCAGCGGTCCGACACGAAAAGTCTAAATTGAAAGCGCCCTAATTGTACATAATCTCCTGTCTTAAGTAAATCTCAAGTCATGAACTGTGTCAAACTTTGTCAATGGTGTAAGGATCCGAATAAAATAGCTGTTCACAGATTGTCCTGATTTGACCTATAATGGTAAGTAGCAGTAGGTGTAAAGCGAGAATACTATCGTCACTTCAAGCCGAGCTTCTGGCATAATTATGTAGAGTTACACAAGATGAATTAAATTTTATTTATTTTATATCGCTAATCACTTAATTTATTTTAAATTTACGTGATGATTACGTTCTCGCTTAACAATCTATACCTTAGAACCCAATTGGCAAGGAAATAAATCAAACCCAAAATTCCATGTTCAGAGCATTTAATCAGTAAAGTAGTCAAAATTCTACAAGAGTAGGCAAACGTCACAACTTCACGTGGAAACGCTTAAGAAAAATATTCAAGGCAGATAAACATTAACTTCACTATGATCCTTACATACGCACTTAACACCAGAAATTCAAAACAGTTTCTACTTAAAACTGCTGTCGACAGTTATGTGAGAGCTCGGGTGATGTGAATGAGATAGCTAAGGACAGGGGGCCGCCAATCCAACAACGCAAGTTGTGACAGACCGTCGCCTGCGCCGGCCCGCAGGGAACTGCCGGCCCAACCCGCGCGGGCGACTCGCGTCACCTGTCCCCGCGGACCCCCTTACCTCGTTAGTGCTTCCGTCACCGTTAGACACGACTTAACTAGAGCGCCTACCTTCGCTCGACGCCGATCAGCCGAGCCGGCCTCTGTCAACAGTAAGATATTAACGTAAGCTGGCGGAGTCGAGTCTTGAGTCGGCGGCTATCGGTAGCGCGGCTGCATCACGCCCAGCCCAGGCATGCCGCCGGGGAACATCTGCATCGGCATCATGCCTCCCATGCTGGTCATGCCGCCCGGCAGCAGCATCCCTGCACACACAAGCGAAGGTCACGGCCTGCTCCGCGAGGCAGCGGCAAGCAACAGGGGACCTGCGCGGTCCAACACACGGCCGAGCCGTTGTGACTGTTGAACAATCGCCTGTCACCCGGCCCACCCAGGACCACCACCCGTCCAAACATGTGCCGACTGGCCGCGCGCTGCGAGCTTCACGCGGGACTGGTACGCTCAACCGATAAATCTAAAGACTTTTACTTCAAGACCCTACTACTAATTGCGTATTATTTGTGTGGCAAAAAGAGTAACTTTCGAATTCTGATGAATTTATAGGGGATATAATGCAGTTAGCTGCAAGACGTGACTCAAGAGTAAACTAAACAAGTATAGAGAATCATGAACAGTAGAGTCAGTGACATAAAATCCGTCGACCTATCGGTACAGCACGCCAGCCGAGCTTGAAGCCGGCGAGGGTGGCACGGACTGCCTCCGTGTCTACTCTATACAGTACGAACATATAAACTAAACAATAAATTTTACGTCGTCCGGCTGTAGGTGTCTACGGATGGATGTCGTCGGGACGGGCGTGACGGGTCGTGTCGTCTGCGGTCACATGTATGCACTGAAGTGTGGCAATCGATTTAAGGTGCAGTATAAGCAAAGGAACACAGGTAGGTAGGATAAATAATTCACATGAAAAATCACACTTTCAAAATACTCGGCGATGTAATCGTATCCGTAGTCATGCATGTTCAGTGTGATCCGAGAGGGTTGCTCGAAGAATCCAATTCAGCCAACGACTATTAATTCTTCGTTTCATGCACATTGTAAAGCGACAAAACTACTGTACGTAAATATAATATTAGTGTACCCACCCGTCAAACCGACAAAAAGTCACATTTTATATGACACTACGAGAAAATCGAGACAGTAATAAGATAAGAGCTACTACAATAAGCAAATCCATTAAGGAATGTGAATAAAATTACCGCTCATTTTCTTTCCGATATCCTCCCATCGTGCGGATGGCACATCAAAATCACAGTATTACTCTTGACAGTTTTTGTCTATGAACAGTCGGTCGCAAGGGGGAGATTCGGGATTAGTGGGGTGTTAGGGCAGTGTGAGTATCGGACAAGCTGTTATGTGTTTTAATACTGAGAGATAGAGAGACAGACAAAGGTTGGTTGGCGGAGTGGCCACGCTGCATCCTGTGCTAGCTAGTACTTATGTAAGTGGCACCCACCGAGCGACCAGGCAGCGACGGCTCTGAGCTCTGACTTTGCAGCCTGCCATTAGAGAATTAAGTCGAGAGCCCATCCACGCTCTTAAAAACAATCCATCAATCTCATAAAGACAACATATAAATCTAAAACATCTTACTTCAGACTGGTTTGGAGATTTCGTGAAACAGACAAGCGTTTGAGCCAATTACTATTTTATTTCAAACAAAAAACACTCTATTTTCCACGCCGATATGCGCTTAGATTAATCTAGTGTTACATACACGAATAATTGTAAAAGTCATCAATAATGAGAAAAACTCTTCAAAAATATAATGGAACTAGAGATCATATTGATCTCAAAACAAGTTAATTACAACTAAAAAATGCACCCACTTTAATTTAATCTAGGTATATAATTACGTTAAATATTATTCTAAAATGTAATAACTGCTATTTAATACTGTGTCCTTAACACACTAAATTGTCGGATAGTGAAATTTGAATGTACTTGATTGTACTGAATTTATTTATAAAAATTTGGCCGCACATTGTCAAAAACCTACACGTAATATTTTCAGACGTGTCCTAACAGCAGTCTTGTTATTTTACTTGTAACATGTAACATTGCATTAATTATTCACGTCTCTGGCTTCGTTTTACAAAATTTTAACGATAAGTCTCATAGACTTGGACCATACAGACCTCAAAAATACAATATTACACTCGAAACAGAGCAGTGTATAAATACCTTTATGGGCAACATATAAGGTAACAAGATCGACTTGAAATACAGACCTATTTGTTGAATTTAAACATAGTTATGTACCAAAGTTACTTATGGTAAGGTCTGATATTAAATTTACATAGTGGGGCAGAAAAATACTATCAAACACTGCCTCACATATCTTACTTTAACAATATGAATTATTTTTCACTGATGTGATTGATTATGCTTTGATATACAACTAAAATGTTTTGTCATTTTATCATTTCAAACATCACATGGGGTCATCAATGGAATTTTGTCATACTCTTTGTTGATGGCATTTGTAACTTTAATTGTAATTTAATATAATTTTTATTATTTTTATGCAAGTAATTTTGTCTCTTATGATAATATTGTGATTAAAAAGGTAATGAATACTTATATTAATGAATGATATACTTCATTTTAAGTTTTTTTTTTAAATACTTATTTGAACCGTCAAATTGTTGTAATATTTATATACAAATTGAAGATGAACATCACGTTTTCAACGAAACCTTATTATTTATTATATAAGAAAATTCATAACAGAGTAATTATGGTGTCAAATTGTTGATAGCTGTTGACTTTCCCTATCAGGTATCGTTGGCCACTAACTGTAATGCTAAATGGTCGATTGCAGGGCTTTATTAGTTCTGCAATGATTTGCAACAAGGGACAAGGAGTGATAACTACTATATATTTTTTTCCCTCTTAAATGCAACCAGTTAAAAACTATTTCATGAAGCAATGATCGAGACCGGCCGCTAAAAGATGGCGCTGCGAGAGCGACAGACATAGAAAGTGAGGGGTCATCGTACGAAATTCTTCCGTGTTCCGAGACCGCACCTCAGATGAAAAAAATACGACTGTGTACTAATGAAGGTACGTCACCGACCGACCTTGACTATCTGCCGCCGGCAATGGAACATGGCTTGTCATTAAATGATGTATATCAAAACTGTCAGTAAATTTAAAAAATCTAGAATATTAATAACGTGTATTTTTTTTAAGTCACAATGTACTCATCATGGTCAGACCATTATATCATGTGCAGTGTTACGTTTGTTTGACTGTACGATAATAAAGCTTAGCGAGAAGCTGGTAACAGAATTACTAATTATAATTAAACTTCATTCATTATAACATTAGAAATAAGAAGCAGGGGGGCGAAAATGAATGGCAATTTGCATTTGATGTTGCCATGACGATAACATACCTGAGTATAACCTGACAAAATTGAAAACCCTTTCCGCCACAACGTATGAAGGGATTATGTAACATTTTAGATTTGGTAGTTATAGTGACAGTAAAATTGAAAACCCCTGCCTGTTTTAGGTTTTTACATCGACAATATAGTTTGATGCAAGACAAAATAATTTATTAAAGCAAAAGCCTCATAAATTCTGAAGTTCCTTTACTTTAGATGAAAACAATTAAGTGTGACAGCTGCTATATAAGTATATTTTAATAAATTCGGCATAAATGTTAAAAGTAATGATGTTTATTGTACTTTGACCACAAAGTGTACCTTAAAAAGAACCTTTTTTACTTCTGTCTAATGCTATAATTAATGGAGTATAGTTTCAGTCAGCTCACCATCAACAATCTGACAAAAAAGTTTAATTACAAATGCCATCATCGGAGCACTTAACGGTATCCGTTATAATAGTTGAGTTGGTACTGACCGGGCTGCAGCGGCCTCATCAGGTTGAACTGCGGCATGACGGGCAGCATGCCCATCACCGGCGGCATCGAAACCGGCACGCCCACGCGCACCGGCTGCTGCAGCTGGAGCCCAACCATGGAGCCCATGGAGCCCATTGAGCCCATCGAGCCCATGGAGCCCATCGAGCCCATGGGCTGCATCATGGGCCGGCGCATCGCGGCCACGGCCTGCTGCTGGCGCGCCACCGCGACGGCCGCGTTCATGTGCGCGGCCACCTGCATCGACAACATCTACCTTAACACATTAATAACTGTTCCACGCATCTAGGCGCTATAGACACAGAATACTTAACCCGCCATTGGTGACGTACGATCGACTTACCGTCGGCGTCGGACGTGGTTGTACAAATTGGAGGTAAAAATGCCTGCTGTTTTGGGTAAGTACATAATTATCAAATCAGGAGGGAGGAACTTTTCACTTTCAGCATGGGCGAACTGATAAGAATGTTCAATCTTAGTAACGATTGACTGAGAGACACATTCTATGTTCAAAGCATGAAGGATAATATCAAGATTTGATTTTTTAAGTAGAAATGCTATCATATGACCGAAAAAAAACCTATAAATAGCCTCAAAGTGCAATAAATTATCTAATATGAAATGCAATTACTTTTTTTCCCCTCACCATGGACCCTATCATAGTATATTTTATATCGAGGGACTAAACGAAGGTTATATATATTAAGTTGGCGTTTAGTCACGAGGTGCAAACTGTACTTTTCACTTTGAGTGCGAGAAAAATAAAAGCAAATAAATGAACACTTGACAAAAGTTCTGAAATTTTCGTGGTCAGTTTTTTCTTCTGAACTGAACCACAGATTAACAAGTTAAAACACATGGCGCCACCTTCTTTGCGGACAAACCATGGAAATCAAACTCTCAACATTTTCGAATTGAAGACGGTCCACACTCCACAGATAATAGTATATTTTTACTGGCTGTTTGAGTTTGTCTGTGTCACATGAAGGAAATTAAAAAACGAATTACTTTACTACTTATGGACTAAAGTAACCACTTTAGTCCCGCTTCGTAGCTATATTGGCGTACTTTTAGAGCATGAGAAGTGAAAACGATTATTACCCTGAGTTAGTAATAGTAAGCAACCGACATACCTCGGCCTGGCTGGTGCTGGGCGTGATGACGGGCGCCGGGCGCGGCGGCGCGGGCTTGGGCGCGGCGCGGTACCGCGGGGCGCGCGCGCGCAGCTCCTCCAGCGACACGTCCTCCGGCGGGTGAACTATCTTGGACCCCGCGCCAGTGGCCGTCACTAGGGGGCACGAGTTGGCCGCGGGCGGTTTGACGTCGCCGTTCTCTTTCGAGTCCGAATTTGTTGTTGTGGTTGGTGGTGCGCTTATTGTCGCGTTGCTATGACGAGGGATATAAATACAAATAAATATAGATAGATGTGTAACATAAATAAAACGACAACTTCAACACTTCTGTCGCGGATAGAAATACAATAGTAGCAAAATAAGTATGCACTTCAATCACTGCTATCCTACAAAAACATCAGCAGTATTTTTCGACATCGTTCTCAGAGCGCCGATGAAGAAGATCTGAAAGAACTGACGGTGGACCTGATAGTAGGATTCTGCAGAGCAACAGGAAGATTCAACGGGACGCCGTGAAAATGGGACAACCTAAAGACCCCCTACAAGGGGGGCCCGGGGAAATGGGTGAAATGGCCCACAACAAACGGACCGATCACCCGGCCCACTGCCAGCGTCCCCAGTTGAAATAATAATAATAATAGAGCACTGATCCCTACGGTCACCACGTCCTCTGGCGGCTGAATTATTTAAGAGCATGCGCCAGTGGCCGTCACTAGAGGTCACGAGTTGGCCGAGGGCAGTTTGGGTTCGCCGTTCTTAATCATTGAGTCCAAGTTTGATGTTGTAGGTGTCGGGAGACCGCTCATTGTCGCGTTGTTAAAGCATCTATACGTTTCCAAGGTTTCAAAAATATCAGAGCAAAAGATTAGCAACAAATATCTATACGAGAGTTCGTTTAGACTCTTTGTTAACTTTTAAAGAAGTTTTTTGAAGCCTTTGCAACATACAGATATTTATACTTTTGTCCGTTCACTGAAGTATAATTACGAATGACAACAGATAATAAGAGATATATATTTTAATAGTATATGTAAGCGTCACCTTGTTGTAATTACTTGATATAACTAGTTTATTTGTCTAATAAAGATTACATTCATCTTATAGATATACTTAATTACAAAAACAAACAACAGTATTTTTTTACTCAATTTCCTATTATTACAATTTATTAGTTAAGAATAATTTCTTCTAGTCACGGGAAGTAATAGAGAAGTGAATACAAAGCACAAAAAGCTAATAAATATAGATATTTTACTATGTATTTCAAAACCTACAATATAATCAATATATCTCGATGAGCAGCCTGGTACCAGTATTCAAGTTTTATTTTTAACTTTACTTGACTGGAAGTAGCCACACCAACACCAAAAAGCATAAGGCTGGAGCCTCACCCTTTCAGATTTGGTTGCAAAAATATTGCTATAAGGCTAGTCAGTTTCTAGAAACTCAAATAGCAAACACTTCACCTGATTCAAAACCAAGTTGGGTACATCTTCACGAACTTAGTTCTTATTAAAAGAGTAAATTGGAATGCCACTCATGTTGCACGTAGCCCCCGTGGTTCTAAATAGACTGAAATGTCGTACCTATAAATGTCTCACTGATTTTATCGGGCTTATGCATTGCGCGAGAGTTAGCCGCTAATTTTATATTATGTTGGTCAAAAATAATCCTGGGGCACACAGGCTAACACCAGGAGCATTCAACTCCTAGACCTAAATGCTTTTATGTTACTAATTCAACAAAAAGCAAAGAGTTGAGAAGTTCTAATGAAAACGGGTTTTTGCAACGAAACATAACGGTAAATTGTTTTACCTATTTTCTCGACGTTAGAGTTAGTTAAAATGCAACAAGAAAGTTTAAAATGTTTTTCAGTTGAGAAGTTACACAAAAAATCATAAATGAATCTAATTTGCCAGGAACTTATATTTTATTGTTATTTATTTACAAGTCTTAATGAACCGTTATAACTTAAGACTTACCTATAAGCAGGAAATGTTGGTTTACTAGGCGTCGACGTGGGAATGCTCGCCGCCGGGAATAGCGGCCGCATGCCAGACATCATCATTCTGCAAAGATACAAAAAGTTGAATTCATTATTGCTAGATTCATGAAATATGAACAGTTGGTTACTATAATGACGAAGTGCTGGTTCACAAGTCACGGCCACAGCTACTCAACTAGGCTGACTGTTCGAATGGCCGGGTCTGAGCCACAATCTGCTTGTGGCCGCCTCATCTGCACACTTGGTCAGTCACGTTAATAAGAGAGCAATAATTGGCCTTAAAAATTGATACTCGTAAATTTAATAATTTTGAACATAGAAACAGATAACAAACTGCAAAAATACATCAGTTATATACTAATGTTGAATGCGTGATTCTTTGCCAATTGTTACTGTAAAAAAATTAAGAGATCAAATTAACTTAATCGCGGCTTAGTGGATATAATTATCTTTTCTTGAATTATTGAAAGTTAAACAATAATATTACAGCATTCACTTAATGACCATTGCTTAGTTAAAGTCAGATTAAATTTCTACACTGTAATTGATGACTCACTGAAAACATTGCAACACAAAGATAAGCTTACCGAGGTGCCTGCATGAAAGGAGACATCATGCCTGCCATCTGCATATGGCTAGGATACATCCCTGGCGGCATGGGAGTTGGCAGGATGCCTTGTGTCACCCCAGAAGGGCCTGCGCCCAGCTAAGGAAAAAACAAACTCAGTCAGTACTAACAAAATAACAACATAGCACTAACTATAAACGAAATAAGTGTTAATTCAAATATAAAAAAATGTTTTATTCTAAGGATTCTGAAGGATTGCACAATAGAGTCGGCTGGGGGTAGATCGAAAACATTGCATTTTTGTAAGATTTTTATGATTATTTAAACTGCAATCAAACTATAATTTATATCTGTTATCATCTGCATAATATTATATAAACACATTGAAGCGTCTAAAATAAGGTAGTCGCCAATTATTTGCTTATTTAAATAAAAAACTGTTTTTTTAAATAGTAATTTATAAACATAAAAATTCACTGTACACAGTTAAAATTAAAATTATGAAATATAAAAGTGCAGACGTTGTAGTGTCCTTGTCTGATGCCTATTGAAGACACTGAACGCTAGACCTAAGAATAATATTATTATGTAGTTTAACAAATATTGGCTCCCTTGCTATGCACCGCGTCTTCACTCCGCACCTCTCGGTCACTCACTGCCTCGAGCGCTCACTCACCGCCAGGTGGCGTTGCCTGCGCGGTGCTTAGCCGAGACGACAGATGTGTATTTATCTATGTTATACCTTTGGTAGTACACTACAGACGTTAACAGAGGGATAAATTATACTTCAAATTGAAATCAGCAAAAAATGCAACGTTTACGATCTACCTCAGCAAACGCAACTCAATAATTAAATGCTTACCAAAGCTGGTCCCGCCTTTTTCTTCGCAGCAGGTTCGTCATCGTCGCTGTCTGAGCCTTTCCCTCCACCTAAACAAGTGTTTTGTTAACATATTGGTTGTTTTACAAGCTAATTCTTTTCCCATAGTGTTCTCAAGAAATTCCATAGAACGAACCAACCTAACCAACTTTAATTACACTACAGGGAACATGTGTACAATTTGGGCTCCATACATTACAATTGAATTACCCTTGAATATTGCACACAAACAGCACAATTCACTGACTCATGGGTAAAATGTGCTATTGGATAATATTGTTAGTTCAATGGTAATTCAAGATAAACTATGAAGCCTTGACAAATTTAATATTTTTTAAAATAAACATTTCATAAACAACAGCTGCTAACATCAAACATGCTATAGGACTAATGATTTAGTTAGAATAAGTATAGATTTGTACATACAGTTTGTTCCAAAAACAATTGGCCATTTAAAAAACATTTAATTTATACCTGATTTCTGCTTCTCATGTTCTCTTATATCTTCAGGCGGAATACCTTCCATACCATAGATTTCTATTTCTATATTTGACCTATTTGGTAATGAATTTGGTACTTTGTCTATGGCTTCTTTGTGGACCTGCAATGATGAAGAGGAAATTAAAATACAGCACTTCAGAAAAATTGGATGAATGGATTGAGCATTTGATGGATATGAAAGGAGGACTATTATGAGAACAGTGTAAGACGCGCCAAAATATCTGAAGATATATATGTACGAAAGTTACTATGAGCGCATGGTGTTATTGCGTGGGCGGGCGGGGCGCTTGCCAAGTCGGGCGGGACTGCGCTGACGTACCTGCATACAGTGTATTGACAACCCGGGGCCTGTGTACAACTTCTTGTGGCATATGTGACATTTGAAATGCTTTGCTTTCTGGTGTTGGATCAAAATCTTCTCGTCGTCAAACTCCCTGTTACAATACCTGAGAGATATGCTAAGGAAATAAATTGATTTCAACTTTGTCAGACAGAAACATAGAAACACCCGCAACGAGTGACCTGAATTCGAAGGTCACGCTAAATTTGTAATCCAGTTTGCTCTATTGGAAAAGGATACCAGCACCAAGGTTTCGATGCCTTCTTCTTCTTACGGCCCATGGTGACGCGGTTTACACTAAAATCTAACTAACACAAATCTAACACTAATATACAAATAACCGTTCAAAGTCAATTAAAATTAATATTATCACAGCTTTATTGCTAAAATTAACAAGAAATTCTACGCATTCACGACGCAAATCGATAAAGCAACGTAAAATGGCGTCGAACACAACTGTCAAAATTTAACGCTAGCTACGACTACGAACGACGAGCGAGCCCAGTCGCACCGTAGTCCGCACTTCCTTTTTTTAATAAAGTACTCTATGGTCCGCACCAAAGAGCATACCTACTAAGCGCAAGCTCTAGCCTTCTTGCGCACGCCGAACAGCCACTGCACTGCGCTGCGACATATTAGTCATAGACAATCGTGCCTAATCTGTGGACGAAATGCAAGTGTTGAGATGAGCAAAGTAGGTAACCGAAAGAATCGGTTTTTTACTGGTGAATTTTCCGCAGGTATAGATATTCTTTGCAGCAGGAGCAATAGGGTGTAAAAGAGGGTAGCGCGCGCATGCTACACATTTGGTTAAGTGAAATATTTTCGTGAGTGTGCTTGGAGTGGATCGCCATCGGAAACGTTGCATTTTTAGAAGACTTTCGTAATTATATTGCCGAATTCAAATTAAAGTATAACTTATCTATTTGTTATGTTCTGCACCATTTTATTTATAAATGTAATTTTAGTTATAATAATAAATAACAAGGTGCAATTAGGTTTTTTTTGTTTCCTCACACTTATTCATTAAAAAATATTTAATTATTTTTTTATTGGTGTCTACCTAACATTTGACGATTCTATCTGTTTTATTAATGTACTAAGAAAAAGAAAAAAGAGAAATAATACTTTTGTTTCCATTCAATGAATTAATCACGAAAATCTTACGAAAATGCTAACTAGGGGCTCGTCGGGCGATTTGGACCCTTTTTGCAGAATGATTTTCACCCTCGTCGAAAAGAAAGAGACAAAACGAACAAAATGTCTGTCTGACAGCCGTCAGGTGAATTTCATCGGACTCCAGATACCGGTTAAATTCGCACTTGTCAAAGTGATAAACGTCACCCGATCCCGTTCCGAAACAACTGGGAAACTGTCGGGTGACAGCTCGGTCATCCTCGATTTCACTCGGGGTGAATTTGGAACGGGTTCGAGTGATTTTCACTCCTCAGAGTGTAATTTCCACTCGATTTGGAACGCAGCCAAGAAGGCTAGAAACTAAGGAGAGATAACTCCCGAAGTGGGGGTAAGCTTTCGAGGGCCGAAAGTCGTATACTCTGTGCCGGGCAAAACGCTGTATTGCGCATGTGCAGCGGCAGCTATTTGTCATTTCATGGTCACATGGTTTTGTTTTGAACGGTGTCACGTGCGACAGTTGTTGTTTTTCGAGGTTGTGTTGACCAATTTTGACACTTCGCGAGGATCGCGGCAAAGAAGCGTAATGCGCATGCGTCACTGTGGGATACGGATTTAGTCCAACCCTTTCCAGGGAGTTATCTCTCCTTAGTCTCTAGCCTTCTTGAACGCAGCCTAGAAAACTGTCAGTCAGGTGACAGCAGAGCTCGGTTAGACTCTGGGTGCGTTCCGAGACAGACCAAAATCGATTTCAGCACCCATAATTCCCCGATATCGCGCTAACAGCGACTGGTAGTACATAAGGCGGTTTTATGTATAATGTCCGCCATCTTGCGATTACGATGCCCACGGTCGCGAGCATAATCACTGTAGGCGATCTGTCAAAAATGACAGGTGATCAATGTGTAAGCCTTGGTGTAAGCGTTTGGTTAGACTAGGTTAATTGTTTGTTTTTATAGTGGTATTTCTCACACACAAAATCCCTTGCACGAAATCAAATGAATTGCCATTATTTTACCACAAGAAACCATTCAAGTAACACAATTAAATACAAATACCAATGCTGCGCACGCAAGGTTATCTTAAGTAGCTTTCAAACATAAACAATTTCGTGTTCCGAATCACAATTGTCATCATCGCGCTAACTGTTTCGGAACGTTATGTAACGATGACAGTGCTGAAATCGATGTTGGTCTGTCTCGGAATGCACCCTCTATTTCACTCGGGTTCAATTTGGAACGGGTTCGAGTGATTTGATTTTCACTCCTCTGAGTAAAAGCAAGCCGAGCCAGACTGTTGCAAACAAGCTTCCACCAAGGTGGAGGACTTGTGGAGCGCACGGTTGGTGTTTGCGGCCACACTGGTTTACAACAAGGCTCTCAATCCCAAGTCCTACCTCAGTGTGTTGTCAACTCTTCGTTTGGAAACACGCTTACAATATGGCTTTTTTCTTATTATCTGTATTTATTATTTTCTTCTTCAAAATGTAATAAACCCCTTTTTTCTGATTGTACAAGGAAATTTAAATTTCAAGTTTAGAATTTCTGTAAACATACAAATACCTACTACTACAAATTCAAAAACGTCTCTAAAGTATTTTTTTGCCTGTTAGTGCAATAAATTCACCTAAAACTTGTTTTTCCTGCGTAGACACCATCTTGGCTTTATTTAGAGACACCCCACACTAGCGTTCTTTGTGCGTCAGCGTCTTGCCGGCGACTCCACTACACTACAAGTGCAAGCGCAGCGTCGTCATCGCAACCTAGAGCCGCGCCGACCGACGACGCTGCGCGGGTTTGTGCAGGCGCCCTATACAGTCAGTGAGAAAATGGATTACTACGTTTTTTTCTAACATCACTCATACAGTTTCTCTCACCAAAAGAAGTACTATTTTTGGGGTTCTAGGCGTGAGAAAACTTACCTTTAATAGGGCAGTAAAAAAGTTTTACTCATTTCAAAAAACCTTCAAGTCAAGATTACCAGCCAGTTTAGCTCATCCCGCAATCGCATGCTGGAGTCACAACAATAAAAAAAAATGTTACTTAGGGTTTCACTGAGTAACGATGCGAAATACCTACTCGGATTATGTTTAACTTACAGTGAAAGATAATGAATGCGTTGATCTCAATATAGGTAGATACTTACCTACTGATATCAGTGGAATTTGTTCATCTATGAGATTCAGATTCAGATTCCTTTATTCGCATAAAACATGGTAGTACAGGTTATAAAGAGACGTTAATAGTGCTCACGTTTTGTCAAACAAGGTGACATGCAAAATTGTAAACAATTAAATAAACAGTAGACAGATATACGAACAACAACATTTTAAAGATTTAAATAATACATAGCATGCTTTCAAAACAACAGCTGATAATAATATTCGGAAAATAATTAATAATAATTAGCAAGTCAGTGTCCCCATGGTGAATTATTAAATTTATTTCATGTCAAAATATTATTTTATACTCAAACCTGAAAAGCTCTGAGCCTGAGCCTCTCAAACCTGAAAAATAACAATTTGAATCCAAGGTTATGTGCTATTTCATAGTTAAATGGTCAGCGTCCTTCTTTGCCTTTGAATAGACGCAGGCGTTTGCAGTGGTGAGCGTTGCCACTTGCCAGGCTTACTTACATTAATAATATCTATCTATGCTAATTCATGACTCTGTAGATGCATATTATGTATTTTATAACAAAAGTGCAGAAAGCACCTTAAGGAAATAGTACGAAAAGGATTAAGATTATATTAAAAGGTTTGCATGAGGTTGAACTTTGAAAATGGTCCGAATATTAGACTAGTGGTTTCATTCACTTTATCCATCCTAATCAGCAGTGCGTTCTTTGATGAAAATTGTAAGTTTTCTGTTTATCTCATGAATTAATGACACAACTAAACCTCTTGTTTACAAACCCATTTTTTTAAAGCCTAGAATGTCTTCTCAAAAGGATCTCCCACAAGCAAATAGGTACATCATTGTTCTGTTGTTTGATTTGAACTGATCCCCATTGTTATTGCAGATATTGCAAAATCAAGGAGCACCCAGCTGTCAAGCGTCATCTGAAGCAATACAGTCATCGCACCGGTGTTGAGAAGCGTCGGGTTCACTAAACGTTTATCTTGAAAGGCGACTTTAACCCATCATCTCACGTGAAACACTACAGTAGGTACGCACATTCTCGAAACACTCAAATTTTGATAAAGGCTGATCTGAAATAACACCGTGACGTAGCGCCTTCTCCTCCAATGGGAGATGCGGAGGGCTTCACGCCCACAGCTCATGGGTGTCATGCGGGGGCTCGTGGCGTACTTGGCAGGTGACAGGAGAGTTACGGTTTAGATAACTTTTAGCACCGACGTGAATCTTTACTAGATCCTTCATCATTTTCCACCTTAGGTTGAATCAAATATTTAATCATTTTGATTTAATCTAAGTTTTCCACCCTTTATAAGCCTTTTCTTTCTAAGGTTCTCGCAGATGCAGCGCGCCCTACTGCTAGAGACAAACTAGATGAATACGAAATCCAGCAGCAGCAGACACCGCACCTGGGGGTCTACCTACGTACTGTAAAATCTAGAAGGCAAAAAATGAGTGTGATGTCAATAGATTTTCTGTCTTTTGTACAATAAAGTATGTTATTCAACATACCAAAATCAACAACAATTTCGAACTGTAAGTTTTTTAAGGCCCTTGGATTCGTCAGTTTTCTGTCTGCCTCTGATATACCGGAGCGGTACTGCCACCCGTCGCCCCCGCTGACACTCGCGCGCGGACGCTCGCAACAAAACCCTAAAAATATTGTTTTCTTAGGGCACAGGAGTAATTTTTGGAAACCCAACGTTCTGTACGACTTGAACAAGACTTGATGACCTCTAATTTCCTGTAAAAACTAAACAAATCAGACTTATAGTTTAGGAGCCTTAGCAAATTGAAGTTTTACTAAGACCCCTTTTCAAGATTTTTTTTAGTCTAGAAATTTCTAGCTTACGAAAATTTCAAACGTATAGAATAAAGACAACAAGTCTAAGTCTTAGTTTATTATGTAATTTTTTCAGATTTTTTTGCCCATCCGTTTAGAAGGAGTAGGCATTTGACTACGACGGAATTTATGATTTTGCCGTGAGTCCGCGCCTTAACGCCCAAAGATTCACGCGACTACGATTTCGGACGAACGGGAGTAGGCTGGTGCGTGTCCTAAAGTCCTAACTAACCGTCAGTCGTGACAGTCGACGAGCGGCGCCGCGACGGTTCTTCGAGCAAAATCTCTGCCAATTCTTAAGCCTTTTTAAATCATTAAGTCGTACTTTTGCAGCGATAGAACGAAACGGCACCAAGTATTTCAGTTATTCGAAATTACAAGCTGGATTTAGATAATGTTTGGGTTATGATCTACGGGGTCAAATATGCTTAGTGAGCTCTATAAAACCACTTTTAGTAAAGGCCTGAAATAAATTGTTTAAAGTCCTAGCAAAAGTTACAATTAATATTTTACCTTTATTCAAAAAACGGTTTCATAACCTAGCAACACCAAGGCGACAAGCCCACGCAGCACCCACAGGCCTGTCACCGACGCATCAGACAACCTGAGATCTCTGATAGCATAATCGCGTAAGCCATGACAAATACCACTAATGCCATTTAGTGTCTGCCAATGCGAGATAAGCACCTTCGTGTTTTTAACAATAAATTTAGCGAATTCTACAAAACTGAGTTTTTTATTTACAAGCCACTGAAAGTTTTACTGACATCGCATCCCAAGTGCAGTGAAAGGCCGTTCCTGATAGTAATTATAGAGATTTTAATTGCGGCGGGGACAAACAATAATCGAACATAAACAAAACATTTTTGTTGAAGTACCTTTAAGTACTTAACTACTGAAGTTATTCCCTTTTGTCCTCGCCTGCTATGATTTAACGTTTTAAATCATAGCAGGCGAACGAGCTTGTTTTTTCTTTTTGTGTGGTCATTTATTGAAGTCGGGTTTTTTGTTATTAATGAGTTTTTATTACAGACTTTTTAGTTGAATAACCAGTATTTATGGAATCGCTAATTCAAGCCCTTCATTTGATACCCCACTCAAAGGGTTGGGTAGAAAACCATTTTTTAAATTTTAAATTTTGACATACCCAGTGTCACTCTCACAGCTAATACGGATCTAACGACATCTCTCAAGCTTAAATCTATCGAGCCGTTCAGGCTGCAGAGCGTGCCAAACAATTATACATACATAATTACATACATACATACATATTGTCGAAAAACATAACCCTCCTTCTGGCGCAGTCGGGTAAATAATTATTACGTATTAGTTACAACATCTTAACTGGTTAATCCTCGTATTCACGAGAAGATTTCGTAAAAAACTTTAAAAACATAATGGCCAAGTAAAATAAATTGGAAAACCTGAGATAAAATTATTATGGTCGACAAAGTGGAGCACTCACACCGCACACGTTGAGAAAAAGTCGTAATGAATTTCTCAGAATATACTTTTTATAGCGCACTTCTTGATTTTTTTTAAAGGTACGAGTACCTACTATACATTTGGGAATATAGTTACTTACGGCCCGGTCCAAAGTTATTACGGTTCATTTGGAGCACTCACACCACACACGGGCCGTAAGAAGAATGCTCATAAATAGTACATTGTTACCCTAGGGGTGAAAGTAACTTATTTAGTCCCGAGACGGGGTTTGGCGCCCGGAACGGAGTGAGGGCGCCAATAGTTCGAGGGACTAAATAAGTCTTTAACCCGAGGTAAACACTGTGCTTTTCATTACAAATACAAGGAAAGTAAAAATAAAAACATGAATTAGCTAAAGAAAAAAATGAGTAAATTTTATTTTCCACTACCGCTTTCTCCTCTTCTCTTATAAAATCAGGCGTTAAATTCATATCAGAATCAGATGAACTCATTTTAGAGGTACAAATCTCTGCTATACGTTTATACAAAAGTCTTCAAATCGAAAAAATAAATGAAGATCGAATTGCCGATTTTCCGCCTATTTTGTTTGTTTTTTTTTTCTGTGGCCGGCCAGCTATTCAGCCATTATTTTTTATTTTCATCATTGGAAAAATAGTAAATATTTTGCCCAAATATAAGTTATTTTAAAGAAATTGTTGAAACTAAATTATAATAAAGTTATTTAAAAAATATATATTCTTTAATCAATACTTAACTTTAAGTTATTTCAATTTTACATCGTGGCTGTATAGAAAGTTGGAACGTGGTTCAATAGTTATGTGAAAAAGAACTAGTTTTTTTTAATAATTTGACAGCTGTCAGTTGAAAGTGATTCTCCCCTAAGGATGAAAAGTATTACTTTCATCCCGCTCCTCAGGCAACTTCAGACCTACTTTCAGAGTATGAGTAATGAAAAATCATTAATTTATAGTGAATACGAGGGGCAAAGAAATTAACATATTAACATTTGTTTAGATGGCAGGTAGTAGTTTTCAGAGCCTGTTATAACTAGTTAGTAAGTGTTTAGTCCACATTGCTTGCCGTGGCAGCCTTAAATTAAGACGACATTTAGCATTTAGTCCATGTGTGCTAGACAACTTTCTGTTATTGGTGTTTGTTTTGTTGGTTGTCCTTATAAATAATATTAGAAAGAAATTAGATAGGTACTCAAAAATTATATTTTTTATTCTTTTTAACAAGTATCGATCTTTTCGAAGTATTCACCCTGAGCACGTATACACTTTTCCATACGTTTGAACCAATTGGAAAATACCTGTGACCACTCTTCTTTAGACACGTCAGAAATCTCAAAAAATATAGGCAGCCTTCTTTGCTTTCAAACCTCTTCCTCTTTAGTTTTTCTTTAATTTTCAGAAACAGGTTAAAATCACAAGGCGCTAGGTCAGGGGAATATGGTGAGTGAGGAAGGATTGACATATTTTTTGAGTTGAAAAAGTCAAGTGTTCTGGCAAACGTGTGCGGCGCCGCATTGTCGTGGTGCCAGAGAAGCTGCCGGTCTTCGCTTCATCTACGAGAGATCCCCGTCCTCTTTTAAATTCAGCAAACCAATTAAATACTTTTTCTCGTGAACAAGCAGACTCACCAAAAGTAGTACCCTAAAGTTCAAAACATTCTTGAGGCTTTAAACCTTTTTTATAGTCATAATAATCATAGCGCTAAAATCACGTCGAATGAGCTCCATTGCTGCAAGCAAATTCCTGCCAGATTCTCGGAAAAATTATGCTCATCTACATATATAAAAATAAAAATAAATTATGTGTGTTCTATTTTCAAATATATCAATAAACAACCAGCCTATAAGATGGTGTATAACTTGCCAGTGTCAATCAAATGAGTAAAGAGTATCTAACTTCTTTTGGCGTGCCCCTCGTAAATAGGTACGTATTGTTTTTGTTGCGAATTAAGACGTAGGTACCTTAAGAGTGAATTTGTAAAAGAATAAGTGTCACAAAACTTTTAAGCTGAAGGGAGAAATTAACCTTTACTTTTTCCTTCAGTATGGCCGTGTGAGTGCTCCTAACTTCGACCCCTAATAATTTAGTGATAAATCCAAATACGGAATTATTACAAGGCCTTAAAAATTGCGTGTTGAACAAGATTTGCTGGGCAAGCAGAAAATATTTTTGTCTGGTAGGTTAATTATACTTATATGTGGTTGATAGATAACAGTATACGTACCTTATGATGAGAGAATAATATTATGCGAATAAAACCAACACGTTAAACTCTTTTATGTTTACAGACCGGCTTTTGTAAATTAAATTGTTTTGGAAGCGGATTCGCTGCGTGCATTATCGGGCAAACAGCATAGCTGGCGCATTCGTCAGCGAGGTCGACAAGTAAAGAAGATTACTTAACATGGTTTTGGTATCCCGAAATTTGCTTGTTTATAAGTTCAATTCACTTACGTGTGTGTATTTTTTATATTTTCACCGTGTGATCATGTCTCACAACAAGTGAATCGAGCATTTTTATGCCCTACATCAAAGCGACGGTTTAAATATCTATAAATTAATATTAATGCCCTATACTAAATGAACTTCCGATGACGTAGCAATAAAACGAATGTGGAAAGACTACTTTCAAAAGCTTCCTAATTGTCCTCCGCCAGTCCATCACATAGATCTTAGCTCTGAGGAACCAAACGACGAGGTAGTTCCTCCACCTAAGAGCTCGTGTCGGAGGACAAGCAAGATCCACTTCGGGTAACTGAGCCAGCGGAGTAAGTAAGTAAGTATACTAAATGAACTTACTTAAGCCATACTTTATGTATTGACCTCCTTCGCCTTTGAAAATATTTATGCTAAATTTGAATTTGATGTTTTTTGAATTTGTCACTAGTAAAATAACAAAATTAATAAAATTACGTGAATACGAACATTCAGTTTTTATTTGATTATTTAAAACTGCTTGCAACAAGTGGTCCTTCTGCCAGCAAATGGTGCGAGTATTTAATACCGGTATTGATAAAGAAGGCTAAATAAGTAATGCGACGCAGTGAAAGATTATTATTGAAAAGGGTGAATCCGAAGTCCGCGACTATGGAACAAATGATGAAGGAGATTACCACCGGGGAGGCGATTACCACCACGGAGACGAATACCACAATTACTTCAGTGACGATTACCGGTAACGCTAATAATAGTAAACCTGATGACAATTCTAAATCGGTAGCATTGGCTTGTTCATGCCGTAGCGGAAATAGTGTAGCTTCTCAGAAAAGGTTATTGGATGCATAAGCTATTAGGCAGAAAGCCGAAATAGAGTTTGAAATTGAGCAAAAAAAGATGGAAATGATGGAAGATGAAAAGATCATGATGAAAGCTAAAAAAACTTGGTAGATGTGCGACTTGAAGAAGAACTTGCGGCTTTGGAAAACAGTGACTATTCAGTTAAGTCGGCACGCACGCGTGTTTGGATATATTTGTCGTGAACTCAGAAGAATGTATGAATGAAACAGAGAAAACAGACATCCCGAACCAAATATACTCGAAGCCGATAGGCCTGATTAATACCAAAGATGATACTAACACCAACTTCCAATCTAGCTTGGAACAAATTGACACGCACTCTTACCGATACCTTGAAAGCCTGCACATCTGCTCCTTCCAACACGTCTGACAAACTACTTGGACGCCTCTCTTCAAGAGATTTGCCACCTTTCAGCGGTGACCCGCTCGACTGGCTTCGATTCAAGAACGCGTTTCATACGACAACCCGCATAGGCCAATACACTGAAGGTGAGAAAATCGCACGACTTCAAAGATGTCTTCACGGTGAGGCCTGGGAAGCAGTATCTGCCAGACTTCTTGCTACAACATCTGCAACAGACGTCATGGCGACACTCGAAATGAGGTTCGGAAGACCAGACCTTATTGTGGGAAAACTTGTGGCTGAAATGAGAAAGGTGCCCAAGCTGACTGGCTCTCGCTCAGAACTCATCATCCTCGTTACCAAAGTTGATAACTGCGTTGCTGCCATAGAATCAACTGGCAACATTGGATATTTATACAGTTTTACAATTGACAACTGAAATCATTAATAAGCTCACAGAACCCATTTTCTATCGTTGGCTTGATTACAGCCGCGGTCTTACCAGACAATCGCCACAACTGAAAGCTCTTGAGAGCTACCTGATTAATGAAGCTCAGAAGATCTGCAGAAGAGGAGTGGTAGAACCACCACCACCCAAATCGATGGCTCCATTGAGACGATCCGTTCTGACTACTAATTTGGACGAGAACATATTTGATGAGCCAACCCAGACTAACCACGTGAGAGACCAGCAACCTTCGAAATGCGTGTTTTGTGATCACACTGGCCATCAGATTAATGCCTGTGAAACATTTAGAGAAAAGACCACAGATGAACGATGAGAGTGGTTCTGCACACGCTGCTTGTACTTTAGACAAGAAAGGTCCTGAAACTACTGCGAACATCTGGTCTGATGCTAAGAAGAAGAAGGTCTTTCTGAAAGTTTTACCTGTGATAATTGAGGGCCCTGAAAGCAGTACCGATACGTATGCCCTCCTCGACGAAGGCTCCACTATTAAGCTGGTAGAGGATCGTATCGCAAAAGTTGTCTGAGCTAGAGAGCCAGATGTTGAATTGGCACTTCCAGGCGCAGTGGGCAAGGGCTGTCATATAAATAGTCAGATTGTCTCACTTGACGTTGAAACATCTCATGGATCGTACCGACTGAATCGAGTTCGGACAGTGAACGACCTGACACTCCCGAATCATTGTCTTGCCAAAGATGTGATCTCCCAGTACGATCATCCTAGGAATATACAGTTGGAGGCATTTGATGATCGACCGACGATGTTAATCGGTCAAGACAATTGGCATTTGATTGTGAGCAAAGAGATCAAGGAAGGAAAGGCAGAGGAACCAAAGGATACGATATAACGATATCAAAGGAGATTATACCCGAACTTACCTGCCATATTAGAAGTGAGGAAGATGACGAACTTCTATATTTTGATAGAGAACTATTTCCAACTGGACAATCTTGGCGTTAGAAACTCTGAAAAACCCAGATATTCATCGGATGAACGCCGAGCCTTACACATCCTAGACACGAAATCTAAGAAGCGCGACAACTATTGGGATTCCGCCTTACTGTTGAGAGATGATACGCCCTTCTTCCCGACAATAAAAGAAATGCTGAACATCGCCTTCATAATATATTCGAGAAAATTATGGACTTTGATTCAAGCTTTGCAACCGATTACACGAAGCAGGTCGATAATATGCTAGAGAAAAACTACGCCAAGAAGGCCGAAAGCTCTCTGACCGGTCGAATATAGTATCTTCCCCACTTCGGAGTCCGCAATCCAAACAAGCCTGGAAAATTGAGGCTTGTATTTGATGCCAAGGCGGAGACCAAATGAGTATCCCCGAACTGCTTTCTGGCCCAGACTTATTGAACTCGCTGATTGGTGTGCTGCTTAGATTTAGAGAAAGAAAAGTAGCAGTAACGGTAGACATAAAAGAGATGTTATACAGATTAAATTAAATGAAGATGACCAGAATGTGCAGTGTTTTTATCGAGAGGGAAGGAAAGACATAAGCCACCTGATACCTACAAGATGGTTTCCACGACCTTCGGTGCCACGTCTTTCCCATGCACTGCTACCTACATAATTCGTCGTAACGCCGATGACTTCAATTCATCTCACCCTCGAGCAGTCGAAGCCGTAAAGAGGAGGCATTATATAGATGATTATTTAGGCTCCCTAAATAGCGAGGAGGAGATGAAACAGCTAGTAAGCGATGTGATTATGGTGCACAAAGCTGGAGGTTTTGATATTAGAGGTTGGGCATCGAATAGACCTCATATTCTGCCAGTTCAAGACAAGTCCCAGACAGGAAGTTTACTGCAACAGTCAGACGAAATACAGAGAACTCTCGGCCTGAATTGGAAACCAAGTAAAGATACCTTGGGTTTCGATCTGAGTTTTAAGAAGGTTGACGGAGCAATCGTCGAAGGCCGAAAGTGACCAACGAAAAGAGAGATGCTGAAAGTGGTAATGTCGATCTTTGATCCACTCGGAATGTTATGTCCTCTCCTGATTAATGCTAAAATTCTACTACAAGACGTATGGCGTTCCGGTTCCAAGGGGGATGAACCGATAAGTGAGAAATTGTTCCCGAATTGGCTAAATTGGATCGATAAGCTGAAGACATGCAAAGTATTGTCAATTCCAAGATGTTATAGCTTCTCAGCAATGAAGGATTTAAATCTGCACATTTTTTTCGATGCATCCTTGCTCAGATGCGATTACGCAGCAGTTGCTTACTTGACCAGAGCAGAAAAGGTTGTTTACATCGCTGGAAAGTCTCGTGTGGCACCCCTGAAATCTGCTACAATCCCTAAATTAGAACTGCAAGCATATATGTATGTAATAGTATGGCCCAGACGGGCACCCATCAGTGCTGATGGGAGCCCGTCTGGGCCAGACTATTAGCGCAGAGCAGGCTTTGTATATAGAAAAGAGTCATTTTTGGACGACACAATACATTTGTCTCAAACAGATTAGCTGAAATTGATGACTTAACTACCGTTAACGTTACCAGGGAAATTACATGTGGCTGATGAAGCAACTCGGACAAACCAAAATTTAATGTTTACAAAGTCGAAATTAGAAATAAGTGGGCCTGAGTTTTTGCCACTTCTCGAAGATATGTGGCCTTATCTCTAGCCACAAACCGAGGAGGAGAGAAACGACCAGAAATGTGTGCTGGCTGTGGAGGCACTAATTCACTTATGGATTTCAATCGCTACTCTAAGTGGAGAAGACTGCGGAGAACCGTTAATCATCTTGATAAAGTTCATTCTCAGGCAAATTCAAGCTGAATGCTTCGCTGAAGAACTAGTAGCCATTCCATTAAGTAAGCCATTGCAACCACAAAGCAGATTACGGGGGCTCAATCCATACATCAACGAAGATGGACTACTGTACGCGAGAAGTAGGCTTGTATACGCTACAGACTTACCTTCAGGTTCAAAGACGCCAGTGATTCTTGATGCAAAGCACCCAGTTGTCAAACTTATTATTGAACACAAGCACGAATAACTTGGACACCATGGTACTGCAACGTTGATCAACGAACTATGACAAGATTATTACGTACTTCGATTACGTAACGTAATTAGATCGTTGATAGCTACGTGCAAGAGTCGAAAAGCGCGCTGCGAACAACCAATGATGGCAGCGCTGTCAGAGATAAGGCTCCATCAACACTGCCGACCATTCAGCTACTGCGGCAAAGATATGTTCAGCCCTATGACTGTGACAATAGGCCGGCGCCATGAGAAAAGATGGGGAGTCCTATTTACCTGCTTGAGCATCAGAGCTGTCCACATGGAAATGGCCGCATCATTGTCAACTGACTCGACGATAATGGCGATTCGAAGAATGGCGGCAAGGTGGGGCTGGCCCAAGTAAATCCACTCCAATAATGGCACCAATTTTAGATCAGCTGATAAGGAATTAAGAAAAGCTGTATAGGATGTGTTGAGTGACAGACAGCTGATCGATAAAGCTACAGATCTTGACATACTTTGGACCTTTAATCTACCCGAAGACCCTCAAATGGGAGGAGTGTGGGAACGATTAGTTCGTTTGATAAAGACGGCCCTGGCTGCTACACTAAACACCCGCACGCCTAAAGAAGAGGTACTCGCTACCTCGTTGACAGAAGCTGAGATTACAGTCAACAGCCTTCCACTTACGCATGTCTCACTGGATCTAAATGAGGAAGAGGCCTTGACTCCTTATCATTTTTTGATTGGTTGCTCTAGTGGCTCTAGTAGCCCTGGGAAATTCACGGATGTCGACCTGGCTCTAAGCAATGGAAAATATCCTAGAGATTATCAGTTCACTTCTGGTCACGTTGGCTAAAAGAATACTTGCCAAGTTTCCAAGAGAGGAGCAAATTTTAGATATTCCAAGATTCAAATCTGTAAATCCGGCTGGGCTATTTACTAACTACGATCGCAAGGAAATCGCGACTTTGACAGCGATTATTGCTAATGACGTCGATTACCTAGGACATCGCCTTTGGCAGAAGAGTCAAAACGCGAGCGACTAGCAATCGATTCGCTTAGGGGGTCGGAATAACGGGCGAATATTGTTAGCCACACAGTCAGTGCCCTAATGAAATGCTTATCGTTTTTTCAAGGGATCACCTTATTATGTGGTGTAAAAAAAAAGAGTAAAAAAAAACATTCATTCGTTTAAAAAGCACCTAAGACATGTCAAAAAAAAAGTATAGAGAAATAATAATAATAAACGTATATAAAATAGTACAATAATAGTACATATCGTGAATATACATAATGTGAATCTACCACCGGTTCGGACCTTTTTTTATCGAGAAGACTCCGGCAAGAAACTCAATAGTTACTCTTTTGAACTTTGTTTGTTTTTGTTTTACAACAAATAAATTCAGAGTAGGTACAGTCAATGAGAGTAGAAAAAAGAATACAATATTGAGCAGAGGAGCAGATTATTCCTACTATGACTACAAACTCTTGTCGTTCAAGTAATCCTCTACAATAACCTTGTTTCATTAACTTTGCTTTAATTGCAGACTTAAACTTGTGAAGAGGTAGATCAACAAGACTTTGAGGTATTTTGTTTAAAATTTTTACAGATTGACCCACAAATGAGTTTCCCACCTTGTGTAGCCTAAGACTGGGAGTTTTCAATTTGTTTTTATTTCTGGTATTATGTTTATGAGTAAGTATCACTGTTTTTTTTGAACAGATGCAAGTTTTTGCGCACATACATTATGTTATCTAAAATATAGCGAGTGTATGGGTATTATCCCTTCATGTACCCCACCGATTTTTTGCTGGGAATGTTGCAGATGAACTCTTTAGAAGTGAGAAGAGCCCGTTTGGAGGTTTCAACTGCCTTAGCAATCTTGCGGGGCTGGATGGACTCGCCCGAGTGTGTTGAGCAATTGTCCCGTCTATATGTGCCTGATAAATATTAACGTATTCGCTCCGGTCGAAGACATCGGCTGTCAGCTCGTGAGCAATCCCCGCTGTGTCGTATGCAGAGGGCGCTAAACATGTTACTGGTCGCTAACCCTGAATTGGATATATTCATTGACAGTCCTCAATCGCTTTTAAACAAAGTCGAAAAATTGGTGTAATGTATTCCTTCCTGTAGCTTTCATAATTATGTAACTGGGATTATCCCGTTTAATTGTGTTAAATAAATAAAATAAAAATATACTGAGCATGCACAGTTAAAATATCGATCTTCTTAAATACTACCCTAAGCGAGCCACGTGGTCTAGGTTTGTGTATGGAACGGATGGCTCTTTTTTGAAGTACAAAAATGGTGTTCAAGTCTGCAGCTGAACCCCACAACAGTAGACCATACGATATAACACTATGAAAGTAGCTAAAATATACCTACTAGTCTTGCTGTTTCAATATCAGCCAAGTGTCTTATTTTTCTAACAGCATGAGCAGCGGAGCTGAGTCTCCCTGCCAGGGCCGATATATGCGGATCCCATTGTAACTTAGAATCTAAAGTTATTCCTAAAAAAACGAAAAAATTCGTAATTCTAATGGCTCGTCATTTATAGTTACAATAGTATCAACCAGTTTCACATTGGGCATAAAGAATTTGATGCACTTTGTTTTTTTTTATGTTGTAACTGTTGGTAGGGTTGCTACCCTATTGCTTTAATATTACGAGGCTTTTTGAATGCATAGAGACGGGATTATGATAGCCGTGAAATAATTAGGTATTCTAAACTATATTCGTTTCAGTTTGCGCTTATCTGTTTGAGATGAGATTACTTCAGAATTTCATCTCCGGTCGCCGATTTCTTCGTGCGCGTTGGTTCTAGTAGTGTAAAGATTACCAACCAGAATAATCTAGACTTATCAGAATGAGTAAATAGAGCGTAGCTAAACCGGCCCTTTTGTGGAACTAGGCAGTAATGAAACGCGGTTAGATAAGGTGGCAGTTTTTAAAGCAATATCTTGAAACTAAATTAAGATATTTGACTGGCTTTGTTAATATGCTCTGCCAAGGGTTGTAGGTTCGATCCGATGTTTAAAAAGTATAAATATATTTGATTGCTCGCAGTCTAGGCATCATCATCATAATATAAGTTTATAGAAGAAGCTACGTAATTTACATTGGAAAAAATCCTCCTCCAGCCCTAACAAAACCATTGCAAAATGGGTCATAATAGTCCGCAGCATAAGGTGCCCCTAGGTGAAGGCTCTTGCTTAGCGGCTGGATCAAGGTCAGAAACATAAGCAGTACCTACTCTTAGACACGGCACGTATTGTCAGGAGGTTCCTTTCTGCAGCCCTAACCACTGGTAGTCTGGGCCTCGCCTGCCCCGCTGCCGGGTGCACCCTTTTTTCTTTTTTCTTTCTGGGTGTGAAATGCGTTACGCACTATCCCACTGCCTGGGTTGGACGGTAAGGGAGTGTGGGACTCTCCGCCGGTGAAGCCGGCGGCGTACCCACTAAAAAAGGAGTCTATCGGATTACGACATCGCCCCAGCGGTCGGCCCAGCCTATGCGCCGGGCCTCCTCACGCTACGGGGGCATCCCGGTACACTGGGCCACCCCCAGACAGAAGCACCTTGAAATGGAGTGTAAGCCACCCGGCTTACAACCCAGTGCTACTTTTAGGGAGTAGGGAGAAGGCGCGCAAACCTCCGTCTCCTCACCCCCCGCCGTCTGCGTCGCAGAGGGGCCGCTAGAGGATCGTCCTCTCGGGTCCTCTCCGCGGTCCCCTTCTGTGTCATCACCTCCTCGCAGAAGGAGACCAATGCCCTCCAGGCCTCCTCACTCCCCAACATAGCTCGAACTACGGCTGGGAGTGAGAGGTCCTCTCCAATGACAGCCACGAGTGTACGGCGCTGCCTGGCCCATGCTGTGCACACCTGTAGTGTGTCTAGGGCCGTGTCTTCAACAGCGCCGCACTCGTGGCACCGCAGGGTGGGACCGGCACCGTGGCACCGGGCGATCTTGTGCAGATAACTCCCAAAGCACCCGTGCCCGAAAGTATCTGCACCAGCCAGTACGTCAGAGGCCACTTCTCCTGACGCACCCACTGGTTGAGGACCGGCCTGACAGCATCTATAGTGTGCCTGCCATAGGCGGCTTCATTTAGGTCCTCCGCCCACTGCCGTAAAAGAGCGCTGCGCGCCCGCCTGCGAACGCCCTCTATTTCGTCGAAATAGGGGCGCCCACCTCGTGCTCTCGCTGCTGCCCTGTGCTGGTAGACAGCAGCAAGAACCTCCGCCTCCATCTCCCAAGGGGGCATGCCCGCAAGAACGCAGGCACCCCCCGCCGATATGGTGCGGTAGCCGCGTATGGCTCTTACCGCCATTACCCTTTGTGGAGCTCGCAAGAGGGCGACGTTATGCGCGGTAAGAGCCTGTGCCCAGATTGGCGCTCCATACTCCGGACAACCCCGGCATAAAGCCTGCGGCACGCTTAGTCCGCGCCGCGCTTGTTGGGCAACAAGTGTCCCAGGGCGCCCGCCACGCGGATCAGACAGGGGGTGAGGCGGGTAAAATTAGCCTCAAACCTCCACCGTCCGTCGAATGTGAGGCCCAGATATTTCATCTGGGCCTCCACCCTCACTGTCACGCCGTTTAGGCGGACTGAGGCACCAGGGGCGGCCTCTGCCGTGGCCCATGGGAAAGCAGGGCCACGGTTTATCACTTATTTATCGCCACTTTGAGCCTTAGTGCCTCAATTCGCCCAATGACGAGGCTGGCACCCACCTCAGCCAGTCTTTGGACTTCAGGGAAGTCCTTCCCTGTGGCTACGACCAGGGTATCGTCCGCGTAGCAGATGACGCGCATCCTAGGAAGGAGCGCGCCGCGGAGAACCCAGTCGTAGCCCAGGTTCCACAGCAGGGGCCCTAAAACGGACCCCTGGGGAACTCCATCAGCCTGCCGAGATACGGGGGCACTCCGAAATAATGGAGTGCATCTCGTATCACGCCGAACGGCAGGCTGTTGAAGGCGTTGGCGATGTCCAGGCTCACGGCCAACGACCGCTCGCCCCTAGCGAATGCCTCCTCCGTCTTCTCCGTCAGTAGCGAGAGGGCATCGATTGTGGAGTGCCCTGCCCTGAAACCAAACTGCACCGGCGACAGATTGGGCCCTACTTCATTAAGGTGCTGGACGAGGCGGAAAGCGATGACCCGCTCGAACAGTTCACCCACCTCATCCAGAAGCACAATTGGCCGGTAACCGCTAGCTTCACCTGAGGGTCTGCCCGCCTTCTGAAGGAGGCACAAACGCTCCTCCTTCCACAACTTCGGTAACGCGCGGATATAAGTGCAGCGTTGAAAATATCCCGAAGTTGTGCCCCCAGGTGATTCAAAGCAAGGGCAAGAACCTTGCCGGGCACTCCATCAGGCCCCGAGGCCTTTTTCTTGACCTTGAGCCGGTCAACCACAGCTGCTATCTCCTCGTCGGTGACTGGTAGGACCGGCTCACCCTCAAATCCTCGCGCGAGAGGAGATATTGTTGGAGAGGTGTGCGCTGGGGTCTCGGTTGAGATCCTCCAACATCTCCCCCCAAGCCCTGGCTTTCGCCTGGCTGATGGCCAGCTGCAATGGCTTCTTGTCGGTCTTGTAGAAGGCATACAGCCGGCCCTTCACTTCAGGGTCCCGGACGCGTTGACGTCTGGCCCGCGTAAACGCCCTACGCTACACAGGGCACTGCTCTCTCAAGAGCGCTATCTCCTCGCATCACCAGTAAACCTGTTGGCGCCGTGGAGGATTGCCCCTGACACGAGGCATGGCGGCGTTGCAAACTCTCGAAATTATGTCCCGGAACCTGCTCGCCGCCTCGTCGACCCCCGATGTTGTGAGGGTCGCGACCCATGCCGCGACTACGGCAGCCTCTTCAGCCAGCTCGCGGTTCAACTTCGTGAGGGACCACCGCGGGAAAAAGGAGTGGCTTTCCCTTCTGGGCGGCACTGCTGGGTCGCTGGAGGTGGATATTTCGAACCGGATGTATTTATGGTCCGAAATCGTCGCAACCTCACTCAGTACACGCCTTTTCTGGCCGCGCTATAGAGGGGTGGCAAACGAGAGGTCCACCACGGACCCCCCTACCTGCACACACACGTGTGGGATGTCCCCTGATTAAGCAGGGACACCCCGGAACTGGCGGCCCAGACTTCCACGGCCAGGCCCCTCACGTTGGTGGACACACTCCCCCAGAGGGTCGATCAGGCATTGAAGTCGCCCATGACGAGGACCGGGAGAGGTGCCAGCCTTCTAACCACCGGGTTAAGGTCCCGCAAAAATGCCTCAAAGTTCGCAAGACCTGTGTTGGGGGAGCAGTACACGCCTAAAATGACGATGCCCCCTCATGTTGCCACCACATAACCGAGCCCCCGCTCTTCAGTGACGAGCACGTTACGGCCCGCCACCACTATCGCCACGGAACCGTGTGTATCTCCAGCCTACTGGGGCTGAGAGGTCTGCCGGGTCGTCAGGCCCTCGATCCCCAGTTCGGGGAGCTAGATGGTCTCTTTGGCCTTTAAAAGGGCCGTTTTGTATGAGACCTCTCTTTATATGGCCTCGGGCTGCAATGTCAAAACTACAGCCGAGGACCGAGGAGGGGGTCAGTTTTGCCTTGGGCTTAGGCATCGGCGGGGCGGGGGCAGTAGATTGCGCCCTTTTTGGGCCAGCAGCAGTCTGCACCCTTTTAGGGGTGGCAGTCGGCTGTGCCGGTTTCGGCTTGGTCGCGCGGGCTGGCGGTACCAGGGTAGACTTCTTCCCCTTTCCCTTGCCCTTCCTGCTGCCGCCAACAACTTGCCACTCCTCCTCGGCGGCGTTGCCAGCAACGTTCTGGCTTGATGAACCGGAAGTGCCGGCAACAAGAGGGGCCGCCGCTAGGGCAGGCGAGGGTCCTGATGTTTTTGGGCCCTTTGGAGGCCACCGCCCGACTGAGCACGGTTTCCTGCTCAAGTTGGGCGTCGTCCATTTCCGATTCCTCACCGGAGTTGAAAACGGCGGTCACCGCATGTCGCTTTGGAAGGACACCCCTTGCGTCAAAAACCTCCTCAGACACAAGGTTGTCCTCGTAGAGCTAAGATCCTCTCCGAAAACACATGTTGCCTATACAAAAAGTAAAAAAGTCCAATTTGAAAGCCAAAAAAACAGTCGTTCAATCAAAACAAATTCAAGAAAAGCCAAAGTCGGAATGTAGGAAGTCAACGAATCCGGTATGAAAGCCAAAAGTCGTACAAATCCACAAAGAAAAACCTCACGTGAGCCTATTAGGCCCCGCTCGACCTGAAACCGGAGACACCTCGACGGCCAGAGAGCTGGGAACACCAATACACAAAAACCGCAAGGATTGCCCCAAGTGCTAGAGTTTGGTCACCAGCCTGGCACTGCGTTACCGTAACCAGGACTGGGAGAGCCAGGGGAGACGAGGACGTATCTCGCACTTAATCACAAAAATCACATGGGGCCTCCCCCCCGGGTGCACCCTAGGTTGAGGTTGTTTCATAGTTTTTTTTTTAAATCATAGTATTTATAACTTTTAGCTTGCGTTCTATAGTTGTAATTATTTAGTTTTTATATTTATAATTTATTAGTTGTTTTAAATCTCTGTTTTTGTAAGAATAATAAACTATGTATATCTAAGATTTATATTTACTAATATTATAAAGAGGAAAGATTTGTTGGTTTGTATTGAATAGGCTCCGAAACTACGGGACCGATTTTAAAAATTCTTTCACCAGTATAAAGCTTCATTATCAGGGAGTGGCATAGGCTATATTTTTTTTTTAGATAAATTTTGACGGAAAAAACCGTCTACGCGGGCGAAGCCGCTGACGGAGAGCTAGGATATAATCATATTAATATGTTCATCAACAAGGGGTTTTATTACAATCCCTTAGAACATTGTCAAGTTTTGTCAAGTTAATTCTCTAAACTGAGCGTTGGGAGCCATTTCGTAATATGATCTTTCATTTTCAGCCAGTCAGCGATTACCTGGCCTGACACTAACGCATTTTCTAGGCTAGATATATACCGTCGAAATTGCTTGATATCCTCAGTTTAGGGAATTAACTTGGCTGGATATAGGTACGCCATTGTAATAAGGCCCCTGAGGCCAACAATGTCGCTCAGGCTAATTAGATTGATCAAACAGGATGCAATTCCGACGTCCACCGCGATGGCCAGTGTTGTGTAATCTGGGTAAAGGCAGTCAGTAAGTATAGAGCTTGCTAGTTTTGCGATACTGCGCGACGCAACTCGTTGGTTGAGGATTTCATTTCATTTCATTTAAATTTAATTGTTAGCTTTTGGTACATTTTCTTTTACGTTTCCACATTAAATTGGCTATTAGCAATCACATACAAACATTTCAACGCAGTTTACGCGGACACTAGCGGCTGTCAACGCGGTAAACTCATGAGACCCACTCGTCTGTGAGCGAGGCCAGATCGGGTCTAGACTCGTGACCCCGTCATCTGTGGCGGCGACCCGATCGGGCCTCTGATATAGACGTTTTTTAGGCGCGAATTTAACCATGTTAAAATATATTCATCTCGTTCTGTCGTATGGCAATCAATAGATGATAGAACGGGCCACCTTGCAAAGCCAATAATCTGAGCGTCATAGACAAAAAAAATGCAACACGCGTTAGTCGAAATACTATAATTGTGAGGTGGACTTGTCCAGTTTTTGAGTAGTTTTCTACAGCATTTCCAGTGATCATTTCGCAGTCTCTTAAGAGAAAATACGTCGGAAATGTAAGTAATCTTGTGATAAATGCTCTAAAATAGTATGACTGCATTAATTTTCATTGAAAAAAAGTGCCTGGAGTGGTGTCGTGTTCAGCTACTAAAATTCATCTTCAATGTTTACTCATATAATAATGCTTATTACGACCCCCTTAACTCTAATTATGTAACGAAACAATGAGAGTGGCTAGAATATTTATCTGGTAAATGCGTAAGTTTTTTAGTTTTCCAGTAATCTAAGAGAAAATCCACTTACTTTACCAAGAGTCCATTTACCCCCTATCTGTGGCGGCGGCCCGATCGGGCTTCCACCTACCCCCCTCACAGGCCAGGGGTCCGAGGCCATTAGTGAGCCCACAGTCGAGTTCTCAGTATTTTCCACCGTCATCGAACTAATGTCACTGATGTAGTTCAGCAAGCTTTACTCGTAGGTGTTGGAGACATATTATCATCCCTAAGTATTTCTAGATACATACTTTGATAGATTATATACCTAAACACAGAACAAACTTAAAAATTCGTCACATGGATGGGGATCGAACCCACGACCCTCGGAGCTAAAGGCAGGATGGCTACCATTGCGCACACAGGCCAGTCAGTTAGTAGGTTTCACGGGGCCTGGCTGAAAGGGCATGCAATAATTCGCACCGCTTGATGTTAAAGATCTGCGATATGGAGCTGCGCCTGCGCCGAGGTTTGCGCGTGTGATCATGTGCGATTAAAATTTCACTTCACTTTTACTCTTTGGAAAACTCTCCCTTTTAAGAAACTGTGTCATTGTTATTGTGCTCAGGTAGGTATAGTGTACATATTAATTTTGAATTTTAGGGAATATCCACAGGTAAAATATGACACTGATCCATCGGAAGGTGTGTTTGTGGGACGCTCTCAACCTGACCTACATAATTTACTCAAATCTTAAACCTAGGAGGACCTGAACCATTTTAGTTGCTGCTGGGCGCTATAAAAACTAATAAACATATAATAAACCATGTGTCTCTGTAAAAAAATAAGAATAAGTTTAAGCCATTTATCCGCAGCCGCGCGGCTTGCTTTATGATAGTAAAAATAAAATGTCATCGCTACGTCAAGTATTCGTGAATATACAATGCGGTTACGGATTAAAATAGCATAAATGAGATTAAATAAAGCTAAATCTTAGCAAGATTAAGCGAAAACAGCTAAATGCTTGAGAGTGGAGAGTGGCTAGGTCAGCGACAAAGCGCTTCGGCAGAAGCGGTCGAGAGTGACGATACATGTGAGTACCAACATCTCTGGGACATTTTTGTGAGGTGAAAAATTCAGTAGAGCTTGAACAGCAGGGAATCCTACCCTCCGGCCAGTAAATGCCGACACTGACTTATTTCCTGTAGTTTTCTTTCATTTTATATGAACTCGCCGCACACGGTCGACGTTTGGTCACCACATGCTACACGACTCCAGCTTCTGGTGGTGGCGTTTGTGGCTGTCGCATGTGGCTCGTATGCGACCACCTTTAGGTATGCTAAGTCATAAGTCTAAAGGATAGACCCTACGACTTACGACTTATCAGGCAGGGTGGATAACAACCAACGTGCCCATGTGCATGTAAACATGATGACAATAAAAAACTTTTATTTGTAAGCTTTGTCAACGGGTTCCAGAGGGATTTTGACGTGGTCCAAAAAACCACTACGCTAGTCCATTCACAAATTTAAAGAAACTGCATCAGTAGAAAATGTGGATAAATTACCTACGCTGGGTAGATACTGAGTACCTGCCATAAATAATATCGTCAAATAGAAGATTAGATTGCGACAGTAATGCATTAGAAATCATTCATCAAACAGTAAGTCGCACAATAGCAGAGATTATTCTATCTTTACTGCACTTAGTCCTTTATAACCACTTAATCTGACTTCTCACGTTGAGGTACGTGGGTGGTTATACATACACTAGGTAAATGGCAGAATGACGTTCATACGAAGGTAAGTACTCGTAAACTCGCGCGTCCTGTAGTCGCTCGCTCTCCAACGGCCAGCTTAGATTTAATTTCATCAAGAAAAATTCGTCGTTCATCTACCGTTTCTCTTAATGTACTGGGGCGTTCACATCAACCTTTACAAAACCATTGCAAAATGGGTCTTATATCAGCAGCATAAGATGCCCTTATGTAAAGGTTGATGTGAACGCCTCTATACAATGTACCTCGCCTCGCAAACCATTTTCTACCCGCAGGATGATCGAACAAACAAAACACAATTGATAACTAAGGTAATAGGTTTTGGGGCCTGATTCTTGCATCCAATTTCTCCGAATTTGCGTTTAAATTAACACATCATTTTAGAGAAATAAGATGTTTGGTTCATACTGTAAATGTAATTCTGTAACTTTAAGAATGAGAAGGAAATTCCAAGTTAGTAAAAAGAAGATATGGAAACAAGCATTGTAAAATGCTAAAATAATCAAAAGTAATAAGAAGATAATATATTGTTCTGCAAAATGTGACGTAGCTAACTCAAATGTTTACGTACTGCCTTTTAGTGGACGCTTGAAGGAATCTTCCAAAGCTCGCCAAAGAGCTATTTTTAAAATGATGTCGAACTGATTTTTATAGATAATACCTCACTAAAACCTGATCTTTTATTTAAAATATAATTTACAAAGATTTTGATTTTAATGAAGTAAGTACTGAAGCTGGTATCACGAAGGTAAAAGTATATCCGTCAAAGAACGTAAGTCAGGTAGGGCGTGAGAATTGATAAGTAGTACCCGAAAGGGCAGAAAAGTTTCCAAGTCAAAAGCAGTGTAAGATGAGGAGATGATAGAAAAGGGTTTTAATTAATTTAATTAAGTACCTACTAGCTTTCCGCCCGCGCGCCCGCGCCTTCCCCGCGTGAACTTAATTTTTATGATACTCGCTTTTATATCTATATTTTAATTATAAATATGCAATAATAACAGTCGCCGTTAAAATTTAGATTTTAGTATAGCACCCTTTTCTCAACACTGCTTGAGATTGGTAAGTGAAGTAGTAGAATTTCTTGTTTTCTTAGCAGATAAAAGTAGTAGGCATTAGGCATACAAGGCGGACCCTGGGACCCCACACACTGGTGTGTTCAGAACCGGGATAGACCGCACGGATGATGATGATGATTAAGCATACATACGACATACAGCACTGGTTCGTAAAATAAAAATACCTACGCTATACAAATGGAAAAAGACAGGAGAAAGTGCGCAAAAAACGTAAGAAAATACTGTTAAATATGGAAAGACAAACTAGTTGAACAAGCAAATCATTATAAAGCGGTGTTTGCGTGCACTTCAGTGCCACGTATTTACAGTCAGCTTCGACAGTGTCAAGGATGAAGCTGATATAGAAAATGTGCATGTTCATGTAAGCATTCAGGAGATCCCAATTAACATTACCGTGCCTATTATGATAGGTAACATGTTCACATGTCCTGCAGTATAGCGTTAAATTATTTTATGAGATAGATTGGGCTATGAAGGAACAACGTTTACGGTTCTATGGATTACCCTAATAGGTATCAAATATCTAGATGAATTAATGAAGTAATTAATAATGTCCATAGGTGTACACGAATTAAGGTACAAAAAAGCAATTTCCGATATCACCTAATGAGAATATTCTTGGCGTAAAGAGATCCTTTGTTATAATTATATCTGCAGGCCTTCAAGGTGAGGATGGCCAGCCCAGTGATTCGTTTAAATGACTGGGCTTGTCAACCTCATATCTGGACCTCACGACCGCTTTCCATCAGGTGGAGTGAGGTCATCTTGACGGGCAATATAAAATAATAATGATAATAATAATATAATAGGTTAAGGTTTTTATAGTATTTTTATAAATCATTGTTTTATAACTTTAATTTAAGCTTAGGTTTTTTAATTGTGATTATGTATTATGTTTTTATAGTTATAATTCATAAGTTTTTTTATTGTTGTAAATCTTTGTTTTTGTAAGAATACTGTACAAATTTTATACCTAAGTTTTATGATAAATAAAGAGAATAATAATAATAATCTTCAGCGCAGAATAAACAATAAACGCACATAACTAGTTAACTAGTTTTTCCATCAAATATTTTAATTTTACACATATATAAGCGTTTGTGCCCAAAACTGCCTGTCATCACAAGCGTGTTCGGTGCGAGTGAAAAGGATCACCCAAACCAGACAAAACCAAACTTGTCAAGTGAGTAGTGAGTAACAGGTTGTCACAAATTCGGCGGTTCGTCACACGGCGTGAACCCGACGAGTTTTGCATACGGAATCAGCGCCAGTACTACCTCGTTCATATGACATTTTAAGGAACAATGTAAGTCAAGGAAATGAGAAAGAAATACTTGACTGCATATATTATACGTTAATTTAATGCAAGTTACCGTGTATTTGCATATGGATTTTATCAACAGTTTCGTCAGGGTATTCCCTGTTGATCTTTAGGAGGTATCAGTATAAAGTAAAATGCTAATTGACTGGTTTTGATATTTTGTTTTTTTATTTATGTTTTTTATTCATTTATATTGCACATAAAATAAGTTACAATTGCGGGAACCAGTGAATAGGTTATTTGGGCGTGCTACGTTTAGAAGTTGGTGCAAGAAAAGACACTCAAACACTACATGAATCAGATTACTAATCACACAGTGTGTGGTTTACTTTGTCCTGCTGACATCGCTTTTCTCTAAAATAAACAGATGATAAGTCAAATTTCCCAACGTTCCTCAAAGTTAAGTAGCCGTTACAGTATTTCTTTTTTCTGCTGTGTATCATCAGTTGCATCACATAAGGATAGCATCTGTTGGAAGCCTTCATAATTTTAATTGACGTTCGTTTGTGAATTTGAGCGGAATCCAGTTAACAAATTGACTTGTGTCTACGATGTTGTACTTGGCTTATATTTTATCTATTGGTACCTTGATCCTCAGTTCAAAATATGTCAAAATCCTCTGTGGAAATAACAACATTGTCGACATGTCAACTTACAAAAAGATTGCCTTTCATGTTGCAATATTTACTACATATTTTAACTACTCGTATTTATTGAGACACGAGGTGTAAATGGTTATCAAGTACATATTATACATCTTTATATTCACACAATAAAAGCGTCAGTTTCAAAATGAAAATTTTCAACTCGCTGACCACGCGGCTGCTTAAATGTAATTTCCTTCTTACTAAGTTAGTATGCCGAGGTAGTCGAAAATTGGTAGTGGAAATTTGGGTGGAAAAGCATAGTTCCATAATGATTAGTTTATTAAAACTGTATTCCTAATTCTAAGGTCAAAGTTAAACGGCCTCGATAAATATGTAATGTACAGTTAAGCGACTTTCAGTTCCAATGAATTTATGAGAAAGCCAGCAGTTTAAAACATTTGCGGAGTGCCACTTACTCAATAATAACACTATTCAAGGTAATTTTCTGAGCTATAGGCAATTGTTAATATCTCCCTGTGGTATTACATAACATTGGGCACCTATTTACATGGTCTATTAAACAGAAACTACGATCTTATGATGTGTGGTTTGGACTAAAACCTAGTAAAGTAATTTGTTCAGGATACGCAAAGCATTTTGTCTTTGGCCTTAGTCTCGTCTGACAACAAACGCATAACGAACAAACTCCCAATTCTGACTAGGTTCGCCTAGTGAATGACCCAAACTACTTATAACTTTTCAATTGACTCTAAGTAATTCGAACCAGAACAGATGCTGTAAAAATTATTCGTAAGAAATGAAATAGTAATGTATTTCTCGCCAAGTCTGAGCACTCGTCAAGGCTCTGTCAGAATGCCAGCGCTGTTGCATTGCAGTCTCTCGAATGCAGCGGCACCTACTAAGATTGGTCGCAACTTGAGGCAAACTTCTACATTTATCCTTAACCTTCTACCATTTCTTCTCTATTGAGCCTCGCTCGGGGTTTGGCTTTTACAATTATGACACTTAACATGCTTTTTTTGAAGTTTCAAATTCTTAACAAGTAGATAGGTATGTAGTTCCTTATTGTATCATTTAAAAATGACAGTATTATCAATAATAATGATACTGTCGAGCCGATGGTAATGTAAAGTACCTATGATTTATACCGAACGGCGCTTAATAAACGCAATTGGCAATGTGAAGGAAAGTAAAACGTGTTTAAAGTAATTTAGGTCTAAAACCGTATTAAACTTCGACAGAAGACCGGGCAGATTCCGAAACTCAACTTTTTTGCTTGATTAACGTTATTACCCGTGTGTTTGTTTGTGTTTAGTCTGGTTTTATAATAAATTAGGATGTTGACAACATCTTCTGTTAATTCCGAACATCATTCAAATAGGAATGTAGATAAAGGCGTACAAGCCTCGTGGATCATTTGCTTCGCAATTTTTACTCATCAAATTAAGAATTTCAATAATTCCCTAGGCCTAAGCTAAGACATCACTTGTATTTTACCAACTTTTATTTATTTGATTCATGTCAAATAAATAAACTTATAGATTAAGATTATGAATAAAAATTTAATCGTCAAGTTTAATCAGTAATTGGCTCCTTATTGTCTTGCTGACTGAATGTGTGACGTCACTGCGGTGCATTCACGTGCTGAGCTAAGAGACATTCAACAGCTGATGAAAAGTATCTATTGACTCAAGTGTCAAGTGCACTTTGTGTGTGGGTGGCGCGCCGTTGCGTGTAAATCGTACCTACTCAGTTCACGAAAATATTTGCAGAAAAGCCATGGGTTGTTGCCGTATGAACGCAGGGTTGTCACTGTACTCGGTAGATACAGAATCTTTTTATTTGCAAGTCATACTTGATGGTACTGTTCGAGGTCTTATAACGACCGTCTTAATGCCCTTATCTAATGGTCGTCGTGGTATTTCAATAACAACTATGCAACTTTGATATCGTTGGCATCCTATTAAAATAAAAAAAACATTTATTTGGTAAACCATCACACATTATAAAAATAAGAACCTACTACAGTACCTAAGAGGCTATTTCATAGGTACAAATTTGCATATTTTAGAACCTTATAAACATCATGTTACTTAGCAATTTACCAATAATACGAAATAAAATAAATTTATTACAAGAATAAAAATAGTAAAAAAATGTTTTAATCAAGTATTTTTTTATTAAGGTTTTATTTTATTTCGGCTAAGTAAAACGTACTTGTCGTTGATACTAATTGCGGCAGGCTAATTTAATTATGTTTTGTGAGATCTTATGATTTAATTTGTTACCTGAAAAAAATTATATATTATCCATTATATTAACACGTCTGACCGATTTCAGAAGTACTCTTACCTAATTTATTTAGGCATCCTGTCTGTTTTCTTCGGACAAAAGATTTTGCTCGCCCCTGCTACTACGCCGTAGCACTATCTAAATTTTCATAATAAGTAATATGAATGTACTTGCAAAGTACTACTTAACGTGTAAGTAACTTAAATGAAATGATTCGCGTAAATATCAAAGAATCACTGTGCACTCATTTAAAAAAATTGTAACACATAATTTTCTTACTCAATCAACATTCAACATTGGAGCTAGACTAATAAATAAAAGCATTCATTAATTAAAATTATTAATAAATAGATCCTACATTGGATTCAAACAACGACGACCACGTGGACAATAAAATTTATTTACATGTAAATTTAAATAGGTAGATACCTAAAGATTTTTTTGAGTAGGTAATTACTTTTAAATACCTCTACGCTTGGCGCAGTCAGGGTTTCTGATAGTTTCATTCAACATGACGCTGCATTCTACCTTACTATCCCATTCGGGAAAGGTCGACCCACCATACGAAACTTGTGTCAGATGATTCAGCCTAAATCACAAATCCATTAAATTTCAAATTCAACAGTAGAAGGCGGCAATTTTATGATTGATGTCAATTGATTTATAAGCCGATACACGCGAGAGAAATTTTTCAAATGATAAATACACACATCAAAAGTGTCTAGGGATCAAGCATTTTTATGCGGATTTCTTGAGATTGAGATGTGGCTTTGTAATAAATTTATGATTTTATAAATTTATATGGATCCTTTTTGGTGCATTTCATAATTTGAACTGTCAATCAAATTCGAGTAAAAGATGAAAATCAGCTGTCAATATTTTCCCTATAAAAACATACAACGCATTGAAGACATTATTAGTGCTACTGTTTCCCTACTACTGATTAAAACCAACGTTATTATGGAGCGGCGACGTCATTTAAGCAGGGAAGAAATGCTCAGAGCCGTGGGAATGATAGAAGCTGGTTCCCGGCAACGTACTGTGGCTTTAGCTCTGAATACAAGTCAGTGTTATCAGTCGACTTTGGACACGTTACCGAAGCACTGGTACCGTGGCTGAGCGCCATGGAGGACGGTATCGCTGCACCACACGGAGACAAGACCGATACATTCAAATCACAACTCGAAGAGCTCCAACAATAACCGCCATGATGTTAGCCGTGAGGCTTCATCACTCTCCAGGGAACTTAATTAGCGACCAAACAGTCAGAAACCGCTTGCATGAAGTGAACCTTCATTCCCGAAGACCGCTAAGGGTACCACCTATAGCAATGCACAATCGTAGGATTCGATATCAATGGGCTCTTGAACACAGAAATTGGGCAGAAGAACAATGGCGTTTCGTGTGCTTTTCTGATGAGTCTCGTTTTGGTATGAGACCGGATACAAGACGTATACGACACTGGAGAACCCCTGGACGCCAACAGCGATTAAAATCCTGCCAGGAAGTCCATCCTTATAGTGGTGGAACCATCATGGTATGGGCGGGTATTTGGATCGGCGGAAGAACTGAGTTGATTTGGTTCAGAGGCAACCTCAACGCTCAAATTTATGCTGAGACGATTGTATCAGACGTCATCGTTCCTCTACAAGTGCAAATCGGTCCCTTATTTCAGTTAATGCATGATAATGCACGACCGCACACCGCAAGAGTTGTAAGACAGACTCTCGCCGCAGCTAACATCAATGTCCTGCCCTGGCCCGCTCAGTCGCCAGACTTGAACCCGATTGAGCGTGCATGGGATATGCTACAGAGAAGAGCTCTGCCGAATATGGAGGGTATCCAGTCGCAAGAAGACCTTTTTTTGTTGTTGCAACGAACATGGGCGGCCATTCCACAGCGTGATTTGGATGAACTCATTTTGAGTATGCCAAACCGATGTTCTTGTGTGGTTAGTGTTCGCGGTAGAAACACGGATTATTAATTGTTTAAGTTACCCAATAAAATTTTAAAGAAAACTGTTTTTCAGTCTTTTTTTCGAACTTTAATGTTAGTGGTTCAAATGTCAAAAATCCCTTTATTAGGAAAATGGCAAATTTCTTTATTAATGCAAAGGTTACTTGGTTTATCGTTACTGTAGACAAACGAAAACACTTTATTTGATGAATCCTTAAAGAAAATTTTAATTAATATCAATCAGGAGAAAAGTTATTGCAAAAATATATGTTGATCCCTAGACACTTTTGATGTGTGTAGTTTTATCTTCGATTCGCTCATGATGTTGCTGCGTGATTCTCTTCTACGGGACGTGTAGACCCAAGGTCAACTGTTTGTCATTAAGGGCACTCCTGATCTCAATTGGTTAAGTGGATGCCGGTTAATAGGTTTACCTAACTAGTTGCACGTCGAGCTACAGTGAGCTATTCCCTGAAAAATTTTCAAAATGATTCCTTTGGCAGCCAAGAAATCCGACGAATTGAGAGTTCTCAATTCTCTCTCATTATTTTTTTTTTCCTTGGAGTCGGTTAATTAGACACAAAAACTATATTGATAGAGCAGAAGCAATACAAACGTGAAAATTATGTTCGGTTGATTGAACACATCAATGATAAAAGTATTTATTCTTATGGCAGGACACGTCAGTTTAGGGTTTTTTTAGGGTGCCGTTTCATCACGCGCGCCGTCACATTGCCCCCCCCCCCCCCCCTATCCCGCTCGCGTTCCATGCGCGGGGTCGCGGGGGAGGGCAAACCCGCGTGCGTAATAAATCTCGCATCTTGTTATGCACACCCTTAGTGGAACTTTCAACCGAATGAAGTCGTGGACAGAAGGTACTCCGGATTATTGAGGCTCACTGGACTTCTCCAGTATAATAAAAATAGTTAACGCCTTCACGGTGTTTAGATACATTTTACCTAGACACTTAATACCTATTAGGCAGAGTATACCTGCCTGCTAGCGTAACATGTGTATTGAATAAGCGCTGAACGTAGTAAATTAGTAATTAATACATCAATAAATAATAACTCATATAATAATCAGTAGGTAATTGTAGGGCTCAAGATACTGTCAGTTCATTCTTATCCGAGTTATCTTAGTGCATGGCAGGTACAGGTGAAATGAAAGAGTGGAAATCATGTTGTAAATGTAGACATAATGCTTAAAAGGTTCAAAACATTATCTTTCCAATATCACGGACACATTCTATTACTATTCCTGAAAATTATCGATTTCGTAATCGATCTCTTAAAACCTCTTCCTATTTGACATGAGCAAAAGAGTTTATTTACAAAGTTTGGATAATTAATTAAGTATATGGTAAACACGAGGATGACATGTGCCTCTAATTTTTCAAATTGAACCTATCGTTATAAACGCATTAGTTTAATTGCTGTTGATGAACGATTTCATTTCATACCCCCCGCCAAATTTGAATGGGTAAATAAAATAATACTTAAATAAATAAACATCTTTAAATAATACGCTCAGGAACTCCAGTTATGAGGAATCAGTCAGCTCAGCTTATGCACACATACACATAGATAAGTACATACATATCGGTCAAAACCGTAGCCCTCCTTCAACCGGTTACCAAGCGAGCGAATGCCTGTTCTATCCCCTCTCTCTCTCAAACTCTCTTTGTGTAAAAAGAGATACAAAGTAAATTTCATAGAATTGGGATAGAATGAGCATTCGCTCGCTTGGTGTAAACGCACCGTAATGCTTCGCGCCAGACAATGCACCACTTGTTTCGAAGTAGATAAAGATATAAATATCCCTGTGTTACGTTACGAGGTACTTACCAGCAAGGAATTAATCCAGGGGCGTGTCCTAGCACACCCAGACACGAGCAAATTTAGAAAAGATCGTTTCCTGAATCCGACTTGACCGGGGATCGAACCCGGGACACCACGCAAGTCAAGGCGAGAAACCGTGCTTAATACAGCGCACTACGCCAATCGTGTCGTCAAAATAAGCGAGCTGGTTAACTTGACTAACCACCTTTTTGTGATAATTTAGGGATATCATTCTCCTACCTCCACCTAAAACCCTAAGAGCATTATTGAAACACTACTCTTAGGTCAACGTCGAATTTGTGTTTAGCGATGGTTAACATTCATTTTACGTCGTGTAATTTCTGTGAGTAACTTTTTAATACTGCTTAGAGTTCCGGGGTTGGTCAACCGGAAAAGTTTATAAAAAAATCTTGAAAATCTGTACTATGGTGTTTTCAACATATTTGTACTTACCTTTTTTTTTTTATACCACGTCGGTGACAATCAAGCATGCGGACCACCTGATGGTAAGCAGTTACCGCATTCTATGGACACGTGCAACGCCAGGGGTAGCACTCGCGCGTTGTCGACCCTGCAAAAACCTTTTCAAACCCCTCTTGAAGAACTCCATACTATAACTCATCGGGACAACCTCGGCAGGGAGGGCAAATTTAAGTTATTTATAGTTAAGTAGTTAATATTTTCGACTTATGATTTCATTAATAATATTTGCTATTGTCAATAAGAATTGACTTATCACGGTCTTTAGAAAACACATAAGTTTACTGATGCGGCCCTACTATGGCAACTAATCTCGAAATTGAAACTCGACTTCAAATAATACTTTCCACCGCCCCATCTCCCTCCCTTGGGTGTCGTAAGACGCGACTAAGGGAGCCCTAGCAGCCAGTGGGAGACATATTATGTCGGCCGGTTGATGTTACCACCATGCAGTTGCGTAAAACCCGCCAAGTGACTCTGACCTATCTCGGTCAGGTCGCGTTCCGGGACCAGCACTGCACTAACCGGGGCCATGGCAGGCCTTCAAAGTGAGTATGGCCAGTTCAGTAATTGCTTTGCATTATTGTGCTTGTCATCCTCATATCTGGACCTCTACCTCTCGACTGCTTTCCATCAGGTGGAGTGAGAACATCTTGACGGGCACTATGAAAAAAAGTTAAGTATACGCGATTATTGAAATGAAACGTTTTGTCGTTCATTAAACAGATCCTCAAGCATCATAATGTTTTTGCGCCGTGTGAAGTTACGTACGATGTTTGGTGAAACATAAAAAACACTAAGTACGAGTATATCAGTAATGTAGTTATTGAAAGCAATAAACACTCTGTAAATTATCTTTTGTAATTTAGAAAATGAGGGTAGGCATGCCGCATAGAAGATTGAGGGTACATTACATTTCTAATAGACATTTTGATTAAACCAAGACACACTTGAATTCAATTTAGTTTACTGTGCTGCACGGCGTCTTGCGCAGTAGGTTGCAAAAACGCGCTAACAACGATAATGCACTCGTTGCAAGTGATAATTCGTAGTAGGGCCGTACCTACGGCGAGCGTGCGGTCTGCCGGCCGCGGCAGGTCGCGTGCCTTAAAAACAAGGCAGCCCATTGTACCGTGACAGTCGACTAAACCTTCGCGGGTGAAACACATGCCTCATCTGTCGCTGCCGGCATGACGATCTGACGCGCCGCCGCGACTCGGTCACAAACCTAATGCTCCTCACACCGATAAAAAACATAGGCCAGAAATAAAAGAAAAAAACACCAGTGCTAAAGTGAAATTCTAGAGAAGCGCGCGCTTTTTGACACTTGTATTTTTTTAAGTTCCTGAACTGTTTGCAGTGAAAATGGGTCTGAAGCCTGACGATGACAAACGGCCTAGCAAGCTTGCCATCATGGATGAGGATGTTTCGGACACACCACGTGAGTATTTTTGTTTTCTTCGTTATGAATATTGAGTTTTAATATAAACAATTAGTGTAGGCAATTGAACAAATGCTCTAATGAGTGGTGTTGTGATGGATCAAAGTTTTAGGCAGGGATAGTGTATTGTTAATGTAAACACGATTTTGGTAATTTTTAAAATAAGAAATAGCAGATTTGCCTTTTTGTAACAAGTTAACAAAACTCAAAAATACTACTACATCTCAACACTAAAAATAACAGAACTAGATGTTTGTTTGTGCGTAATAAATAAAGACGTTATTTATAATGTAAGTTTCAGAATAGCAATTTTGTATAATGTTCCGGGGATATTTGGCAGGTGCAACAATAGAAAATAAAACTACTGATTTAAGTTACATAACAACGATTTGGCCAACTTAATTAGGATTTTGACTGGCTCATTAAAAAACTTTCTTTTACGACTATTTACATTTTACCTTCTAAGCATTTCACTTACACTTGTGTGTTGTGCCTTATTTGAATTTCGTAATGCGTAAAAATACTGGTCTTATTGTTGCCATGGTAAAATATTTTTATGCAACATATTTTATTTTAAAAATCAGGCGGTTTATGAAGCATAGTGAAAAAAACCTAATGTATGTGTTACTTACATATATAGAAATAGAGATAAATACTTTATTGCACAAATAAAAAAAATACATTATTTTTTCAATACAAATACTTGCACAATTTAGGCGTCCTTATCGCTACAGAGCGATATTTTATAATTATTATTACACATATTATTCGAATCATATTTATTGCTCGACACTTACTAATAACGGATAATTTATAAAGCATTCACCACACGCATTTCGTTAATGTGTTTGAATGCTAGGAGTGAGCACTTGTAATAAAATAAATACAGTCTTCTAAATCTATCGCAAATACAATAAAAGTACCTCCCTGTAAAATAAACGCGACACGTTGTATCTTAGCACAAGTTTGCGCAAGTGATTAAAATTAAAACCTTACTTTAACGTCTCGACTTTTCCTACTCATGTTATCAATTACATAATATAGGGGTTCATTTTAATAAATTAACATCTATGCGAATTTGAAAAACATCGACGTTGCGACGACGACAATTCAAAGGTTGCATTTTGACAACTCCTAAGGTTTTTGGGTTTTTGTTATTATACTTGACAACGAAAGAGCTATGTAATGGTCACATACAGGTTTAAAGAGATTGTGAGTTTCAGAGAAAATAATAGTTTGCTAAATTTACACGGAAAGTCTTGCAAACTTCTTAAATTATCTGCTAGACAAGACGATAATTTGTAGGATTGTAGGAATCCGTAACTTTCATATTTTTGCAGAAGTATTTCGCTCTGTCAGCTGTTGTGCCAAGATGAAAGTCACTAACAAAAAAAATATTTTTAGAGTAAATAGTTATTTTCAAAAGTAGTTGTTACTTTAGTACACCAACGCAGCTAAAAAAGAGTTAGTAGAATCAGTAGACTTAACTAAAATCAAGTATTTTTTAAGATATGAACTAAGTTCGTACGTATTACGATCGTGTACCTGCTAATGACGTATAGGCCAGTGCCACAGATCAAATAACCAATCATAGCACCTTTGTCACGCTCCCCGCAACCCCTGCCTTCCTCAATTTCTGGTGACTTTGGAACAATACAAAACTCTCAACATGCGGAATCTATTGGGGGTGATCTGTGGCCAGTGCAGAGTGCTAAATGAAAACGGCAATCCATCAAGGGATCATACGTATTCCTGACTGGTAGACAATTAACTTGATTTACTTAAAAGGGCTCATACAACCATTTGTAATGACAACGAGGAACTGAACTGATTTCTCAGCTAAGCAACGTTGCTTGGATCGTTTGTTAGTGAGGTGGATAAAATCTTAATCCCTAAAACTTAAAAATTCCACCAATTCCAAAAGAGACGGCAACTTCAAAACAAACTCTAAGTATAGGTTTTTTCAAAAAGATTTTGATAATAAAATATTTATAACACCATATTATACAGAAATAGAGACGTGTTGTCACGTCATGTGTGTTGAATCCATTTTGTATTTCAGCATGAAACAGCCTGCAGTAAAAGTCGTAACATACTTTTCTAACAAAACCATGTTAATTTTTATGGTTATTGTGGGGTATCGTATGTACAATGCAGCGCAACTTTCAAGATTTGATGTTTTGCTCATTTCGAACTAAGGATTGTTCCTTTCAGTAATTAAATAAATAATTTAAAAAACTAATCGATGTATTCATATGGGTAATCATTAGGCAATAAATAAGTGAATTCAATATAAATAAATAAATAAATAAATAATAAATAAATAAATATGCGCCAGACAACACACCTCTTGTAATGGTCTCGAAGTAGGGATTATTATATCCCTGTGTTACGAGGTACCACACAAGGAAATAAGCTAGGGGCGTCTCCTAGCACACCCAGACCCGAGTCAATTCAGAAAAGATCGTTTCCTGAATTGACCCGACCGGGAATCGAACCCGGGACACTACGGAAGTCGAGGCGAGAAACCGTGCTACAGCACACTATGCCAATCGTGTCGTCAATACAGAATAATACCGTGCATGTGATAAATATTTTATCCGCGACGTCGCTGGGATTCGAATTGATCTCTTCACGCTGTTGTCATCTGAAACTAATAATAATATTATCCAATCGTCGCATGAATCTTGAGTTTGTATTAAAAAATACCGAACGCGAAAGAAAAGAGTCAGCCTAAGGTTAGTACTTTTTCTGACAAAAAAAAACAAACCACGAGACCTATTGGTGACTTAAAACATGCACGCATGTCGCACATACTAACAAGCTACGAGTAAGTTAATGATGTATTACGTGAAATAGATTTGGGGTACACACATGATCGTAAAATAAAATTAATAAAATATCGCTTATATTTGCTTGCTACGGATAAGCCAGACAATCCTCACGCAATGACCAAATGAGATGGTCATGGAACTTATAAGTAGCGGTTGTTACAACTCAAAACATTTTCCGAGAACTAGTTAATACGAAAGATTGTAATATTTAAAATTCCAAATTCGGCCAATAACTAACAAAAGAAAAACGGTACATTGAAGTTCGAATAATGGCAGCGAATCAGCTACTTAAAATTATAAGACGGCATAGCCTTTACATTCTCTCCTATTTTTAAGTTCCAGAACTGGCTTAACCTGTTATTAAATTCGCCGTGAGCAAAAATAAAAATAACTATTCTGCTCTACAGAAATAAATCTATTACGTAAAAATATACGTAAATCAAGTAATCTGAATAATTGATTCAGATGAATCGTCTGCAGAAACGTAGGTATAATAATGACAGCATTATGTAAAAGCACACCTACTATAAATTTAAAACTGAATTATGGAAACCATATTTTATGTTTAATGATACTGAGTATCAATATAAAGATAGTAAGAACCAAAAGAAAAAACAGCAAGTACACTCACAAAATGCCGAACTTTGGTATGCTAATGTTTTAAGGTTTGAGTACCTGGCTGGTACGGTCGGCAATAGAAGTACGTAGCTAAGAATAGATTATTACTTGTCTCAACTTTCCCTTTTATCATTTCCCATAAAATTTCTACGACAACTTACTTGAACTAAGCTAATATGACAAGTTAAGCTACTTACGAGTATGTACCATTCTTGCTGTTATTATTGTTTTTTAAAATGTATCTAGAATTTACTCGATGCCTAACTGTAGATATACTTCACCGTAACCCCACAGTAACCCTATGGACTTCTCACTGACTGTGTTTTGGCGATCAAAGCAAGGGTTTGTGATCTTCAACAACCCGCATTTGACAAGCGTAGTGATTAAGCCCATACCCATCAATTATAGCGATGACTTGATTTCTATGATGAGGCCTTTTGCCCAGTAGTGGGACAGTAAACTTATTTTCAATCGTCATGGTAATGTCAGTTTCGACTAAAGAGTGTGCTAAAAAGTAGGTTATTAGAAGTCAGTTCATTCTCAAACGAGCACCTTCGCCTTCGCGATTTATTATTTTACGACTACCTGTACGTGTTTACATGAAATGATTGTGTAAACAGGTGTTTTGGAATTCTCTGTAATAATAACTACAACTACCTACGAACAATATTCTACAAATTGTGTTTGTGAATGTACATTGTACACTCGACCGCAATTCGTATAGCAGCGCAAAATTGCCTTTAAGGTGTTGGTTTAAGGTGGAATAACTTAGTTGACAAGCTTCGGCAGTCGTTGTACAAATTGAGACGCGTAGCGGGCATAGTGTGTTTGCTAGGCTTGAAGTAAATATTGGTAAATTTTTCCATGTAATATTTAAATAAAAAATATTGACTTCAAAAGTTTTGTTTGGAGAGGTTCCCAGAAACCTATTAAATTAGTCTTATCATTATTTTAACAGGTCAGATGTTGGCCATATAAGCTTTATAATATATTAGATCATCAACTGATATAAAATATCATTAGATTTGATGATCAATATGTATTTGTAGGAACTTAGTAGTATGCTACGTAGTGCTACGACGATAGTTTTAATCTTCAAATTGCTTGTGAAATAGTAATACAATAACACAATTTTGTGAGACTTCAAGAAATTTTCAGCTCGGTTTGGGCTAAATAGGAAAGTTTCTATGTTAAAGGTAACCCTTAACTAGGCACCGGTACATTATAGCTTACATTTTTGAACCCTAATCCTATCAAATAAAGCTGAAGACCAATGAAAAAAAGCTAATTGACATGACACATCTCTGTCATCTCTGAACACGACTGCAGTAATTTAGTGGTACCGTCGGTTTGGGAAAAAACTAAATCACTTATAAAATCCGTCAAATTTAACACTGTATGGAAAAATATACCCTACCAAGGTCAAATAATCTTCCCACCTGCGCACGCGCTGCAGTTACGAAACGTAATTACTCGATATGTCGCTCGACGTCAACAATCGAATCGATAACGCTTGCGAAACGATCTCTTGTCGTTCATATTTGATTATTTTTCAATAGATACCTGGAAAATGCATGTCAAGGATGTGTTTAGGTGTAGAAAGCGGACGTGACTATGTCGCGCACGTAAGTGATCAATCATTGCATTGACTTAGAATTGCTAATTAGTAATGAGAAGTTTAATCATTTATTTAACTTGTCCCTTTTATTTCTCAAGTATAATAACTTGTCAACAACAACTTAAGGCTCTTTAAAAAAGGTCTGAAGAAGGGTACTGAATCCATTTACTGTGGTAATCACGCAGCGCGGCCCTTAGTATGCTACTTAGCTTTAACTGTCATTTTCTCTTCACTGATAAATTGTTTGACATCCTAAAACTGTTCCTAACTTTGATCCACTAGGGCTCAGAATTAAGCAACCACTATGGTTCCCAATTATGCAAACAATTCTAATTAAAGACCTTCCTTACGACCTCATCAACACTTTAACTATTGTTGGATACTATGATTAAAGGATCGATTGCATTTTCCCCGCGGACCGCACGGCGGAAGGAGGCGCTTGCGCAGACCAATGTGGTAACTTCTCCTTGATGTCAGATAGACCGACGAGGTTATAAATAGTACCGTAGAAGGTACGCTTTTTACTTTGATATCATTTGTTTAATGCCGGAAAATTATTATATCAGCCCTATTAATATGGTTTGGTCTTACCTGATTATTAGTAGGTATTCAACTGAAAGATTTCCAAAAGCTATGAAAACAAGTCTTCGTGTATATTATTATAGTAGTTTAAAAAGTGTTCTGTTGAACCTGCAATCTGAAAGTATGCTGGGTAATCGCGTCTAGTTTCCTTACAAATCATGAAAACATGTTTGTTTGAAAGGCAATCTAGTATTTTAATATTATTGCTTATCTTATTTACATTTATTTATGATTATGATTGTATGTGAGAAAATAAAACAAAGACCAAAACCGCAAAATAGTCGTGCGGGAAATACAACAGGAATGTAAATTGAACATGGAATTCTAATGCACTTCTTACCGAGCCCTTGACATCGCATCACAGCCAGATTGTATCATTGTTATGCTTGAAGCAGATGCGTGCAGACTCCTCGTGTAGATTATTTTGAAAACGCACACTTTAAATTCAGTAGGCACATTCGGCCTATTAATTGGCATTAAGTAGGCACACCCAGACTAGCAGTTGGAAAATGACTTATATTGCGTTGGTTAATGGTACTTCTGTCAAAGAGTGTAGGTAAGATATGGCGGTCTGTAGGCTGAAGAATCTGGAGGACGATACATATTGCGCCGCTCAGCTCAGGGTATCATCAGGTCCACTTGTTTCAATCACTGAAAGCATGATTGATTGGTGGTAGTTCCGCCTTCATCTTTTTACATATGGGCATTAGTATAGCACATTTGCGATTCTTCCTTCCGTTGGTGAATCACAAATATTGCTGAATATTTATGAAGAACAGCCGAGAAGGAAAATTTGCTGCCTCTGAATTTACAAATTGGGTATCTTCAAGACAAGCATGAAGAAGAATAAACGGCTACATCGTCCCTAATCACCTGTTCAGTGATCAAATGAACTTCTAGTCATAAATTGAAGATTTCTACGCTGATTTATTCGTGTTAACACAAAATTGTAATATTCAAAGGAGGATGCTTAGGATCTTTTTAACCTGCTAAGGTCTGTACATGCTCATGGCCTCATGGCCATGGCATTCAATATATTTTGATACATTGTTGACAGTCCAGTCTGCATACTATCGCGCAGTTTGAGACAATCTCAGAGACTTATCCTTAAGTAAATAAAACCAAAAGTGTATATTTTATTAAGCAAGTGGCCTTGCCTCGCGCAATAAAAGTTGAGCTGTAACAACAGCTGTCAATATTTACAGAACATTATTTGTATATTTTAAATTTATTAAATATTTAGTGTCACTGCCCAAACAGAAAGTAGGTCACCCGAAAAATCGATCCAATAGAAGTGAACGAATCCATTAATTTACAAGTGTCATTAGACTCCTTGATACTTCAAGGTCTAAAACGTTGTTTGCTAACCCAACTTTGAGTGTGTAGGTAATAGGGTCATCCAGGTAGGTAGACAGTCCATATTCTTGCTTGCTACGAACGCGACACACATTCTGCGCTTATCCCCTTAACGTTAATCCTTTTATGCATCTTCGACCTGACCTTTTTCAACGGCATCTTGAAGTTGTCCGAGGAATGTTCGTCAAGGTAATTTAAGTCGACATAATCCTACTTCATTGCCAAGAATGACACCAATTTTCAAACTTTAGTAGGTAGTTATGTAGCTGTTCAATTCTTACTTTCATCGGTTATCGCTGTACTAAATTAAGTTACCTCTGCCTCGTGTACTGATTTAAGGTCAGTATTATGATTATTTCATAATATTTTCTTTATCAGATCGTTGCTCTCGTTCACTTCCCATGAATCTTGCTTATGTAATCGTAAGGTATTGTATAATCTCAAGTGATTGGATTTGAGAGTTGCCTTCAGTTTCTTTACTAACCCCAATTGCTTGTGAATTATGATCTTTAATGCTAACGACATAGGAATTCAGGATGAATTGTTTAAGATATAAATTAGTTGATGGTTAAAGTGGAGCGGATGTTCTGAAGCAGTAGAACGACTGTGTAATGAAATAACAAAGGTAGCCTACTTCATCTCGTGTTGCAATCAGCTTTTGATTTTAATATTTCAAATTATCACTGCTTAGAATAATAACGTATCTATAGAAGGATAGTCTTCATTCAACCGCCCCGTCAAATATGAAGCACTAATCCGATCCACACATGCGTGACTATTACTCGCTTACGTGCGGCGCGCTTTGACATTGACCATTGCGGAGCTGTAATGGACACTGCAAAGCGGTCCGTTTGGAGCCATTTATGGCGCCAATTAAGGTACTCCAAAATGAGCGCGCGGACTTGGTTTCTATATGCAATTATTCTAAGTATCACTGATTTTGTCAAAGTTATTAGAGAACGTTGTGTGTGATTGACTCTTTTTAACCCTTCGTGCGCTTCATGTATGATTCTCATAACAATGAAATTCTTCAGCTAACGACTTCCTTCGCCCGTAGTGCCATCAGAGAGCGGTATGCTCAAATAGGCTTAATTAATTAAAATTAGCACTAAAAGATTATCAAACTATTAATGCTTAGGTTATTTATTTATATAGGTAACTGCCGATCACTGATTTAAAAAGCGTACAATTTAAAAAAAAGTTGAAGATTCATGCCGTTGTTATAACTGTAAAGATGACTTGATTTCACTAATAAAAATCAACAGGGCGAAAGTATAGCTTTGAGAGTTAATTAATTCTATATGCAAACTTTAATAAACATTACGTTCCTTGTCTGAAGATAACAGATTCAATTGTTATTCTAAGTTTGATGCTATTTAATCCCATTTATTAATTAACCTTCCGTCTGTCTACGCGGTAGTGGCCTCATTACATTGCAGATATAAATATGCTGTTTTAATCCTCAAAGGAAACAATCCTTGTGTCACATACCTCAGTAATGAAATGTTTTTGAATGCCAAAGCAATAAACTGAAAAATTATCAGACATTTTTTTTATATTGCTTGTCAAAATGACCTCACTCCACCTGATGGAAACCGGTCGTGAGGACGAGATATGAGGCTGACAAGCCCAGTCATTCATACGAATCACTGGGCTGGCCATCCTCACCTTGAAGGCCGGCAGAAATGCCTTTTGAAGAACCTGCTGCCCCGCTTGAAGAACCTGCGACTATAAGAGGAAGGAAACACTTGTGCTGGAAGAGCGTTCCACATCTGGATGGTACGACAAAGAAACGAGTCACCGAACCTTTGAGTTCGGGCCAACAAATGTTGAATTGTGTGTGGATGACGCCGTAGATGATTTGAAGGCTAACTTCTTCAATAGTTGCAGATGACTGGCTTAACGCAAATTTTTCTGCACAAAAACAGTTGATTATCATTAATAAACGTATTTTCTTAAACCGTCACTGATTTGATTAGTCAAAGATTCATTATAAAACTTAACATTATAAATCATGATTAGTTATTTACTTTTAAAAAATCCTTAGTATTTATTATGCAAATGCTTGTCCCTTCGTTTTTATAATATTTATAGTATTTTATACCCGTTCTTTGCAATCGTGCCTGACTGGCAAAAAAAACCTTTCATTTAGTTAGCTTAACTAGTAAGGCCAAAATATGTCCATCGAAATCAACTAATGTGTCGGAGTTTGTGTTTCAAATAAAGACACATATAATAAGATACATGGAAAATAGGTAGGTCATTCAGAGAGGTTCTAGGTTCCATATTCTTTCTAGTAGGTATAGGTAAAAAAACACATACCTACTAATAAAATAGTGTACACATTATTTAGATTATTCATAGCTTATTTTTTTTATAAGTCTTTGTACAGAAGACTAGAAAACTAATCTCTTCTTAGCTTCATCCTATCGAAGTGTCGATTTTGCGATAAGCTGACAAGTCTATGTGCTGATTTTTATAAGATTAGAGATTTTAGCGATTTTGCATAAACGATCTTTTTTTATCGGGCGCTTGATAGGGAGAGAAAGACGTCGGCAAGTGTTATTGATGATCCTTGTTTGATCTTGATGAAAAGAGCAATCAAAGTATTCGAGTGTTATAAAATTCTCAACTAGTTAAGTAAAACTTGATCATATATTTTTAAAACTAGTTTTAAATAGCAAAAATTCAATGCACGTTATTAGTAAACGGGACCATTTATATTGCTCTATCGGTTGGCATTGAATCCTACATTTAAGACAGGCATAATAACAATCACTTGTTATTAAATCCTAATTTTGGCGAATGGTTTAGTGCCTTTGTAGACACGTAGGGATAAGTGTATGAGAATCTAAATAATATATTTTTTTTTTATTATACATCAAGTGTGCAAGGTTTGTGTTGTAGGCATTGTTAGCATAAGCAACGATGAGAACACTGAATATGCGCATGTGCATATTTAAATAAATAATAAAACACACAAAGAAATATTATTATGACCGAGAAATATTATGAGAATTAAAAGGATTTAGCTCTATTGTTAAACGGCGAGTTTAAACAGATGGTCTAGCGCCGTTATTACTGATCACTTGCTATACTGATCTGTGGATATTGATTTAAAGAGGCATTGAAGTAGGTAAATTACTGGTCCTTACGAGGGGTGTTCAATAAAAAGTAATAATGGCATATAAACTCCTTGAACCACAAAAAAGTTAATACTGGCAGGTAAAGCCCAGACATTTGATAAAATGATAAAATAAAAATTATTGATTTTCTTTTCTTATTTTAAAAATAGAAGTCATTTGTTTTCGTCGTGTCGGAGCGTGGTACGGAAAATGGATAAAATTGAAATTCGCGCCGTAATAAAATATCTCTGCCTGAAAAAAAATACTACTGAGCAAGTAAATCTAGACTTGAAACTCTTGAAAGGAACATTAGGGGTTAATGATCCTCCTTATTCTACGGTTGCGTGGTGGTGTGCCGAGTATAAGAGAGGAAGAACTTTAACTAAAGACGACCCGCGCGCGGGATGCCCTACTACGACGGCAGTTACCGAACAAATGCTAAAAAAAGTTGAAACAATTGTATTGGCAGATCGTCGTGTTACTGTTCGTTTTGTTGCTGAAGAACTAAAGATTTCGATAGGAAGTATCCATAGTATTATAACTACATGAACATTTGGTCATGAAAAAATTATCAGCGCGCTGGGTGCCTAGAAATCTTACAGACAAGTATAAACAAACAAGACTGCGGATTTCTCAAATTAATTTGAAATTGTTACCACCAGATCCTGACTGATTTTTGGCTCGCTTCGTAACTATGGGTGAAACATGGCTCCACCATTATGATCCTGAAACGAAACAACAGTCCATGACTTGCAAGAGGCCGTCATCTCCAACGCCTAAGAAGTTTAAGGCAATTCCACCCGCCGGTAAGATATGGGCTCTCTTTTCTGGGACCGCCAGGGGGTGATAATGATTGAATACCCCTATCATGAAGCCACTACGGGGCCTGTAGAAACTGTAAAAACTGCGTCAGGAACTACATGAAAATCGCTGCGGCAAACTTACTAAAGTTGTGTTGTTTCACCAAGATAACGCCCCCGCACACAAGTCCCGAGTTGCGATGACTGCTATCCAAGATGCTGGATTTGAATTGATGGAAAATCCTCCATACTCACCTGACCTTGCGCCTAGTGATTTCTACCTGTTCCCTCGGTTATAAAAACAACTGAGAGATCACAAATATGGCCATTGTCGCTTATGATCGTTGTTGTCGCATTGTTGATCAAGATGAAGATTTTTTCAAGAAGGGAATCTTAGGATTAGAAAAACGATATACGTGTACCAAGTGTTTAAACCATAAAGGTAAATAAAATAACAATAAATAATATATAACTGCTTCATACTCATTATCACTTTTATTGAATACCCCTAGTACTACCGCTGAGAGATACTTGTGATTATATAATACAATATACTCGTATATAGATTTTCCGTTGCGTACGATATCGTGGTTTTAATTCTCAGCTAGAGAAAAAAAAGTTGTAGTTAAAGTATACATTTCTCGATGTTCTGTTTTAATTAAGTTCTCTGTTTCCCCTGGAATAAAAGTAACCACACTCTTTGATGATAACCCAGCGAACGGGTGGAACTCGCAATGGTGAGGGAAGTGTATAGTAAAATAGATATAATCACAAAGGAAATTGCATTAGCATCATTTCTATTACTCAGTTAGCTTTATTTATTCTCATGCTAATGTTTCCTGACGGCTATTAAAGACTGACAGATCTCATCTTCCTTGTGAGTCAAAGTACTTGCTACGCATTACACATATTTTCCTCCGGACTGTATCCGTATTTCCGGATGTGACTCTTTTATTTGCGGTACGCTAGCGTTGACCTCTACAATGAATGATACTGAGGGCTTAGTGCGAGGTTTACTTGAGCTCACCTAACGAGTGCCTATCACGAGTTTGCCTCACGTAAACTACGATAGTTAAATACAGCAACTTGTATGCCATGTTTAAAATAAATATTAACCAGAGGCGCTGCACTGCACCAAAATCCCTTACTAGAACTTTAATACAGCCGCTAGGGAATATCGTCGGCATAAACTCTGGTTGGGGTCATGATCATCATCCGTGCGGTCTATCCCGGTTGCGAACGCACACTGGTGTGTGGGGTCCCAGGGTCCGCCTTTCTTATTTTCTTGGCCCACTTCGCCCGGCCTTGTGCATCCTCAGTGGTGAGTCTGTTGGCACGCAGCCACCGCTTCTTGGGTCGACCTCTTCTACCGGTACCTGGGGGCGGCATGGCCAGACATTAGTTGTCCACTTAGTTTGCCGATCTCCGTGAGACATGACCATACCAAAGAAGGCCGCAGGATGGCTTGTCTGCGATGTCACGAACACGAAGGCTGCCGCTGATGTGGGTGTTACGCACGCGGTCTTTGCGTGAGACTCCACGCATCCACCGCAGCATCTTCATTCCCGTGACGCGCAGCTCCTGCTTGTGTCGCTCTAGTAACGGCCATGTTTATTGAAATTATGAAATTGAAAAAGATAAAAATGCGGTTTTTTCCCTGAACTTTTCAGGCCGTTTTTAAAAAAAGTTACCAAAAATTATTCATCCAAGTCTTCTTTAAAAACTTTACTACACTCTTTACTAATTACAATGCACATTTCAATGAGTTTCTTCAATGGCATCATGCTTAAATATCCATTAAAATTGACAAAAGTGTAAAATTCTAGTAAACTGTGCATCAACTAAAACTTGATTATAAGTAAACTAAAAACATCATAATGAAAAAAAAGCCAGAAAATGCTTTAAAAATGATCATTTTAATGCTCAATACAGATCGTCGGAACAAAAAAAAATTAAGGCTGTAAATGCGTTTATTTAGAAAGATGACTTTTTTGTGAAAAAAAATATTTTTTTAAACGACGTCAAATCTATGTGAATCTAAAAAGTCGCCATTTTGAACACTTACTGTAACATTTTTTTTATCAATAAATCCATTAGGTCAACTTGTAATCAAGTTTTAGTTGATACACTGTTACTTGAATTTTACACTTCTGACACTTTGAATGAAAATTTAGGTATGATGCCGTTGAAGTTACTCATTGAAATTTACATGGTAAATAGTTAAGAGTATAGTGTAGTTTAAAAAAGATTTGGATGAAAAATTTGAGGTACCTTTTTTTTAAAAGGGCTTCAAAGTTCAGGTAAAACAGCATTTCTAACTTTTTTAATTTCATTTTTTTTTCAGAGTTATGATAAGCGTTATGGATGTAAATTCTTCAGAACCATATAGCGCTATTATTCATCTAATAAAGAAAAAAATCAAGCATTTATTTCAACAGATCACGCTACAGCCCAAGTAACATTTTACTCCATTTAAGAGTACACATTTAGTTCACAGGTGAACTTGAAGCATTATTATAGTTCACTCGTGATGTATAAGCTGCATTATTGCGATTAATAACACCTATACCTGTATAAGGGACTTATAGGAGTGTAGAGTTATACTTTTATACGATTGTTGGTGTTATAATACTCTAACAACTATCCTTTAGTCAGCCGTCTCGCTAAGAGAATTAGAGGAGGGTAGAGATACGGCAAACGCTGTTTAACGGCCTACTTGTACGATGTTATAGAGCTATCATTTTAATAGAACACACGTGGTCATTTATAAAGCTAAAGGCTGTTATGTTTACTTGTTTTAGACTGTTATACAGGTAGTAGCTGTAGTAAAACTTGTTTGTGATCATTAAAATAACCTTTTTTTACTACTGTACAGAAGTGTTTAAATGGTTCGCATGTGCACTGTAGGCTGTTAAAAGGACTATATGTGTTGTCCATTAACATCAATAGCAGTTTATTTGTCCACAAGTACTACTTTGATTTGCTGTAAGCTGAACATGAATGTGAATGTGATATTCTATTACACTTATCCCACAAGCTAGGTGTGTGTTTATTACGTCGCGTGCAAAAATTTGTGAATATGAATAAAAAATCTTGGAAAATAAGAGCGAGAACCGCTGGAATAAGAAGAAAAATTGCAAAAGAATATTCACAAATTGTAAAAATAAACTGTCGATTGACAATCGAAAATGAGCCCGACAATGTTTCAACAAGTGCGACTTCAACCTTTGTTCATGGTGGTTCTGTACATGATGCAGACGAAAATGTGCCTGAACCTGAAAGTTCCCTTCAAAATATATAGATATCAGAGTGTAGTGATTGCAGTTCTAGTGATAGTGAATACAATTTTGATTTGGACAATCGACGTTTACCCTTTCGCAAAAAAATAAAAACATGGGCTATTACAAATCGTATTGAAAGGTCAGAAAGAAATAGCATAAACTTTGTCTAAGTAGATATTTAAGGTGATCGTACACCCGTCAGCGCCGTACGCGCCAAGTCTGCTAGTGTAACCATATTTTACAGAATTTTAACAGATAACTATCAGAAATAACAGTTATTTATCACATAAATAACAGGAATAACAGTTACTTATCTGATAAATTCTGCAAAATATGGTTACAATATTACACTTGCTGACTCTGTCCTTTTCTGTCACAGGGCATAATGTTGTCCCTTTTTGTTTTATTTGTTTACATTCTTTTCAATACTTCCTTGAACAGACTAGTGTTTTTTGTAAGTGTAAATACTCTGACACCAAACTGTGTGTCTCACACGAAAACAAAAAGTGATTTTTGTTAGTTTGTTACAAAATTTGTATTTTAGGTATTCATACTTGACTTAGTACCTGGGCTAGCCGATTTAACGGACAATAATTATTATTGCGGATCTCTAAAATTTAGTAATGATGATACACAATTGACCTGAACTACATCTTAAAGCTGTATATAAGTTCACATTAGAATAAATTTATAGACATTGGCGCTGTAGTGGTACAAATGTGGGACTTCATATAGATAACAGCATTCTAACAGAACACATGTGAACCTATATACGATTACCGCATTACATTTGAGTTATAACAGTTCACATAGCCGTATTTCATTTCCACCATTTTGTTCTACGTAACCTAAAATATTTACCAAATAAATTTCCAAAATTATCATGCAGATTTATCACAAAATACGCCGATAAAGCGATCGAGTTTTGGTTTCATGTTATAATTAAATAGCGTAGTATAATTATAATGCCAATATATTATCAAAAACTGTAAATTGTAGATTTCCTCTCGGCCAGTTAAATATATTTTAAAATGAATATCGCGTTTTTACAAAGGCGCGTGAATATTTTAGCTGTAAATGTGTATACATTTCACGATAAAGTTGCATTCCCATGGCATTACCATTAATAAGTATGTAAATCAGGTACTTTACTACCGCGTATTCGGTGTTATAATTTTTTATCCAATTGCGGAGTTAATTTTGTTTCTGATGGCACACACGTATAAAACCAAACGAGGAATAGTAAAATAAAGAAATAATTCTGATTTTAGGTAGCACTGGAGTACTTTTGTCGAATTTCATAACTGTGAAGGCTGTGTATTTAGCCACTTGTTACTCTTTATTAGACTCATGTACGTTGTATGGTTCACACTGCGTCCCCATATAGTGCCGTAAGTCAGCCTTAAGTCCGATGTTACTACTTAAACTGCTATTATGATGCTATTATACTGCTAATGTACAGCCATAGTGAACTTAGGGCTGTCTAATTTGTGCCCAAACTGGTTCTATAAGAGCATTATAGCAAGCTATACTGCTCTTATACGGCTGACTTACACAGCTTGTGGAGTACATGTGAATGACTAGACATCTTATATAGAACCCCGAATGCTACTTGGGAGTGACCGAGAAAGTGACTCAACCCAAAAATTTTAAAAAAATCGTAAAAAAATTCATAACTCGAAAACTACAAAAAAACGGGTAACACACATGGGGTACTTTCGGATACCTCTGAGTGTGAGGAAGCCAAAAAAAAATATTGACGTGTATGTTTGGACCACCCTGTATTTATCGGTAGATATAAAGTAGGATATATTCAAATTTCAAATTCAAAACGTTTATTGCATGTCACATTACAATTTATATGTTGTTGCAAAATAAAGGTATACGTGTGACGCCCTGCAAGGGCACAGCAAAACATCAGAGAGAGGGTTAGTATTTACCTTAAAATAATTTAAAATTAAGATTAAGTCAGTCTTAAATGGTCAATATTATACAGACAAAATCATTATTATTATTATTATATAACAATAGAAGGTTATTGAAAAGATGGAAAATGGTTTCTCAAGACAAAAACTAGCGCTATTTGGTAGTTGCATGCGACGTACTCGTTTAAGTATTATATTACTTTAACTGCTGCGGACAAATCGGAATGGCCACCAGCACTGACCATTATTGTCTTGTCACTTTTAAGTGAATAATATTATGAAAAATTCCAAATAGGAATGTACAAATAATTAATGAGTTTGATTGTCCGATTCTGCAGGCTTTAGCACTACAAGAAGGTATTCTCTAATTTGACAGGACATCATTTACGTGTAGTCGTTAAGATAATGGACAGAGGTATTTATTGTTCAGCATGTATTTAACTTTGAATAAATATTTTTTTGCACGTGCAAGTAACTAAATTGCTAATTCAGCTAATGAGTTTAGGCATAATTATGTAGAGAATGCTTGTTATCTGGTAGGTTATATTTTCATTTTACTTAGCCACACATATCACACAGTCATAATGCTACATCACATGGTGGAAACTAACTTCAGCGTCAACTTTCCTCTAGATTAAGCATACAACTGCTTTCCGTCAGCAGCTTCGCGCGCAAACTGCATTTCCCGTCAAAATACAGCCTTGATTAAAAAAAAAATGCCCTTGTCACTCCCTGATAATGTATTGTGTTAATGTAGCTTTAGTTTGGTGAAGGAATTTTTAAAATCGGTCCAGTAGTTTCATAGTCTATTCAATACAAACAAAAAAACGAACAAATCTTTCCTCTTTTTATTATGAGCGTTTTTTCTCTTGAACTTTCACTTATTCACATATATGTTTACAATTTAAACATACATCTGCGCCTGAACTAGGTTACATACCTGTATCTCAGGCATCAGCGCTCCTCCGCTAAATTGTGCCTTACCAAAAATATTTAAAAAATCGCCCTATAAAATAAAATAATCCCAATACCCAATAAAATCTCGAAATAGGGATTAATATCCCTGTGTTACGAGGTACCAGGAAATCAGCCAGGGCCGTCTCCCAGCACACCCAGACCCGAGTCAATTCAGAAAAAGATCGTTTCCTGAATTGACCCGACCGGGAATCGAACCCGGGACACTAAGGAAATCGAGGCGAGAAACCGTGCTACAGCGCACAACGCCAAACGTGTCGTCATATTTGGCGATTCATATTAATTTATATAGAAGTAGGTATATCATTAGGCCTAAGTTCTGATATTGTCTGATGCTTAGGTATTCCGCTACTGTAATGAAAGTGTTATTTTTAAAACATTTAGACGTACTCATAATATGTAAAAATGAACATCAGGCCAGGCAGTTCCGTGTTATTTTTTTGAGAGTTTTACCATTGATAATGATTTCTTTCAAAAAACTTCTGCGCCTGAATAGAAAACTCGGTTTTTCTAATGGATGTTACACCAACTAAATTACGTCCAAGCGTCCAACTAACAGTTGAAATATAAAAATAGCAACTTATTTATATTTAAAAATGGTTTTCCACAAACGGACATAACATTGCGTATTCATTCGATTATTTTGGTAATTCATGGGACGAATACGATTGTAAATCGTAAATCTTATAAAATATTAATAACAGATTAATCAGCTAGCATGTGAGATGACCTTACAATAGATAATTAATTACCGGCCGACCTTATTAAGGTATTTGATGATATCTTATCAGTCATTATTCTTCTTATAAAACCTAGGTATAGACCTAGGACTGGGACCTAGGTTGCATTTATTGTAATATATAACATTCTTAGTGCATTTCTACATCTGGATTGGAATGTTGAAGCTATCCACTATTTACATCATTCATAAAAGAAAACGTGAAAAAAAATTGCATAAGATATAAAAATATTCCACCATTTTATTATCCTGTGTGTCTAGTTATATCTTATTCCCGAATATTTATGAGCAGGTCCCACATAAAATAAATGATAAATTTAAAAAAACTATTCTCTTCAGGCTTCTGCAATTTTTTGACAGCTTAGTGGACATGTTATTGATCATAGAATTGATAATGATTATGCTGTGTTCAGTCAACTAGTTACCTATCTCACAGAACACTTTGAACCCTGTCATATTATCTTTTTAAAGTTGTGTGGTAGACATTGTTAACGGAATGTCAAAAGAGTTACTATGACAAAGAAGTCTGTACAATCTACCAATCAAACGCAAGACTGTAGACTTCGTTGGTACTGGCCGCGTGTAGTATGAGAGTTCAACGCAATCTGAGGTCAGCTTATGCTAGCCATTGCTACGCTCTAGCAGTGATTGGCTGTACAAGGTTTCTTTTTACCTGCTACTATAATAAGATTTTCCTACTTCCTGAAGGGATTAAAGTTCTATATAGAGCTGCAGTTAAAAAATGTAGTAAATGTTTAAAGTGAACGTAAATTGCTATTTATATCACGTAAAGAACGTCACAGTTATTACAGTAAGAACTTGCTTTGCTAATTCACAAAAACACGGAATTTTCCGTTAGGTCGTTCTCTGAATTACATCTTCTCTTTTAGATGAAACGTATTTAAATAACCATCTTATAGCTGTAAACATACCAATTAATACGTGGATGACGTCAAAGGGTCCAAAATAAGATGTTTTTTTGTTTGCGAGTTCTTACTTATGACGTCAACGAGCTGTAGAACTGGTTATTTGGATGTTCAGGTAGGTTATGCTTCTAGGGCTTAACCCTTTCGCTTGATTAAGATTTCATCAATCTTAATAAGTCGTTTCAAATCGAAAGAAAGAAAGATTGTAGACGGACTCTCGGAATTCTCTTGATAAATAATATAGTTACTTACTCAAGTCATAGATAAAATAATAGTACATTGTTCACCGAGAGGAGCAAGAGACCGATTACCGTCGAGGGTGTCGTTTGAAGCCCGAGCCGTAGGCGAGGGCTTTAAAACACCCGAGATCGGGAATCGCACTTTCTCTCGAGTGATACATAGTGCTTTATACTACACCTACGAGGAAAATAAAAAACTAAATCTTTACTAATTGAAATTTATATTGAAATTGTTGCAGTTAGTGAAGCTTAATGTAACACTTTTTCTATTAATGTTTGTTTCAACTGCGGCGGAGTTAAAAAATCTTTATCATCACTATCACTACAATCATTTTGATAGTTTTATTTTACTTTCTACGAAAACTGAATCCTCAAACAACACACAAATTGAAAACGGCGCCAATGGTGTTAGTGCAGTCATTGAAGCGAAAAATACGGTCTTACCTCCGAATTTTTTAACTGTGAACCGATTTGCATGAAATTTTGGAATTAGGCTCATCTTGCCCTTAACTTCAAAAGTGAAAATGATCTGAACTCCGCCTATTATTTTTAAGGGGTGTAAACAACCCTTTAATGGAAAAATTGACATTGAGCCGCTAGAAAACATGTCTAATAGTAAGTGGTGAAATTGTAAAGTATTTTCTAACATAATTACCTCATATTAAAATCATTTTCAACCCCTTGAAAAAAAAAAAATTTCAGTTACTAAGTAGAAAAAAATATGATAAGTTTTTGGACCATAACTCCTTCAATTTTCATGCTATCACAATTTATAAAAAACCATTGTAAAGGTAATTAAGAGAGCTACAACATCCTTTATTGCAATATATAGTAAAAAACCTTTTTCTAAAACGGTGAAGGGTTAAAGGGCTTAAGAGAGGCTGTGATTGCGCTGCCACGCGCTCTTTAAACAATCATATCTCCGTCAATTTTTGTTTGACAGAAAAAACAAAAAAACCAAATTGTTTGTCAGAAAAATACCTAAATTTTTAATCCGTACACTTTTATACGTATCTGTCGTCATTTTTGAGATATTATGAAAAAAAAGTCTTTTCAAAAAAGACTTTTTTGAAAAATATGTGTCCTGAAGCAGCCAAACTGATACTATCTATCAAACTCTTCATAATAAAGTTAATTCTAGGCGGAATACGATTAATTTTAATTTTGGTGGAAATGGCACTTATGAAACCCATTGATTTAAAAGAAAAAACATTAGATGCTCCCCTTATTTGCAATACAGCTCACTTATTTTACGTGCAAAAGACTTTTAATAGTGCTCATTTTAAAGCTTATTTCAAGCACTACAAAACCCTTTTGTATTAGAATGCATAAAATGCATCTGCTCGCCGCTAGATGGCATTGACCACATCGATTAAATTTCAGACAAAATAAAAAACGGCTTTGATCTTTAATATCTAGCTTAATATTGCACTTAGAATACTTTATAAAAAACGAAATTGTTCATTGTTTTACCTGCTACAATTTTGTTCTTCGTAAAATTTTCGATAAAACGTATATTTTTGGAGATATTTGCAAAAAACCGATGAAAAACGTGAAAAAATTGCGAATTTTCAATTGCCAATAACTTGAAAAGTATTGGATTTTTTGAAAAACTTTAGAGATGATTTTTTGCTTAAAATTAGGCCTTCTATCGATATCCGAGGTTATTTTGCAAAAAAAAAATTCACCCCCGAGAAGGGGTGGCAACCACCCCCAGGGTGGTTGCGGAGTTCAAATCATTTTCACTTTTGAAGTTAAGGGTAAGATGAACCTAATTCCAAAATTGTATGCAATTCGGTTCACAGTAAAAAAATTCGGAGCAATAATGATTCAATGACTGCACTTTGTCTGCAATTTTCACATGTTCTTTTTTCAAATTGTTTATCCTGCCGCCGCAGGGTCGCACTGCCAGCCCGACACCATCCGACACACAGCTAGTGGCCAGTGTCATTTTGCGAACTTGGAGATAAAAACTCACTGTAAAAACTTTTTGGCTTTTGATATTTAGGTTACCGGCGCATAGAACCCAAAATTAAAAAAGAAAAACCACGTAAGAAATGGATTTTCATACACTTTTCTCTCCCGCTCAGATGCGTTTTCTCCCCGCATATTTGTTCGATATGCAATGACGTACTTTCTACCGTAAATTTGATAAAGTATCAAGGTACTTTCCGAGCAGGTGTAGTATAAACAATATTCTTTGCTTAAGTTTTGGAAATGGTGCAAATTATGACTTCTTACTTCTAGTCTTCAGCATAGTTAGGTAGATCTAATATATGTCATTTATGTTCAAATTCGTAATCTCAACTTCATAAATAAATAAATCGAACTTAAACTTCGGAGAAAATAATTCAACCCGAATCCAGCGTTGTCCTTAAAGCATTCTGGCACATGCGCAAAAAGGCATTGGCTATAAAATTCGGTCAAAACAGGTTCCCGGTTGTTGCACACGTGCAGAGTTGATGTCCCGTCAGTAATAACAATAATGACATAATTGCACTCTGCAGGTTTTTTGCAATTGCACAACGGCTGAGTAAAAACCTCCAAATCTGTGCGACGGGTTTCATATTGGGACGAGAGTTATGAGAGAATAAGGATTCTAAACGTCGAAAATTGAGTTTTTTTTCAAAAGTCTGCTCTGAACAAGAGATGAGTCCTTCGCGTTTACCACGAGTTGCTACTTTAAATTCACGTCATCGTTCGCGTAAAAAAATTGTAATTGGGATTTGACATGACATGAAAATGACAAATCCCAAAAATCAATTAAATATCCATTAATAATTTTCTAAAGGATGAGTTATTCGAATTGGTTCAAAGATGTTTATCAGTAGTTAATAGAAGATAATTCGAATCGTTAAACTACCTTCATCACTGAATAGACATGATTATATCGATATTTAATTCCTTAAGCAAAGAATAGACATAGGTATATCGATATTTAATTACTATTATCATAGAATAGGCATATTAGGTAGGTATTATTATACTTTAAATATAAGTATAGTACTTACCTACCTCATGATTGATATTAATCCTACCGGTTAGGATGCCTATTTCTAAATATAATCTAAACCTGTTCTCTTATTAGGGGGCTAATATAAAATCCCAAGGCCAATCACGAATATTACCATTCTTTGACTCAGCCAAAGAAATTGAAACAAAAACAGTTCGAGATTGCTGATTGTTATTTTTTATCTTGTTTTTAAAATAAGTATAGGCCAAGAATTTGCCTTTAAACTCATCATCATGATCATGATTTCTGCAGAAAATGACTGGAGTTAAATGGCAATGAAAACAACTGAAAATTATACTGATGCTTAGCAAACTGGAACCATTAAACGAGTTCATGTCTAAAAAATGTTTGCATTTCACTTAAACTTGTAATATTTAATTTTTATAATCACAAACAACTGAATAAATCAATTATGGAAATAAAATAATGAATATAATTATGGTTAATTATGGTAATTTAACATCAAAGTCTTGGGATATGGCTCGTAAAATAACCGAGCGTATCTACTTAATTCGTTTTCAAAATCAAAACGTGGTAGTTCATAAATTGCATTAAGATTTTAACTTGTAGGTAGATGCCTGACGTAGTGAGTATTACCATTGATGAAATAAACAATACATTACTTACATATACGCCATTTCCAATAAGGAAAATTCTTAAAACGAAAAATACCATCAGGTGATCACTCTGCAGCAGCGTTCACGTCTTCAAAACATTTCATGAGTGTATGCTGACGATAGTATCTTTACTATTTGTATGGAAATAATACTTAATGGAACCAGAAATGTCTAACAAGCTGCTATATTTAACTAATCGTAGTTTACGTGACGCAAACTCGTGTTACACATACGAGTACAGTACCTACGTCTACCACGAGTTGCCCATTTCCCAATACAATTTTTTTACGCTAACGATAACGTAAATTCAAAGTGGCAACTCGTGGTAGACGACAATGAAGAAATTAACTGTCAGACTCCGTGAGGACCTCTAAAAAGGTTTTGGTCATACTAACTATAACTCCGGTGATTACGTGTATTCGCGACTAACTAACCGTTAGCGTCATTAACAAAGCTTTTTTGTTACTAACCACAACGATTGGGGGTGTAGATTGGCGATGCCAATAACACTGACCAGTAGGTAATGATAATAAATCAATTAAATAAATCAATATTTAGGACATCTTTTACGAGGTCATTTGACCCGAAATAAATAGAGCAAAAATAAGCTTATTAATAAAATTAAGGAGTCTTTAGATAATTGAGTCTATAGATTGTCTATTGTCGACAGCATCTTCAGTTTTCTATAGGCGAGATTATGGTCAAATGTGTGGTGTATAATTGTGTAGCCCGTATGTGTAGTGTATTATTATTAAATCTAACACACCAACAAATTTTATGATGACTGTCAAAGCAATGTATACCTAATATGTTTTGCAATACAAACTTATACGTATATACTATATATTCACACACAAACGCACAGAAACGTTTGTAACGTGAATGTTTGTTCAGTGTGGGAATGGAACCTACGACTCCAGCGTCAAGGATCACTAACCATCGCACTAACAGACTGTAGTCATTATCTCAATGTCGCGCATGCGGCACGAGTATTTGATACTAAAATATGTATCCATTAATATTGATACTTGAATCAAACTCAACGTTTCTCACAATGTAGTGATACCATGACAACTAGAATCTGATGCCTATCAGTCTACAATATGAACAAAGATAAAATATTTATTCGACTGTCAAAACTCTACTAAGTTGCGCCAGATTGACTTTGAGTTATTTTCTGTGTAATTTATTTATTTCCATATTTCAAAATTTACAAATATTGGGTTAGTAGTATCTTAAATCCTATGTTAGGTTCTCTAAAATTATAATCTAACCTCACAAAAGCATCCTACATTTTATTAATAAGTTTGTTTGAGCAAGCACGCACACACTCAGAGACACTCGCCATCCTAGGCAAAAACAAAAGAAACCGGTAGCCGGTGCATACTGGTGTTAGTGCGTAATAACAACGGGCGGCCGGCACTTGGTAGTGACGGTAGTTCAGGACACAGTTTGCCATTCGCCAATTCGCCATGTGTGCACGCGCGCCTGCCTACATATGATGCTCCAATTTACATCCAATCACAAGCTGAATAATGACAAGCTTTCACGTTTTTTTTATTCTGCGGTTGCTAAAACATGAGCAATCAAGTTAGTATGTTTTGATCACAATAGCAGTAGAACGTTGATTTATGACAGACAGGACAATCTCTACCCCAAAGATATTTGTACAGACATGATAAAATAAACCCCTCAACAACTAAGGCCTCATTTACGGAAACGCGGAGCGTTGCGCGTTGCGTGTGGCGTGGCGCCCACCATAGATAAAATGAACAATCACCCCCACTCAGTTCAAACGTTATGACGTTGTATAAGTGCTGCCGTGCCGCTCAACGCAACGCTCGACGCCCCGCCTCTGCTTAAATGAGGCCTTTCTACATAAGGCTTCATATTCTTCGAATAAAAATACAGCTGACGAAAAAACCATATATAATGTTGATATTTTACTCAGCAACATGGTATGGCGCGTAAAGCTTCAGGCGAAAGCGAGTATTTCTATCTAATACGGAGAATATGGCGGATTATGATTATCATCAAACTGACTCCAATCTTACTTAAATCTGCAGGTATAAAAACAAGATTACATCATTATGTGTGAGACATACTTGAGTATTGCAAAAAACAAAGGTAAAAAATAAGTACCGGGAAACGACTCGTCTGTTATTGTTTGACAAGCGAGGCACAAACAGTGTCCTAGCATACTCGTACATTTATTTTGTGCACTGTTTGTTTTGTATGAGCCGTCGCGTCGCTGAATCACGGGCCACGTGTGTGAGTGTTTGTTTGTTCCATACAATAGCACTTTTACTGAACACAAACAGAAGCAGACTAGACAGTGCGCTTGTGAATAGCTTGATGATTAATAGATTTTTCATGATGTGTGAACAGGTGATAAATGTCTCTTAGTATTGTATTCATTAGAGGATATGATAGGGGCGAAGACATTTACGGCTATTAATACAAGCATTATGCTAAACCTAAAAGCCTCAAAGAATCTCGAAAGCTGCTTTTCCATTCGAGATGTGCTATGGTGTGGTAGTAAGGATATGTATTACACAAATTGTACTATACTTGACGGTTATCATCATACACCTCTTAGTATAGTTTAGTGGTGGGAGATCTCAGACCGAAATCCAGGTAGTAAAACGAAAGTGACGGAAAGGGTCCAGATACCCGGGGATGATAACCCACCCCATTTGGCAAGGGTGGTGACTAAGCCATCATAACCCAAAAAATGTAATGATAACTTACTTTCAATAATCCAGCCCTTGCCTATTCATACATTTCAATAAATGTAACTTTTACTAACTAAAGCAACTATTCTGATCATTGATTATTCTGTGAAATTTATTTCTTTTAAAACAACGTACAGAGGCGTTTACACCAACATTTACAAAACCATTGCAAAATGGGTCTTATGTCATCAGCATAAGGTGTCCCTATATAAAGGTTGATGTGAACGCCTCCTGTACAACCATATGCTAAGAAATCAAGTAAGCAGGAAAACATGGGATTTATTTAGAAATTTTAAGATTTATTATTCAAGAGTATTCGAGTAAAGATCAATAATGATGGATGGAGGGAGGCATAATTTGCATGCAAATGTTGGTAATACAAAACGTGTTGTTCCGTTTATCACATTGTTTGTCGCCGTCAGGTATTGACCGAACTTTGGCAAATAAATTAATCGGTTTTAATTGTATCATTTGAAAATCTAATCATTACCAGTCTCACAGTTCACTGCTGAACTAGACATAGGCCTCCTGATTCAGGAGTCCTGAAGCAAAAACTTTTTGCCAGCAACCTTTTGCAAGTCATACACTGTGTGTGGCCACGTGCCGGAGAGTGCCACTACGTTTACCTAGACGCAATCTCCACTCTAGATCCTTACCGCCTACCACTAGAGCTGTTATCGGTTCCACGGCATATGAGCTGTTAGCCAGCTCACTGGAACCACTGGAACCACACTTACCGCTTACCAAAACAGTAATCGGTTCGTAGCCAGTTCATTGCAATAAACATAGAACCAAAAATTGATTATACAAGGAGACCATAATTGTACAACGAGACCATTTTGTACGCCATTTTTCGAATCGTTAAGTTTGTTTTACCGCAGAAAAGATAAAATGAATAAATTATTCACCTATTTTATATTCTAGACTTTTATATTCTAGAGTAATGAAGATTAATGAACCGTGTGAGTATAGTGTATCTATCAGCATAAGTTATGTTCTGAGCTGAAATAATGGCTGCATTGTCTTTTTTGAATAATTTGTCTAAAGTTTTATAGTTGATGCAAAAACAAACAGACTGGTAACCAGAATATAGATCCTAAAATATGTATTGTATAAACTATTTTGGTTAATAAGTGTAGCGAATAATGTGCTGCCGACACGCAAGTCGCCGAGGCTGAATCACCTGTTTGCCTAGTGCTTATTTGTATAGTTAAATTCTATGTTACTCATTCATAAAGTCAAATAATGGGTCAGTGGAGGGAGACTTTTGTTGATTTTGTTTTGTTTTATGTATTAGTTACGTTACCGGGTAATAGATAAAATATGAAAGCACCGTAAAGAAACCATAACATAATTTGAAACTCAAGTAATATTATAGATATAGAATATAGATATTCGTCAGAATTATCAATAATCCATCCATAGCCATATCACACGAGGAGGGAAAGTTTCGGACTGACAGAGCTGAGCACAGCAGGATTTCTTGCTTAAAAAATATAAGTAGATCAAAGATAGTATACTTTTTGGGAGTGCCGTAATAATTAGCCATCAGATATTATGAACCATTAGCTTCCGTCATTGTCTGATTAACTAAATCATTGCTGGTAATAATGAGGCAAGCTTAATGACGGCAAAATAACGACATTACTTATTTGGACAATTATTGGTCAATGAAATACAGCTTTGCCGATTCGTTAAGCTTATAGTCATCGCTGCCATTGAAAAAGGGTAGTAAATAGGTTACATGACATCATAAAATGTGACACATTTTCTCTCCCTCGGCTTGCGCAAGACTATGCCTAATTCAACCTGCCGTGATAATAGCAAACGTGCGTCGAAACACGTTTCATGACTGCGCAGTGACATTGCAGCAAAACAGTTTTAATGCATTGCTAAACATGCAGAAGAAATAAAATAGTTATGAGCTGATAAGTACAAAGAAATACCGTAGCCGTGACGATAAATAACTGGAAATATTAATCACTAGGTGAAATAAATATTTCTGAAAGTATTATATTTAAAAACCTATTTGATTTAGTAAATAGCAGTTTAGTCGCGATCTTCTCTCCGACTTATATTAAGAAAGCGTCTCTAATGATCATTTATATTCTTATGTAAACTAAGAAATTTCTCGCAGTCTATCTTTCTATTAAGAATTATTTCTCTTCTATGCCTTTATTCAAAGAGGCCCTGTAGAACGAGGCGTATCTTGTGCAGCAAGTGTTTTTCAGTACACATATATACCAATAGGTCTTTGTAGTGGGCGTCTGCTTCCCATATATGAAGAAAGCGCGTTCACCAGTCACCTGCCGAACTTTTTATGCAAGAAAGGACTTTAATCATGTCAAAAGAGTAGGTCTGTAGTTGCACCGAATTCACAAAATCCTGGGTACAATATATCCGGCAATGTGTTTGCGGTGACCACAGATCACCCCCTTTGTGGCGATGACCAACCCGCATTAACCGAGTGATCACGTCAATATCCATCAACTAAATAAAATATAGCTGATGATGAGTCGACCTGCACTGTCCTAAATAAGTATTTTTTATTTTGGGAGTTTCATTTAGGTTCTTTCTTTCGAGATTTTTATATTTGTTTCCTAGAAGGAGTAGCTCTTGTGTGTAATTCACATGAAACATCCTACTTTCTATATTGGTGTGTCAACATAAGTAATATTACAATTAAGTACAAAACTTGTTACGCTATGTGACTCTAATGTAATGTAAGTTAATGGTTGGTATCTGTTTTGTTGTCCAATAAAATAAAATAAAAATTTGACCAAGTACACATATTTACTAATATTTGATTTCACCTGGGAAATCTGCTCTTTTGTATCCATCGATCTTCAACGATAGTCCCTAAAATTTTTGAATAAACCTTTCGAAAATAATTTCAAAAATGCATATATTTTAACGATCTTCAAAGTCTCTCGTAAAACTCACAGGTGGTTGGTACTGTAATTGTTTTCAAATAACCAGTTTATGTTAAGTACTCACGTGGAAGACTAAATTGCAAACAGGATGTACGGCTTGTACTTATACATATACAGATATCGAGGTAACGGGGTGACATATCACCTACGGTTATGAACATCGGTAATAAACTTTCATAATTACCTATAAAAAAAATGAAAAAGTACTTAACTACGCTTTATAAGGTTATAAAACATTAATAATTGCAATCGGCGAGGACGTTGTTTCAATGATAACGGTAATAAGCAAGACAAAACTTGTTTAATTAATTTTACCGGCCATTAGGTAACCAATGATGAAAGCATTATCCAACTTGAAAAAAAGATAATGTTATAACGACTTTGAGGCTAGGAAAAACATCAGTCCTCTGGATCGAATCACTACATTCCCCGACGTGACTTTATGGCATGGTGCGCGGGCTACTGGTACCACTTGGTTGAACGTTGAAGCAGCCAGCCCCAGCAGGTTGCCTACAACCGGCCGTCCTGAAAACGGTGGTGTGGCATTCGACGTCTTATTCCGAATGGTGATCTTTTGCGTAAAAAAATTGGTATTTGACATGGTCATGTCATGTCGAATCCCAATAAAGAAAATTACGCGAACGATAACGTAAATTTAAATTGGCAACTCGTGGTAGACGTACAGACCTGCAATCGAATAACGCATCGTATCTACGTATCGTATGTATACCGGGTAATATATACTCGACGTAAATAAGAAAGTGGCGAAAATATGAACTTACTTATTCAGTAAACACTAACAACAACAAAAATTACGAAACACTAGGTATAAGCCTTCGTAGGCGGAAACTTTGCACTTACGCCAGTCATGTCCTACGCTATTGTTTGTAGTTGTGGTTTGATATTGGAGACTGTCGGGTTGCTATGTTCTTTGTAGGAAATTCTTTTATCTACAAGTTCGCAATTATTTTTAAGAGTGTGTAATGTCATTAATTCAATTTACAAACCGAGTCATTCCATTTACTTAGAGTGTTTTATTAAATGTCATTAATTCAATTTACAAACCGATTACCATTCCATTTACTTAAGATGTGAAATGATCACCCGGTATAGTGGCTATCTCCTTACTAGAACTGGCAAGTAGGTGTGTATTGTGTATTGAAACACTCGAAAAGGCTTAACTGGTAATCCGTTTAGCAAAGATAGGCTTGTCAGTCACAATACTCACAATACACGCGATACTTGCGTTTCACAATGTATTTTCCACTTTCCGGTCTTCGGTCACACTCGAGAACGTTGCTCATGCGTGAAGATAAGGTTTTTAGTAGTACAAAAAGACAATAGGTGCGATGTAATTTAGAATAATGAATCATTGAGTTTTCAGTCTTGAGCTTAAACAATTAAACGTTAACGATATTAGAATAAGAAAGAATTACTTAAACTCGGAATGAATGGGATGTGAACTGTAATTTCGTGTACGAACTAATAAATAAATTGATTTTAGAAAGTTGGTGATATTTTTAACGGTCTATTAATTTTATTCAGACTTGTAGCTTTTGGGGTACTATCAAAACTTACACCTTCAAAATCAAACTTTATTAAAAAAAAACACAAAGATATGGTCATACATACTCGTACATGGCAGAAGCACAGGATTTGTGTCAGGATATTCTCAGCGAGTGGAAATAGCTGGTCTCTGCTTACTCCTGAAAGAAAAAGTCGTGATTGTAATGTGTATACTAGCTTTCCACCCACGGCTTCGCCCGCGTGAACTTATCGTTATAAGTGATATTATGACCAAATTGAATAAAATCTTCATAAATTGTAGCCTATGTGTTATTCTAATGTCTAAGCTGTAAAGGTTCATCTGAATCCGTAGTTTTTTCGTGAAAGAGTAACAAACATACACATGCATACATACACACAAACTTTCGCATTTATAATATTAGTAAGATATAAAGAGCAATATTCAATTTTATATCTGTGTTCTCCTTCTATCAACGACACGACGTTCCATTGATACCATCTTGTTTACACTTCTCGTGGCCACTGGCCAGTGAAGGTTCACACTTTTCTTTGATTGATTTTTTCCCCTTAATCGGCGTGTCGGACAAGGTTAACCATTTGCTATGGACGTAATTATTTATCTCTATTTTTGGGTTTACGGACGCCTTTTAAATTGGAGCATGTTTGCATAAAAGTTTAGAAATAAAGAGGTTGTTACACCATTGTAAAGGTTCTTCCTAATATACACTAACACAAACAAATAGATAGGCACATAATATACAAAATAATATAATTCAAACATTAGAAACAAAATGTTTCATTTAACATAGTATAAAATGTTGAAACAAAAGACCTGAAGCAATTAGAATAAAATAATACAATGCCTGCAATTATAATTACGTTGTGCCGATTAAATGCGTATAGCTACAGCTGACGATTCTTTGAAAAAACCTTGAAAAAATCAAGATCGTCTTACCATAAAATAAGCAAACCTTGATATTTATATAAGTTTCGGAGATTGATATAAAATAATTGACGTCTCTACTCAGTCTTGCCCTCAAAATAAGTAAAGCATTGTGGTGAGGGTGCTATTAGATGGTAAAAGTAACGTTGTTTATCACGACAACATCTTTTATAATAATATATAATCTTAAATAATATTTGCAAACGTTTTTTCACAACACGTAACTTCTACATGGATGCGCCATAGAATGTGAAACATCACAAACTCTACTTTCATATTTTACTCAAGTGTCCAATTCTAAATTCACAGACCAGTCACACAGTATCTGCATAAAGAGTCATTTGTAAGTACAGTAGACCAGACAGTCAGGAAAGTTCCGAACCATGTAGGTCAGGTGAGGATGGCTGCCCGCTCGACACAATGCCTTTTGGCTATTATACTCGTATTACGGTCAATAGTTCATACCATTCAAAGACCTCTTTGAACTACTTACTCGTTTGCTATGCTGATGACGACTATTTAGGTGATGTTATACCTATATCTATGACGACTGAAAAAACCTATATTATGTAAAAGGGATAGTATTTCATTAGCTTATCCTATTTTTAATTGTCATCTTCAACATTAAGCATCTGTTCTTTGCGCTTTGGGTAGATAAGTTATATATTCCATACTTATTACTAGAAAAAGATAATTAAAACAAAAAAGTAAATGCCTGCATTGTTTTAGACCGTTCGGGTTAGACAATTATTCATGAACATGTCTGTTTGTACTGGTCTGGGTGTCTCCTATGTATAATAAGTATGTATTTACAAAAGAAAATGTATTTAAGTATGTTTATCCGTTGTCTAGTATCCCATAACACAAGCTTTAGTTAGCTTACTTTGGGGCTAGATGGCGCTGTGTGGAATAATGTCCAGGGATATTTATTTATTTATTCTTCATTTTGAATTACATATATCTACATTTTTTAGGTTTTTATCAAATTAATTCACACGGTTAAATCTCCGCTCGCGGGATGGCCTGCTGCGAAGGACGATATTATATTACAAACTATTGCAAAATGGGACTTATGTCAGCAGTGTAAGGTGCCCATGCAAAGCTTGATCTGATTTGGTGCACGAATCACCCAATCGTCGTCGGGAAGTAGCCACTTCAGACTGTTACGGTCACACCACGCAGTTGATGAGAAAAACGCCTGCCATTTGAACTAAAATGGTGTGGGCGATGCCTTTATGAACTGGTACTTGGTAGATATTCGCCAGTTGGCAATGAAGGAACTATATGACGTGACAATGGCCAGCCCTGAGTTGAGGCAGAAAATGTGTAATACTCATTTGAGTATTACACATTTTCTGCAGGCATGTTTTCCCATTTTTATATCCTGAATACTTCAGGGGGCCTAACCAAAAGCTACACTCTACAAGCGTTTCTGTACGTCGAAACTTTAAAATATATTCGGATGACTAGGCACTCTCTCAACCGGCGATATTAAAAGTGATATTTAATGTCATTCTTTTCATGTTACGAGTATTTACATGTGGAAACTCAGTAGGGCGTTGCTTTTGGCTATGGCCTCAACTCATGGTGATTAAAGTTCGCATCTCCTTATCTGATAGGAGGTAAAAGACTGTACTTTTTGGTTATTTTATTACATAAAAGTTTTATTACAAAATCCACAGCTCTTAAGAATAATAAATTGTTCGTTATAGAACTACCAAACAGCCAATAAAGCTATATCAGTCCGGGCAGTCCAGGTTCATTCTGCAATAACTTGTGCAAGTCCCAATTCAGGCAATCTAGACCTTGATGGCGTTATGGTTTTTAGTAGTGCTGTATTATTTATTCATATTTTGAAATAATATTTTATTCATTTTACGTTTTCTTCTTCAGTCTTCTTAAATTTAGAAAAACTTAGGTGTGGTTGACCTTATTTTGCGGCATAAATGAGAGTAATTCTTTTATCAACTTCTGCAATTTTCAAAGCTAAACAGTAGATTGTATAATAAAACGCTTAGTAACATTATTATCAATGAGTTTACGGCATGTTATGAGATGATTATGGGCTCACGTGTACCTTGCATTGCATTAACACTGCTATCGCTTGCACGTGCCCTTTCATACAATGTTTCTGCAATTTTGGTTTAGATTTTTAGTTCTTACTTATTTGATGACAGCTCTACAGTGAAACACTGCACTCACTCTACTCTCATATAATGAAATAGTATAAAAGATTGGACATCCTTAGAATAAATTTTAGATTTGCTATTCTTATTCTATCCGTGTTACACGCGCTAATATTTTTTGACACATTGTCTAGCCTTCAATAAATAAATCATCATCTTTGAAAACTATTCCATTTGCTGGGCAATCAACCGCCAATACCGTCTTTAACTTATTTTGGGCTTACTTATTATCCTTTATTTAGGATAAAGAGGATCAAATATTTTAGTGGAGGGAATCAGGATCGCGGGGCCCTGGGCACGTGCCCAAAGTGCGATATGGGATGGGAAAGAGGGGCGCCTGAGCGTTAAGACCGCTCTAACCGCGAGAAACGGTCCACTGTGGCCGAGTGTACGCGAGAAACAGGCCACCGTGGCCGCCACAAGAAGTGTTTTTTTATAGTGCCCGTCAAGATGACCTCACTCCATCTGATGGAAAGCGGTCCTGAGGTCCAGATATGAGGATGACAAGCAGATTAATGCTAAGCAAACTCTGAGCTGGTCATAACAATCTTGAAGGCCTGCAAAAATGCCTTTTCACGCCCCGCTTGAACACCCCGGGACTATACGAGGACACATGCGCCTGGGATAGCGTTAGAAGAAAAGGAAGGAACAAATGCTGGACTGTGTGGATGATGCGTTGCTCGGAGGCGTTAACTTAAATGCACAGTTTGCGGCGACGCCATATTTAAATTGAATGAAAAATCTATTCTGCAGTGTGTGGCTGCCACCTGTGTCCACGGCTGGTGAACAGGGGCCTTAATTCAGTCGCTTATATCCATTCAAGTTAGTTCCCTAAACTGAGGGCAGTGAGCAGAATCGTCAGTAAATATCCAGCCTAGAAGAGCGTTAGTGCCAGGTAACCGCTGACTGGCTGGAAATGAAATCTCTTTATACGAACTACGCTACGCTCAGTTTAGGGAATGAACTTGACAAGTTATAATTGTAATAAATAAATAAATAATAAATAATAAATATCCCTGGACATTATTCCACACAGCGCCATCTAGCCCCAAAGTAAGCTAATTAAAGCTTGTGTTATGGGATACTAGACAACGGATAAACATACTTAAATACATTTTCTTTTGTAAATACATACTTATTATACATAGGAGACACCCAGACCAGTACAAACAGACATGTTCATGCACACAAATGTTTGTACTGTGCGGGGATCGAACCCGCGACCTCTGGTGTAGTAGCCAACTTCTTAACCATTACACCAAGTCGGTCGTGTAATAAGGCCCCAGGTGTGCGTGGCAGCACTTATTGATGGTATATTATACAACGTGTTAATTAAAAAGCGCAAAACCTGTGACACCCCCCCCCAACTTACTTTTATTATAAAATAATTATGTAAATTATTAAATTTAATTTTTGCGGATTATTTACTTTTTTTGTTTTCTTGTCTTGGTTGCAAAATTAAAAAGTCTATGTTAATAACGCGCGAGCTAGTACGACGTTGCTGCTTCGCGTGCCGCCGCAATAATAGAGTTAAGTAATGATTAAAACACGGCGTGATTAAAATATTTTTTTGGTCAAAATGTTACCCCTATTTTTTATTAGTGGAATCGATTCTACTCTCGATTCTGAACAAACTAATTTCAGGTTTTGCCCATTTTCATTAACACGTTGTATAGACGGCACGATTGGCGTAGTGCGCAGTAGCACGGTTTCTCGCCTCGAATCCCGCAGTGCCCCGGGTTCGATTCCCGGTCGGGTCAATTCAGGAAACGATCTTTTCTTAATTCCCTCGGGTCTGGGTGTGCTGGGAGACGCCCCTGGCTTAATTCCTTGTCTGGTACCTCGTGATACAGGGATATTTATCCCTCCTTCGAGACCATGACAAGAGGTGTGTATAGTCTGGCGCATATTTATATTTATATTGTCACTAGGTGAAGTATTTATTTCATTGTAAGCTGTGTAATGTGTTTGTGTTTAAGAATGTGTTTTTTTATTTTCAGGTAAGTCATATTGGTCGTTGTTAGCTGTTGGACGCTATGAGAATCTTTAACTAAGGTAACAAAGCAAACTTCACTAACGATAAAGTCATAAGGATACACTAAAACCTACATTTACGTTAAATTATCGGTATTTTAGCCATTGTTATTTATTTTGCTGACGTGACTCTAGTTTTTATGCCATAATTATTAATAAGCTAAACAATACTCACTTAACTTAAATCACGTTATTGTAAAAAGATAATTATGGGTAGATTCTTACTTTGTTTTGAATTTAGGAGTAAGTTCTCTTAGCTTACAAATTTTTGTAAACATGTTACAACAAAGAACCAAAATACTTCTAAAAAAAATCCAATATGCAAAACACATCGAACAGAATTTACACAATATGATTAAAAACTTATAGTGACTTTTATATTTTTCAATCGGGTTCCCCACAATTGGATAGAAATAGCGTGTGTGATCGTCCTACACACTAATTACGACAGAATGAAAATCCTGATGTCCAAGGTATTGATTTTCCTTAAAAGGATTTGAGTAATAAACAGACCATTATTATTTCCTGGCCACCTGGCAATACAAACCACAATGCAATTATTTTCAGTATGGAAGAAACATGAAGAAAATTACGATTTATCAATCCTACGTGCTTTGCTAGTTAATAGGGCACCTTAACTCAACAATAAGATAGCTAATAATGACTTGTGCATTGGCATGTAAAGTGCAATGCAACGTGCAATAATATGTATACCTACTTTTTTGCCTCTTAAGTCAAAGACATAATTCAAATATGGGTACATATTAATGCACGTGACGGTAAATTATACTCTGTCGTTTATGTTTACTGTTGCAATATCCTCAAATACCGTTATACATATTTTTATTCAGTTCGTTGTGTATGAAAGTCTAAACTGAGTTGTGTTGAAGAGGGAACAGAGGGTCTGGTCAATAACACTCTAGCTTAAGTCAATTCCCTTTAAAATAAAAAGCAAGCAGTAAAGTGGCCTTTTACGATCACACAACCGTGCGGTTTGTTGGTTGCGACACATTCGCCGGTGAATTACCCGTGGGAAAGGCAAGGAAAATGAAATTCAATGTTTCCCTTTCCGTGTGTGCAAAGAAGTGGCAGAATCTCATTCTTTATTTATACATACATACATACATACCATCGCGCCTTTTTCCCAACAGGGTAGGCATAATCGAGAATAGGCAAACGCAAAGCCTGTACTAGAGAAATCTTGGTGGGTATCTGCAAAAAAATCCGCAATCTGCTAAGTGCACCTGCAGATGCAAACGCTTTCCTGCTAACCTCGCCAATTTGTTTACCCCAATCAAGTGAGCTCTCTATAAATATCCCCAGGTCCCTAACAACATTACTGTAAGGTACTAGGACTCCATCGAAAACAATTTGTGGCAAAGTAATAAAATCTATTCTGGATATCAACCATGAGCTGCTCGTACCTACGACAATGGCCTGAGTTTTGCTAGGGTTAACCTTAAGACCAAAAGCCTTACTCCAGTCCAGAATACAAATCTAACACTCGTTTACGATATCTTAAAAGTTTGTTTTGTTTGCATAAGGTCTGCTTATTATCTTTCACGTGAGGTAGTTGAGTTTTGAAGTGTGCTCTGATTAAGTAGGTAAGTCCTTTCTCAGACATGTGTACTTAGCAACACAAGTGGTGTTTTATCAATTAACACCAATCAAAATGAAGTACTTAAATGCGTCAATCGTACATAAACACATTAGAATCCTCTATAGCTACCATTAGTCCCAAAAAAAGGCCCTGGTGAGTCAGGTCGGTTGTTCAAAATTTGACCGAGGAAATAAATGGTGTGAAAACGTAGACACACCTCGTTGTTATAGGTTTGCCTACTTAAAACAGGAAATGTCCGAATAAACATAAATAGGGCTGCCAAAAGTTGCAGCAGACAGCGTTTGCGCTTGCGACAATAGTTTGGCATTAGTTCAGTTTGTGGTGGCTTAAAAATATAACGTTGTAATAATCCATTAGAACTCTCGCTTACACTAAATCGATGAACTTAACTCGATCGTTACCACCATGGTGGCAGCCAAATTGCTGTTGGAAAATAACGTTTATATCATTGATGAAAGGTGCTACTAAACGTAAAAACAGGCTTGACCTGATTTTTGATTCACATTAACATGATGCTGGATAAAACGAATAAGTAGTAAATTATGGACAAAAACAATTGGTTATGAAAGTACATAAAATCTTGAAGATACATAACTATAAATGAATTAGGTGCTTCAGAACTGTGGATTAAACTAACACTTAGTGCCGGATTTATCGTCGATGTTATCGGGCAGGTTTGCTGAGCTTGATTTGCCTATTTACTGTGTCAATTTTCCGCTAGATATAGGTAGTTATTGGAAATAATACTTAATGTAATTGCTTGGTAGCATACCTATAATTAGATTTCGTACCTTTTTATAATTTTGTTTACAACTTTAATATTTCCACGGTTGAAGCAAAGCCAGTGAGGTCGAGTCAGTCGGTAGGAACTCTGTCATCCCCTAGTCCCTATCAGGATTTCACCTAGTAAGAAAAAACGAACAGACTCCCGAACACCGTGCGTCATTATTTTATAGAGTGCTTCTTACGAGCCTAATTTTACAGAAAAAAGCGTAAGTACTTACTTTCATAGTTTCATAAAGTATAGTTTCTTATTAATATTCATTAACAAAGACTCATCTGGCATAAAGATCTCTTATCATCGCTTAAAAGTGAACAATTAAGTTTTTATCACCACAATATATGATTATTACCTAATCAAAGAATGGGGCCACTCTGATTGATTAGTTACTCGATATCACTGTATTGGCAATTTATAAACTCCTAACTAATTTTATTGCGTTGTTATCGGAATGATGTTAATCTAAATCTTGTATAATTACTAGTAGCCACCTACTACTAAATATACATGATATAAACACTCTGTTTGAAATAAGTAGCCATACTTATTTCAAACAGAGTGTTTATATCATGTATATTTAATCAATAAATAAATGCACTGTTCAAAATAGCCGACAGCCGTGCGTGCCTTGGGAAAAATTTCAATTTTATTTCAATTTTATTAAATTTGTTTTATTTTTGTATGATGTTATTGTATGTAATTGTAATTATTTTTCATTTTATTTCCAATTATAAATCTTTAAAATTAATAAATATTGTATGTATAATTTTCTATGATCCCAAGAGGGTTTAAATGAATGTTTTTTTTTTAAACATACACACAGACCACCCTTCCATAGCTTAGAGAGCAATGGAAATGTGCATGCTAGGAATCTCGTTAAGGGACAGGGTCCGGAACGATATAATCCGGCTAAGAACCAGAGTGACTGACGTAGTCCAGTAGTGTAGCAAACTGAAGTGGCAGTGGGCTGGTCACATCTGTCGCAGAACCGATGGTCGGTGGAGTAGACGGGTTCTCGAGTGGAGACCACGACTCGGCAAGCGTAGTGTTGGACGTCCACGGGCACGTTGAACCGACGACCTGAAGAAAGTGGCTGGTAGTGACTGGATGACAAAAACGGGAGATTGGGCTTTGTGGCGCGCCCTGTGGGGGGCTTAGGTCCAGCAGTGGACTGCTGTAGGCTGAAAAGAAGAAGAAGAAGAAGACAAATAAATACTAAAACCCATCACAAAAATTGATTACTGGTGGAGATTGAAGAAAGGGAAATTCAATGTTTCCCTTTCCGTGTGTGCAAAGAAGTGGCAGAATCTCATTCTTTATTTATACATACATACATACATACCATCGCGCCTTTTTCCCAACAGGGTAGGCAGATACCACATCTTTCCCCTTGCTACGGTCCTGACACACCTCTTGCGCTTCTTCCACACTCATTAATCCTTTCATACGTGTTCGTCGATTATAGTTACTCCTGAGTCCTGACCTGACCTTTTCTAAGAACGTCTTGGACTGGTCCTAAGTACGTCCGTCTAGGCTCTAGGCCTCCCACTTCCAACAGCTCCATCCACCCTCACCTTATAAATTTGTTTCGTTAATCGCCTTTCATCCATCCTTTCGATATGCCCTAACCATCTTCGTTATTTATGACGATAGTATCTGTGGTAAAGAAAATATTGTCGCGCTTTGGCTTATTTTAGTAGCAATACCTACTTAGTTTTGGACAGCGTGCAGCGGGTTATCTAGTAAATGTGCCTTTTCATGATCATCATCGATATTTCTAAAGTTATCAAGTTATCAGACATTCCATTTGTTGTTATCCTACTGAAGATATCACCTTCAATCTCTCTATCCTACCTACTTGTATCTCTAGCGATAGTTGCTTATTATCTATTCATCTGCTTAGAAGGCTGCCAATAACCCCTTTGACCATCATCGATATTTACAATCTTATCACACTTTGACTGTTGAGGTGGCGTATAGCTGCCCTAATTTTCGTTCCCTGTTTTCTCTTTATTTATGATTATTTCTCCGTCCAGCTATTTTATTTATTTTTCTCACTCTGTTTGTATTTGTTTTATTAACCGTCAACCTCCATGTACACGATATCGGGCAACACCAATCAAGGCCCTGTCAGGATACCAGCCCTGTTTATAGCTGCAGCGGCACATGCTGAGACAGGGACCTGGTTGGCCCTGCATTTAGGATCCTTTTTATACATGATGGTTAATTGTTAGTTGTTTTTTATATTCTTGTGTACTGTATATTAAGCTTCCTCTATTATGTTGGGCTAATAAATTACTTCTTACTTACTTCGTCGTTAGCCTACTGAAGATGCCTCCTTCATTCTGCCCAATGCTGTTTCGTTTCTTCGTGCGTAGTAACCAATTGCTTCACCGTAAACGCAATGTACCATATTAATTATATGATAATGAACCTCAAATTAGTACAACATAAGTACAACACGTGGTGTCGCAATTTGTTTAAGATTGTAAGCAAATAATGAACCATTTTGTTGATCGTCTGCGTTACCTAAGTCATCGCAAATATGATAAAATATTTGGACAAGATTATGTTAGGCGTGTATCAATCGTTCCGGCAACTGATAAGACAATTGCGGTGGTATTTTTTTTACTTTCACTACCAAATATTTGAATATCCAGTATTCTTAGATAATCTAATTGTAGACAAATTAAGGCTTAAGTATTCAGTTAATTAGTTACGTAAAGTTATGCAGTTGCTTGAAAATGTTTTACGACGTCATCTCTCTCAGTCACGAAAGAAAGTAATGTGCTAAATAGACGTAACAAAAAATCATAGAAAAGTATCAATATTTTATTTTATGTAAGAAAGTATGATGTCCGATATTTTTTCCTAATACGATAAGATAAGATAAGATAAATATACTTTATTGTAAGTACAACTAAGAAAATAACGATTACAAAATCACTTAAAAACTAAAAACTTAGTCTAGTAGAATTAAGGCGGCCTTATCGCTAGTTTTAGGAAATTACAAAATAAATGGAAACAAATGGGTAAGGTATAATGAGTTAATGAGAATAACATGGTCGCAAAATTTCAATTTTAACATAAACACATTAAATAAGTGCTAAAGATAAATATTAACATACACAAAGTAACAGTAAAAAGTAGAAGAAAGATTTGTTTAAGTTTGGCTTATCCACGCATAGATATACAATACAGTTTACAAAGAGAGGTTTACAGTTTACAAAACTCGGGATCTGAAAATAGGTGAGGACTGGGATTGCTTGATAAGTAACGGTAACGAGTTCCACAAGCAAATAGTGAAGGAATGAGAATAGTAGATAACTAGAAGAATGAGAAGGGAAAGCTAGGAGGAGTTTCCGGCTTTATCGCATATCGGACCTGGCAGACTACTGAAATTGAAAAAACTTCTTAAGGTACGGAGGAGACCGGGGATCAAACAAAACAGAGTACAGAAAGGAGAGAATATGAAGATCTCATCGACGATGAATGGGAAGCCATTTTAATTTGACACCGACTTGGTGTAATGGTTAAGAAGTTGGCTACTACACCAGAGGTCGCGGGTTCGAACCCCGCACAGTACAAACATTTGTGTGCATGAACATGTCTGTTTGTACTGGTCTGGGTGTCTCCTATGTATAATAAGTATGTATTTACAAAAGAAAATGTTTTTAAGTATGTTTATCCGTTGTCTAGTATCCCATAACACAAGCTTTAATTAGCTTACTTTGGGGCTAGATGGCGCTGTGTGGAATAATGTCCAGGGATATTTATTTTTATTATTAATTGCGCACGGAATTCAGACACGTGATCATACTTTCGTATGCAAAAGATGATGCGGATACAGAAATTTTGAAGGCGTTCGAGCTTATTTAGGCAACGCCTCTCGTGGCAATACTGGCAATACCGTAAGGAGTCCTGGTTTTGTCAAAATGCCGTTTTCTGCACCCATATTATTTTCCTTTTGTGTTTAGTATCGTCTTTCTAATCACTTTTTGCCTATTAAGTATTTTATATTCGACAGTCGCGTGCGGCGATCGCGTGATAACCTAGCTTTTAGTCTATTTAGAGTCTGAATTATAATACAACGGGCACGAAGAGCTTGTGGCGAATGTTTTGAGACGAATATTTAGAATTGTTGACTTTGTTCATTAAGATTTTCCAATTTGATTGGCTCCCTTAATCATGTTAGTATCAGTAGGTACATGTACTGGCAAAATTCAACTTTTAATAACTAAAGAATCATTTACCGACTAGCATCCTGGTGAGTGGTGACTGATGAAACTTTTTTTAAATTCTTTCTCCTAAAGCAGCAATATCAAAACACATCACAACATCAAAGACATAAACGATAGGTTTGATTGACTTAGACGACACGACACGATGGGCGTGGTGCACTTTAGCACGGTTTATCGCAATGACTTAGGTACATAGTGTCCCGGGTTCGATTCCCGGTCGAGTAAATTCAGGAAACGATCCTCTCTAAATTGGCTCGGATCTGGGTGTGCTGGGAGACGCCCCTGGCTTAATTCCTTGTCTGGTACCTCGTAACACAAGGATGCTTATGCCTACTTCGATGATATGACGAGTGGTGTGTTGTCTGACGCTTATTTATTACCTAAATTCATATTTTATGAAGTAGGTAAGGAAGTATTGACTTAGATTGGGGTAGAAATAGCCAAATCCTTTATAAAATACTACCTTTGGTTATAAGAAGAAACCATAACATTGTAAACTAACACGCAATTGGACACTGAAGCTCTTAAACATAAATAAATAAATATGGGCCAGACAACACACCGATTGTCATGGTCTCGAAGTATGCTTATATCCTTGTTATTCAAGGTACCAGATCAGGATTAAGCCGGGGGCGTCTCCCAGCATACCCAGACCCGAGCCAATTTAGAAAAGATCGTCTCCTGAATTCACCCGACCGGTAATCGACCCCGAGACACTACTGAGGCGAGAAACCGTGCTAGCGCACCACGCCAATCGCGTCGTCGCAACATAAAGCGACACTTATACAGTCATCCACTGCTAAAACGTACACAAGCTCTTACTGACAGTGACACTGATGATAGTTTCAGCTCTGTGTAACTGTACAATCATCTCAAGTATATCATTGCGTAACACAATACCGAACCGTTTTTCGCCCTTGATCATTGTCGTCTGTTTGCCATGTAATTATGACTATATGAGTCATCTAGCTGCTATAAATATCGCGGCCTAATCGGACAATGTCAAGGCATCGAGTTGACAATCGATTAATCTGCTCATTCATGTCAGCTACTCACATTGCGGCAACGGTACATTTGTCCTAGAATGTGCAGTTGGGAGTATTGTACCAGTGCGGTAGCCAATGATATTTGAATTACAAGGGCGTAGCATCTGAGAAAACGCTCAGTGGCACAGCAAAAAGTAAGTGTGCTTCTAAGCACACTTTTCCTTAGTTACAATGTAAACCAACTCCTTTCACTCATACGTGTCAGAAAGAGAGAACGCAGGATGTCACTGCTGTCTGCTGCGCATGTGCCATGTTCAAACTTGTCAATTGTATTGTATGACGTGCTACATCTAGTGTAGGTATAGAAAATCATTGGTACTCGTACCGCAGAGTTTGATTTGATCACGGTTTATACTGTGATGGCAACAAAAGAGACATAATAACGACACCACGCATTTATGTTATGGCTAACGCAATGGGTGATTCAAACACAGATCGAGTAAAGGTTTTCTCTATTGCAAGTGGAGTTTTTATTGGGTTCTTTTAAACGGATCAACGAATTTGAATTTTGAATTACCTGAAAAAGTTAAAACCAAAAAAAGCTAAATTATAATTGAAAATGGTTAAAACACTAAGAATTATCCCTCTCTCCCACATTCGTCGCCGCGGAATGAGACACAATAGATATTCTATTGTGTGCCGCTCATTTGGCGACCAATGTATCAAGATATATTTTTTTCTTCTTCGTGTGGATAATCCATAAAACTATACGGTAGCAGCCCAATGCTCTGTCACCGCTATTCCGAGGGCGGAGGCCTGATAAAGGTCCTGAAGTGAGCAGCTGACGGGGTGAGTCCGGAGTCGGTTGAGTGATTTCCATGTAGGCCACGGAATTCAGTAGAATCTATGCGTGATACTGTTCTGTCATTTGGTTGTTTGTTTCACATTTATACCATAATATATGTATAACCATTTAACTGTATAGATTATTCTCATGTAAGTTTGGTATTGAATCCTTATCCGTATCTATGAACTTCCCGAAAATTGATAAATTGAAGTATTTTTGACGTGACAACGTCTTAAATTAGGTTGCGGCTGGGAGTCACTTATGAAAAAGTGTAACGCTCGGTAACGTTACGATGAGTCACCGAACGAGAGAGAGGCCCGCCGAATGCCTTGCGTCTCTCTCCCACTCAACTATGATCGGTCTGCCGCAATTCTTATTTTCATTCAATTCCTTGTTCCTATTGTGCAATTTAATTATATTCATATCAATAAATATTCTACCGAGAAAAAGACGTTGTCACGTAAAATCTTCGCCCGTAAAACCGACTTTACAGGCAACCATTTTTATTAGGTGTTAATAATCAGCAAGTTAGTGTTACAAATAAATTCAAGCAGAATTTAAATTTTCAACCTTTGGTCTTGCGGTAATTAATAACTTAAGTTGTAAACCTTTATCTGCATTAGTATGAGGCATAATTTATTAATTCCTGAGATTATCTTACTACACAATAAACACATCTCCATTGTTATGTAAAGTATCATCTTCTTGACGCGTGTGCGATTTGTTGGAATTGCGTTATTCATAAAGGAAGTTCGGCACAACATTAAAACTCGTTAACGATAGCGATAAATGGCCTCGTCATTACCCTTGCTTTATGCGGGTTGGTAATTAATTAGAAGCCAAAAATAAGTTCAGAAAATGAACCCCTAAACTTATGCAAGTACATAGTTATAATAGGACCCAACCCAAAAGAAGCTAACACCTTTAAAATTATATCCTTCACATGCTCTGTTTTTGAATTCTCAGGATATCAACAAAGATGATGTCATGAATTGGTTAACTTAACCCATTTATTTCTTTGAAAGGGTTCAAACGGAGCATATCTCGCAACCGCCCAACGGTCGTACCCATTTTATTGCGTTTCAATGAATGAAACATGCCGACTATGTAGCGCGCATTGTGTGTGATATTGTATCTTGTTTGGTCGACCGACGCATGATTAAATAACAACCGATCCATTCCACGGTCAATTCAGATGCAGTTTGCGTGCAGTCGACATTTTCCAAATATAGGTACCTTTTCCCTAAATCTCTGATCACGAATATCTGCAGAGTGGAATGGAAAATAATTTTATCCAAAAAAAACTCGCGAGATCTTGACGGATGTGAGCGGTTTGCTACACTAGTTTGCTCAGCGCTTTTTGTTTATCAATCCCTTTATTAACAATAAGATTCTAAGCGGCGTTTCATAAACGACTAAGTTGACCATGCGCACATAAAACATATTTTATCTCATATGTTTCGGACGAAACGGACTGTATACTTATTGAAAATAATAAATATATGATTGTGTGGTATCTATGAGGCTCTAGGGCGGCGAAAACAATGAAAGAAGCCGAAACAGGAGCAAAATGTTTGTAAATCCACACAATACAAAACCAAGGAACAGAACAACTAAATGGCATACATACAAAACTAGCACAATCCATCAAAGTATAAAAAAGTAAATACATTTATCAAGAGGTTTGATCCAGCTGTCGGTCGCCAACATCCTCCTCTCCTGTAGCCAAGCCACATTATCCTGGGTAGACACAACTGGATCTACATGCACTGGATAAAAACAGTTGTGCGAAAGGATGATAATGATCAGGAAGTGCGAGATGTAATGATAGAGATTTCGGGTTTCTTCGGTTTGGGTTCATCGGCTAGGTCGTAGGAGAGCAGCATTGCAAGGACTTATCAGAAGACAAGGTCATAGGAAATCAGCGTGTAACACCTCTTTAATCAATTTTTTTAGAGCAGTTGGCCGTGGGGCTCAGCAGCTCTGATGAAAAGAACAGCACAGGGCAGAGCACAGGGTAGTTAGGTGTGCTTTGGATTTAGAGCCCGATGCGGTGACATACTTGCTAGTTTTGTATGTATGTCATTTAGTTGTTATGTTCCTTGGTTTTGTACTGTGTGGATTGGATATATAAACGTTTTGCTCCCGTTTCGGCTTCTTTCATTGTTTTCGCCGCCCTAGAGCCTCATAGATACCACACAGTCATGTGTATATATTTATTATTTCAAATCATTTTTTTAAGAGTTTCAGTATACAGCCCGTTACGTCCGTAACACCATATATGCCCAGAACCTTTTTTTCTACTACCTGTAATTATAATTAATATATTATTTTATAATTACAATTTTCCAGAACCTGTTTTACGGGTCAAATACGACCCACTGGACCACCACTGAATGGATGGGTTAACTCCCTACTATTATTGGTATCTGTCCCGTACGCTATTGAACAAGGAAAGAGCGATGATGAGCATGAAGTTTCTAGACGTTTTATAAATCCCACGATCCTAAAATAATGAAGAAAACAGGATTCAGGAATTACCTGAAATACCCATAAACAAGGAATTTCTCATCAGTTTTGTTGCTTAATTACTTTGTTCGTTTTGACCGCAGCTCTATGGTATCAATGCTGTATTTTACTATACCTATTGTCTAACTTTCTAGAATCGTGCCGAACATTCTGTAAAATATTATGTGTTCATGTTGTCAATGATATTATAGGTACCTATGAGAAAATGAAAAGTATCTCTGGTAAAATTTCCACCTAAAATACTCGTAATATTTTTTAACTTTTCTCAAGGTGGAGAAAAGTTTAATTTTTTTTTTTTTAACTTTTCTCCACCTTGAGAAAAAAAATATAATCGTAAATTGTTGCATGACTACATCTCCATACTGAAGACAGACAGAGATTAGATATTATCAATGTTCTGAAGGACAGATTTGTAACTATCTACTGATTTTCAGTAGATGCACAATCTATCTGATTTATATTTTCTCTAGTCAAAAACTGCCGAACTCAATCAACAGAAAATTCATTTTAAAAATGCATCATACTCGTACATTTAGCGAGGGATGTAGTGAGGGAGTAGATACTAATAGCTATTCTGGGGTAGTGATTATGTTTAATCTAATTTCAGTGTTCAGAAAAAGAACTAATTAGCGTCCAGCGTGCTTCATTCTGGCCCATGGCTTTGATGAGCGACGCGGTGGCGATATACTCGTAGTTACTAGCGATTATGTGTCACAAAACTCCCATGACAGAAGTAAATATACCTTAACCCGCCTAGGTGGTAAGCTACTTCTGTAGCTGACGGTACCAACTTATACGAGTAATATCGGTGGGTTGATGAATGATGCCGACAAACAATAGACAATAATCTTGTCATAACGACGAACGTCACCCACGAGGGGGATATGTCTTGCGAGAGGACGATTTTCATGATCTCATTGTGGGACGTGTTGTTTAGATTTTCATTTTAACGAAGAGGTTGGGTTGATGTTAGAATCGGGTTGTTTACCTAGGTTAGGTACGTGTCAACTTTTATGACTAAAATAGCCTAAATTTTTCATAAAGGTAAAGATGTCAAGCTAATGAATAGATGAATACATACATAATAATGATGTACTCTTTTTAATTGGAAGAAATGAATCGAATTAAAACAATTAAGTAGATTAGATACCGGTTATGCACTCTGTTTCTCTCTGTCTCTGGAATTATTTACATCAATAGTTCACTGCAGATATTTATTTATGTGCCATGTTCTTAGAACATGTGGTGACACATGTAATGTAACGCAACGCTTACGACTTCTGGTAACTCCACTACATCAATGATGTGTTATTTGTTTATTTTGTTAAACATAGGTCAAGCTGACGAGTCTAAGTTAAACGCTAGGTGCCCCGATTGATGAAAAGGCAACGCCCCAAGTAATCAAGTGAAATATATATTCTTTATCTGCAGCTGTGCAGTATCCTGAAATTATAGTTAAATTATTAGATCAGAGCCATCTCTTGAATATTCGAGGAAACGTGTTCCATTCACAGCGAAATATCTACTTAGCTCACTCACTTTATCATTAAGTTTGGTATTATTTGAACAGATGGCGCTGCAACATTAAGTCAAACATGCCACAAGATGGCGTACCGAGTATCAACTTAATTTCCTAAAACAAGAATTTATATTATTTTATTCACGCAGCTTCATTTTATGAGTCAGGGTCATAAAATGTCAAGATAATGATGTTTTAAGTAAGTCTTATGTCAACTCAGTAGAGTCCAGAATGAGTCATTGAAGAGAAACCCTAAGTTTATGAAAAAGTCTAAGTTAAGTTTTGACTAACATGCTGGTTAACGTGTAGTTAACAGCTTAAAGACAGACATGTATGCATGTTATGAATGTACCTACCCGCTATAAAAACATTTTAACTATTATGGGTCGATGAACTTTGTTTTTTGTGCATCTTACGATTGCTGCCCGCCTACTTATTTTACTGGCTACAACAATTAGCTCTTTAGGACTATGTATATCAATCGCATCTCTTATCTATGCTAATAATTTAAAGCTGAAGAGTTTGTTTATTTGTTTGTACCTATGCTTGAACGCGCTTATCTCTGGAACTACCTACTCCTAGTCCGATTTGAACATTTCTTTCAGTAGTGTTAGATATCCCATTTATCGAGGAAGGCTAAAGGCTATATATATCATCATTCCACGCGGACGAAGTCGCAGGCAGCAGCTAGTGTCTTATAAAATGAATGCGAGTAACAATTGACGTGACGTATAATACACATCGAACGTTTTTAGGTATTCATAAAAAAAGAGGGTTATTTGAATGACATCAAACAAATGAGTCTTTCTCAAGTTGCAATTTAACTTTACGCATTCTATATTTCCCGTTTCGCAATTGGGTCGATAATATTGTTTATCATCATCATGATTCAAATTAATCATGTTAATATTCTAGGATACCTGATTCAAGATCTTCTGACCGCCTCATTAGGGCAAGGCTCGTACTACTCAGACACTGAAATTCTTGCATTCATACATATTTGTCTTTAAAATCATGTTTCCTTTTATATTTCCCCCAAACACAAATACCTATCCTTGATGTGAATCCTACGATCTTCAGCGACATTGTTGAAAGGTTAAATTTATAAACTTCGAAACTTTTCTAATTTTAGATACCTACCTACTTGTTGTTATAGATTTTATCATGTAACCAGAAGGCATTTGTAACAAAATCACAAAATTACAGTTTAGCATTATGTACTAATGTTTTCCGGGTTTCAGTTACTTTTTCGCACGTTTTTTGCTAGTCATAAAAAAGGAATTAGGTCCTTAAAAACTACCTACTTTCGTAAATGAGTAAATGACACTTGCTTGTGAATGTTGGCAATTAGGAGGAAGGCACAAAACAGTTTATACATTACCTAACAGTATTGATTGTAGTAAAGACTGATTGAGTTTCAGCGAATGTCTTTATGAAGCAGCATTTTACGATTTGTCATACTGGAAAATCAGTTTTCAAGACAATTTTCTACTTCAAAGCTAAATTTAGGTATACCGTATACCTAAATTTAGCTGAAACTGAAGACATCGGTTACTTTACGTACTTAACAAAAAATCGTATTTTGGGTATAAATACATAAATTTAATAAAGTCAAAAAAGTCGGTTTTACGGGCGAAGATTTTACGTGACAACGTCTTTTTCTCGGTAGAATATTTATTGATATGAATATAATTAAATTGCACAATAGGAACAAGGAATTGAATGAAAATAAGAATTGCGGCAGACCGATCATAGTTGAGTGGGAGAGAGACGCAAGGCATTCGGCGGGCCTCTCTCTCGTTCGGTGACTCATCGTAACGTTACCGAGCGTTACACTTTTTCATAAGTGACTCCCAGCCGCAACCTAATTTAAGACGTTGTCACGTCAAAAAGTTTCAATACTTATGTTTTTCTGTTTGTGGTGATGTATGAAAATAAAAGTACTTAGTTACGTATCTATTCCTAAAATAGTTTGCGGTTTTTTCTGTTTCTTCTTGAGTGTAATGTCTGACGTGGGCAGATGTGTTAATGCATATTTTTATGAACACACTTACGCACATACGCTTGTGTATTTGTGAGCATAGTGAAGATGTATACATTCATCATTTCGTATGTTTGCATCACTCATGCGCTCTCCTCCTCTCGCCTCGCCTCTAGGCTTATTTCATGATTAAACTTAATTCCGTATTGTCACAACACCTGTCATAGACACAGATAACTGATTAGTGGAACCTCTGCATGATTAACTGAGATAAAATTTAGGGGCAGCGTAAGATGACATTAATTAAGGTTTTACTCAGAAAATTAAATGTAAATTTAGTATAGCTTGTTTACTCGTGATTAGTTAATTGAGTCGAATATTTACGGGGATATTGTGTCAGTTTGGGGACCTCAGGTTTGTCAGTATTCGTCTCGATGACTACACAGAAATGCTGCTAGATTCTCAGAGACACGAAGAGATAGAACCCACGACAGGCTCTATTTTAACCAATGTGCTAACTCATTAAGAAAATCTTTGTCTCCACAACCTGTTGATTATGTCGTATAAATTTGTTTACATTGTGAGATCTGCGATAAAAAGCCTTATCAATTCAGCAGAGTAATCGATTTTTAATTACTTACCTTACAGAACACATAATTTCCTTTTAAGCACGCTCAAACGCAGACGCGTCGCATTTTCTGATGTTACAGTCTTACTTAATTGTCAAAGCTAGCGTTAATCATAGCGCAGGGTTTCCACACATCTTGATACTTACATAGGAACGTCCTGTTTAGTGATGCTCAGTTGTGTTAGCACGCATGGAAACGGTCAGCTCTACAATCGCTTTTCTGGTTGATAATTTTTGCATTTAAAATTAATTGAAATTTATATGACGTAGATGACTTACGAGTATAATGTAGTTACATAGAAAATGATAGAAATAAACAACTTTATAAACTAAGTGGTAGAAAGTAACTGCCGAGGTAGAGGCCTTATTTATGAATGATTAGAAAAACGACACACCGTATTGCCTGTCTCTCTGGTCCCAAAGTATGCCTGTAACTTGTGCTATGCAGAACACTAACCCCCTTATTCATAAAAACTTAAACAGTGCTTCAAGACAACTTTACCATAGTGAAAACAGTCTTATTTAAGACTGTTTTATCTTTTATGAATAAGGGGGTTAGAAGATACCTACTACAACCTCTTCGAGTTTATAGCATCAATAGCTGTCATTGTTTCATTCAAAGATATTTTAGCTGGTTTTAGGAGAATTGATCTTTTAAGTGTTGAATGCAAGCAAGTTAACTGAATGTACGTCTGTGAAAAAATAACATTTTCTGAAATACTCTTGCAAAAAACTATAAAGACGTTACAGCTCTAAAACCAACCTATATAATAGCATTCCGATTATTCCGACCGCACGCGATCTGATGGAAACCCTATCATAGCGTTTCTAGTTCCCCATCGGATTGCTTTCAGCGTTCAGCAGCAAAAACTCGGACCGGTGACGTCACCGCATGCCCCGAGCGCGTGCGTCACCCCGCGCGCCCGCCTGCCCCCGCGCACTAGTGTTGTAAAGCAGGAAGACTAAATATCGATAGAGACTTCATTTTTATAATGTTTTTATTTTGGTTTTCAAATAACACATGCATTTTTGGTTTTTAATCTTTAGTTAACCCTGCAGGTATTCATCCAATTTGTCTTTGTAGTTGCATATGAATTTCTACAAAGGACTTTTATAGAAACCTAAATGTAATTGGTTGAAATTCCGAAGATGGTGCCCACTAGGTACACTTTTATTACATATCATATGAGCACACTTAACATAGCATTACTGAAGATAAAAACTTCGGAGAGTTGATAAAGAAATACATGTACAGCTTATTATAATAATTTAGAATAATATTATCTTCACCATAATAATAACTGAAGGAATTAACGTATTGATATCAGTTGAAATGATAGACAATTCCTAACGTAGCATTAAATACTGCTAATTGCACTGTGGTCTTAGAATATAGTAAGTCTTTATTGTCTCTAAGGTAAAAAAGGAAAGTGGTGAGTAAAAATAATGAGACTCAAATCATCTAGGTTCTAGGAGAAAGAACACTAGCTTAATAAATCAAATAATTGGTATTAAATTAATACTGACAGCTTCTCAAAACTTAATTGTGTTCAACAGGTAACTAAATAACAAATCAAATGTAAAAAACTAAGAAACAAAGAACTTGACATATACTAGATGTTAGTAGCTATTGTTACCTCAAATATTGTAAAATTCATTTGCTTAGTGAAATTATGACGACTTAGTTACTTATTTCAGTATAGTGCAGCTTGTTCAAGAATTTTCATGATAGACGGGAAATTTAAATAAATATCTATTAGTAATTCTAATTTAGCGGTTATCTGTTTTTGAATGTGCAATTCTTAAACTGCGTCGAAAAGCTATCCATAGTCTATCCTTTTTTTGACAACACTACCGCACACCTATATTTCGCGGTGCTCGCCGTCGCGTCGTATTCGTCAGTCGGCCAACAGTCGGCCTCCTCGAACCTTCCTCCAACCCTCAACCTTCACCATGCCTCTCCGACACACCCTCCCCCACGTTGGTGCTACCAACATTACGTAGTTTACGCTTAGTTTACGTTCTTAGACTAATTTCGAAAATTTGATTCTTGCCTTTTTCCCCTTAACCCCAAATTTTCACCATGGTGTCAACGAATCGCGGCGCGCATTGTCTCATCTGGGAACAGCCAGGGTTGGAAGACCAGCGACCCAAGAAAAATGGTGGTGAGTCCACTTTGGCGTTTTGATCCACACGCTTGTCACACCTGGTTCGGTTCCAGGTTCAGTCAACTTTACTAGGTTGGTTTGCATTCTATTCTAAATTAGCGTAGTTATTTAGATCGTTTTTAATCAGATGTTCAGGATTTTTACATCGACAATATTGATTGAGTTCAGGCATCGGATCTACTTGTAAGTTTGATAAGTTTACGTGTTCATCTAGAGTCTAGATTTTAGACACTAATCATAAAATATTTTGAGAAAATTCGTTAGAATTGCCCTTTTTCCCTATCGCGTGACGTCGAAGTAGACCCCTATCCCTGTGACGTATGACTTAAACTGCATTGCCAGAAATATAAATAAGCGTCCAAATTTTTTATCTACTGAATTAGCGTGGACGCTTTCAAAGTACCGATAAAATGGTGTGTGGGTGGTCCATTGATGATTAGATATAGCTTATTTACCCACACCCACCCAATAGACGTATAATTTGATTTTCCCTGTGCCCTTGATAAGTTAAACCTACCGGATAAACTAGATGGAACTACATCTCTATGAGGCTTTAGGTAATTAGGTATCATCCATCGATTTAAAAAGGATATTTTAAGTTAATTATTAAAAAAAACATAACGTTTCTTCGATTTTATAGCCTTCGATCGATTAATTTTTACGAGCGGCTTAAGAAATCTAACTACGGGCAACTACATAACTGTTATACTCCTAGCTAAATGACAAATATGCCGCGTTCGGTACCTTGGTATAATATAAATAATTAACAGTGTGTAGATAAAGAATCATTTTTACTGAGTTTATTTCTCCTATTCCCATTACTTTATTTACTACAGATCTGGCTGTGACTTTGTTCTCATATACTGGTCACAGGCAGCTTTTTTACTGGTATTTTCTTTTTGGTGATGTTTCAGTAGTTTTTGAGTTATATCCGTTAAAGATTTCGTCGAGAGTCTAGAATTCAAATATACTTACTCAAAATAACTATTAGATTAATATCTACGGAACTTTCTTAAAAATTATAATACAAACTAGTGTAAGATGTAGAGTCGTTGGCTGAAAATTTGTTTTTCTTTGATCTGACACTTAAGTTGGTTTCCCACTCACCACAAAAAACTCACGTGTAAAAAGCGTTTCTTTTCCAAGGTATTTTTCTTCTGAATAATATTGATATTCTTTTTGATATGGCTGAATGGGTGTCATTAATTTTATACTGATGAATGTTACGAGCTATGTACAGTTTCGAGTCTTTGGCTATGTGTATACATGTTTGATTCTTATCTGACTAAGTGTGCTCGTGCAACAGGGGCCCCTGCTACAGAGCCTTTGCTCTTTGAATTGTTAAACTAGCTAACAGATTCAATACATAAATAATTATCTAAGAAAATCCCATGATTATACAATGAGAGTAAATACCATCGCAAATAAGTAATTACCCTAATTTAATTGTTCTTCATATCATACGAAAGTATTATATTCCTTTATTTCATAATGCATGATGTTGTTGCTTAATGACTGAAACAATGTAAAAACTACTATTTTCAAAGCCACCGCTCTAGAACCAGAAAAATATGAATATGGATGAGGCTAAAAAACATTAAATAATTTGTGGGTGGCCATTCAATGGTTGATGGGGATGGCAATTGGCATCTTCATCAACAGACCAAGACTGGTATCTGGTCTATCCATTCATCAATTTGCTTTAAAAAAAATAAAACAAAACATATATGGTGCAGTTAATTACAAAACTGTAACATGAGTACTTATTTATAAGCATAGTTGTTGAGGCGATATAAAAAAAGTTTCAAATGTAATTTTCTAAAAGAACTTTTTTTTGTAGCTACAGTGGTCAACTCCTAGTGTAACATTCACTGTTCACTACACTTCTAGTGTAACTGCCCGTCAGCGGCTTCGCCAGCGTAGGCTATTGCTCACGTTAAAGTATAGCCAAAAAATATATAAATCTTGTGTTTATATTGGATGAGGAATTTTTAAAATCAGCCATGTCGTTTCAGAGCCTATTCAATACAAACAAACAATAAAAAAAAATATGGTAGGTATTATGTTGCTGATTTTAGTTGACGTGTCCGTTGTTGCAATAGTACCTTATGATGCTGCGTTCAGCCCCTCCAATTTCGTTCCCCACTCTGGACAATCATTCATGTCATGAACATTTGTGTTTGTTCTGTGCCTGGGTGTTTTTATCTACTAATGATTGTATTCAGCAATATTTTCATTGTATTCAGCAAGGATGTTCAGTACAAGCCTTACTTAGGTTCACCTTATTAATATTACATTGGGAGTACAAACAACAGCACGTCAAGTTATAACGGACTGTTATGCAGTATGACGCGTACGTACAAATAATCATCATAGGGGAACAGGGGAACGTCTCAATCTTTATTGCACCTGTGATTGCGCACACAAATGCCCTGCACTAGGTCCTATTCTATTTAAAATTGTTAGGTACCTATAAGTACTTTACCTTGTTAATAAGGCCATGAGTCATGTGTAATTGGAAGAGACTTGTCACAAATTGCAGCGTCCAACAATGCACAGTTGGCTAGTGTTGTGGTTGTGGTCGTGGGGACAAAGATGTTAAAATATTCTTATGGCTAGATTAAAAGCTACATAGCGAAGGATTTTGCTAGCCTAATGCATAGCTCTTGCCAGACAGTCAAATTATTATCAAACACTCAATAATATTGACAAAACAAGTGCCGTCTAGATATTTTATACATTGGAAGGATTCTTCTAGAAAGGAAAGCCATTGTTTTTTTTCTATAGGTACTCTACCATAAATCTCTACCAGCTGTAATTATTTCAGATTTTTAGCGAGGTTAACTATGGAAGTAACCTACCTAAGCTTGTTTTTATACGGTACAGAGTCCAGTTTCATGAACAAGCCGTGTTTCTTACGATTTCAGTATGAGAAGCAGTCGTGAAAATAAAAAAGTGATATAAAATGCCTAATTCCATTAAAATGTGTATCTCCACATTACTCACGCAGTCAAGGTCGCAGCACAATGGCGGCTATCACACCGGCTGCGCACGCGTCGTTTTTGTCCGTCTCGCGATCTGTCTGACCCCATCCGTGTAATAGGCTGGGCTTATTTAACTTTGTATGAGGTAAAAGCAGCGGGAATACTATCAATGAAATTTTGGACCAAGATCCTGCGACCTTACTGTCTGACTTTACTTTATCTAACAAAATGATATGTACATGCTAGGGTAGGTCTACGGTAATTTGATCCCAAACTTAGCTGCGCTTGTACTGAGAGACTGATGACTACATCAAAATGAATACTTATAAGCCCCCAATCACAGAACAAACAAAAATGTTTCTCTCATAAATGTTAATCCTAGGAAGGTAATATCGTATCCTAGGCATTTAGACCTTCCAATGCGCAATCGAGCCAGACATATTTACTGTGGACTATGTCCTGTGTTTCATTCTTTAATTCGGTTAGTAGTTTAAGTCATGGAACTTTAAGTGGATCAAGGACTGTTTAATGAAGCCTAGTTTTTGTTTTTCCGATAGCGTATCTTTTCCCTTTTTCAAACAATAAAAGGTGGACTGAATTGAGGGTGTGCGTTTTGGATCCTAGGGCTGAGAGAACTGTGAATGACTAATAATTGTGAAGAACCCATTATATTTGTTAAGTCTTATTTAGAATCGGTAGGTAATCAATGCAATACTGAGTAGACTAAAAAAAACATGATTATCTCATTTATCATCACCATCATTCGCTACCATACAGACGTCCACTGCTGAACATAAAAACTTAGACAGTTTACATCATCTTAAACCAATGCAATAAAGTTATTTTCGAACTGCTACGTTACGCTTGACGTGTGGTTGGCTGTATGAGAATCTACGCTATCCATTAATAGTTGCCTAATCCATCGTTAAGATTACTATGTTATATTTTACATTCATAATAATAAATCATTCTGACGTGCCTTGGTCATAGCTATACCTACTATCCCTAAAAAAATAAGATCGTGATTGTTTGTCCACACGTGCTGACGTCACGTGTCTACATGGGCGAATCACGAAAACGGCGGAATTTGAACATTGTAATAAATGCTAATGTATGCAAGTAGTTGGTGGTTACTAGGTACCACCGACCGCTAGGGTATAGACAACCAGAAGACAACAAGCCAGAAGACAACAAGCTTAAAAGGCGCGAAACCGCGAATTTCAAAGGTTCACTGCGCGACTGTACCGTGGATTATACAAATACAATACAATTTTATGGGCAACAAACTCCATACCCATTAAGAACTGAGCCTTTTTATACAAGTTTCAAATACTAAATACTAACATGTCATTGTGAGACAGCCGAAACAAAGATCATCAAAAAAGTCAAACGTAAAAAGTTTCAGTGTAAGATAATCATTCTTAAATATTTCTGGAAATGATTGTACTGCACGGGGATCGAACTCAATGTAAAAACGGGACAGTCATACTCAAGTTGGGTTGTATTTCAAAATTCGTCAAACAAACGAAGAAAACGATACTACTTCAAGACTAGTAAGTAGTAAAAGAAAGTACCCTGTTAACTTCTTTTAATTTTATCCTCTATCTTTTCTGCGTGCGTAAGATTAATTCTATAAATGACATCAATGGATACAGCCCTACGCCCTAACCAACACCAATTACCTAAACTGCGCGCACGTCACAGAGTCAACAGAGCGTTTGATGCGTCACATGCGCAAACGCAATTTTACGTGCTACATACCTATTTGACTAATTGTACAGTCACCCACCAGTATAGACTGAGCTATTATTCGTGTGAACCCACTTAGCGTATAAGTAGTTGAAGTAAACTGATAAATAGTCTCATCTTGTTAAATATTTGTTTATTACCATTGTATTTTTTCCTGACGTTTTTAGTTAAACAGTAACAATATATTTAAAAGTATACTAAAATAACAAAACATTGGCTTACGTGAAGGAATACTGATACCTAATTAAATTGACAACACTTGTATGGGTTTCTGAGAGTGCTTGTTAGGAGCAGAACACAGAAATGCAATTATTGTTTATTCCAATCGCGTTGAATAACAGTGATCGTTAATCTATTGTAGTTCGTGATTTACTTCATTAAATCACGTTTTTTTAACGTCTAGCCTTGTTAGGTATATAAAGGGTGACTGGGGATTCATTGGCATCCTTTTAAAATAGGAACCTACTCATGATATCCAGTACTTTACCCAAGTATGAGGCTATTTAATTTAATAGATACAAAATTGCATATTTTTAAACCTTATAAACATCATGTTTAATACTTGGCAATTGTTTATAAGGTTTGAAAATATGCAATTGTTTGTGTACCTATGAAATAGCTTCATACTTGGGGTAAGTACTATATTTTCATGAGTAGGTTCTTATTTCAAAAGGATGCCAATGAATCCCCAGTCATCCTGTTTATAGTCCTTTCAGCACGCAGAGTTTGAGGACCCTCAAACTCATACGAAATATAAAAGGCACTACCTTTTATATTCCTTTAGTCCCCAGACGAATACAGTTCTGAAACAAGTTTGACACTGATTTTGTTTATGGGTATGCCAAATCATCTGTAGTCCAAATAAAGTCTGGGTACCTACCAGCGGCGATTAATTCTTTTGTAAGACCCCATTTAATTCAAATGGTAGACCTTGGCTATTTGGGCGCTATCTATAGAGTTGGGCTTCACGCGACCTAAGCCATCGTGAAGAGGGAACTGTTTACCGAACATTTGGTAATTAAAAATATGAGTTTATGTGCTGGTATATTAGATTCGAAACTGTGCAGTCATTTCTTACTATTCTATTTACATAGTATACAGTAATGATTATGCATATGGGAAACTTAGTAAAAAACCGTTGGGTGTGTAATAATATTTTGAATTACCTAAGAGAGTAACACCTAGACCCAACAAACATAAAATTTCGTTACTGTGAGCTCAAAGCAAAAAACTGCAGGCATTAACCATATTGCTGCCCATGGGGTGTAGACACGTGCGCATACGTCTGTCCGGCTGTTTCTTTCGTCTGCTGACCATCCCTATAAATAGCTTGAAAACTATTTTGGCAACAACTCTCATTGGCTGTAAAGATTTTTTTATTTACCAAACTTTAAAGATTTACATAATTCATGCCAGTTATTGAAAGCATTTCAGTTAGTAGGTAGGTCTTAAAATGTTTACTAGTGCCTATACAGGTGCAATTTGTTAATGAATAAATTGAATTGAGGTCATACTTTTCTGTTAAAAAAACCTGTTTAACTGAGGGGAAAATAAGAATGGATATCATTTTATAACACTTGACTTGGTATGTATAGGAGTGTAAATACGTTTAGCTTCAATATCAATCAGTATTTTCCTGTTATTTTATATGTAGCTTTTAGGCGTGTTTAAATTGTAAGTGTTTAAAAGTATAATTAATCAAATCGGATTTACCGGTTTTCTAAACGCAGATATAAATCCACTTAGGTCGGATAGGCGTATACTTATTCCTGGAATTTCAGTTCATGCGAAATAAATTTACAGAATGACATCGAATTATAGCGATAGAATATGAATAAATTGCGGAAAACGAAAATAGCTATTTCCATGTACATGACGCCACATATCGTAAATGAGCTTAAATTAATTTCGTAAGTTTTACATACCTCTAAAATACATTATCTACATAAACCATGACGCATTTCCCTTGTAAATTGTAAAACTGCCTCTTCGCGGTGAAGACTGAGATCACTTCCTTCCACTTATTAAGATCCTGACTGTTATCCTGAGATCCTTAAGTCTATAGTCTGTATTCATTCATAAATACTGATAAATTAGGAAACTTATTCTGACCTTTCTGAGAGCGACTTGAACTCTACACAGTCGTTGAGGTTCCGTGAACAACGTCGTGTAGGTAAATATGTTTTATTTATCGCCTTTCATATATTTTGCATTAATAAAAATAAGTACCTAAATAATAGGTACCTAAATGTCAAAGTGAAAATGCTCTGAGCAATCTGTACTTTATAATTACACATTAATACAAAATTTATCACTTGGTATGTGTTGACGAATAGGCTGGCACGTGTGTATTAAAGCGTTTCTAGTGAACATACTCAAAATTAACTTCATTTCCCGTCTCTAGCCACAGAATAAAAGAAAAACGTCGTGTCGTTTTGGTCAATGGACATTTTGGCATTGCCATAAGTAAGCCCTTTGCGTATAGCAGTCAGAAATCTTGCCAATGCTTGGCGATAATTATCGTTTACAGCCCACATCAATGATATTAGTAAAACGAAACAGATATGTTTAAGACGTAAATTGCGGATCGAAATGTTGCCAAAATGCAGTCAATCAAAATATCTGAAGCATCGCTCGTAATTAACAATAACTAATCTCCTACATAGATTATTAACAAATACCTATTTGTCATAGTAAGTACAGTTTTGCTGCTCATTTGGGAATTTCAGCATCTATAGACCATAGGGGCAGTTTTTGGACGCCGACTGTAACATAAATCATATCTAACTTATCTAGAATATTATATTGATACCATGTCATTTCACCAATATTGATTTGGGTACTATTACTTAGTAGAGTTTTTCCTGATAACTAAAACCAAAAGATTCCTATTATCATTTTTATAGAGATACCCATATGAAAATAAACCCAAGAATCATTGCAGCAGCAGGACCCTACAAGATTTTTAGAAAGCACTGAATGTTTATTTGTTTAAAACCGCAAAAACTCCGCTTTCCTTTGACGCCAAAACCACCTTTACGTTTTTGTTATGTCGACCGTCTAACGAAGTTTATAATCTGTCCTTGTATTGTATGCTTTTCTTTTATCATCCAATTTTATTGGAGTTTCAAGTCAAGAGATATCAGTCATCTGACTGGTCACGCTTGAGCGAACAGATTTTATTACACCGAGCGCTGAATAGGTAATAGTATGACACGAGCATGACTTAGCATTGCGCAGTGATGAGTTCCACATTGGGTATCACTGGTACGATACGATAAGAACTCAGAGATGAATCATTACAGTTTTCTACTGGGGATTTCGATTATGTCCGAAGATTGAAGTCATAAATATTAATTAAATTATAGCACCCTTATGCAATTAGTGACTGTTACAGCATACCTAGCCTAAGATGTTGAAAATCAAACCAATTTGATTCATAAAATCTCAGGCCGAACTACAACTTAACCATTGAACTGTGTATCTGGAGTTTGTTACTACTTGATTTGTAAATGTTGTGATTTTGGGATTGTTGTCCCTTGAGATTCGCACTTAAAGGGTAAATGTAAAGTGTACTCAAATGTTTTCATAGTTATCGCGCAGTTTAAAGTCAAAAAGCGCCGACCTAAAAATAGTACATCAGCAATCAATTAGTGTTAATGAACTGTTTCATTTGGTGATGTTTTTAACGAACTGAATGATTCACCTGGCATCTTTCATCTTTCTGGTTGCCAGCTGTCTATCACACAAAACGAAACTTTTTTTAAATAACGTGTCTTCTAACAGCTTAACCGGCCAAGACATCACTTCCTAGAATCTAGATGACCGTCTCTTCTAACAATAGAAGAAGGACGCTTTCTTTCTATTTTCGACATTTTGAACATACCGGCCAGTAACAGCTTGCTTTGATACCTACTTACAGCAAACGACTAAATCATGGACTTTTTGATAAAATAATAGCAAACAACGAAATATTGTCGTATAACCTAAATATCTCAATTTTAGTGAATCTCTCCTTCAGCTTATAATAGATTCTGTTCAGATTTTTTTTATATGAAGTCAAATCATTGTAAACACTGTTTAACAGAGTAAAATAATATTTAAAGTCGTGGCTGAACCGAAACTAATCAGTTAGGCACGAGTGATGTGCTCTTTGCGGAATTTATATAAGCAGCCACTCATAATTTTATTGGCGTCTAGTCCCGACTCGGCACGGAACGTTAAGAATTTCCTTGTATAATTTAATTTTCTATGAACGGATTACATATATTCATGTTCAACCAAAAGTCAGTAAAAAATACATATGGTTAATCCATTTGGTAGTTAAAAAGAACATAATGGACTCTGCTACGTTGTCCATCGCAAACGTGGACGACCGCAATCTCTAGACACAAGCGTATTCCCTTTATTGTATAGTCAAAAGATAAAAATCCACACATTAGCCACAATTATCTATACAAGAGTTCGTTCAGTTCAGAACTTCAGTCTCTTTGTTGACTTGTGTAGATAATTGTGGCCAATGATTTTGCCAGATATTTTTAAGCCCTGCAAACGTTTAGATATATGCTTTTGACTGTAGGTATATGCCAAAAAAGACACTCCAGCCATTTTATTTGCCTTGCGCAAATCACTTTTTTCATGGATGTTTTTGTTTTGTCTTGACAGGTGGGCTGGGCACTCGGCACTTCGTCACGTTTATGCTGTTCCTCGGTATGGCGAACGCTTACATCATGAGGACCAATATGTCGGTGGCTATTGTAGCCATGGTCAACCACACTGCGCTGCCGGTCTACCACGAAGCTATAGACACTGAGTGCGGGGATGTCTCCAACAAGACCAGTGTGAGTAGCTACTAATATCTTCAGTTAGAGCAATTATTTTTTACCTCCTAAGTAGGTATTCAATTTCTTCAAAATGTTTATGGAATTTTTTTTAATGCACTAATGTCGGAAGATATTTGTTTACATAAGCTGTCACCAGACAGTAATTTATAATACTACTGAAAATACATGATACTCGCTTATATTCAAAAATCCAAACTTAGAATCCGTCGATTCTCATTAAAAAAATATAACGACGAATACGATGATGCATGTTTTGGAAACAGATATTTTAAGTGCGATTTAAAACACGTTAGTAGTAATCTTTTGTAAAAGGTTACTCTAGCTTTTGTACTTACCTATATCGATGGTGTTGCAGGATGCGGCATCTCAAGATGGCTCGTTCGTGTGGACTTCAACGCTACAGGGATACATCTTGTCTTCATTCTTCTACGGATACGTGATAACGCAAATTCCCTTTGGGATATTATCCAAGAAGTAAGTTTCAGCCTTCAGCTTAAAGGTCTATTTCGGTAGATATGTTGCTATTTTCATTTAAAATATTTCTATGAGCTCCTTTGAATATTTGTTGGACTTTGTCACTTTTTACAACGTGTTTTTTCTAAAAAAGGTACGGAGCCCGGTATTTCCTCGGCATTGGAATGTTGATCAACTCAGTGTTTGGTCTGTTGGTGCCAGTTGCAGCTGAAGCTGGCTACGAATGGCTCATCCTTGTGCGGTTCATCCAAGGTCTTGGCGAAGTAAGTCACATCTCTACAAAAGTTTTTGTTATGCCACAATTTACTTCTATGCAATTTTTATTGCATTTACGTAAATTCCATACTTACAAAACATTTTTGCAGGGACCAATTGTGCCATGCTCCCACGCTATGTTGGCAAAATGGATTCCTCCTAACGAGAGAAGTCGGATGGGTGCTGCTGTATATGCCGGTAAGAAAATATACACAACTATGATGGGAATTGCAAACAACCCTCTACAGTGGCTTTTCTTTTTTAATATGTTAGTTTTACGTTGCGGAATTTTATGCTATGTTATTTTGTTTTGTGTTTCCAGGAGCTCAATTTGGCACAGTCATTTCCATGCCACTCTCTGGTCTTCTCTCGGCGTACGGCTTTGCCGGCGGTTGGCCTTCCATCTTCTACGTGTTCGGTCTCGTAGGAACGGTCTGGTGTCTCGCGTTCTTGTTCCTCGTTTCTGAAGACCCGGAACAATGCAAACGGATTTCCGAGACGGAGAGGAAGTACATCGTCAGCTCCTTGTGGGGCGCTGCTGGTTCCAGCGTAAGTGTTATTTTATGGCAGGTTTTATTAATTATTGCTGATTGTTTTTAGTAAACTTGTGATGGTAGGTTGGTACTTTAAAGATCTCTGGTTAAGAGTCCACAAAATTATTACGTTAGAAAAACGCCGTTATAGAACTATTGCTCAAGGTTCACTAGGTATATTTAAATAGAGACGGCAGAACAGAAGCACCCAGAGGCAGTAATAAAATAACAAACAACCAGCTGGACAACCCTTTTCCGTGACTCATGGTGTTGAGCTACTTTTGAATACCTGGGATATGTAATATAATGACGCATAAACAATAACGAATAATCAATAACTTTTTATTTCAGACATTTAATCTTTACTCATTTTTCTTTTGTTTTTGTTACAGTCGCCACCAATTCCATGGAGCAAGATCCTACTGTCGATGCCTTTCTGGGCCATCATGTTGGCTCACATGGGCCAGAACTATGGTTACGAGACCCTCATGACCGAACTGCCAACCTTCATGCGCCAAGTGCTCCACTTCTCCATCAAAGATGTAAGTATTTTGACCTATTTTTTATACCACATATCTGACTCAAAAATCTCTCATTTCAATGCTTAGGCAACGTCGCTTATGTCAATGCCGTTCGGCCCGTTTCCCGTCTCTCTATATTTAGCACACACGTGAGCGGGACATGTAGAACCGCATGCTGGAGAATAAATCATGTGTCGCGTGCGCTGTCAGCGAGGTCGGGAGTTCAGCTGCGGTCAATTGGTTCCATTAAATCAGTCCCGATTCTTCATTTGGCTACAGTCAAACAAAAGTACACAGCCGATTTTAAACCTTCTTGGGGCGGGGGAAGTGCAGAATTAGGTCTTGCTTAAGATCTCACTTATTCAGCTCACTTGAAAGTAAATGTTTCTTCGTAACATAATTTTATGAGTTATTATTAGAGTGTTGCTCATATTTTATTGGGGAACCTGTTCGAAAGACTTAACCCTTCAAAGTTAACATACGAGTACTTTGGGTCAAGAATGCTAAAAAAGGCATCAACCTTACGAAACACAGATCTACCAGTCAAAGGGTTTCAAAATGAGTAACTATGATAGTCTTCTTATATTTTGTGAAATCAGAAAAAAGACTATCTTTACAAAAATGTTTTGTATGTTCCAGAACGGTTTCGTCTCGGCCCTGCCATACCTTTGCATGTGGCTGTTCTCAATGTTCATATCGGTGGTCGCCGATTGGATGCTGTCCAGCAACAGGCTCAACCACACGCAAGTCAGGAAGCTCATCAACAGTATCGGTGAGTTCCATAGACATGGCATATAGCGGTTTACGATTTGTCTACATCGTTCCTAAGCGATAATACTGCAAGACAATAATATAGAAAGCTGTAGAGTGAACAACTGTGCATACTTCAGATGTCGGTTCTTATAGATGATGATGATAATGCAACGATCAAGAATATTGTTAAATTTCACTGTGACATCATAATACCGTCGCTCATGTATGTTTTCCTTTTTATTACCAGGTGAATACGGTCCGGCGATAGGTCTGTTGATTGCGGCAAACACCGGATGCAACCCAGCGGCCACAGTTGCAGTGCTGGCCATCGGTGTCGGTCTCAACGGTGGTATCTACTCTGGTTTTAAGGTAAGTTTCACTTTCGCCAGAACCAGTTACCAAATTAGAATTACAGTTTGACTCTTTTTTGCTTTGTTTTATAGATATTAATCCTGTCATTTCCTTGTTAGTGTAAAAAACAGGCTTCAGAATTGTTCGACGTAGTGAGGCTTTTCGATGCATAAGCCATTCCTCAATTTCTTATGCCGTGAATATTGTTATTCAGGTCAACCATTTGGACTTATCGCCGCGGTTCGCTGGTATCCTGATGGCGTTCACCAACTGTCTCGCCAACCTGACGGGTCTGCTCGCCCCTATCGTCGCTGGCTATATCATTGAAGGCAGAGTAAGTTTTATCGCTAATAGTAATAATCTCTACTTAGTTTGAGTAGGCAAGAGGCGACTCTCTTACGTCCTGAAAGTACCTTAAAAGTTTTTTTGATCACTTTTTCTGATTCACTTCACTGTTGTTATGCTAAAGGCGGAAACGAAATCGTTTCCGCTTTAGTTGGATTTTTGCAACCATTATTCAATTTATTACTCTGCATGTGTTTACATTTTTTAGAGCATGTCAGTCCTACGCAAACACAGTATAGCCTCTAACAACAAAACAAACATGCATTCTTTGCTAACGATGTTCATTTCACTTTTTCAGCCGACACAAGCCCAATGGAGGATAGTATTCTACATCGCTGCTGGCGTGTACATTTTCTGCGCGACATTCTACATCCTGTTCGCCTCAGGCAAGCGACAAGACTGGGACAACCCAGCTGACGACGAGGCGAACGCCAAGAAAGCAGCCGACAAGAAAGCCATCAAAGAGGAGAGGAAAAACAACAAGAATCAGAATCAGGCTGAAACAGCCCAATAGCAGGCGTTAAAAAGTTTCAAACGCTCCATAGACATTAAATAATCGGATTAATTATAAATGGCCAGAGAGGCCGGACATGTTCAAAAACTTCGCGCCTATTTGAATATTTTCTATGGCAGCGTTGGACCCCATATTAGTTCGTTCTATACGTAGGAGAGACTGCAATTCTTGATATCTTAAATTTTCAAATTACATATGTTCATTGCAAATATAAAAGTAGCTACCCGTATAAATGGTATTGTTTAGTTTTTGTGCAAAAATAGGTAGTAAATAAATAAAATCATAATTTGAGTACTTCACATCCCTTTCTGTAAGAGATCACTTTTTTATTTAGTACCTAACTTAGTTTAGTGATCAATCTCATTGTCAGTCATGTTGCCTATAAGTAGAAAAATTAAGAGAAACGCACATCAACAGGGCTGTGATAATATCTTGTGTGTTATAAACACTATTTGGAACTTCTGTGGGGTCAACCTTTTTGACGACTTGTTATTAATCTTTATTTATTAATTAGTTATTAATTACCATACAAGTATTGTTTTAATTAGTTTTAATGCTTGAGAGCGTGAGACGCGTAAAAGGTAAAAATTGGGTCCAATAGTGAATATAAAAATAAGCTATACGTTACCGTGATACCTAGCCAGTGACCTTAATCAACTTTATCCTCGCAGTTCAATTTTGAAATAAAATAGTGCCATTGCATTGTACAGAATTTTCTTAAATTTTCATAAACGCAGCCACTCGAATACGCGTATCGAATAGATTTTTAATTTTTATAACCTGTAATAAAAACATTCACGTTTGCTGGTTTTTCAAGCTAAAAAAAATTTTAGCTATCAATTTGTTAAAAGCAATATAGGTACTGTTAACTACAAACATTTGATATTTCTGTAGAAAAATTACATCATCAACATACACAAAAACATTATCATTTAAAGTAGGAAACAGCTTCATGATAATTTTTCACTAATGAATATAGACTAAAGGGTCATTGTAAAAGCCGAAATGCAATCTTAAAAAATGCTTAAAATTGAGGACAGTATCAAAAAACCCATAAAAGAACTTAGTTTTTTTGTTTCGGTCCATTAGTCTATCAAAGTTAGTGCCAAACTTACGTTGTGATTTTAAACCATTCATTGTTCGCTTGAAGCGGATGTTGTTGCATTGATTAAAAATTTAAAATATGAATAAGTTACGTTTTTAATAAGATTGTATTATTTATGATTAGTTTTATTGTAATCATGTGGCGTCGTAGGACGCTGCACGCCCAGGAGCTAATGTGATCATTCTGTTAAATATAAGCTATTTATGTAAGCTGAGTGAAAAATTTGAATGCCCTTATTTGCTAGTAGACAGATTTTTAAACACACTATAGATATTACGCGAATTAGACTCTTCCGTTTGAACTATTTTTAATACTAGGTACATAAAGAAGACCCGCATTCAATGTCAAACATAAAATATGTCCTCTAATAAATAAATAGTTAAATCAATAAGTTTGTCTCTAGCTTACAGTAACTGTTACTAGTGAGTAGATATGAGCTAAAATTACAAAATAAAGATATTTGTTCGTAATTTTTCAATTTGTAAACTGTTAGCACACACGTGAGCGGGACATGTAGAACCGCATGCTGGAGAATAAATCATGTGTCGCGTGCGCTGTCAGCGAGGTCGGGAGTTCAGCTGCGGTCAATTGGTTCCATTAAATCAGTCCCGATTCTTCATTTGGCTACAGTCAAACAAAAGTACACAGCCGATTTTAAACCTTCTTGGGGCGGGGGAAGTGCAGAATTAGGTCTTGCTTAAGATCTCACTTATTCAGCTCACTTGAAAGTAAATGTTTCTTCGTAACATAATTTTATGAGTTATTATTAGAGTGTTGCTCATATTTTATTGGGGAACCTGTTCGAAAGACTTAACCCTTCAAAGTTAACATACGAGTACTTTGGGTCAAGAATGCTAAAAAAGGCATCAACCTTACGAAACACAGATCTACCAGTCAAAGGGTTTCAAAATGAGTAACTATGATAGTCTTCTTATATTTTGTGAAATCAGAAAAAAGACTATCTTTACAAAAATGTTTTGTATGTTCCAGAACGGTTTCGTCTCGGCCCTGCCATACCTTTGCATGTGGCTGTTCTCAATGTTCATATCGGTGGTCGCCGATTGGATGCTGTCCAGCAACAGGCTCAACCACACGCAAGTCAGGAAGCTCATCAACAGTATCGGTGAGTTCCATAGACATGGCATATAGCGGTTTACGATTTGTCTACATCGTTCCTAAGCGATAATACTGCAAGACAATAATATAGAAAGCTGTAGAGTGAACAACTGTGCATACTTCAGATGTCGGTTCTTATAGATGATGATGATAATGCAACGATCAAGAATATTGTTAAATTTCACTGTGACATCATAATACCGTCGCTCATGTATGTTTTCCTTTTTATTACCAGGTGAATACGGTTAACCATTAATAACCATTTGGACTTATCGCCGCGGTTCGCTGGTATCCTGATGGCGTTCACCAACTGTCTCGCCAACCTGACGGGTCTGCTCGCCCCTATCGTCGCTGGCTATATCATTGAAGGCAGAGTAAGTTTTATCGCTAATAGTAATAATCTCTACTTAGTTTGAGTAGGCAAGAGGCGACTCTCTTACGTCCTGAAAGTACCTTAAAAGTTTTTTTGATCACTTTTTCTGATTCACTTCACTGTTGTTATGCTAAAGGCGGAAACGAAATCGTTTCCGCTTTAGTTGGATTTTTGCAACCATTATTCAATTTATTACTCTGCATGTGTTTACATTTTTTAGAGCATGTCAGTCCTACGCAAACACAGTATAGCCTCTAACAACAAAACAAACATGCATTCTTTGCTAACGATGTTCATTTCACTTTTTCAGCCGACACAAGCCCAATGGAGGATAGTATTCTACATCGCTGCTGGCGTGTACATTTTCTGCGCGACATTCTACATCCTGTTCGCCTCAGGCAAGCGACAAGACTGGGACAACCCAGCTGACGACGAGGCGAACGCCAAGAAAGCAGCCGACAAGAAAGCCATCAAAGAGGAGAGGAAAAACAACAAGAATCAGAATCAGGCTGAAACAGCCCAATAGCAGGCGTTAAAAAGTTTCAAACGCTCCATAGACATTAAATAATCGGATTAATTATAAATGGCCAGAGAGGCCGGACATGTTCAAAAACTTCGCGCCTATTTGAATATTTTCTATGGCAGCGTTGGACCCCATATTAGTTCGTTCTATACGTAGGAGAGACTGCAATTCTTGATATCTTAAATTTTCAAATTACATATGTTCATTGCAAATATAAAAGTAGCTACCCGTATAAATGGTATTGTTTAGTTTTTGTGCAAAAATAGGTAGTAAATAAATAAAATCATAATTTGAGTACTTCACATCCCTTTCTGTAAGAGATCACTTTTTTATTTAGTACCTAACTTAGTTTAGTGATCAATCTCATTGTCAGTCATGTTGCCTATAAGTAGAAAAATTAAGAGAAACGCACATCAACAGGGCTGTGATAATATCTTGTGTGTTATAAACACTATTTGGAACTTCTGTGGGGTCAACCTTTTTGACGACTTGTTATTAATCTTTATTTATTAATTAGTTATTAATTACCATACAAGTATTGTTTTAATTAGTTTTAATGCTTGAGAGCGTGAGACGCGTAAAAGGTAAAAATTGGGTCCAATAGTGAATATAAAAATAAGCTATACGTTACCGTGATACCTAGCCAGTGACCTTAATCAACTTTATCCTCGCAGTTCAATTTTGAAATAAAATAGTGCCATTGCATTGTACAGAATTTTCTTAAATTTTCATAAACGCAGCCACTCGAATACGCGTATCGAATAGATTTTTAATTTTTATAACCTGTAATAAAAACATTCACGTTTGCTGGTTTTTCAAGCTAAAAAAAATTTTAGCTATCAATTTGTTAAAAGCAATATAGGTACTGTTAACTACAAACATTTGATATTTCTGTAGAAAAATTACATCATCAACATACACAAAAACATTATCATTTAAAGTAGGAAACAGCTTCATGATAATTTTTCACTAATGAATATAGACTAAAGGGTCATTGTAAAAGCCGAAATGCAATCTTAAAAAATGCTTAAAATTGAGGACAGTATCAAAAAACCCATAAAAGAACTTAGTTTTTTTGTTTCGGTCCATTAGTCTATCAAAGTTAGTGCCAAACTTACGTTGTGATTTTAAACCATTCATTGTTCGCTTGAAGCGGATGTTGTTGCATTGATTAAAAATTTAAAATATGAATAAGTTACGTTTTTAATAAGATTGTATTATTTATGATTAGTTTTATTGTAATCATGTGGCGTCGTAGGACGCTGCACGCCCAGGAGCTAATGTGATCATTCTGTTAAATATAAGCTATTTATGTAAGCTGAGTGAAAAATTTGAATGCCCTTATTTGCTAGTAGACAGATTTTTAAACACACTATAGATATTACGCGAATTAGACTCTTCCGTTTGAACTATTTTTAATACTAGGTACATAAAGAAGACCCGCATTCAATGTCAAACATAAAATATGTCCTCTAATAAATAAATAGTTAAATCAATAAGTTTGTCTCTAGCTTACAGTAACTGTTACTAGTGAGTAGATATGAGCTAAAATTACAAAATAAAGATATTTGTTCGTAATTTTTCAATTTGTAAACTGTCAGTGACAACGTATAACGTGCCTTGTCTAAGAATAAAAATCTAAATTGTGTCGAACGCAATGAAAAGATGACCTACATATTATTTCCTACTGAATAAATTGCGTTTTTGTATCAGCTCGTAATTGTTCGATATTAGAGAAATACAAAAATGTGTTTTGAGATACTCTGTCGTTTTATTTTTAACCCAAAGAGTCAAACATATTAACCAATTAAGAAACAAGGTAATTAATGTCTACTAAATATATATTATCAAACAGAATGGTGGATTCTTAATGAAAACTTACATACCTACCTATTTAAGTAAAATGTCTGCATCAGCAGACCTTTATACTTAAATAGGTAGGTATGTAAGTTCTCCGACTGTTCGTTTTGCTACTTATCAAAGTAGCAAAACGAACAGTCGGAGAACAGGGAATAATTTCGTTCTGTAACTTAAACTAAAGACATAAATTTAAGCAAATTACGCGAGTGTATGTACGAACTTCGCGTGACAAATGTAGAGTAGGGGCTTTTATCAGGATCGCTTAACTGAGGTTAGCGTGCAATTTCGTCACTAAAAATCTAGCCTAGAAAATGTGTTTGTGCCAGGTAACCGCTGTCTGGTTAGAAATGACAGATCTTATTACCAAAAGTGCTCGCTACGCTTCGCTCAATTTAGGGAATGAACTTGACAAGTTTAGTAAGGGATAGTAATAAGGCCCCAGTGCACCTTTTTTGACAACGGATTATGGCAACAGTCATGTCAGAATAAAGTAGATTAACACTTATCAGATAAAAGTAAATCTTCAATGAACTTACTTAAAATCGATGGCGGATTACTATGAACGTCAAGATCACGGGATCACTGCTTATTTTAAACAGACTTCCCTATCTCTGTGTTATTAATTTTACTACTGACTTTATATTTATCAACGAACATTACTGCTATTGCTTGCGATAGTGAATCAAAAGCACACGGATTTGCCGGTAATACATTGTCATTTGTTTTTATAATAGACCCATTGAATAAAAGTGGTATTTTAGGAGTTCGTAGCTTTTTGATTGAATTTTGACATTGTCTTTACCACGCCAATTTTCTATAATTAATGATGGATTGTTTGAAAAAATTGAATCACTATCTGACTGGTCAACTTTAGTTTGTTTTACCATCGTGTTTTGCTTTTTATCTTTTTTAGGTTTATTTTGTGGATTTAATAAAAAATAACTCATGGCAGTTTTAATCTCACCAGAAAAAAAATTATGATGCTGCGTGATGAAATCGTCGATTCGTAGACGATGTGATTTTGTTGCTTTAAGGAGAAGAAATCTTTTAATACTTTTGAAATAGCACTCAACATTAGAGGATGTTGGTGTATCGTTGACCAACTTAACTCAGCAGAGTTTCTATGAGTGATGGAATGTAGTATAAGTTTGCAGTATTTTAAAAATTCTCATCTTCTAGTTCATTGATCAGTTTTTCTGAACTCATGTGATCTACTAACCATTGCACTCTGCTTTTGGTATGGCTATTGAGAGTTGTGACTTGTTGTTCTACTTCATTGAGTTTGTCAGGGCAGTCAAATTCTGATGCTGTAATACTATTACCACAACTTTCGTTCACAACCATGTCTTCGTTGTAGTTTTTTTTTTAAATTGATAAATTTTTTAGTCTCTTTAATGCTTCCTCGCTCTTAAGAATATCACCTTGTGCTGATTTAATATATTTTGCTAAACATAGTGTTACGATATCTTTTACGATATTTTTAATTACTTCATAATCTTTACAACCTTTGACTTAAAAAAAATTACTTGTGGATCGACATTTTTGAAACATGGTAGGTTAAATAAAATTTTGATGAAATGATTGGTGTCTATTCTGATATAACACTGAGAAGATTTGCTGTCTTTTTCACTAAGTAATTGAAAAGATTCGTCTTAGTATTCTTTGGTGGTTTTACACTTAGTGAATGCCATCAGCTGCTCCAATCAACGCGGACGAATCATCACAAATCACTTCATTTGGAAGTGTTTGCTTGGCTACCCATGTATCAAGCCAGTTTGCAATAGGTTACTTTGTCTGGCTCTCTGATATCTGATACGGAGACTACTTTTGCCTGCAAAAGTTTGAATTACGCATACATATGAAAACAAATGCTTGGTAATTTTCATATCACTAAGTGGTTCAAATTTTTTCAAAATACTGCCTGTGGCATATAAACTCAATATTACTTTACGTTTAGCTATGTTTAAGTTTTTGTCATAATTTTCTTGTTCGGACAGCCAATGATATGTAATAAAATGTGGATGCAATGAAATATATCTTATTAAATCGTTATATGGCTCGGTTTGAGTCATAATCTACAAAGATATTGTTGGGTTAGTGTCATAAAACTGAGCCTTTTTTCTCTTCATATTTTATTTGGCGTGATCTTCCAACTTTCGGTGGATGTGCCGGTTCAATATCTCTATCGTCCATGACTGAATCTATGAGAGAATGATGAAGAGATATTGCAGATTGATTTTTCAAATCAGCACTGAACGCCTTGCGTTTCATCGCAACGCATTTGGTGAATATAATCAAAACAGGCTTAGTCATAAGTGTTAGCATTCATTGAAATTAAATAAGTCATTGAATTTATGTGTCCAACGGCAAACTTGATTTAAGGTTTATTATCACCTTAATCTAATACTTATGTCATATTTAAAAAAAAACGAAATAAGCAAATTTGCCTGCCTTAATTCGAAGAGCAAATTTACTTAACCTTTACAATAAAGCAGGCTTTGCTCTTCACAATAAAGCAGGCGTAAATGCTGTAGAAATGAGAAAAATAAAATAAAAATAACTAAACACAATTCCGGAAATGTAACGTGATTTTCCAGATGTGCTGGATGGGTAAGAGTAGTTAGTTAAATAAAATGAAAAGCGGTTTTGTGGGAACGGCTTGGTCCCGTCATCTTGATATAAGTATCATGTAAATGAAGAAGGTACCTAAATTATAATTAAAGGTATCAAAAGTACCAAAATGAGTATTATAAAGAGATAGGGAAGTCTGTTTAAAACAAGCAGTGATCCCGTGATCTTGACGTTCATGGCTTACTTTTACTGAAAAGATATCGTGAAGTAACAATATGCGTCAAAAAAGTAGCTTGATTTTCATTCTCGTGAATACTATCTAAGAAAAGAACCTTGCGTTATCTATTGAGATTCAAGTCTCTAACTAAAACTGTATAGCACAAAGCGTCAGATTTAGGGCTTGCCTGCCTATTACATAAATACCGCAGTATTAAAATAAAGAAAAATTACTAGCTAATAATAATTCATACGCATTCGATATTTCTCCTGCAGCATAATGATGATGATGATGATGAAACTCATAGCCCACTCAACGAAGACGAAAAACTGCCAATTATGGGAAATAATTCTTGTAAAAGCGAATTTTGGCACAAATGTAGGGAATGCAATGGTGTCTGAAGCAACATTCTCAAAGTACTGATGGATGGGGGTGGAGCTAACGTATAAGGAGGATATCAAGTAGACATCATCTCCAACTTTCTGCTTTAATATTTCGTTAAATCTTGATCCCAGGGAAAAAGTGAATAAACCTGTTTTGTAGAAAAATTTATGTAGATTACTTGAGTAAAAGTTTTTTTGCTAAGAGCCACCGTTTACGAGTTGTTTAAAAAAACTTTTAAAAAGTTCCTTTGCCCCCACTACCCGTCAGTTCCACCCCCATCCATCAGTACTTTGAGTATGTGGCTTCAGACACCATTCCCTGCATTCGTGCCTAACTCGGTTTAACACGAATTATTTTCCCTATTGTTCCTTCGTTGAGTGGGCTATCATGCCAGTAATAAAGTTATCTGCTTAAACAAAATAGTTTATTTCGAAAGTAAGTACAAAGAAATAGTAACAATATTTTTCCATTACTTAACAACCTTACTGCAATGTTGTAAACTCAAATCAAAGGCACCAGTACCGCTTCGGCACGGCTGACCTAACATCAGGCAACTTGACGCGGACCGGATGTTGTCCTTCTTAGAATTTACTACAGCTTCTTTCAAGAAGATCAAGGAGGATTCGAACGACATCTGCTGCAAAGGGGACGTCGAGGCTTCCATCCCTTTTCGACTCATAGGCTCAAATATTCCATTAAAAGTCATATAATCAGCAACGAGCGACAAATGTCTCGGGTCCACTGTAATACCGTAAACATTGAACACGTTTTGAATTTCTTTAATAATTACTTTGTTAGCTGCTTCTATACCGTATGTGTTAGCAATAGCATGTATGTCGTTACTGTACAATCTATTCATATCTAGTAAGTTGTTGTACTTGAACATCTCAAGGATATTGATGCCTTCGGTCTTAATGTATGTGATGTCTTTCTCTTTGTTCACAATAGCCCTCTTTATATTCTTTACTTCATGTATCACTGATTTCATGGCAGCGTCACGAAGAGCATGAGACAAATCTACTCTTAAGAAATCAATAGGAAACATTACCGTCAGTTCGCACCACTGATGGTTTTTCGTGTCGAAACTGTAGTTAGTTGCGTTCTGCAAACTGCCGACAACTGTAGACGTCACTTGGTTCTCTTCTGCAGCAACTTCAATGACGTCATCAGTGTCTTTTGTTTTGTCTTCGTTTTCTTCACCTTCATCATCGGATTTGTCTTCCTCGCCAGATTCTGGGTCTTCATATTCCTGCTCTTCTGACCGCTTCTTTCGTATTTTAGCCTGTAAATATTAAATAAATTTGGATTAGATGATACATGAGTGAATTTTTAATTTTAGCATTTAACAATGCCCTATTTTCTACACAAAGATAGAAACTAGAAAATTCGACCTGATCCTAGGGACTCAAGCGGGATTCGAATCCCGCATGAGTCCATAGTTCAATGGTTAGCATAATTACTTTCTGATACGAAATTACGCTATTTTGTACTCACATCAGTATTGTCGTCGTCTTCATTAGGTCCATCTTCATCTGAACTGTCTCCGTCATTCCCTCGTTTATCCTCAACAGGCGCGTCACTGTCCTCATCATCATCATTGCCACCGCCTCGACGCTGCCTTTTCTCCTTGTCTGCTGACCACAATACGCCTACTGTTGCTTTCGCCTGTCGTCTAATAGTCGCAAACATTTCGTCGAAGAATCTATTTTGCATATGCTTTATAATCTGAGGTGGTTTTACTGAGTACTGCGGTTTATACTGAGAATGCGGTAAAAACCCGAATCGCATAGTCGTCTTCATCTGTCGGTCAGGTTCCGTCACTATCTCACATTGCACGTCGATTTTTTCTAGAACATCGGCTACAGTAACTCTGTTTAGCTTCTGCCTCAATCGCTCTGCTTTCTTCTGCATGTCTGGTACATCTGTTCGGAGCGGTATGTCCATATTAGGAGTTTTAAGTTTAGCGGAAGCCGTCATAAGGATTTCTCTGAGACGTGGAATACCGAGTGTGACGTTCATGTCACCACGACCAGCGAAGTGAAAAGTGTTTAGTGTCATCTGAGTTGAAGGCTCTCCGATAGACTGAGCCGCCAACAGTCCAACAGGCTCACCCGGAGCGGCCATTGAAGCGAGGTATTTAGCATTCATCACTTCTACAAATTTATCTTTTTCCGTGTGACTTTCGTAAGTACTTTCCTGGCGATTTTTCAAATACTTTTGTATTATTCCATCCAATTGTTCATTTATAACGCCAAACTTATATTCGGGTGAGTAAACATTTGGTATTGGGTCAGGACAAGCTTTTTTGTTGTATTGTCGTCTGTCGTCTTCATCCAAAGAGCGCCATTTTTGCTCTAGCTCCCAGTAGTACGGATCTCTTGTGCGATCTGTAGGGGTATCTTCAAGTTCAATATCATTTCTGGCTTCCGTAGAAAAGTGTGAAAAGCCACTGCTTCTTACTTTTTCAAATGGACTTCCATTCTTTTTTTTCCATTTTTTAAACTTTTTATGTAATTTAGCTATACTTTTTTCATCAACATCTTCCCGAAGTTTCTTGATTGTTGATTTACTTACTACAGCTGTCGAATTTGTATCTAAGAAACCTAATTGATTTTCATTCAGATATTGACATTTCAGTACATCAAGTCCATCTTCTCCATAAGCGAACTGTACGATGCTGCCGTCGGAATCTCTCACTGTATGGTCATAGGCAACATTTAAACTCTCTAAGTGTTTTATAAGGCACCTTTGTAAATAACCAGATCTACTCGTTTTTACTGCCGTGTCAATAAGACCTTCACGCCCAGCCATGCAATGGAAAAAGAATTCTTGAGGCTGAATGCCTGTCATAAATCGGCCGTCAATAAAACCGCCAGCTCTCGGAGAGGTATCAAAGGGAGGAAAGCTTGGCAAAGAACGACCAGAAATCATCAGAGGAGGGCGTTTGCCTTCCAACTCAATTTGGCCCAACAAACAAGAAATCTGCATAGTATTTACAGTTGAACCTTTAGCACCAGACTGTACCATAAGCTGTAAGTTATTATATGGAAATTTTTCCAGTAAGCCTTCTGACAAGCAGACTTTGTTGATGTTGTTTGTGTAAGAGTCAAGCATACTTTTGTACTGACGGTCTAAGTTTGCTCTGAATTTAGGGTCTTTTGCATACATTTCTTCAATGGTTTCTTTAATTTTTTCCTCATCTGCATCACCTGGCAGTTCTGTAGCTTTGATAGCAGCAACGCGCCCTGCTTGTCTAACTAGGCAAACATACTCATCTCGTTTGTCATTGGCTTCATCCACCACCAAAATATCTTTCACTCCAAGTGTGAAACCAATCCACTGGAGATAAAATGTAAAAACTTTAGAAAATGAACTTAACAAAGCACTTGAACTATCACCTCCATACAATTCATACATGCAGTGAACCAAGCCATATGGTGTTGCACCATAATGGGTCTTATCTAGCACACCACAAAGGAGTTCTCCTTTTCTTATAATGACTTCAGCCTCAGACATCATATTTTGATCAGAAAATGGAACGCCGCCAGCTTTCCATGGTCTTGGTTGGTCTTTTTGCCATGCCTTTGAACTAATCTTTGCTTTCCCAGTCAAAGTCAGATATGGTTTGCCTTTAGGAATACTATTTATAATAATAGTTGACAAAATTTGTTTACCGGACCACAACATTAGTGGTTTCAATATTGTTGGAGGTAACAGCTTGATTTCTCCCTTGTGATTAGATAAAGCTTGAAAAACTAATTGCTGATAGTCAGGTTTTGAGAAGAATGCACCTCTAAGAGACATTTTTACACCAGATATGACATGATCTTGAATCAATCCACTCAAGGGTGTACCATCTTTTGGAACAAGGTATTGCTTTGTGACAGACATAATGTTGTAGGCTTCACTTCTTGCTATTTCATTTTGTGGAAAATGAGCATTCATTTCATCACCATCAAAATCAGCATTGTAAGACTTACAATTAGCATAATGCAATCTGAGAGTTTTCTCACCTTTGAGGATTCTTGCTCTGTGTGCCATCATACTAGGCTTGTGCAGGGAAGGTTGACGATTAAGTATCATTATGTCGCCATTTACTAAATGTCTATGAACAATCTTCAGGCCCGAGGATTTGTACTCATCTGGAGTCAGCAATCTTTTTGCTAGGCTTTTTCTCTTTTGTATAGAATCAGGTGGAATTCGGATAGTTCTTCCATTTTCAATTTCTAACTTTTCAGCTCCTGGATGGACATTAGGTCCATTTATTATCATTTTTCTTAGCTCATCAACATTCCATTCAGTTACTGGTACTGGATAAGTAAGCTTCCTAGCAAAAGCGTCAGGAATCCCTATCTCATCTATATCAACATTAGGATCTGGTGTGATGACAGAACGAGCAGCAAAGTTTACTCTTTTACCCATCATGTGCATTCTTATGACACCAGACTTCTTCTCAAGAATCTGCTTCAACCCAAGACTGGTTACTCCTTGACCTTCACAGCTAAGAAGATTGTTGACTTCTTTTTGCAAGTTCTGCCACACAGAATGGAGTTTTTCAGCAGGAGATTTACCTTGAACCATTTGATACGACGCCCTTGGTTTCGCGTCAAGATTGTCAATCGCCTTTTGCTGATCTTGGGCAGAAAGAACTTGCAGTATGGCTCTTGCACTAAATGCACAAGAGAGTATGTTTTTATAGACATTGGTTTGTGGGTGCTCAAGTACTTCACCATTAACGAAATTGCAAGGCCTGACATTGGGTGGAAGCACAGGGATAATTTCCATGAAAAATTGATTTGTCACAGGTTTGACATTAGAGTTCTTCAGCATAGGCAGGCAGTTTATCAATATATCTTCATCATGTTCAGCTATGTTAGAACAATAGCGTTTAATTTCATCAGGCATTAGGATTTTAATCCCAAGGCCAGTGCTATCTGCTGCACGATTATACATCAACTTTCCTTCAGATGTAGTGATCTTGATCAACTTGCTTTTGCAAAAAGCACATTTTTTAGCAACATTGATAAGTCTGAAATAGTTATTTAATATTTTCGTTCTCAATTTGTCTGTATTTTTGTTGTGGAACACAACATTGACAGGGTCAGTTTTCTTTAAAAGCTTCTGATATTTTTTAATAAGTTTATTTGGTTTCCCAGGAGAGTCTTCTTTGATAACTTCTTTAAGCTCTCCCAAGTCTAATGCAGCTGTGACATGGCCAGCATCAATTAGTTGCAATTGTAGTTTGAGGAGCGTTTTCATATCATCATCCATTTGTATTTTAAAGCATTTAAGACAGCTTATCCTAAACAGACTGTAGATGTTTCTAATGAATAGGGGATTCACTACGACAAGAGGAAGTTCTATATGTCCAAAATGACCCGGACAGTGAAGCTGGGCATGGTTGCAAGTGCCACATGAGTCAAACCTGTCCCTGGTTGGTCCTAATACTGAATCGTAAAGACCACCTTGAGTGGGGTTGCCAATCGTGTCGAATGATGTTATGTTGGTTATTTTGACGACACTAAGTTTCTTGATGTCTTCGTCATTGAACATGAGAAATTGAACAGACTCTGGATCAACAGACGACATACCAGCCACGGGCGACGCAAAGGAAGTGTTGGAAGCCATGTCTTTCTGAAAACGAAAATACCAACAATATTACACCACATGAGAAGCACACATAACCTATAAAGATAATATTACAAAATTTGAAAAGAGTAATGGTATACTAAGTACACTAACCTGATATTTTGCTTTAACAGTTATGTTTCTTTAGAAAACGACATCGACATAGAACAAAATTAAAGCACGATTCTATTTAATTTTAGTTTCTGCCGATAGCCAAAACAGTCCCAAATCAAAACACAATAAATAGTCTGTGCTGTTACATTATAGACTCTATGAACACAACTACACTATTTCACTTTTTTTTTTTTTTTTTTTTAGTATGGACGCCGCTGCTTGGCCTCGACGGCCTTAGCAGCTTCACCGGTCTGTAGGGTGAGCGCAGAAGGCTCTCAACCACTATTTCACTGTAAGGATGATATTGTTAAGCCTGACAGCTCTTATTGTTCCGTGTCACGCATACTATTTCAAACTAAATGAAAAGAAACTGGCAAAAGAAAATGTTATAAACTGTTAAAAACTATTGTTCTTTCGAATCTTATCAAATAAATTATTGTTATTATTATTAACCGTTAATAAATGAAGTATTTAAAATTAATTTAATATGTCTTAACAGCGCCTGATGCGTGAAAAGGATCGCTATTCGAAAGTGTATTGGCACTACTGAATCGACAAAAAAATCGATGCAGAGTAGCGATCATTTTGTAATTTGTAATCACTTCATTCGCATCAGTACCAGTGCGTCTGCCTTGTGTACAATTTTTTAACTTATATTTTCGAGATACCGCGTTCAATTCTATTACTTATTAGCCATAACCCGTTTATTAAGAATTTATTTAACAATTTATAATCGGAAAATTTAATTCCATTTCCTTTGCCAACTCGATTAAATTACATTCATTACAGCACTAAAATTGACAATTATGAACTGTCAGGGATATCATCTTACGGCGAAAGTAGTTACCTATAAACCAAGAAGGCTAGAGACTAAGGAGAGATAACTCCCTGGAAAGGGTTGGACTAAATCCGTATCCCACAGTGACGCATGCGCATTACGCTTCTTTGCCGCGATCCTCGCGAAGTGTCAAAATTGGTCAACACAACCTCGAAAAACAACAACTGTCGCACGTGACACCGTTCAAAACAAAACCATGTGACCATGAAATGACAAATAGCTGCCGCTGCACATGCGCAATACAGCGTTTTGCCCGGCACAGAGTATACGACTTTCGGCCCTCGAAAGCTTACCCCCACTTCGGGAGTTATCTCTCCTTAGTTTCTAGCCTTCTTGCTATAAACTGAACAGAGACACAGATTACAAAAGGGAAAGTCAGGTCCAGTCAGCCCCTTCCTCTGTCAGGCTGCCTCAGCTCATCAGCTGCCTGTCACTCCACCTGTTTGTGACTTTATTTTTGTTATGCTATAAGGCTCTGCCACTTGGGACTTCAGTCACTCAGAAACATATAGCCTATGTCACTACAGGTAGTAGGCCCCAGGGGCCTTATTACCATCTCATAAAGCCAGTCACATTAATTTCCTAAGCTGAGCGTAGCGAGCGATTTCCTAAATGATTTCTTACATTTTCAGCCAGTCAGCGGTTGCCTGTCCATAAATTGCAATCTCTAGGCCAGATATTTACTGAAGAAATTGCTCGCTACCATTAGTTTAGGAATTAACTTGACTGGCTATAAGAAATGGTAATACGGCCCCATAGTGTAACTTTCTAATGGTGAAAGAATGTTTAAAATCGATTCAGTAAATTCGGAGCCCATTTGATACAAACAAACAAAACTTTATAATATTATGTATTATAAACTACAACCTGGCTATATAATTAAACTTAGACTGACATACCAATTCTCAATGGATATAATAATAAATAATAATAAATTCGTTTATTTGCAAGAATACAAGTTCTAAAGGTCTTAAAATTATCTATGTATGTACATGTACTCAACCTGCACGCAGGTGTGCAAATTAATGTAATTAGGTTATGTCTCAATGTATTCAGTTAGTACTAAATATTTAATTTAATTAAGTATTAATTTATGTAAGTGATTTTATTTATTACATGTTATTTTATAATTCATTATATACTAGCCTAGTAGCATGCTCATTAAGCAAACCTGTTCACACGTGCTAAAAGCACGCCCCCTTCCACCCGCGCTGCAGGTAGCATGCTCGAAAATCGCATGGCTGTCGACTTTTGAGTATACTCGAAAGTAGCATGCTCATAACTAGCAAGGCTTCGACACACGTGCTAATAAGTAGCACTTACATAATAGTAGCATGCTTTCGTACTAGTAATGAGACTAATGAGCATGTGTAACTGTAGCTTTAGAAATCGCTCTGGAAAAAGGTTCATTAATTTCTTGTTTGACATTTCTGCAATACTTGTCCAATGGAATTCTGTTCGCCCCAGATGTCAGTTGTTATATTCGCTTTAAATTCGTTGTTACGGTCTGGGTATGTGGGCTGTAAAGGCCCGTATTCACTTTGATTAGTAGTAAGTGCAGGTGACTAGTGCAGGTGCTTAGTGATTATGAGAAAACACGTGTGGACAGCGATTGCTTAGTGCGATTGAATAGAACACGCTTCTAATCACTTCACGACGCAGGATACTAATCACTCGCGATAATCCACCGCTATCTACGTGTTTTCTCATAATCACTAAGCACCTGCACTAATCACCTGCACTCGCACAAAGTGAATACGGGCCTTAAGGTCGGCTCGGAAATTCAGCCACGAACAGAGGATTCTACAGTTTACTCTAACCAAAGCCAAACTAAAAAATCACATTAACCTAAATTTGATGAAAAACCGGTTATTTTCGAAAAAAAACTTACCTATGGTAATTTACGATAATGGCAACTTATTTTTAAAAAAGTTAGTCAAAATGGCGTCCCAAGATGAAGTTGACGTATGTGAAAGTTGGGAGGATATGGACGAAATTGGTGTAAGTTTCAAATTGTAAATGTCGTTTCTCGCAACTGGTTGTCATGGTGCTTACTGGTGGTTATGATCTGGTACAGAGTCTCACACCCATCTGTTTGTGTTTCAGTTAGATCAGAAGATCAAGCTGATGTCCCCAGAGTGCGCGCCTGCAAAAAATCTCAAGGGTTGCAAGGTTACTGTAGAGGATAACGCGTGCTTAGGTCCTCAGTGCGTAATGCCGGAGCCAGCTATTCGTATTTTGAAGAGGCCTTCGTCGTCTGTAGGCGGGCAGCTAAATGGCGAGAGTCGAGCGCGCCCTGTCAAAACTCTTGAACAAAGACAGAAAGAGTACCAAGAGGCACGTTTGAGGATATTAGGGGAGGCGCGAAGCCCTGAGGACGTAATTGACGACAAGTAAGTCAAATTTTGATAACTAAATACCGACTCTATACATTTACATAACCAAAAAAAATACTGCATCAAAATGTCAGTTTTGGCAAAACGTCGACGATTTGATGTTGGATTGGTCCTGGTTCCAGTCAGATTCAGGTCTGTGGTAAATCTTTACTCTAAAAATTAAAATTAAATTACTGTATTCTTTTTTTGCAGCCTCAGTCGGTTGCAAGATAAACTACAGGCAAATAATCTCAATGACAACCAGAATAGTAACAGTAGTAAATCAAAAAACTGTCACAGTGAGAACAATGGAAAAGGTAAGGAGCGCAAAGTCCTGTCACGGTTACCACCAGGGGCTACACCTGCTGGAGTATTCCCCTCGCCGCCACCCCGAGGGGTGCTAGTGATACGTACACCACGAGGTCCAGATGGCACAAAGGGTTTTGTGCAGAGGTAGCATTACCTAACTATCAATAGCAACTCATTTTACTCATAATGTTTGAAAGTTCCATCTAAACATGTTTCCAGCGATGGACATTTTTGAAATTCCTAGTTATTTATTGTTAACAACTTAACAAATGTTTTATTTAGTATACAATGTAATTTGTAATTTGAATGAATGTATTTTTGAAAAATTGATGATATTCAACTCATTGTTGGGCCAAATGTGTTAATTTTGTTAATATACTCTTAAATTCACAAGTTGAATATAATGCAACCGCTGCCTTATAAAGAGTTAAGGCTGGATTCAGATCCAGAATGCTATCTAAACCTTTTAAACAAATTCACTGATTCTTATCATCACAGAAAATTAATTACAGGGCATCAATTTATTATTTCCTTCTAACTAGCTGGCTATAATATTATTTTCATGAGGAGTGTGGAGTGTCCACACAAACTTTGGTTGCATTCAAATCATTCAATTATATAATTGTGGATGGAGTTCTTTTCAATTGCTTGCAATTTAATGATTTCTAAATTCTTAAAGATATGGGAATAGGGTATAATTTTGAAAATAATGTTTTAATTTTTTATTGATTCCCTTCCTAAACAATTAATTGTATGCAAAGAGACAGAAATCTAACCACATTTAGATCTAATATTTAAGCAAAAATCAAGGTCACTTTTTTTTGTTTAGATAAATTACAAATTATGTTGTATCTAGTAGAAGTTTGATGGAAACTAAGGAGTGCTCATTATAGGGAACAACAGTATGTTTATATTATTGTGATAAGCTTTCAACAGACTTGAAGATATTATATTGAGGTCTTATGAATGAACTGAACACTTTAAAATTACTGTATGTGCATATAATAATAAGTATTACTATGCATAATTTATGCAGCTGCCACTATGGTTTTATGATGAACAAGTCTTCATTGTTTAAATAGCAAATGTAAAAAAAAAAAAAATCACATTGTAACTATATGAAGTTCACTCTCTTGTTCAATTTGTGTGCTTGTCTGTACATACGTGGATTTAAAAATTTTTATCACAATGGTTTTTATATCCAGTTTTTCTACATTGTATAGTATATTGTTTAGGTTAAGGTACTTGCTATTTGTATATTTTTAGCTATATTGTTTTATCAAGTTTTTGATGCTTTGATTATATTTGTGTTACACACTTTCTTAAGTTAATGTGAGTGGAGCAAGCAGTGCATTTGAATGCATGTATGAAATTTAACACGAATCTAGTCTGTGCATCGGATGTGTGACTGTGACTGATGTGTAGAGTCTCGCAGTTACTTGGACAGAAATAGTTAAGTTGTCTGTGGTTCTTGGGCAGAGCTTCCTAGTCTTAGAATATTAAACACATAGGCTTACAACAGCTTGACTTTGAAAAATAACAGTTCTTGTTTAATTTTGGGGTTATTTGCAAAAATATAACATCAAAAGTGTTTACATGTATTTTAATATTTATTTCCTAAGTAGTATAATAATTTACTGTTGGAGCACTTGTATACCATATAATGCTGTAGCCTACACTGAAAAACATATCAAATGATACTAACATTGTGTCTAAGTAACTGCTTGGTGATCAAACCAATATTTTTAATTATTAGGGTAAGATTACATATTGTAACTCTGAGGATTGTGATATAGAATAATCGTCTTATTACAAGCCTTATCCCATCTAGAATGTTTTATTAGTAAAAAAAGTTAAATAGTATTAATTGATTTTTTGGATACCAGTTATCAGAAGCTAGATAGTGATTTTAAATTGAATGTTGTCAAACTTACATTGTAAGTCTAATATTGTCTAGAACTTGATATACATGCGAATTTTCGTACTTGAATATCAGGGTTAATGGTCCCATGTTTGAAGGGAAACGACTTTGTAATAATGGTTGACTGATTGGGAGTGGGATGTTATAATATTCATATTTCTGAAACGAATTAAGTGTCTACATCTTCGAAACACAAGGCTGAAAAATTAACACGAAAGCCCAAGATCTATTGTTTGGATGTTTTTATCCCAATATTTCCTAAATGGTCTAATTTCAATTAAACATAGCGTTCAGTTGGTTTATGGTCTGCTGAAGAGGGTGCAGTTTCAATTTAATTTCCTTTTATCTGAAAATAATAAATTAAAGTTTGAGCTTACGGTATAGCTGAATATAATATAAGCGTACACACGCGCCTATTTTTGTAACTGGTAATTAGGTATCTGGAGCAGAATGTAAATTTGTGACAGTGAATATATATTTTTACATTATATTATGACAGAATGACGACCCCACGGTGTGGTAGTAAGTCTTATTTGTAAGATTATTTATTTGGTAACTTAAAAGGGGTTTCGTTAACGACACAAATATTTACAATGTTCTTGCTAGCGAAAATTCAAAATAAGGAGATTATAATTGATTATATTCTGTGTTGTAAATTAATCTGTTCATGTTTTTGTGATCAAATTTTAGTGCCAACTTACCTATTTATTGCTTGAGCTAGTTGTGTTCGTTTGTCTTTTGAATACGTCTTCGTTTTTCTCGTTATTTGAGTCCTGAAATTTACGGAATACAGGATTATTGAAAAAACATCACCATAACCTCGCAAGACTAGGCAGCTACCATCATACACAACAACATTTATTGCAAATGCAATACAATAATTAAAAATGATTTTCCAGGCTTTTATTGTAGGTACTGTCGTGACATTTGTAAGTCTATGTTCCATTCGTGATTCGGAAGGGTTTGTTGACCTTATTTTGCGATGCCATGCGCACAGAACTAAGAACATTCAGACGTAAAATTTTAATTGATATTTTTTTTTGTATGAATGTAAAATGTGTCAAATTATCAAAAGTCGTAGAACAAACGTTGTGTATGATGGTAGCTACCTAGTCTTGCGAGGTGGGTGATCTTTTTTCAAAAACCCTGTTTAACCAAATTCCTGTATTTCGAAATTAGCAACCATGGTTTTTATGACTTAAGTCTAAAAAATACTTTCCGGAAAAATATGTAAAGTACGTTTATTTGCGGCCTTTAAATTCTAATCTTTATTAAAGTCCTAATGGTTGTAAATTTCAATTAAAATCTTGTTACCTATGTTGAAGTTTAAACAGGTATACTCCCCAAATGTTTCACCATGCTATTCTGTACCAAATTATTGAAATTAGCTACGAAATAAAATACCTTCGAATGAAATCTAATGAGCCCCATTCTGTATGTAATAGGTACCACACTAGAGGCCAAAGGTACGCTACCTTTTGACGACTGATTTAATTACTGCAATCATTTGCAATGCTTTTATTTTTAAATAGAGCATAAGTCTGTGGAGCTTATTTCGCTCAATCAGTGCTTCTTCTTGAAGCTCTATAACAAATGATTTGAGTAAAATAAGCGAGTGCAATTCTCTCTTTAAAATAGGTTTAAGCGCCACTGTCCATAGCGGCGGAGCTGCAGAGATGCGTATTTAATTTATCATTATAAGTTTACGACACGTAACTTACCACAAAGTTTACATTTTGGCACAGACTCATTTTGCAATAGTTTCTTTTAATGTTCACCTGTTGTACTTACCTAATAGACGCTAAAATGTATGGACAACAGGTCAACATTAAAAAAACTTTGTCAAGGGGGCGGCAACGTCGCTGCATGCAATTTGTAAGTAAGCTTCAGCGTATTTTGATGGATGCGCATAATTACAGCTACGCCTCGTGGACGGTGCTTAACTAACTCGTCAAGCGCTGCATGGAGACAGAATTCGAGGAAACAATAGCGCTGGCGTTTCTCAAAGGCCTTTTAATGGGATCCTAATAAACACCGGCCAATACATGTAATTCTCTTGGTTAATTTGTAAGAAATAGGTATTTTAGTTTATAAATTTATATTTTAACGGAAAATACTATTAAAATTGTTAAAAATATTCAATGAATTTCGTTATTGTGACTTTATTCCTACATCCCGTGTTGTGCAACTAATAATCTGAAATGGAATGCGCAGCATTTAGATCATTATCCACGAGATTGTCGTTAAGATTATTGATCTGTAATAATAAATAATAACAAGTTTAAAAGTAAACAGCTAACCGGCTTGCTTCATTTGCATGGATCCGAGATTTACATATCAAAGATAAACCTTGATATAAACTTGGAACTAGCCAGCGAGCTATACTACCGGTTTCAACATACGGGTATCTCAAGTGTAATAACAGTTGGAAAATAACTTTTATTGCTTCGCAGTAAGGTTTTACCAACTGTCAAATCGAAAACGCATAAACTAGACGTACAATCTTAACAAGTTTCAAACTTACATTCCTAGCTTAGTTTAAAATAACTCTTCATAGCAAACAGTACATAGTGTTCGTTATATTAGTGTGTCGTTTCGTTATTATGGATCCTTTTGACAACTTAAGCGAAAGAGATAAATCTGTTTTGCGGAGTATTTTTGATCCGACTGCCACTATCGGAAATGTGGTCGATGAAGGGGACAAGTTTGAAGAGGATACAGGTAAGAATCTTATTTTACACGCTCTAAGTATGGTTTTTTTGTAAGTACGCCGGAGATGTCTCCCTCATTGCCACAGAAAACCAGCGTCATGGCTCTCTGTCATGTCATGATATACAGCTGAGTGGTGACCAAGGTACCTACTTCTTTGAATAGAAATATAAATAGTAAAAGCTTCAATTTGGGTCAGATATCAGGGCGGCATTATATTGTGCTTGCTCCAACTTCGTTAACGTTAAGATATCTATGTAAATATGTGCAACAACAGTTGTAAGAGAGTTTGTACTAAAACCAGACGTTTTGGTTAGGGTAAAGCAAGTCCCAGGTCGAACAGTGTGTTTTCGGAACATAGCATCTACCGAATCCATTACTTCGGAACTCGGGGTCAGGTAAGTGAGTAGTCCTAGTTTTTTCATACTAGATACATCCCTGGATAACAAGCATAAAAAAAACTCGTGCGTTTTACATTACATTAACGCACAAGTACGTAGTTAATGAGATATAATACGATATTGAAATTGGTAAAATAAGGGACCCTTTACGAGCAAATATGTTATAAAAACCATTTTAAAGCCTCCTTGGAGAGCTCCATGCTATAGCTCATTAATTATGTCCAGAGCCAACTACTGCCGCGGACAAGGAGTCAGCAGTGCTATGCGCTCAAGGCGTCCGTCTGGCTGAATGTGGAAGTTATGAGAAGGCGTTAGAACTGCTCAGCAAGGGTATAGAGGCGGCTCCCTACCGGGCAGCGGCGTACAACGACAGAGCCCAACTGCTGCGACTCATGAAAAAGGATGATGGTGAGGATATTTCAACTGATTCTTGAATCTTAACTGAATTTATACTAAAAAAGTCATCGTGTGGTTCAAATGCACCAGATACCTAACCTCCAAAGAACACCATAAATTCGAGAGATTTTTAGAATTCGGGGGTATCCGCTATAGGTACTTAAGCTCATAAGTATCAAATTTTTTTTAGGCACTGCACAAACGTAGATACTTTTTGTTGCACACGGCACTCCATCACAGGGATGTGCGTGTGGACCGAAGGAACAAACCTGGGATTCGCGAAATAAGTTACCAATATTTTAGTAGATGATCTAAAACAGTATTAAAACGATCCTGAAAAACTGTAGAAGTAATCGTTTAAACAATATAGCCCTTACAGTGTGGTCTCTCAGTTCTCACAGGCTGGCGGCGTGTTCTCGGAATGGATGTTACTGTGTCCTGATCAGACACAGCTTACGTATCCGTAGGGAGTGAATGATTTCATACTGGACTATAGAAATCAAATATTCATCGGTAGCTTGTATCTGACACAACAAGGCACAAAAGTGTCCACGTTTGCGCCCGCCCTTAAACAACCTAAGTATTAAGAGATGTCCACAGTGTTTCCGCTTACCTACCTATTACCTATTCCAAGACATAGAGTCAAACTTTTTTTTCAAACATGAATAATCTGTTTTCGTTTGTTTAGCGCCGCAAAATAAAAATGTCGCTCCAAAGTTAAGCACCTGCTGTAGGCACCGGTTCTGTTATTACCCATATTGCAATACTTGCTTAGTTTGTGGTCTTAATGACCTTTGTGTAAGAAGATTTTCTAGACATAAGTTTAATTTAAATAAACTGCCAAGGCAGTCTCTTTGCAAGAAAGCTGCGCAGCAGCGCAAATTTTTACACAAATTGCAATGTAGTATTTTTCATTCTATGTGCTTCCAGAGGCCATGAAAGACATTGACCGTGCCCTGCAGTTGACGGAAGGCAAGGCCGGCCGCCCGCGCGCTCTAGCGCTGTGCCAACGCGGCGTTCTGCTGCGTAAACGCGGCGCCGACGCCGAGGCGCGCGCCGCGTTCAAGCAAGCGGCCGAGTTGGGCAGCGCGTTTGCTAGCAAACAGGTATGTACCTAACGTGTATTTATGAACATGTTGACAAATATCATTCTCTATTTAAAAAAAGAGATTATTTTTGGAATCTTTCGTGCTGTCGTGTATTTTAGTCCATTATATACGTTTAACCATTAGGATTATAACTTTAGATTTTAAGCATTTTACAATGCTTGTTTTCATAGCTTAAGATAGAAAAAAACTAGGAAATAGAACAGCCACCTGGACTATGGAAGACGCGGCTTCGATTCCCAATCGAGATCATTGAGGCCGATTTTTTTTCTGATTTTTTATCTTTCTTTACATTAGGATTATATTAACCTTATTATCATGTGACTCTGTATCAAAACGCCGGCCTACGTTCCACTGTGGGGCACAGGCCTCCTTAGGGGTGTTTGCGTGATGAAACCCGCACCTTCTTAAAATCACTCTAAAGTACGAGGTGGTAGAGCCATTTTATATGTTTGTGTTGGAAAATGGATGAGTTCGGATTGTTGAAAAGAAGTACATACATAAGGGTCAATTCAAATCGAGACGCGACGCGACAGCAGTGGCGCACTTTCAAAATGTAACTTAATTACTACACGAAAAGATACATAATTAATTGTGAGAATTCAGAATACGTTGCACCAGGCAGCACTACGCCGCGAGGCATCTTGTAAATAAAGTTAAATTTTGAGTAGTTCTATAAAAAGTGCGCGCAGCATAGCGCCGCATCTCGGTGTGAATTGATCCTAAGGCCATAAACCACATTTTAGGTTGTAAGCCTAGACTTATCACTGTTTTTTTCTGGGTGGGAATCGCACCCTGACAGAACTGAAGGCGCCACAGTCAGTAAAAAATGAAGGGTGAACTTCCGAACTTCCATTAAAAAAAAACACATCGCGCAATCTTTTGTCAGTTTTTCCTCAACTGATGTAATATTTAGTGCTTTACATCTATTTCGTTAGTGTACGAGTGTTTTAAAGATGAAGGTTTGTCCACTTAGCCCTTATTTAACTTTCAAGAAAATCCCACTGAAAAAAGTCTGAACGGCGTTAAACACAGTCATGATCTTGGCGGCCAGTTGACATTACCCTGACGTGAATTTATGCGTCCTGAAGTCTATACAAAGCTTCCAACGTTTCAGTTGATGTGTGGCTTGTTGCGCCCTCTTAATGAAACTATGTTTTTACACATTAATATCCTTAATGTGGTGCTAAAAATAATCGATTATCATGCACCTATTGACTGTACCCGGCTGGCCTTCATTGTTTTTAAATATTATGGTCCAATCACGCCACCTGACCACAACTCGCACCACACAGTAACTTTTTGGACTTGCAATTGTGTCTCTTCTATCACGTAAGGATCATCCTCGCTCCAAATGTTTCAGTTTTGTTTATTACCTCACCTAGTCGAAGGGGAATGAGCTTGACCGGGAAAGAAAATGTTCTTTGAAATGGCTTCGAAATTACCACGAACGAATTACCTCCAGAGAGACCAGCAAGAGGTGGAAATGTGACTGTGGCTATTTTTGATAATAAATGTAATGCACTACATATTACATTAGTAAAGAAAAAACTAAAAAAAATTGCGCGTTGTGTTTTTTTTAATTGAAAGTTCGGAAGTTCAATTTTTAAGAGACCTAATATTTCTAAATTATAACGTAAAAATTATTTATCCTTTCTTCTTTGTAGGTCGTCGAGATGAATCCCTATGCGGCGCTGTGCAATAAAATGCTGAGTCAGGTGATGAGCGGGGAAAAGGAGATTAAGTTTTAGTGCTTTAGTTTTATTCAAAGTTAACTTAAACACGTAGGCGATTTTGCAACGGAATTTTGAAGGCCTGCGCAGCCGAGGGATTATCTGCGGCGTACTTTTTTCTCCGTCAAAATAGATTCCTTACAAACTGTATCGAGCAACGCACACGAACGAAAAGGTATGCCGAACCAAAAATCCGCCGAAACACCGCAGACCGCGTCAACGCACACGGCGGATTTTACTTCGCGTTGAAAAACGATTCGAAATAAAGGGATGGACCCAGTATTCTCAAACGTCTTCTCTTTTGCTTAAACTTCATGTAAAAATTACAGCACAACGTGATCTCAGAATATTTAAATACTCTCGGACAACAAATGATCGCACACCGTGCGTTAAGTCCGCGGTAAATCCGCGGGGGATTTTGTATTCGCGTTGCGTACTTTTTTCTCCGCGTACGTCGTCTGCGCATAGCCTTTTATGTAGTAGGTAACTATAAAATTAATAAATATGCACCACACAACACTAGTCATGGTCTTGAAGCGGGGATAAACCTAGGGGTATCCCTTTGTTACGAGGTACCACACAGGGAATTGAGCCAGGGCTCCCAGCATACCCAGAACCGAGCTAATTTGAAAAAGGTTGTTTCCTGAATTCACTTGACTGGTAATCGAACCCGTGACACTGCGTAAGTCAAGGTGACAAACCGTGCTACAATGCACTATGCCAATCGTGTAAAATATAGTTAACTACAGAAACTGGTCTGCCTTTTTTCGTTCCATTCCTGTACACCAGAGGCGCTGAAATCCCGTACAAATACTTTACTGCAGACGAAACTATCGTCTTCGTACATTCATGGTGGTGGGAATTGAGCCCTGGACGTTTTGCTGTCAGACACGGAGCCTTTTTAATAGCAGCATTAATTACTGGGTAGTTTTCAAATGAAACAATCAAATCTAATGGATTAGAAATTTATATTCTTGAGTACAATCGACATTTACATCCAAGAAAAATCCGCGCAGTCGGAGGAAGCTCCACCCCTTCCTATATCTTCACCACCCAAAATCGAAAATGTCAATCTTACATTTGAAAATGACGAATGTAATGCTAAAAATCGAAATACTGTACTACACTATCGATAATAATACAATATGCAATAAAATATCGTAAATAGGATCATGTGCAGAAATTTTTATTAATAAACAACTTTGGTAAGTCAAATTTCCACACACAACCGCTTTATTGGTTAAAATTTAAAAACTTTAATTATTATTAGTAAGAGGCGATGGTAAGATTGAAAGTGCACTTATGAATAATTTAAAAACTACGTCGAAGAGTTCCTCGTTTTGTTCGGTCCGGTATTTTTTTTGACAAAATACTTGTTATTTGGCACATAGGAAGTTAGGGAAAATTCGACCCGTAAAATAGCTAAGATTGGGCAGAGCGATTCGACCTTGGTATAAACGTTAAACTGTGATAGCAGCGAGGCGTAAGAATTATATACCTACCATTGACTAGCATTGTGTATATTATTTACTCTTACATCAATCTTTCTGATAAGTATTATAGAGGACTATAGATTTTCTGTCCGTGTTTGGGTTCTGTTAGATACCTATTCATTGCTTCATTTCATAGTCAATTTAATTCATAGTCACTAGGAACTCTTCTCCGCAGTCCGTGAAAAGATACATCACATCACAGAGGAATTGCAACGTGACCCTAGCATACGGAACAGTTGATAACTTACAGTACACTCTAGAGTACGGTCAGCAACACAAGTAGCTGGGCTAAATGCGTACTGCGAGTGGCACAAATACACCATTGGATTTTTCGAGCACGAAAAGCGAATTTATGGCGACGAGTCAGCGCCACCTAGTGGCACAATTCGGAAACATTATGGCCCACGTTTACTTACGTGCTCGCAAAACGCGACGGTGAAGTCACTTGAATCTCTTTTGCAACTCGCATTAGACATTCAGTACCATGGTAATATAACCGAGGCTTCAATCAACATTCCTTACGTTTTCCACATTCCAGAGTTATGGCAAAGTACTTCAAAGTACATTCAGCTACTTTTGTTGCCGACTGTACTGCGATCAAGTTGGCCTGACTTGCACACTTATCAGCATAACTCGCTATGGATGCAATTGTAAGAGAATATACCTAATGCTCAACCAGGATTTAATTGTAAAATAAATAGCACATTTACGTTAGCGATACCGCGCAGCGCGGAAATATTCGATTGTATACAAAATTCATAAGATTAGACTATTATGACTCATAAGTCTCACACTACTCATAATTTATGAGTAGGTAGAAATGTTAAACTAAGTCCCGTATGAAGAACATATTGAAATTTTGAAGCTTGTTAAGCTTATAAGTGTGCATCATAGCTATTTTCAAACTTGATTCTAACTCAAAATATATTGGTGTTATGTCTTACAGATGTCATATAGATTTCATATCAGCAGATAAAATGCATAAATAATCTAGGTTCTATGGCAACGATGTACAAAAATGTTATGGAAAAATGTTTAAAAATAGTTTTATAGTCGAGTTAAATAATTTACTATTACTGACGTTTTCCTTCAAGCAAGTTTACGTCTTCTTTAATTTTTCTTTGTTATCGCCAGTAATATGCAAAATCTCAAAACGCTGGTAACTACATAAAATGTCCAGTTATATCGTATTATTCAATAGAATACTTCTAATTATTTGGAAAAATATTTACAAATATAATTTGGCACAGGTGATGGTGCATGCGACAGATCGTCATTATTTAAACACGTCAAATATTATTAGTAAAATATTTTAATAATAAAAAGTATACTAAGACCTGTATTAACTACGGGCTTAATCTAAAAAGGTGAGTTTAGGCCTATACTTGTATGATTTTAGAAAAACAATCCTCTTAGAGTTATCCTGTTACGAAATCGGCCAAACGGCGCAAGTCGGAGCGTATTTTGCAATTTGTGAAGAAACATGTAGCGTCTCCACATTGAATAAGGTTTAAATTTGAACAGAATTTGAACAACGAAATTCGCAGAACAATGCCACGCATAAATGGACTTGACTGTACGTTTCACACTTCGGTTTTCTTTCAATTGCATATTGCGCTCCGACGCGTGTCGTGTAGTCTAGGTATATCGTACTTTAAGCTGGGTCTACACCTAGTCGCTGAGAGCACAGTACCGGACACCTGTGGCTCGCAAGTAGGCGGGCTGTCACCAGAGCGACTGCAGTGAGACCGTAGCTTTATGGCCCATGTACACGGTGTCTAATTATCAAGACATTTCACTAATACAGAGCAGCTCTATTAATAATAATACTCTACTTCAACCAGTGCCGGCCTGGCTTAGTGGAATGTCCTGGCAACTGCCATACCGTGGATATGTCCACATCCCTAAACTTTACCCGGTGGACTTTGACAGCGAAAATCCTCATTAGTACCAACCGACTGCAAAAAAAGATCTCCCTTAACTTAACGCCCGCGCCCCGATTGATGTTCTTAAGTTAAGTTTGAAGATTTTTAGTTGCGTAATCGGTTCGTATTCAACATTCTCTTAACGATTCTCATAGCGTGATAGATCGCATTATTTTTTTGTCACCAACGCGAAAGTGACGTCACAAACCTTAATACTGCCAGGTGCATTTGAACAAACCACTATCAATTTAACAAGATCTAATCTGTAAACCGTAAACAGCTAGGTTAAATAGTAGATACTAACACTGTAATAACATTAAATATTTTCACAATAAACCTACTTTTTAATAGTTTAAGTATATTATTATTCCCTATGATATAGTAACATTTTCGTCTAATGTTTTGGTACACCAGGCAGTATTAGAACATTCTAGAACAACATTCTTGGATTTTTCAGCAACCACTATTTCAATTCCATACTCGTCATTTCGCTATACTTAAAAATAACTGTCTACGGATAATAATGACTTAGGAAGAGCAACCTAACGCTAATATAATTATAATCTATACTAAATAATATCCAGATACGTTACAAACTATTTCTCACTGAACACATACCATTCCTATTAATATCAAACACAGATTAAAAGTTTTCAGATTGCCCTAAAATTAAAGAATAGTTTAAGTTGCTGGTTATATGGTCTATTCCCACCTGCTTGTACAATTATTTTCATCCCTTACAGTCAGTAAAAGTGTTTCAAGCGTAGTCATTAACAGGTAACTGTATCTTTCACTCATATTGCTTTACTCTTCTTTTTGCTGCTCTTTTGAATAATTTGACCGTTACATTACATGACGTCTATTATCGACAGTGGAAGCATTCGAAATAGGAATAGGCAATATACACTACTTAACAAAAACTGTGAAGCCGTGAAGCTTATGGCAAAAGCGCTATAGATAGGTACTTACGTCACAATACACTTTGATTACTTACTATTAATAATGACCAGTGGTAAAGGTTTATTATTTACAAGTGAGATCTTAACATTAAAATGATTATAATGGTTAAATACAATACAGCTACGAGTTTCATAAACTTTCTATCATAGGTCTTACTGACCAGGTCATAGTTAATGGATGTAAAAGGCAAAAGCTAGCAGACACTATTATTAAAGGAAAAAAAATATTATAATTTTTAATACTTAGTTTCACTAGCAACGCATCAACTCTAATGAGACCATTCATAGGTTTAATTTTATAAAATAAAATAACAATTAAATAAACGTCCACTGATAAAATTATTATGAAAATATAATGCGTTTGTAACGATTTAAATATGAATAAAATATTAGTGGCAAATCACCTGTCCTTCATGAAATCTCCCATATTCGCTCCAGTACATACCTATACATTAAATGAGACTGAGATTATTTAAGAACTCAAATTATATTCTCAACTAGTTTAGAGATAAAAACAAAACATGCCACAACTTTTAAAAACATTGTAAATAAATAGATTAAAAATAAACGACCCATTAGAGTTATTTAGATAAAACTCAAATTATTTAATTATAAATTAAGGTGCAACACTAGATAACCTCTTTAACAATCTGCACTGAGCCCGCGTGGTGAAGTGTGGCTCATACCTCCCCATAGTTGGGGTGAGGCCTGTGCAATTATAAGGTTTTATTCGTTTTTTTAATTAAAAAAACTGCGGACTCTTATTTTCACAATATAAGTTAAAATTTAAATAGAAAAATCTCTTTCTAATCTTGTGTTGCACTATAATAGTAGAATCAAACATATTTATAATAGGTTTTATCAAGCAGGTAAGCTGGGTAGGTATCGTTTCTAGCACTGGCGACAAATATCCGTGGCAGAGGCTGGAATGTATATGAATATTTATTTACATTTTCAATATTTCGGTCAATTGATTTTAAATTGTCGCAAATTATCTATTATTTCCCAATATAGACATATGAAAAAATTCGAGGCCGTGTTAAAAACGATACGGCGTGGGATGGTGCAAAAGGCGTACGTACGGTTTTCCACAATTCAAACATTATGTATTTTGTTTCTCAATGAATCTTGGTGGAAGCAAGTCTGTTATACAGTCAACCACAGCCTCAGTGTAACATTTAACCGAAATCTTAAGAAACCCAACTGCCGGCCCGGTATTCTTACCACCACTTTCTTTTTTCAAAAATTATGCGAAACGTTGGCATTGGCATTATCATACCGTTTTTTCATGACAGCAACAGGCAACTTACAGCTTGTCCAGATGACGCGTGCGGATTGATGCACGGTATTGGTTACACTGCTGAGTGTTGCATAATCAACAAACTGGCTCAGTGGTCAGCGATCGATGTATAGCAAAACGAGCTTGAAGCAGCTCAGAAGCAGCTTGGAACAGCTAAAATTCAGGAGAGACTTCGCTTCTCTATCCGTTTACCGCTTGTACAAAGGATTTCTGACTGATAAAACGGTTTGTTATGATGCCCACTGCTAATTTCCACCATCGCATCGCTCGCTATTGTCAAGGTCACACTCTGAAACCACCCCGGTCTTGTGCGGTTCGGGTTCTAAGATGTTTCTTTCTTAGGACATTTATTGTAGAATAAACGAATGAAGTTATCTTCAAGAGAGGCTGTGAAAGCTCCTTACAAGGTCCTAAACGAGTTTTACACGTTTGCAACTGCGCCCGTTTCCATCAGGTCCGTGCTTGTTTGACACCGACATTGTTTAAAAATTCCATGGAACTTCAATACTGTATTGTCTTCAGTTTCATCTATGTAATCGAGCACTCAGCCTGCCTTCTGATTTCTACTTTAAGCCGAAAGGTGGAGGGTTCACACTCGTACGTCGCCAAAGTTCGTGAGGGTGGGGTCGCTCTCAGCGCTCGCTACATTGACTCCCGCACCAGCTGATTAATACTATTGCCGACTCATTTACAGTTTTACTTTTAATACAGTTTCACGGCTCGGAATCTCGTGGCGGCTTCTAAACTGCTGTATTAGAATAACTTTAGTGACTTTATTTATATCGAGATAGTACACTACACGTGAAAATAGGTCATATTATTTCACTAGTTTTGGCTTGATAGTTCAGTAATATTCGATTTCTGTATATCAGTAAGTATTTCGAGTATATTCGTTTTAAAATTTTAAGATCGCAGCCTTTAGTTTAAACTGTCAGTTATTTGATTGTTATAACTTAGACAGATCGATTATGTAGTAGTAAGTAATTAGCTTATATACTGTACCACTGCTAGGCAAAGGCCTCCATCATTGAAATCAAGTCATCGCTACAATTGATGGGTATTGGCACCATGCTTGCCAAATGCGGGTTGGTAATCTAAAACCCGGGCCATGTTCCGAAAAATCCGAAAACACACTTTGCCCGACCCGGGAATTGAACCCGGCACCTCCGGGTTTCGGGCCGTGCTCTGAAACAGATCGATTTTTTTCTATACAATGTTTTATACTGAAAATGAGCCAGCACGACATCCTTAAATTAACTCTTAAGCCTAATAAAGAATTAAAATTAACCTAATATACTAATTAAGGTAAACTTTACGAAAACGAGGAATTATTAAACACACGACGATGAACGGAGATCTAGCTGAAAACAACTTACTCTAGCATAAAATAATTAATTTAATTTAAATTTATTTTACGAAGAGCAACTAGTTCATCCTCCAAAAACTTATTTTTAAAAACAAAAACACCTAAATGTCATTTTATTACAACTCACTTTAGAATCGAATGCTTTCTCATTTTAAATTCACATTTTTTAATCTAGCAAGAATGTTAAACGACCTTTAAATATTGTATTTATTAGCAATACTAGTAATATTATGTTAGTAAGGCTATTTTAGTAGACAGTCATTGACAGCTTTATACCATCTTATTAGGGAAGCGTTCGAAATAAACCAGTAAAGCTCCCACTGACAAATTTAACACACATTGTTGCTGGTATGTCCCTGGATTGTGATGGGCAGTGTTAATTTCTACTTCCAGTTGAAATATAGTTAGAAGTCTAATACTGAAATAAATAGGACATCACATTCGGGAACAAAACTCCGTCTAATAAGATGGCACTTCAATAATCACACATACACAACACACACACGCGCACAAAAGTGAACACACAGACACACAACCAAGCTCATACAACAACATGATTAGATCATACATCACAAAATGCAATCACGATAGAGCAAAATCTTTAAACGTAACAAAACAAAGTAACAAACGACCATAGACACTGAAAACTTAATTCACACTTACAGACAAATCGTAAATTATAAAATCTTTGGCCATCGTGGAAAAAGAGGTCTTTTAAAACCATGTCAAGGCCACGTCAACAGAAATTCATCGCTGAACTACAAAACGACGAATACAGAGATTCTTATTACAAATGAGCTTCGTGTAAATGATGAGTCTTAAGTTATTACAAGCTCAATGAGAAAGAGTTAGAATATCTAATGTCTAACGATCGCCATCCACACGACACGACATTTAATTATTCTATTTACAATTAATATTGATATGTGACAGAGCGTGGGAAACAACAAAACGAGTCTTAGCACACAGCCTCAGACGCAGTTACCGACATAGACCTAACAACCCACGAACACGTCCGACAAAAACTTACAAAACTGTGTGAGCGACTTTATTTTACTAAGATTACCGAGTGGCCCCAAGATTATGATATATCCTTCACACTAAAACGAGATTCTTAAATAAAGTGAGTAGAAGCATTAAAACCGTTAGTTGGAAACACGAAAGTAAATTATGAGAACACTAAATTAGAGAGCCGAAACTTAACGATCAAATTACATGTCAATATAAATAGTATTGCTTTGCGAAATTCGTTGAGACATACATTGCAATATTATTGTACAAACAATAACTATTAAATTATTGCGAAAATACACATAGCCTACAATGAAATGAAATAAATACTCGTCATGTCGTATTGGATGGATATGATAACTAAATAATACCAAATGAGAATGTGAATTAAATTGATAACTCGAAGAAAAAAGGGAATGAGCAATAAGTTTTCTCACATTTTTTGTTAATCGTGTAAAATGCTCTCCAATTCCCCTTAAAGATAATACTTTAAAATCAGATAATGAATAATCCGAATAAGACGTAGACGTAGTTTACAGTCGAGAGTGAACGAGATAGTGAACGACTGGCGTCGTGAGAGTGACAGAGACAGTCGACAGATGAGAGATGCCCGCGCCCCAGCGTCATCCGACGGCGTCGAGCACAAGTCAGCTTCTAGTGGTAGAAGAACGATTCAACCCTGAAAATACAATACATACAAGTATAGCTTTTGTACCTAAATTCAAATTGAATCAGCGTAATATTTATGAAAGAGGCCTTTGATTCTTTTGTATTTATCTTCATAAGTCCTTGTTCAAATGCATGGGTGATAAAACAGCAAACTTTTGTCTAATTTTCCCAAAAATGAATTTAGGAAGAGGAATTTGAAAATATTTTGGTCATAACATGCTTCTTTGTATAATTTTTCCAATAGTTATATTGTATTGAAAGTAATATAATCAATGTTTAATGGTTTGATTTGGCATCTCTTACGCCAATTAAACGCACTTTGTGCAAGAACAACGTTCGTCACTATCACAGGCCTTGGCCAAATCTATACATATTGCCAATCATTTGTGCCGTTCATGCACAGGGCAATTTACACTGCTGCAAAAAGGGTAAGGTTTAAATCCTATAATAAACTAGGTAGCTTTTTATTTAGGTAAATAGCCAGTCTTATCGCTTACTTACTATAGTAAGCGATAAGACTGGCTAGCAATCAACAGCGTGAAATCAAAATTACTGAGTAGTATCTGCCAGTCCTATCTATGCCTACGTGCTTTCTTCATCTACGACAACATCGTCTCCTGAAAATTATGAAGTATTATCAGCCTATCCTGAAAATAGGCCAAGTATTATTAACTATCCTTAAAGTAGAAATACAGCTCTACTTTGCCTTACACAAATCCTTCTGAAGCACTCACCATTTAGTTCACACGTGCTGCACATACTCCGGGTTGAGGAAGGAGAAGCCCATGAACTCTGTCTGGTCGAGGTTCATCATGAAGAGCTTGTCGGTCGGCGTCAGCTCCGTCTTCTCCTGCGTGAACTGCTTGTCGAAGTTGGACACGTCTTTGCGGTGTTTCTGAAATTGTTAACGTGAGCCTGATATTATGTGGAAACATCCTTAATTTTTTTTCTGATTTGACGTTTTTTTTAACTATTTGGTGTAGCTTTCTGCGTCGAGAACATGGTGGGAGTTTGAACAGTAAAACAGAAGAATTCCGGTGTAGGATACGATAAAAAAGGCAATTGGGTATGGGAACAAAAATTTTCTTTTTTAATATATTTTATTAAAATTCCTTTTACTATTTTAAGTATGTAACAAATTGGAATATTTCGTTGATCTAGCCGGTAGTTTTTTTTAAATTAATTTTAAACATTGCGAACTCATGACGTCACAAATTCGTGTTCAATAAATTATGAGGAGAAAATTATTGATTTACTGCACTTACAACTGAAACAGAACTCGCCGTTCATCATGTACAATCTCACGAGAATGTGAAAAGTAGACTTTAGATAAAATTCATTTTGCCAAGTTCTGAAACCCAAGCCCTACCTGAAAGGGTTAGGATTATAGCGAATGACTATTTTAAGTCCTACCTACCCGTCTGGGCAATAGGCGTAAATTAATGTACGTATTATTAGAAATAACTTTGTGGAAAAATATATTTCACCTGGGGGAATTTTAAATCTGCTATCTGGAAACCCCATTAATACCATGCAGTAGAATCACCTAGCTGAAAGTCTTACGTATGATGCAGATCGCGTCATTTGATTGGTTGATGGATAGATTATAAACCAATCACGTGAAAGGACGTTTATACGACCCAATAGGTTTCAATTGTGAGATGTCAATTTGATTACCGTCAAGAGTCCAATAAGAACCATATTAAACTCTTTGCGGACGTTGGCAAACTGGGGTCATTCATTTGACCCCAGTTTGCCAACGTATTTAATTAAAAATATCCTCGATCCTTTGCTTTTAAAAATGTTAAATATTTATATAAGGTATAAAATACTAATACCTCGAAATGGTTTTCGATTTAGGACATGTTTGATTTTTGTTCCCATACCCAATTTAACTTACCTATGCGAAGCCATTTAATGAAATTAAAGAGAATTTACTTTGATTGAATTTATTCTGCACATTTTTTGTTATGACTTTACTCTGTCAATTCAATTTTTGTGTTTAAAACAAGATTAAAAAGAGTAACCATCGAGTTTCTTGGCGGAGTCTTCTCGATCGGTAACAACCTCCGAAGCGGTGATAGAGTCGCATTATGTTCAATTATGATATTTACTACCATAGTATTATTTTATGTAAGTTTATTTTTTATTTAGTATATTTTTGCAATTTTTTTATTTTGCATTTGACTTGTCAGAAGTACTTTTTAACCGACTTCAAAAAAAGGAGGAGGTTCTCAATTAGACTGTATGTTTTTTATAAGTCTATATGAATAAATATATTTGTTACTTTACTTTACTTCAGGAATAAACTATACGACGAAAAAGATGACTTCCGAAGTATCAAATGGAACTTTTGTTTATTTCTTTCACAAAAATAAATAACAGCCCTCTTTACTTGTGCACCTGGTGTGATTTAATTGTGAAAATAACAACTATGTTTTAAACTATACGCCAAACAAATGTTGATACGTAGTGCTGTTCTGATTGAATAACATTGGTAATCCTTCTGATTTATACGATCATGTAGCCGAACAACATTGAACTCACGATCTTAGGCTTGAAAGGCGGCTGCACATCCCTGGCCTCGATGCGCGCCCAGTCGATGCGCCGGAAGAACGGGTGCGTGCGCACGTCCTCCTCGCCGCGCGCGTTGCAGCCGAGGCGCTTCGTCGGGTTCTTGGTCAGGAACGATTTGCACGCGTCTTTTGCTTCCTGAGTAAATAGATTACCTACGTGAATTGAAAGTATCGATAACCCACAGGCGCTATCTGCTCTCTCTTCTTATAAATGATTATTCGAATGTTCTGTTCACAAAAAAACACGTAAACGCTTTTATAGCCTCTAAACATTTTATTTCGACTGTGTACAATTTTTGTTAATTAAGGAAATCGCCACTCTCTAAACTTTTTGTGATGTATTTTTACAAAAAAATGCATCAGGCTTACTTTTAATTGAGTTACCTTATGATCGTGAATTTTACACTTCTGACACTGAATGAAGTATGATGCGCATAAAGTATCTCTTTCAAATGTTTATGATGAATAGTTGATAAAATAGTTAAGTTTTTAAAAAAGGTTACGAAGAAAAAATTCATGTAACTTTTTTTTAATGGCTTAAAAAACAATATTTACCACTTTTTTAGTTCAATATTTTTTTCTGAATTATTATTCAGTGCTGTAAATGTAAATGCTTCTGAATCAAGTAGACATAGTATTCAGCTAACAATGAAAATAAATAAGCATGTACCGCAGCTATTTGCGCCACAGTAACCAAAAAAGTAGCACAACCCAGAGAAATTCAAAAATTTGTGAAAAAAACAAAAACTACCTAAAATCGCGAAACATAAATGGGGCTCAATCAATAGGTATTGGGGTCCACAAACCACAGACCTTTGTTGGTACAGGTTACCCGGGACAACCTGTATGTATAGCAGTGCTGTCGTCAAGAAAGAAAGATAGAGCTCATTGGACCTCAAAAAGCTTTATAAAGTAGAATGTTTCTGATCCATAAACAGTTAGTTTTTTAGTTCAAAGTGTCAATTGTGCTCAACGTCGCAAACATATATTAAAAACAGAAATGAGAATGTGTAAAGGCCTTTGCAACTATGTAAACGATTTATTTAAACATGCTGAATGTTTGAACATGGCGGACAGTCCTTACCTTACTCAAAGTCTTCGGATATGACACGCTATTATCAGTGATAGCAGCAAACAGTTCCTCTTCATCTTCCCCATCGAACGGCGGCTGTCCCACCAGCATTTCATACAGCAGCACTCCGTACGCCCACCAATCCACCGACTTCCCGTACGGCTGGTATAAGATGATCTCCGGCGCGATATAATCCGGTGTCCCGCAGAAGGTCTTGGTTGTTTTGTCGCCGTTGATGCCTTCCTTGCACATGCCGAAGTCGGCGATCTTGATGTGGCCGTCTTGGTCTAAGAGAACGTTGTCGAGTTTGAGATCTCGGTACACGATGCCGCGGGAGTGTAAGAAAAATAAGCCGATGGCGATTTCCGCGGAGTAGAATCTGGAAATATTAATGAATAAAATATCGACGTGTTAAAAAAGTTTAACTCATGTCCGCGTATGTAATGAGTGGTTAGATATTATTGGTAACTTGTGGTGTAAAGAACCTATGGGCTTTTTGAATAGTCAGATGTTTATGGGCACCCAGTCTGCTAAAATATATCTGATGGCGACTGTACAAGCTCTTGTTTATGGTTTCATTGTCAGAACAAATTATTTTGCTTTTCCCTATGTCACCTGTGACATTTGAAATGGAATTTCATGCATTTTGTATTCTAAACAATGAAAAACAGTTAATTACTGCTTCGAAGTAAGTATATTTTCAAAATTATTCAAATAATTGAAAACGTAAAACTAATAACACTTAATGCGTGAATTGGAACGGGCACGTTACTAGAGATTTAACAAAAAAAGACGTTTTGATTGGTGTTTTTAATATAAAGAACAGAATCGTTCGATGATTTGTTTTCACTATCATCAGAATAAAATTATTTAAAACTACTTTATATGTTGCTGCTGGTCGCCATTTTTGAAAATGGACTGAATTTCATAACTCTCGAAACTTAGGTACCCTGATTTTCCTTTCTTTCCCATCCCTAAACATAAATTTAGCAACGCCCATTCAAAATGGCTGCCGGTTTGCCCCACCCCTCTCGCCCTTTCTTCCCCAACTTCTTCTTCAACAAGACGCACAGATTGAGTGCGAAAAAGATGCGACTACAGGATAAAATAAACTACCACATTCATAGCTTAGTAGCTACTGCCTTCTTGTAATCGATTTTTTTTATCTATTTAGGGTTTAAAAGGCAATAAGTGGTGTTTTTTTGGAAATTGGTAATTTAAATTGTCTAGTCAGAAGTTGCAAACAGTAGGTCCCGTTGCTTGCCGCTGCTTTTTGAGTCGATCAGTTCAAGTTTGAGCTCCCCTGGTCAGACCAGCGGTCAATGTAGTCCAGGCATTACTGATACTTACACAGCGACGGGCTCCTTGAACTTCCCGCACTGTTGAATTTGGAACATAAGATCACCTCCGTTCACGTATTCCATCACAAAGTAAAGACGGTCCTGAAACAAATTGAAATTTGCTTGATTCTTTACATTTTTGCGATAATATTCATTTCTATAGGTACATAATTGATTCTTGTGATTTTACTACAGGTGGGAAAATCTAGGAACTTACAAAACAGATATGAATTTGCATGATAACATGCATGAGGCCCGGACACGGTAATAATAGATAATATTACCGTGGCCCGGATCTTCTGCGACAAGGCATTTTTTGGTGAACATTATAACTATACTTGGTAGTAAATAAATCGCGAGAAACCCCCGTTTTCAAAGTTTTGTCGTATCATTTTTGTTATTTTGTAATAATAACGACTTTATTTTAATACATTTTTTTGCTAAATTATGTAATATAACTCACTAGTCTTATAGACTTTGAACGATATTTTTTTAGGTTCAAAAAGAGCAGGGAATAGAATTTAACCAGTCTCGTGTTTCTATTGTTAGGGTTTTCTTTATCATTTCAACTGGGGACGCTGGCAGTGGGCCAGGCGATCGGTCTTTTTGTTATGGGCCATTTCACCCATTTCCTCGGCCCCCCCTTGCAGCGGGAAATGTTAGGGTTTTCTCAGGAACACCCTAAGAAAGTGTGTTCCGCTGACACTCATTACTCGGGGACTTTTGTTTGGTGCTATTTTTGAGCAGCCTTTGCGATAACACAACAAAATCAAATACCCCTACCTTGGGCTGGTACATTACTATCGATAGGGTCTAGGCCTTAGGCCCTAATGAACCTATCGATAGTAATGTACCAGCATTACCAGCGAATATTTTATACGATAGTAACTTGTTTGATTGTTTAAAGCTTTTTTCAAGTTTCAATGCGTTCGTATGTGACACTGGCACCACTTCTTCCTAAACATTTAGTTGAATTCTGTGGGCCGATCCCGGCGGCACTGCAATGCCGGGCCGACCCGTGACGGGAGTGGAGCGAGCCCCGAACATCCCGTCGATTTACAATAATCAGTTTAATATACTGGTCCCTCAGTGAGGGAACTTTCAGATATTAAGCTGAAAAGAACAGATACTACACTTTGATCTTAGCCAAAAGGCCGAGAAGCGATGTCAGATTAAAGACAACTCAAGAGGGTCTTTCAACGAAGAAAAATCTTAACACCGTCGACTAGATTTCGAGACTGCGTAGAACTTGAAGCGCCATCTGTTGGCAGTGTAACGTATTATCATACCTACACAAGCACTGCGAAGATTGCAGGCAAAGGAAAATGGTGCAAATTTTGTTACCTAAAGAGCGCCGCGCATGCCTAATTTGTGCTTAAAGGAAGCTTAAAGGGGTTTAATTAAGTAACTCTGTATGAACCCGTGGCGTATTTTTTTTATTAGCGGCCAGCAATCATTTTATCACTGTTTTATAGCACCTGTAGAAACATATAGGTACCCTGTAGAAACATCTGAGTGGTCAGAATTGTTCTAAGGAATATCGGATAGGGATATCCAAGGGATATTGAATAGAGATTAACAAGGGATATTGGATAGGGATATCCAAGGGATATCGGAGAGGGATATCCAAGGGATATCGAATAGGGATATCGGATAGGGATATCCAAAGGAAAACGGATAGGGATATTGGAGCCGAGAGATGCCTTCTAAAAGTATTATTTTTTGCCTTAGATCCAATAATAGAATGGTTTTAAAATGTTAATTTACGAAGCCAGGGAGAAATAGAAGAGGAAGATTTTATTTTCAAGATGTAACTGTTGGGTACATTTCTCTAATAAAACATCAAGCAATACATCAAGTTGGATATCCATAATGTTAATGTTATCTACAAAGCAGTAAATATTAAATATTTGGCATTAGAAAGAGGAACACAACACAAGCTTTCACGAGAAACGTCCTTAATGTCAATTACATCAAGAGACATTTTCTGATACCTATTCAATTCGTAAATTGGTTCTTAACCGTCTCAAATGATTTTCAAATAAAACGTTGTATAGAGCCTTGCCAATGTCCTTTAGGTAATAAAACTTGCAACATGTTCCTTTGCCTGCAACCTTCACAGGTGCTTGTGTAGGAATAGTTTTGGTGACTATTTTTCTATGAATGTTTCTTTTAATATATCTATATATATTTTAATATACCTATAGAAATCAAGATCCTTGGGGTAGGCCTATGTCCTACTCCTGATGTCTTTTGGCTGTAACAACGACGACCAAGACTGATAAGCTACTTATTTTTTTTTAACATTATGAATTTTTCAAGTAAAAGAACTGAAAATTTTAACAATAACATGTTTATATATACATATTAAAACCGTGTATATTTGTCAAAACTCACATGTATTTATACTCACCAAACACTTCTATAAAACGCAATGACAGACCAACTACATCTTCCCTCAGGTAAAACTCTCCAATTAGTATGATCAGGCCCCCACTGGATGTCCATACGCATATATAACCATACCCGGAACTTCATCAAGGATATAGATAAGCCTAAAACTTTCATCAATAGATGCAAAAGGCATATTACGGGCTGGACGAATTTTTCGCAGACAAATAGTTTTTTTTGTGTATCTCTTTTTTAATTTTAACATAGTGGCCTCATCTATGCGTATAATTGCAGTGCCCTTACAGGGTGCCATATGTAATGTCCTGTTTAATTAATGTTAGATCTTTTATGGACCATGTGGCATGCAATAAATAAACAAATAAATAAGTGTCATTTTTTTGATGGTCATTTTCAATTGATTAATTCAAACAGTTATCACGACAAACCGGTTATAATAAGTATAAAAATATTTATTTGAAGCTTCAAAAATATATCGCAGTGACTATGTTCAGCATTGGATGCGTGCGGGCTGAAGATGGTCCTGATGATCGCAAACGTACCATGGTCTGGAAGCAGGAGTGCAGCTGCACCAGGAAGGGCGGCTTGCTGCTGAGCGCGAGCACGCGCTTCTCCACCATGGTGCACTCCACGTCGTCGTCCTGGATGATGATGTCTTTCTTCAGGATCTTGATGGCGTACAGCTCGTCTGTGCCGCGCCGCTCCGCTAACATCACCTGGAAGATTAAGATTTTTAAATTTAATTTCCTCCTGGGATTTCCTTCCTGTCTTTTCCTGGGTTTTGTTTATCTCACTTGGGTGGGTGTTTGGAATTTTCAGAAGATAGCTTAAGATTGTGATCACCATATTGTATGTTACCTAGCGGTGATTTGATCTTAATTACAAAGGCCTTGCTCAGCAGAGAGACTGACTAATTAGGCTAGTGGCGAAATCCTCGTTGCAGGCCAGCAATACAGGAGCCGGAGCGCGGGGATTCGGCACACAATATTTAGGAGTAGACGTAGTTATAGAATAGAGAAGAAAAGATCGGCTAATCCAGTGACTTATTTATTGTATAGGGTAAAAGTGTAGGTAGGAAAGACGAACCTGATACACGGGTTCCTGTTACATTATAAAGTTTACACTTGGTTATTTAAAGAATCTAAAAATAAACCATTACGTAATTTAAATAAACTTATACTGGTAATATGGTAAACTGCTCGCAAGCTCTGTTCAGTACGATGGTTTTGGTAGGACTCCTCAAAATGTTCTCCTCAAAATGTTGAACAGGGAACGTGGAACAATAAATACAATTTTGAAAGGACAGGTACACTATTGATGGCCAGTAAGTTAAACTATGAAGTTTCCAGCCACCGTGGAGGTTCTAACGTCCATGAGACTAGAACGAAACGGCATCGTTACAGGCTAATTCCATCAGATTTTCATTTAAATCGAAACCCTACGTACCGATCCAATAAGGATATCCTTAAGGAACTTACTATTTGGAACCGAGCTGCCGACCGCACATACAGCGACTGCATGCAATCGGCCTGGTTTGTATGTATTTATATGAAATGGCTGCACGTTTTGCTACCACGGCGCTTGGAAGCCATTTAATATAAATACAATGACATACAAAACCAGTAGTGCAGCTGCGGTCGATTGCATGCAGTCGCTGCGCGTGCACGCTTCCAAATAGTACCTCTAGAGTAAAATACTGTAATAATAAAATATTTTGTTTTCCACCAAGTTTTTGATCTTTAAATTATTTTGATCAATCGTGAAATTCGTGATATACATGTATAATTAAAATTAAAGATACGTAGGTAGGTCTACGAACCTGTAATTTGAATTCGACATGTTTATATCGTTCAAATTAGGGTTTTCACCATCAATAAGTTTTTATGCTTCTAGCTAGTTAGTAGGTAAGATAATGAGTGAAAATAATTAACCTTTCCAAAGGACCCTTTTCCGAGTACCATGATGAAGTTGAAATCTGAAGCTCTGATGACGTCAGCTGCCGCCATATTATGCGGCACTTCCCTATCCGGCGGGGGCGGAGCCCTGTAAGAAATAATAATGTTTGGTTACATAATCACAAAAAAAAAAACATTTATATTAGATAAAATCTTTAAGGAAGGCCTATGGCTGCGAATGACAGTGGTTATGACGGGACGGAAGTATGAAAAAAATTTGTTAGAGCGAAGTCACATAGATCCGTGGGGTTGCGTCGTCTCAACGCAATAACGCGTGCGCTGCTAAGTCGTGCCTACTTGAAACCGTTAACATACTCGTACCTATCTTAAACCCTACTATGAGTACAAAATTTTGGTTTGCCGTAAATACTCGTACATTGCAATTTAAATTAACATAAAACCGACGACGCGGGTCGCACACACGCGTGTCTGTATCAAAAAGTTGTATGAGCAACCAGTCTCACGCGCGCGCGCCATAGTGCGTGTTTTTCGATACAGACACGCGTGCGTGACACCAGTGCCGCGGGTTTCAGCGTTGGCCTTCGCGGTACTTAAGCTGGTTATTTTTTAGTTGTGGTCAGTAGAAAAAAAATGCGAATGTATAGCTGACCTGCGCGCGCCGACGCTAGTAGCTCTCATCTGGTTCTTCAGCTGCGCCAGATCCGTGCCCTCTTCAGGAACGGGCACGTTGTAGAAGTCGCCCTCCTCCTGCGTGAGCAGCTTGAACCAGCCGTCCGCCGGCGCCTTCATCAGCTCGGAGATGCCGAAGGAGAGCGACCCCATAAAGTCGTTCCGAGAAGTTCGGTCCCAATCCCAAATCTGGAATTGAAACAATTCCAATTAAGAATTTTAATAAGCACTTTGGTTAATCAACGCTGCCGCTACAACTTGCAGTTAGCCAGTTGGTTATGATAATCACGGATCAAATCTGATCATGCTTTGGTTTTCTCTTATTTATATTTTGTTCGTAGCCTTATTTTCTTCAGAATTCGAGAGGTTCCGTTTTACATATTTAATAGAAAAGGAAATCGCCGACGTATCATGAACCAGCATTTCGCCGTTTTCGGTTCGATTCGGCACCTTCTTTCTCCTTTCTTTCTTCAGTCACCAACATAAATCGGCTTATGACAAAGTCTCTGACACAACTTTAATAAAGCTAGTAGGTATTATTTAATATTTAAAATGGGTTTGCGTTTGGCCTCAGTCTCGCCTGGTGGGAAACGATGACGAGGCCGATGGTGGTACACGTTTATCCAGAAAATGCCTATTCACTCTGGCCCTGAAGATACCAAGATTGTAAGTGACTGGAAACGCAGACGCAGGTAGAGCGTTCCACTTCCTAGAGGCGCGGACCAGAAAAGACGTAGTAATCCTTGTTGAGTGCAGATTGCTGGAGAGTCAACCACATGGGGGAGAAAGCCTTCGCGACGTCTAGTGGTCTGGTGGTAGAAAGAAGGGGGTGGTATAAAGTTCTGTAGTTCCACACTCTGCAAAATACACCCTGTAAAAAACTGATAGGCAGGCGACTTTACGCCGATGGTCCAAACTCTGGAGTTTGATGAGCGCATCGTCGCTTAGGAGTCCCTTCGATCGACAGAGCTATCCCACAGGTGTGTGTAGTGTGACAAGATCTTGAGTACATAGCTACTTGCTGGCTGAACACAGTCAGGTAAATTCAAAACTGACTGACCTCAACGAGTAGCCTCCGGTCCTTATCCTCAGCCCTCAGGTCGAAGGTGAGCGTCTCGTTCCACACGGGGTTCAGCGTGCTGCGGATGGTCTTGGTTTTTCGCTTCTCTTTGTTCTCGGAGTCGGGGATGAGCTTCATCTTGACGTAAGGGTCGGATAGGCCGTTGGGGTCCATCGGGATCAGGTTGCGGCCTTGTTTCACTGAAATGTGATGAAAGACAGTTGAAATGCACTACTTCCTGCCACTTAACAAGACATTTGTTTGTGATTTTAAGACATACGTTTCATCAGATACGAGTACATTATGTTCTCGTAACAAAAATAAATATTTATTATTACAGGATTTTTAATCTAGTTGTGCCTTCCGTAGATCACACGTGTCAAAGTAAAGTTTTGTTCATTTTTCACAATCGACACATAGTTCTTATCCGAATAAAATAATGAGCTAAGGAAAGACAAATAAATTGTAGAGCACCATATTTTTTAGTTTTTACGCTATAGCTTGTTGTTCTTGGCTACGGCATCTGAACTTCTGAAGTGCTTCTATTGCCAGGCTGAAATGATCACGTTCTTGCGACATTCAAGCTCATTGGCTATCTTAAACAAGAAGTGAAACATAGCTATTACCTTCGACGGTGAGCTTGTTCCCGTGGCAAGTGACGACAAGCTGGATGCGCCCGCGCCGCTCCGTGTGGTCGCAGCCGCAGAGGTTCGGCACCGACTCCTCGCAGCGTTTGTGCACGTTCATGTCGCATGCTGGCCAGTTAAACAATTAGCATCAGATAAAAAAAGATTATAGTAAAAAGGTTAGTTTTAAGGCATTTTAGTGCCGCTATCGTCATGTAAATTTATGGTAGTAAACCGACTTGTACTAGTATGCCATTTTATATCCATTTTAGGGCTTTCATACAGAAAAACTCTAGAAAACTCCAGAAAAATTAATACAATTATCCAACTCATGAAACTGTCATGAATTAATTTCAAAAAGTTATCTATTTTCAATATTTTATGAGAACTGATTCATGCGATGCAGCCCCACGAGAAAATGGAATTCCAAGTTTAAATATATGAAAGCTCAAATTTAGTGCTTTCAAATATAGACGACCTAAATCAAAACTGGGCTAGAGCGCCTATGACTCAAACTTAGCCTTTACTGAGAATAACTTGGTGGTCTCTTATGAATAAAATGTTGTTATTATACTCACAGTTAAACGCCACAAATTGAGCATCTTATACAGTAAAAACTACAAACGTTAGGATAAAACATTAAAACAGAACAATAGCTGAATAGAAAGATAATAGCAAAGCAAAATAGGGTTTATACTTTTCTAGGAAAGGAAATAGCTTTGCCTTTTGTCTCTGGGCAATCAGTTTAAAAAGAAAACAATGTTGCAGTATAAAATCACTAATGCTAAAGCTTCGTCCTTTAACAAAAACATTAAAAAAAAATGCAACATTCTAAAGTGATTTCGTAATACTTCATTAGGAGTACGTGCAGAATCTCTCTGAATTGACGCAAAAATTATGTTAAACTCATTCACGACTCACGAGATGTACCTACATCCGATGTTAACAATAATGACTTGTTGCTAACATGCTTTTATTAATTTTGAAAGTTACATAATTCGGGTCCAATCGTTACAAAGACAATAATATGCTGTGATATTTTGATTCGTTATTTAATGAATAATAAATGTTCGAAAAGTTAGAAATAATTTTATGAGAACATTAATAGTATTTTTCCCCGATTTTTTTTTTTTATTTTTTTCCTAAATTGTTATTACTGCCTGCATTATTTATGAATATTGAAGTCGTCCATTAATATTTCTGTGAATATCCATTGCTGGGCAGTACCTTCTCCCAATGCGCGCCATACTCGCATACCCAGCCAAATTTAAGTACATAATCGAATAAAAGCATTATAATGTATTTTATGGAAAATACCCCGGCACGAGGGATAACGGGCGGATTGTTATTCAAATACGAACATATGAGTACAAAGGTATAAACCTGAATACGACCTCCCACGCTTTCAGTGGCCATTACAGTTATCGACGGGTACCTACGCGAACAATCGCCCGATTACATGTTGTAATTTATTTCCAATATCTTTTAAAACGAGCAGAAGGATAAGGTTTAATATTGCATTTCATTGAAAGAGCGTTTCTAAATTTTCGCAGTTATGGAACTTCTATCGAATTTAAATTAACTACTGCGATCCCACTGCTGGACATAGGGCTTCCTTCCTTTTCATGCACGTCTGACTTTAGCTTTACGTATTAAACAAAGAAGAAGAGTTCTGCCAGTCCACAAAAAAGATGAAAATGTAACTTCACGACATTCTATGGCGAGGCAATTTTAGTAACTTTGACCATTATAATATAATTCACGGGAAATATTATTTAGTTTAAGCTTTCATAACATAATTAGCATACAGAAGCGCCATTTTTCCATACAAACGTAGTCCCCTGTTTCTGGCTTGAATATTGCTAGCAGAGCAAAAAATTTTTTCCCCAAAAACTATTGCAACTATTGGCATGACCCTATGTTTTTTTTTTTATTGGAAATTAATTATTAAAAGAGATATAAACCTTCAAAAATCGAAAAAATTGGCCTGGTTTTCCGCTGAGATCAAACATCCAGAAAACTGATTTGACGTATAGTTACAAAAAAACATCCTATCCTATAGTTTATAAATGAACACGGCCAGTCATTTTTTAATTTTTAATGAAAAATTAACTGAATCGGTAAACGAAACGTCGATTCTGAGTACTTTTGATAGGTAATTTCGGTTTAAGTTGCAATCGTCTCTATCGTACTCTGCGGGAGGCTTGAGGCTGTGCTTGAGGTTAACAGACAGCAATAGATTTTACAAATACCTGTTTTTCAAATTCTCTTACCCGTGCTGTTACAAAAACAAGCGCTGCGAATATTAATTCACAATAACCACACATCGTTTTGTGTGTAAACCAAATGTCAAACTCATCCGTGCTCCTGTTTCGAGCGAACATACGAGTAGGTACATTATTCAATTTGATGCGGTATGGGCAATCAGGATTCAAATATATTCCAACAAAAGTGTTAATAAAGCGCAATCACTGATTATGATCAATTAATATCCAATATGCTGAAACAGCACTTACATAATAATTACTTACTCAACTAAAATGCTGTTTCGATCGAGTTTCAATTTATTTTATTGTACAAGTTGCATTTATTTTAATTAACAAACCCTAGTTGTACTAACAACCCCTGCTGGGAATCTAATTTCCCGGTATCGATTCTAGTTTATTTTAAATTGCCTAGCAGAGCTCGAGAGCACCTACAAAACCGCTATAACTGAGCAAGAAGCTTTGTTACCCTCCTCCGCCCTATTTCCTACCTGGGAAGTAGTGTTGCCTACCTGCCGATAGTTGATCTATCGATAAACCTTGAACTATGCTATCGAAAATTTCGTACTGCCTATAGCAGACTATGTTTCACTTGCATTTTTTTTCGTAGACAATATTTGATATTTTATTAGGGAATAAAGCTACGACAAGTCATCACTCTGAGAGCTGCTGGATGGAGGTTTACAGAAAAAAATATAAAAGGTAATAACCTGGTATTCTTAATTAGACCTCAAGATCAAAACTTTTATAACTGGTGCAGGTCACAGTTTAATTACTAATCTATTCTTTCTGTTATTTTTATACGATATGCATATAATCCATAGTATTAGTTTGTCAGTTTGTGGAAAAGCTGTAAATAGTCGACTAACAACTAGCAACACTACTGGAATGGAAACGGAAATGGAAATGGAAACAAAAGCTTGGTAGAAAACGAAGTACTAACAAGAACTAAGCACACGTGCAGACGCTCAAAGAACATCACAAACAACTTATTAACTATTTACATAACAACCTGGAAGATAAATAAATAAATATCCCTGGACATTATTCCACACAGCGCCATCTAGCCCCAAAGTAAGCTAATTAAAGCTTGTGTTATGGGATACTAGACAACGGATAAATAATACTTAAATACATTTTCTTTTTGGAAATACATACTTATTATACATAGGAGACACCCAGACCAGTACAAACAGACATGTTTATGCACACAAAATGTTTGTACTGTGCGGGGATTGAACCCGCGACCTCTGGTGTAGTAGCCAACTTCTTAACCATTACACCAAGTCGGTCGTCAAAGATCGGAAGATGCAGGCTTTGCATGCGGAATTAATAAAATAGGCGAGCAAATACAAACAACACAAAAGTTAATTTCACTTATTCAACTCCCACGTTTTGTGGAATGGCTCATTCAAAATGAATACAGGATTATTAAATTCTTGTTGAAATATTCTTCATCGTGCGCAAGGAATTGCAATATTGGGAAGACCCTCTAAAGGGATGTAAACATTTAAAGTGCATTTCAAATCTATTATTGACTTGTATAGACATACACCATACTCTGACGTGTCTACCTATGCGTCCACATGTGATATCACCAGTGATAACTCAAGCACGTTCTTGTTTCTAAGGGAGCGTCGGGAACTATCTTCCCCGGTTCTTCACAAACCATCCATCTAATTTAATACCTCCGCATTTTAATCCTTGGTGCGCGAGGCCATGTAGCAAGGTGCCACAGTGCTCACAGAATGTTGGCGCTAGGAACGTCCAAGTGTTCCATTTGTGGGGGGCGTAGGCGGCCTTATCAACAATAAATCTCAGTTAGTAATAGATATAGTGTATCCCACAGTTACCGCTGCAAAATAAGTAACTGCAACTTCCGAAGAAGGAAAGAAGATGGTAAGATTTGTTGTAAAAGGTGCCGTAACTTTCTACAAGACAAAACAAAAGCATTAGCAAACCACCACCAAGTCTGTAGAGCTAAAAAGAGCACACATAAAGCACGTTAGAAATTCAAGCGAAGTAAGAAGCGTTAGATTGCGGCGTCGTCCGTTCTTGAAGCGTGTACCTTGACACTTGAGGCCCTGGTGGAGGAGGCCGTACAGCAGCGAGCCGCAGTGGTCGCAGAATGCCGGGGACGAGTATGTGTGTGCGCGGAACTTGTGCTGGGTTCGTGTGTCCTGTTGATTCATTTGACAGTGGTTACTTCTTTAGAATTTGTAGCCATGTCCCTAGATAAACTCCTTGGGGAACACCCACAGTTTCATTTTGAATACGGCATTTATAGTGTCCATTTTAAAATTAAAAGGCTAAAGTTATGAGCAAGAGTTTGCTTTTGTCCCAACGCCACTTTGTCCTGGTTTCAAAAATATCAATAGCACCTTTCGGTAATGGATTAATTAAATTCTGTTGTAAATATTTGGCCATGATGGGAAAACACTTAAGCCTGCTCGGTGAATGAGGGATCAAATTAAACTTTTGTTTGTCACAAATGTTTATTTTGCAGGAAGGTTTTATTCGGTCCAATAAATTTTATCGACGGGATGTTTCCTTTGCTCTTGTGAGGAGGTTTGTTATTCGTGTTTTACATGGTTTACGCAATGTACTCTTGGTATTGTGACGTCACAAGACATTGGTTGAAAAGTCATCTCCAGTTCTTCAAAGTTGTGACACATGTGAAATATTTCATTTGAGTAAATTCTGTTCAGCATCAGATTTCTTATCCACTATATAGAAAAAGTAACAACGTTTCGGTAGGGTTTACAATAATTAAAAAGAATACAATTTGTGATATAAATTTATTATAATTTTCAACTTAAGTAATTACATAAATAATCCCTTACAATTAACAAAATTACCCATAAGAGGCGAACATGAATACGTTTGTAGGGCATGGCTGGCTGTTGTAAAAATAAAGTTTGCAACCGTAAATACAATATTTGGCAGTTATAGACTAATACGAGACAATTATTCATTTCCCTTAGAAAGATGTCCAGCCACGCCCTTAGTAAGGGTACTTACATCTAAGAGATTCCGTAAGACTTTCCTGTTGACATTATTTCAACTTAAATAAACATCTAAACCTTATTAAGTAAACCAACATAAAATATCGGTCTCATTGTGGGCGCTCCACCCGGTGATACAATACTGAAAGGTCCTTTTGTGAGCTCGTGTAACTTCCTGAAAACCCTGACCTTAACGAGATGGTTGAGTGGGCGGAGTTAAATTACATTTGGGTAATGGCTACATTATTTAATTTCTTTGCAACAACGTAATATTAAACCAATAAGATAAGTTCTAAAAGCTCACGGCTAAATTTAGAGAAAGTGCTGTCATTATGCCAACCCATTTTTGTAAGTTAATGATTATTTTAATTGATTTTCTTACACTACAGATAATAATTAGAATTTAAGTATTCAATATTTTCGAAAAACCAATTATATCAATGTTTCAAACTTATTTAGAAATATTTTTGGATTACTAGCCATCTATTTAGATTTAAAATAACTAACGATTTCCGCAGTTATTTAGGGTATAACATTCTAGAATAAGGGCCTGAGTGTTCCTTCCACAAGAAAAGCAACGGTCAACTTTAAATTACGCCACTCTCGGATATCGTCGTGAGCGATTTATACATTATATATACGATATACGGTTTGTTTAAATACGATGTATATACATTACATTATCTGCTATCATTATATGCAAAATATGCAAGCATTTTAGACAAAGCGAAGGCATTATGTTAATAAGTTCATTAGTATTAGTAACAAAGTATATCTCTTACATTCACATGCTATGGTAGTCGGCACTTTATACACACCAGCAATTTCTTTGAGTAGTGTTAAAATGATAAATGAATTTTGAAACAATAAGTCCATGTACTAATAATGCAACATCCATAAAAGTTTTATGAAATACTTACTTACTTTCACTAAATAAAAATTAAAAACCGAGTATTTTATTAGCACTTTTCGAAACACAACTCTTCAATTAAATTCACTATCATTTTAACACCTTACAAACCATTTTAAACAAACCAATGCAATCTTTTTGAATCTTAGTATTTTTAATAAATGTGCTTAGTTTATTATCTTTATTTATTCAAGCAAAAAAGATATATTAAAATTTGTAAAATACTATATTATACTTTGAAAACATGCTGATTTAATAAAAACCGTTATAAGTAATTGGTTCAGCAAGAAATGAAGAACAATGTTTTATTTTACCGTAAAGGCCAATTTATTTTTTTGCTAAAGCAAACCTTAAAATACACCTCTGATTAAGATAAGTATCGAATGTCCACTTAAATATAGATACCTCTTATGAGATTAAATGCTGTGAAATCTTTTGATTAAGATTAAAAATTACTAAATTAGTTTAGTTCTAAATAAACAACCAGGAGCGTTAACGGTGTGCGGCGCGTTATTAGAAAGATATATTTATTTTACCGTAGCAAATCTATGCTATTTGAAGTATGTATTTTTGTTTCCAAAAAGAAAAGATTTCACGAGCCTCACAAGTGAATAGCTGTGTTTACATCTCTGATCTCATGTAGGTACGTATGTTCAATTTTTTTATGTATGTGTCACAGACTCTGATAGGGCTCCTAGTTTCGCAAAACTTTTTTCATAAAATATCAACTCTTAACCCAATATTACCTGCAATGTAATCCACTTGTATCGTCTCTGTCTCAAAGATGTGCTGATACAAAAACTTTAGGTCAGTTTTGGTAATAATCCATTCGTGATTTAGTTCACAAAAACTTGATTCAACGTCTGTTCTTGATTTTATAACCTGCAACATTAAATTTCAGCGGGAGAACTTTGTTTTTACATGATATATATACGAAGAACAAACAAACAGAATACTTACACAAAATTAAAACTAACTACATTCTTCAAATGTAATAGAACTAGCCAAACTATATTTCATTCGTTTTTTAATATTATTGTATAACATAAAGGCAATTAAATTTGAGCGAAGGTAAACTGTCCACTTGACGGACGCGTGTGTCGCGCGCGTATGCCGAACGAGCACGCGATACATGTAGGGTTGTCTACAGAACATGTAACGTTATACGGAAAATGATATTATGGCGTACTCGGTAGGTGATTTAGGAAGGAACTACATATTAAAGAGAAAATTAAGGGTGTCAACTTCGAGTGGTTAAATCTCTGATTTAAAGCTTATTATTAAAGAAAGGAAAGCCCAAAACGTCAGACTTATAGTTTTTTTGACACATAATGAACTAGAATATGCATAATAGATCACAATAATTGTAAAAAAAAGTTTTAAATTACTCAATTTTCCCGAATAATAGGCCAAGTTTACGACAAATTCTTGATTTGAATAAAGCATAATTACTGATAAAAATTAAGTCAGTACTTTTATTTAATCGAAATACAAAGTTTCTTTTAAAATCCAATCAGTAAATGAGACTTAAAAGCGTAATGAGAATACCACGAAATTTGCAACAAACACGATGCACACACGCGCGCAATGGCCACGCGTCATTTTGGTGACGGCCCCTAATTTTACTTCGAGCATTCCATTGATAAGCCTTTAGAAGACCATTTATATTTTTCGGGTGAAATGCTTTATTAAGCATGAAAAATTTACTTACATTTCTACATCACTATAGTAATTAGTATATTACTTTTGATCTCTGGAGTTTTGCTGACTGTCATTTGTAACTTATGGAACTTTCAAATTGAAACGAAGAAAAACCATTCTAACGTTGGTTTAATATAACAGCGCTGACAGCAACATCATCCAATCAGCTTTTCAAAGTTTCAAACCAATGTTTATTTTTCAAAATTAATAATTGTTTCAATTGTACATTTTTGTCAGGTTACAGAATTTATCATCATTTTACACTGAATGATCAGAAATTAAATATGTTTATTATCGACAGTTAAATTATTTAATGTCGTCTTTAAACAGCTGACTTCAACAAGTTACGTTTAGATTTTCAGAACCTACAAAAGACTACTGCTTTCAAAAAATATATTTAATATCGCAATATCTGTAGTGTTCGGTAACCCTAGATGCCAATTACTTTGTGGGTCGATGTAATTCTAATTTAATTTGATGAGTGTGTTGTGTGGACGGGTAGCGCATCGGGGCCGTTCCGAATTGGTTCCGCGCAAAAGAGCGAAAGAGCATTACACGTATTAAAATTCGCAGACGAATAGAATCAAGAAGCAGAAAAGTATTTCCAATAATCCTACAATCGATTTAACGTAAAGTCCCTCCATCTGTATGAAAGCGTGACATCTGATGCTTGTATCTCGATAGCGCTTTAGTAAAGGGAATTCTCCACCACAAGACAGTAATAATTAATAAATGTGAAGCTACTTGATTTTGACATATTATGTTGCCAAAAATGGTATGCCTGCCCCTCTCACATCTACCGGCATGTGTGTGACAGGTCAACATCACTTTGAGGGGTATTCTTCTTTTGATAGTCGTTTCAGAGTTTAGGAAAAAATAAAAAGTAGCGTCGAAAGAAGAGCATTGCATTCTATTCAGTTACGCTGGCGTCATCCATTTCGATTAATGTCTGTGGCTAAAGTTTCAGCACGCATCCGTCCATAATACAGCAGACGAGAGCGAAAATGGACGAATTAAGACTATATTTCAACAATGAACTCTCTCGATTTATCCGGATTTTAGGAGCTTTGAGGTTAGAATGGGAAAAATCCGGGTCGTTTGCGGCTTCCACTCGGGAGCGAGGGTGCGCAGATAAGTGGCATCGCATAAATTAACGCGCGAAAATCAATGATGAGACCAGTCAATACTTTTTACTCATGACATGACACCATAAAACTTTAATATTGCTTTAATTTAAAAAAGTAGTAGTAAACAGTACTAGTAGTAAGTTGTATTTAATGCTTTTTTTTTGCTGACCTCAAATCTGTACATGTAAATATTTTAGGACTAACTTTCTCTGAAATTTAACGACCAAAAAATATAAATAATAAATACATTCTAATCGCTACATTTGAACGTTGGAAAACAAGAGAGGGCCAAGTATAAATTGTTAAATATTAAAAACACTTTAGCCAGTTGCTTTGACGCTACTTAACAAGTAATTTGACGATCGTTTAGTCGCCGGTGGGTGTTGCGATGCCAAGGGTCGCGGGTTCGATTTCCGGACCAGCACAAAAATCTGTTGATGAAACAGGTTTTTAGGTTGACTATGGGGTTTGTGGTACCTTCGTTGATTCTGGTTTCCATAACACAAGGGAAAACCTCACTTTGGTACCAGAGAAATGTATGTGACGTCGCATTTTTTTATTACTGAGAGTAAAAAAACTTCTTGAAAATATGTCTCGTCCATGACAAATGTAACGACCACCGTATCTACAGTTAAAAAATGAAACAAAGGATAAAGGTACTAACTACAAAGTAACTACCCTACATTACTTAAAAATCGGTATTGCTACATACTTTTCTTCCTTGTATCGCCGAAACTGCATCAATGTTAAGGTTTCCTATGATCACTAATCTCACTTCTGACCAATTTATAACACAAAATTTGGGTAGATGATTTTATTACACAAATAACACAACGTCGACATACAACAAAATCGAAAAACGCACGTGGTTATAAAAGACTGGTTCCATTTTGCTCCAAACTTAGAACTCAATACTCATAACTTAAGAGTTTTAGGAATGTTTAATGTCTAGCATAGTACAGTTGTCTAAACTGAAATGAAGCGCCACTCCACCGCATTCACGCACACATGAAGTAAAGAAAAGTAAGATAATTACCCTATATACTGGCCCACTGCTTGGTAAAGGCAAAATCATTGAAATCAAGCCATCGCTACAGTGGATGGGTATTGGTTTCATATGGGTGTTATTATCTATTTAAGTATGTATTTAGAGATATTTAACTCTTAGTACAAGCTCTGCTTAGTTTGGGGTCAGATGATCTTGGTGTAAATTGTCCCAGATATTAATTAATTTATTTATAAGGACGCAATAAGAAAGGAGTGTGGCGCGTCATTTTTGGTTAAACAAGCTCTAGGTATGAATTATGTCAGATACTGGCGCCAACCTGCTGGAAAAGACTGTCCAAGTTTGGTGCAAATGGCTGTTTCGCGCTACAGAACCAACAGCATACAATAATAAGCGCATTGCCCACGTAAGCGTAGCTACGCGTATTTGCTACGCTTGCTGTACGTCTTATATAAAATCCTGCGACGGATAGGCAATATCGCAGTTATATAACGTGTTTTTTAAATAGCGCAAACCCTAAATTTAGTTTGTAGAGGATCAAAAGTAGAATTGATTATAATAATAAATATGGGTCGTAAATGGTCAAGAAATGTTTTTAACTATGCCGTTACTTCAATTTTCTAAAATATATCTTACCTAAACGTCGCAATGTCGGAAACGCAGTCCAAGGTCGCGCATGGGGTACTTTCCGTGTAGAATGAGTAACTTGTCAGAAGTGCAAGTGAAACCAGAAAGTTCTTAACAACTCCAATAATTAGTGGAACTAGTTATTAATAAATGTATACATATAGCTTGGATTTATGCAAAATCAGTTGGGATGTCTGAGGTTTTGCGGTATCTAAAAAACACGTTGCGTAATATAGTCACAGATACCAATGTTAAATCGATGACTCATCACAACACTATCTTTATAAAATGTAAATAAGTGTAAATGCTTAACAAAAATATATCTTTACGAGATTCCGTGTATAAATGTATATAATAAAGGTTATAAAAATGTATATTTTTTCTTCGCTACAGACGTTTCAAATTAGGCATTTCCTATCGTCGTTCTTGTTTCCGTGCATCAGCTGTAATAAAATAAACCTTTCAAGCTCTATCTTTTTATAGCTATTAAATGAACGCAAGCAAGGCCAAAATAACCATTTTGGGTATCGAACCCACGAGCAGTGGTTAAATTGCAAGTCAACTTGGCCACTGGGCCCGCCCAAAATTTGTATGTAAGCCAGCATCGTTGTAGAAAAAATCGTTTATTACTCTGTATTACTTAATATAGCCGGCTATCAGAAACATTATAAATAAATAAATATGCACCAGACAACACTCCTCTTGTAATTGTCTCGAAGTAGGGATTATTATCCCTGTGTTACGAGGTACCACACAAGGAAATAAGCCAGGGGCGTCTCCCAGCACACCCAGACCAGAGTCAATTCAGAAAAGATTTCCTAAATTGACCCAGCCGGGAATCGAACCCGGGACACTACGGAAAACGAGACGAGAAACCGTGCTTCTGCGCACTACGCCAATCGTGTTGTCGAAAAAAGAACTTAGATTTTATGATAATACTAATAACTGCATTCTTGCGTTCATTTATATAACATTATAAATTAGGCTTTAACAGCTAATTACGTTTATAATTATATTTTGAAAACGGAGAGCTTCTTTCCACTTGGGCTAGTCCGCCTTTGTCCAGAAGCATCCGATTTGTGTGTGTTTTGTGAATATTTTACATACTTCATCAGCATATTACGATAATACTACCTTATTTATTTAAAAGCAGCAAGTATATTTACCACAATATAACACTGTTTTCAAATGCACTGTGTTACACTTCCATTTATAAGCGTTGTCCATAATTTCATAAGTTGTTCGAACAGTGCGTTATCTAAGTTTTTTTTGACAAGGTACTCATAAAATATACGAATTTACATTTTTATTTTAAAATTATAATGACATTTTTTACGTAATGTAAAAATAAGCAAAATGTAATACTTACGTCTGAGTCGGCCCCCTTGTCTGCGCCCGGGCACGTGAATGTGACGTACTCGTGGCATCTTTTGTGTACCACGAAACTGCATACTGAAAAGACAAAAAATAATCTAAAAGATGTTGATTATGTCCTCGGGGTCCTACGCCCTTGCTGGGGAGGGAACGTGACTTGCCAAGCGAAACATGATTTTCAAAGTCCTGTACAGAAGAGACCCATCGGAGTTATATGTGAGGGTTGTATCTGAGTAGGAGGGCATAGGTAGTACTTGGGTCACTGGGTCAATGAAGCTCTGAATGATGATATGGACATGGATAGGGAGCGCAGGGCATTGTCGGTGAGAGGTAATATGCTTTCTCGCAGGTTTGCGCGTTGCTCACGTGGCGTTAAAGTCACGCTATTCAAAAGCTATTGCCAAACTTTATACACGTGCAGCCTGTGGTGCAATTACACTAAAAAAGCCTACAATGCTCTGCGCGTCCAGTATAACAACGCGTTCAGGGGCTTGTTGGGGCTCCCATGGCGATGCAGTGCCTCTGGCGTGTTCGCCGACCACTGTACGGACGGTTTTCATCCAGTGCTGCGCAAAAGAACGGCCTCCTTGTGGTCTCGGATAAAGGCCAGCACCAACACGCTTCTGAACGTGGTGTCGGACAGAGTGGACAATCAAATCCGGCGGCATTGGTCGCTCATGCATGTCCAAAATAATAACAATTGTTTTAAATTTTACTAACAGAGTTATAAGTATCAACCTCCTAACATATTATGGACCTGTATAATTTTATGTGTGCTTGGTCTGAAATAAATATTTTCATTTCATTTCATAGGCCGGGTCTTTCGGATGTGGCTTTTGGCGTCACGATCTTCACTAACAAGACAACAGTTCGCAATTCTCTATCTTAGCAGAGAACCTCTGAATATCATATAAATAGATAGCACAGCACAACGCGCTCTGTTTGAGAGAGCCAAGCGTGCTGCGTTTCTGACGCTGATTCTGACGTCAAGGACGCGCCACAGCGGAGAGGAGAGGAAATGTGTTTTTATAACCAATCAGATTTCGTTATTTACCTTTATTGAAATGTAGAAATAACGAAATCTGATTGGCTATTAAAACAACAATTTTGATGGAAACCGGGCCTAAAGCATAGGATTAAAATAATCTAGTTCATAAAAATAAGAATGATAAGTCCATAACTAAACGATTTAGACAACCGTTGCCATAACGGTACGGTAAAAAAGCATCGTCAAATGAGGTGAACTGCACACTTTTTTGACCCGCAATGTACCGCGGCGTTCATATTTACAAAACTACTGCAAAATGGGTCTTATGTCAGCTGCATAAGCTGCCTCTGTGTAAAGGTTGAATAGGCGTCCAGCCGGGTTACACCCACTTGCCAGAATTTCATTTGCCCGAATTTTATCTGCTATAATGGTCAACAGACATAATATTGTTTCTCATAATTGCATATGTCATACTCATTGTTTACTATATTAGTACTAGAAACATTGTTTCCCATAAAGTCAATTTCAATAATATCATTTGCTATCATGATTGCAAGCCGCATTATCACAAGCCATAACATCATTTGCCATCAAAATAACTTCTAGAAAAAGAACATACGTCGTTTTATACTAAATGATCAATAGGGTTAGGTATGGTTTGGTTAGGTTAGGTTAGAACATGAAAGAAAACGCACGAGCCGAGCGAGCGAAACGAGCGTGCCGCGGCAGCGGCCGGCGATGTGCCAGAAAGCTAATCGCTTTTTAGAACAAAGGCGTTAGGTTACATTTGAATATTATGTCAATTTCAATAATATCATTTGCTATCATGATTGTAAGCCGTATTATCACAAGCCATAACACCATTTGCCATCAAAATAACTTCTAGAAAAATAACATAAACTCGTTTTATACTAAATGATCAATAGGTTTAGGTATGGTTTGGTTTAGTTAGGTTAGGTTAGAACATGAAAGAAAACGCACGAGCCAAGCGAGCGAAGCTTAGATAGATCTATCTAAGCTTAGATAGATTCGAAAACAACTTTGTACGGCATTTAAATATTCTGTTGAATAATATTATTGCAATTAATAAAATGGATAACAATACGTATGGCATTCGTATCATTATGGAATCTAATTTTAGGGCGTATAAGAATATGTCACATGTATATTATGGTCCACAAAACATTCCGGCAAAAGAAATTCGGGCAAATGAAATTCTGGCATATGAATATTACGGCATATATTCTTCGGGAAAACAATAGACAACACGTCCAGCCTCTGTACGTACTACCGTCATCTATTTTAGTTTGTGTCTGTGGCTAAACGCTTGTTGCCTGCGTTCATACAAAACTGATACATGAAATTGTAGGTAAACTGCCAGCAAGCGTATTACGGGAATGATGGATACACGGTTATGCAACTCCGCCTCGTGGCGTTAAACTTTAAAGGGAACCATATACGGTACGATTGATCTTTACGATCCGTCGTTTCAAAGCGATCGAAACCTAATCGTTAGTGTATGTCAAGCCCTTTAGTATTTTGATGCTCCCTCACTGGGAACATTGCCTGTAATGTAACCCAAAATCATTACTCATTATGTATTTACAAATTTTAGAATTGCTAAAATATTAAAACGATAATAAACTCACCTTGGCACTGGAAGCCTTGTTTTCCAAAACCCCTGTAACAAAAGAAATGTTTTGATATTAATGGTGAGGAATATTACAAATTTCAGGTATTTCAAATACCTATTGGAGAGCGTCGTGGCGTGGCCTAGAAGTTTGGCACCCCAACTGGGATCGTGGATTGTGTGGTCCCGAGTTTAAACCTGGCCAGAACCGATCTTTGTGGTCAGTGTTTTTCCGACTAAATCTCCGGTGAAGGAAAACATCTATAAAAAACCCAAAATATTATTGGTATTGGTGAAAAGTGGGCTTCTGAGTGTTCCGTTCAACAAGTTGCCAACAGTCTCTTGCCTCTAACTACCCCGTTTGGTGTGTAGTCGTGCGTGCGTGATGATATGTTATATTCAACGACATAGAATACTATTATACTCGTACAATACAAATAAATTATTGATTATGAATATGATTCAGTTTAAATACCATGAGGCCACCCGGAATGAAGTAAATACTCTCAACATATTGAAATAATAATGTAAATCTACTATACATAAATCGAAATAGTTAATAATAAAAATAATTTGTAGAAGCTCTTTACTCTAGGCTTGTATAATGGGGCTTCATTTGACTTTCATAAGAACTTGTAAAGCCTAATTGAGTAAACAGAATTTGCCTTTTACATTTACGATTGTAGCGAAGTACTTATTCGAAATAACAAAATGTCTGCCTGCGTAGGAGTAATAGCATGCATAATACTTTTTATGTTGGGCGGCATACGCTCTATTAGATATTTTTTTATTTAAAAGCTACCGTATTCATCGAAGTAAGAAAAATATTATGAGCCCGTTTGGCGCATTGGTTACGAGCGCCGGTAAAGACGGTAAGGTTCGATTCACATATTTTTACAGTTTTTAGGTACATTTTCTGCTTTTTCTTTTAATATTTGGAAGTGAGAGCTCCTCTCCTTTTCGGACTTCACCAAGTCGTTTAAATTGTAGGAACGAAGTTGCATAAGGTTCAAAGTTGAGTTTTTGTTGATGATATCATACCATACCTATCTTAAGGCGCTGTTTAACATCAATCTTACTCATATTATGAATGCGAAAGTTTGTGAGGATGGATGTATGTATGTTTGTCACTTTTTCACGCAAAAACTACTGAACGGATTTGGACTGGATGAAACTTTCACCCAAATCCGTCAGAATAACACATGGGCTACAATTTATAAAGATTTCATGTATTTTGGCCATGAAATATAACGATAAAGCAGGCGAAGCCGCGGCCAGAAAGCTAGTTAAGTATAACAGTGTAAACAGTGAAACCTAATTCCTACTATCCGGTCACCTGATAGCCAGTGTCATGTTACTCGTATTATCAGGAGCAACAGAATTATTGTCTGATGAGAACCAATATCCGTATTATAGAACGGACTTAACAAAAATCTGTAAGTACTTGAGTTTATCTAGAATCATAATTGCGGTCATAGATGACGTTAAGGCCCTAAGTCCCAGTCGCTGTCAAATCTCTAAGACAAGAACATTTGCCTGAGTACCTAAACTTCATTCATTAAAATGACATCAGAAATAAGAAGCAGGGCAAGAAGGCTAGAGACTAAGGAGAGATAACTCCCGAAGTGGGGGTAAGCTTTCGAGGGCCGAAAGTCGTATACTCTGTGCCGGGCAAAACGCTGTATTGCGCATGTGCAGCGGCAGCTATTTGTCATTTCATGGTCACATGGTTTTGTTTTGAACGGTGTCACGTGCGACAGTTGTTGTTTTTCGAGGTTGTGTTGACCAATTTTGACACTTCGCGAGGATCATTTTGACACTTCGCGAGGATCGCGGCAAAGAAGCGTAATGCGCATGCGTCACTGTGGGATACGGATTTAGTCCAACCCTTTCCAGGGAGTTATCTCTCCTTAGTTTCTAGCCTTCTTGAAGCAGGGTTATAAAATGAATGACAATTTGCATTTGACGTTGCCATGACGATAACATACCTGAGTATAACCTGGCAAAATTTAAAACCCCTTTCGCCACAACGTAAGAAGGGATTATATTAATATTACAGATTTAGATTTAGACAATATAGTTTGATGCAAGTAAAATAATTTATTTAAGCAAAAGCCTCAAAAATTAAACTTTAAGTTACTTTTTTATAATAAAAACAATTAAATGTGACAGCTGCTATAAAAGTAGATTTTAATAAATTCGGCATAAATCTCAAAAGTCATAATGTTTATTGTACTTTTACCACAAAGTGTACCCTAAAAAGAACCTTTTTTACTTCTGTCTAATGCTTAGAGCATGTCTAATGCTATAATGAATGGAGTATAGTCAGGTTAACTTGAGTATGGTGCTGTTCCCGACCGACACGACGACGTGACACGACATGCAACGTGGCGCTAATGAAGCAACAACGTTCGACCGGACGACAATCCAACCCAGTGCCATTTCCGACTCGTCTAAATTGTTTTTTGCTGTAAAATGCTCGAAGTGACTTCACGGTGTATCAGCATACAAGAGTCGCAGTATAACTGACTGACTGGGCCGTTTGGTACAGAAGAGAGACAGATAAGAAGTAATAGTAAAAATTAAATAGTACACGTGATTTTTCATTTTAAAAACTTTATTAATTTAGCACTGCGTTATGTCGTATGGTCTTCTGTTGTCGGGCTCAGCTGCAGACCTTAACACCATTTTTGTACCCCAAAAAAGAGCCATTCGGTCAATATACAACCTTAGGCCACGCGACTCGCTCAGAGAAGTATTTAAGAAGATTGATATTTTAACTGTGCACGCTCAGTATACTTTCGATAACATAATGTATGTGCGCAAAAACTTTCATATGTTCAAAAAAACAGTGATACTCATAAACACAATACTAGAAATAAAAACAAACTTATTACTCCAAGTCTTAGGCTACATAAGGTAGGAAATTCCTTTGTGGATCAATCTGTAAAATACACACATCAAAAGTGTCTAGGGATCAACATATATTTTTGCAATAACTTTTCTCCTGATTGATACTAATTAAAATTTTCTTTAAGGATTCATCAAATAAAGTGTTTTCGTTTGTCTACAGTAACGATAAACCAAGTCACCTTTGCATTAATAAAGAAATTTGCCATTTTCCTAATAAAGGGATTTTTGACATTTGAACCACTAACATTAAAGTTCGAAAAAAAGACTGAAATAACAGTTTTCTTTAAAATTTTATTGGGTAACTTAAACAATTAATAATCCGTGTTTCTACCGCGAACACTAACAACACAAGAACATCGGTTTGGCATACTCAAAATGAGTTCATCCAAATCACGCTGTGGAATGGCCGCCCATGTTCGTTGCAACAACAAAAAAAGGTCTTCTTGCGACTGGATACCCTCCATATTCGGCAGAGCTCTTCTCTGTAGCATATCCCATGCATGCTCTATCGGGTTCAAGTCTGGCGACTGAGCAGGCCAGGGCAGGACATTGATGTTAGCTGCGGTGAGAGTCTGTCTTACAACTCTTGCGGTGTGCGGTCGTGCATTATCATGCATTAACTGAAATAAGGGACCGATTTGCACTTGTAGAGGAACGATGACGTCTGATACAATCGTCTCAGCATAAATTTGAGCGTTGAGGTTGCCTCTGATCCAAATCAACTCAGTTCTTCCGCCGATCCAAATACCCGCCCATACCATGATGGTTCCACCACTATAAGGATGGACTTCCTGGCAGGATTTTAATCGCTGTTGGCGTCCAGGGGTTCTCCAGTGTCGTATACGTCTTGTATCCGGTCTCATACCAAAACGAGACTCATCAGAAAAGCACACGAAACGCCATTGTTCTTCTGCCCAATTTCTGTGTTCAAGAGCCCATTGATATCGAATCCTACGATTGTGCATTGCTATAGATTCACTTCATGCAAGCGGTTTCTGACTGTTTAGTCGCTAATTAAGTTCCCTGAAGAGTGATGAAGCCTCACGGCTAACATCATGGCGGTTATTGTTGGAGCTCTTCGAGTTGTGATTTGAATGTATCGGTCTTGTCTCCGTGTGGTGCAGCGATACCGTCCTCCATGGCGCTCAGCCACGGTACCAGTGCTTCGGTAACGTGTCCAAAGTCGACTGATAACACTCTGACTTGTATTCAGAGCTAAAGCCACAGTACGTTGCCGGGAACCAGCTTCTATCATTCCCACGGCTCTGAGCATTTCTTCCCTGCTTAAATGACGTCGCCGCTCCATAATAACGTTGGTTTTAATCAGTAGTAGGGAAACAGTAGCACTAATAATGTCTTCAATGCGTTGTATGTTTTTATAGGGAAAATATTGACAGCTGATTTTCATCTTTTACTCGAATTTGATTGACAGTTCCTGTTTCAAATTATGAAATGCACCAAAAAGGATCCATATAAATTTATAAAATCATAAATTTATTACAAAGCCACATCTCAATCTCAAGAAATCCGCATAAAAATGCTTGATCCCTAGACACTTTTGATGTGTGTACTTTAACAACATACCTCAAAGTCTTGTTAAAGTACAATTAAAGCAAAGTTGATAAAACAAGGTTATTATAATGTGGAGGATTACTTGAACGACAAGAGTTTGTGGTCGTAGTAGGAATAATCTGCTCCTCTGCTCAAATAATGTATTTTTATTGTGATTTTGACTGTTCTTTGAATTTATTTGTTGTAAAACAAAACAAAGTTCAAAAGAGTAATTATCGAGTTTCTTGCCGGAGTCTTCTCGATAAGAAGCAACGTCCGAACCGGTGGTAGATTCACATTATGTCTATTTAGGATATGTACTATTATTGTATTATTTTATTTACGTCTATAATTTTTATATATTTTTTTTGTGAATTTTGACATTTCATGAGTCATTCTTTGTAAAAGCTTAAGTGAATAAATGATTTTTTAATTTACTTTTACTGTTTCCATCAATGCTTTTTATTACGACACGATTGACGTAGTGCGCTGTAGCACGGTTTCTCGCCTAGAATTCCATATTGTCCCGGGTTCGATTCCCGGTCGGGTCAATTCAGGTAACGATCTTTTCTGAATTGACTCAGGTCTGGGTGTGCTAGGAGACGCCCCTAGATTATTTCCTTATGTGGTACCTCATATCACAGGGATGTTAATCCCCACTTCGAGACCATTACAAGTGGTATGTTGTCCGGCGCATATTTATTAATTTAAATTTTATCCTGTTCAGCTCTGACAAATATTGCTAAAGGTACCAAAAAAGTTAATAAACTGAACCAAATCAAATTCCGAATTCAAAATGACAATATAATAAATAATAAATATCCCTGGACATTATTCCACACAGCGCCATCTAGCCCCAAAGTAAGCTAATTAAAGCTTGTGTTATGGGATACTAGACAACGGATAAACATACTTAAATACATTGTCTTTTGTAAATACATACTTATTATACATAGGAGACACCCAGACCAGTACAAACAGACATGTTCAAGCACACAAATGTTTGTACTGTGCGGGGATCGAACCCGCGACCTCTGGTGTAGTAGCCAACTTCTTAACCATTACACCAAGTCGGTCGGAAATATCATTCCCATAAATCGTCTAATTTTCTACATGTAAAAACATAGTGGAGGATTGCTCTCGGTAATGCAACTATAAACTGAGTAAGTATATGTATTTATATCATGGTGATATACTCGTAACTATTATCTATAGGTAAAAGTTGTAACTGAAGCGCTAATAACCAGGCGGCCTGCTCGTTGCTGCCATCCGTAGCCATAGACCTATAAAGGTTAATTAGAAATGATGTCATGTTCATAAAAGGTCTGTTCCATTGTTCCTAGGTCCGCGAAGCTGCACGGGACACTCGGGATACCGAGGATAACCCACTTATATTCTTTCTGCAGCTGTTCACCAATTGTGTTAGCGCGAAATCCGCACAAAATAGCTGCTTTACGTAATGCTCGAAATAAAAGGTTCCACAGCCATCGATGTAAGAATTTCTTCGGTGGACAAAAAAAAGGAAATCATTATAGATTTTTCGCCTAACGACTGCAGATAAAAAGGCATTTCTGCAGGCCTTCAAGGTGAGGATGGCCAGCCCAGTGATTCGTTTGAATGACTGGGCTTGTCAACCTCATATCTGGACCTCACGACCGCTTTTCATCAGGTGGAGTGAGGTCATCTTGACGGGCAATATAAAAAAAAAGATAGCAACCCAAAATTTAGCAGACCTTGTGCCTAACACAGATATCAGGGACCAATAATTTAATTATTAGCTTAGACCAATAACCTAGGTTACATATAAAAAGCGCACTAATTGTGATGTCATTTTTTGCATTATGTTAAGCATGTGAATGAATTGCGTTATATATATATATGACTACTAGCTTTCCGAGAACATCATCTTCATAACATGCATTACAACGCGCAACTGTTTGGGCAGAGAGACTACATATTTTGATATTAAATAGTCACACACAAACGACACACACACAACACATTGGTTTGTGTCAAATCCACAGTCTGAGGCCTGCCAGACTGGACTACCATTATTATCAACCATACAAAATTGTTAGTCAAACATAAAATGTATGTTACTGTACCAGAACAAAAGCGGACGGTATTGTAATTCTTTCATAGGGTTGGTTTTTAGGATAAACATTGTTGTCACAAACATTTTTGTTTGCACAGTTTGTTCATAAACCAATTTGTCTGGGTTTGAATTTTTGAGTTGAGTCCACGAACTAGCTTGTTGCTGAAGGGCCTAGTGCAGATTTCACTCGATCGCACTATTATTTGGGGCCCTTCTGACTTTAAGGGTTAATTCACACCGAGACGCGACGCGACGCTGCGCGCACTTTTTAATAGAGCTACTTAAAATTTAACTTGTTCAGTACACGAAAATATACATGAGAATTCATAATACGTCGCGAGGCAACTCGTTTTTAAAGGTTTACTTTGCGGAGCTCTATGGAAAAGTGGGCGCAGCGTCGCATCGCGTCTGGGTGTGAATTGACCCTAAGTGTCAAGTATTTTATTGAACTAATCTGTGAGGGGGTCCACTGTTCCCCGGGGTCCTGGGCATGTTGAAACTCAGTATTATTATTTAACGTTCATCCCTAAATACAAAAACAATTTATATATTTATTCTATACTAGGATTTGCCAGCGACTTTGTCCGCGTAGATATTTGGTATTACATACAGCGAAATACGTAGGTATGTTCAGTTTAGTTTTAAGGTTTTTTAAAATCTAAAATCTATCTATTAGATTTCAAGTGATGCTGGAACATAAATGTTAAAAACGTTATTCATCACGAATAGTCACAATTGATCAAATGGCAACACAATATAATTGTTTATCAACTCAAATCCTCCTTCTCATGTCTCTGCGTTTCTATTTTAGTCTCACATCAAATCCATTAAGTCTACATTGGCGAGTGACATCAGATCGTTTAATGGAAGCAGATTCAATGGACTCATCCGGGCCTCAGTGTAGAAAATCCACGTGTCACTAGGTACTCTCAATGTTAGCATTAATGATCTAATACTCAGCGAGTCTTTATTGCAAATTCTTTATTGTTTTTTCAAATCGAGTTTCCCAGCAAGCAAAAAATATAACGATGGATAATACTCGTAGAAAGTGAAATTAAGTGAAAAATTAAACGTTCACAGTAAAGGCTTCTACAGTCAGTGCCATTAGAAAATGCTTTTGCTGAGGTTTTCTTTTGTTGAAAAAGGAACAAAAACCCTGTGCGCTTTCTAGGACAGAGCCAGGAATAAAATAAAAACCCACCACCTGGCGAGTTTCCCACTGCGGCTCGCGGTGAAGAGCGGTTCACAGCTATTTGGATAGGGGGTTATGAGGGTGGCCTATTTTCCCTGTGTATACCGGTACAGATCGCGCATATGTGGATTTAAAAAAAAGTTTCCCAATCTGCGATCAAAGAAATTAAATTGGTAAGTCCTATTCGTAAAATACGATTCACGGAAGATGACCACAATTGGCGGCCTACTGCTTATGACACTTATGACACACACACACACACAAGACAAGATAATATGGCACCAACGTCTAAAACCAATGACGTCGCTTCGGTCTAGACGTATTCCGCGCGCGCCTCTCCCCGCACCTCCCAAGGGACCTAACAAATGCCTTCTGCGCAGTGGTCATCATTCGTGAATCGTTCTTGTGAGAAATAACGGAAAAACTGTTTCAAAAATACTTGAACAATCAATAAATAAAAGTTGGTAAATTAGTACCATCCATAAGTATGTGTTTAGATGGCTCAGTTATCAAACGAATGTCAATTGTTTGATGATTATGCGTTTTGTACGTCTACCACGAGTTGCCACTATAAATTTACGTTAAAAAAATTGTATTGGGATGACACATGACATACATGACATGACAAGTCAAATCCCAATACATTTTGTTTACGCGAACGATAACGTAAATTTAAAGTGGCAACTCGTGGTAGACGTACTGTTTGATTTGATACCAAATAGACTACCTACTTAAAAAAAACTCACTAGATGCAAAGAAAACGAAACCCACGATCTCTATAGTATGATGCACTGAAAATCTAACTGGTAGGCTAGGCGTGAACAAACTGTTCTCACGATCTCTTAATTTCTGAGAGTTGCGAGATTGATACAAGAATTTTACTTATGTAAGTACTTAAAAATTTGCAAGATTCCCCACCGTAACCTGGCAGCAAGTTCCTCTAAGCTGCTGATCGCTTTCGTTTTTCTTATCTCGATAGACTACATGTTCTAGAAACTTTCTTACTTTCCAGTTTGCAACTTTTCCCTGCGGATCTTTATAAGAAGAATTACTTACCTGAGATTTTACAGCGGGAACTTTGGCTTGGTATAAGATTAAAAGTATCTTTCAATCTAAAATGGAAGCTCAAACGCTCAATTATGTCTCAGCTCGACTTCTTGGCTCATTCGTTCATCCGGTAACGCTGTCAAAGTTTTCTGCGGCTTCAAAACGGAAGTCATTCATAAAATGTCTTTTTACGAGCTAAAATCAGTAAAGTTTATGGTTATTGTAAGTGAATTTTTACTTTTAGAATTTAACAATGCACTATTTTCTACACAAAGATAGAAACTAGGAAAATTCGACCTGATCCTAGGGACTCAAGTGGGATTCGAACCCGCGACCTTCCACAATCCGGGTGGCTGCTCTTCCAACTGAGCTACCGAGGCCGTTAACAGACCCGGCGAATTTATCTAGTGTATTTTACGTTGCAAGCCAACGTTTGTTTCATCAATGTTATAGGCAAGCGCCTTTTAAAATTCGAAAGAAATATTTTTGCAAATATTCGACTTACGATTAAGATGAAACTAGCTAAAGGATTAGGGAATAATTACTTTTAGCATTTTTAAAAATGAACTATTTTCTACACAAAGATAGAAACTAGAAAAATTCGACCTGATCCTAGAGACTCAAGCGGGATTCAAACCCGCGACCTTCCACAATCCGGGTGGCTGCTTGCTTGGTGGGGCTGTGGGGATCAAACCCAACCCAACTTCGGCGCTGAGGACATAATCTCTGTCTTAGCACCAACATTTATACGAGTATTATATCAATAAACAGAAAATCACACGGTAGACAATTTTATGTCTGTGGAACACTTTGACGAAAGGTTTTATGTAACTAACTATGCCATTTAAAATGCCATTTAACTTGACTTTTAATAATAAATATCTTTTGGGGCGATTTTTCAATCCTCAGATAATGAAATTTATCTGTCGATTAAAGTTTATTCGAAGGTTAACAAGATATTTATTTTTTCAGTGTTCAGATAGGCGTTATCTGTTGAATATAGCCGCTAACTAAGGGATAAAGTTATCTGCTTCTTCAGGGGCTGGATAAGATTTATTCTATGCGTTTTCTTTGACAGTTTGAGGTTATGTGGTGTGTCATTCGAGATTCTTTTAATTTTGTTTGGTGCCTATATACTAATGGATATTTTAGACCAAATAGACGACGCAAAGACTGAGGAGGAAAGGCAGATACTTTACTACATATATAAACGCTGAGTACAATAGAAAAGATCGATTTGAACAAGAGAGACCTAACAATTTAAGTACATGGTATGAAAAGGAGTTTTAGAGTTAAGTGTTATTATAATCACTTTTTTTATACAACAACTTCAGACAGCAAAAAAGGCTGAAATACGTCAGTGTCAATTTGTCAAACATCAACTTTTGTCTTGTTTCATTCAAACATTGCAATGATTGTATAAGTGCATCTCGCTTGTGCATAATCAGTGTGAAGTTAGCGATATACGTACATAGACAACCGATAGACTATTCCTTAGATAAAAGACGATTGAAAAATTGGAAATACCCATTCGCTTGATAAACAGCCAGTTAATTATATACTTCAGTTAGCTATCTAGAGACTAAACTAAGAATTGAAAAATCGGCCCTTAATCAGATATCGTGATCCTAATCCGGCAAGAAGATTGCCGGTCCACGCCGAAGACCCGATAAGATTTCCGACGCGACTTTCCGGCTTCGAGAGAGGAAGAGGATCTCAATTCGCAAGATGATTTATTTTGTTTTATATCTCTAGGAAAAAAGAGAGTTACAAATTCAAACATTGTAATCTTTCTCTCTTAACCCAATCGACAAGTTTTAGGTATTGTTACACAAAATGTGAGTGGCTTAAAAAATAAACAAAATATAAAATTTATTCGTGACATTTTAATGCAGTAAAATTTTTTTCACCGCGCAGGACTTGTTCAATCTTTGGAAATTCACATTAAAATAGATTAAAACAAAACCCACCCATCACCACCATTATAAACCTTAACTATTTGAAAGCGTTTCACACAATGAATCTACCGCAAGTCCGCCTTCCGTAATATGTTGTGCACTAAAACTAGACGGATGTGTAGACACAGTTCATCATCGTTATTATCATTTATTACAGACTAATACACAAAATTTGCCATGATGTCTCTCAGTAGAAGCAAGTTTAAGCTTGCACTCAGTCCATTGAAGAGCGGGCTTTTGTCTCGTCCCCGGATGAGGCGCGTCGCTGGCAGCCCCGGGCGATCGCATCGCGAGAGATAGTTTTGTGTCGTTCGTTAAGGCGAGGTGGTTCCGCACAACAATTCCCGAAGGAAACTGGTGAGCGCCAGGCGGACCGAAAATCACTAAAATAATCGATTGAAAAATTAATAGATGTAAAAAAAAACTATCGTATGAAATCCCTCCAGTTATCTTTAAACTTTTTGGTAAAGGACCCATATTATCAGAATAATTATTTTAGGAATAAAACCAAAAATAGAAGACAAAATGTCACGAAAAGAGGTGACTTTGTGAATTTATTCCATCGAGCCAACTTTAGCAAATCATGTTTCCATCGGATGAATTCACTGTATTATCCCCTCAACAATATCAGAAAATTTTATTAGATTTTAATTTTACTGTTTACTTACTAATTTAAAAATTTATTATATAAACGTGTTTTGCGAACCACCTCCCCTTAAATTGTGATCGTGTTCAAGCATTTGTTTTGTGTGTCTGTTGTTTCACATTTATTTAGGACTGCTATCTTCTATTTCCAAACTATCTTACTACTTAGGGTAGTGCTCGAATAAATTCATTGTTGTCATACTTTTATCAATTTTATCAATAGCTTTCCGCCCGCGGCTTCGCCCGCGTTATCGTTATATATTATGGCCAAATTACATAAAATCTTTATAAATTGTATTACTGTAAAGTTTCATCCAAATCTGTTCATTAGTTTTTGCGTCAAAGAGTAACAAGCATACTACATACATACATCCTCACAAACGTTCGAATTTATAATATTAGTAAGATTTTCAAAAATCTACGTTGCTAATTCAAGATTAAAACTAATAAGGCTCTTGAACAAAACACTACATTCTTTGCACAACGACGGGGCAAAAAATCATACGAGCCCCTTGTAATGTTTATTGTTATGGAAATTCTAATTATTATGTTTAACTCAAGTATAAATGTCAACAGAAATAGTGAAGATTTCCCATGCAAGAAAGAAATACAAATTGGCAAAAAGGTAAATTCCATTTTCTAATGACACTCTCTAGTGATGTTGAATATTCCCTCTATCAGCCCTAAGCTTTATGAACTGCGGGTCTCTTATTGTTCATCTCGGCTTTCATCTCTCACTTAAGCCGGGCATAAATAAATCTCCTTTTCGACATCAAAACAACGATAAATCTCGCCGAAAGTGAACCGCGACTCGAGTCCATTGCCGGATCTTGGAAATGTTACATTTTTACAAATGGCTTGTTTGCTCAGAGTCGGGACACACGTAGCGCAGCTCTATCTTTTCAGTTATGGTCTTTTGTGGCAATCAAATAAGTTTGAACTCAGCTGTTCGATGTCACTGAAGTACCTGTTGCATTTTTTCAGTGATTCAAGGAAGTAATATATTGGTCCTTTCTGATATTCAACGACATGAGTTAAATATCGACCATCCTGATACTGAACCTAGTTCATTTTTGTACTGTTACAGCCTTATAATGTTTACAAGATTTTGGTGGATGCAGTCAGTTTCCAGAATAATCCAGATTTGCTCTAGAATTCTGCGGGAGACAGCTTTCAGAGTAAACAGAGTTTCAGAGTTAAAATTGAGTTTGAGTATTTTAGGCCTGTATTCTAGAATCATACTCAAGCATTGATCTGTACATAAGTAGAGGTTTGAAAACGTCAGTTCATACAAAAACGTCACTCAGATCTAAACTCAAGTACAGATTTTGTTTCAGAATACGGGCCTAAATGTGTGTCCGAATACAACAGCAGTAATTATGTCGACTACACTACATTTATCAGAGAAAGCTCAAATTATTAACGGCAACCTCCCTTTACGTTTTCGTAGTTATATCCGATTGCCAAACCCATAAAAAGACACAAAAGAGGAAATAGGAGACGAAAAGACTTATATCAGTTAAACTGTTCAACAGATTACCTGCTGACGTTAAAAGTTTAGGTTACAAAACCAGTTTCATAAATGTCCTCAAAACATTACTCTTGGAAAATCGTATGGTATAGCGGTATTATATAAATGCATGAATGAAATGGAATTGAATTATAAGCTAAATTAATCAAGTAGAATTCAAAGTGTTGCTCGTACTTTATCCAACTGTCTTGCTTGATAACATTATCGTGGCTTGGCCGTCAGATTTACCTAAATCTACTAACTTAATGTTCTTTCGTTATAGTGAATGTATCTGGCATAATAAACAATACAGGTCAAGAAATATCTGACTTAGTGATTATATATACGACAAATAGAAGGTTCGCCACCATCCTCCTTAATTCCTTTCAATGCACATCACAGACTCTTACTACGATATACAATACATCTTTCCACTTTATGTGCAAAAAACACTTGATTAATTGTTGTTTCTTTATTAATTTGGCTTTAATAAGTTACCTAATTTACTTAATTTAATAATACCACTCCCAAAAAAATCCAAACCAACTGCATACACTGACTATCGTCCAATATCCATCCTACCGTTCCTGTCAAAAGTACTAGAGCGCGTTGTTCACCAGCAACTTAGTGGTTTCTTGACTAGGAACCAGCTCCTAAATAATTTCCAATCCGGTTTCCGTCCCGGTCATAGTACGACTACTGCACTTGTCAAGATCACGGATGACATTCGCTTTGGCATGGACTCTAAATGCCTTTCCGTATTAATTCTGCTGGATTTCAGTAATGCTTTTAACACTGTTGATCTTGACATCCTACTCGGCGTGTTGCGTTCTCTCAATATATCTTCAATGGTAATTGACCGTTTTGTCCCCTCTTCTCTTTGCTGCTTTCATTAATTCGATAACCAATAATATCTCTTCTTTTTACCACCTATATGCAGACGATCTCCAAATCTACTCCCAAGGCAGCCTTGTTGAACTACCAAACGTCGTTCTGACCTTAAATGATGACCTGGAACAGATCTCTAATTGGAGCAGGTCGTTCGGGCTTAAAGTTAATCCTGCAAAAACTCAAGCACTGATTGTTGGTAGTTCGTGGCTAACTGCTAGAATTGATTGGAGTGTTTTGCCAGCAATTGTGTTTGATGGTGTTCAAATTCCGTTCAGTAAGGAAGTGAAAAACCTAGGAGTACACATTGACAGTACGTTGGCTTGGACAACTCAAGTTGGTCAGGTCAGCAGGAGAATGTTTGCTTCTGCTAGTTCCCTAAGTAGACTTCGTAATTTTCTGCCAATACCCACCAAAATTGCTCTTGTACAAGTCTTACTCTTTCCCATTCTAGATTATGCCGAGTGTTGCTACTTAGACCTTAATGAGAATCTCCTAAATAAACTTAAGCGGCTTCAAAATTTTTGCCTTCGCATTATTTTTGGACTTCGCAAGTACGACCATGTTTCCGAGTATCGGGCCCAGCTTAACTGGCTTCCGTCAGGAAAAGGACATGAGAATCCGTCTTCGCCGTGATTCTCATGTCCTTTTCCTTCTATATAACATTCTGTTCAACCCAATGTCACCCCGTTATCTCAAGGAGCGGTTCCAATTTCTGTATCCCATCCGTGGACGGGAAATGCGTTCTTCCAAGAAACTCCGCCTTCAATTCCCTCCTCATTCTTCCCACTCCTACACACAGTCATTTACTGTGAAATCCATACGTTTATGGAACTCCTTACCCCTATCAATCAGAGAGTCCCAATCCTTATCCATCTTTAAAGCAAGGGTCAAAGCATATTTCCTTGCACTTTGACATCAGTCCTTGTTGTTCTTCCTTTGTCTTCTTTATCCTTTATATTTCCTGATCATTTTAGTTGCAACTGAGCTGATTGCTATTGTCTGTTTAAATAACGTCACATTTGTTTCTACTTTTTATATATAGTATGTATGTGTTATGTGAATATATAAACCTAGTCCTATACTGTGTAGATATTTATAATTAAACTTATTTTATTTATTATTTTTCTTGGTGCACTTACTTGCCCTTTTCGCCAAATTTCCTTTGCTTGTGGGTTGCTTGGCAGAGATCGCTTTTTAGCGATAAAGCCGCCCAAATTGTACTTTCATTTATTGTAGTTATTTCTGTACTGTAAGTTTTGTGTGCAATAAAGAATATATTATTATTATTAATTTATACTGTATTTCTGTTGATACATAATGCGTCTTTCGGTCACCCAAGATACAGGCTGTGCCTAGATTGGGATCCCCTGTTCCTTCAACAAGTAGGTCTTAGACGAATAATGCGATTACCTATTTAGTGAGGTTATGAAATGCCATGTACCTATTGTCTAAGTAATTCGGCTACTAATAAAGCATTTTTTTTTTCATTTCCGTTACTATGGTTTTCGTTCTTCGATCAGTATGTGCCTAATAAAAACATTCACTCATTTTGCCTTCTGCACGTGGTAAATATCCAATATCACCTTTACTAAAAGCAAGTTTACAAAAGCTGATCCCACTCAGCTAACTAAAACTTCAGAGTTGAGGCTTACACACATTAACTATTTACCCATTACCACTTGAGAACTACTCTAAAATGAGATCAAAACTGTTCGACTTGATATTAGCCGAGTTTGAAGTGAAGTTGCCAACAAACGAACAGACCTTACTATTCGAACTTGGGCATAGCCGCGTAATTTGGTTGTGCGCAAATATGAAGTAAGCATTACACAAACTATGCTCTGCAAACACCAGAATTGTTTAGAGCTTATTATTTTTATGAATCATTTATAAGTGATTTTTTATTTTTTAGCATTAAACAATGCTCTGTTTTCTACACAAAGATAGAAACTAGAAAAATTCGACCTGGTCCTGGGACTCAAGCGGGATTCGAACCCGCGACCTTTCACAATTCGGGTGACTGCTCTTCCAACTGAGCTACCGAGGCCGGATTGTGAAAGGTCGTGGGTTCGAATCCCGCTTGAGTCCCAGGACAAGGTCAATTTTTTCTAGTTTCTATCTTTAAATCATTTATATTCTTACACACATCCATCGCGACTATATCCCAAACGGGGTAGTCAGAGGCAAGTGACTATGCCGTCATGGTGAACGGAACACTTAGTACAAGCCCACTTTTCACCAATTGACTCCAACGAGGTAGGTGGTGATTTGGCGAACCTTCCGCCGTTAACCGGATTGATATGTTTTTTTTGTATTTTTAATATGTATGTAAAAAAAAACCACAAAAATTAGAGCTACTACTAAAGCTATAGATGCCTTAAGCCATGCCCAAAATCTGAAGTGGAAATGGGCCGGACATGTGGCTCGACTCAAAGACCGCAGATGGACCAAGACAGTCACGTTATGGAAGGGCCCGTCGGGCAAGCGCTACAGAGGAAGACCACTAGCGAGATGGGACGACGACCTTAACGAATGGTATCAAATAGCCCAAAATAGAGAAAAGTGGTAATCTTTGGAGGAGGCCTTTAGCACGAGGGGGGTTCCAAAACAGAGAAAGTTTTAATCATTTCAATCATCAAATCACATCAAATCATTTATATTGTATATAGATACAATCTGGAAATAACATGCTTTTTTTAAATATTCTTTTATTTTATAACAAATAAATTCAACAACTAAAGTAATGATATTAAAACCTCTCTCACCAATATAAAGCTACGAGTACACAGCGAGTAACATAGCCTTATTATGGCCTATAGTCTGTCTACACACTGATAATGTTGCTCGCTGATAATTAAGCCTTCAAATTTAAAAATATGGCCCAAAACTTATTATTATACTACAAGATATAGATCTCGTAGTATATCCTCAACAATGTCCATTAAATCCGCAACTCCAATAATTTATTGCATTTTTTATACTAAATGCAAAACACCTCCCAGGCTCCGCAGGAAAAAAAACAAAAGGCTTTCGACGTGTTCCCGTTATATAATCACTCGTTCATCACGAGCTCCAATCAGCCCTCTCGGGCCACTGGCTCGTGAAATTGCTGCCGTCCTCCTCCGCCCTCGCTGACGCGCTCCATCGCGATGGCGACAATGTGCGCGAGAAAATTTAGCGGGAAAGACGCCATCTTGCATTGATGTAAACAATCCTTCACATGCCGTAAACGATTTCAAAAAATCTATAAGGGGAACGAACGTAAAATTTTGTAACTGTCAGGCTTTCGAACGAACTCTAAAAAATAAATATACCAACCGATAATTGGAATTGTAAGTATCTGAACAGAAATAAAACATTGTAAAATTAGCTTTTTAGTGACAGGGATACGAACAGGATTACCCTGTTCGTTGAGCGATTGTGGTTACATTTACGTTCCAATTAGTGAATTTTATCCCATTTAATCGATTTTCAAATACTTAATAGTATCGGGCTAACACTAGTTTCACTGTTTCGTTCAAACATCATACTGGAACACAACGAGATTTTGCACTTTTGAATCCCTGTCTGTCTAGAATGTTAACACTGTTTCGATTTTTTTAAATAATGTGCCCAAAATAAGATATTTTTTCGCGCTTTCATTCAACAATGATAAATTGATAACAAAGCTTTTATTTTTTTTAATTTTACAACTTTATCAACGTTATGTATTTCTAATTCTTCTAGCTTCATAGCACGGGTAACCAGAGAAAAAAGTTTTAGACCGACTGTGAGATATACTAGCATATAAAGTTTACTACTTCATCCTAAAATTCAGATACACCACCTTACAACCACTTATGTAATGCAAAGTAAAGAATAAACACACTTCGTAGACTAGAGAGTTATGAAACAGAACAATTTTGGTGGTTTCAATATGGGATCATGAACTTCATAAAAGTGCTTGAAACTTTTTCACTTAAATAACATAATACCGACCTCCAACTTTCTTTCGGAACTTGTCAAAAGTCTAATCATGTCGTAGCAAGCGGTAAAAAATAACGTAAGGGTCGCATTACTAAATTATAATAAAGGAGATCTTCTATAGGTACCCTTGATTTTATAAATCCAAGCAAAAACGTTACATTACAAGGAAATGTTTTAGAAAAGCGATCATTTACCCGTAGTTCCATTCGTAAAACTGTTACATATGCTCTAGTCGTGTATACCCACCTTAATGGTGAAGGTACTGTCACACGTCATATGACTGGCATCCCTTGTACTAGGACAAAGCGCTACTTAATATGTTTGTTTTTTTAACGACCGCAAATTCACGTTACTACAATGTCGACGAACGGGAGTAGGCCCACGAGGCTCGGGAATACTCGCGATAGTTTGTGGTCAAGAATATAAATAATATATGTAAAAACCATACGAGGTACTCTAACGTATAGAACAGCGTCTCCTTTCAAACTTCTGTCAGCATAAATTTTACTTATTCTGGTATGTTTCTTTCTACCCAGTCAAGACGAGTTTTGATGTTTTCAACCTTTTCATATCCAAAGCCGGACTCCCCTTTGCCAATAGCCTTTCCTCGAATCAAAACCGCTCTCACAAGGTAAACCCAATTCATTAACAGTACATCTAACGTGATTTAAGACCTCTACAATTAATCAGAATTCTCTCTCACCCAGTACGATGATAGTTAATATTAGTTTACGCATTTGCTGTGGAATATTAATTGGTTTTACGTCTAGAATCTGGCCTCTATAATCATGTGTGCTATTAGATGATGTCGGGTTTAATTAGAGAATGAGATTCTCAGTACGGTACTCAAATTTCATGATATTAACGCCCGAATTTTGAAACCTCCCTTTCATTTCCACGTTTAAGGTGGGCTCAACTTTGAGTACGTACGTAACGTATTTAATTTTGTTATTTAAAGTCCCACAATGTTACATTTTTCATCTTAATGTGAAAATACTTTATAGAATCAACTCGGTCTAAGCACGAGCCGGTCATAGAAAGTATGAGATATTTTGCCTCATTATGCATTTAGCTTTTGTATTTATTAATTTCTGAGTACCTACCATGTGGATAATATTTCTGTTTTTTTGTAGATTTATAGAGTGCTTCAACCACGAGTGGCAACTTCGTCTACCACGAGTTGCGCGTACATACATACTCGCGGTAGACGTACATACATACATACCATCACGCCTTTATCGCAACGGAGTAGGCAGAGACCACATCTTTTCACTTGCTATGGTCCTGACACACCTCTTGCGCTTCTTCCACTCTCAATAATCCTTTCATACACGCTCGTCGATTATGGGTACTCCTGACCTGACCTTTTCTGAGCACGTCTTGGACTTGTCCTAAGTACGTCCGTCTAGGCCTTCCCCTTTCAACAGCTACATCCACCCTCGCCTTGTAAATTTGTTTCGTTAATCGCCTTTCATCCATCCTTCCCATATGCCCAAACCATCTTAGCATTCCCATCTCAATTTTTATGACAACATCCTCTTTCACACCACATCGCTCTCTTATTATGCTATTCCTTACTTTATCACTCAATGTCACTCCTGCCAAACATCGCAATGCTCTCATTTCCACTGCATTTAACTTACTTTCATCCTTCTTTTGCCATACCCAACTCTCACTCCCAAAACTCACTCTTCACATAAGCGTCGGCACTAACACCCCCGCATGAACAGCCAGTCGCGCATTCTCTGACACCTTCTGGCTGTTCATAAAGGCATGCAGCGCTCCATTTAACATATTCCCTGCATCCACTCTTCTATCAATATCACCCTCATGCCTTCCATCCCTCGTGAACCTAGTCCCCAGATACACAAATTCTTTCACTTGTTCTACCTTTTCACCTCCAATTAAAACATCACATTCTGTCATATCCTCATCTCTATCAAAAACCATGGTTTTTGTCTTACTTACGTTCACTTTCATACCTCTCGCTTCTAACGATGCATTCATTAATGTTACCTGCATTACATTACCTGCAACTCGTCGGCTGACGACGCCAGTATGACTCGGTCATTAGCGTAGAGAAGGCATTTAACAAGCAACCCATTCATTCTCAGTCCATAATCACTGTCTTTCAGATCTGTCAAACATTCATCCATGAATAGGTTTAACAGCCATGGGGACGCTACACCACCCTGTCTAACCCCTTTATGGATGTCAAACCAGTCAGTGTACGCCCCGTTTATTCTGACGCAAGCACTGGAACACACATAGAGAGATTTCAGCGCTCGTATCAGACAGCTGCTCACCCCATGCGCGGATAAAGACAACCACAACTCATTTCTTTTCACCCGATCATAGGCTTTTTCCAGGTCCAAGAAAATGCAATAGACGTACAGATTTGCTCAAAGCTATTGCTTTTTCAACTGAACTCACAACACAATGCACATGCATTAATATAGTACGTGATACTAGGACTGCATTAGATTTGCTAATATTACGTGGTACTACGTTCCTATCGGATGGAATGACGTGTTATTAATAGCAGAGTTGATCGTGCCATTGCCACGAGATCAAAGTGAATACAGTGAATACTGCGAATACCTTTACCCGCCCACCTAGACCAATTCGATGCCGTCTGGGGCATTATCAATGATCTTTCATACGTAATTTAATGCTTGATTTAAATAAATATCAGATAGATTATTCCTGTTGCGCATTTGTTATTACACGTTTTTCCACACAACGTCTGTAGCAAGCAAGCAAGGTGGCTGTGATCGCCTTACGGACGTTGTCAACATCAGGTGGCCCAGCTAGAAGAGCAACAGGTCACTAAGAGTAGGAAACTTTGAAATGACATCTAAATGCGTTCACATCAACCTTTACAAAACGATTGCAAAATGGATTTTATGTTAGAAGCATAGGGTGTCCTACGTAGAGCTTGACATGAACGCGCGTGTACTGACCTTATAATTAGTCGAGTGCTTTTTAAGTTCCTAGAAATGCTTTGTAAATCAAAATCGTATGATAAGTATAACTATACCGAACTGAAGTCCGTAAACACGTTCTTCGTCAGCAGGTTGGGTCAATTACCTGCAACAAGCAAAAGAAGGAAAAAAATTAGTACTAACATACATACTTCGATCATTTCTTAAAAAAAATTGCGCCAGACAACAGTACAACACACCCTTGTCATGGTCTCGAACTAGGGATAAATATCCCTGTGTTACGAGGTACCAGACAAGGCATTGAAAATATTGTTTCCTGAATTGGCTCGACCGGGAATCGTACCCGGGACTCTAGTAAGTCGAGACGAGAAACCGTGCAACAGCGCACTACACCATTCATGTCGTTAATCAAAATGATCGTCACATAAATGTGTCCCAGGAGTCTTGGCCACACTTGTGGCATCTACAACAAACCAAGCCGCTAATATCATACACATTGATCTGTACAAAATAAAGAAAATATAAAAACAATATTGCAATATAACACATCATTTACATTCAGCATTCAAATACATCAGAATTCTGGCGGTATTCCAGAACTTTAACTAATTTTCTCTCATCGAAATACGATAGCAAAACATCTTGTAATGCACGTGACACATTAAGAATGAAATTATGACTGTTTTCATTAATAAATGTCAGAAATTTTATTTATCACTGAATTAGTGGATAAAAAAATATTATTAACATTTTAAACTTTATTTTTGCATTTTAACTAATTCTAATAAAAACGGGTTATTGCAACGATACAACATTACTGTTAATTGGTATACCTATTTTCTCGACGTTTCGGCGATAATTGCATATTTGTGACATGCACGAGCGGACTCCGCTCTTGACCCACGGTGACAAAAAAAATATAATTCAACGCACAATATTTTTATCGTTCAGCCTATAATTTACAGCTGACTGCCCCTACCTGTAGAACGAGCATGTATGGTGACTCTTTTACTGTTCATGCTGTGAAACTGTGGAACAAGCTGCCCGTTTCTATTCGAGAGTGTCGCACTGTGGGTTCCTTCAAAAGATTGTTAAAAGAACATCTTTTAAAAAATGTTTGAATTTTGTTGGATCATAATAATAATAATCATTATTTTATTTATAGACCGCACGGATGATGATGATGAGACATACAGGATTGTGTCAAGCGTTTTACCACAGACATAGATCGTAAGAGAAAACGTCAAAAGTCCCTCTATATCTTTATGTACGTGACCCAAGCGTGCCAACTTTTTATCTTTTCTAGTGACATCACGATAGCGCTTTAGTGGTTTGAATTCTCTATTTCTCAATCGATTTTATACGAGTTCATTAGAGGAATTGTGAGAAAAAGTGAGACGTTGTCTGTGAGGGTGAGCTTATTAAAAAAGATTGAAAATGCATTGTTCTTGTTACTAAGTCTTGATTGTTTTTAATTATTGGATTGTTGGGTTTACTTACCGGTCTTGGCACTATTAATTTTAAAGTTTAACCTATAGGTTAACTCATTTTGAATTCGGCTACTCAAAAATTCTATAGTCTAGTTCCCTGAATGTTCAGCTAGCTACAAAATAGGATTCCGACATACCATCTTCTCCTTCGCGAGGTAGGTTAGGTAACCATGGGAATTTCCTTACAGTAAAATGGATAAATAGTAATCAGAGATATATAAAACCCCTCATTGTAGCGGTCTAGGTCTTAGTTCACAATGTAATACTATATCAATGTAACAAGCTTCCTCCAGACATTTGCCGGAATATCTGGCTGGATGCTCTAGGACAGGCAGCGGAATTAAAACAATCCAGTAGCGTATAATTAAAACAAATATACATGGTGATGGAAGTACAGTCGACATTCAGAGAGTGAAGCTGCCGGTAATGGGCACAGTGCATTAGCACTGCCCACTACCGGCATTAAGCTACGAAATCTCAAATTCCGCGGATGGTAGTAGGTGAGTGGGTAGTGGGTTCGATCCACTACCAGTACAAACATCATGTCACGAACATTTACTATTCTGTTACATTCAAAAGTTGCTTCCTATTTATGTTATTTTTTTTTTTTCGTATTCTTTACTAATTCAGATAGTAATGAATGGCTTCAGTTTTTTCGTAAATAATGATTTTTATTATTTGAGTTTCCTGGGTGTGGAATCAGGTCAAGGTTGTTATGAAAATGCATCGTCATCATAGCTAAACCAACATGTGAAATTTAAACTCAGCAGGGGGAGTGTACACACACTAACAAACATTAAAAAAACATGTCTTAAAAAGCATAACAACTATTTTTGATTCCATCGTAGGCATGTTTATTCAACAACATCTCAGCATTAAGAACCGCAGTTAAGATTACTTTTATGTAAATGTTTGGTTTATGAGATTGATTTATGTGTACACATGAGTATAAACGAAATTAGTGTCTTTGAGCGGTGAGAGACAATTTGTGCGGATTTAAATGTATCCGTAATGTGAATGTAAGTAATAAAACATGCAATAAATTTTTGCATTGTTTACAAAACTTATCATAAGAAAGAAATCTCGCAATCCTTATATTTACAAAACTAGCTGTTCGACAGAGATTCGCCCGTGTAGACTGTCTTTTCCGTCAAAATATAGGAGAAAAAAACCTATATCACTCCCTGATAATCCAGCTTAATATTAGTAAAAGAATGCTTAAAATCGGTCCAGCAGTTTCGAAGCCTATTGTGTTTAACGCCATAACTTTGTTTGTACGACTCAAACCATTTGTTACCTAGGTTAGTTCTACAAAGTGTCAACAGATGGAGTTATACTACGTTAGATCGCGCTTATGTTTCCGTAATTTAATGTATCGAAGTATGCGTAATTTTGTATAGAGACTCAATAGGGAACCTTTGTGACACCAATATACAGGCTGATCCAAGTAACCGAATTCTACTGCCTGAAAGGTGTCTCCCTGACCTGAAACCTCACCTGAAGGTTTTTCATATTGAATACAAACAAACGAACGAATCTTTCCTGTTTATGATATTAGTAGTGTGCTGAATTGCACAACATTTTGTAGATATTTATACTTTTATAATATTTATGGTTTCTTTTAGTTTGTTTTCGAATACAAATGTCTTTTTTTGATTATGTCAAAACAACATTCCAAGTTTGCACGAAACCAGCGTTTTTTTCTTATTTTAGATACAAAAGAGTTCCTAATAAGTAGTATTAGTATATATAATTTCCCGCCAGCAGTTTCGCCTAAAAATAAAAATAAAGGCTAAAATAAAGCCTATGTAACAATAATAAATAGCGCTGATAATTTAGCTTTGAACTGGTGAAAGAATTTGCAAGATCGGTCCAGTAATTATCGAGTTTATCGTTAGCAACAAAAAACAAACCAAGTGACCCTGTATATTTTATTATTGGAACTTTTCAAGAAAAAACTAGTACACTTTATTAAAATCAAAATATAAATTTTACGTGGAAACCATATGAATTCCTAACAATGAATTCTTATTATCCTACTCTCATGCCCCAACATCGGCAACCGAGTGAAGCAAATTATGAACGGGTCGTCCGTTTCATTTTCATTTCTTTAATGCCGCACGAGCTTCTATGTTGACATATATCAGAATAAAAGCTTTCGTTTATTGTTATTTCACGTCATTTGCTCTCTTTGTCTTCAGCTTAGGAATAGCACACACGTGCGACTTTGTCATCAAGGAAAACTTTGGGGTTTAGATAGTCAGAGAACAAGTTATAGGGGGGTGGTGATAATCATATTTTCAATTTGACGAGGTCAACTGACAGCTGCTAATGTCACTTTGTGAAATAATGTATGTATGCAATGTACGTGTTATTTATGAAAAATAATTCCCGTCGTCGTCGAAGATGATGGCGATAAAGCTCATGTTTTATATTGAAAGACCTTTGTAATACGTACGAGAAAGCAATAACTAAATAAATATTGTATGATTCTAGAGTCAGCTCTGTAAGCAGTTAATGGTTGCGGGCCCAGCAGGGTTCGTGTAAGGTGTAAGCCAGCGGGTGTACTCTCGTCCATTTGGCACGACTTTCACCGAGATGGTGGAAGTATTAGCGATCTTCAGGTTTTTCCGAGGCCGTAAGTTAAAAGCAATGGCGGTGGGACGTTGTGAAATCTACGGTAAGGAACCTCGCTTCGCCGCCGAAGTGTCGCTATCGAGTGCCGAGACGGTATAGTTGGTAGGCGACCAACATACTCGTAACCTCCGGTTGACGAGGCATCCTTAAGGGTGTCGCCCTTATGAAGTTTCGAAGGTTTATGTAGTCCTTAATGAGTGCATAGTAGAATTTAACAATTAGTATGTCTACCATGAGTTGTCACCAATGACAGTCGCTAGCGTTCGCATAAACCTTGTTGACGTATTTATATGGGATTTCGGTACAGCGTTTAGTGATTTGAAAAGGAACCAAAAAGATATACAAATTTCTGAACGCAACCATCGCCGTAAACGTGATGGCAACTCATGGTAGACAAACTGAATACGAAAAAAAAACACTTAGTGTCGTGTAATGTGTCATTCTTGTATGTTCCAGCATTACGTGATAACTATACTGAATGGATTTTTGTAAAACTTTGTACTTTAAAATCTGAATTAAAATATCTAAATCTAAATCAGCCCGGTCCGTCCCACTGCAGGGCAAAGGCCTCCCCCCCCCCCTCCAATCTCCATCCCACACGATTCAGGGCCAATGTTGGCCAATCCTTGCAGTACACATCTAGTTCGTCTCGCCACCTTCTTCTAGGCCTCCCGCGCGGGCGTTGGCCATTTGGGTGCCATTCTGTCGCCGTCCTCGCCCACAGCTCAGTTGGCATGCCAGTGTCCAGCCCAGTTCCATTTCAGCTTGGCGGCTGTGTGACCCACGTCAGCGGTTTTGGTTTTTGAGCGCAGTTCTGATGTCTTAATATGGTCAGTGAGTTTAACCCCTAGGATACTTAGAATTAAAATATAGTGTGTTAAATCATATACCTTTATGCTGAAAAGATTTAAAGGCGAAGTACGCGCAATAGCTAGTATTAAATGTGATAATTAGGCTGATAATGAGCTGACTATTTCAACGTGCCTCATCAATCGTTTCCACCTGGCTTTAAATCCAAGTCAACTATTGTTATCTCAGCGGCTGGCTATAAATTATCATTATGAACGTATTGCAATATTATTCGCGGTTAACACGCGCCAACGGCCAAGACGAGACGTTGGCAAAGGGCCAGTTGTTAGTTTAATGGGGTTTTTGTAGCGACACCTGAGTACTGAAAATCATATGGCAAATATGCGAGATTCATTAAATTATTAAATGATCCTTCTCCTTCTTTCTATGACCACAGAGAGTAGAAATCTCTTTTCCAATTCCAAAATGCGCAGTAAAAATATCCATGCAAAATTTCAAGTATACGCACACATGCCATTCGCTTAGGCCATGGTCTCTTGTCACAGTAAAATCGTATACGAGTAATGAGCTCCCGAGGAATGAGTTAACTAATTAGTTAACTTGATAAGCTATAGCATGGAGTTTTTAAGAGAAGTTTGAAATGAACACAAACTCAGACATCTTTATGCAAATAGACCTGCGGGGCTAATATGCGCGCCCTACGAGAAGAGTAGACCAAAAATACTCCAATCAAATTTCGCCATTTCTCGATTTCTCTATTTTGTCTACCGTTCCTAACATGGCAGCAACTGTGGTGACTTAATATTTCGGGAAATTCAATTTTGTCGACAGATCCTAACATGGCGCCTTATTTTTGTCGTTGTTTAGAAGAGGTATCTCGTGTGTGAACTCGTCGGTCATTTTTATGGACGGTAAACCAATTATGCATTGAAATAGCATGAAAACAGGCGTTGCGGTGCGTCAAAATGCTGTTTTTTTTTTAAGTGCAGTAATAAAACGATGCATTTATGAGCCGTCGCTATTTTAGCTATTAATGAGTGTAAATTTTACATAAAAATATTAAATTCAAATAAAGCAGACTAATTTTTATACGCTTTTTTATTTATCTCGATTATTGGTTTCTTTTAAATCGATTATTTGAATCGATTAGTCGATTCGATTACTTAGTTGAATCGATTAGTTGAATCGATTAGTCGAGTCGATTCGTTGAATCGATTAGTTGAATCGACTAGTTTAATCAATCATTTGATTCTTTGTATCGTTTAGCTGCATCGATTACATCGATTATTTAAATCGATTAGTTTAATTCATTATTTGGATCGATTGTTTATGTCGATACTATCGTGTCTTCAAATCAGTACTATTGATAATATCGATTATAATATTAATAAATCTGTGATAAACAAAAGGCGTAAAGGCTATAGCACGGTGGACCAGATCCATTCTGTTCGGCAGATTATACAGAAGTCTAAAGAGTATAACCATCCGCTGTGTCTGGCTTTTGTAGACTACGAGAAGGCCTTCGACTCCATTGAAACCTGGGCTGTTCTGGAATCTTTGCAGCGATGCCAGTCGACGAGGCGATATGTGGAGGCACTGAGAAATCTCTACCAAGCGGCGACAATGTCCGTCCAAGTGCAGAAACACTAGACGCGATCCATCCAGTTGCTCAGAGGTGGAAGACAGGGTGACGTTTTATCCCCGAAACTCTTCACCAACGCACTGGAGGATGTCTTCAAGACACTGCAATGGGATGGACTCGGCCTTAACATCAATGGTGAATATCTCACACACCTCCGCTTTGCTGACGACGTAGTGATAATGGCAGAATCGCTGCAAGACCTGCAGAAAATGCTGACCAGTCTCAATACTGCCTCGAGACGCGTTGGGCTTGGGATGAATTTGTACAAGACTAAGGTCACGTTCAACGAACACATCGTTCCTGAACCCGCTTCCGTCGAAGGTGTAGCCCTTGAAGTTGTCCAGGAGTACATATACCTGGGTCAAAAATTACAGCTGGGTAGAGACAACTTTGAGGGGGAAATCACCAGAAGAGTTCAGCTTGGATGGGCAGCATTTGGAAAGTTGCGTCACATCTTCGAGTCACCTTTGCCACAATGCCTGAAGACCAAGGTGTTTGATCAGTGCGTCCTACCGGTCATGACATACGGAGCAGAGACGTGGAACCAGATAGTGAAACTAGCCCACCAATTACACGTTACTCAGAGAGCTATGGAAAGGTGCATGCTAGGAATCTCGTCCGGGAGGAAGGGACAAGGTCCTGAACGAGATAATCCGGCTAAGAACCAGAGTGACTGACGTAGTACAGAAGTGTAGCAAACTGAAGTGGAAGGGGCATCTGTCGCAGAAGCGATGGTCGGTGGAGTAGACGGGTTCGCGAGTGAAGACCACGACTCGGCAAGCGTAGTGTTGGACGTCCACCGGCACGTTGGACCGACGACCTAAAGAGTGTGGCTGGTAGGGACTGGATGGCAAAAAACGGGAGATCGGGCTTTGTGGCGCGCCCTGGGGGAGGCTTGTGTCCAGCAGTGGACTGCTATAGGCTGAAAAAAAGAAAGAAGAAGAAGTGATAAACATGTCTACACCCCTTTGTCATCCGAGGAAACTTGTCTTGTCTACCTCTTTTGTCGACTCTCAGAGACGAGAAAAGAGAAATTACCTTATGTTGCGCATCTTAGCCAGACTGTGGTAGGTGTTTTTAAATCGTCAAATGGTTCTCACGGGGTCCGCAAAAGACGGATGATAAGATAAGATAAATATACTTTATTGTACAAACAAAACATAACATCAGCATTGCCTACTCTTAGATCGTACAAGTTAGGCGGTCTTGTCGCTAGGAAGCGATCTCTTTCAGACAATCTGCCATCACTACCTGTCTTCCAATGATTCCGGTTACCATCAAACTATCTGCATGACTTCTTATCCAACACCTTTGTATTTAAAAAAAACGTAGGAACAGAACCATATACCTTGGTGCAAGCTCAACTTTGCCGCGATAAAAAAAATGTAAAGCCTCACACACACTAATCTAGCATTCAATCTAAAGCAGCTTAGTTTCTATTCAGGCACCCGGCCTGGCCGCATAAAGGGAATGTTTGAACAAACAGCGCAATGAGGACTAACTGGCCACGGTTCCTCTATTGTGAGCGCTCCTCATCGCCTGAATATGTAGAAAATACGCTGGCCCGTGTGATTACGCCTTACAATTTTATACAAAGAAGGATTTGAATATTTGAGCCATGTTCGGAAGTTTGGTTGGCTGTTTTGGCATGTTTACCTAATAAATTGTTAGCAAATGGTTAAAAAATACAGGAAAACATGTTTTTTCTAGGTAAATTGTACTTTTAAAGTTAGTAAGATTTATTAGGTTATTGTTTTATTTCTGTAATTAAAAATAACTTAATTTAGCTTATCTTAAATATTATATGTGACCATGTTTTGTGTGCGAATTTCATGTTAATTTCAGTTAAATGTAAGTGGCCAAACCCACTTACATTTAACTGAAATTAACAACAACTTATTCCAATGTTTGAAATCACTGATCAAATGATAAAATCGCGAAACTATATTATGGCGCTTCTCTGACGTCTTGCGTCATGATTATTGAGCACAGCTAACGAACAACAAAACTGAATTATCTGTTACTTCAGTTTGATTCCATTTTGCAATGGCATGATTAGCAGTCGTGAAATCACACTGCCAGCATCGTGTAAATACTCAACATATGTTGCTCATAGTTGGGATCTCCCCGTTGTGTGTGTGTTTACTAACAAAAACAACTAGATTCAAAAACAAAGCGGTTGAACAGGGCTTTGTTACTTCAAGACTCGTAGGAAACCAAATAAATATTAAAGTACAATATTATTCCCGCATAAGGCCGCGTTTATGGAGACACGTGCGAGCGGTCCACTTGAAAATTAAACGAATGAAGATTTATGAAGGCGTTCATGCACGAGTAATTAAACGCGCGAACAGGCCAGCGTCGATGCAAGCGGCGGCTGTACGTGTCACCATTGTCGTACGTATAATTTTTGCATGGGTAAGGTTGCAAAAAATTGTGTCGCACAGATCGTCACCTACCAAAACTGCTTGAGGAAGAGGGGGGAATTAAGAGCCACCATTCGTCCAAAGCAACCGAGGCTGATCTTTAGTACTGCTTTGTTTTTCAATTTTTTTAGCACAGGTGGTTGGTTGCCCCCAAACATGTTTGGCTTCTCCTGCTCACGGAATAGGGTAGTTGACATTTTTGTTCAGGTGTTATCGAAAGACCTCTTCATAAGAGAAACATTGGTAAAACATTTATTTCGAAAACACGAAAACTCCTCGAGATATGACAATTTTAAAAACATATTTTTGGACTTGCACCATACGCTACCTACAAACTGTCGCAAGATAGTGACGTCACAGGTCGCTTATTTCTATGCGTTCTGCAGACACTTGTTCGGCAGCTATATTAAATTTTGCGTTTATGAATATGGTTTCTTAACAAAAGTCACTATAAATTGTGTGGATTTATAGAATGATATACTTATTTTTATCTATTTTACACTTTTGAAATTTGACTTGCCCACCCGAGTTTGATTGAACAGCCATATAATTAATTATACATAAGTAAACGAACTAAAATTTTACATATTATGTTAGAATTAGAATTCGATGATGTTGTAAACTACCCAATTAAACACGATCTCCACCGAAACTCGATCGTCCAGCGGCGATCGTTTCGTTCTGAATTTTTTATGCCAATTTAAATCACTAGAGGCGCTGTACCGAAATCCCAACGTCAACGCGGTTTAGGTGGAGGCTGTCACTGGTGTGAACTCATGGTAGACATTATTCTTCTTCTCAGTCGTTCACTCTTGGTAGAGTGGTCGTCGTCATTAAAATGCAATGCTTCATAGGCGTGAACTGTCAAAATTATCATCCTACATTGGACAAATAATAAGCATCTTTGTCTCGAAACCCAAGACCATTAGCAGTATCGCATGACTTCTTATATTGGTCTAAACTTGCATCGCAGCGTTCCCGATGCTTCGCCAAGCAGCTCGATGTTTGGCAGAGTGGGAGTCATTCATGCCAAACTGCGTAACCGACTTGATAAGGTCTGGACACTGTGTGTTTGTATCAAAATGACACATAGAACATTTTTGCGACCAAGGTTAATAAATAATAGAAACATATTTTTAGCCAGTTTACTGTTAGTACAGTATAAACATTCAATATTCAATTCCATCCAGGTAAGGGCTGAACCCTTACGTAGATGGAATTAGCTCAAAGTCTTTTTTGGCTCTTTCCTTCGTTATGCGATATCGATATAAACGATACTAGAGTCAAAGCAAAAACCATTTTTATCTAGAACCGGTTTTCTACAAATCTGATAAAACAAAACCAGAGAAAACCATATTGGACATGCTATATCATGTAAACAAAATTCCCGAAGCAAAACAACCGTTACGGCGAAAACAAGAGAAACGAAGCCAATTGAATCGAGCGCAAATATTTTTTCAATTCCAGTACTGTGACTCGAGTGCCTATTGGAATCCTGTACGAGTATTAAAAATCAACTCTGTAGGTACACACATAAGGTATTTTTTAATCAAAAGCTAGATTTGTATGACTATAGAATCGATAAATACGAGTATGAACTTGGATTTAAATGTACAATCTAAAATTTTATATTTATCTCGCCTGTTCGATATATGGCTTTGTCGAATAGTAAATTTGATGTTTAAAAAGACGATAAAAGCTAGAGACAACTTAACTCAGTAGTTGAATTACGCAAAATAAAAAAACCTCAAAATCACCTTAGCCTTCCCATAGAAATAAATGCATGCTGCAATATCAGCTGGTAACTCTGATCAATATCCCCTCGAATACACTCATCAAGAAATAACAGTGTATATTGTACGTCCTATACAATATTATATCACAGATTCGTACGTGCTGTATTTTGGTCTGAATAAATAAAGATTTAATATTTTTTTTAATTTGCTATAGTCAGATGAAAGCTGATCACAAATTCAGTGTTGTGTCGACCAGTCAAAGGCAGAGTGGTTTTAATGAAACATCACACAGATGCAACAAAGATGTTTACAGAATGATGTCAGATGATACAAACTTGCCCATTTGTTCCCGGTTCACAATACGAATAATTTCACAATCCGATCCAGACTGAAAGATTTAGAGTGTTGTTAGTTGCCAAGAACTCCGCGAATTAGAGCACGGTGGCGGTTTCAGGATTTACAGTTCGATAATATACTGTAATATGCGAACTGTACCTATGCTATACCATGAGCTTGCGTCTCGATAACTACCATAGTTCTACGGCATAGTTTGACGGCACGATTGGCGTAGCACGGTTTCTCGCCTCGAATCCCGCAGTGCCCCGGGTTCGATTCCCGGTCGGGTCAATTCAGGAAACGATCTTTTCTAAATTGCCTCGGGTCTGGGTGTGCTGGGAGACGCCCCTGGCTTAATTCCTTGTCTGGTACCTCGTAATACAGGGATATTTATATTTAACACACACAACACATCAACTAGGGATATTTCAATTAAACCTAAATAAATAAAATTCTATTAACTTTTTGGTAATACACCTACACATTAAAATAAACCTTGTTGAATAGCCTATTTAATCTAATAAATAAACTTTCAGATAAAGTTAAATTTAAAAAAAAAACTTAGCAGAAGAGGAAAAACTCAGACAAAATTTCAATCTTAACTTTATTTTTGAAACATCAAAACCTAAACAAAACAACTATTTTTTTTATAAAAATTGTTGAAAACTTAAAATTAAATAATCCGTGGATTCACCTAAGACTTTCCTGACACATCTGCAGCGGTTCTGCATACTCAAAACAAGGGGTGTCAATATCCTGTTGTGGAATACTGTCCCAAGTCCTGCTAAGATGCAAGAAAAGCTGGTTTTCATGCTCAATATCTTCAGGGAAATTCCTAAGAGCTCTTCTCTGAAGCACATCCCAGGCATGCTTAATAGGATTTAAGTCAGGGGATTGTGCAGGCCAGTCTAAAGCTTGGATATCATGCTGTTGTAACTAACTTGTAACGATACGCGCCGTATGTGGACGGGCATTGTCGTGCATTAGCTGGAAATTTTGTCCCATTTGCTGTCTGTGGGGCAAGATTAAAGGCTCTAGCACCTCATCTCGGTATTTTAGAGCAGTCGTATTGTCTTGTAAGGTCCGTTCTACCGCCGAGACGAATTCCTGCCCAAACCATAATCGTGCCACCTTGATATGCATGAACTTGTTGTGGGTGCTGCAGTCGATTCCAACGTCCAGGTTCTCTCCAAACGCGTACTCTTCGCGAATCAGGATGAAATCCGAACCTGGATTCATCAGTGAAAAGCACAAGTGACCATTGAGAATGGTTCCAGTTTTCGTGAGCAATAGCCAATTGTTATCTTCTTCCTCGATTGCCTCTCCTTAGCGCTGGTACCCGAAGTGGCCTACGAGCACGTAGGTTGACTTCATGCAGTCGTTTTCTCAAAGTTTGACTGCTTAACAGCAAACCATACTCTCTGTAGCCTTTGAACCAATTGCATCGCCGTTACATTTGGTTGACTTCGTGCAGCATTTACTATGAATCGGTCCTGTATATGTGTTGTAATGCGTTGAGGTCCTCGGTGCCGTTCCACCACTTCCCCCGTGACACGACAACGTGACCAAAGCCTGGATATAACGCTCTGACTGGTCCTCATGGCTTCAGAAACCGCAATTTGGGTAGCGCCAGCTTGAATCATGCCCACTGCTCTTAACATTTCGTTCCTGGTCAAGTGTCTACGTGGCATGATTAAATGAACACCGGAGATGCGTTCGACAAAGATTTATAGAAATTTATGGAGTTTTAATCAAGTTAGAAGTTCGAGAAGATTTACTTCTTTGGAAGAAATTCAATGAATGCGAATTTCATCTCAAAACAAAACCTTTTATATACAAATTTGAATTTAAAAAAGGAACTTAATAATGTTTTTATAATCTGTCATTATTCGTTTTTAGGTAAGGCCAGTACTTTTTAAGTTATTTAAAAAAGTCTTATATATCCCTAGACCATGTTGTTGTGTGTACATTATCGTTTTTACAGCAAATTCTGAACAATTTTGTTTTAAAACATCAAGACATATCACTTTTTTTTTATATTGCCCGTCAAGATGACCTCACTCCACCTGATGGAAAGCGGTCGTGAGGTCCAAATATGAGGTTGACAAGCCCAGTCATTTGTAGTCCCCTACTACTGAATTCCAATTCAATTTTGAATATTCAGTACTTTAGCATTCAGCACGAGATGTTATAATTATTATAACTGAATTATTTAACATAATATCAATTACTTTTGTTACCTTTTAAATTAGGTCAAAGAAACTTGTTGCTAATGTAATGGGTATACAAATTCACAGCGTACTTAGGAAAGCCTTTCAATGTATGCAGACAAGCATCCTTGAGCCTTGAGAGGCTATTGGCCGAACTGTAAGCGAGAGGGTGGACAGGTAAAAATAGCCTGGGACGGAATCAGAAAAACATTTTAAGAAAAAGTGAGGTGAAATTGTAAATTTCAAAGGAAAACCCGCGCCATTATATTTTTAGAATACGCTTAATTTTACAAAATATTCATTATTGTTGTTAAGAAATATCTATTTTTAATTATTTTAGGAATGCGGAATATTTTTGTATAAATTATACATCAATATATACATTGTATACATCGACTGGCCTGTTGATGCAATGGCATTCTGCCCTTAGCACCGGAGGTCGTGGGTTCGAGCCCCACCCATGACAAATATTTGTGTTTGTTGAGTGTCTGGGTGTTATTTTCTATTTAAGTATGTATATAGAAATATTTAAGCATATTTATTGGACTCTGACACCCATAGTACAAGTTCTGCTTAGTTTAGGGTCAGATGATCTTGGGGTTATTAATTTTCCCAGATATATATTTAGTTAATTTATTATAAACATTTAAGAAGAGTTATGCCATCAACAAGCCTCATAAAGATCACAGGTTCCGAAGAGTTTTAAGATTTTGTTATGTTTATTTTCCGCCGTGACCCGTGTAAGTACGAGTAACAACCTGTTGAACGTTGGGCCATTTAAACTTTGCAATTATATTTATATATTTGCAAATATATCATATATTTATATTGTGGTGTATGAGGTGTATCTGCTATATACAGAGACTAATATTTTTTCAAGGTGGTCAAATTGATGAAATTCTATTAAATATATTACCTATTTTGAAAGATATAATAGCTGCTCTATATTAGATTATTTTGTGAATTTTCTTTGGCTATTGAGTATGGATAAAACGAAGAACCCGTGGATAAATGATAAATGGTGTAGTAATGGAAATGTTTACTTTTTACAATAAACAATTAAACAATAACCACAATCTCCGTAAGCAAGTATACCGCTATAAAGTCGACCCTCCTGATGGTGCGCGGGACGCGGGAGGGGGATGCTTTCGGCCAATCAACTTAAGAGTCTGAATGCTCTAAGCCAATCAATCACTTCAATCAGTCACCTGTCGGCTACCGACAGCGATTGACGTTCAACGTCAAAGCTTGCGCGGTTGCAGCCTTGTCTGCTCCACATGAGATAAATACAAAAAAGGAATTGCCGAGTCTACGTAATAAAAAATTGAGAAGACGCTTTAACATGTGACAAAATATTTTCAAAGAAAAAAAATGGAACAAGCGTCTTCTTCAGGTGTGCATTCATTTCGTTTTCTTGTTTGTGTTAATAAAGTTTTCATAGTACTTTCGATGTGTTTTGATTATTTTACATTGTTGCTATTTCGTAAGTAAAATGTATTCATGATTTTTTCGGGTGAAGACATAAATGTAAATGAGACAATTTGAGAGGCTACTGGCGTGTCTATGACAACTATTAAAAAGTAAAGTAAAAGCGGCCGTATTTGGTCCCACGTCTAATAAATAATTAATACTCAATTAGTTTATTTTTATTTATAATACTAAAACAAATATTAAGACGTCTGAAGTTTTAAATTTCCTAAATAACAACACGGAGATTTTATTAATCATGTGTTGAGATGTCTCGCCGCGGCGTAATGGCGTGTGTACCTATGCTATCCCACGCCCCACGTTCCGCGGACCATCAGGAGGGTCGAGTTTACGGCATTTAACCTATAATCGACCCAACCATGTACGTTTATCGATAGATGAATAAAACTTAACTTAACTTATCTTTCAAGCAAAAAAACGCAAGTAGTGAAAATACTCATGGCCATTACTTAAGCGCCTAGGTTCACTACATTGGTCGGCTTTTAGCCGGTAGGGTAGGTGTCGTTCAGAAGACGAGGTTATCACAATTATTTACGCAAGAAGCGTTCCTGAATACAGCCCAGGACAATGTGTTTTTCTGTATCCCTATTTTCTGTATATCCTCGCAAGATGCTTAGCAGCCTAATCAACTAATTAGAGTCGCATTAGGCGGCTTAGGGACCCTCGAGCAGAGGACGTGACGCGAAAAGGCCAGGATTAGCATTGTTGGGATCGGTGTGAGTCCATCGCTCACGCGGGAAAGGTAATATAAATGAATACTTAGATATATATGTATTTATGTAGACAAGTTCTTGAATTAATGAAGAACAATTTATGAATCTTAGTAAATATATATATATTTGTCTAAATATATATATATTTAATCCTATTTTAAACAAATAGGATTAAATTGTAAAATGCTTAAGATCCAGACGCCTTGCGTGTTTGGTTAACTTCTGCCGGCGCCTGCGCCACAGACTATGTCTAGTGTGGGAGCCACGGCCAAATATAACACTGAAACTGCCTCCATAAACGGTGTACCTATTTTAGTAGACTAGTTTGTCCATGTATTGTAATAGTTACCCGTTTATTGCAAATAAATAATTTTCTTTTTGATTTTGATATACATATTTTCGGAATAAAAATGCAAAGATGAATAAAATTTTTAATTATTGTAAGGAAACATTTAATGTGACAAAAAATAGGTAAATATGCACAGAATCCAATGATTTTTTTCCTGTGACTGTTCACAATCAGAGATTGCCAACACTATTACCATCAGATCATATTTGAAGAGTGAGGGTCACAAAAGCAGATTAATAGCATTCATTCACATGCATCCTTTCATGTATATCTAATTGCTGATCTTAGTGTGTGCTGTCTCAGATATTTATTTACATATGTAACACCATCTTCACATACTGCAAACGCTTTGACTTCAATATGCAAAAAATACTATTGACCATCTATCTACAACAGTCTGCAATCTCAAACCACAAGGAAGCCAACCCAGCTAAAACCGAGCCAATAAAACGTTGTTAGCGAACAACACTGAGACGTGGGAATCCCGGGATTCCGAGAATTTAAACGGACAGAACAAACAATATCAGAGCGGATAATTAACTCCGCAGAACAATTATTAACGAATATTCCAAATGGTATTAGCAAGTTGAAACTCGAAATTAAACATCTTTAACCCTGTAGAGTTTAGGCAAATTGTTTGCGGGTTATTTATAGCGCCTGGATTGTTCCGCGAAATATCTAAGGACAGGACAGGGTATTTTACTGGCAAGATGATTGAGTGACTTTTGATTGATAGCAAAAGCAGTTATTTGGGTAGAATACCTTGTAGAGTTAGAATCAACAATAAAAATACGACGATTTCCTAAAATGGACGATATGAGACTGCTAACGGGTACAAAATTTTACATTTACGCACTGAATGCTCACACACGCACGTGCAGTAGTGAAGGTTTATCTCTGTTCCGTTAATTTACTCATGTGCTTTTCTACAAACCTGAATAGAAAACGACCATGCGCCAACAGCAAAACACTTCTTTTTTTTAAATAGAATGTGGCAAAAACGAATATCACCCGCCGCAAACGTAACAGCTCAAACACGAAACAAAAGTACACTCATTCAAACCGCCCCGTTTCTCTAGATTCAAAAGTGGAACGCGCGGAGAGGCAAGGGTTGTTGCGTGCCAGTTCTCGGCACAATCGTACTCGAGATGAAAACCATCGATAAAACTGAGTCCGAAGTCCGAACTTTATTAGATTTAAACGAGGTTCGAATCCACATCTCTAACTTTACGAAATTCAGAATTCAAATAATGATGATAGAAATTGTATCTATTTTATTTAAACCGTAGTAGCAAAAGACGTGAACTGATAAAACTTTAGCTGTTTTGATCAAGGGAGCGCATTTTCAGAGTAATTTATTCATGGATTTTTCCACAAAACAGGTAAGTGTCTTCTCTTCTCTCGAAAATATTTTGTACTAAAATGCAAAAATAAAAAGGACGAGTTAGAGTTTTTTATTATCTTAGTTTAATAATTAGGTAACTAAAAATCCAGCTCCACAAAAGAGAGAAAGAGAGAGGTAGTGAGAGTAGTCTTATGTTAGCAGGACTAGTGTTATCAGGCAGTCCGTTGCAAGATTTGCGATTTCTCTGAAGTTTACGTTATTATGACGTGTACATTTTTCCATAACCACTAGTAATAAAATCTGATTTAAAATATTTATTATATTTTCCTGAGTTCCGAGACTAGTTCTCTATTATTACACATTTATTTTTTTCATTTAATCCTATTTTAACCGACTTGAAAAAAAGGAGGAGGTTCTCGATTTGACTGTATTTTTTTTTACCTTAGAACTTTTGACTGGGTGAACTGATTTTAATGATTCTTTTTTTATTTGAAAGCTGGTGCTTACCGTGTGGTCCCATTGTCATTTGGTCCAGTTTTGACAATGACATCCACGAGAAAACTTTGAAACCGTTTTTTTAACACGTTCCTTTGTTAAACTCTTACAAATCACTGCACCGATTTTATTAGTATCTGTGGTGGGGGCGGCCTATATTATGCGTGTTTTAGGGGACCTCAAGTTGGTAATTGAACAGGTTAAAGTTCAGTTGTATGAACAACGGCGTCGCCAACAACATTACCTTTATCGTCTCTTGCAGGAAAATGCGGTCAATATTTAGCATGATGTTCGACAATTTTAATCAAAATACTCATTATGGTAATTTTGTAATAATCTTTCACGAATTGTTTATATCCATTTAAGTGTGTTAAGTATAAGAATATTTATCGAGAAAAAATAAATATTATATGCATGTAATGCTCGTACATTCTATTTGAATAACAGCCTAAAATAACAAAAGGTACGTGGTTTTTGGGCCTTATTAAGATCTCCTAACGCTTGCTCTTATTTGTCTGTGAATTATGCATCCTAGCATTTTAGTAATAAGATATCTTATTCCCAGTCACGTGACCATTACGTCATGCAAACTCAACTTCTTATTACGAACTTTTATTTGACGTTTCATACCATTGTTTATCTGTCAAATAGTACCAGTCTAACCCCCTTATTCATTAAAAAAAATAAACAGTGCTTCAAGTCCACTTTACCATAGTGAAAACAGTGCTATGAGACAGTTTTATTTTTTATGAATATGGGGGTAAAACTTTTCAGTTGCAACTCTAATAAAGTCACATCGTAATACCAATACAAAGTGAGCATTTTAGAACCGTAAACGGTCACGCTGCGATAGTAGCAATAGATTGTAATATGGGCCCTGGGGCTTATTACAATCGCTTATTTCCAGTTAAGTAAATTGAGGGTAACGAGCAATTACGTCAGTAAATAGAAGATTAGTACCAGGTAACCGCTGACTGGCTGGAAATGAAAGATTATCAGACGGAATTGCTTGCTACGCTCGGTTTAACTTGACAAGTTTTATGGAATTGTAATAAGACTCCTGGTTTGATTATTCAGCGGTGTCATTAATGGAACAAGATTATTATTAATATTTTAGTACAGGGAAATAAGACCTATTCCTCGAAAGGGATTATAGTACTAAGAGGTTATTTGCAACAAAATGAGTTAAACTCATAGTCAAAAATGGGCAGGTAGCGTTAGATATAAGCATTTAAATTTTCTTCGCTGACTTTTCTCTGTAAAAGAACAACAAAAAACTGCTGAAAGCCGAGCACTGCACAGATACTTTTTGATTTTTGTTGGCATGATAAGTATATATAATTTATATGTATTTATGCAGTATATTATGATCTATCTGATTTATTGAAGTTTGCAAATCGTATTAGGTATTTGTTAGTTTGAGTATTAGTAGGTTTTTAAGTTTTAGTTAAGTAACAAATTTGTTGTTGTTATTTTCTTGCACCAATTTCCATACGTTCCACAGCCCAAAGTTCGTATGTTCTCTGTTAAACCTTGCGGTTGAATAGTAGAGAATGCCTCTAGGCATTAAGTCCGCCAATTGTACCTATTTTTATAAATGTCCAATAAAGAATAAATAAATAAAGGTAATAATCAGGTAGAAATTGTCAAAAAAATGTCAAACGAAAAATCTTTAATGTATCAGTAATAAAAGGTATTGCATGGCTACCCTTACGATATTTTGTTTTTTTTTTGCAAAAAAAATATATCAAATTATTCCATGAAAAAAATCACAGTTGGCGCATGTAATATTATGTTCCTGCACTTTTTCAGACTGTTAACGTTATAGTCTTATTTATTTATTCATACAAAACATAACACATTTATATTTCACATTTACATAAACCAATTTTGGTTTTACCGGACACTGGTATCCGTCGCCTTCACTCAGTTAACAATTAATGCCCGTCTAACTAAATATACAATATATAATTCCTCTTACTTCTTTTAATCTAAGATTACTTAGTAAATAGTCTATAGAAATTAGACAATTCTGAATGACTTAAAAAACTTTACATTTAACAGCTTTTAAATTCCGAGATAGGAGCAGTTAAAAAAGTTTCTCCATTTCAGTTAAATTGCCGAGACGAGTGGCAACGAGCTGGGCGGGCTTCGACATCGTAAAACATTGCAATCTTATTACATTATTTTGATTATGTGTTTCATTAATTATGAGCGGTTGGAATAATGGTCGTTGAAGCAGAAAAGTTGTAAAATGGAGGCCGTTTGTAAGAAAACGCCCGGTTCCGCTGAGTGGACGGACGACTTAGAAGGTTTCAGTATAATGTGAATGATTTTTGAATCAACACCTCTGCCTCAATACTATGTGTAAACAATGTTTACACATAGTATTGACGACCGACTTGGTGTAATGTATAAGAAGTTGGCTACTACACCAGAGGTCGCGGATTCGATCCCCGCACAGTACAAACATTTGTATGCATGAACATGTCTGTTTGTACTGGTCTGGGTGTCTCCTATGTATAATAAGTATGTATTTACAAAAGAAAATGTATTTAAGTATGTTTATCCCTTGTCTAGTATCCCATAACACAAGCTTTAATTAGCTTACTTTGGGGCTAGATGGCGCTGTGTGGAATAATGTCCAGGGATATTTTTTATATTTTTTATTTTTAAATGTGGTAGTGTCCATACGTACAAAGATAGACTTAAGAAACATTTATTTATTTAACACAATTAAACGGGATAAACATTGCAACACGATTGGCGTAGTGTGCTGTAGCACGGTTTCTCGCCTCGATTTCCGTAGTGTCCCGGGTTCGATTCCCGGTCGGGTCAATTCAGGAAACGATCTTTTCTGAATTGACTCGGGTCTGGGTGTGCTGGAAGACGCCCCTAGCTTATTTCCTTGTGTGGTACCTCGTAACACAGGGATTTAATAATCCCTACTTCGAGACCATTACAAGAGGTGTGTTGTCTGGCGCATATTTATTTATTTATTATTATTAAACATATCCGAAAGTTGTAAAATGTAATGTAAATGTAAATAAATCCAGAGGCAACCAATAATAATGTAATAATAATATTGATATAAATTGACATTAATTGTAATAATATTAATGTATGTACTTATCTCATTGTAAGTGAACTATTTAGTATTTATGAGAAATAAATTTCTTTAAACCTAATACACCCTTGAATTGTAAATTGTTTCTCTTTTATCATAGATATTTTGGTTAAATGACTTTTTGTGCGGCTTAACCGCAGCATGACAAATAGTTACAATCAAATTACGTTCAGACATAAGAAAGGACGTTGCGGGCACGCCTTCAGTGTCAAAATATGTGGCTTGGCTGTTTCGTTACCGTCACATGGGCGAAGTAAGGTGTAGGTAATATTTATTCAGTGTTCATCACTTTTGGCGTGTTCCGCTTGGCTAGCCCCGGTGGTATACAATAGTTCTTGTAATAACGAGACGGCTTAACGCAAATTAAAAACTTGGCTCCACATCAGATCTGAAAGCTTTTTGACTCATTTTGACAACATTAATTTTAAAAACAATTGAGGGAAAACTGCCTTTCTATTGTCATCATAAAATTAGAGAATGAAGGGCAAGGTCAGTCAATGTGTTAAATATCGTTCATAGCATGGTAATGTGAATATCGTTTTTTTCTCTAATAGTAAATAAAACGGTCAGTTATATCACGCGCATGTGGACGTCAATTTTATAACTTTACTGACGTGAGTCAGCATGTGAACGCGGACTAGCCGATCCCAATTTTTTGTCTAATTAAATGTCACTGTGAGATATTTAAATTATTTTTTAATATCAATCATTGTAATATTACTTCTAAGCCAAAAGAAAAGAAAATGTTTTTAACAATGATTACACAAGCGCGTAATTTCCGTTTGGGGAAATTCAGTCTGAACATTTATGAAAATTCAGTCAAAATATAGCTCGGAAGACTTCACGAATCTCTGATCGGAGACTTTCGTTTTTCTCACTTAGTCGTCTATTGGATGTATAAGCCTGGCAGATATTCGAGGGCCATTGCAGCTTTTTTGGTATTGTAAAGCTTTTAAATTTTTAAAAATTACCCCATAAACTGCAGAGGACACAATAGAAAATTAGTTGTTTCGCCATAATAGAAAATCGCCGGTCAATGACGTGGCGTTCCACAGTTTTATTTAAATTGTACCAATGATACCGACATAGTAAGAGTAGTTTACACGCACTGAAAATCTTTTTTAGTAATCTCTCTTTGCTTGTTTTCCCACCAAACAAGTTACTTGCAGAGTTCAATCTAAGTTTTGTGAATGGGCCACGCCTGGAATTTACAGGAGCAGACGTAAGATGTATGAGTTGTACGGCATGAAAAAATACAATTTCGATCCACTTTTTGTTGAGTATGTCAAGAACTACTCCAAAATATTCAGAAAAGCCTGCACTACAGCTAAGGCATTGCACATTCGTGATAAAATATCAAAGTCCACTAACAAAATAAAAACCACTTGGGACGTCATAAATCACGAAACAGGTAAAGCTAAACAGCGCGATACCTCATACACTCTTAATATTAACAATAACATCTTACAATCAGAAGCATCTGTTGCTGAAGCATTTGATAAGTATTTCAGTAATATACCTATAATCACTACAGCTTCATTAAATTCCTCACCAACTAGAGCGGAACATTTGTTGAAAGATAATGTATCTTGTTGCAGTGTATTCTTTAAATTTAAACATGTTGAGTCACTAGATATAATAAAAGCATTCAGATTAATTAATTCAAAAGATACCGCTGATCTTTGGGGTATATCAGTCAAAATTGTTAGCCACATAATTGACGTGATTGCCCCTTATTTAGCCGTAATATTCAATGATTGTGTTGATGAAGGTGTTTTTCCAAACTTAATGAAACACAGTAGGGTTGTACCACTTTTTAAATCAGGCAACAAACAAGACCCAGGTAACTTTAGGCCTGTTTCAATCCTACCAGCTCTAAGTAAGATCTTTGAAAAAATCATTCAAGAACAACTATTAAGCCATTTTTATGAGAACAATCTCTTACACAGTGAACAATATGGATTCACGAGAGGCCGTTCTACTACTGATGCTGGCATTGCACTTCTAAAACACATCTTTAGGGCTTGGGAGAATTCACAGAACGCTATTGGCGTCTTCTGTGACTTGTCCAAGGCCTTTGATTGCGTTGATCACGATACACTTATACGCAAGCTTGATTTTTACGGGGTTAGGGATAATGCTTTAGATTTGGTAATTTCGTACCTTAGTTTAAGAACTCAAAAAGTTGATGTTAACAGTGTACTGTCTACAGGATCACAAGTTAAAATGGGGGTCCCTCAAGGATCCATTCTAGGTCCATTACTATTTCTGATATATATAAATGATTTACCTTTTTACTTAAAATATATTTGTGATGTTGTATTGTTTGCAGACGATACATCTTTAGTTTTTAAAACTGACAGAAATAAAAACCTTTTTGATGATGTTAATGACGCACTTTCAAAGGTTTTACAATGGTTCACAGTAAATAATCTACAGCTTAATGCAAAAAAGACTAAATGTATTAATTTTAAGTTGCCTAATGTTAAAGATAACCCCATTAGTCTAAAAATTGATGGTAATACTATGAAGGTTGTAGATACAACAGTTTTTCTTGGAATCACACTAGATTCAAAACTGCAATGGAACCCTCATATAACAGCTCTCTCAGGCAGACTTAGTTCGGCTGCATTTGAAGTGAGAAAAATTAGGTTATTAACAGATGTTGATACTGCTCGTTCAGTTTATTTTAGTTATTTCCATAGTGTAATGTCTTACGGCATTGTACTTTGGGGTCAAGCGGCGGATATACAAACCATCTTTATCCTCCAGAAGCGAGCTATCAGATCCATCTATAAGCTTCGTGCACGGGCTTCACTTAGGGAGATTTTTAAGGAAATTGGTATCCTCACTGTAGCGTCACAATACATTTACAATTGCATTGTTTTGGTCAGAAAAAATATTGGTCTCTATGCTAAACACAGTGACATACATTGCAGAAATACTAGGAATAAGGATAAAATTGCACTTCCACTCTTTAGGTTACAAAAAGTTTTAGGATCCTTTATGGGGCAAGGTATACATTATTACAACAAAATTCCAAAAACCATTTGTGAGTTACCTTTACATAGATTCAAACATCACATCAAAACAGCTTTATTAAAAAAGGGCTATTATACTACAAAAGACTACCTTATAGATAAAAATGCCTGGGTATAAGCGCTCTTCTCGATGCGGGATTAAATAGCTCTATTGTAACAGATGTTTTATTGTAAGAGTTAATAGGTACCTAGTTTGTATGTACTGACTAACAATTTTTGTTTTTGAATTGTTTAAATGAATTCTTGTTATTATATTCTTTTATGGTTGGTTTTTTCTCTTTGTTTTATATTCTTTTAGGTATCAAAATGGCACACTGCTTGTACTTTACTAACCCCTGTTGTAAACCCAAAACAAGTTTAAAAGAGTAACTGCTGAGTTTCTCGCCGGGTCTTCTCAGCAAGAAACAACTCCGACGCGGTGGTAGAGTCGCATTATGTCTGTATACTGTTTATTTACATATCCATATTATTATGGTATTTATGTCTATTATTTAGTATATTTTGCTGTAAATTTGACGATTTGAAAGTACTGATACAGTCTATTTGAATAAAGTTATTTGAGTTTGAGTTTGAGTTTCAAGAGAACAACACCGAAGAGTATCAAAAGGCAGACTTATCCTTAATTATACTACGAGTATACTTACTATATACCCTCTGTGTTCAGGAAATCGAGGCTGCACTTCTCGGTCGAGACTAATGACGTAACATTTCTAGGTGTTTAAATGTAATTATAACACTTTACATGTGAGGTTTCTTCAGCAATAACTCGTTTAGTGGAGTTGAGTTATAAGCCAATAAAACTAGGGCATTCGACATAATATTATGTCTTGAATATTTAAGGGTCAATCGTGTAGGTGGGCGAATGGTAAGATTGCTCGTCCCGAGTTCCAAATAATTACGGCTAATAATAACCACTTTACTTTTTTAAGGAATAGCAATAACAGCATTGATTTCTCCAGAAATTATAGGAGGAATTTTAAAATTTTAGGAAGTTATCACCACCAGAAAAGTAGCAAGAAGCTTTTTACTGCTTTGGTTTTGAATTTTCTTCTTTAAACAAATGCATGACTTTGATTGAGTTGTCAAAGTTTAATAGGTAATAAGTGTCTGCCGCTGACGTGGTCTAAGATCCGACTGACGAGAACTTGACGACTTTTAAGTATTATAACCACAATATAGGCTAAGCTGGAGTTTCAATACTTTCATTCCCATTTCATCAATGTTCTATTGCGGACTTTCAGGAAAACAAGTGAAGTAGAAAAATAAATTGTATTCAAACAGAATCGTGTTTGCCGTTTCAGATACTAAATAGAAACGAATGGTTGGAAAAAGCTAGACAGTTACTATTCTATCAGTTTCCACCTGACTGCGGCACAAAACGAGAATAACAAAGGTTTTGAACAGCTTTCTTCTTTAACCCTTCTTTTAAGCAATTAATAATAAATAAATATGCGCCAGACAACGCCCCACTTGTAATTGTATCGAGGTAAGGATAAATATCCTTGTGTTACGAGGTACCAGACCTGCAATCAGCCAGGGGCGTCTCCCAGCACACCCAGACCCGAGTCAATTTAGGAAAGATTGTTTCCTAATTTGACCCGACCGGGAATCGAACCTGGGACATTAGGGAAGTAGAGGCGAGAAATACAGCGCACTACGCCGATAGTGTCGTCAAAATTAAAGTAAAAAAAGAAAACTTTTTATATATTGTAAATAAGGATTGTAAAAGTAAAGGTCAGCTTATCTCTAACATTTATGCGCCTTATATCAATTGTTAGGCTTGTAACAAACGCCAGAAGTACGAGCGTCTGAAAATGATTAAAAAAAAAAAACACACCACACAAATATCATCTGAATCCAAACTAAGCTGAGCTTGTAATATGGGCGTCAGAGACTGATAATCATACCTAAATGTTTCTAAATACATACTTAAATAGATAATAACACCCAGACACACAACAAATACAAATGTTCGTCACACAAATATTTGTCATGGGTGGGGATCGAACCCACGACCTCCGGCGCTAAAGGCAGGATCGCTGCTATTGCGCCAACAGGCCAGTCAAAAAAGCTTCATATAAGTAGTTAACATTTGTGTTTAAGTGTGTATTTATAAATATCTGAGTAAATCAGTTCCAGAGACCCACAGTCCCATTTTTTAGATTGCATTCATTTTGAACTAAGTTTTCCTGGACGTTTGTTATTTATGTTTAATATCTAGACCTGATTAAAAGTGACAAGTCTTTCCAAACCATTATCAGAAGCTTAGAAAACTAGCACTATTCCTACAGGTTGCACAACATCTACAACAGTTCAACAAAGACTGTAGAACTGTGCAGTTTGAATCTCGGCTTTTTCCCAACTGAATTACGTCTTCAGTCGGCCACGAAAACTAAAGTTACCCAATCGTCGCACCAGCCTGCGCGTGCCGTTCGCCGACAGACAAGTATAATTACTTTAGCTACTTCGGATCTTTAGGGAGAGATCTACTTTTGAATAGTTTGTTACTTATTTGATGGTAAAAAGAAATCTACTCAGAAGGGGATGACGCACTCGCATTAGAGAGATACAGGCTACAGCCGTCTTCGGCATTTCGGTAAATGCGGGCCGCATTCTAATCATCTTCTGAAAATCCCAATATTAGTTGGAATTTGTACTTTAATTAAATTGTATGTATTAGTGTTTGTCTTCTTGGTGGTTCCCCTATCCCAATAAAAAAAATCAACAGCAGATTTTAATAAGTTTTTTTATTTATCAAACATTAGAAAAAGAAAGATTTTCGAGTTAAAATAAAAATAGGTACCTACTCAAAACAACATACTGGAAAATATAGCGTAAACAAAAAATATTAACACCTTTTTTGCCTCCCTAAAAAATAGTATCTAAAGTAGGTACGTCCCTAAAATATAACCACATTAATTGTACCTCGAGACAATCGTCATTATTTCCCGCCAACGTTTCGTAACATTTATCTGCGACGATGACAATAATTTAAGCACTTATCTCTGCGCCCTGATATAGGCGAAGCTGTTAAAAAGGCAAGGCGCGGAAAGATTTATTCTCCATGTTGGTTTTATCTCTGGGCGGATTGCGGGGGTTGGTCGGATGAATGTGGACTTCACTATTATACAGGGTGGTGCAAACATTCACGTTAATAATTTTTTTTTAGCTTCCTCACACTCAGGGGTATCCAAAAATACTCCATGTATGTTACCCGATTTTTGTAGTTTTCGAGTTATGATTTCTTTACGAATTCATTAAGATTTTTTTTGTATACTTATAATTAAGTTTTAGTTGATACACTGATTACTTCAATTTTACACTTCTGACACTTTGAATGACAATTTAGGTATGATGCCGTTGAAGTTACTCATTGAAATTGACATGGTACATAGTTAAGAGTGTAGTAAAGTTTTTAAAAAAGATTTGGATAAAAAAATTTTGGTAACTTTTTTTTTAAAACGGCTTTCAAAGTTCAGGGAAAAAACAGCATACCCAACTTTTTCAATTTCATAAGTTTTTTTAAGAGTTATGATAAGAGTTATGGATGTAAATTCTTCCGAATTATCAGGCGCTGTTACTCACCTAATGAAGAAAAAAAATTAGGCATTTATCTCAACAGATCGCGCTACAGTGACGGAAAAAGTGAGTCAACCCAGAAATTTTCAAAAATTCTTTAAAAAATCATAACTCTAAAACTACAGAAAGTCAGGTAACATACATGGGGTATTTTCGATTACCCCTGAGTGTGAGGAAGCTAAAACAAAATTATTGATATGTTTGGACCACCCTGTATGTATACTCATACTCTTGAGAATTTTTTTCTCTAAATGACTACTGTAGTCTCAGGTGTTTTTGACAGCGTTAAAGGACTTTTTAACAACGCGATTTTACCACAGTTAAATGCAAAGTACGGTTCACCTGCGTTGAACCATTTACAATTCAAACAAAGTTCTGATTTGCATATTGCTGTCGACTTGCTACTTAAAAAGTGCATTTGCAACTTAAAAAACTGTGAACACCCTTCAATTAACCGGACCAGTTGCAAATTAACTGTATTGCTGTATTAATATTGAAGATTAGCCTTCTTCTTCAGCCTCCACTATTGGGCATAGGAGAGCATTACACAAATTAAAATTTTAATCACAAAGTTGGTAATAATGTAACATAAGCCAGAATGCACAGTGTGAGAAGACCAGTTAAAGGTGATTATGAAAACAATATGGCATGCTTAGTACGCGATGTAGACACTACCTATATTTTTGACTTTGACCGCCGCCATCAGCCAGTAAATAAAACGCTGAGTGGGAACAAGGTGGGCGAAACTGATGAAGGTCACAAGACTCCGGAGGATGCAGGCTACCTACAACCGGTCATTTGATGAATCTTAATTCAAAATCAAACATATAAAAATGTTAAATGCACATAAAGAATAACTCTATAATAAATAAATAATAATAATAAATTTAACTGAGCCTGTGTGGTAAATGGTAGCACAAAGAAAATGAATTCAACTAGTATCATCTGACGAGTACCCGGCGGGTACCCAACGGGCGAATCTGTACGTGAATGGTAGGCTATTCGGTAAATTTATTACCCTAAATATCCAAAATATTGGTATAGGCGCGAAATGGACGTTAAGGCGTTCCACACGAGAATCAAAAGCTTCAACCCCTCGCAAATAGATCCTGTATGTTAACCCCTTAAGATTCATCCTAGTATATGGCTGCAATGCAATGGAGCACGCTGAGACCGAGACCGCGTGACCAGAATGACGACGCTCGAGTGTGAGTCACGCCGCAGTCTGCACCTGAAGCGGACATTTGCCGACGCCTGAGTGTGAGGTCACCGCAATCTGCGCCAGCTGACGACAGTATTTAGTGCGGTGAACCGATACAAGTCTAGTAGTATTGATACATCGTCATTGCTGGTTATAGCACTACTTGGAGTGCTAAGACCACTAATCTTCATAGCAACTTAAAAACCCACATAATTTTTTCTACCTTTAAATGAGACCTCAAATGATACGTCCACGTCTTATTGGTGAAGTTCTTTTAATGCTGCCGCACGCTGGGCCTCTAGTTGGAGCCACTAGTGGCTGAGTTAGGCACTAGACACGGTCACCAAACGCGACCACAAGGAAGCTTAGGGCTTGGCCAATTCAACGCTTAGTTTGCGCCGATATCATACTAATTGTGTGAAAACTCCCATCTGCAGCTTGTGGCCGCAACTAGTGACTTCAGGCTCACATTAAAGCGAAACTCAGCCAAATTCAAAAATTCCGTAGTAGTCAAAGGCCTACTCCCCCTAAACGGATGGGCAAATAATAAAAAATAAAATATAATAAACTTAAACATGTTATCTTTAATTTGTTACTATGAAATTGTCGTAGCATTGGAAATACTATACTAAAAAAAATCGAAAACGGGTCTTTGTAAAACTTAAATTTGCTAAGGCCCCTAAGCTATAAGTGTGATCTTTATAGTTTCTTCAATGAAAAATAGGCCATCAACTTTTCTTTGATCTATTAGTTGGGTTTTCAAAAATACCTCCTGTGCCCCAAGAAAATAAAATTTTTAGTGTTTTGTTGCGAGTGTCCTCGCGCGCGGGTGTCTGCGGGGGCGACGGGCGGCAGTACCGCTCCGGTATATCAGAGGGAGACAGAAAATCGACGAACACAAGGGCCTATGGCGTCATCCCAACGTTAAATAGTTTGTAATGTTTGTTTGTATTGTTTTTGACCTTACGTTATAGGATTTTGAAACATGTGTAAAAGTTTTGTAAGCGACAGTCCATAAAAATAATAGTCTATTGTGGATGGATAAAAATATTCTATGATGAATTCATGTTTCCAAATAACAAAAACAACCTGTTAACAAAGTCAAAGAAGCAACAGCTATGTGGTTTAACCATTCCCTCAGGGCATCATTAGCCGAGTCGAAGAATACGGAAGTTAGCTTCCCTACCAAGATTTAACAAAAACACAACCGTATATATGAAATTATAATTTTTTCTTCTTCTTGAAAATAGTTAGAAACATTCACACCTTTAATCGAACGGGTCGTAATGGGAAAAGATTTAGAGTACTGGATGAAAAATTAATGAAGTCTAAGTCCGAAGTTGCAGGCCACTGAAGGAAACCAGGTGCTCAGTTTGCTTTCGACGAGATAACAATAATTCTTGCCAAAAGCGAGGATGCATATTTTAAGTAAAACCCTAACACCACTTTACATTTAATATACCAGCGCTTTACATTAGGTGTACAGCCCCTCAAAAATGTTTTTTCAATAAAGCTGTTTCACAAAAAACTACTTGGGACAGTAATGAAAACGTAGCGTGATAAATGGCACCGGAAAAGCCGGCATTCGACTTTTTGTCAGACGCGAATGAGTTATGGACGGCAGAGGAATAATTCGATTGCCCCATGAAGTTTCATGCCTGCCAATTCTGTGGAAGGACCAATCAAGTACGGTTTACATTCACATCTCTGTTAAGGGTTTGCTTCCTTTGATTGTAACTTTGTACGCGGTTACCGTTCAACGTGGCACAGTAAGTAAGTAAAAGTCACTGGTAGAATATCTTTCACTGTCAGTAACACTGACAGCTGACCTACCGCAGATTAAACACACTTAAATGTCTATATTATTCTCTTACACTTTTATAGACGATACATGGCCACGAAAAACTCATAAAGATCTTATTTTTTTTAGTTTCAAGATATTTATTTGCTAAAAATAGATTGTTCTCCATTCAGTACAATCACATGCAAAAATATCCGCTAATAATAGTAATATTACTTCACATCGTATGGTATCATAAGTCAGTCAAAAATTTATTCACACACTTCATTCTATGTTCTTTTTGTACACTGGACACTATATTAAGTACATACAATTTCATTTATTATATTACCTTATGGACGGACGACCACATCAGCAGGCCCTGCCAGAATACCAGCGTCTCTGCCGTGCTAGCACTGCAGTGGCACATGCTGAGGCAGGGTCCTGATTGGCCCACTACTTCTTTGTTGGTTTTTATTTCCTCTTTGTTTCTTTGCATAATGTTCCCTCTAGTCTAAGCTAAAATTGTGTTTTGGGTCAATAAATGGTTTTTCTTTCTTTCATAGCCAACAGAGACAACATAAGTAGCTGATATAACATCGCAAGGGATGAAAATTAAGCTTACGTATTGAATTAGGAAGACAGTAAGTCAAAAATAAATCAGGGACACCTTTTTTCAGTATCATGGATACCAAGCTGTCTGGGGAACAACATGGTTAAGTCGGACTTCTACCGACTAAAAACCTAACTTTTGCCCCTCAACTACTTTTGGAGATGGTACCCGGCCGTCCCCGTAAATCAGGAAACCCCCAGCAGAGCTTAGCTTGTCAGAGACCTATAAATATGCTTAAATATTTCTTTACTATTTGCCAAAGGGCCAGCATCAGATACACTACTACATTACATGAGCAAATCTTAAAGATTTTGTTATTTTAAATAGCAATTCAACTTTGAACGAGATGATTAATTCGCAATTCGATAATGGTTTGAAGAGCTTTTCTCTTTTACTAATGTTTAGAAATTGCCAGTGGATAGTTCCAACATCCCCATTCAAGTATTCAACACGGAACGTCAAAGCCGACATTCAGTTCATCAGCGCGTGGCCTACATGCGTCCTCCGTTTTGCATAATTGCCGATTGAGCACACCCCACATACGTCCAAACACGTACACTACATACGTCTACACACGTAACGTCGACGTACCTGCTGCGTTCGAATGGGGACGTTACAAATCTGAAATTGAATTCCCTGCGAATATAGTTAGAGAAGAACCTGAACTCGCCGTACTAGTACATATTTAAACTAAAGGAAATTTAGTTTGCTATGATAAAGACATGTTACAGTTGACCTTGAAGAACCATCAACACACAAAATCTTTATTCCGTGTCGCAATGATTTCAAATGCTATGATAAATACATGTTACAGTTGACCTTGAAGAACCATCAACACACAAAATCTTTATCCCGTGTCGCAATGATTTCAAATGCTATGATAAATACATGTTACAATTGACCTTGAAGAGCCATCAACACAAAATCTTTATTCCGTGTCGTAATGATTTCAAATGCTATGATAAATACATGTCACAGTCGACCTTGAAGAATCATCAACACACAAAATCTTTATTCCGTGTCGCAATGATTTCAAATTCGAACCTAAAGATCATTATTAGTAAAAATATATCTGAGATGATTTCAAAAGGCCTGTTTTGTGACTGCGTGTCATAGCTTCAAGGAAAGAAATGGTATAGTGCGCTAAAAGAAAGTCAGCTAACACTTCAGCATTGAACTTATCAAGAGTCATTATTTTTTTAATTCTTTCATTATTCCTTCTTTTATTTCTTTTCTGTTCAGCTAGCTTTATCCTCACTGAGTTCACCAATGCAGATAAGATAAGGAAACTATACGTTTTTGACAAACACAGCCGACGCAAACGGAGTGCTAAGTGACGTTGCGATAATGATACACAACTCTAGCATAGACTGTGCCCGTTAGGGTTATGCTCCACTAAAAATGCTAGGGGAACGTATTTCATAGCTCCTTAGGGAGAATCTGAATTTCTGATTCTAAACTCGAACTCACCCAACTATTACTGAAATCTAAACTAATCAATCAAACTAAGTCTGCTACACCTCAAAAAACACTCGAGTAGGTATCGCCGAATGCAAGGATCATTTAACTTAATTTGACACTATCACGTTCGTCAGTAGGATGCCACGCCGTCGTTATCGAAATTTAAAACGCACAGAATGAGGTGCAAAAATGTCTTATTCAGAATTAGCTTTGCTGGATAGCAAGCTTAAAAGTGTAGTCAGCTAAGTAGCCCTTGCACTCAATGCATCAGCGCTGCACCTCAGGCGACGCGGCCTACATATAACACTATGCATAATTGCCCTAGTATGAATCCATCGGAAGGCTTCTTCTACACTACTACGTTAGATTCTAACGGGCTTGGCGAAATTCGGGCGTCGAGTGTTTCATTAACCATGCCGGCCACAGGTCAGGTACCTATTGAAAATAATCGTCAGCGAGACGCTCCGTCGTCGTTATCGAGCGAAATTTGGACGCACAGGAGTCAGTGAGCGTGTTTCAAAGTGACTTTTCCAGAATAGCTCGACTGGTTAGCAAGCCTTAAATTGAAGTCAGCTAAGTAGCCCTTGCTTTTAATGCATCAGCGCTGCACCTCTGGCGACGCGACCTACATTTTCATAACACTATGCATAATTGCCCTTGTATGAATCAATAGAAAGGCTCTACACTCTCACTTCGAACGGGCTTGGGGAAATTTGGGCTCTGAGTGTTTATGGCGGCTACAGGTATTTAAAAAAATCGTCAGTGAGGCGCTCCGTCGTTATCGCGCGAAATTTGATCGCACAGGACTCAGTGAGCGAATTTTAAAGTGACTTTTTCAGAATAACTTCACTGGTTAGCTAGCATAAGGCTGCCCGTCCACCGAAGCGGAGGGAGGCAGCAGAGCGGAGTTTCGGCAATTTGCAACCAATAGGATTGAAGGCACGCCGCCTTAAAGTAATCCTATTGGTTGAAAGTTGTCAAAACTCCGCTCCGCTGCCTCGCTCCGCTTCGGTGGACGGGCAGCCTTAAAGGGAAGTCAGCTAAGTAGCCCTTGCACCCAATGCATCAGCGCTGCACCTCGGGCGACGCGGCCTACATTTCCACGCCACTTTGCATAATTGCCCTTGTATCGTTTCCGTAAGAAGCTCTTGGTTAAGCGGTGGAACGAATTACTTAATAGGTTCACTAGAAATGTGCTATTAATAAGTTGGTATGGTTTAATCAATTTCGCTTAAATATGCAGGATTATTGTGACCATTTTGACCTAAAACAAAAAAAAACCTACTAAAATCAACCCCCGAATTCAGTTTACCACTTGCATTTCTAACATTTTACATTTCACTTTCATTATATATGGGTTCTAGGTTCACGAGGGATGAAGGGCATGAGGGCGATATTGATAGAGGAGTGAATGCAGGGAATATGGTGTATAGAGCGATGCCTGCCTTTATGAACAGTCATAAGGTGCCGGAGAAAGCGCGACTGGCAGGACCGTAGCAAGCAAGTGGAAAGATGTGGTCTCTGCCTTCCCCGTGATGGCCATTATTTACTGAATTTTTAAGTTATTTTGTGAATCATATAGTAAATCATATAGGTAACAAACCAAAGCTGTAGCCAAAATGTTCGTGAAGGATTTGGCCTCATATGCGCAGTACCCTAAAAACAAAGTGTTACTACAAGTCATGCTTAAATTTATTCGTGAATTCGCTAACACAGCGGGGCACTTCCGAACTGGCTAGGGCTGCCTCAACTGAGAATAAAGTATTGGTGTATCGACATTCCCAATGCAGGGCGACTGCCTCCATCAATCTAATGAAGGGCCTTTAGAGTAGTTAAGGAGTTGCCAATATTAAATGATCTCACATTCAGCGAGCCAGGATATGTTTTAAACATTCAGTGTCATTATATGAATAATGTTAGGTGTTGGTAGCATGAAAACGGTTAGATTAGATGAGATCATAATCCTAATTTTGGTTACCATTTTTTTTAAACTGGAACTGCAACATTATTACGGTGTGTAATGTAACACGCAGCACAAGTACGGCTTATATTGGAGTAAGACGATATTGTAACTGGTATAAGAAATTCATTTTTTTCATTATTATTGACTTACTTAAAGTGAATGCAATAAAAAAGGTTTGAAAATACCTTTTGTGTCGCTCCACCCTGTGTCACATTGACCGCTGGACGCAAGCTTGCATCTTATGCAACCGCCAGCTTTCGAGATGCCCTTTTTTAGTCGGAGGTCAAGTTCAGATGGGTAACCGGCTGGGTCGCTTCCGACCCGGGCCCGGCGACCCACATTTCGCGCGGGGGTTAACACGCCGACAGAATGCAGGGCGGGCGGGTCGATCTGCGCGCGCCGCAACAGGTGTACGCAGTGGGGTCAACACCGAACGGAGCGGTTACGATGCAACCGATGATTTATTGTCAGAAATAATAAGAGGTAACGGAGTGGAGTGGGAGGATTACACCGCACGAGATTAAATAAACTTGCGAGTAATTTATTTTTAATTTGTGATGAAAGGAGTTATTCAATTAATTTTAATAGACCATTTACGTAAATCCACGTTTACGCTAGTTCAATCATAGTGGGATTACAGAAAGGATTTCCAGAAACATTAAATAAACGACATTAAATAAATATCTAAGACATTTTCTCACTTGACCAGACGGCCGAAAAATAAGTTGAGCTTGTAACATTTTGCCAAGGACTGGTATTTGAATCCTTAAATAGATTGTAGTAAGCACAAATGTTTACAATAACAAACAAACAAACAAACAAACAAAAATATCTTTATTTAAATAGACCTGTAACAAGTACTTTTAAATCGTCATTACAAGGAAATAAAAAAACTTAGTAATAGACTTAAAAACTATAATAATATGAATACATAAATACACTGTATACAAACATAATGTGACTCTACCACAACCAATAACAATGTTAATCTCCTTGTACAATGTTCATCAAAAGTTATAAGATCAAAATTCGAACAGTGTAAACGCCTCTCTGCGTTCAGTTGGTCCACAGATACATAATTGAATAGAAACGGCCTCAGATTATTTATCGGACCAATTGTGAGCGGGCAGGCCGCGGCATTGACAGTTTAATTGGCTAGCAGCGTTATAAGTCAAAAAGGGATCTAGTGATTTACGAGAATGATGAGGTCATTAATCTAATTTCAAAGAATGCAACGTAGCTTCTGGTCGCAAATAGGGTAGTTCAATGCAAATTAAAATATTTTTGTTTTTACCTGTAGATATATATATAGATATCCTTAAGGATATACTTTACTGCACAAAAAACAAAAACAATAATATTTTATCATTAAAAAAAAAACAATTTAGGCGGCCTAGCGATTTTTCCAGCTGATAAGCTTTTATTATATGTTGTAAGTAATTACAATTGCCATTCCAATTCGATTCCCAATAGAATATGGTGGTGAACTCTCTGAGCTAATTTATAGCAGCAATTTTAAACAGGACGGCTGAAGCGTTAAAATTTTAATTGGTAGTATAAACGCAATTGGATGGCGGGTTTATTACCTTAGAATTGGAATAAATCGGTCAAACTGTAAACTTTTACGCTTGATAGAAGAAAAATAGAGCTTCGAGTGCTTGCTTTATACCCAGTAGCCGTAAATAAACGAATAAGCCATTTATTTCAAGGCAACAAATTTACAGAAGTTGCGTTTATCCACCACACCATTGGCGCCGGTGGCCGCCAAACGCTACAAGCTTCTAGCTTTTCGTGTGCCGGTGTCCGCTTGTGTCCCGTGTGGGGCGACCCTTATATATACTTTGTTACTAGTGCCAGCAGTGGCGTATGGGAAGAACCCGTCACCGTTGAAATCTGAAAAATGTAACCCCTTAAGAAACAATATGACGGTGTAGCTATGTGGAGAAAGGCTGTCGAGGTAGACACGGGAAAATAATCCACAGAAACGCAAATGATATCTAAAAAACAATGGCGAATTAAAACAAATTCGGTCATAGTTTTACGAGTACCTACGAAGGCTTTTAGAGTTTCTCAAACAAAAAGTAATAGCGACATAAAACAAATGAGAAAAGGTATCTAATAAAATGAAAAAATATTAAACATTATCCCACGGGTTCTTCTCATTTTGTGCGTACTTTATGGCAGATAAATTCGCATAAATGGATTATGAGGGCTGATAATAAAAATAATAAAATTTGAATATAAGCGTTTTTTTATTGCTACATTTTGTGACCATTTTTAGCATTATGTTATCTTTATTTAATGAAGGAACATTTCTACCTTGCGTTTTAAATTTCTTTAGGAAGCGAACAAAATTTTGGGGACTTATTCTACTCGTGAGAGTCGTGACTCGTGAGTAAAGCAATTCGAGCTCAGAGGAGTCCTCTTTTTTTTATAGTGCCAGTCAAGATGACCTCACCACCACCTGATGGTGTACGGGGTGGTAGGTGTTTGCTATGGATACCTCGACCAGCCCGTATAACTAGTGACTCTCAGAAAGGTTGTTAAAGGTGCTATAAATGAAATTCAATATTGTCATTAATTTTGCTGTATTTTTACTTCCGAAAAGTATGCTTATAATTTACGTTACAAACTTATTAGATACGGCTAGCGGTCTGATGGGTGTGAGAGCGGGGAACGACTGGCGCTCGCCAAACTGTGCGCTACGAACGCGAGTACAGAAAGTTTACTCAGCACAAATGCATGTTATCAACTGTGTCCCTACAATGGAAAGCAGTTGTGAGGTGCAGATATGAGGATGACAAGCACAATAATGCAAAGCAATTAGTGAGCTGGCCATACTCACCTTGAAGACCTGCCCTGGCACCGGTTAGTGCAGTGCTGATCCCGGATCTAAAGGTGCTGATTAGAATAGATAGAGCATTCACTTTTATCAGACCATCGAGCATTCGTCTTTTTTAAAATTTACTCAAACCACAATGCGAACATGGATGTTTTGTCACTACTTGATTTTAAAATTCAAGCTACATCGTTACATTACATGTAACATTTCGTAAAAACGTTACATTACAATGTAATGCTCTAGCAAAAGCTCTACCCCCTTATTCATAAAAGATAAAACCGTCTCATAACACTGTTTTCACTATGGTAAAGTGGCCTTGAAGCACTGTTTGAGTTTTTATGAATAGGGCTAGTCTATACCCACCTTTAAACGTGTTAAAACGTGAGCCTAACTAAATATCATTTTCTAAGGACTATCTCAAAAAACCATTTGTAATACACCAATGATACTAAAGTCACTAAATTGCTGAAGGGAATTTCAAAGGCTTAAGGTTTTACTTTTACGTTCAACAACTCGTATTTTGGCGTCGTAAATTTTTACGCCTCCCCAAAACAGCCTATCTGAACGCATCGTAACTTCCTGTGTTGAAATTCATTATTTAAGAAGGCGTTATAATAACTCTATGTTTAAACACAATGAATATAGCAATTTTGTAGGTGACACTTTTAGTGAATTAACAGAATATAGGTCGAGGGAACTGTTGGAACGAAAACTCATTGGTCAAGTTCAAGACCTTCCTAGAAAGGTCTTAGAATGCCCGTAACTTACGGGTTTTTAAAATGGATTATAAGAGCGTAAGATGGGCAAGATGTGAGTTAGATCGTAACAAATGAAAAGATGTAGGCTCAGCTTACCCCGTGGGTGATGCGTTACGGTATGTAGGTATGTTTTTTTTTCGTTCTAAAGATTAAGTACTTATAGCCCTCGCCTTTACTATCTTAACGTGACTGTACTTTAAGTTAGTTTACGTTTAGTTAAAACTACCTGAGGAAGTATTTTTTTACTCGTATATTATTTATGTGTAAAGGGTACAATTCCCAGTCGGAATAACTCAGGTTAATTGACTTGGCACTAGATTGCAGCAAACGGTAGTGTCTCATTATAAATGCTGCCTTGCGCTCCAAAACCCTAAGCAGCAATGGTTTACACATCGGTGCCAAATTCTAGTGAAACTAATTGGGATGGCCAAATAAGTATACTTCTAAAGATAATGTAACTTAGTTCACAAACAGTTATTTCTATAAAGCGATTTTGTAACGACTCAAGACTCGCAACTCTTTTACTTTAACTTTAACTGATGTCCGCGCAATTTTTATAAACTAAATGTCAAAATCGCATGTAGTGTAGCATACTCGTAGTTTGTTATTACCATGTTCGTCAATAAGATGCCATGTAATCCTTATCTAGTTTGACGTGAAAACAAATTCGAATCCAACAGCGGATTAAATAAATACATATGCGCCAGACATCACACCACTTGTCATGGTCTCGAAGTAGGGATAAATATCCCTGTGTTACGAGGTACCAGGCAAGAAATTGAGCCAGAGGCGTCGCCCAGCACACCCAGAGCCGAGCCAATTTGGAAAAGATCGTTTCCTGAATTGACTGGAACCGGGGACACTACGTAAGTCAAGGCGAGAAACCGTGCTTCAGCGCACTACGCCAATCGTGTCGTCGACGACGATTGACTACGAATAGTTTGAATTTCAGAATAGCTCTATTGGTGAATTATCTAAAGTGAGACAGGTGGGCGTGCTACATGCTACGGAATTTTGGCGTGCTGCTATGTTTTTGTTGCAGATTTTATAGTTACCACTTGCAGATGCCAACCACTTTAAGTGAATGTTGCGTATATGGTAGAGTCCAGTTCTGCACGAAACCATGCATTATAGATGTCTGCCACACATATAAATTGGAAAAGATGACGCGGGCGAGCGTACGAGTACCTACTTCGTGTAATAAAAGGATTGCATTAGTAATTATCAGTTTCATTAGTCCTCGCTTAACCGTGAAGGCACGGGATGTCAAAATCAAGTAGATTTACACTTACATACCTCGTTCTCCCACTTCTTCTCCCTCTTTCGTCGCAACTTCAAATCTGCCCTTCTACTCCCGTTCAACTTAGGGCCGAAGTTTCGTTCGCTATCCCGCTCTCGCATACCTGTGCAATCTGTAGTGAAAACGGCACACGACGCTTCGGCCGTAAGTTGAACGGGAGTAGGCCCCTTTGGCCACAACCATCTTTTAGTTCATTATTTTTAGGAATAACAAAATACCAAAACAACCCGGATAACAGCGGAAGGCTCACTATACTAACGGTTCTAATACCGTTGGTGAAAACTGGGCTGCTGAGTGTTCCGTTCACCACGATGGCAACAGTCAATTGCCTCTAACTACCCCGTTTTGGGTGTAGTCGTGATGGTATGTTATTTTAAACTTAAATCAATTGTGAAATGGTTGATTTCTATCACTAAAACACTATCGCTTGATTTTTATCACACGCAGCAGCGCCTTACTTAATCTATTTATATTTAGTTTTGTAATGTCAGCCGAATCAGGTCGACAGGTGTTAGCATACTCGTAGGTCAGGGCGGACGTACTGAGACGATTAGATCAATGGGCAAGTAATTGAGTGATAGCTTATAGTAATCAGTCTTTGAGTCTATCCACTGGCTTGATTGGTCGCGATATGCGACCCTACTGTTACGTCATGGGTCCGTTTTGAGAAACATGAATGCTGTTACGTCACGGGTGTGAGTTCCGTTTTGAGAAACATGAACATGGGGAACATTTGTTCATGTGTCTCGTCGTTTATGTAGAATAGTAAAGTGAATAATAATTAGCCTAAACATTTACTGTCCGACTGATACGCAAAGGCCTCCATTATTGCAATCAAGTCATCGCTTAAGAAAAAACATAAAAAAACAACACAGATTACGTTGTTCTTGACTGTTTAGGAAATGTTATAATGGGGTTGGGACATAACCCTCCCTGGATAGCCGAGTAAAACGTAGTCTATAACAACATATTATGTTTCTTTATGCCCTAACAAACTCAATAAAAAATATCTAATCACATTCGGTTTGTCCATTTACTAGATCTCGAGGTAAAAACAGCCAAATATCGAATCGAAATTTTGCATACTAGACTTACAACCCCAAAGAAATTGAAAGTTGATGGTGGAAGACATTTATTTATTTCAATTTTTTATTCGTTTTGAATGTACTGTTTTTAAAAAGTTCTGTTGTACTAATCTTAAAATAATGTTGTCCTTTGCGCTTCGGAGCTAGGAGGACACGTATTCAAATCACTGAAGTTTTTCACAAAATTATGTTGAAACAAAATTAGGATTTTATCAAATATAATGTAAAACAGACACCTAGTTCCCGCGAAATAAGCTCTTTAGAGCACTTGTTCCCTTACTTTCAATTCACTTTGAACTTTGAAAGAATCCCTAATTGAATTTTTACATTTTAACATCATCTATCATACTATACTGTTCAGAATTATGTCTGTTTTTTTCCGCTGATATATTTTAATTTTATAAAGAAAATATAATATAATAAGCCCAGGTAGTTAGAAAGCTCTTTTAATATGCTTTTAAAATAAACTGTGTTTATTATTTAACGAGACTAGATCGCAGCGAAGATAATCAAAGTAGGCAGGAAACAATTTAATAATTTATATAAAAAGGATTTTTAAAGGCATTGAAAAAACTTCAGCACAAAATATACAGGTACTAACATTTTTTTACAAAGACTATCATTTAAATTGTAATATTATATACAATGAGACCCATTCGTAATGTATCAAACTCCAAGGCTGTATGTACACTGGGATAAAATTACTCGACAATAAACATTTTTTTTTTTGATTTGTATTACTAATTGTAATTTTGTGATTATAAGTCTAAGTCTGGTGTCTATTCAATGGTCTGAAACTCTAAATAATGGAAAATTTAAAAATATGTGAATGAATGATACAGTATTTTATCACTATAACAAGCAAAGATTATAATAGTATATGATGTCATTTTCTGGACTAGTCAATATTTAATGTTTTATTTTTTCCATACCTATAAACAAAATCACTTTAAGCAAATACACATTATATTTAATAATCAAGGCCTTAGCGAGTTTCAACAAACATCTAACAGAAGGATTATTAATAAGAATTACTTTAATGTTGAGCTTCACGAAGCCTTCGCAACGAGGATCAAAGTTACAAGTTTAACATCACAGTTACGTTACCTAACGTAATGGCTCAGTTGCTATCCCGTCATTGTTGCATGTAAGCCCCGAAAATCTTCTTAATGATACTAACTTTTCAACAGCCTTAAAGCCACACATGTTTTAAATGACAATGAGGAATCTGCACTGCGAAATATCTCTTTCTCTCTCTCTCGTCGGTCCCCCCTCATGTCTGAGGATCGTGGTTAGCAAGCTTTAAGGTTGCGTCTGGTTGCGTAAGGATGGTCTGTCTCCACCAGTTTCTGTAATCTGTATGGGTCGGTTGTGAAATATAGGCAACTCAAAAATGGATTTAAAAGAAAAAAAAATACAATATTTTAGCTCTTTCTCAAGCTTCAACTTTTGGTTTACCGTCAACATCCATGAGACCTCTCCTGACCGTAAGGCTCCCCGATGATTTCCATATTTAAGCGAAATCCTCACCATTTTAGTGCCCATTTTTCACATTAATCGTCGTCCGTTTTTCGCTTAACCACTCTTTATAACTTTCCACGTTAAAGCCGAGTATTAAATTAATTAATTAAAGAAATTTCCGTAACAGTGTAAACATAAAATATTGGAGTTAGAGAGTGGCCTAATTAGATCCACCCGCGGTCCTAATGAATCTTATTTGGTTCAGTAGCCGGCGTGTTGCGAGCTCTGTTTCCATCCACAATCTTGTTTTCATTACGGAACCTTTCACTTCAGGCTATTATTTTACTTCTAGCTATATTATTTCATTTTCTATAATGAACCTTAACTGTTACCAGCACGTTGGTCGGGGTCCTTTATTTTGATCTAGCCTTTATAATTAACTCAAGACATTGAAGGACAAACTACGAAGACATTTGAAAAACAACTAATTAAAATTATAAAAAATATTAAAAAGATATTCACTACGTCTACTTTTATAACAGGCAAAAATAATCTCAAGTATGTAAGAAAGTACGAACCACAATTTCAAGCCCTAAGCGGTGAACTCACTTAACAAGGTTTTAGGCACTGCGTAGGCGCCGTTAAGACGCGAGACTCGTCTGGATTCAAGATTAAAATTGAAATAAGCGCCTACGAGCAGACGTGTTACATTTCAGCGTTAATTAAATTACAATTAATTTAGGCCTGTGTAAACTGGCTGTTTCTGTGTTCGTTTCGCCTTAGCTAATGGCAGCGAATCCTCAATTTTCGAGACAGCCTTTTAGGATTAGCAACCAATTTACTTATGCGATTACGAATTTAACTAATTCATCAGCTTTTCTGTACTTTGCACCTATTATTTTGATACCTTTACCCCCATACCATCCCGCATGTTTCTTTCCGCTAGCGTATAAAAACTAAGTGCTTTCCTATGTTTGTACATATACACACACACACTTGTGTGTGTTCTACTAGAACTCGAAAAACTTGCCTCACAATTTATTGATGAAACAAAACACACCTGCCGCTAAAAAAACTGCTGGCGGTTCTCATTAATTTAGTTTATTTCACTTGGTTTTCCTATAACCTTTTTCTTAGATGAATTTTAAAGAACAGATTTTGAAGGCATATTCAGTTTCACTCTGCCGCATCAGTAATATTGTAAGTAAAAGAAGAACAGTACGTCTACCACAAGTCGCCACTTTAAATTTACATTATCGTTCGCGCTTTTTTACGGGAACGATAATGTTAATTTAAAGTGGCAACTCGTGGTAGACGAACAGATTAGTATTCATTAGACGTCTTAGCCTAGGGGCAGCACCCCAACTCAGATCTTGGAAGGTGTGGTCACGAGTTCAAACTTGGCCAGGACCAATCTTTGTGGTCCGGTGATGGAAAACAAATATCGATAAAAAACTAAATCAACCCGGATAACGGCGGAAGGTTCACCCCCCACTACGTTGGGTTTTAATACCATTGGTGAAAAGTGGACTTTTGTGTGCTCTTCACCATGACGGCAATAGCCACTTGCCTCTGACTACTCGTTTGGGAAATACTCGTTGTCGTGATGGTATTCATTGAAAGATGTTAACGGTCCAAAAAGGCACCGTGACAAAAATGTGTACATGAACACGTACTTTTTAACCGCTTTTCTTTCAGGGCTAGATTCTTAAAAGTTTCTTTACTTTAAAATACGTTTCCGACGTCCAATTGATGGCTAACAAACTGTTTCAATTCCCAGCTCAGTTATTTCTAAAAACAAACAGAATAGACGTCTTTCCCCGATTGAATTACTGAGAACGGTTCTATAAAAAAGGCACCAAAAGAGCTTCAAGCGCCGCGGGCTTCGCTCCAACTACTCATTGAGGTAGAATAATGATTGCTGGCTAGAACTGTTGTGAGAAAATATAAAATAGAAGCACTCTCATTGAATTTATCTTCAATTCCTGAGGAAACTCCTTTATGTACATTAAGAGAAATTGCATTCAAGTACAGGGGCAGTACAGGGAGATCCTAGTAAAAGTAAATAGCCCCCTAATCTTTACATAATATTGTAAAAAGGAATGATTTGATTGTTTGTTTGTTTGTGTAGAGACATCTATCTCGCCAGATACCAAATAAAAAACTGACGTATCCTACATCGCGATATTAAAGTTATCCGAGCGATCAAACATAGATACAAAAACCCGACAACAACCGTTGGATAGTAGCCCACCAGACACAACACCCGTCTGGTAGGAGGATCCTCCCTTTTCAATGGTGGACGAGGAACTTTACACCCTGTTCCTCACACTCCCCATAACTGGTGACCCCGAGCACGAACGCCAGCGTAGCCTTCGCAAAGCTACGAGTACGTCATCGAGACGTTATCATCACTTCCTCGAGCTTTCGAGCAGCGAGTCATGCAGCGAGTCATACAGCCAGCCTTCTCAGCGACCTTGGCACAGCACACTGCACTTCGGCCGGTCAGCAAGCAGAGATACATTTCTCTCCTGGTTGACGCAGCAGCCAGCCGCTAAGCAGCACTGTACCACTCCGACTCACTGGAGCATTCGCAGCATCACCCCGCCTCACTGGGGCATCACCGCAGACAGTTCCGACTCACCGTGAACTATGCGGCATCTGGTTCCGACTGACTGGAACATTCCACTGGTCCGGCAGGCATCACAAGATATATGGACGACTCAACCTGCTATCGACCTCCAGTCTCGGAGGGGAGTGATGTAGCGACATCTATCTCGCCAGATACCAAAATAAAAAAAAACTGACGTCATCGCGATATTAAAGTTATCCCAGCGATCGAACATAGATACAAGAACCCGACAACAACCGTTGGGCGGTAACCCACCAGACACAACACCCGTCTGGTCGGAGGATCCTCTCTTTTCAATGGTGGACGAGGAACTTTACACCCTGTTCCTCACACTCCCCATAGTTTGTATTGAATAGGCTCCGAAACAACTGGATCTATTCTAAACATGCATGATCTATTCACAAATATAAACTTACATAATCAACCAGCGCCTTTTGCCACACGTGTAACTCGTACGAGCGTTGACGCGCTTATCAGCTCGTATAGATCTGACTCACCACTACTGGTTTAGCTCCAACCGAATACGCCATAACAAGCCCGTGTACGCGCGTTTGGTTTTTTGAAGCGCGTGATATAGTCCTAGTCTGGAACCGCTATAAAACATAAATAAAAGCCCTATAAAAGCGGCAGATGATTCTGAATGAGCTTACAGCGCCGCAGGTGATTGTGTCTTGTGCTAGAATAACGCTCGCCAAGGATTTAACAATTCTAGAGGCGTCTTGTTCATTAATTGAGCGCCTTACTGTCAAAGTAGTTTAAGAAATACTTCATGACAGCTGTCAAACGTTACTTGCTTAGGTATAGTTAATTGTATGGCTCTTCAAACTCGAGTGGGAGGGTCTATATATACACGTATATATATAGGCGTTATGTGACGTCACCATCTTGCGATAGCTAGTAGGGAGAGTTTTGGGAGAGCAAGTCCAAAAACATGATTTTTAAAACTGACATATTTCGGGAAGTTTTTGTGTTTCCGAAATATTTATTTTACCAATGTTCCTACTATTTAGAGGTCTTTCGATAACACCTCAACCAAAAAAATAGTCACCCTATTTTTTGTAACCCTATTGCGCTTGTTATTTTTCCTGGCTTTTCCAGTAACGGTCCCTGATCCGTGTGTTTGGACTTCATTTTCTTTTATGATCGCCTGGACGCGACCTAGGCGTATTGCGGCCAGCGAAGCTAAGATCTACCTGTTACTGCAACGGAAGCCTACCTGGCTTTATGCAGCAAAATATGCAAGGAAAACATTTTACAATTTACGTTCATAATTTGAATTTAAAGCGTAATTTTCTTCATAGAAGTGTTTACTGCGAGGACTGCCTCAGGCTGGATTTATGTGGTAGGTACATTCCGCAATAAAAGCGTTAATAATTACTAGTATTTCGGATTGGCACAGGTGCATTGTAGGTACTAAAGTGTTTTAGATAAGTACTATAATATTCATAATTTTATACATATGAAACACACACACAAACATACCATCACGTTTATATCCCAAACGGGGTAGGCAGAGGCAAGTGACTATTGCCGTCATGGTGAACGAAACACTCAGAAGCCCACTTTTGACCAGTGGTATCCCAACGAAAACCGCGTGCAAATCTGTTGATAGTTTGGAAGATGGTCGGAATTGATTTTGTTTATAGAGAACTCTGCGCTGGTGTGAATTTTTTTTTCACAATTCTGGCAACACAAACATCAACGAATGTCAAATCATGCTAGTTCTTTAGTACCAGAAAAAATATCTACCTAATATTTTAAATGTGAAAATAATTGTCTGTCTGTTGTGCCTAGTTCCTGGCTGACATAACAGACTGACTGAACAGATTGTGATAAAATTTAGTACAGCGATAGACTAGAGCTTGGGAAAGAACATGGGCTACTTTTTTTGCGGAAAAAGAGTTGAAGGAATTGAAAAAGGGCACAAAAGTTTGTATCGAAGTACCGTCATTAAAGATAAAACTATAAAACTTTGTATTTAGGCACTTAACAAGAAATCAACCAGTGTGGGTTCACAACCGGGATAGACCGCACGGATGATGATTACTTAACGAGAAATCAATAAATATGTGCGTTTTTGAAAATTCGAGTCTCTAAAAAACCGAAAATTCGGGATGGAAATTGACGCTTTCACTCACGTCTTTCTGCACGGACGAAGTCGCGGGAAAAAGCCGCTTTAAACAGGGTTATTGATAAAACATGTGATACGGATTCACGGGGTTTGAATCCGAATCATTTACTATATGTACCTCATCTCATATCACTATCAGCAAAATCCCGCGCGAGCGTCGCGTCCGTCGCCTTTTCGTGTGTGAATGGAACATAGACTTACAAATGTCACGAGAGTGCAATAAAAGTGTGGAAAAACATTTTTAATTTATGTATTGAGTTATGATAAAACTCGTAGAACAAATGTTGTTGTGTATGATGGTAGCTATAGGTATCTAAATCATTTCTTCAAAACATTTAAGTAATCTCGAAGTTTAGATGCTGTAATACCGCCAGGGACAAGAGGCCGACCTTCTGGGACTCCTGTTAATAATTAACAATGCCACGGTCCCAATTCGGCTACAAAGGTAAAATAGGCTTTCCTCATTAAATGAAACTCGGGCAGACATGAAAGAAACATTTTTATTCAGACGATCATTATGACCTACAAGTATTTAGGTTGAATCGAATCTGACGACATAGGAAGGTACATTTATTTGGTGCCAATATGTCTAAGTTTGTGATTGGCTAAGAAAATAGTACAAACAGCGTTGATTGGTCATGGCGTTTTCAAAAAGGAAAGAATAAGCCTATTTTCCGTTTAATTATTGAACTACAGTCATGGATTGCAATAAAGTGGTTCCTATATCAAATGCGGCAATGACACCACCAACCCTGTCTTGTTCTTAAAAAGCAAAGAGACTTTGCATGTCCCAGAGAGGAACCCAGGACCAGAGTCAAGAGCACGGACGTATATAAGAGGGGGTCCTGGGGGTCCGCCCCACCCCCCATTCATATCCATCTTACGTGTCCATCAGTCCATTACACGTTCAGCATCGCTTGTAGCGAACGATAGTTGCGGAGGGTGTACGAAGGACGTAAAAGGCTAAATTGAATACTTTGAATTTTTAACTTTGTTACGTTTGACAAATAAAGGATGATCCAATTTTAGCTTCTAAACTTTCAATAAAAAAAATACACAGCCCGTAATTCCTTTTTCACATAGATTTTACTTTACTGATATAATATTTAGTATTTTACATTTATTATAAAATAAGCCACAGTCATCAGAAAAGAAAAAGCTGAAACAAAATTGCGCGTTGTGTTTTTTTTAATGAAAGTTCGGAAGTTCTTTTTTTTTCTAGTTTTCGAGAATCTCTGGTTCAAGTATTTTTTTGTCACTGTGGCTCGAACCGTTGAGGTACAACATGCCTGATTTTTTATGATTTAGGGTATGATTCGTCAAGTCTACAATTTTTTCTGATTCGTCAAGCGGTTTTTATTGCCTCCCTTTGTTCATATTCGTCAAATGCTAAATAAGTTTTGATTCGCCAAGCAATGTAAAAGTTCCGATTGGTCAAATCAACGAGAAATTCTAATTCGTCAAGTCTACTGAAAGTTCTGATTCGTCAAGTGTTAATATGTTCCGATTTGTGGGGTTCATAATAAGTTCTGATTAGATCAATCTATAGAGAAATTGACGATAATTGACGACAAGATTGGCGTAGTGCGGTTCGATTCCCGGTCGGGTTTATTCAGGAAACTATCTTTTGTGAATTGACTCGGGTCTGGGTGTACTGGGAGACGCCCCTGGCTTATTTTCCTTGTGTGATACCTCTTAACACAGGGATATTATACCTACTTCGAGACCATTACAAGAGGTGTGTTGTCTGGCGCATATTTATTTTTAATATTTAACATAATAATATATTATTAATTCACAGATTACATACAGGCAATCATTTTATAATTTTGGCATTAGTCATCGAAACTCTAAATTTGTATAGGTATTATAATTATCATTATATTATGGTCATTTATTAATTTGGTCTAATAATCGAATATTTAATAATACATCCATATAATTAAATATTAAAGAAAGAGATTTGAACTGAAAAGGTGAAAATCACTTAAATATTTACATTACTAAAACAAATATTAAAACTTCTAAAAATAAAATTAAAAAATACGTTAAAATAAGAAAATTAATCGCCTGTAATCTATGAAACCATATTTTATTATTATGTTTAATATACTCGTAATTATGAGAATTATAATACCTATACAAATTTTGAGTTTGGATGATTTATACCAAAATTAAAAAATAATTGTCTGTATTGTATGTATGTAATCTGTGAATTAATAATATATTAATAAGCTAAACATTATGTTGTTTTATTCATTTCTGACACATGCTAGTTTGCCTATAGATTGATATAATCAGAACTTATTATGAACCCCACAAATCGGAACATATTAACACTTGACGAATCAGAACTTTCAGTAGACTTGACGAATTAGAATTTCTCGTTGATTTGACCAATCGGAACTTTACATTGCTTGGCGAATCAAAACTTATTTAGCATTTGACGAATATGAACAAAGGGAGGCAATAAAAACCGCTTGACGAATCAGAACAATTTTTAGACTTGACGAATCATACCCTAAATCTTTTTTATCATTGTTAGCTGAATACTAGGCCTACTTGATTCAGAAGAAGTTTTTACAAGTGCAACCATTTATAGCACTGAACAATTATTTAGAAAAATATATGAATCTGAAAAAGTGGAAAATACTGCTTTTTACTAAGTTTGGAACGCTATTTGAAAAAAAAGAAAACTTTTCCTCCAAAGCTTTTTCAAAAACTTTACTTCTTTATTAACTATTCATCACGTAAAGAATAGTGTACATTCGCCCATACATTGCCGCCTATGAACTAACAGTCATGAAAAATACCTCTTAGGGTTCATAAATACATACACTTTAGTGTCAAAACGTAGTTTATGGACGGACACTTTTGAGAACTCGTCAAATATCAAAAAACTGAAAATTTTGAGGTTATATTTAATAAAATAATACAAAGTTTTATTTACGTGAGTTCTTCAAGTTCTGTTCTACAAGCACATATTTTGTTGATCTTCCACTTCTGCCAGTACCATGGAACCACTAGCTGAGCCACAATTCACACAAAATGTTGATTCCCTTGCGATGATCGTAAAGCCGTAATTATCGCTGAGTTAGCTATGTGCACATTACAAAGTCTATAAACGGTTAAATCTAAAAGGAGGTAGGAAACAGAGAGCCATCAACGTCCGTTTTTTAAGCCGAGTAGTAAGAATAAAATTATTAACTCTTTTAATATAAAAACAATATCACAGCATTGCAAATTAAAAGCGAAAAATACAACACACTGACAGACAGATGCCGGCCGGTATTTTTTTTGCGTTCAAGTGTCAAGTCAACCAAACGTCATTAACTTCTTTTTTTTTTTGGCTTCGCACAATGCTGATTTAAGCCAATGTATAATGTGATTTAAAATAAAAAGTTGATTAAACATCTATCGCATTGACAGTAATGTATTGTTACTCATTTTTAAGAGCTTTTAGTAAGTTCTACATTTTCTTGCAGATACAAGGTTTCTTTGGTCAATACAAAGTAAATTAAAATATTGTTGCGATGGCTAAACAACAGAGGGCACAGACGAACGCAACATTAATAGTATTAATTTTTTTTTTGCGTACGATGAATCATTTCAGTACTTTTAATTTTGATATCAAAAATTAGGAGTTTCCGTGACAATCTAATAAGTGATAATTATGTCTTAAATCATGGCCAGAATTATGACAAATGTCAAATGTTTGTTGGTTCATAGGCCAACTTGGGCACTGTCCTTACAATGAGATTCTTTAAGGGCATCCCTTGAAAGGCCACTTGATCCCATTTGAAATTAATTTGATACCTTACCGTCGGCATTAGCGACTTTTAGTGAGCATAAAACATGTTATATCAGACTTAAAATTATATAAATTGCATTAACTTGGTAAATAAAGGCGCTATAAAAAATTCTCGAGTAAATGTCGCGCGTGAGAACCTGCCGTGATATTTTATTGGTCGCCATACTTGTAAACGGTTGCTAAACATGGTTTGAACGGTTTAATATTGCATGAATGGAGTTTAGACCTGCGACAAGGGCCCAGCTCTTACAACAGCATTAAAACTAAATAACATTTAAACTTTATTGTTGAATTTTATATTAACATTTTTTTTTATTATTTAAGCAATATTTTATTATTCTAATTTGTATGGCAGTGGCAGGATTAAAAATAATATTTTTTATTATTTAATTTTAATTTAAGTAGGAATATTTTAATGTAATGGTAAGTAATAAAATTAAAATTTATAATTATATTTGTAGTGCCCTTACAGGGTTCTTATTTGAAACTACATATTCGTCTTTAAGATCTTTGTACAACGAGAAAGGCAAATAAATGTTTATTATTTATGATTTAAATACTTTTATTGCAAAAACCGGTAAGTTTTAAATTTGTAGCAATATAAGTATCACGCAGCTTGTTATAGGTTGCATGATAGTTTTAAAATGTTAAGTTCTTCTTCTAATTTCGTTTAGTTAAGACGCTATTCTGAGTTTGTCTGTTTTATTATACATTTTAAGGTAAAAAAACACCCCTGTGTACCGTTACCACCCACAGATTCAATAAGCCAGTGGCGTCTCCTAGCACACACAGACCGAAGCCAATTTAGAAGTTAGTTTCCTGAGCTTTAACCGGGAATCGAACCAGATACACCACGCTAGTCAAGGCTAGAAACCACGCTACACCGCGCTACCGGCTACGCTAATCGTGTCGTCAAACATGGTTTTAAGGGTTTTGTGACCAGTGACCAGGGTACCTAATCACTAACACAATGTCTTCGTCTTAATTAGTATGAAAACGAAGATGGTTTTAACTACCATGATGTACTTTTGGACTCTTTAATATGACATTCCTCATACAGAAATAAATTTTCAAGAATATAATATTGTGGTAGGTTTTTTGACACATTAGTTCGACCGAAACCACGGACACTTCGTTAGCTAGTAGGCCCCCAGTTCTCGTATTTGGTTAGGCTTATTTTGGTTTGACAATTTCTGACAAGAATTCTTACTAACATTTAAGTGTAATATTGAATAGGCGTCTTGACTGCTATATAAAGCACCGGTATAAATTGTGTAATTTGCCGATTTTAATGCTTTTAGCTTTTAGTATCGATGGTTTTTTTTAACATTATACCCCAAACTTAGCAGAACTTATGATATCATAAGAGTATATATAACAATATATATAATATATAACAAACGCGCCAGATTATAAGAAGTCAGTTGCATCACTCTGCGTGTTCTACCGTCTTTACAATGGGGAGTGTTCAGACGAACTGCTTAATCTTATACCTGCCGCTGAATTTCATCACCGCACGACACGCCATAAGTTGAAATTCCATGCTCATCACCTGGATGGCTGGCGCTCAAAAACCGTGCGTTTTTCGCGCCAATTTCTTCCACGTACAGCCAAGATATGGAATGATCTTCCTGCGGCGGTGTTCCCAAAGGGATATGACATCGGGGCCTTCAAGAAGAGAGCGTATTCCCATCTAAAAGGCAAGCAACGCATCGGTGACACCTCTGGTGTTGCAGTTGTCCATGGGCGGAGGTGATCACTCTCCATCAGGTGACCTTCTAGCTCGTTTGCTCCCTATTACCTACATAAAAAAAAAAGTCCTACAGAAGGCGACTGCTAAATAAACCGGGCTCCCGGTGCAACTTGCTAGCTTATTGGGCTTGATCCTTGATCATACGCCTCCTCATGACGCTTCGGCGGCGGCAGCCGCGCGTGCCCCGACAAAAAAATAAACGTTAAATAGTGGTGTTTTATACTAATGCCTGATAACATAAGTTACGGAAATGTTTTACCTACCTATTTACTCATACTACCTACTTGCTTGTAAAAGTTAATTGAGTTTTACTTACCTTTCTTCATTATTATGGTAACAAAAAAACGTGTAATTACAATTTTATGCGGTGTTCAAACAGCCAAATACACTGCAACACAAATATTATTTTCGCAAAGCCATTTTTGACTATTAAACTAATAATCTGACGTACAAATAACATCTCAATGTTTTGACAGTGCAACTGACCGCGAGACTGAAACTGACTGACTTCGCCTGTAAAACTCACCTCTCTGTGTGCATGTGTCAAAAATGGCTTGTTGTTCTAAGCAGGCGATCTGTCAGAGCTGCCGCGCATACCGATACTTCGTTCATTATAACATTAGAAATAAGAAGCAGGGGGGCTAAAATGAATGACAATTTGCATTTGACGTTGCCATGACGATAACATACCTGAGTATAACCTGGCAAAACTGAAAACCCCTTCCGCCACAACGTATGAAGGGATTATGTAACATTTTAGATTTGGTAGAGTTATAGTGACAGTAAAAATGGAAACCCCTGCCTATTTTAGGTTTTTAAATCGACAATATAGTTTACTTTAAATGAGAACAATTAAGTGTGACAGCTGCTATTTATGTGGATTTTAATAAATTCGGCATAAATCTTAAAAGCAATGATGTTTATTGTACTTTTACCACAAAGTGTACCCTAAAAAGAACCTTTTTTACTTCTGTCTAATGCTATAATGAATGGAGTATAATTTGTGACTAAGCAGGACCTCAACTTATTCTGCCAAAGGGCCCGTCAAATTAGGTAATTTAATAATAATTGTATTCACTATTCACTTAAATATGATAAAAGATGAAAGAAATATATCACAAAGAGCGAGTTCATTAAAAATATATTAACAGAATGTTAGGAGCGCGTGTCGACAGAATTCTGTGGATATTCGAGCTGGGCACTCATTATTAAAATTTTAATTGCCTATAGATACAGGAGTGGAAGTTACTGTGGCCTTTTCAGTTCTAGGTAGTCATGTAAATTGAGTTATTATTTGGATAACACTAAAGTACTAATTCTGGGGCCGTATTACAATATTTTGCTACTATCGCAGCGTGACCGTTTACGGTTCTAAAATGCTCACTTTGTATTGGTATTGCGATGTCACTTTTTTAGAGCTACTTCTGCAATTGAAAAGTTTTAGACCATATTCGACAGGTAAACAATGGTATTGAACGTTACTTAGAACTTTAAAATTGTTAACATTACCGTCTCTGTATATTTTAGAATTGTGTATTTTCGTTAAGCTGAATCCTCATTTATTTGAAAAAAAAGTGCATGCACCTAATCTTCGACCAAGAAATTCCAAACTTTGTACCAAACCGTGTAAAACAGCATTAATGCGAAAAAGTATACTCACAATGGCACCTAAAGTGTTTAATAAACTTCCTGAACCACTGAAATACTACAATATTAATAGATTTAAATGTGTACTGTCGAGATTGTTAGTGGAAAAATGTTATTATGATTTGAATGACTACTTTATGGACATTAATTTTGAATTATAGACATTTCATATATATATATATTTTTTGATTTCATTTGTTTTAGAATAACCTTTTGTTGACACTATTTGTAATTGAGTGGACATTAATTTGACCCAATTATTTATTTTGAAACATTAATGAAATTTTTTTAATTTATTATTATTATTTTATTTTGTAATTCTTATACCTTGTAAAAAAGACTTTATTAATTTTAATTTGTGTTAAATATTTCGTATGCCGCAGAAGGCGCATCATGGAGTTATTTTTAATGTTATCAACTTGTCAGCTTGTACCACCTGTGATGACGAATAAATGAATTTGAATGAAAAAAAAAAAACGTCATATAAGAGGTCGTAATACCAACACGCCGCGCAGAAGTTGAGTTTGCGTGACGCAATGGTCACGTGACTGGGAATGAGAGATCAAAATAACAAAATGCTAGGACGCTCAATTCACGGACAAATGCGAGCAAACTTAATTAGGCCCCTGGTTTGAAAACAACTTGGAATCACAATTAAGGTAATAATATAATTGCATTATTCAGGTCAGACATTACAGCATGGAGCTCGATTTGCTAGAAATCTGTCATAACATTTATGCATATGTTTATAAATCATTAATTAGGCACCCCGGTCATGGGTACGATCAGATGTGTCTATCTATTCAAGTATTCATTTTAAAAATGTTAAATAGGTATCCAACTTTGTACTCGTGGTTGGATGGACATGGCATCCAACCAGTACAAATGAAGTTCGTCACTGACTGAAGTTACAACGGCATAAACTCAAACTCAAACTCAACTCAAATAACTTTATTTAAATAGACTGTATCAGTACTTGTGAATCGTCAAATTTACAGCAAAATATACTAAATAATAGACATAAATACCATAATAATATGGATATGTAATTAAACAGTATATAGACATAGTACATAGTACCCGTAACATTAATGAAGACAACTTTATTTGTGGAGTAGGTGTAAATAAGGCCAGAACATATAAATGTGGATATAATATAATTACATTAAGCTATAAATACAGCAATCTGTTAAGCTTTAATTATTTTGTCTTCAAACCCAGAAATGCAATTAAGGCGGCGTTATTGCAGATTGCTCGGAAAACCCTTATTTCGATTTAATGATTTAGGTGTTTATTTGTTAATAATTGTTTTTAAAAAATAACAATACTTTAGAGAACTTTGCATTTAATATTTTGTGCAGTAGCAGCGTTCACGATGTTCTTTTCAAAAAACATGAACTAGGTATACTTTTAGATGAAATAAAGAATTGAGTATCGATAATGAGTGATTATTCTATTTTTGGTCTGAGCTTAGACCAAGAATAAGCTTCGCGAACGCTGGGTAAGGCGATAATTAAACTTGTTAGCGTTTTCGTTTCCCAACAGACCGCAGCCATCGTGAATATTAACGTGGGAGTTTTGAGGATTTCGTCTAAATTCCCAGAATTCCCAGGTCCTATGTATTTATCATTATCATCCCTACACAGACTAGGGCAGTAAATAATGATCTCCTAAAGTCAGCCGATTAATAAGCTATCTTTCAAAGTCAACTCGGCATTCTTGTATTACTTACAAGCTTTCCGCCGCGGCTTCGCCCGCGTGGACTTATTTTTCTCACACGTTGGGTTACACACAACGTTTTCATACGGATCCCAACGTTTTTGAAAAAAATATGTGCCTATAGCAATCACGAATAATAAAGCTTTTGAACAGGGAATTAATTTTTGAAATCGGTTCTTTAGTATCGAAGATAACCTGCCTCACACATACAAACTCTCAAACGCTTATCTCTTTTAATATTAGTGTAGATATTCTTCCATAAAATCCTTCTTACTCTCTTCTATTTGATAATCTATAATTAACCTTTAAAAAAGTTAATGTTGAGTTATTATAACGCCCATGGTTTCTTCGTTTATAAAAGAGGAAACAAATATTAAAGTGTTCACGTCTGCCTTGTGACAACTGCAAGCTCAGCACGTCTACCACGAGTTGCCACTTTATGTTTACATTATCGTTCGCGTAAAAAAAAAGTATTGGAATTTGACATTGTCATGTCATGTCATGTGTCATCCCAGTACAATTTTTTTTACGCGAATGATAGCGTAAATTCAGAGTAGCAACTCGTGGTAGACGTACAGGTAAGTAATATTAATACCTTTAGAAGCAGAAAAATTGTAGAAACATGATTGTGTTTGTTAACTCTTTCAATTCGCCTCTAGTGTCAGATTTTAAACGTTCTAGTACTTTCTATCATTAAGTGTCATGTTCACATTTAAAAAATACTAAAAGGTACGATTTTTCAAATCTTAGTTTGTTCGCTAGATACGAGTAGCTAACTGAAATATACAATTAACTGGCTGTTTATCAAGCGAATAGAAAATTTAAATTTTTCAATCGTCTTTTATCAAAAGAATAGCTATCTATCATTTGTCTATGTACTTATATTGCTAACTTCACACTGATTATATCCAAAAGCGAGATGCACTTATACAATCATTGTAATGTTAGAATGAAAAAAGACAAAAGTTGATGTTTGACAAATTGACACTGACGTATAAGAAAAACAACCTCAGCATTTTGTAGTGTCTAAAGTTGAGGTAAAAAGTTTGTGATTATAATTACACTCCAAAACTCCCTAACAAAATGAAAATAATCTCAAATGACACACCACAACATTACACCTCAAAATGTCAAAGAATAGTAAGAATAGATAAATAATACAATATTATCCAATATTAAGCAGATAACTATATTCCACAGTTAGCGGCTTTATTCAACGGATAACATCTATCTGACCATTGAGAAATTAAAAATCTTGTTAACGTTCGAACAAACTTTATTCTACAGATAAATTTCACTATCCGAGGATTGAAAAATCGGCCCTAAGTATTACAGTTATCTAGCAAATTAAATACAGATTAGTCACTTTCCTAAAAATGTCCAAGTTTTATTATAGTTTTTTTGGGGTTTGCCAACTTTCGGATTAAGGTATCCCTGACTTCCTCTAAGGACGATGCACTTGTATGTCTTGCACGAGGTTCTGCTAGGAAATGTGTATGCCAATTTTAGTGTCATTTATTAACATAACATACCATCAAAACTTTATCCCAAGCGAGGTAGTCAGAGGCAAGTGAATGTGCCGTCATGGTGAACGAAACTTTCAGAAGCCCACTTCTCACCAATGGTATTAGAACCCAACGTGGCAGGTGGTGAGCCTTCCGCCGTTATCCAGGTTGATTTGGTTTGTTATCGATGTTTTCCGTCACCGGAGAGTTAGTCGGATATTTAACAATGAACACAGAGATTTTGGTTCTGGCCAGATTTGAACTCGGGACCACACGATCCACGATCTGAGTTCGGGTGCTGAACCACTAGGCCACGAAGCTCTCAGTGTGTGTCATTTATAATCACTCAATTTACTGATATCCCATACAAAAACGTCAACGCGGGCAACGCGGACGCCAGCAGCAGTCATTGGTGTATGTAACTCATGGTAGACATATTGTACGCCTACCATGAGTTGCCAATTTAAATTTAAGTTTTCGTTCGCGTAAAAAAATTGTATTGGGATGACACATGACATGACAATATCAAATCCCAATAAAAAAAATTACGCCAACGATAATGTAAATTTAATGTGGCAACTCGTGGTAGACGTACGACGTACGACGGACGTGCTTCAGTTCTTTTGGGAGCGACAGTTCAAAGTGAAATAATCACAAGTTTTCCCAGTTAAATCAACACAACTTTGCAATTTCATTTCGTTAATGCATTTCAAGTTCGCTGCAAAAAGTTCGAAGTTTAACAAGGAAAACTGCCTAATTGATGACGAGCAAAAAATTCCATCAATTAATTTAAGTCATGGTAGAACTCAAGAACTAAGGCCTAGGAATTTATCAACAAAACAACAAGCCTGAAGCAAAAACTTTGTTCGAATATTATTTATATTAGGCAGTAATATTTCAGAGTTCCATGTCCTCCAAAAGTTTCGTGATGTGGACGTAGTTCAGTGTTAAAAACAAAACGAAAGCCAGGATATTGAGTTATTTTCAAAAGGTAATACAAATACAATATTTATAGTTAAATGTATAATAACAACCTGAGCAACGCGGTTGCCACACCTGCCGCCAACACTGAGTCTTGTTTTATCTTAGTCACATAATGTTTGTAAAATATAATGTGTATTTTCATAATGTAATTTATGTATATTTAATTTTATTACATTAAAAATACTAAAACAAATACTAACACATCTGAAGTTATTAAAATGAACCTAAAACTAAAAACCTTAAAATATATAAATATGCGCCAGACAACACACCTCTTGTAATGGTCTCGAAGTAGGGATTATTAAATCCCTGTGTTACGAAGTACCACACAAGGAAATAAGCTAGGGGCGTCTCCCAGCACACTCAGACCCGAGTCAATTCAGGAAAGATCGTTTCCAGAATTGACCTGACCGGGAATCGAACCCGGGACACTACGGAAATCGAGGCGAGAAACCGTGCTACAGCACAGTCAAAATATAATTTAATAACTAAAATATATTATTAAAAGAAGTCCCTTTAGGCAAGGTTCCAAAGATACTGGCAGCGTTCCCTCTTTGAATAGCTAGACTAATTCTTTGTCCGAGGTAGCTGCCAGCTCTTCGGTCTCCTGTGATGTCGACTAACCTTTTTGTTATTTCCTTAAAGAGTCTTATAGCGCTAGGACCCCACGGACCAAGTAATAAAAAATTAAGTATATACAATATGATACAATTTATGTATATTGTTAAGTTTAGGGGCTCTGTATTTGTGACACACAATCTGGGTCTGTTTTCCCTGAGGGTCTTGGGCGGAAGACTTTTTAAAACTAAAACCCTCTCAGACCGAGATAAGTTTAATTTACTTTACACATTCGTTGTTTGGTGTAGTAGGTAAGCTAAATTTACAATTTCATTCGGCGTTTTCCTGCCAATTTCTTCAATTTACTCTAGTATCGGAAAACACATTCAATGGTTTTATTTCAAATTGGAGCAAAACTTTGTAATCCTTTTTTTAACAAAAATCTCAACGTGCTTTTTAGTTGTAAGATTGAAGAACACAACAATGTATTTTTAACACAAAGCCTTCGTAAAATACGTTTCCAAAACTTTGCCATTTAACTCAATATTCTAAAAATAAATGTATTAAGGTTTTGTTACTACAACCCTGTTGCTTATGAACTTGAAAATAAATATAAAAGCAGGTAACGAAATTAGAAGTAGCCTTCAGGGTTATTTAAGAGGAAACTGCCGAGTTCCTGTCCATCGCACGCCGCAAAAAGAGAAACGACTTTAGATTTAGATAATAGAATATTTATGTATTTGTTTTCTTGTTCAATGAAGATTCTTTATCTTATAATATTAATAAAATACATTAAATTTGAGTGATACTCTGTTTAGAATGTGTATGTTTAATTCTGAACATAAAAATAAGAATGAAATCAATCTGTTATAATCCATAAAGCTGTCTTTTTCTAGCGGCATTTAAGGCATCTGTGGTCAGTTTTATGATGTACGTATTGGCAGATATCTCTTTGATTTAAGATTCAATACCGACAGCATTTCCTCTTAACAGCCGAGTCACAGCCTCGGCACGAGCCAACATCGCCCCAATTACGGATGTTCAACTTATATTTTCTCAGAGTTATGTTAGGCGACTAATGACTGGGATTTCTAAAGATTATTATTAAACGGCTTTCAGCTCATAAAAACAGAGAAATATAAAGATGAAGACTTAACATTTTTTCGGTAGGGCTAAAGATAATTAAAAAAGTCAGATCAATACTTTAAAGTTAAAACTCATTTGCAGCCTTCATTATAGACGTCGGCCCGTCCAAATAGGTTTCCAGTTCAGAAATTTGTACCTATGTTTTTTTTGTTTCCTTTTTAAATCACTGGGAGCTAATAGTACCAACAACTCATGGTGGACATACAGGACGCACAGGCGGACAAATAAAACAAAAATATTTAATATTTTATTCGAGTTAAGATAAGACACTCTTTTTTGCACAAAAAACAGTAAGGACAACAATAAGTGAGAATTATATATAGCTGTGATGTAAAATTTAGACGGTCTTATTGCTGAAAGCAATCTCTTCCAGACGACCTACTACAGGCAGAGGAAAGAAAAAAGTAAGGGTAAGCAAGTGCATAAATTGAAGAGAATTTAAATGTATAAATAAAAATAAATAAATACCTATAAATAAATTACATATACAATAACGAGTATTATAAAACCATTTACTATATAAATGTATAATACAATACAGAACATAGGTAGTAAGAACAATAACGGAATAACTAAAGTAGACACAAGATAAAACAACAATAAGAGGCAAATAGACAGAAAGAAGCAAGAAGAAGAAGATATGATTAAGTAAACAGTAATAAAATGTGCTTTGACTCTACTTCTAAAAACAGGAAGGGACTGTGACTGTCTGATGGACATAGGTAAGAAATTCCCTAAACGGATGGATTGCACAGTGAAGAAGTTTGTATAGGTGTGCGAGGCATGGGGAGGAAATTCAAGATGGAGTTTTCTAGATGATCGCATATCATGATCCCGGGTCGGTTGCAGAAACTTAAACCGTTCCTTGAGGTAGGGTGGGGACAATGGGTTGAATAAGGTAATAAATAAAGAATAAAAATTACAAAAAAAAAAGAGAAAAATTATCTTGATACTTTAATAACAAATTTCATATTTATAAGGACAGCTTTTTCCGATTTCACCCGAACACGTAACGTAATTTTAAGGCTTTTAAATCACTGAAATTCATGTAGGTTTTTAGTGTTCTAAAAATAATATTATGTTTTACGAAATACAGAAACAAATTCTTGGTTCACAGAACTTCGTAAATTTTGTGCCCGAGTTGGCGTTACTAGGTAGGTGACTTTAGTTTTTTTTACTAATTTCCCATTTTTGCTTCGATCACGTATTGAGCATAGCTGTTTTCATAGCTATAGTTCCATAGCATCAATGATAAGATAAAACTTCAACTCAAACGGTTTGCTGCGTCTTTTCTGGTCCGCAGTGCTAGGGAGTGGAACGCGGAACGCTCTCCCTGCAACTGTGTTTCCAGATACTAAAAGCCTTGGTATCTTCAAGGCAAGAGTCGATAGGCATTTGCTGGGTAAGCGTGTACCACTATCGGCCTCGTCATCGCTTACCACCAGGCGAGACTAAGGCCGAACGCAAACCCATTATAACTAAAAAAAACAATTTAATTGTTAATTTTACTTTGATATTAAAATGAGAACACTTTTTTGAGCTATCAATTGAGCTTGTTCACTAGTTCAGTTTCCAGTACTTCTTTCAGAGGCTTTTTCTTTTATTCTCTGAGAGTAAGCCGGGGATCACGGCCACTAAGGGTAGTAAATTAATCCCAAACAGGTACTAATTAACTGGCGGCATATAAATTAGGGTAGGATGATGTCTTTTGGGGTTTCATGAGTGTAACAATGTTCTGCTAAATGTTCGCACAAGTTAAGAAAAGAAAACATGAAAAGATAACCTACTGAGTTTCTTGTCGGTTCCTCTTGGTACAGAAACTAATGCCCAACATCGGTGGTAGAGTCAGATTGTATTCAATTACTGTATACTTATATTATGTAAGTTAATACATTCGTCCGGAAACGTTATTTCATGCTTAGATTTACCTAAATGAACATATGGACACATACCAGCACGACCATAGGCACCAGGCAACTGACTGTGGCCGTCATGGTGAACGGAACACTCAGAAACCCACTTTTCACCAATGGTATTAGAACCTAACGTGGTAGGTGATATATTCACATATAATGAAAGTCAAGTATTCTACAGAAGACACAATTTTCTTGCTTAAGTTTACCAAAATAATGTTTTTGTATGTCGGATGTTAAAATGAGCTTTTGTTGCGAAACAGATACAGCGACGATATATTAAAGAAAAATTTTCATAATAAGAGCAATAATACAATTATTAGTACATTAAACTCACATTAATATTACAGCAGATTCCTATTAACCCGCATAAGTTGAAGCCAAGTCCAAGCCAACTACATAATATTATGACTATCTTCGAGAACTTTGCCTAAGTAAACTTTGAGAGCAAAGTTGTACCACTCAGCCGAGTGATTTAACCATTTCCATCAACGGTATTGCTAGTAGAGTAGTACAGGTAGCTAGGGCATATAAGCAAACTTTTTTTCTTTTTATTTCGTCAGGAAATGTATTTAGGCATTCCCAAGGCCCTGGGTTCGGGACACCTGGGATTTGTGCGACTCGGAACTCCTGGGAAAACAGAGTCCCCTACCAACTAAAGCGTGACGGTGGTCGTCTTCAGCGCAGAATGGAAGGGACCTGGGATCCCCAACAAGGGAGAGACTCCTCGCCGCCTGGCAGCCAGCCTCGGGAGGAGCAAGCTCAACTCCAGTGTACAATCACACAGTCTTCTAAACCGAAACACACTAACATATTTTTATTGTATTGCCCGTCAAGATGACCATTCCACCTGATGGAAAGTGGTCGTGAGGGCCAGATATGAGGCTGACAAGCCCAGTCATGCAATCGAATCAGCTGGCCATCCTCACCTTGAAGGTGATCCAGCTGATTCGAAAGAGAAATGCCTTTTCACGCCCCGCTTGTAGACCCCGGGACCCGGGCGGAAGGAAACAAATGCTCTGGAAGAGAGTTCCACGTCTGGATGGTATAACAAAGAAACGAGTCACCGAACCTTTTCATACGGACCAACAAATGCTGGATGTTGCTTAATGTATTACGGAACAACAAAAGCTGGATGATGCTTAAACTTTAATGTATTCATACCATAGACTGCTTAACGAGATGGACGCACGCAGTTGCGAACGCGCTGCGCGGCCGGAACAACAACAGCCACTCGCAATCGCTTACCTGAAAAGAAACAATGTATTTATTAGAGGTTATTAGAAACAATAAACTACAGAACAGACAATACCGGGTGATTATCAAAAGACTCATACTTAGTAACTAAGTATATATTTTTATTTTTATTGACTTTAATTTCAAAGTAATATACAAAAAATACCGACTGTTCGACTTATTTTGTATGGTGACCTTGAAATACAGTAAATAAAAAAACACATACACAGGTACTACATCCGAGAGGCTAGCCAAGAGCAACATACTTTCGTTTCAACATGTCAAATTTAAAAATGTATGAAACTGACATCAAATGTCATTCTTCTATTAGACGAGTGCTTATGTCATTCTTCTATTAGACGAGTGCTTATGTCATTCCCGTACATTTTTCCCATTTGACATATCGACACGAAAGTAGCGTGTTGCTCTTGGCTAGGGCCTCAGTTACTGAGTATAGCATTTCGTTTTGTAAGTCTTCTGAAAGTAACCCGGTATAAACTTGAAAATATGGTTTTCTCATATTTGGAACCTTATTTTATCATACTACAAAGAAACTCGTCGGTCTAGCACCATTGTTCAAAAAGTGCCGAAAATAAGTGGCGCGAAGCTTGTTGATACAATGTTCCAATGGACCCCTTCGATTCCCGAGTGTTCCATCACGTTCCATCAAAAGAAAGCTCCATTGTTCCGGGAGTGTTCCAATAATAAACCTCACTCGCAGATTGTCCCAACCCAAGGCATGAATCCAAATAGATGACGCGTGAGTACATACTCACACAGTACAGTCAAAGGCTTACAATATCTGAGAAAAAAACTCACAAGTCAACAAAGAGTCTGAATGATCTCTCGTATAGATATACGCTAATGTTTTGCTCAGATATTTTTGAAGCCTTGGTAACCTAAAGATATTAATTTTTGGCTGTACTTCACGCAATGACCTTCAATAAACAAGGACATCATGTGTTTGACATCATTCTAAGAACACTATTTCCTTAGTTAAAATGTATTCGCAATCCTTTTACACATACATGCCAGAAAGAGACAAGAAGCTGTATGTCACTGTCGTGTAACATGTGCAAGCTTTTCAATTGAATGATGACGTGTTTATGTATGGAAAATCATTACTTCACGTGTCAAAGGGAAAAATAATGCTCTCTCTTCGACGCTGCTTCGTTCAATCCATGTTGTGTTGATAACCAAATAGGTATACCTATTTACGTTTTATTTTGTCTATAAACTCGATTAAAAGAGCTTAAAAAAACAAAAATAAATATTGAAACGCTATCGTGACGTCACTCCCAAGCGTCAAAAGAAAGGCACGTTTGGTTTTCATACAGAAGAGGGACTTGCGTTTATACACCTCTTTCCCTTTTGGCCATTTGGGAACGTGCTCAGGGCGCCACAATTTTTTTTTGTATAAATTATAGAACATAAAAACTAGGTTAACTAGGAATATAATGGCACATCATCGTAATTTGTCCAGGGCCCAAATAGATAAAAGACGCTCCTGCTTGCGTTATCTATATCAATTTATATCAGTGGCCCCAACCTTTGAATTAGAGCACCATTTTGATGGACGAGAACTCTCGTACAACTCTTTGAAATTCTCTTGAGTTTTTAAAACAAAGCTTAAGACTGGAGAGTTGAATCTTTGTTAGTGCTGAATAAGTTTGAATTCGTACACCTCTGCTTTTATTGAGCTTTAACTTTATACAACTCAGTTGGCGCGTTGGAAGGTAGAATTTTTAAATTTCACCTTTATATAGGATATTTTTAATTTAAAAAAAACTGCTGAAAGCTTTCTGGCTTAAGGTGACTTCATAAAATCTAGAATGTTACTCAAAATTCAGCATCGTTTAACCCGATTCTATCCTGTGGCATGTCAGTAGATTTAGTGACAACAATTCCTATAAGTAATGCCGTATTAAGTTTTATTGAGACCGTCACTTACGTACGTACTTTTATCGGCTGTAGCTACGCTAAGGCCTCATTCACGGAGACGCGGGGCGTCCCGCGTTGCGTTGAGGGGCGCGTCCCGCGTTGCGTTGAGCGGCTCGTCCCGCGTTGCGTTGAGCGACGCGGCAGCACTCATAAAACGCCTTATGTTTGAACTCAGTGTGGGCCTCACCGAAACACGCGCGCGACGCCACTCGTCTCCGTAAATGAGGCCTAACGGTGCGATTAAACCAAGCGATCGAAAGCGTATTCTATCCCCTTTCTCTCAAATTCTCTTTGTGTAAACAGAGACAGGCAAAGAAAATTTCATAGAGTTGGGATTGAACGAGCATTCGCTCGCTTGTTACACCAAGCGATCGAATGCTCGTTCAATCCGCACCGTAAGGATGCGGTGCGAGTGTTCGTATGCAAGCGCGGTTAGTGCGATTCTAAACGATTCGGTAAGATACTTTGTTTTCAAAATAATTATCTTTATATATTATAAAATAAATATCTGATGGAGAACTCGTTCAAACTTGATTTTTTTCTTTACTGGATCGCATTACAAAGGAGGTGCTCTGCGAAACTAAAATCACTGGCGGATAAATACGGTGAAGTAGTAACGGCTAGATTAAATAACCGTAAAATTAAAATATTTAAGGTATACCTTTTGATAGCAAACGCAGAGTATTACCTGAAAAAGGTCGCAAGTCAGCAAGCCTACTACCAGTCATTCTAGCAAGCGATGGAGGACGCCTATATTAAGATTGCCTGGAAGAGATCGCTTCTACCGACAAGACCGCCTAAATACTACACCAACTTTAATTGAATATTCCTGTAATAAATTGTTTGTGCAAGAAAGTATATCTTAGCTTATCTTATCTTATGATTCGCAGTGGGTCACTTATGTCTCTTTTGGATAGCTATGTATCGTATGCATGGGACATGAAGGAGATATTAATGCATTTTTTTTAATTACGACGTTTTGTTATTATTAGGCCATTAGTTATAACAATCTTATTTTTTTTTTAATTATCAAACGTTTGCTTAACAGGCATTTCTATCAAGGCCACCTCCTCCAGAAGGTAGCCCTTTTCAGATTATGCACAAAACTTAAATAAGATTACTTTATTTCATATTAAACGCGGATGACGGACTGCGGGGATTTTCAATAAATGGTATCGGAAAATTTGCTAGTCAACGTTTTCGTGTTGATGAAAAAAGCAGCGACAGCACAATTTATTTAATTTATTTGCAAACAATCGAGCAAAATAACAAAAAGAACAAACAGATAGAACGCTAAAAGCATTTACCGTAACTCAGTGTCCAAACAAATTTTAATGCGTTCCCCGCCTTAGTTTATTTTGAGAGCACTGCACACTGAAGGTAATGTAAGGCTTCTAAAAATATGGCCGTTTTACGCGTATTGTAAGATGGTGTTCATAAATGTTCTGGTATACTTTGTCATTACTAATTTCGTAAGACCTACAATACAATACTCATTAAATACTATTTACGCCGTTGTTGTCATACATATCAGAACTGTGTTCTTTAAGTGCATGTTTACTACAAGATCGAATTAATATATATCATGTGGCAGTTATAAATAAACGAACATGGAAACCTTCAGCAGGTCATGTAAAAACTATCGAATTGAAAACGTATTTTCTAGTCAACTGAGCATCTCTTAATCTATAGAATAAAAAAAATAAAGTGCGAAAGTAACTCTGTCTTGGCCTCACTACTTGCAGTTACAGCATTCGATTTCGAGATTTTGTATGAACGAAATACATCGATTATAATTCGCCAGAAGTGGTCTATTTTTAATGCAGGGCACAATCAAAACTAGATAAAACAGAACGGTTTCATGAAATATAGTTATTCGACATCGAATGTGCCAATACTTCATCCCTTATTGGTCTTGTTATCATTTGTGTCGGGGCCATCTGGAAATTACTTCTGACACGCGGCCCTAGAGAAGGCGTAATAAAACCTTCTTCCCAATACCATTAGTCCCACAGACACACACATAAATAGGAATAGGCGAAGCGATATGTAGTGCGTGTGTCGGACTCGGAAGGGAGAGAAATGCTGTTGTTTGTACCAGGGATGCTGCAAATGTCATATTTTTGACATTCGCAGCTGACTAACTTAGTGTTTGAAAATCCTTTACAAAACAGAATGTTTGGTGAAGGATTCTCAAACACTAAGTTATTGTTTATTCATTCGAGAACTCTTTCGCAAACATTGTATTTCGCGTGGTCACGTTTTTAAGGCATACAATATAGGAAGAAAACTGAGATATAGCAATATCCCAGTTATATTCCCTTCCGCCATGAGAATGCCATGAATGGCTCAAAACGAATGATTATGCGAGTGAAATGAACCAACCACAACAAACAGTGACAGTCGGAAAAGCGCTTATTATTGGTCAAAAATGGCCGAGTAGACCAGCCCTATCATCATATGTCGTGATCCGCACAACGTTCGCATTCACAATATATTCGCATCGCTTAGTGCGAATGCGAATATAAATGCAAATGTTAAAAATGATAGGAATCATTCCCTTATGCTAATGATAATTTATTTAGTGATCTTCAATTTCTTCATCTTCTCTCTTCATTCCTCCTGGGCCTCATTTAGTCCCCGCTATTCGTTGCAGAAGATGTCGAACAAAATCAAGGAGATTTCCATGTATCATCCCTCTGTTCCTAAACTTTAATAAGTAACATCTACTCGTATTAGGAAATGGAAATTCCTATCTCTAAAGGGCGGGCAGCTTGATGTCAAAGCGATCGTTAAAAAGTGTCACGATCGAGTTTCATACAGATAAATAAATAAATATCCCTGGACATTATTCCACACAGCGCCATCTAGCCCCAAAGTAAGCTAATTAAAGCTTGTGTTATGGGATACTAGACAACGGATAAACATACTTAAATACATTTTCTTTTGTAAATACATACTTATTATACATAGGAGACACCCAGACCAGTACAAACAGACATGTTCATGCACACAAATGTTTGTACTGTGCGGGGATCGAACCCGCGACCTCTGGTGTAGTAGCCAACTTCTTAACCATTACACCAAGTCGGTCGTCAATGATGGCGCGACTCGCGTTATCTCTCTCGATTTATTTCTACGTTTAGTCCCTACCTTTGAAAAACCGATAAGGGGAATGTCTTAGGACATTATTTTAGTTATAAATTAATTTGTTCCGGTTCGGACGGACTGGTACAGAGGAATATTTTGGACCAGCTTGTTGGTTGATCCCCGGAGGAAAACATTCACGTGACGATTATTTATATTTATTTTATACCTGTTGTTACGTGCTATTTTAAATTTTATACGTATAGACCGGCGTGTTGAAGAAGCTGAGTGTTGTAACAAGTCAATTTAAAATGTTTTTCGATGCACATTATGAACGACACTGAATACGCAAACCTAGTTTAATAGCTTGACCGCCATAAAATCGACACTTCTGATAGTCCGCGGGACGCGGGGCGGTGTGCGCACGGGTACACACGGCAGCATTACCGCCGCGGCGAGATATGTCAAGTTTAAAAAATAATCAATTAGTGAAATAATGTTTTGGCATATTTTTTTTTTTAGTAAATATATTGTCTAATGAGTAGTTTATTAAACAGTAATTTGTAAAATGAATTATTGTTTATCAAGTATCATTTTGTCAAATGCTATTTTTCCAATGAAAATTTGTTATTTGTTTTTTGTCAAATGATTGGACACCATCTCAACACATTCTTGCCTGTCTGTTTCTATGTCATTTTTCGTTCTAGACATGTGGCAGGAGAGTAACAATTTTGGGGGTTTCAGCAAGAATTCAGAGGGTGAACTTTAAAAGCTGGTTTAAAATATTAGCTCATTCACATAAAGGGTGAAAAGTTTTAAAAGCTCAGCACACGCAGACGGAGTCGCTGGCAACGGCTAGTATTACAAATGATTAAGGCCGATATTTTTTTAAAGAGTACATATTTTCAGTCTGTGCAAACAATTATTTGCGTCAATCTCTTTTCAACAGACATTAGACACGATTCGAATTGAAAGTATGAAGCTCAGTTCATTGTTTTGTTTGTCCTAGAGCTTAAGTTCCATTCTAATCTATTTGAAGGGTCTTTATGTATTCTTAAGAATCTGGTTGTCCACCAGACCCATCTTGTTGTTATTTTGCTTAGTAGATAAATCCAATACAAATACTAGTATTCCAAAATCCAAAAGCTAGCTACCGTGTAGGTGCGAGTAGGGCGATAAGGTGAAAAGCGCAAAATGACGAACGATATTTATAGATATATTTTCCACTATTTACCACTTATGCCTATTCACTCCTGTCTTAAAGAGACCCATGTTGTATTTTTCGGGAAAAACATGCGCAGGCTAAACGCTAGAATATTCACAACGTGTCAGGGTGGAAAGCCAATGTGCACCTAGAGCTTCAATGGTCGAAAGGTGCCGGTGGAACCGACTCGTGCAGCTCACCAAAACCATGCCATACATTATTTATGCATCATGTGAAAAATTGCACCAAGTTCGACATAACAAAAACACTCGCGACAGTGCGACTGGCCGAGATAATGATGCTCACCGGTATCGCCTGTAAACTGTGTCTGTGTGCGTGATCAAAATGGTGGGTTGGTTCTAAGCAGACTATCTGTCAGAGGCGCCGCGCCGAATGTTTAATTAGTGGTTCGGTGCAGTCGGAAATGATGTGTGCCATATTATCTTGCGGAAAGCGAAGATCAAGTAGCATTGTGAGTTACCTCAGTCTCAGTTTAATATCTGAGTTTTGGGCAGATAGCCGTTCAAAAGCGGTTCCAGGCTAGCGTTTTCCGTTACATATACGCTCATATATGCGCTTACACGCGCTAAATTTCCCTTGAGTTTCCGGTGAGTCAGAATCTGTGTGGATTACACGAGCTTATAAGTACGAGTTCCGCGTGTGGCGAAAAGCACGCCTGTACACGCCTGTACTGTGCTTCCAAAAACGTGCTTATACGCGCGTATAAAATTCTAGTCTGAAACCATTCTACTTTAATATAAGTTTAGTACAATTATTTAGGCTAACACTTTACAAAGTGTCTTAAAAAATCTAAATGTTAGCGTTCCTACGGGCAACCGTGCAATAACTGGTCCCAGACATTTTCCAAGTTGATTTAGGCTAGATATTTTTGCCTACTTGCGTAACATAAGATTGGGTACCGTAAGATTGCTCTCGGCTACCCCGAGCACACGCAAACAATTTAATATCAAAAGTCACGTCGTGGGCGGGCGGGGGTACATCGTGGGCGGGCGGAGCACGCAAATCACTCTACCCTCATACTGAATGGATCGCATCTAGCTAGGATCCTACTTGGGAACCTGATTTCTTTAAATTGAACACATACGGTAGTTACTGCGTCTTTTTTATTTGCAGTCTCGTAAAAATACAGCTTCTAAGTAGGCCTAGTTTCTACGAACTTTAAAAAAAACGAACAACTACCCATAGATAATCTTTACTATGGGTCTAATGCATTGGGCAAGTAATGGGTTTTTTTATTACAATTAAGGTTATATTTTGTATCTAGGCTAGATCTCACATTAAGTACAAAAAAGTAGATGAACCAATTACAAAAAACAATCCAATGTAATTTGCGGCTTCGGTGATGAAAAACACCGTGAAAAACCTGTAGGGTTGCAAACTACCACGTTGGATCCTGACACCCTTGCCGAAGTGAGAGTATTTATTTCATAACGACTGCACGATCAATCCCTCTCTAGCATAGTCGTGAGCGTATCGATCTATACTTCTCTTCTATACTAATATAATAAAGAGGAAAGATTTGATTGTTTGTTTGTTTGTATCGAATAGGCCCCGAAACTACTGATCTGAACGTGAAAATTATTTCACTAACACAAAGCTAAACTATTCAGGAGTGTTATAGGTTATATTCTATTATGATTGAACAAAAGAATCTGTGAAAAATAATAGTTTAGGTAAATCAAGTCGGAGAAAAGCGGACGAGATGTGATAATGGACATCAGCTGTCAAACAGTTGTCAAACAGTTGTCAAACTGTTGGGGCAGCTTATGAACAGTTTTCAGACTTTTTGAATGTAACAAACAATTTTAAAAAAATAAACAAAAGCTAGGTGGATCCGTAGAGTTTGATAGCCAGTGCGCTCATAGCTGCGAATTGAACGTTTTATTTGGAAAATGTTTTCAAACCTTTATTCAGGAGAGAGCCAATGTACTCGCTATACAGCTTTTGTACAGATTAGCATTTTACAATGACAATAGTATGCGATGTTTATTATTTATTCAGCGGAGTTGAAAGCAAAGAGACAGCCAGCGCTGGTCTCGCAATTTTGTAGAATTGAATTTGAGTTTTAAAAATACAATGTAACTACTTTTTGGACTTCTGAAGCTTTCAAGGATTGTAATTTAAATTGGTTCTCATAATATCTTTATTCAAATAAACTTGTTGAAAACAGAGCAGCCTTTGGCTTTGTTTTTTGATGGGGTTATTTATGCGTCGTACTTCGTCCGAATGAAATAAGCCTTTAAAAGCGTATTTTAATATATTTTTTGTCTTCATGCATTAAAAACTTTAAAGACCATACAGTTCACAGCTTAAGCGTATATTTTTTTTACCGAACCTATATCTTGTGCAAACCAGTAATTTGTGCAACCTAACTGATGAGATGATAGGAAGGTCCGACCGCTTTCAGCCATGGTAATCACTTCAGTTCGGCGCTGATGCGCACAAAGGTGGCTACTGTAACCTATTTTCTTTGTAAACAGGGGCCTTATTACGATCTCTTAAAGCTTGCTCGCATTGGTCTGTGAACTAAGCGCTCTAGCATTGTGGGATTATGATATCTTATTCCCAGTCACGTGACGTCATGCAAACTCAACTTCTGCGCGGCGTATTGGTATTACGAACTCTTATTTGACGTTTCATGCCATTGTTTATCAGTCAAATAGTACCAGTCTGAAACTATTCAGTTGCAGAAGTAACTCTAAAAAAGTGACATCGCAATAAATCATAAATCATAATCTTTATTGCATAAATACAGGTACAAATGATCTTAAAATTATAAACATCCAGCCATATTTTGCCTTTCCACCAAGCATTCAACAGTTTACATATTCATAATATTCCGATCATTACAATTTATAAGGGTAGGTCAAAATGTCTAAAGTCAAAGTATTCTTGAATCGAATAAAAGCAGATTTTAACTAATAAGGCTTGTATCTTCTTCCTAAAGATCTGCAACGGCAAGATTTTTATAGATTCTGGCAGTAATTAAAAACCTTTACTGTCATACAATAAGGACTGCTTTTGTAAAGTTGTAGTCTGATATTTGGCAATACAAGTCTGTTGTGATGTCTACTCGGCTTATTTCTAAGATCGCCCCGTTTAACAAAATAATTTGGGTACTGTTTTACAGATATACATAGCTGCTTAATGTACAAACAGGGCGAAGGTAGTACTTGTAATTCTTTGAAAAGAGGTCTGCATGATTCCATAAAATGCGCTTTACAGATAGCCCTAACGCACTTCTTCTGGGCTACAAAGGCTCCCCAAAGTTTCCCCATAACACTGTATCGTAGCCGAGCACACACGATATGTAACCGTGATATGCACTGAGCGCTGTTTCAGTCGATATTGCTAAGTCGACGTAGCGCATAGACACAACTGTCAACTTTTTTACATACGTTCTCTACATGCGCTTTCCAAGTACAATGTTTATTCAAAGTAAAACCCTGAAAATTCGTCTCGCTAACCACTTCAACAGGATTTCTCAAATACGAAACAGTTACATCAATTTCTCTTGCTTGACGAGTAGAGAACTGGACTAATTTAGTTTTCTGAATGTTAACTTTTAAATTGTTATTATAGAACCACAGTACTAGACCACAGTATAAGAGTACTAGGTTTTTTAGTGTCATATTAATTTCGTCACAAAATTTAGCCCTATCATCACATTTTATAACAATTGTAGTATCATCTGCAAACATAAAACATTTGTGCTTCGTTATTGTTGGCAAATCATTTATAAACAATAAGAACAGTAATGGGCCAAGGACACTGCCCTGCGGTACTCCACTCGGTTTCTCACGAAATTCAGACCTATATGTGCATCTTTTGGATGCAACCACTTTTGCGATTCCCGTGCATTGTTTCCTGTTATTATGGTAGCTTTTAATCCAATTGTGAGCATTTCCTCTTATCCCATACCTATACAGTTTATCCAATAGTTTCTTATGTGGGACAAAATCGAAGGCTTTACTCATATCTACGAACAATGCTATTAGCTGTATTTAATTATTTAGGCTCTCTGTTATAACATTAATCAATACAAAGTGAGCATTTTTAGATCCGTAAAAGGTCACGCTGCGATAGTGGCAAAATATTGCAATACGGCCCCTGACGTGTCAACTAACAAATATTGGGACTTGACATTGACATTGTCATGTCATGTGTCATCCCAATACAATTTTTTTACGCGAACGATAACGTTAATTTAAAGTGGCAACTCGTACTGAACTATTTTCGTACCTGATTGTAATCCTACCTATGTTGATTAGTCAATATGATAATTCGCATCCTAAACAGAGTAAACTGACATTTGACCTTTGGCGGGAACTAAGCTCCAAAGGTAAAGGTCAACGGTATAAAGCGCTCTGATAAATAAGAAAGTGGTCGCCGCCCGTGCTTATTACCCAGATGAGTTTGAACAAGCCCGGGCCCTGGAGGCCTACTTTGTCACGTCCGCCACCGACATATCGTTTACAAATATTCGTTTTCATAGAGACTAGAAAAATTCGACCCTAACCTATCTTCCACGATCCGGGTAGCTGCTCTTCCAACTGAGCTATCGAAACCATTAAAATAGTGCTAGCACGGTACGTGAGATTAACCTGCGAATGGTGTTTCTAAGCATGAAAATCGGAAGGATTGATCTTTAGGCCTTACGAATCAATCGGACCCGTAGCTATGAAACCTATCGTGTGTGGGTATCTAATGAAAGGGCTTACTGAGCCAATTGTATAAATTTATTAAAACATTACATTTCAGTCACTTGTATTTAATAAAAAAAAACAAAACATACCAAGTTTGGGCTCCTCTAGATATGATATTTACAGTTGAATATTTTTTTTTCAAATATGCTTCAGATGGTACGTAATATCCTCATATCTAGCCTTAAAAAAGGATTTTTGAAAAAATATTTGCATTCAGTATTTTTTTATATTTTTTTTTAATTTTACGAAATGTGATTTAATTACGATTACTTTGAAACATGTATAAACAGTTCATTTATTCATTTAATTGTAGTATTAATGAGATGTTTTAGGTGTAGACCAACTGGGGGTACCGAAGACGACATCACTTCGCGCATTGCCAAGGCCCGAGCCGCCTTCGCCCAACTTCAACCCGTGTGGCAGTCACGGAAACTGACCCGAAGGATCAAGATCAAGATATTCGGGTCCAACGTCAAATCCGTACTGCTGTATGGGTGCGAAACGTGGAAGGTCACCAAAGCCATCTCGCAACGACTTCAAGTCTTCATCAACCGCTGCCTTCGCCGAATTCTCGGTGTCCACTGGCCCGAGAAAATCTCCAACGAACAGCTGTTGGAACGTTGCCGCGTACAGCGGCAAGACTTGGAGTGAAGTTAAACGCGAAGCTCAAGACCGAACAAGTTGGCGAAATACTGTGGACGCCCTCTGCCCCATCTCGGGGGCATAGGACTTTAAGTCAAGTAAGTCAAGTGTAGGCGGAAAAATTCAAAGCAAAGGATATTCTTTCTTTGAATGGCCTACGTGCACTATTGGACGAATACAAGCAATTAAAGAAATGATGACCATAGATTCCTGGACTTTTCTTAATTGCTCAAAACGAGTGCTATGAATGCACCTAAAAAGCTAAATATTCTACACGATGCTCTGGAATTCCTGCTACGAGGTAAACACGTAATTACTTTTTCAGCCAACCCCCATAATAATAAACGTGTATCACCCACCCCCTATTAACGCTACTTAATGAGTACATCGCGTTTAGGGATAATGTGCGTTTTTGCGGGTCTTCTATTTTTGTTGATCCACTGAAAATCCCTCCTAATGTCGAGTGTGAAGTGGCTTTCGATGTTTCTGACTCAATTATGCTGACCTGCGATTGTTTGAATGCAGAATTGCCAGCGTAAATATCGATTAGTCTCTAATTCTAGCAATACATGTCTTTATTTAATTTGTATCAAAGATTAGACCTAAACAGAAAAATAGCTACGAGTACTCTATTGAAGCGGAAAATCTTAAATAATAACTTGGACTCGGCCTGCTCGCGAGTTTGTTATTTGAGGCATTTTCTAGTTCATTTTAAAAAATAATATCGGCCCGACAAACTTCGTTCTGTCAAAAGATATCGGCAAATGCTTGACAGCTGTGAACAGTTAGTATGGAAAAATGTTTTTGCTTTTTTTTTTTCTCGACAATTTCCCAATGTTTTTAATACTTATTATCCTAATCCCTATATAGACTAATCCAAAAACACAAAAATCATAAAAATCGGTCCACCCGTTCTTAAGTTATAAGTGGTGTAACTAACACGACTTTCTTTTATATATATAAGTTATAAGTGGTGAAACTAACACGACTTTCTTTTATATATAAAGATTAATTAACAAGTTATTGATATACCTATCAGTTACATCAGTCAAGTTATCTCCAGTCCCTGTGGTATGACTGCTAGTCGTAGATATGACTGCTCGTACACCCTCACTCCGCGACTTTTTCCATAATGTACCTATTCGTTTAAGCACAAGCGCTGCCACGTTCTGACTTAGACTTTCAACATTGAAACTATCGATAGCGATCGCTAAACTCAGTTCGACAACTCTAATCACAGCTATTTTGAAGACCCAGTCGTATTTCCAGTGAAAGCAATACCGAGATTACCTTTCGGTTCCACCCAACTCATGTGAAACAGATCAAAGCATGGAACTAGACTAATTTGTATATAATTTATATATGTGGCCGACCCACCGAACCAGCCTTTGATCGCGAATTAGCAGGTGGGCTGTGTCTCTTCGCCTTTACAATACAACGAGCAGATACGAGCATCTACATATGGATAGGTAGGTGTGTTCGGGAATGAATGCATTCTCGAAACTTAACGCTGATAGCGTAGGTATGGGTACGTTTAATTACTTGAGCGTCTGACGTCTTCACATCCCGACAATAGTTATGTGTCTTTGAAGGAGGTTAACTGCAATTTTCGGCCAAGTTTCGTTCCAACAGGTGGGTTAGTGTATAGAATTTGGTCACTCAACCAATATCTGTATAATAAAGTTAAGATCAATGTGATATTTCTGACGCACATACTGACATGCCCTCATATTTACTCAAGCACATATATGACTAGTCAGCCAACAATAATCGCACTTGATGGTAAGGTTCTGAGCCATAAACATTTACCACCAGGTAAAGTTTTGACTAGAACCAGGTTCAAATGGTTTGGAAACACTCGAGCAGGCAGCGGGTTTCATTTGCAAGCTTGGGTAACATTCTAGAATCTAAAAGCTAACGACATACTATATCTCCATTATCTGTGGACCTTTCACTGGTTACCTTCACTCGAAGCCTGAATAGCGCCGTATCCCCTCGTAATTTCTTCGTTCCTTTCTCTGCATTCACATGTAAATCCAGATTTCCTCCATTAGCCTTCCATACAGAATACATTTACGTGTGTGCATTCAGTTTGCATTCAATATATAGGGTGTCTCGTCTCGTGTCAGTTAGCAGGCAAGTTCTAGACCGGAGACCGTTGAGAGACAAACAGAGCAAAGGATATGTACCTGCAAGGTAGACGGGCGTATACAAGCTTAATAACGGTCGCAGGAGGAACCAGTCGCTCTGGCAATTCAAGGCCCCTGTGTTCGTCGATTTTCTGTCTCCCTCTGATATACCGGGGCGGTACTGTCGTCCCCACAGACACCCGCGTGCGAGGACGCTCGCAACAAAACGCTAAAAATAATATTATCTTAGGGCACAGGAGGTATTTTTGAAAACCCAACTAATAGGTTAACGAAAAGTTGATAGCCTATTTTTTATTGTAGAAACTATAAAGATCACACTTACGAGTATAGTTTAGGAGCCTTAGCAAATTGAAGTTTTACAAAGACCCTTTTTTAAGTTTTTTTTTTAGTATGGTAATTTCAATGCTACGATAATTTCAAACTAACAGAATGATTATAACATGTTTATTTTAATTTTTTTTGCCCATCGGTTTAGGAGGAGTAGGTAGGCCTTTGACCACGACGGAATTTTTGATTTTGGCTTAAGTTCTCGCCTTAATATGAAGGCCTATGTTCAGCAGTTGACATCTTAAGGTGACGGTTCGCGTCGCGACTGTGACCGGAGACCGCGACCGGTACTTGTCACTATGTCTATGTTTCGGCGCCAGTCGACCGACACGGAGAGTCATTCAAACGAATCACTGGGCTGGCCATCCTCACCTTGAAGGCCTGCAGAAATGCCTTTTCACGCCCCGCTTGAAGAAAAACACAAAACTACTTTTTCAATTCAGTTTTTTCACAAGATGCTTTCAAGCCAGAAGAACAAGGAACTTTGCATATAAATTACCTCATTAAATTTCCTCTTAGTTTCCACTATCAATAATGTTCTCGCAGACTTCGTCCCATATTGAATGAAATATTAAAGAGGTAATAAATTCATGGAGCTCCGTAGTTGCCGCTCGTGGAAGCCGTTTTGCGTCGCTCTAGTGGAAAATAAGGGTTCACGACAAAAAGTACGTGTTTTGTTTTAAATGAGGCGATATATTTAACTTGGCTCGGCACACGAGATAACGAGGATGTCTCATCAGCTTGGTTATTCACTGACATCAATCGCAAGAAAGTCGCGATTATCGCTATTTCACGTCGAATACGGCATCACCTTTGGCTGAATGGCTGAGCAATGCAAAGGCTTAGAGCAATGCTCTAAGGACAAAAGGCGAGCAACCAGCAATGTATTCGCGTTACTATACTCCATTCATTATAGCATTATACAGAAGTAAAAAAGGTTATTTTTAGGGTACACTTCGTGGTAAAAGTACAATAAACATTATTACTTGAAAGATTCAAGCCGAATTTATTAAATTCACTTGAATAGCAGCTGTTACACTTAATTGTTCTTCAAAAAGTAAAGTAACTTCAGAATTTGAGAGGCTTTTGCCTAAATAAATTATTTTGTCTTGCATCAAACTATATTGTCGATGCAAAAACCTAATAGAAGCAGGGGTTTTTATCCGAATAGATTTTTACTGTCACTATAACTCTACCAAATCTAAAATGTTACATAATCCCTTCATTCGTTCTGGCGGAAGGGGTTAACAATTCTGCCAGGTTATACTCAGGTACTCAGGGTACTCAGGTATGTCATCGTCATGGCAACGTCAAATGCAAATTGTCATTCATTTTAGCACCCCCGCTTCTTATTTCTAATGTTATAATGAATGAAGTATAGTTAATCAATAAGGGGGCCCGTTCATGATGGCTGAAAACGTATTTTTTCGTATCTTGTATTGGATTAATAATTCAGATTTCCTAAAATTGAAATCAATGTTTTAGGGTTTTAATTCAAGGCAAAGAAAATTTAAAGATCTAAAAGAAAAAAGAGCCAGATTACCTAATCAATTCATGGCGCGAAACGCAACCTGTTTCCTTCTTTGTGACGCGAAGGCGGCATTCCGTTGAACCACTAGGTATGGACCTCGTAGAAATCTCAAAGTCACGCAACGAGCTAAAGCATTCAAGAAATAAGTATTAACTGACTGAATACATATACCCGTGGATTCCTCAAAGCGGTAGTGCTCGATACGTTAACTAATAGCCGACAAGGAATGTCTGCAAAAGAGACCATCCATTGCAAACACAGCGTGTTATCAGCGTGCACTAGGGGCGGCTTGACAATGTCGCGGCTTAACAATGTCGCGCTTTGAAAGAATATCGTGATTATTTTATTCAATTCAAACAAAGGAGTTTGAGTTAGAGGAGAGAGTTTTTTCTCTGCTGTGCTGGTTTCCTAATCCTGTTTACTGAATAAATTAAAGGTAAAAATGACGAACTTTATGCCAAGAGGCATTCTTATTACTTATTCAGTAGATGAATACTATTGCATATTTTTTTAAGCTGAACATTGGCGACTACATAATATTTGACAATGCAATATGTTTCTTTGAAATCGAGAGCGTCGTGGCCTAGTGATTCAGCACCCGAACTCAGATCGTGGATCGTGTGGTCCCGAGTTCAAATCTGGCCCGAACCGAAATCTTTGTGATCATTGTTAAATATCCGACTAACTCTCCGGTGACGGAAAACATCGATAACAAACCAAATCAATCCGGATAACGGCGGAAGGCTCACCACCTACCACGTTGGGTTCTAATACCATCGGTAAAACGTGGGCCTTTGAGTGTTTCGTTCACCGTGACGGCCCAGTCACTTGCCTCTGACTACCCCGCTTGGGATAAAGTCGTGATGGTATAAACATAGCAGAAAAAAGTTATATACTTTATTTAATTTGATAAAAACACGAAAAATCTAAAATAATGCGACGTTGCTAATCCTCCACCAGTGCACGCTGTTCATACAGTCCTGCATAGTGGATGGACGTAGGATTTCAGTGTATTTTCAAAGTTGAAGAAATCTTCTTCTGAAGTTCACCTCCAATGGGTCCGACGTGCCATCTACAGTATTTTCATTGATTTGAACTAATGAAATAATTTTGTCGCCCATAGAATGGTAGTAATCATTCCTGCCTCATCCAACTTGAGTGATCGCATTTAAACTAATTATCAATTTTACTGGAGAAACGATTGCTATTAGAAGTATTAGAAGATTAATGGTGTCGGAATTCAAAATCGGCACCGCACTGAGTGCTGCGTACGAATTCGTTCGCTATTCGGTCACGACCACGTAAACGCGAATTTGTATAGCATTAGGCCTCATTTACGGAGACGCGGGGCGTTGCGCGTTGCGTTGGGCGGCGCGGCCCGCACTGAATTCAAACATATAGCGTTGTATGAGTGTTTTTACAGAGAAGTGATGTTGCTTGAAATGTAGCGTTCCTTGGAGCGGATGGCATCGACGTGTCTCACGCGGCGTTAATTGTGGCGGCGATATTCGATGAAGGATTCGCCGCGGGACGCCGCGCCACACGCGACGCGCGATGCCCCTTTCTCCGTAAATGAGGCCTTAGGGGTAGCACCTCAGGTGGCTGTTTAGGCACCCATTTTTTTTAAGCAAATCTCACTTACTCGCATCAAATGAACACTTGGCACTCTATACGCTTTATTCAAATTCAAATATTGTTAATCTGCAATCACAAATTAGCAATGGCCGGCGGATAATCCGGGCAGTCGTTCTATTATATTAACATGCTCTTTCAAATTAATACGAGCTGCATTTGAATGATAATTCGTAAAAACAGCAAAATCCTTTTGGTAATTGAAAACCAAACAAGCCGCATGCTATCAGAGCTTAATTATATTAATGTACCGCCTTGATATGGCAATGACATGTAACGGCTTGTAATAAACCTCAAGACAGTTTCATGAACCCCCTCCCTCCCCCTAAGCATCACTTGCCGTCCCAAACTTGCTACTTAAGATGCGAAGTAATTACTCGTGAGTTATGTTAAATACATTATTTACATAATTGGGCTATAATGTCTCAGGGTAGAACAAAGGTAAATTTAAAAATTCCACAAATTAGGTGGGTAAACTGAAGAAGAAGGTCACAGATGATGTAAAACAATGATTTAAAAAAAAATAGCATAACGCCTTCGTAGCAGTGTGGTGACAGAGCTCAGCCCATTATCCGGAAGTACCGGGTTGAAATCCCAGGTCGGGCAAACTGTGTCTTCGGATTTTTCAAATCATAGCCCGGGTGGGTGTTTTTATAGCCCGCATTTCGTAAACGTGGTGATTTGGCCAATATTCATCAAATGACTTGCTGTCAATGATGTTGGCCTTTGCCCAGCAGTGGGACTGTACATAGGCTGATTACTTTACTTCACTTTTGTTTATAGCATCTTCTTTTTCGTTTATTTTGTTGGTTTATCTTATAGCTACTACTACTAAAAATGCATTTTTTTTTATGCGCTTGACAACACACCTCTGTAACGGTCTCGAAGCGGGGATTAATATCGGTTTGTTACGAGGTACCACACAAGGAAATAAGCCAGGGGCACACCCAGACCCGAGACAATTCCGAAAAGATCGTTTCCTGAATTGACCCGACCGGGAATCGAACCCGGGACACTGCGGAAATCGAGGCGAGAAACCGTGCTACAGCGCATAGCACTTCGCCAATCGTGTCGTCATATTAAATATAATAAACATCGGGGACTTCATTCAACCAAGATCACCTGACCCCAATCTAAGCAGACCATTTTTCTACTATATCAGAAGCTTATAAACATACTTAAATATTTTTAAAAACTATAATCGATAATTACACTTATACACAGAATAAACACAAATGTTCATAAAATAAATATATATCCTGGTCAAACTCACGACCTGCGTAGTGCCTTTAGGTAATACCTGCACCATTACGCCATCGAATTCAAGCTTCATTATTAGTCGTCTTACATACTAACAAACCTTACATTTCTTCCTACAAGAGTCCAACTATTTCATATATCCAGTTGAACAGTATTTATTTTAAAAACCGAAATTATTCTGGGACGAAAGTAGATAACGTCTCTGACAAACACATCTTAACCCTAAACTTTGACTCAATGAATCGCGATCGGTAATCGATTTGCGATCCAATTGACGTGAACCCACGGTTTGATTTATCACCGCGAAAACAGACATGAATCTGAATACATGACGCGAAAGTTTGTGCTTCGCGAGTTAAGAATGAGTGAATGATGAGATAGAACTTATATTCCTTTAAGTGTTTTTTTTATTTTTAGCATTTAACAATGCACTATTTTCTACACAAAGACAGAAACTAGAAAAATTCGACCTGATCCTAGGAACTCAAACGGGATTCGAACCCGCGACCTTCCACAGTCCTGGTGGCTGCTCTTCCAACTGAGCTACAGAGGCCGTTGACAGACCCGGCGAATTTTTCTAGTGTATTTTACGTTTGTTTCATCAATGTTATAGGCAAGCGCCTTTAACACCAGTAAAGAAAGAAATATTTTTGCAAATACTTGACTTGCGATTAAGATGAAACTAGCTATAGGATAAGTGAATTTTTAGCACTTAACAATGCACTATTTTCAACTCAAAGATAGAAACTAGAAAAATTCGATGATTCTGGGAATTTTTCCAGTTCCTATCTTTCTATTTGCCTCAGTTGATTTCACTGCTAGTGACTTGAGTAGTTTTGCTCACTTAAATATTTCTGGGATGGAGGCGTTGAAACGACGGCTGGATTTTACGTCACCCTGTGAACAGGTGCCACTTTCGGGAACTGGTCTGCTCCATTTCTATACCATTTTGGTTTCGTAATGTAAACTCTTATTATGATATGTTTATGCTCAGACTGTATGACTGCATTGTAAATGTAAGCCACTTTCTTTTTAAAGTTACTGCTGAGGTTTTTGCCGGGTTTTCTCAGTGGAATCAGCGTTCCGACGCCGGTGGTAGAGTCACATTGGTTTATATTTAGACTTACCTACGTTATCTATTTTGAATTTATATCTGTGACCGCTAAAGGTGTATTAAGGAGTCTACGCAATTTCACTTATCCCATCGAATATTAGAGAGTGATGGCATATAGCGAAACGTTTACAATAAAGGTTTTGAATATTTTAGTCTTCTTAGTCAGGTATTATTTAAAAAGTTTGAATCACAAGTAACAAGCAAGGACTCCGTGCTGCTGTATTTTATTTGATGCCATGTAAAGAAGCCAATAGTAAAGTAAAATTACGTATCTCACGCTCAGATTTACTCACTCGAAGGCCGGCCGGGTGCCATTATGCGATCTATCATTGCCCACGTGACAATCGCGGGACACATACAAATATTTGGAAGTGCTTCACCCGCTATAACGAGGGGTCCTTACTTTTTTACTCGTTCGTGGTCGGAATACAAGATTTTCGTCAAATCAACTCAATTGACTAACCAATATTCTGCAATTAAGTCTCCGCCTAGTGAAAGGTCGTAGAGTCGAGCCCCGCTAACTTAACCAAAATGATATTATTAAGAGTTCTTTTGAATAAATACATTCAAGAAATTAAAACCTTTTTAAACGTTACTTTAAATATTTCTTAACATAAAAGGGAACGGCAATTGACAAGAAAAGGACAATACGATTATCGCCAGACAAAAGCCCGAATTGAATCGTTTACAAAGGTTTAGGCAATTTTGTTTCAAACATAAAATACGTCAGTATAAGCTGTGGCCCTTGAGCCACAAAGGTCTTGGTTTATGATAAAGGACTAAAACGAAAACTGAAGATATTATTTGAAGTCACCTTTAACGTATCTATCTTCAGAACAAAATATATGGGACAGCTTAGGCCAAGATTATCTTACTCCATCTGTATGTCTTCAGTACGTCTACCACGAGGTGCCACTTAAAATTTACATTATCGTTCCCGTAAAAAATGTATTGGGATTTGACATTGTCATGTCATGTCATGTCATTTCAAAGCGAACGATAACGTAAAGTGGTAAAGTGGCAACTCGTGGTAGACGTACAGGAGTTTACACCAATGAGTCAATGACAGCCGCTGGCGTCCGCTAAAAACCGCGTTGACGTTTTCATATGAGATTTCGGTGCAGCAAAAGTGATTTCTGAACGCAACGATCGCCGTTTACGTGACGTAAGCTCATGGTAGACATACAGTACGTCTACCATGAGTTGCCACTTTAAATTTACGTTATCGTTCGCGTAAAACATTTGTATGGTATATCGCCTTGTATGCCTCGGTTGAGTGGAGATGGAACTAAAAAACGGTATCATAAGATGCTATTATTACGTTATGGTGCCTTTTTTTAGTTCCATTTCGACTCAAGAGACGCGTTGTATGAAATCTTATTCAAACATTTTACGCAAACGATAACGTAGTTTAAAAGTGGCAACTCATAGTAGACGTACTGAGCTTGTAATATGGGTGCCAGATGATGAAAAACATTCTGAATTCGAGAGCCAGTCCTTTACGTTTATTCCAGACGTAATACGCGGCGTTATCCAGAATGTTAATAAAATTAGTATTGTGATATTTACAGTGCTGATGTTTACAGTGTCGACGAAATAATTGGCTGAGCACACCTTGAGATTGAATCCTCGTTAAAGAATCAACCACTACTCCACTGCTCTTTCATTAGCTTCACTTTTAATTGTACAGTATGACTGTGCAACTTGTGCAAGGCACTGAAGTCATCCATTTGTTCGCCTTTAATGGTTTGTGAGAAATAACTACAGCGTCAACATTAAAACTAACTAAGATGGATTTGATCAAATAAGTAATTTAACACCAAAAAGTCTGCCCAGCTGATGTGGCAAAAGGCAGGCACATAGAGCAAACAATGAAAAGGAGATATCCGGTTAAATAAATATCGGGGACAAATTACACGAAGATCATCTGACCCCAAGCTAAACAGAGCTTGTAAGACCGATAAACATACTTAAATATTTCTAAATACCTGCATAATAACAGCCAGACACAGAACAAACACAAATATTCATCGCATGAACCTTTGTCATGGGTGAAGACCGAACCCACGCCATTCGGCGCTAAAGGCAGGATCGATGCCACTGCACCAACAGACCAGTCAGAAGAAGTATACAAAGGCGAACGCAAAGCTGCATGTGTCGCCTACAAAGTGTACTGGCAACCTGACATAAACCGCTACATTTCAGCCCAAGGAAAGTTTCAGGGAGCCTATTATCCGCTAGTAAATGACTTATGTCTGCAATTATGATGATGAAGACGGACAAACCATACCAAGGAAAAGCAAACTTAATGCCAAATGATTCAAACGTTTCGCTGCACATTTTAAGAACGAAGGTCAATTGCTGTCCTTTGGAAGACAAAGCTGCACTTGATCTTCTTTTTGAAATGTTTTCCTTCTTTTCACGGATGTGAGGGGCCGAGGGCCGTTCAGTACGTTAACCACAAGTTGCCACTTTGAATTTAAATTATCGTTCGCGTGAAAAATGTATTGGGATTTGACATTGTCATTTCATGTCATGTGTCATCCCAAAACAATTTTTTCACGTAAACAATAACGTAAATTTAAAATTGCAACTCTTGGTAGACGTACTGGTGACATCTCGGACTTAACTTCACCTCCATGCTTCCCTGTTTAGGAAATAAAACAATAGAAAATCCATGGGACAGGGAAAGGGTTAAATGACGAATCCAAGTTCACAGGGCAGTGGTGCGCAGCAGCGACGCCATGAGAAGTATTGTATTGCAAGCACAAGCGTGTATTATAACAATGGCGTCCTACCATTTTGACCAGCTAGGCCATGTATTTGAAAGCTCCACCTTCTTCATACGCTCAAACGAAACCACCAGTTGCTTTATTGAAACCTCTAAAGACACAGTGAAGGTAATCCTTTTCAATAAATTAATCAGATGATAGGTGATCGATCGCCTGACTGCTGCCCAAGCCAGACTCGCGCCTGATTGATCGAAGTGTCTGTGTTTTTTGTTTCTTGTTCATCCTACTTAGGCCTAGCAAAAAGTATTTTGCTTATTATATTTTGTACAGTAAATTAACCTTTTTAAACTTCACCGAAAGAACCACGAGCTGCAGGCTGTAGCTCAACATCAACATTCCGATTGTCTGGAAGAAAGGCACTAGAAAAATTCGGCCTGATCCAAGCGGGACTCCAACCAGCAGCACCCCGTCAGCTGGATTAAACATGCGCCAGACAACACACCACTTGTAGTACCAGACGTGGAATCAGCCAGGGCCGTCTCCCAGCACACCCAGACGAGAGGCTAACGGGAATTTAACCCGGGGCATTTCGGAAATCGAGGCGAGAAACCGCTACAGCGCACTACACCAATCGTGTCAATTGGATTGTGGAAGACGCGGGTTCGAGTCCAGCTAAAGCCCTAGGATCAGTACGTCTAACACGAGTTGCCACTTTGAATTTACGCGAAAGATAATGTAAATTTAAAGTGGCAACTCGTGTTAGACGTACAGGCCGATTTTTTTGGCAGAAATGAAATTTATTTAAATAACTTTCATTTCAATATTACTATACAATCAGTCGAACAGTCAGTATTTTTGTTATAAAACCCACATAACATAACATACAATCACGACTTTATCCCAAACGGTGTAATTAAAGGCAAGTGACTGTTGGCGTCATGGTGAACGGAACACTCAGAAGCCCACTTTTCACCAATGGTATAAGAACCCAACGTGGTAGTTGGTGAGCTTTCTGCCGCTATCCGGGTTGATTGGTTTTTTATCAGTGTTTTCCATCACCGGAGAGTTAGTCGGAAATTAAACAATGAACACAAAGATTTTGGTTCTGCCAGATTTGAACTCGGAACCACACGATCCGCGATCCGAGTTGGAGTGCTTAACCACTAGGCCACGACGCTCTCTAAAAAAAAAAACACTTGTTGAAAAAATCTGGCATATGGCTTTTGTAAGTCTTTTGACAATCACCCGGTATTTAAGATTTAGTAGAATCGTATAAATAGTTGAAAAATAAAAGATAACGTTAAATTTTATGTCTGAAATGGTGATAAAAATGCCAACCCTGCACTACACCGCGAGCCCTGTCATTCGGCTCGTAATTCGAACCTTTTTACGAGACCAAACAACCGAAGCTCCAATAAAACATCACAAACAGCCGCAGCCCGGGGTCAAACACTAGTAAATCCGCCAATCGACCCAAGATCTCTTTGGGGACAATTGGGACTAATGCTCTCCAAACGAAAGGGATAGAATTAAATCAGTACACTATTGTAAGATATCCCCTATGAGGAACGGGATACACTACCTTATTTACACATATTATCACAGCTCTACCCGAAACGTTGCAGACGATTTCTATTTAGTATATACAAGTCAGCTACAGGCGCTCACTCGGCTCGCTCGGCTTGGCGCCTTTGAAATTCTTAATGAAAACCCAATTTGGCTTGTTACCGATACGTTTTTTGGATCGGGAGAATTACAATTAAACAACAATATGAAAGAAAAACAAATTGCCTTCACATAATATACGAAATACTAATGCACGTGAACGCAAATCTTACTATTTTCCCTTATTAACAAGCCTAATTTGAAAACCTAGAGTCAAAGTTGAAATAGTCTTACAGAATATACTCGTACAGAGGCGTTCACATCAACCTTTAAAAAGGGGCACCTTAAGCAACTGACAAACCCATTTTGCAATGGTTTTGTAAAGGTTGATATGAACGCGTCTGTACCTGTACCCACCTCTCTGACGGACAGACACAAATGATTTCTAGAGAAACGGATATCGCCTCGAGCACAGTTCTTAGATATTTGCATAGTAAGAAGAAAATCCTTGAAACGAATTCTTCCTGGTTATACGAGGTTATGCGCATTTAAAAAGATCGTAGCCTAACCAGGAAGATGAAAAGCTAGTTTTGTTTTTTTCAACATGTCTCCTCTGAACTCAAAACACATTTTCCATCGAACGTGGCAACGCTTCTATAGCAGTTTTAAAAAAACCTCATCCAAAACTTCAAAAAATGCATCGACAGCAGCTTTGACTTCTTCATTGGTAGAAATTTTTTGACCACTCAAGTGGTTTTTCTTTTTTAAGTTTAGGAAAAAGATAAAAGTCTGATGAAGCCAGATCAGGTGAGCATAGGGTAATAATTCAAAGGATTTATGCCATGGTTTAAACTGATGTGTGATCTCGAGCATTATCCTGGTGAAACAAAACTTTTCTTCTCAACAAACCAGGGCGTTTTTTCATTAATTTCTTGTCTTAGACGTCGCAGCAGATTACAGTGGGAACCAGAATTTATCGTTTCACCTTTTTCTAAATAATCAACCATAATTATACCCATTGAGTCCCAGAATACCGAAGCCATTACCTTTCCGGCGGATAAAACCACCTTAGCCTACTTTGGAATAGGAGAACCTAATATTTTCCACTGTTTAGAATGTGCTTTTGTCTATGGAGGATAATATATGCACCTAGGTTTTGTCCATGGCAACAATCTTTCAAAAAATCCTGTAGATCAGCTTCAAATAGCTCTAAACAGTTGCGAGATATCGTCAGGCGAACGCGTTTTTGTTCAACTGAAAGCAGCCGCGGCACCCAGCGCGCAGACACCTTGGAAAAGTGTAGTTCATTGGTGATTATGTGATGCGTTCCTTCCGTTGAGATGCCAATAATGTCAGCTCTCTCCATAACTGACAATTTCCGATCAGATAAAATTATATCACAATTATTTACGACGTTATCCTCGGTACTTGACGTTGATGGTCGACCAATGCAAGAGTCGTCTTCCGCGCTTTCCCGACCACGTTTACACTCCGCAACCCACTTTTTCACAGTAGCATATGAAGGAGTATATTCACCTAAAGTTGCTTACATGTCTTCCTGAATTTGTTTTGGTATTAAACCTTTATTATTCAAGTATATGATTACTGCAGGTTACTCGATTTTAACCATTTTTAAGAATCTTATCTGCTTGTGTTACGAAATGTTACGTGAAGAAGCGTAACGAATGCCAATAAACGAATGAAATTTTATACGATTACTATTGAATAATGTAGCTTTAAATTGAGGTTAATTAGACAAATGTACGACAATCCGATATATGCTAGGCTACGAACTTTTCAAACGTAGTAACTAATTTAATCATAACATTTATTGTTATGTCAGAAATAAATATCAGCAGGATCTAAACTTATTTATGACTGGTTCGTTGGCAGCATAGCTATGCTCATGGTGCTACCATTAATGAGACGAATATTTGTGTTTTTTCTGTGTCCTAGACACAACCACTGACTAGTTATTTAAGTATTTATTTGGAGTATTTAAAAATATAAGTTATCCAGATACTTATGTAATACATAGGATAAGCTTCACTGTGTTATTGCTTTGTGTATAGGTGATATTCCGGTTTAGATATATCCCGCAATGAAACCCTCACACACTGAAAAGATTTATTGGAAATATAAATAGGTTATGTTTCGACACTGAACACAAAACATATCAGCATCATGTTTATAACCACATGATGAATTTTCCTGATATTTGGTTATACTATAACACCTACGATTTTTAGATGCATATACATCACGTTTTTTCTAATTCTAATTCCACGCGTATGAAGCCGCAAGCAAGTTAGTCAAAAAGAATGGCCAATCACCGTAACAAGCTACCTTCGCAATCCAATCGTTATTTTTTATTTCATGTACACGTACCTACATGAAACAAAAAACAACATACAACATGTCCGCATCAATATTCCGCACACAGGCTGCCCTGTGTGCGGAAACGACACAAATACATTTTTCCATCATCCGCCACGCGTATATTATTTTGCGACAGTTACTGACACACGGGACCGTATTAGCCGTCGGCTGTACCCTCGTCACATTTGTCGGAATATTCCTTGACCCGCAGTTTGCATACTGAATGACACTATTTCCGGGATTAAATGGGGATGTTAAATATTTATACTGCAAAGTCCTGGCAACGAGAGATATTACTCTTTGAAGACTTCGTTGACAGCTGTAACGGAAAACAACGTGGCTCAGTAAACGATGACAACGGAGAATGCATGCCTTTTCTTGAGTTGTTTGTGTGGTGCTTTGGAATGCTCTGCTCATTAATGTGGCAAACATTGAGATGACGACGACTGTCTAGCACACAGGTCGTCGCGTGTGCAGCTGTAAGGGCATGAGGGGCATTCAAGAAGGTGGCTCATAATATGGAGAAAGGCACCACATTTGCACACGTTGTTCGCGCCATCAGTGTATCCCCATTTGCACAGGTTATTATGTTTTTAGTTACCAATTATGTAGCGTATTATGTTGCAGATAGCTTACTGCAGGATCTGGATTGCAGGCCGTAAAAATCCGCTAAATATTAGTGTAGCTAGAAGTTTTCGTACCGCTCATATTGCTACTAGTTCATTTGGTAATTTGCAAATACCTCGTGACGTAGTTGTCCTAAGTCAGTGTCTAAATACGTTAAGGTTGACATCATCTGTTATAGTTGATATCATAATAAGCACATTCATCTACCAGTTAACTATCTATCAGAATTAACAAGCTGAAGCGGCAGCGGGCTGGTCTCAAATGCCATGGAACCGATAACGACGGAGTCAACGGTTTGAATTGCGAAAGGTTGCTGGCAGAAAGTTAATGCAAAATAGGGAAAACCTAGGCCGGGAACTCATTCTATGATTCCACTAATTGAAAGATGGAATAAGGACTAAAGGTACTATTTAGAACCGAGCTGCCGATTGCAACTGCCGACAGCACGTGCAGCGTTCCATTGTCACTTGATGGTGAGTGACATTATACATAGATAACAAGCAGTTGCAGTCGGCAGCTCGGTTTCAAATAGAACGTTAACGATGATGATTTAATTAAAAATAGTAAGAAAAATAATATGCTGGCCAAAAACCAGTCATACCATCCATGGACTCCAAACACTGATGATAATGTATTATTTTGTAAGCAAATGAAATAAAATATTTTGTGTTATTAGTAAACAAAAGACAGACAGAACAAAAGATGTACGACTGTCATAGAAGCTAACAGTGACGGCGAGCCACAACCCTGTCCATCAACAGCCACGACCACTCTGGCAAGAGTGCTACTAGGAAGAAGAAACAAAAGAAGCTTCAAAAATCCGCAAGAATTAAAGCAGCTAACAACACTAAGAGGTATTGCTAAACATTTTCTATCTCCGGTAAAGTATCCGTGCCAATCGGATCCGCGCGCGCCACTCCAAATCTGTACTTAGAAAGATTTCAGACGAGCGTTTTTTTAGGCGTATAGAGTCCCTTTGCTATAATAAGACTCCTAACGAAGCCGAGACTTACGGATTTTGCACATCATCAAGACCATTTTTTCTTTCTAAACCATATCTGGGAACTCAGTTGTTATCAAGTTATTGAAGGTCAAAGTAAAAAAAAAATATTCAAGATTTTGATGAAAACATTATTACTTAATATTTGTCCTAATAAACATCATCAAAATTTCAAGTAATTCCTAACAAAAAATTGGTTCTAAACGTTCCACTCGCAATTTACATCGTGCGTACCCCTTGATTAGTCACGCACAAAAGCGCAGGAGTGGTCTCTTGCACGTTACATTCCGTAGTCCGTTTTTAGGCTTAATATTGACACCTAAAAAAAAATTTCGTTTCCCATCAATTTTTTTTCTCTGAGTTGATTTAATGTTCTGAGTGCGTAGACGCCAGCTTCGTTAAGGGTTTTTTTACACCCTGGATTTCGCGCCTTCAAGAAACCAAACTGGCGTACATGGGCTTATTGCGGCGTATCCTTTCAAACCGGTAGTGGTGAGTCAGTATCTATTTGGATTATACGCGCTTAAGCGTGCCGAGTTACGCGTGTGGCAAATGGCGCACCTGTAGGCGCTGCATGCGCTTCCAATACCGAGCTTACACGCGCGTATAAGACGCTAGTCTGAAACCGCTCTTGTTCTTCCCGTGTCAATACAGTCGTGAAGAAACGCGTTTAAGCCCAGACAGGAGTGCCTAATGCGGAACAAATCCCTCTCATGTTTATCAAATATGAGCCTGAGACAGCGCCTTTGAGCAAATTTACTGAGGGAACAAACTTGGTAAACAGTTATTTAGGTATGTGTTTGTCGTTTGATTGAGTTGGCTTACCTATTTTAGATCATACGGAACGGCATGGTTGATTTAATAAGTAGATTCATTATTCGAGAATTGCTCGTTAGCACGATGGTTAGAAGTTATGCCTGTAGTACCGATCGTGGGTTCTATAAGCCGAACGTTAATGTGACGTAAAAGTTGATGCGTGTTCTGTTTCTAGTTGTAATCTATACTAATATTAATATACAACGTGTTAATGAAAAAGCGCAAAACCTAAAATTTGTTTGTTCAGAATCGAGAGTAGAATCGATTCCACTAATAAAAAATAGGGGTAAAATTTTAACCAAAAAAATGTTTTCATTACGCCGTGTTTAATCATTACTTAACTCTATTATTGCGGCGGCACGCGAAGCGGGAACGTCGCACTAGCTCGCGCGTTATTACGAGTACCATAGACTTTTCAATTTTGCAACAAAGACAAGAACCAAAAAAAAGCGAATATCTTCGTAAATAATACGCGAAAATTTAATTTAATAATTTACATTATTCTTTTATAATAAAAATAAGTTGGGTGTCTGAGGTTTTGCGCTTTTTAATTAACACGTTGTATAAAGAGGAAAGATTTGTTTGTTTGTTTGTTTGTATTGAATAGGCTCCAAAACTACTGGACTGAATTTAAAAATTAATTTACCAATATAAAGTGACATAGGCTTTTTTTTTAATTTGGACTATATTTTGACGGTAAAAACACCCTACGCGGGCGAAGCCGCTGTCGCTAGTTATTTGATAAATAAGTATTAACTAGCCTATTTTATAGCCTATGTCACTTCCTGATAATGTAGCTTTGTATTTGTGAGAAAAAAATTAAAATCGGTCCAGTAGTTTCGGAGCCTATTCAATACAAACAAACGAACAAATCTTTCATCTTTATAATATTAGTAGAGATAGCTACCCCGACAGACTTCGTTCTGTCAAAAGTTATTGACAGCTGGAAACGAGAGTAGTTTCTATGGGAAAGAAGAATGCTGTTTTTAGTATTTTCCACGTATATTTTTACGTTTTTTCTCTCCATAGGAACCTTCTTCGAGCTATAACAAAACATGAAAAAAAAATGTCTAATTGGTCGAGCCGTTCTCGAGTTTTGCGCTTATAAACACATTTGGCGATTCATTTTCAATTATATAGATTAATAATATTTGAGTATGCCTATTAGTTATGACAAGCTCTGCTTTCTTTGAGGTGAAATACAACCGGCACGGTATCTCTTATCTATGTACAGTATTACACTTATTTACACTACACAATACATTTAATTACTCACCATCCTCTTACCTATGTTAAGAATTTATTATACTTATATATACACTTATACATATGTGTGTCCACCGCAAATCTCCGTGCGTCTACTCAGTTCGGGCCCACTGAAAATCAGCGCAGGGCCCCAGGCTGAATGCTGAGGTCCTTTTATTTTTTGGGCATCGGGACGTCGTTTTCTGATGGTATAGTTTTGTCTAGTTATTTCCTTTATTCGTTGTAACCCTACCACCTACGTGTTCTTTTTTTCTCAAATGTAACGATGTCCATAAATTTAATAAATGATTTCTCTTTCTATTTCTTAAATATTCTTGGTGTATGCTCCTTTACCAGATCTCCTCCTTTTCCTACTTTAAATGCAATTATAATTAAAGTACTGTTGTCTAACGTACGCCTTTTCACATTGTTGCCTATTGAAAAAGCTCATCACTCTAAAGCGGTTTGGGTTATGTTACATTAAAATGAGTTTAGAATATATTGTGGTTTCTTCTTTAACTTTGTCCGGCAATACATTCCTTTCAAAGTCAACTTACGGGGCAAAATTGTCCATTTTGTGTCCAATAGACCATCGTATTTCCAACATTCTGTCCGTAAAATGCATACCCTGTAAGTGTTTCCTCAGAAAACGGCACCATAGGGATAAATTCTGCTTTCCAGATGCTAACATAATCTTGCGAGCGGCCATCGAGACTAAGAACACGTTTCCTCCATTACTGCTGGCGGCGAGCGGGTTCACACGAGGCGGCAATCGGACCCGTGCTGACATGGACGCTGACTGGATGACATGATGTGGATTTGATTTCTGTTTCGAGTTTTTTTTCTGAACAGAAAATTTGATTTGTAAGTAAGAAAAGCAGAAATAACTCCCTAGTTTCCCTATCTCGTAAAAGTGTTCTCGGTGACAGATTATGTTGAGAATATTCATATCATTATTACCACACACGATTAATTAAACATTAATTTAAGATGGTGAACTACTTACAACTTGCATTCTTGTTTATACTATTATTATCAAGAGGAAATATTTGTTTGTATTAAATAGACTCCAAAACTACAGGACCGATTTTGAAAATTCTTTCACTAATATAAAGCTACATTATCAGGGAGTGACATATATTTTTTTATTTAAGGCTATATTTTGACGGGAAAGACAGTCTATGCGGGCGAAGCCGCTGACGGACAGCTAGTATTTTATAAAATTTGCCACCTGTCCAATCCCCACCCATTTGTTTCCAAAATAATTACTCTATATAGTAGACACAGCTCTAATAGCCAAAAGGCAGTGCGACATGGTTTCAAACAAAGCTCGGTAGATGAGCTTTCTGAAATCTCTCTCAATAACTCTTAATACCGCAAACTCCTTGTTCTTTTGCCGAAAAAGTAGGCTTCGAAGTATTTCGATTGGAGTCGAGAAGTTTTCAGAATACTCGTTTGATCCGCAGGCATTTTCATTGCTCGGCCGAACCGAAGATTAAATGAACGGAGTTCAGGAGACGTGACGTCACGTGACGTGGTATTCGATGATTAGCTTTCGAGTGTCGACGCTGAAGAAAGGCGAATGCTTTCGCTGGATGTGACTTCACGTCTTACATCTTTTAATTTGTGCCTAGTTGTTTTTAGCTAGTCCGTTCAAAAGTAAAGACATAATTTGCAAAGTGTTATTTCATGTGTCGTCATTAATCTTCTGTGTAAATTATTTAATTCTGCCTTTCTTTATATCCAGGACATCATCAGCTCAATTAGTTATAGCATTCGCGCGGTTAGCAAAAGGATGCCGATTCAATACAGGACAAAGTTCCTTTTATTTTCGAAAATAGTCAATAGTTTCCCCCTTATCAAGTAACAATATAACTAAATTTTTTAGATGTTTATTAATAGCGTATAAAAACTAGAAAAAATCGAAAGACTTGATAGGAGTCTCGCTAGCTGAATTAATTGGAGGGATCGCCCGGTTGGTGAAAGATTGCGGCTTCGAATCCCGCCTGATACATTGACTTCAGATGACTGAACTGATTGAAGTTACTTTCTTCATTTATCTATCATTCAATACACATAACCATGTGAACAATGACTATGGAGAGTTAGCTATGGGTGCCAAACATTGATAGATATGCCGAAAGAAAAGTCAACCAAGACTATCAGATGATGTAGTGTCGTGGTGCGATTTAATAACACCCCGAAAAAGGAAATGTTCACGGGATCAAAGCTAGGATGCTTGACCTCCAGTAGTGCGATTCTGTAAAATTCGAACCCGATCTCACTCAAGTTATCGAACACACAATTTATATAAACTTGATGTCAAAATCTCATTAAACGTGGCTTATTTTATGAACACGTCCATTAGAAAGGCGACATTTCGTCGTTACACAGTTTTACATGATGAGAAATTTGAATCTCACAGCGGATTCACCGGTTGAGGATCGAAGTGAGTTTTCATGAGAATAGCCCTACAAGTCACGACAAACGGCCCTGAAAATACGTGTTACGTGACTACCGCCGTTTTAATTTCGTAAAGATTGTTTTCACAGCTCACAAAATTCATAGCCCGCAGTTTACAGACCGACATTATCTCGGACTCGCTTATTTCGCGTTTATAAAATAGCCCAAATAGCGGCCTGGATTAAATCTCTACAGGTCGTGTTGACAACCTATAAACCGAATACTGAACTCTATTTTCTGATTGCCTGGGTTGATTTCAGCTTGTGATTAGGGCGAGGTTTTTCGACGGTCGCGCAACACGTTCGCACGCTTGTTCGACGGTCCCCCGAATATCTTACACCTCATAAACTCAGCTGAAATGTTTGCGCACAAATACCTTTTGTTGGGAGTTTTTGCTGTAAAACATCGTCGTTGGATACAAGAAAGTTTACTTCTGCGGCCGTTTTGTAAAGAAACTCTGCAGTGCCGATCATTTGCAAGTACTCTTTTGTGTGCGGTTAACCTTTTTTTAAGTTTAACCACGTGATATTACTGTGATTGATAAGTTCAGTGGGCTGCAGCCTTTCTTCTGTTTTGTAACGCTGACTATTCAATTATAATTTAACATGGATTCATCTTCTAAATATTCTACGTAAAAAACTAACTCTATTTTGAAAGAAAAAAAGTAAGGTGACTGCTAATTTTGTGCGAAAACAACTGACCGATACTTGTAAAAATCAAATTTTAGGAACGTAATTTCTCAATACTAACAAACAAACACATTTTCTCACTTAACATTAGAAAATAAATGTATTTACTGAGTAATTATTTATAATTGTATCCATGTCTATTATTCAGTTTATTTTACACTTTTGGTATCACCTATTGAAAGTGATATGATAGTATTATTTGAATAAAGATATTTCGAATATTCCTGTATTTAATTTCTGTAATACGCTCTGTAACCACCTATTGTCTTTTAATGTAATATCCGTTATATACACATTTGGTACATTCAGACAAATTACAACGTCCTTCTATTATTACAGGATGATAATTTTCCGTCTATAGATCAAAGCGTTTACCTCCTCAGCAGGCGGATTGCCAGAACGTCTACATGTTAATTTTTAAGGGTTCAAACATGCATCATCATCATTGTCTCATTAGGCTCACGTTGAATAAAGCCACAGTGAATTGTTTGTTTTACGTAACATTAGCGGCTACTTTTACTCGATTCAAAATTCATTTAACGTTTCACATCCTAGACATTCATCAAAACGCTATCAACCTTTTTAAACCGAGCTAATACAATCTTTGGTATTCTTCTCGCAAATGTGAACGACTCTGCGTACAAAATAAAATTGTTCAATGATTAAAATACATAGGTTAAAGACATATTACAAGTAGGAGAGTAGTAAATAATATAAGTTGAATGTCCGAGTTGGGCACTGGCAGACATTGAAAACAAACACCCCGTATTAAATCTATATTGACCAAAAGATGGACGTATAAATATCACAACATTATTGCACATCAAACAAATAAATAATGACGAAAGGTACGATAATAAGAATTATTTTGTTTGTAGGAAAACCTAACTTTACAAAAAATAAGTATTTTATTGAGTATTCTTCCAACAGCACTGCAAAAAGAACGAGTGTGTTTTAAGAAGTAACACGTGGACTTCGTGCTGTTTTTTTTATTTATCAGGACTCATTTGCGTTTGTATATCTTACAAAATAACTTTAAACAATGTTTTTACTACATGTAACAAACTTTTGAGGCAAACATAACGTGCAAATTGTAGCGCGTTTGAGCACTAGTAAAAAGATATATCTGAGTTTAAAAACCATTGGTAGGGATCGCGGTAGAAATATGTGTATAATCCTATTGGTAGGGATCGCGGTAGAAATATGTGTATAATCAAGGATTTTCTTGTAAAAATGAGAATGCTAGTAAATCTTGTCTTTAGCAACCGCTAATTAAATATTTTCATTTTAAAACTTTTTTTAAATCGGCTATTGATTTATACGAGTATGTCTTTAATAAGTTCGTATTTTCTGTCAGAAACTTGTACTTTGTTAGTACAAAGCGAATATTATTTATATTCCGTTTGTTTCGCAGAAGACATAAACCCGCACATGTTTATTGTGACTGGTCACAAAATAGCTTCACAAATTCACTCTTATGACTATGCACATAGGGTATACTACATTTATCGTACTGTAGTGTACTTATATACACTAAAACAGTCCAGTTTAGGGACCATTCAGCGGTCATTCAAGGGGATTACGGTCCGAATTGACAAGACAAAGCCACTTTCAGAACTTAACATACCTCGTATTTACTGGGGAGTGGTTTGGTCCCGAATCACACTTAATTAGAGCCATCAATAGCTCTATTTTGGGGTTATTCAGCTTAGGGGTAATTTAGGTAAGTAGAAGTATCATCGTTTAATACTACATGCCTACGCCTTTTCGAGTGGTAGAACGAAGAACGGTAGAACTCGTAAGTTACTAGGATTTGATCCTGGATCAAGCAGATAGCTACCAAACCCGATTGGGTCATCGTAGTGACTAAGCAAAAACACTTGATGACCATGACACATTGCGAACGATCATTGCACAAAAAACCAAACCGTACAATTTGCCACTATGTTACTCGTAGTTTAACTATTACACAACATATAACTTAGAAATGAATATTTTTTACATCAATCCACTTTACCAAATTGTTACAGTGGTTTCTTTTCTTCTTTTTCCTTTTATATTCCTCAATATAATAATTTTCACAATATAGCATGAGTCTGTCATTTTAGATAACAAGACAAGAAACTTTTTATATCCAAGAAATTGAAGTAACTATCTAATTTATTAGAAGGCTATTAGTCTTAGCTTTTTGCTATAACTGACGACATTAAAATTCCTGTTGGGACCAAAATACTCAAGTAAATATCTGAAATAGAATTTACACCAAGATCGTCTAAAATTTATTTTAACTATCAGTTATGGGTTTCGGAGACTGATGAACATATTTGAGTATTCCTGAATACTTAAAAAACATCCCGGCACAGGACTAACACAAATATTCTGAATTTTTTTTACGGGTATATCATTGCGCTAATCTTCTCTAGTAAAATTGACATTAAAATCTGGATATGAGTTACAGAGAAACGAGTAATAGTCACTGCTACAAATAAATGTGATAGCGGCCCACCTTCAGGAGCCCCTGAATAGCCATTCTGCACATAAAATTTGGTTACTACAAGGATTATTTTGTAATTAAACTATGTGATTTACTTTCACGAGTGAAATTGTAACTGCCGCAGTAAAAATAAGTGCCAAAATGAATGCCTACCACTGACTAATACCCAATTAGTGAAGAAAAGGGGTCGCTGGGGAGACGAAGAGCTTTCGAGAGCCCAATGAGTGAAATCTTAGAATCTACTAATTCAAAAATAACAACTGATTTGAACCAAAGGGTAGACATGTCGTTTAAAAAATATATATATATTTATTAACATAAACAAAGAAGGTTTAGAGAAACCCTCTTCGTTTATGAATGGAGAATGGCTGCTCCTAGCACAAGTGTTTTTACATTTAATAGGAGTAAGTCAACCACTGTTTATTGTAGAGACAATAAACTTACTCCTATTAAATGTGAAAACACTTGATAAGTCAACCTCTGTTTATTGTAGAGATAATAAACAGAGATTGACTTACTCCTATTAAATGTAAAAACACTTGTGCCAGGAGCAGCCATTCTCCCATAACAAATCACGGGTACATTTGTGGTATAAGTAGGGTACTAACAATATTTATTCGTTTACGATTCATAAAAAAAGCTTAGAAGTCCCAAGGATTGGGCTTTCATTACAGTGTGCAGCTTTCGAAGACCCAACGATTAACAACTTTGTATCTACTAATTCAAAAATAACAGCTGATTTGGATATGTGAGTGGTTAGGATTGTCTTTAAAAAATCCCAAGATTGGGCTCTCATAACAGTGTGTGCCGCACTCTGGGCCAATTACGGCGAAAAGTTTCGTATTAGAAGCTCATGTAGGCGCGCCTTTTGGTACTCGTACGAGCGTTGACGTCTTTATAAGCTCGCAAAATCCATATAGATACTGAATCACCACTACCAGTTCTGGCGAACATGTCGCCATAAGCCCGTGTACGCGCGGTTGGTTCTTCGAAATGTTGCGCGCATGTAAGCGCGTAAGCCAAGCGACAGTATGCGCGAAATAAAACGATGGTCTGAAACCGCTCTAACTTTCAATAAATCGCGATATCCTCCTCCTGCTTCCTGTCGACCGATGGTCGGCGAAAGACAGGTCAGCCTTACAAAACTATTGCAAAATGGGCCTTATATCAGCAGCATCAGGCTACGTCGGTAGCTAATGGGTTTTCTCGTAGCGGGTTCGATCTCGTAGCAAAACTCCGAGCAAAGCCCTCCGTAGTTCGTTTAGGGACCTTGAGATTTTTAACGCTTGAATGAAATTGAGTTTCTCATTGCTCATTTTCAATTAAATAGTCAAAGAGTAAACGTGAGCGAACTCAAACATCCCAAGCGGTACATGACTTGATGTGAGTTATTCATCGCAGTGAAGGTCGCCCGAGAAACGCCACGTGCAATAACAAAGTCGCGTACGTTCGGATACACTCGTTATTTTTTCTGTGAACCGCTTTCAAAACAATCTACTTCAACCGAAAGATTTCTTATATCATTCAATATTCCACTGGCTTGGTACTTGGTAGTGTAGCTCTACGACGTAAGTCGTATGTTTGATTCCAATAAAGAACAAACATTCATGTTATACTTGTTTCCTTTAGAATTCAATTATACTTGATCCTACTCATTAAATAAAGATAATACGACGTAAAAGAAGTTGGAAAAAGATATACTTAACTCAGAGAAGATGCTCCAATGGTTAACTCATCTTTGAAGCTGAATTTTGAACTTACCTGTTAACGAAAATTCAGTATTAGTCAAAAAGTCAAAATAATAATATTTTTATTCAAAAGGATCTGCAAGCTAACAGTTTAACGATTGCCTTCTTTTGTGCACAATTCAATGGAGATCAGTTTTTTTTTCGAAAACTAAATGTGGATTTGATAGCATTAAAAAGTGCATTTTTGCTATAGACTCTTTTCATCAGTGGACGTCAAAACGTCAAACAAACACTAACCATAAACAACCATCAGACCGAATCTGCCTTTCATTCCAATGTAAAGTAACGTCTCCTTCGCACGTATGGCGACAAATAGAGAAGGCAGGAAAATTTACGAGGAGAGATACGATCACATTCAAGAACGTAATAACGACTTGACGAATGACATGGTTTACTCTTTTTTGAAACAGAAATTGCCTACGATAACATGACCCGCCGCTTGTAATCTGATGTTTCGGTCTAAACTATATTACCATATTTCCTTTACCAAGTGAATAAACTAAGGCAAACATTTGTCCTGCAATTTAAATCGCCCGCTTTAGCAATTGTACTTGAAATTATATACTCGTATGAAATTTTGCTATTCAAAATAGTTTTTTTATTAATAGATGTCCTTCAATCCCGTCATGTCAATGGTGTTCTTTAGCCTTCCAAATCTTCACGAAACTTCTTTAGATTTGCATCGTAGTAGGCCCCCTCTGCAGACGGCCCGAGCGATAAATCCGCGCGTCCCAATGACACGGAAACGAAAAATTGGACAAATAAATAAATATGTCGTCGGCGCGCTGGGAGCGTACTGCGTGAAATGTTTAAGATGGGCACACAAATAGATGATTGGCTGTCAATTTGATTGAAATAGGTGTTTTATTTACTCAATATTTTTCTTTTATTTTATCACGTACATTTGTTAATATTTCTACTAGGTACTGCTACGATCAACAGCAGGAGGAAGTGGCGATGGCACAAAATTTCATTCGGTTTGTAAGTAACCAACTCCTCAAGATAGTTTAACACCAGTTGAATTAGCCAAAATTGATATAATGTAACTCTATGAGCCGCCAAATAGCGCCACCAATTGATTTATTTTTATAACTTCCATATTTAACTTGAAAAACTGAACTTATAAATATTGAATGTCTGTACACGACTTTTCATTCGGTTTTCAGTAGTGGTTTTACCTTTTGCTAAAAGTGGCCACGTTTAGCAAAAACGCGTCTTAAGCTGTGGCTGGCTGTACAACAGAAACTACTCCTCCTATATTTCACGGTCGGTAAACAAAACAGCGTTGACATAGTAAATCCCAGAAAATCCCCAGACAAGATATATGAAATGTCTGGCGGAGCGGCGGACAGGTGATAATTTATAAGGGTGGATTACCCGTCTAGGGATGACGGACGATAATCGACAGTAGGCCTAAAATAACAGCCTAAAGAATGATATTTACTAAAATCTTGAATTAGGGCTATGAAAAGCTCCTTTAGGCACGATCAGGGATCGAAATTAGATCTTTCACAATTTTTTAAACGTACAAAAAATGGGATGAATATAATATTGTTAAAATAACTGGGATTAGTTATTTGGGTTATAACAAGCCTTGGGGCATTATAAATATCAGTCAAAATTTGAGTAATAAATACTGCAAGTTATTGAAGTAGAAGTCACTTCGTCCAATTCATCTACTATTTGTAGTTTGTAAAGTGTTTGTAAAATGTACAATGAAGAATATTATCTCTCTATCTATCCAGTCTATTTACTTGAAGATTTCGCTGCATGGCAAGACCAGAAATTGTTCAAATGTATGGGGATGACATAAGCTGTCACTGGCGCTTATGTCCGCTGTATCCCCATACATTTGAACGATTTCTATTGTAGAAATCATCGTGACGTGTTGCTCTTGGCTAGCCCCCCAGGGCTTAAAAATTTGTGACACACATAGATAAAAGTAATGTGACACATTGAACATCAAATGGAAGATTGGCAGAGCAAAAGATCCTTAGATTTTTGAATTATTTTACACGCATTTTCTGCTGGTGTAGGATCTAAACTGGCGACCGGCTTCTAAACGGACGCTGTACCACTGCGCTAAGCGGGTAGCTACAACGCCCAAACTTACTCGTAGGGACTTTAGATATCTTTAACCATCGACACATCTAAAAAACAACCCTATCTTCTACATACAAGCCTTGGTAATCCCGTCCGGCATCAGGGCAGTATCGACGGTGTATTAATAAATCATTGACATGTGGGATATAACTACGTACTAATTGGCTATCGACACATCTAAACAACAACTCCAGTAGCTCCTACATACAAGCCTTGGTAATCCCGTCCGAAGGCATCAGGGCAGTATCGACGGTGTGTTCATTATCATTGACATGTGGGATAAAACTACACGTACTTTTTTTTTATACCACTTCGGTGACAATCAAGCATGCGGACCACCTGATGGTAAGCGGTTACCGCAGCCTATGGACACGTGCCACACCAGGGGTATCACTCACGCGTTGTCGACCCTGCAAAAACCTTTTCAAACCCAATTGGCTATCGACACATCTTAACAACAACCCTAGTAGCTCCTACATACAAGCCTTGGTTATGCCGTCCGAAGGTATCAGTATCAGGGTTATTTTGATAAGAACGAGTAGTCTAATTAGTATAGCCTGGAAAGATCGGTGATTAATAGCAACTTATCTTCGCATGATAAGAATGATACTCACTTAGAAGAATGAAGGTCGTGAGTTCGATTACCTCTCAGGACAAACATTTGTTTGCTCTGTGTCAGAGATTATCTAATGACGTATGTTCAATATTTAGAAATATCAATTACTGCCTCTTGTCGCGGCCACTAGACGCGTGGACTAGTGGTACAGCAGGGCCACTAGACAAAACAGACACATGTAAGTACAAATATTAGCTCTGAGTCATGTTCAAACTTACGACCATGGGCGCAAATGGCGCAATAAGCTCTTGCCTATTGCGAATACAACAGTAACGTACACAGTCAAAGTGAACAAACTGTGCTCTGTGATGTACGAATATTATTACGTCGTATATTTTTATTTAACAAATTGTTTTTCTAAAGGCTTTAATGACATTAGTGACATATTGCCAGAATTTGATGGCATTCCTATCTTTGTGGTGTTAAGTAATTCCACTTCTCGTCCATATTTTTTAATAAAACGACCTCAATTGATTTATATTCATAGCGCGAGCTCCCGGCAGAATACCAATTCAATTATGTTCAACGAAACTCATTTTGGAACTTTATATCGTCACTTACGAAAATGTGAAAAATTCCCTTTTCTCGGCTGAAAATCCAGAGTTACCAAGTTCAGGTACAGGGTTAAGTGGGTTTCTGAATATTACGGTACAATGTCCGCCGATTTGCATGCGGCAAGCGTGATATTAAGGCTTGTCATCACATATCTAATGTAGGAATGAGTTGGGGTCAATGGACGCCTTCATATCCAGCCTTACATACACCTATCCGTACTGAGCATGTGATTGAAGTACAGCCTTCTAAATGTTCTGTACGTCTACCACGAGTTGCCACTTTAAAGGGGTTTGAGTAACTTTGTATGGAACCGTGGCGTCATTTTTTATCGGCGGCCAGCAATAATTTTACCACTGTTTATAGAACCCTAAGAAAGAAACATATCTGAGTGGGCAGAATTGTTCTAAGTGGTATCGGAGCCGATATATGCTTACTTAAAGTATTATTTTTGGCCTTAGGTTCACTAAAATAATAGTTCTGAAATGTTACTTTATGGAGCTAGTCTCACCCTAACAGCGGTTAAAAAGGATGCAGAAATAGGACAGAAAGGTTTTCTTATCAAGATGTACCTGTTGAGTATATTTTTGTAATAAAAGTACATCCAGAAATACTTCGTCTTAGATATCCATAGTTGTAATGTTGTCTATATAGCAGTAAATGTTAAGAATTTGGCATTAGGAAGTGGATTTACAAGCTATCACGAAAAACTACCTTAACGTCAATGACATCAAAAAGACATTTTGTAATAGTCAATATGTAAATAGGAAGTATTGGTTCCTAACCGTCGACATTACATGTAGAAAACCCCTGAAAGTCTTTTTGCCCACAATACGTGAACAATTAAATGCCACTTTTTTACCTTTTCCTTGGTATAGATCGAGTTCAATTGAGTAGTTAGTTGAAAATACAAGACCTAATATCTCAGCTCCGATATACTCTAGCTATATACGGTTTATTGATTAATTAACAATAGTTTCAACTAAAATCTTAAAAATATACATTATTTATAATACTAAAACAAATACTAACACATCTGAAGTTATTAAAAAAAACCTAAAACTAAAAACCTTAAAAAATATAATTTAATAACTAAAATATATTATTAAAAGGCAAGGTTCCGAAGATACTGGCAGCGTTCCCTCTTTGAATAGCTAGACTAATTCTTTGTCCGAGGTAGCTGCCAGCTCTTCGGTCTCCTGTGATGTCGACTAACCTTTTTGTTATTTCCTTAAAAAGCCTTATAGCGCTAGGACCCCACGGACCAAGGGTCTCGACACTAAATGGAAAATAATCGTATTTCGAGCCTGGACCCCTGTATTTGCATGCTTTACCTTTTTCAGCCGCTTCACAAGCCGCACCAGCTCTATTGTTGGTTCCATGTAGATGGGAAGGGGCCAGCGTGTCTGAACAGGTTGCATCCCATACCAGCACCCGGCCCGTCTTCCATGGAATCAAACCCATACTGTCCGGTCTCTTGCAATACCAGTCGGCTCAAGTAGACTTGGCACGTTGACGGTGGCAAGGGACCGGCGTATGATATCGTTAAGTGCGGCATGTCTCATGACAGTCCGTGATGTCCTAGCTTGTCGACATCACTGCCACAGAGACATTTATGAGGAACGCAGACCGGAACCCCAAGCCGTAGACAAGTTGCAATTCGGAGTGTGTCAGGCTCAAGAAATGTTCCTGTATTTGACGAAGGGTACGCGTGAAGCCAGTAGCCGGCCTCATGCGCACCCAAGGCCAAAAGCCTAGCACGTGCCGAACTTGTACTACAGCTCAAAAGATTCTCATAAGACAATTTGCAGTAAATGTCGTGCCAGCTCCTCTGAGAATTTGGAGTAACTGGACAATTTTGACCTGGGCATGCAATTAAGAAAGCGTTTCTAGCTTCTTTCAAGCCAGCAATCTCAAAGTTTGCAGGGGATGCCCTTAAAATTTTCCTTAAGAGATTTGCTGAACTATGGACAGAAGATAGGAAGGCTGGTAAAGAGACACTGGGAATTGTGCGAGTCCCTAAACCAACATAAAGGATGGGTAGGGATGCTTGGGTCCAAGATTGCTAGGTCAGCTGCATATTAAGAATTGACTCTAAGCTCATTTTGATTAAGTCGTCTATTTGTGTCAAAAGATCTGGGTGATTTCAAAAGGAGCAGCAACGGAGCACATATGTAAATTTTGGGACGAAAAGACAGAATTTTAAGATACAAAGTGCATAATGTGGACTAATTTCAAGGAGACGGTCGGCAGAATTTTGAAATTTAGTAATTGAATTATTAATATATTCAGAAATAGATTCATAAAAAATCGGAGAACCTAAAAGGTAAAGGGAATTACTGTTAACGATTTTAATATTTGGAGCTAAAATATGATTTTTTTGTTTTACGTCATTTAAATTTAAGACGCAGTTATTTATAAAAAGTTCGCTTCAAATTTATTTTTGATTAAAAAAAGATCCGACAATACAGTATCCACATCACCTCCTAGGGTTCCGCCGTCCAAATACCAAACGTTGAATTTAGAAATTAAATTTTTGATTATCGGATTTATAGCCAAACTAAAAATTGCAGGCCCAAGGGGATCACCCTGTTGACAACCTTCTTCCGAGGACAGTTCATTAGAACGATATAACAGTTTTATTGTGTCAGCGCAACTGAGCAGAAGATAATTGTATATTTCCGGTATATGTTGTTTTATTTCCGTCAGCAGGGTATCCCTATTTACCGAATTGAAAGCATTTTTGACATCAATGTTAAGCAACACGTCAGGCTGTCCGTAAGTTAGGAAAGATCGTAGGGCCTGGACGATTGCCTCACACCCTCCTTAAATATATATAAATTCTTTTATTTATGTTTCTTTAGCTACATGTGCTCCATATAAAGTTTGTTCCCCTCGATGTTCTTTCATAATAATAAGGTTTGGTGAGTGCCCGCGAAATTTCAAAAATGACGCCAATGTTACCCATACCCCTTTACATTATCGTTCTGATTTGACATTGTCATCATCGTCAAATTCCAATACAATTTTTTACGCGAACGATAACGTAAATTAAAGTAACAACTCGTGGTACTAATACTATAGTAAAAATACTATAGTATTTACCATCGCAACAGTACTTAACTTTAAACAAAGAACGAGCGAGAATACTCCGCGCAAGTGTCCGCTCAACAAAACTCTTCACAAAGCGATCCATTAGCGAAACGAAGTATTCCCGTAGCTATACCAAATATTCTACTTATAGTTCCGTGAATTGAATTGGGTATTTTCCCAGGTCCTGTATTTTTACAGCAGGTTGAGTCTGTTGGCCATTAAGAATGTATGAAGTGGCCGTGCGGCCTATGTGTCCGCGGGGATTAGGCGGCACGCGACCCGTAATAGGGACATTACACCGTATTAGTCACCTTTGCCCTATATTTTTATTATATTGTGATAAGTAAACGTTTGCCTATAAATTGATTTAGCTATTGGCGCAATAGATCCAAGCGGCCTACTCCTATCCTTGCGAATACATGTAGCGTGAATCGTTAGGCGTTAAAAAAAGATACTAGACTAAGATTTAAGAAAAACTCCGTAAATTTTGCATCGTAGTAGGCCCTTGGTTCGCTTTCCATCATTGTCAAACATATGGTAAAAAGGCAGGTCAAGCGTCAGACCACAGATATGGCACCTCTAGGGAGACCCGAATCTCTTCAGAAGGTGGTGTGTTCAACATTGGTTTTTTCGGTCGTCCATCGAAATCTATCAAATTCAACTCTAATAAAGCCCCAGTTGCAAGTGCGGTGAAGTGTACGCGTTCGCTGCTAATAAAACATGCATTATGATAATGGAGCAATTGCTCGGGCGCATTCACCTGCGACCCACGGCAGGAGAGAAAGCGGACGGTGCAAGTACGCAGTCAAAATACCCCAACCATGATTCCAAGATATTGGCTCACCTAAAGATCTTTCCCTGAAATTGTTCTTCCTACCCATTTGTAATCCAAATGATCACTCTTACTACCAAATGGTTACTCTCGTCACCGTCGAAATCGGCCCCAGCATGCACAATCGAATGTCCTACATTTTAATTCTTCTTTTTATTTTTTATTTTAGGAGCAATTATTCATAGTAAACGGACATTCTGTGGTTAGAAACGAAAAATAAAAAGTTCTGTAATCACTACACAATTTGATATGGTTGGTGGTGGATATGATTGGTGGACGGTTTGTCAAAAGTGATGACAAATTAGTTTACAGTAATACCAACAGATGGAGTTATACTCCTTTAGATCGCGCTATAATTGTGTTTCGTCTCAAGCTTAACAGAACTTAAATTCGAATCTCCGCTTTTTGTTATTTCATTAGTAAATGTATTATAAAGGTGTCATCTGCCAACACTCTAATAACAAAATGAATATGAGCATTAATGATTTGAACTATTGAAGTTGTAAGTTGACGACCGGTTAAGAAGTTGGCTACTACACCAGAGGTCGCGGGTTCGATCCCCGCACAGTACAAACATTTGTGTGCATGAACATGTCTGTTTGTACTAGTCTGGGTGTCTCCTATGTATAATAAGTATGTATTTACAAAAAAAAAATGTATTTAAGTATGTTTATCCGTTGTCTAGTATCCCATAACACAAGCTTTAATTAGCTTACTTTGGGGCTAGATGGCGCTGTGTGGAATAATGTCCAGGGATATTTAAAAAATTTAAAAAATAAATAATTGTAATTTATGTTCATTTAATTCATATCATTAAGTTTTTACATAGAGGTTAACAATATATCTATCAGAACATAACAAAAAGTGTACATATAATACGATTAAATATATCCTCAAAATCTAAAACATTCTGTAGTAGGCCACGGTTCCTAAAGTTTTCATTCATACAATTTGTAGTACCGACGATTTTAATAACACTCATATTTCCGAAAATTGTAATTATAATAATTTAACTCCTACTGTTGTTTTTCATAACGCTTTTATCCCTAAACATAAATTCCATAATATTTTTCTCTTATTCAGGAACTCAACTGATGTATATTAATATGAGAAACGCCCTAAAGTCGCTTCTGGCACTCGCCGGTCGCTGTTAGGAAGAGTGATCATTCGGATTATGAACATTAGAAACAAAGTAGTTACAAACTGTGATTGTTAGTTAGAGAAGAGAGAGAAGATTTTCGGAGTTCCTATTATCGGAGTTGAAAATTTAGGTGAACTTTGGCGCACCCCCAAGATTAAACTTGATCAAATCAGAAATAAGGAAGTCCATAAAAGAGATAGTAGATGGAGACCTTGGTCCTAAGGATCCAGCGGGACATTAGGTCCGCGTTTCACGCAACCCCGGTGGTTTTTTTTGTACAGGCCATTAACGGACTGGCGAATTCATCTAGTGTATTTTGTCGTTGTAAGCCAACGGCGTTTCATCAATGTTATAAGCCTCTCAATATCCGATTTTATTTGTGCTTAGGATATAATATGCCTAGCTTTGACCGAGGTTGACTTTTTTTAGTGTGTAGCCATTTAGATAGAATTTATTCTTTTAGCATTTTAAAAATTATCCATAAAATAAGCGAAAGTGAACGACGTAACCCAGCGGGTAAGTATGTTCAAGGGGCATTGGACAGGGCACGATTAACTGCCCGTTGGGGCAGAAAAGTTCTTGATTGTAGACCAACGTTAATGGTGCCCTGACGACCTGATACAGGTGGGAGGATTACGGTAAATGTAGACCTTCTGCCACTAGCCACCCTGGAAATCTGTGGTGGAGGCTTGTGTTCAGAAGGCCACTGTTCTGTTTGACCCGCTCCATACTAAGACCAGTTGTTTTTTTCTAGTTTTCCTTACATTAGATGTAACAAGCATTGTAAAAATGCTAAGAAAATAATAATAAAACATTCCTAATTAAAAAATGGTCAATTGACAACAAAACTAAAAAAAATGTAATAAGTATCCCGTCCAGCCAGCCAAGGCATAATTGTTTATTGCTGCACAACGACCTGATTAAATCAGAAAAGCGGTTACACCAAGAAACAAAATCGATCCGCCATTTCCTTTTCACTTGATCCACCAACCTGAAAACTGGACAATAGGGAATACCACGCCAGTGGATGTCATAGTCAAATTTACATAATTGAGTACCTACTGGTATACAGCTACTGAATGTGAGGGAGTCAAAACGGCATAACTATGTCGTTAAGTGAATGACTATTGTGCCATAATGTTATAACCGTCGAATGTCGTGTTAAGGCTAGATTTGCTGGGTAGGCTATTATGATATGGCGATAATAATATTTTATCTGGCAAACGTCGCTTGGGTGCGTGACACAGTAAATGGGTGCTGATAAAGATAGCTGGATATTAGTGGATACCCATAGTACATAAAGATAGAAACTAGAAAAATTCGACCTGATCCTAGGGACTCAAGCGGGATTCGAATCCACAACCTTCTAAAATCCGGGTGGCTGTTCTTCCAACTGAGCTACCCAGGCCGTTAACAGACCCGGCGAGTGTATTTTACTTTGTAAGCCAACGTTTGTTTCATCAATGTTATAGGCAAGCGCCTTTAACACCCGAAAGAAATATTTTTGCAAATATTTGACTTTTGATTAAGATGAAACTAGCTATAGGATGAGTGAATTTTCATTTTTTGCATTTAACAATGCACTTATTTCTACACAAAGATAGAAACTAGAAAAAATCGACCTGATCCTAGGGACTCAAGCGGCAAACCCGCGACCTTCCACAATCCCGGTGGCGGCTCTTCCAACTGAGCTACCGAGGCTACTAGATAGATTCGATGGGTCTATTAACGGCTTGTTTACATAAAAATTGCATTCCCCCAAGACTCATACAACTTAAAACAGTTTCAAAATCGACGTTACTTTTGATTTTTTATATCGAGAATAATATCAAATATTGTATTTTTATTCAAAAAAGTCAATAGATCAAACCTGTATCTGTACTATTTTTTTTTACAATTGTAAATAATGATGATTTCTCTGAAAACAACTCGGATCTATTCGGAACCATTATTTGCATTCTAATATTACGAGTACATAATGTTAAGGTTCAACTGCGATTAAGCGTAGGAAGAAGATATTTGCATCCAGGCTGGCATCTCTATTACGGGAAAAGGAATCCACTGTGCTAAACCTATTTAAAAAAATGAGTGAACCATCCCGGCCGCATGATTATTGAATGTAACTACTGTCAATTTCTAAACATCATTGAATCAAAAGCCGAAGGATAACAAACCTCGTGAGTCAATTATTTATGAATGATTCATTAGCTTTATACGCGTCGTTCTCCTTTCAGTTGCCTACTAAATGCGTAACGTTCAGTGCATTGACACAGAAAATCGATGAGACTTAAGTGCTGACGACAATTAAAAAGTACTTCAATTGATTTCAGTGTTCAATAGTATAAAACATAAGTATATTTTTATTATCTGGGGCCTCATTTCTTTTTGGCAATATCTGGGCGGCTAGCCAAGAGCAACACGGTACTTTGGCTTCGACATTTCAAATTTAAAAATGTATGGGACTGACATCAATTGTCATTTCGATTAGGTACAATTCACACCGACCGAGTCGCGCGTTGGAGCGCAATATATAAATTTAGGGAAACAGAAGCATCAACAACAGAAATAAGGTGTAAATCTGTAACGATGCCGTTTCGTTCGAGTCTCATGGACGTTAGATAGAACCTCCACGATGGCTGGAAACTTCATAGTTTAACTTACTGGCCATCAATAGTAGTCTGTACCTGCCCTTTCAAAATTTAATTTATCGTTCCACGTTCCCTGTTCAGCATTTTGAGTCAGTATTTCGATACAAATCTACATGAAATTCATATCGTTCCATGGAATGCGTCCGGAGCCGATCGGCTTCCGAAGTCCCATCTCAAAATGGACCTAAACTGCTGTTGATACGCTTTAAACTTCATACCAATTAATAAATGCGCTCCCACGCGCGCCGTTCTGTTGGAATTGTGCCGATCGAATCGAAAGACTAGTGACATTGCCGTAAATTTTATAATTTAACATTTCGAAATGAAAGTAGAGTGTTGTGTTAGCGTTTACCAAATAACCATGCATGTGTAAACATTATTTCTTAATTATTAGATCCCACAGACTACCCTTTTACTATTTCCGTTGCTAAAACATTATGCAAGATATTGTCATTTCCGGTCGTGGTGAATTTATTAAAATCGTGTAGCATCCGTTTCCGGTTGCAATTCAATTTATTAAAATCAAAACCATATCCGGTTCCGACTTATCGCTTAATTTATGAATAGCATCTATTTTGACTTCCGATTTAATTTATAAAAATGACGTTTAACCACCGGGCATTCGTTGGCTAGACAAGGTATCAAATAGTTGTGATCTTACAGTAAAATTATCACATCAAAATCGCAGTCTTTTATTTTAGAACACCTAAGTGCCTAATAAGACATAAGTAGTACCTAAAAGTGAAGTGAACCAACATCATATCGACTAATTGTAGGTGATAAGTGCATCTTTAAGGGGCTATAGCATCGTTACGAAAGGAGTGTCAACAGTTGCTCTTGACTAGGGCCTCAGTTTTACTCTGAAATATAGTCTAATCTATGGATCGAAATATGTAAATTGTTAATGCTAAATAAACTTTACAGTTAATACGTATAAAAATGCAGGTGTGATCCAGGTAATCCCATTAAGCAATAAACAGCTTGAAATATTTAGTAGCTCGTCCGGGGCAGGGTAAAAATTAGTCACTCAAAAATATAAACAGCCCTCTGAAGGAATTAGCATAGGATGGTGCATGCATAATTAAGCAAGCCCGCTTAGGGTTGCCAACGAGACCAGAGTGCCAAGTGCGAGTTCATGCGATCATACGCAACGAGTAAGTAAACGCGGATTTGCATTGAAAGAAAATTATTGCGTAAACGTGCTACCAGAAACCACCCCTAATGCCATACCCATTGCATTTGCGTTCACGTGGTCGTGACCGAATAGTGAACAAAACTCGCACTTAGCAATCAGGAAGAAATTAAATTAATTTGACAGCTGTTCTTCAGTGGTGGGTTTAATGCTTAGGCTAAACATTTAATAAAATACATCAACACCGCAAGAACAACGATTCAAAAACTCATAATTTCAGAAAGTCAGCAGCTTAGAAAGTCAACAGTATCTACGTCTCCCACGAGTTGCCACTTCAAATTTACGTTATCGCTCGCGTAATCAAATTGTATTGGGATTTGACATTGTCCATGTCATGTCATGTCATGTCAAAACCCAATACAATTTTTTTCATCACCAAAGTTTAAGAGCTCAACATGTAAAAATGTAGGACGAGATTTTAGAGCGGTTTCAGGCTTGATTTTTCTTTCGCTTTGGCTTTCGCGCTTATACGCACGCTACATTTCGGCCCTCTTAAACCAAACGCGCATACACAGTAGTATGCCAGTATCTATGGATTATACGAATTATATTATAAGCGCGTATTGATGGAGGCCTCTGCCTAGCAGTGGTAGCGTATATCTCTACCTATTTAATATTATAAGGCTAAAGTTTGTTTGTTTGCTTGCTTGCTTGAACGCGCTAATCTCAGGAACTACTGCTCCGATTTGAAAAATTCTTTCAGATAGCCCATGTACCGAGGAAGGCTATAGGCTATATAACATTATTCCACGCGGACGAAGTCGCAGAAGCTAGTAAACTACTGAGTCGGATTGAAAACTAATACCAGGCAGCCCTACGGCCCGTCTGCCAATTAAGGAGGAATTTCCTCGACGGATCTGAGGCCCTTATTAATCTGTACTTGTATTGTAGAAAAACCGTTCGGAGGGTCGGCTGCGTATTCAATTTAAAATTCCGTATCGGCTGTTGTGCTTGTTTACAGGAAAAACAGAGATTCGGAAGTAGCGATAGATATCATTTATGTAACCTTTTGGGGACATTTTGGAAAATACTCGGGTATTTGAGCAGTTGATACTTCTTATTGTTAGGACAAGTATAAACAATACAACGTACAACGTTGGTTGTGAACTAGCTGGCGGGTTGCCTGATGTAGCGTGGTTGACTCAGCTTATGGACACATGTATCACGAAAAGAATCTATCGCAAGTTGTCAGTCAAAACGTAATGAGTCGTGCGCATAGCGCCAAAAGCTGAAGGATGTTTGATTAAGAAATATCTAGAAAAGTAATTAAGACGCTCTTTCTACAACATTTTAAGGCACCTAAGGTGGATTTAAGTGAATGTCTATAAATAAAATAATAAATAAATATGCGCCAGACAACACACCTCTTGTAATGGTCTCGAAGTAGAGATTAATATCCCTGTGTTACGAGGTACCACACAAGGAAATAAGCCAGGGGCGTCTCCCGGCACACTCAGACCCGAGTCAATTCAGAAAAGATCGTTTACTGAATTGACCCGACCGGGAATCGAACCCGGGACACTACGGAAATCGGGGCGAGAAACCGTGCTACAGCGCACTGCGCCAATCGTGTCGTCAGGGCATGATTATGTTCAGCAATGTAGCTGCGATTGATAATGAAGGTATTGATGACATATCTAAGTCAACATTTTTTAAGTATAGGGGCGAGTGCAGCACGCGCAACCAGCGCTCGCATAGCCTTTTGCTGCTTCATACTCCTCTTCATACGTCTTCCCATATGTCGAATTCTTTCACATTAGCTGCCATTAGGCTATGGAACTCGCTGCCTAATAAAATTAAATTCTCGACCAGCAGGTTTTCCTTCAAAAGAGCAATCCATAACTTCTTAGATAAACCTTAACTCATTTAACCAAACCTCTCTCCCTTCAAGACAATATTTTAAGATTTAGGTACGATATTTAGTGTATGTATCTTTAAATTTATGTATTATGATTATGTATGTGTAATATGTATAATTTTGGTATAAGTATGTTTTTTGTATTAATAGTATATTTTATTTCCGGTTTTATGAGACACCGCCAACACGATTTCTGCTTCGCCCAGTGGTTGACTGGTAGAGAATGCCATTAGGCATTAAGTCCGCCAATTGTACTTTTTCTTTGTGCAATAAAGAAAAAATAAATAAATAATAAACATTATATGAAATTCATCACATTGCGGACTCCTTCCTTATCGGCACCTCTTATACAAAACAATAAACTAGCGTGATACATTTCAATAACTAGTACTTTTGCGTACACTTGAAAAGATAATGTTAAAGTATCTAAAGTAGGTACACGAGAAACGGGAGACGAACGTTATTCAATATTTCATTCTATCGAAACGAACAAACGGATCATTATGAGTGGTAATATTAACTTAAAATAGTGTTGTGAAGCCAATTTTGTCGAGATCAATCCCGGGCCTCATTTTTCCGGGATTTACATTTCTCAGTTCTTTTTCGGATAAAAATTAGCATTCAGGGGCCAGGGCAATACCGTCAAGCACAGCTTTTAGCCAGGACCGTCTTTAACCTATTTGGGGTCCTGTGCACATTAGGATATAGGGGCCTTCTTGACTTTGTGTCAAACAAAAAACTGAACTGATCTAGTATCAGGGAGGTGCCCTTAGGATCGCGTGCGCAAAGTGCCAAATGGGAAAGAAGGGCGGGCCTTGCTTTTAGCCCAAAAAGTGTGAAGATCGGATTGTTGCCAAAGGGCAACAATCCGATCTTCACACTTTTTGGACAACAGAAAGCTGTTATCTTTCTTCTGCTGTAGTAAGTCGTCTGTAAGAGATTGCTTTTAGCAATAAGACCGCCTAAATTGTACATCAAATTATATGTAATTCTTACTTGTTGTTTTCCTCACTTTTTTTATCTCCCGAGCGTAATTTTCGAGTTTCGAGAAGAAACGAGAGCTTAGTGAATTGACCCGACGGGGAATCGAACCCGGGACACTACGTAAATCGAGGCGAGAAACCGTGCTACAGCGTACTACGCTAATCGTGTCGCCAATGCAGATTCCTTGTAATTTAAAGTTGATTGATTCTACCGAAATAAATCTCGTTTATTGTATTTGTAGGAGTTTTTTCGAGTACTGTGGTAACAACATGTGCCTCATGCACGATTACTCGATAGCGCGGCGCCGCACGCCCTTAAGTCGAAAGTGTTATGCTTTAGCTTTGGACGACCATACTTACAAAATGATCGGACTACGGAAGCCCTGAATAAATTATAAATGAAATACTAGAAACCCGAAGAACAAATCAACGCATTTTTCAACAACAGCATTTAGCATAAGTGACCAATTCATTTGTTATATTCGTATGATAATGTCTTACCCATCTCTCGACTTATGTTGTAGTATACTAATACCCAGGAATTATGTGTTAATGCATGTCATTCCATTTTATTTTTGCTATCCCGTACATCCCGGGATTAAAGAAAGTATGCCGACTTCTCTATGAAGAAAGTTCTATAAGCAATAAAAAATTCGCGAAACGTGAGAAGAATTAAGGGCAGGGCCTTCGAAGTACTTACAACGGCTGATACAGTTCTACTTGTCGGGTTTCAGTTGACATTGGACCGTTTCTTCAATCAAACCTACAGTATAATAACTATTATTGTATTATTGTCAACTTTGTATCTACAATAATATTTATTTGTTCATTTATTATTTTGTAAACAAAATTACAGTTATCTATCTACTTAATTATTATAAAGAGGAAAGATTTGATTGTGTGTTTGTTTGTATTGAATAGGCTCCGAAACTACTGGACCGATTTTAAAAGTTCTTTCATCAATATAAAGCTACAATATCATGGAGTGACATAGGCTATTTTTTTTAAACGTTGACGGAGGCTATAGTCGACGCGTCCGAAGCCGCTGACGGACAGCTAGTCTATACTAACACTATAAAGAGGAAAGATTTGATTGTTTGTTTGTTTATTTTGTTTGTTTGTATTGTGCAACAAGTTAAAATTCTAGGATTGACTATATATATATTGATAGAGATATAAATTGGAAAGCACATATAGAAAATATTTGTAACAGAATTAATAAGTTTCAAACTCAAACTCAAACTCAAATAACTTTATTCAAATAGACTGTATCAGTACTTTCAAATCGTCAAATTTACAGCAAAATATACTAACTAATAGACATAAATACCATAATAATATGGATATGTAAATAAACAGTATACAGACATAATGCGACTCTACCACCGCGTCGGAGTTGTTTCTTGCTGAGAAGACCCGGCGAGAAACTCAGCAGTTACTCTTTTGAACTTGTTTTGGGTTTACAACAGGCGTTAGTAAAGTACAAGCAGTGTGTCATTTTGATACAAATAAACCTAAAAGAATATAAAACAAAGAGAAAAAACCAACCATAAAAGAATATAATAACAAGAATTCATTTAAACAATTCAAAAAGTTTGTTTATGCATTACAGCAAGTTAAGACTGTTACAACTTTAAAAATTGCCATTGATGCATATCATGCTTATGTTGGATCCATATTACGCTATGGGTTAATTGTTTGGGGTAATGGTACCAGCATCAATAGAGCATTTATTGCACAAAAAAAGTGCGTAAGGGCAATTTGTGGTGTCTCGCCACGTACTTCCTGCCGACCCCTTTTTAAAAACCTTAGAATAATAACATTAACATCTCTTTATATTTATGAAATTTGCGTATTTGTACAACAGAAATATGAGCTATTTAAACGGGCATATCAGATATACCCTAGAAACCGTAGAAATCCTAATAGACTAGTGTTACACGATACTCCGAAGACGATGCAATATAGTAAAAGCTGCTTGACAATGTGTGTGAATTTTTTTAACCATTTGCCAAATGAATTTAAAACATTAAATTCAAGGCAATTTAAGACAGGGTTAAATAAATGGTTGCTGTCTATGACCTTCTACCATTTAAAAGAATTTTTAGAAGAGAAGTACTAGTTTCTGTTCTTTGGCGTGTCTTTATTATGATTGGATTTCGTAATGTTTATGTCAAAAATGTCAAGTGTTATTGTTAAGTTAGTGAAAGTTTAATTGTATTGTGTTAATCTTAAGTTTAACATAATTATGTTTGAAAATATATTTGCATGTCTCTTTTATATTGACTAAGCATGAATGTTCTGTAAACTTTATTTTAAAACCATTTATACAATGTTTTATGCGAATAAATAATTCTTATCTTATCTTGAATAGGCTTCGAAGCTACTGATCCGATCGTGAAAATTCTTTCACTAACAGAAAACTTAACTATTCAGGAGTGATATAGGCTATGTTTTATTATGATTAAACAAAAAAATCTGTCTGGGTAGCTCGTGGGAGATAAAATGAAAAAAAACGACAGTACAGGTAAGCTTATGTCATAAAAGAGATTTCTTCGAAACGTCAACGTTGACGTACAATGCAAAGTTGCAACTTTAAATTTACATTATCGTTCGCGTAAAGTTTTGTAGTGGGATTTGACATGACATGACATGGCATCCCAGTACAATATTTTACGCGAACGAATATGTAAGTGTGAAGTGGCAACTCGTGGTAGACGTACTGAACTATCTTAAAGTCCCCCTGACGCTACATAGTAAATTTAGGAGCGGTTCCCTTCACTGGGTTCCTTCACTATTATTTTAAAGGGGAAAGATTAATTGTTTATATAGGTCACGAACTACTACACCGATTTTGAAATGATTTCACCAATATTCGTATAATTATCATCACATTATCATCAGCCAGTGTCATAGGTAATTTTTTTAGCTTTATTTTAACGGGAGAAATAGACAGACGGGCGAAGCCGCTGACGAATATCTAGTTCACAATATTCGGGTGTAGACGTACAAGTATTTAGATTCTAACAATGCTAAATGACATGAGAGTATTTCACAACAAATCGACATACTTATTTGTTGGCTGTGAAACTCTATGGGTGGGTGCATTCAGAAATTTGTTTTAAAACTAAGAAACATGAAATCAGATTAAAACTATGGTTCGATTAGCGAAAGCTGGCATCACATCAGCTAAAATATTTACGCCCGCCGGCGAGCGAAGCCGCGGGCGGGAAGCTAGCTTACTATAAAAACGATCGGGTCCACAAATAAATGTCCGGTTATCCTTATGGTAAGGAATCATATTTTCAGGTTACTCGGCCCCTGGGGTAGTACACGGGCATAGCGTAGTTACGTAGATACGACGTTATCTTCCTTTAGAATAATTGATAATCATAATCCAGTTTGATGGCTTACTGCTGCATACATTGACCTAATTCCGAACTAAGATAGGCTCTCCAGAATTGTAAAATGATAAGAAAACTTTAATAATATTTTAACAGAAATACTAAAAGAATAATGGTCCTATAACCTGCAGAATCCATTCAAATGGTCGGTGTATTTTAAGTATCAAAGCAAAATAGAAAAATATGTAAAATACAGCATTCTGAATGCGAAAAAATGTCTAATAATGAATATTGAACTAGCTGTATTGGACTGTAAAAATTCAACAGGTTTTAAATCATAATTATATATTTACAGCTAGTAAAAACTATTATGTCCAATCTGGGCGGTCGAAATAGCGTTTTAGTTAAGGCAATTCTCAATACGCGCCCAATCCGAATCTGTCCTCAATACAGATGGAAGAGAAAGACAAAGTGAGGATTATGCCCGGCAGTGGGATCCAAAATGTCACCCAGTAATACATAGTATACATAGTGCCTCGTTTCTTTGTCGTACCATCCAGACGTGGAACGCTCTTCCAGCACATGTGTTTCCTTCCTCTTCTAGTCCAGGGTTCTTCAAGCGCGGCGTGAAAGGGCATTTCTGCAGGCCTTCAAGGTGAGGATGGCCAGCCCAGTGATTCGTTTAAATGACTGGGCTTGTCAACCTCATATCTGGACCTCACGACCGCTTTTCATCAGGTGGAGTGAGATCATCTTGACAGGCAATAAGAAAAAACATTTTGTGAATATTTAGTTTATGTTAAAAATACTCATATTTCAAATTTTCAAAACGGAATACCTACCCGTTCCATTTACGCTAACCCACCATAATACGCCGACCGCTGCATTAGGCCGCAGGGTAATTGGTTCGACTCCGTGTAATAGGAGGAGCTTGCCCCTGCGGCTACGACCACTGAACACGTGATATACACACACACAGATTTTATTATATACCTAATAGTATTATGTTTTATGACATCGTTTTAGGAAATGACAGGGCTTAAACCTGGTGGGTAGGCAGGCACTCAAAACACTGCTTAAGACCTTATTGTTTTTATTATAAAATTTGAGGTACACTCGAAGGGTGGAAAATATCTTTAGGAATCCCCAAAAAACCACAAAAACAAAAGGCTGGAGTCGTACAATTTGCTTGACAAATGTGATCGTTTGAGATATGAAATGCTAAGAAATATATTGAACGAATAACACAAGATTTTTTATAGTTGTACAGTTGACTGTCTTCAAACATAAAATTACGTGCTAATTAAATAGCTACAGGCATAATATATTTAAAACCTGAATTTAGAGCCTGCGTATTATTATTTACATGTGCACTATAGAAACCTGTGTTGCATAATCTAGTCATTATTATGTAAGAACGACTCGTCCGTCCGTCTGCCAATGCGTCTGAAATGTTGAATAACGTATCTTTAGACACACGACCCCGTTACTTCCAACATCGAGCTACAAATCCCATCGAAAAGACATTATATAGGGGTTCTTTTCAATTTCTGAAATCTCCGAAATCCGGGAAGACAAATGACCGATGGAGTGACGGAATAAGAACAACCTTAGCTAGTTTTTTGCATACGACTTTGAACTTTCTGCCTATAGCCATAGGTCTGAGATGTGTGGAATGGGCCTGGTGGATAAATCAACACTGAACACGTAGATGAGGGTAGGTTGATTAAACGTCTTTCATGTAAGTCAATTCCGCGTAGAATGCCTACGTTTTAGTAACATATTTTATGACATATTCAGAAGCGATTTTAATATGATAGATCTATATATCGGATATCGCAGGTGAACCGATTATGAAAAAACATTTCGTCATACACAATGATTACTCAGTAGCGATGAGAACACAAGCACTCAGACGAAGAGATTGAGGATTATAACCGAGCACTGGGAACCTCTTAAGTATTTCGACGCAGGAGTTGCTCGACTATCGACCTTATGTGCATGGGAGAGGCTAAGCGGCACTTAGGCTCTACTAATCCATAGTAGAGTCTAAGTGCCTCTTTAGTAGTTGTAGTAGTTTGCTTTTGGTTGACTCAAATTGTGATTTCATTTTCGTATTGTTTGCACTGCTACTTTGTTTTGTCCATTGCGCTGTAAAGATGTCCTTAAATCAATAAATGTTAATTAAAAAATGTTAGTTTCTAATTATTATGTTTCTACAAGCTTTACGCCCGCGGCTTCGCACACGTTTCGTTATATATTATGGCCAAATTACATAAAATCTATATGAATTGTAGCCTATGTGTTATTCTGTTGTATAAGCTGTATTACTGTAAAGTTTCATCAAAATCCGTTCAGTAGTTTTTACGTGAAAGAGTAAAACACATGCATACATACATACATCCTGACAAACTTTCGCACTTATAATCTTATTAAGATTTATGTTTATGTTTCTATTATTGTGAACGTGTAATATTAAAAACTTTAAAATATTATTTAACTAGGTGGAGTTTTTCTGGTTTTTCACTTCAGTTGGAAAATAATAACAACGCAAAATATTTAATGTTTAACACAACTAAAAAATGCGTATTATACGTTTATTGCAACTGATTTCATTCTAGATATAGCAATGGTTATGTTAGTTTGATGATTGTTTTTTTCGTTAATACTTATTTGGACATATTTTTAATTCAACTTGTAATAATAATATTATTTCCTGCTTCCTAGTAGGACGTGTCGAAACGACTTTAGGACTGAATTTAATTTACAGAACACAATGATATGTTTCGGAATGATTTACCAACAAAGACAGCAAGTAGACTTAGTAGACCTGTACGTCTACCACGAGTTGCCACTTTAAATTTACGTTATCGTTCGCGTAAAAAATGTATTGGGATTTGACGACACGATCGGCGTAGTGCGCTGTAGCACGGTTTCTCGCCTCGATTTCCGTAGTGTCCCGGGTTCGATTCCCGGTCGGGTCAATTCAGAAAAACGATCTTTTCAGAATTGACTCGGCTCTGGGCGTGCTGGGAGACGCCCCTAGCTTATTTCCTTCTGTGGTACTTCGTAACACAGGGATATTAATCCCTACTTCGAGACCATTACAAGAGGTGTGTTGTCCGGCGCATATTATTTATTTATTCACATTGTCATGTCATGTCAAATCCTAATACAATTTTTTACGCGAACGATAATGTAAATTTAAAGTGGCAACTCGTAGATGTACTGATAAATAAATCATAACTTCTGCATGCGTTTCCGAAGAGTTCAACATAAATAGGGTGGGGATTCCGACCGAACTTCCACTCGTGGTTGAAGTGCCGAAGATTGGGCCCGCATCTCCAAACTTGGTTTTGCCTCTCGGGAATCATATTCCAGATTTGTCTTATACGCCTCCCTTTAACACTCCAGCAATTCGTTTTAACTTTTAAATGAGCCTTTTGTTTTGGAATACAGCACGTTAACGCTTCATGGCATTATAGCTGAATGGGAAACCTACTATAAGAGAATGTATGGTTGGCAACGAAAGTCGTGTAACTTATAAGTACGTTGACATATTTTTTGCTATTTTATTTTATTTTAAATGGGTATTTTATTATTTATAATATAAAACAGCATTATCTTATCGAAAGTATGATATTCCAGCCGATAATTCATTTTTCCGATGGTTATTTCTACAGATTTTGTAAGCACGATCAGGCATTGTGGCATGTAACCATGCACGTTGGCGCAATCAAAAGTGAACTAAAATTAAATAAGTTCCCACTTTTGAAGTGGGCCGTTATTTGCTCGGCCGTTTTTGACGCTCTGACCGGTTATCTAGTGTATTCTTGATCGAAGATTTTATGTAAAAAATCTTTATATTTCAAAACGGAATACCTACCGGTTCCATTTACGCTAACCCACCATAATACGCCGACCGCGTTTGCGTCGAATGGGTTTTGATTGGTATATAAAGCTTGCATTCAAATAAATGCCAGAAATATACAAATAATCAGCAATAAACTAATATGGCAACAAAAAAACTCAACGATCGCCAACGGAAACGAGCGAAGGAACGGTACTGCGACTTTCTTCAGTTTTCATTCTAGAGAATACTTGAACTCGATAATCATTGCTAAGCAGCATTTGCCATTCATTTATGTAATCATGGGGGCGAAATCAAGATCTTGCAAAAAAAATAATCATCATTATTCTTTCACACAGGCCTTTACCTCTTTGCGACTTTTCCAACTGCCTCAAATTAACTACTGGGCTACTCAGTAATTCGTCGTTTTTAGGTAGATAGATAATATTCAGTATTTTTCATTAAACAAAGAAACTACATCTAAAGCAATCTAGGAAACAAACACATTGCATTTAGAACAACATTCAGACTAAGACACTATTACCAGCTGAAGGTCAGTAACCCAGCAGACGCTTCAGTAGCTCCGGATTAGAGGCGAGGACGCGGGGCTTCGGAAGCCGCTGATCCACTTACGAGCCCTTCGGAGGTGAGCCTGTTGCTACCGATAGTTTATGTCACTACGCCTAGGTAGACTTGCATTTTCTCTGTGCTCAATAGTAGCCCACTGAATAGGGGTAATAATTCGTGTAAAAGCGATTTTTGGCACCAATGTAGGGAATGGTGTCTGAAGCAACACACACTCAAAGTGCAGATGTATGCGGGTGAAGCTAACGGGTAGGGAGGGGTGTAAAGGTTTTTTTTTAAGTTTTTCTTTAATCAACTCGTAGAGCCACCCTCTTAGCATAAAAAAATCGAATACTCAAGTAATCTACAAAAAAGAGAGAAAGTGAACAGAACTCACTTTATCTCTTTGGTACGAATTATTTCCCCTATTTGGCACTTTTTCGTCTTCGTCGAGTTGGCTATATGTTGTATTGTATGATGTTGCACTGTTAAAAAACAGGTTAGGCTTCAACTTAGGGTTTTTCAAGTAGATCATTTAAGGATAAGAAAATCAGATTCAAGAGGTTCCACGCATCAGCTGCCCACTTACAAGTCCCGCTCGACCCCTAAAACCAGTTAAATTGTTCTTGTTTTTATATTTTCAGATATTTTTTTTGCGCCAGACAGCACACCACTTTTCATGGTTTCGAAATAGGGATAAATGTCGTACCGACCTGTGTCGAACTATACTCGTATAGGCCGACTTCGTTAGATGTGGTTACCAAGCTTTATTCGGTAACAATCTCCGTGTGTTACTACCGAGTTAGTGGGTTGCGTTGCGAGAGGCTTAGGGTAATGTGTGTCTTGCCTGTAAGCCAACATCGTGCGGTGTGTGCGACATTGATTGTTTTAGCTTGCTCTACGTGGGTGGCGCACTTAACTGATGTTTTCACTGACATTTATATATGTAAATAGATAACGCTAGGCTCCGTATAAATTAACTTAAATGAATAAAGGCTCTCCGTTTGAATGAGCCCCTAAAAGTAGCACTTTTTGACGCTTATTGGTCCCAAGTCAGGATAATGTTTTAATGATAAGAATCTGCGATTTTTCAATGCATTTTATCATGAAATGACGAGTATAAATCTACTTGATTTTGACATCCGCTGCCGTAACGATTTTACATCGACTGAATTAATCAGCGACAAACGAGGTGCACTGCACTGCTTTGCACGCGAAGTTTGTACACTCGCGTCATTTATTTCAAAGTCTATCTCTCTCCAGTCCTTTGCCTCACTGCTGAGGATCGTGACTCCTTCTTATTTTGTCTATCAGCTGCTTCCATCGGTTGCGTTCTGTTGCTTGCTGTAGGGCAGCACTGACCGGGATCGCCAGTTGCTGCGGCACCTGGTCTGCCCATCGCTTGGGACTTCGACCTCTAGGTCTTTACATTTCAATGCATGTGTATTTTTAATCAAGAATAGTCTTAAGAGAAATGGTGGGTAACGACAGCCACTAAGTAACAAACGTATATTTATACTCTCTATTTATTTTTCCAATTAGCAGTAGATTAACATTAACTATTTATTTTAAAGGATGTGCAAAATTGTTATTTTGTTTGAGGATCCGGCTCAATAATCCTTCAGACAGGTTCTAACTATTTTTAATAAACAATCCTAATGACGATTTTAGCTCAAAAACCTAGATGGTTCGACGTATTACTAAGGGACTAGTGCGTTTTGTAAACAAGAAATTGTATGGCACCAGTGGTGGCGCGTCTGGTGGCACGTCAACGTAACCATTTTCTTTTCAAGCAAATTCCTGTTTACGCGCTTGAATACAAGGAGGAAAAAGTTACGCCAAAGTACTATTTTCCACCATCCTGGTTCTTTAGAACGAAAAGGTATCCTAACCTAACAATATTTGTAAATACCATGTTTGGACTGTTAATCTCCTGCTAGAAACCAATAAGTTAGTCATATTTAACTAACAAGGTTTTACCCATATACAAAAACCAGGATTTCTTAGTCGTTCACTCTTAAAGTGGGCTCTAAGGTTCGTTTTCCATACAAAAATCAATCGACATTCACGCGCTAAATAGTAGCAGATATGCCTAGATATTTGCGTAGGGACTTATTCAGGGAAACTTATTTTCGCAAAACCAATAAAAAAAAAAAGTCAGTTATCTTATATTAGACGATATAAGATTACATTAAATATGCGCCAGACAACACACCTCTTGGCATGGTCTCGAAGGAGGGATAAATATCCCTGTATTACGAGGTACCAGACAAGGAATTAAGCCAGGGGCGTCTCCCAGCACACCCAGACCCGAGGCAATTTAGAAAAGATCGTTTCCTGAATTGCCCCGACCGGGAATCGAACCCCGGGATTCGAGGCGAGAAACCGTGCTACTGCGCACTACGCCAATCGTGCCGTCTAGATTGGAGTTGATAAAAACTCCAATCTAGACGGAGATTGGAGTTTTTATCAACTCTTTGATTTAAGATTACTGACATTATAAATATGATTTTTTATTGAATATCGATTGATTTTTGTAAGGAAACCCAACCACCTTAACAGAGTGGTCGTGGTCACAATAATATCGGTCGACTCCAGATTTCTACGTCACCATTGTAACCACTGACACAAACACCAGGACAAGTGAAACTAAATGTAAGCTCAAATCAATTAAATAAGGCAAGTGGCCCAGATCAATTTGATTGAACAACGTCTAGTAGTCAATCTGACTAGTTACCACTAGTCGTTATTAAAAAGCAATATCATTTTTAATTGCCTCATAGTCAGCTATGTGCCTCCACAGAGACATGCAACATATTGTAATGAGACAATCTAGCTAGTTCCAATATCATGAAGCATCTAGTATCCATTTGTTCATTGGAAACCTCAACAGCTAGTAACTGAACGTTTTCAATCAGGATATCAGCAAAATCTCGGCAACGTGTTAGCTTCAAGGTGACTGACACATTCCCCGAGATACCAGCTGTAACAGGGAATGATTGATACAACGTTATTATACGAAACGAACGAGATTATGTCATAGAATATGGAGAGGGAATTTGCTTTGTAATCTCCTTTCAGCTACCTAGCTGCTGAGAACCTCGATAACGCTTTTAGCTAGTTTGTTAAGAAAGCCCAGGTGTGGTTTAACGACTACTACTAGAAATCAATGTTTAAAAAAAGTTTAACATTTCGAAAATAATACAGCTGCCAACTGTAGTTTAGCTTGTCAGCGGGTTAGCCACCTACTCATTAAAAAATATCAGGCATTTTCCTAATATATTTTTTTTCTTTCATTATTAAGCAAAATATATTAGTATGCATAATATTTTCAAATCAAATCTAATCAAACGCTTTATTTGTTAAACATAGGTTACAGTGGATGGTCAGTAAAACAAAATGGTCGCTATGTTATATTCATACTTCAACACTAAATTAAAATACTTCATATAATTTCATGAATGGATAATCCAGCACCAGGGCGCTTATTACAATCCCTTATTTGCCAAATTGTATTCTCTAACCTAAGCACAGAGAGCAATTTCGCAATTTGATCTTACATTTCCAGCCAGTCAGCTGCTACCTGGCTCTAGGGCATTTTCTAGGCTAGATATTTACTGACAAATTTGCTCTTCACCCTCAGTTTAGGGAATTAGCTTGACTATTACAATAGTGTAATAGGCCATATTACACTATTGTAATAGTTAAGCTAATTCCCGTTAAAAGTAATATTATACCTCGGATTTCAAAATTGATTAGACCGAATCGGTTGCTTATATGCTGGCGTAAAATCTAAATTAAAAGCCGTTTATATCTGAAAGGAATTCCTTTATATCCCAACAAAAGAATAAAAATAAACCCATCACCTGTCGTAAGTAACCGCCACTTCAGTTTGATTGAGCTTTAGAATTATTCATGTGAGACTCCATTAACCGTAGCATTCTACGTACCGCTCGCGAACCGCGTAGCAAACTCGTAGCTACGAGAATAGGGGTTTCGACGGACACCGTGCTGTAGCAAAGCACCTTCAGTTCATCTCAAATTCTGGAGTATAAATGCATTTTGAACCAAAATTCAAATAATCGAATTGTAAGAATAACCTAACTCACTCTTAAAAGCTAGTGGTAATTAGATCTGGCTTCATTCCGGTGGTAATATATTTCAATTTGGCCTTTTCAGTCTGAAGAGATAAATTTGCGATGTAACGGAATTCGAGGCGTTCATCTAACAACAAAGTTATTGGAATTGAAATTCGTTGTAATAAATTGGGATAAACTGACTGATTCTCTTGAAAACAGTTAATGTAGGAAAAAGAGAAAATTACACAGGGTCAAGAATTTGGCGAATGCAAATACAAAATACCCAAACTTTGCCAGCCCTAGTCAATACGCAACGTGAATTGAAACAAGTGGAATACGGGAATACGTAATGTATTGGAATACTTTATTCAGTATTGGAGGATCTGTCTTTTGAATCAGTCGGATTGGATCGGCGCGTGGAAAGGCGAAGCGTCGCTTCGTCAAATAAGATGGACTCCCAAGGGAACTCCGTATATAACGACATCACACATATTTATAAACTTGCTCGAAAGAATTGATTTTAAAAATTTACTTTAAAAGTAATGTTAACACAATTAGCGATTCATTGAGTAGGACTGCTAAGATCATCTGACCCCGAATTGAGGAGAAATTTTGCTATGGAAGATAGAGACAACATATTTAAATATTCTCAAATACTTAAATAGACAGGCATACACCGAATCCAGAAACAACAATCACAGTTAAGCACCCTTCAAATTGATGTGGTCCGGTCTCATGTCAGTAGAAGTGAAAGGGACAACTAGGTATGCCTGTAAGGGCTGCTCAACTTTGACAATAGCACGCAGAAAACAAAAAACAATGTCTGTCATATTGATGATTCTCCTGAGTGATCAAACCTAAGACTTAAGGCAAGACCACTAGCCATTGCGCCTAGCGTCCAGTCAAATGATGCACATATTATATGGTAAAAAAGGCATTATGAACATGAAGGCTAGACGGGAGCTCCAGTATGCCTGTACTGTCCACAGGGTAATTTGGAACAACAAAGCCACAGTACCTTTTTGAGAAACTCACCTGGGCTAAAGATGACACTTAAAGGAGTCTCCGGTCTACTAAACAAAACTTACTGAAGATACCTAAACATAATTCCACGCGATATTGAAGATCATTTAAATTTTACGCAGCTAGCATCTGGAACAATCTACCTCCGCCTATGAGAATAAAGATGAGTACCGATTGTTTCAAAAGAAAATATAAATATGCCTTATTTAAAAAACAACTTGCTGCGGAATACCTTAGCAGTGGGTATTGGAAATTACTGCTCCTGAGAGATTATTTTAAGTAACCACACGCACAGACACACACCCACACAGGCACTCACACACAAACCCAGACTCACAAACGCACGAGAGTACTGTTAAAGTTTTGAAGTTTTTTTATGTATTTTGTATTTTTCTAAGCTCTCATTTACTAATTCTCGTTTAACACCGGCAGAGAAATGGAAGTGGCTGAAAAACAGCGCTGCCTAGGATCCAGATCCTAGGTCAGCACAAGCTGAGCCACCTCCAATTGCTTTCTGTGTTTTATTTTTAATGTTTCATGATGATGTTTGTACCGTTGAAAGCAATAAATGTTTGTACCGTTGGATTGAAGTTGTATTCATATTTTATGTGTTGCTCTTATATTTTCACTCCACACATCTATAGGCTTTAAGAAGTTCCTCTGATCAATAGTTGCCTGGGAGAAGGTCGCCTGAATTGTACAAATTGTTTGTATAATGCTGTGTTCCAGTTATTGTTTTTTATTTAGTGCAATAAAGTAAATCTATCTATCTATAGTTTAGCCCTCAAATATGAAAGCCTTTCACAGTCTTTATATTATACCTCCTTTGAACTAGTATGACTATGCCTTTTATTACGTGTTGTATATGCAAATGTAGTTATGTAAACCTATTTGGGAATTTCGGACGTAATCCGACCGCACTACAGTTGAAGTTGTAGTCAAAGGATGAAAAGGCCAGTTTTAGTTGTTGTGGAACACTCTCGCCGAAACTTCCCTGGTTTTCATTGGCTAATAGCAAATTACGGGCATGCGATGACAGTTTGTACAGACAAGAAACTTCTACATGTGGCAAAATGGTAATCAAATTAGAGTTAATAACGATATTAGTCTAACCCACGACAAGTTTGGCGTAGTGCGCTGTAGCACGGTTTCTCGCCTTGACTTATGAAGTGGGACACTTCGATTCCCGGTCGAGTCAATTTAGGAAACGATATTTTCTGAATGAGCAGAAGTAAGGATGAATAACTGTGTTACATCATAAAACAATTATTCATCCTTACTTCGAGCTTCGAGACCATGATACGAGTAAGAGGTGTGTTGTCTGGCGCATATTTATATTATAATCTAGTCCGTTTGTATTGAATAAGCTCCGAAACTACAGGACCGACTTAAAAAAATATTTCACCAATATAAAAACTACATTATCAGGGAGTGAAAAAGGCTATATTTTTTTTTACTTAGGCTAAATTTGACGGGAAAGACAGGCTACGCGGGCGGAGCCGCTGACGGACAGCTATTTAAAAATAAAACTCTGGTAAGATTATTAACAATGAAGGCAGTTTTTCGATTGTTCGTACGGTGATACTTTGGATTCGCCAGACATTTTACCATTTAAAACTATAAATAGTTGGGCACCGCGATGACCAATTGCCTAGTTGAAAAATGTTTCATTGCACTTTATAAGTGGCTGCATTAATTTATTATGTCTAACCTACCTACCAAACCGAGGTTCCATCTACGTAGGAATGTACGTCATCACCGCTTATAGGCGGCGGTTATATCGGCCTTTGAAGCGGCCCGGTGGTCCGGAACGGGTCCTATCAGGGGGCGAAAAATACGTGCAGTACAGTCTACCAGAACTCGCTAGCTCTCAATGAGATACAAACCGTCTGCGTAAAGTATGCAAGCTCATAACAAAGAGAGCTCAGCTTATACCAGCAGTGCAGCTGTGACTGACTGTACGCGCTGTATCAGAGGTTTTGTTTTTGTTTATGTGTACCCGGTTACATAAATGAGATTTGAATTGAGAAGGCTTTTTGTTAGAACTATTCAGAATCAGTACTTCTACCACGAGTTGCTACTTTAAATTTACGTTATCGTTCGCGTTAAAAAATGTCTTGGGATTTGACATGACATGACATGCTCGCTCAACACGATTCTATCGATTTGTTTGCTGATGGGCTGGGGCACTTGATGGCCGCCGCATACCAGTTCCTCAACGAGCATTATTGACAAGATTTTATTTGACATTATATTGTTATTATGTGTTACTAATTAATTCTAATTTTTATTTCTGTTGTAATTTTCTATTTATTTTTATCTGGACATTTCTATATTTTTGACATTGTATTCTTGTTATAATTTGTATTTCTATTATAATTTTGATTTTATTGTTACGTTTTTAACCTGCCGACGTGTTGGAATATATCTGTTAGCCGGGACGGATTCTTTTGCATAAATAAATAAATAAAATGATAATGTCAACTCCCAATACATTTTTTTACGCGAACTATAAAGTATATTTAAAGTGGCAACTCGTGGTAGACGTACAGGTAGTTTATGACTGGCCTGTTGGTGCAATGGCAGCGATCCTGCCTTTGACGCCCGAGGTCGTGGGTTCGATCCCCACCCATGACAAACATTTATGCGACGATCATTTGTGTTTGTTGTGTGTCTGGGTGTTATTATCTATTTAAGTATGTGTTTAGAAATATTTAGGTATGTTTATCAGTCTCTGACGCCCATTATACAAGCTCTGCTTAGTTAGGGGTCAGATGATCTTGGTGTGAATTGTCCCAGATATTTATTATTATTATTATTTATTAGGCAACTTAGTGGCAGAATCTAAAGATATTTAAAAGTTAACTATTATTTTAACATTCGAAAATGAATAAATCATTTCTACTTTTACTGAATGGTTTTCGATGTTTGCACTTCATTTAGAAATAGACTCATTTAAACCTTTGAAGCCCGTATTCGGATTTCTTGGAGCTGGGAAGGGGAGCAGGATATACAGAGACCATTAGAATAAGAAATTTTACAGAAGAAAGATCGGTAAAAAAATAGCATAATCGCCTAATTATCCAGCCATTACAATAGCATGCAAAAACATTGACTGGCCTTTAACGCCGGAGGTCGTGGGATCGATCCCCACCCATGACAAATATTTGTGTGACGAACATTTGTATTTGTTGTGTGTCTGGGTGTTATTATCTATTTTAGTATGTATTTAAAAATATTTGAGTCTGTTTATCAGTCTCTGACGCCCATATTACAAGCTCTGCTTAGTTTGGGGTCAGATGATCTTGGTGTTAATTGTCCTAGATAGTTATTTATTCATTTATTTACATTACTATTCACAATTATAAAATGGCTAGCATAACAATCGCCACAGAACTCAAACTTTAATTTCATATCTTGCATCTCTGGCAGACTCTGGCCATGCATTCTGGTGGTTATAGGGTTACAAAACGAGATTGTTGATTCCCCTTGTAATTTAAAACATCTTAAAGAGACTAATAAACATGCGCTACAAGCCACTCGCATAATAACTTCTTGAATTGATTAAAGGACATGACTTTCATATATTATTACACACTTTTTGGCTCTTTTTGGCTCATCTTGGTGAATTGACGATTGTAATTTACGTGGCATAAAATAAAACGTGGGCAATACGTGGCCATACGTGGCATCTTTCTTTTCTTTTACTTTTAATTTTTTTCGTCATCTGTGGTGTAGCACTTCGAGTAGCCGCGGTCCGAATTGGAAATTTTGTACATATTGCGCATGTTGAGGTGGTGTAATAGCTGCCCTAATTTTCGTTCCCTGTTTTGTCTCTTATTTGTATTTTCACAGTCTAGTTCTTTGATTTATTTTTCTCACTTTTTTGTAATAATTGTTTTTAATTATAATTCAAAATAAAAGGATAACTAATACATTTAAATACACACTTTCTTCTATACACATAAACACAGATCTCACATACATACATTTACATACACACACTAACTCATGCACACACGCATGCGTACACACACACACACACACACAGACACACACACACACACACACACACACACACACACACACACACACACACACACACACACACATGAACCGGCGCACCCGTGGCATAGAATAGTATGTATTACTGTTTTGAATGTACCTAAACCCATTAATTGTCATGCTGTGATTGGAGAGCGGTGCCCGCTGTCAAGTGTCACAGGCTTTCATAAGCCTAAAACGAGGCTCCAGCCTTCACAGTGTTAAGAATTTGTTTAAAGAAATAAATAATTTTTATTTATTTATTTAATTGTATTGTTTTGTTGTATTTCCTTGTAGTGCTGAATAATAAGCTTCCTTTTGTATGATAGGCTAATAAATTACTTTTTCCTGTACACATGCAAAAACTGTTATTTGGATAAGAGTACTTTTTGGGATGAACTCAAGGAACCATCTATAACAATTTCTAGTATATTCGGGCTGATTTCATATAAGCAGGAGCATACTAGGTTAAATGCTAGTAAAAGCGAACATTTCACACGATTCAGATAGGATTTTGAACTATTCGAAATTGTGTTAGTTTGGTGCAAATACAATTTTGAATCTGACCGAAGCGGATTCTCCAGTAATTTGTTGCCATCGGTGCATGAACAATGCCGGCTGCACAAATACAGTATTTGTCAATCCCTGTGGGCGGAACGAAGTCCAAATATTGAAAGAGAATTTCAGGACAAACGTGTAGTGGGTAGACGATATATACGGGTATTATACAGAACTGATGGCCGATTGGAAAAAAGGGTTAGAATTAATAGATTTTTGTGTTGTAATTCCATGGATATTAACTAGGATTTTTAAGTATCAGTCTTTGACAGACACCTATAGTATAAGCTCTGCTTAGTTTAGGGTCAGATGATCTTGGTGTAAGGAGTCCCAGATATTTATTTATTATACCGGGTGATTATCAAAATACTTACAAAAACGATACAGCAGACTCAGTTAGTGATGTATAACCATGCATAATGCATTAAGGTTTTCATACAAAAAATACTGACTAATTTCATTTTCACTTAGATAGTCTCTACATCACTTAGAGAGTATGCTATATCGTTTTTGTAAGTTATTTGATAATCACCCGGTATATTTGATGTATGGTCACTCTACAGAAGACAAGAGTAACATTTGAAATCAGCCCCGTAAATCGTCTATTGTTCCGAACTCATGAAATATTTGCCGCAACCTGGGAATTGGGAGCGAGCAAATATTGCCTACCTTACTTTTGTTCCAGACCGGCTTTCGGAACATAATTAGTAGTATTTGTAGCGCCTTTTATTTTGTATCTATGATTAATAGATAATTATTAATAATCGAATCGGCGTAGACTGTTTCTGCCGTCAAAAAAAGTAAAAGTAAATAAATTAGCCTATATACTGTCCCACTGCTGGGCCTCCATCATTGAAATCAAGTCAACGACAACGACAACAATTAATGGGCATTGGCTTAATCACCACGCTCGCCAAATGCGGGTTAACAAACCCGGGCTATGTTCTGAAAAATCAGAAAGCACACTTTGCCCGACCTGGGATTTGAACCCGGGACCCGGTGTGACATTCTTATTTAATTTACAATTTATTTAATTTAGTATCTACTGATCCAGCCATATTTGATTAAACATTATTACTATTTTCGCTTTGTTTTGTGTGGCTCTAGTATGACATTATTGTTTGGAATATTATTAATTAATTATTACTCCTCGGATTAAGATTTGCATGCTAATAAATTGGCAAGACATGTCGCACACTTTATCTATGATATGTACATCTGTTAATACCATGTTCTTATGCAAATAAAGTTTCTGAATTATGAATTATGAATTATGACCTCCGGGTTTCGCGCCGAGCTCTCCCGTCAAAATATAGCCTAAATAAAAATAGCCTATGTCACTCGCTGATAATGTAGCTATACGTTGGTGAAGGAATTTTTGAAATCGGTCCTGTAGTTCCGGAGCCTATTCATTATTATTATGTTACACATTATAATAGTTACACATTAAATATGTTTGGTAACAGGTTTGATTGTCAGTACTTGAACCATTGTTGTATGGTTCATGTACTAACAAATAAACAGATTTAATTACATAAAATGAAATGTATTGTATGCGTTAAATTAATTTAATATATAGATAAATAATGTTGAATTTAAATTTTTCTTACTAACATAGATTAAATGACTTTACTAACAATAATGGATGTAATAATTACCTGAAATAAATAAATTGAAATTGAAATTGAAAAATTACACACAACAAACAAACGAATCTTTCCTGTTTATAATATTAATAGTATATAAGTATAAGTATAGATTAACAATCATTACTAATAGTAATAACGCGTTCGTGGCCGAGTGCGCTTTCTTGCGGAACGTGGCCCGGGTTTGTGATCACCGACTCACATTTGGCAAGCGTGTTGATCAAGCCAATAGCCATCAATTTTTTTTTTTTCACACCAAGATCATCTGACCCCAAACTAAGCAGAGCTTGTATTATGGGCGTCAGAGACTGATAAACATACTTAAATATTTCTAAATACATACTTAAATAGATAATAACACCCAGACACACAACGAATACATATGTTCGTCACACAAATATTTGTCATGGGTGGGGATCGAACCCACGACCTCCGGCGCTAAAGGCAGGATCGCTGCCATTGCGCCAACAGGCCAGTCATATAATTGAACCACTGACTTGATTTTAACAATGAAGGCTGATGGCCAGCAGTGGGACAGTTAATATTTTTGCAATAGGACTTAGCAATAGCAGTGTTACTAGAATGGCCCTTTTTAGTGTTGTTTTATTAATTTCAATGTGGCAGGTTCACTCCGCGGATTATAAGCTAATTACTCCATAACTAAAATTACCATTATTCGAGGTGCAGTTTGAAATTAATTTTTATCATCGATGAATATTCTTCGTCTGGTCTCGAGAGAAACATTATATCAATGATTATTAATAATTTAAAATGAGCACGGACAATCGTAATACAACCTAATTTTGTTCTCAGAACAATGGATTTACATCTAGCGATTTGTAGTTTATTTATGGGTTCGTTGTTGTGCAATAAATAACCAATATTCAATAACGGTGACTTCCTCCCATTTCATTGTTGTGTTAATTTCATTAAATGGCCATCTGCCACGTTTAGGTAAGGTTGTTCGCGTCGCAGAGCAATGGACCAGAAAAGATACAAAGTAAGTAATGAAGCCGAACGACGCAAACTTATTATACCGGCTGATTATTTATAACGTGAGGAAAATCAACTGACATATTCAAAAGGCAATGCAGAACTAGAGACTATGTGTACTTGACCAATAATGACACATGTATTTATTCAACCTAATATGCAAATAAATTGTTTGAGTTTGAGAAACTTCCTACTTAAGGCCTTCATTGGAAAAAAACGAATGACTGTCTGACTTTGTACGAAAACTTAAAAATAAAAGGTAGTTTAAAAATTCTAATTTTCACTTAAATAGTGTCTACATTACCAACCAAATATGCTATTTCGTTTTTTTCCGATAGTCTGATTGATACTATAACACCCCTTCGAAAAATTCGAATAGTTGTACAACTCAAAATATTTATTCTAAGTCGAAATTAAACGTTCCAATGAACAGACGTCCTGTGGGACGCCCAAGCATAACTCCGTAGCTCATTTTCGGAATTGGGTTTCTGGTGGAAGGTCTGAATTTCACCTAAACCCTCAAAGCTTCTTCCCTCACCATTATGTGCGGTTACGCTATCAAGCCACAATACCTTAGTTAACAGTCGTATAGGTCCAGACGAAGTTGCTTACCTGGAAAGAAAAAATAAAATTATAGCATCCCATTCAACAAACTACACCGACATCTAGCTCTTTTAAAAAAACATTTCTATATTTGTACTCGTAGGTACTTAGCATAATAAGTCGTTATCTAATTAAAAAACCTTGATAACAAACATTATTGTAAATTCTGGATTGGTTTCATTCAGTGAAATTCAGTAGTTATATCATAAAAGCTAGTTTATGTGTTTTTCGTACCAAGTAAATACAAAAATTCAACTCGGTAGGTACCGATTTCAATGTTTCCTTAATTTCACTATGCTATAACAGTGTTTATAGAGAGCGTCGTGGCCTAGTGGTTCAGCACCCGAACTCGGATCGTGAATCGTGTGGTCCGGAGTTCAAATCTGGCCAGCACCAAAATCTTTGTGTTCATTGTTAAATATCCGACTTACTCTCCGGTGATGGAAAACATCGATAACAAACCAAATCAACCCGGATTACGGCGGAAGGCTCACCACCTACCACGTTGGGTTCTAATACCATTGGTGAAAAGTGGGCTTCTGAGTGTTTCGTTCACCATGACGGCACATTCACTTGCCTCTGACTACCCCGCTTGGGATAAAGTCGTGATGGTATGTATGTATGTATGTATAACAGTGTTTAGCAATCGAGTCGATTTGACAATAAACTCAGTCTGTATGTTTTAACCCAAATCAAAAAAAGGAAACTAAAACTCCAACGTACATTTTTTGCAAAGACGGGTTCATTTAAAAACTTATTCGTTATCTGAAAACGTTATGAGACACAAACCAATCGTAACTGGGCCATCTAAGCTCTGCCCAATGGCTCGGCAACTCGGCCGGCCGTTTGCGAGTCAAATATGGCCGCCATATACAGGGTTGGCGTTCAGTACAACAAGAGTACAACATCTTTTTGTTATTTTGAGGTAGAGCAACAAGAATAGTTTTAGTCATGATACACAAACCAATCGTAACTGGGGCATTGCGAGTCAAATATGGCCGCTATATAGGGTTGTCGCGCTGTATATCGTATTAAGAGTACAATATATCTAGTTAATTAATCGGACGGTCAATAGGAACCGATTTATTGAAATTCTAGAAAAATATATATAAATATAAAGATCAAGTCATTAGGCCGGAATCGAGCCCAAAGACAAATAGCAGGACAAATTAGCGAAAGATGCCCTGATTCTCCTGCATTTTTTTTAGTATTGCTATAGATAAAAATATAGCATTGCGAATGCAAAATTACGGTTTTTAAATAAAATAATGGGAAGTATTTGGCCTGATGGCGCACTAGTCAAATAAGTTTGTTTCAAATACCAAGTTTTAATGAAATTATTTTCAAAAAATTTGATATAGCTGTTTGCCAGATCTCACATAAAATCTGTAACATGTTGAGTTTGTTGATTAGCAACACTGTTTTAATACACTATGTTCGGTTTTTTGAATAGCAACCCTATACAAAGGCAACAATATTCACATTGGAACTTCCCATCAGCCTTGCATTGGCTCTTTGGATCGCAAATTGCAGCTGGACTATCCGACCGTATTTACGGCAATCGTGACTGTTTACATAATCCCGGGAAGATTGCAAATATGGACCGATGAAGGCGGGGTGGGGTTTTCAAAAAGCATCTTTCAATATTATAAAGAAAACAAGTTTTTTAAGGTTCTACCTCAAAAGGGAAAAAGACCCCTTACAGGATGAGTTCGAGTCGATCTTTCAAGGTGAAAATCGGAAACTGTAATTTTCGTATCATAAAAAACAAGTTTAAATGGAACCCTCGGTGCATGAGTCAGACTCGCATTTGGCGGGTTCATGTAGCAAAAACAATCCCAGTGCTCGCCTTTTGTACCTTTGCAAATTACCTACAGTGAGTTGATTCCCCAAACAATATTGACAACGCCTCAATTGTCGATATTTCTCGTATCGAAACTGACATATTCAACCACTATCGAATTCAATATTTCTTCCCGTCTTTATGTAAAAAAAACAATCAAACCAGTACTGGATCCTGTGCCCGTATTGCGAACAATGAACAAGCAAACGTACGGGTCCCGAGCCGGTCGTAAAGTACCCCGCCTTCCCCTACATATGTATAGAAATATTCCAATTTGTTTACCTCTCCCTTTGTTTGTTATTCGGTACTAGCACAACACGTCAAGTTACCGAAATGTGACTGAATTGATTTTCAAGGCTGCTGACGCTATCTTATCATTCAATCAAACTCGCCTTTTTCTGATGATCTGTGAAGTGCAGAGGTTTAAAACTCCGTATTAGACTAGAAGGGTAGATATGTAGCTTTTCAGTTTCCTCAGGCCTTTTTTCACGGCTAAAATACTACTTATTTCCAATAAAATAATTTGGAAATGGTGCTTGGCAAATGTTGATTACTTATTACTAACAGTTTTTCATATGCAGTCAAATTACCTATGTGGGCAATAAGTCAAACTCAAACTCAAATAACTTTATTCAAATAGACTGTATCAGTACTTTCAAATCGTCAAATTTACAGCAAAATATACTAAATAATAGACATAAATACCATAGTAATATGGATATGTAAATAAACAGTATACAGACATAATGCGGCTCTACCACCGCGTCGGAGTTGTTTCTTGTTGAGAAGACCCGGCGAGAAACTCAGCAGTTACTCTTTTAAACTTGTTTTGGGTTTACAACAGGCGTTAGTAAAGTACAAGCAGAGTGTCATTTTGATACAAATAAACCTAATGAGATTCTTAACTAAAGAATATAAAACAAAGAGAAAAAACCAACCATAAAAGAATATTATAACAAAAAATCATTTAAACAATTCAAAAGAAAAATTGTTAGTCAGTACATACTAGGTACCTATTAACTATTACAATAAAACATCTGTTACAATAGAGCTATTTAATCCCGCATCGAGCAGAGCGCTTATACCCAGGCATTTTTATCTAGAAGACAAAAAGTACAAAAAGCCGGTGAACAAAAAGTTGAACAGAAACTAACCGCAGAGGCGATGCCGCGACCTTCCGCAAGGAAATTAACCGGAAGTACCGGAACCGAGCAGAGCGACGAGCAACAAGGCCGTACGTGCAAGTATCAGACGCATTTACAAAATGTGATGGCCAAACTGCCACCATAACCGCGCTCTTATTGCTACGAACTCTCGTACTACGCGTGAATGTGCACTTTCATTTACGATGAAAAAAATTAAAAAAATTAAGAGACAGACCTTCACAGAAGTGGCTATGACTGTTACACTAAAAGAGTAACTACGGAGTTTCTCGCCGCGTCTTCTCAATGGAATCAGCCTTCCGACGCCGGTGGTAGAGTCACATTATGTATGTATTATATTTAGTACCAGCTGTCCGTCAGCGGCTTCGTCCGCGTAGACTGTATTTCCCGTCAAAATAGCCTAAATTAAAGAAATATATATTATATGTCACTCTCTGATAAATATAGCTTTATATATTGGTGAAAGAAATTTCGAAATCAGTCCAGTAGTTTCGGAGTCTATTCATAGCTACCTACCACGGCAAATTAACCCGCAAATGGTGTAAAAGGCATGAAAATCGTAACGATTGATCTTTAGGCCATACCAATCGATTTGACCCGTAGCACGGAAAAAAAGAAAAAAGGCTATGAGTTACGACGTTATCTCTTTTTGTATGGGAAAATATATTTTTTACTCGCTCGCTACACAGCATCAGTGGAAACGATAGTTTTGTAGCTTAGCTTGAACATTTACGCAGCATAGCACATCTCTGGTGGAGAAGCACCCTAAACCGGTTTCTACGCGTTCGCGACGCTGCTATTGCAGTGATCACGTGCGCACGCGCTGTAGTGTCACCTGTAACAGCGCGGTTGTTCTTTGTTCCGTATTTTACGAGCGGATATACAGTGTCTTGTCACAAATTAGACATGCACGGCGCTCTGACAGATAACCCGCTTAGAACAACACGCCATTTTTGACACACGCGCACAGAGACGTGAGTTTACAGACGAAGTCAGTAAGTTTCGGTGTCGCGGTCAGTCGCACTGTCAAAAACATTGAGATATTATTTGTACGTCGTCAGATACTTACATTATAATTCAATGGTCAAAAATGGTTTCGCGCAGATATTTCTGTTGCAGTGTATTTGGCTGTATGAACACCACACGAAATTGTGATTATACGTTTTTTAAGTTACCAAATGATGTTGAAAGGTAAGTTAAACTCAGATAACGTTTGCTACTAAGCTAGCATGTTGCACCGGGAGCCCGGTTTATTTAGCGGACGCCATCTGTAGGTAAATGACTTCTTATAATCTGGCGCAAAGGTTAATGAATTTAAAGACGTCGCTAGATTATCCTTTACCCGTTAGGAATGTTCAGTCAGAACAATATTCTTTTCCCGTTTTGTCAGATCGGGCTTATCGTGCGAATATAGTAGCAACCCTAGGCAATCAGGCAAGTTTAGAAAAAAAGACGAGAGCGGTCCTTCTGTAAACTCTAAGGATGAGGTAGACGGTACAGTAACGAAGAGGAAACATCTCGAGTTGCTTTGCGAAACTTGTCGCAGACATTTCATTTCTGCAAGACTGTTACTAATATAGGTTGGAACTAAGTGGTCCGTCTGTTTGTTCACAATGTTGTTCACTAATAAAGTAACCCATGATTTTATACTAATTACCGTCGCTAACGTCTGCGTTGATGTTTTTGTATGGGATTTGGGTACAGCGCCTCTAGTGGTTATAAATAGAACTAAAATGGCATACAGATTTCTAAACTCAACTATCGCGCCGTTTACGTGACGGATAATCATGGTAGACCTACTGTGAATTTATTCTTGAAGAGTCGTTAGAATTATTATATTTTCTACCTCTTTTTTAATATCGTTACAGTTTAATTCCACCTTTAGGCTTTAACTAAGCAGACTACGAGTTTTAGAGACCGCTAAACATGCTAAAATGTATCTAAATAGAACAAACATTTATCTGTGATTTGCGCCAGACAACACACCACTCGTCATGGTCTCGAAGTAGGAATAAATATTCCTGTCTTATGAGGTACCAGACAAGGAATTGGGGCATATCCCAGTTTCCAGAATTGACCTGACCGGGAATCGAACCGTTCAACAGCGCACTACGCCAATCGTCGAAACGTGTATTCATCACATGAATGGACCATTTTCTAAAAGTATGAATACAAATTTTCCATACATGTTGGGTATGAAGTATTCTATACAACATAACAATATAGGTATGTTATAATATAAGTATAGAAAAGTCGTTTCAAACAGCGGACGCACGGAGTTAGAACAGCTACGCGCCTAATTTACACCACGGCGACGCGATTCCGGTGCGTTAAGAGGAAAGCCCACAGAAAAATCTAATATGTTTTTCTTAATCTTTCACGCAAAAACTACTGAACGGATTTGGATGAAACTTTACAGTAATACAGCTAATACATCAGAATAACACATGGGCGACAATTTATAAAGATTTTATAAATTTTGGTTATAATATTTAACGATAACGCGGGCGGAAAGCTAGTATAAAATAAAAGCGCTCTTTTATTATATTTTCTTTTATGACTTTTTTAATATTTATACAGGTATCATAATGACCAGCAAAGCAAAAAGATCACGATAAGACCATGACGAACAGTTGCTTTATTTACTAAACATGGGAAAATATAACACTAAAAAAAGGCGACATCGAAAATTTTTAATTGGTTGCAAAAGCTTTGCAAGTTAAGCTGTCCAAGAGATTAAAATCGACATTTCATGAAAAAGGAGAATAATAGGGATATAGGGATTACTAATACAGATTTTTTTAAGTTTCTTGCTTGTTTTGACTAAACCTGTTGTAGGTTTTGTTGATTCAAGCAAGCAACTATAACTGCCAGGTTATTCAAATAATTTTAATACTCAAAGCGATGAGGAGTTAACAAATGATATTGTAGGTTCTCTCGCGTTTACTCTTAAGGCGTCCGCTTACTAGCGAATACTCGGTCATGGCTTTTGCTTATCCACCTATATACCTAATAGGCGACACGCGAACAAATACACTGACGGGCGGGAAGTCAATTCATGTCTCTTTACACGGTACAAGTTACAGACAATTCAGTCAATGTTTGAAGTTCAAATATCTTCATTTGAAAAGGTCTTGTGGTACCATCCAGACGTGGATGCTCTTCCAGCGCATGTGTTTCCTTCCTCTTACAGTCCCGAGGTCTTCAAGCGGGGCGTGAAAAGGCATTTCTGCAAGCCCTCAATGTGAGGATGGCCAGCTCAGTGACTTGCATGACTGGGCTTGCCAGCCTCATATCTGGACCTCACGACCACTTTCCATCGGGTGGAGTTAGGTCATCTTGACGGGCAATATAAAAAAGGCTGTAAATGTGGATTCAGACCAAACGAGCGAATGCTCATTCTGTCACCACTCCATCAAACTCTCTCTTTGTGAACAGAGACAGAGCATTGTTTCCTTGTTCTATCTTTGTTCGTGGAGATTCTAGAGAACGAGCTAGAATGTTCGTTGTTGATTTCTCGTTCTTGTTCGTTATAATTATTTTGGTGTAATTGACAAATTAATTATCATTTACACTTAAAGATAACGAAGGAACATTCATGCTCCAGCTCTAGCTTTATGTTCGTTTGGTTTAAACCCACCTTTCAGTGAATTCGGAACGTCGGAGAGCGTCACGGCGATAGAATTCGTTGGGTTAACCAATCTAGAAGAAATTAATATCATTTCAATGCGCTTTACATTTCATACCAAATTACAAATGCGCGCCCGTCGGTACGAATCGCAACGTGGATATACTTTTAAACCGCCAAATTCCATAAACCAAAGAGATACTTCGCAATAGACATGAATATTGCAACACATTGGTGATGATGACCCTACCACCGGTGGGGTCGGACAATTATTTCTGTATTCAGAAGATGCGGCAAGATTTTCAAAAGTTATTTTAACCAATATGTTTTATTTCTAACAATTGATACAATTTAGTAAGCACGTTTTAACGTACGAGTAAGGTGTCTAAAATGATAAGCATGCCGTTATTTATTAGACAGTAAATACTAATAACCAAAGTGAAGCCAATATTTACTTTTGTAATATTGAGCAACAATCTCGTGCAATTTAAAATGGAGACATTTAATGAACAAATATCTAACCTTCCTTAAATAATAATAGCAATGATTCACATGTTTTTAATACGGGTAAAAGTTGATTTTTTAAAATAAGTTCTGTAACCTATTCCCTTCTGATTATACTACTGATTTTATTGACGAGTTTAATATTCACGCTTCCCCGGTATTAATTAACTCATTTAGCTGTGGCATCGGAATCTGAGGATTTATGTTACGAATTTATCTGGTATGTTTTTTAGCCTCGATGGTCTACTAATACACACATCAACATGGTCTAGGAATATTTCAATTAAACCTAACTAACTAAAATTCTATTAACTTTTTGTCAAGACACCTATACATTAAAATAAACCTTGTTTAAGAGCCTATCTAATCTGATAAATAAACTTTTAGATAAAATTAAATTTAAAAAAAACTTAGAAGAAGAGGAAAAACTCAGACAAAATTTCAATCTTAACTTTATTTTTGAATCATCAAAACCTTATCAAAACAACTATTTTTTTATAAAAATTGTTGAAAACTTAAAATTAATAATCCGTGGATCCACCAAAGACTCTCCTGACACACCTGCAGCGGTTCTGCATACTCAAAACAAGGGTGTCAATATCCTGTTGTGGAATACTGTCCCAAGTCCTGCTAAGATGCAAGAAAAGCTGGTTTTCATGCACAATATCTTCAGGGAACTTCCTAAGAGTTCTTCTCTGAAGCATATCCCAGGCATGCTCAATAGGATTTAAGTCAGGGGATTGTGCAGGCTAGTCTAAAGCTTGGATATCATGCTGTTGTAACTAACTTGTAACGATACGCGCCGTATGTGGACGGGCATTGTCGTGCATTAGCTGGAAATTTTGTCCCATTTGCTGTCTGTGGGGCAAGATTACAGGCCCTAGCACCTCATCTCGGTATTTTAGAGCAGTCATATTGCCTTGTATCCAAACGAGGTCCGTTCTACCGCCGAGACGAATTCCTGCCCAAACCATAATCGTGCCACCTTGATATGCATGAACTTGATGTGGGTGCAGCAGTCGATTCCAACGTCCAGGCCTCTCCAAACGCGTACTTTTCGCGAATCAGGATGAAATCCAAACCTGGTTGCATCAGTGAAAAGCACAAGTGACCATTGAGAATGGTTCCAGTTTTCGTGTGCAATAGCCCATTGTAATCTTCTTCCTCGATTGCCTCTCCTTAGCGCTGGTACCCCAAGTGGCCTACGAGTACGTAGGTTGACTTCATGCAGTCGTCTTCTCAAAGTTTGACCGCTTACCAGCAAACCATACTCTCTCTGTAGCCTTTGAACCAATTGCATCGCCGTTACATTTGGTTGACTTCGTGCAGCATTTACTATGAATCGGTCCTATGCATGTGTTGTAATGCGTTGAGGTCCTCGGTGCCGTTCCACCACTTCTCCCGTGACACGATAACGTGACCAAAGCCTGGATATAACGCTCTGACTGGTCCTCATGGCTTCAGAAACCGCAATTTGGGTAGCGCCAGCTTGAATCATGCCCACTGCTCTTAATATTTCGTTCCTGATCAAGTGTCCACGTGGCATGATTAAATGAACACCGGAGATGCCTTTGACAAAGATTTATAGAAATTTATGGAGTTTTAATCAAGTTAGAAGTTCGTGAAGATTTACTTCTTTGGATCTTAAAACAAAACCTTTTATGAACAAGATTGAATTTAAAAAAGGAACCTAATAATGTTTTTATAATCTGTCATTAATAGTTTTTTGTAAGGCCAGTACTTTTTAAGTTATTTAAAAAAGTTTTATATATCCATAGACCATGTTGTTGTGTGTATATAAAATATTCAAATAATTCAATATCTGGGACATTTTACACTATTTTACACCAAGATCATCTGACCTCAAGGCCCAAACTAAGCAGGGCCTGTGTGTGTCAGAGACTGATAAACATTTGTTCTAGAATATTCTTAATACATACTGAGATAGATGATAACACCCACACACACAACAAACACAAATGTATAATGTGTTATATTTATTCAAACAAAGTCACAAACAGAAACCAAAATATCATTTATAGAAAAAATAATCTAACCAACATAAAAAAACAACCAAAATAGTAAAAACAATCACTGTCAGCCGGTTGTTTCTGCGTCGATACCAACCGACAAAAAAACTCAGCACTTACTAAGAGGTAATGGCATTGAGAATTCATTTTTCAAGTAAACACTCTAAAATCCTGTAAGCTTACTTTTAAAATCTTAACATTATAAATGTCACTAATGGTCTCCACGATAGGATTGAAAATACGAGGAGCACTTCAAAATATAGACTTAAACAAAGTAGTCTTACTGGAATACAGGGCAAGGGCACTACGAGTATGTCGATCGCGAATTTGCCTTATGTTCCTTTTCACAAATGACGCACTTTCTACGATTTTCCTATTGGTCGCCCAATTGCGATTTGGCTAGCTTTGCAAAAAAGCCTTTTAGAATTAAAAGCAAGACTGGGACGCTGGGCAAATATAAGTTGAACATTTTAAGATAATGAGCTTTAAACAATGCAGCGTGAGACGCCCGGGGGACAGTTAACCCGAAAACAGTCGCAGGAATCCGATAGGTGCTGCTCGCTCTGTTAATCTATGGAGGAGGACTAATACCAGCAATGTTCGTCTTATGGCCGCGAGTGATGATGATGATGATGAAGCAACAGCAGCATTAGCAATTGTTTAATGGAGCGCAGAAACAGGATTTGCGGTATCTTTATGAAAACAAATGAATTTGAGTCAGCAAAATCATTTAGGGATCAGCTTAAAAAATGGCTGGTCTGATTTACATAACTTGAATTAACTCAACTGAAGTATTCAAACTGAAGCTGGAGGTAAATTCCGATTACATTCAGGTGAAATATCAACAAAACAACGTGTTACATGAAATTTCATGATTCTAGTATAATACTTTTATAATAGATATTAAATGGAACGATGCCAACTTCAGCCACAGAATTTAATTTTCTTGAAGTCTCCTGTTTGAATTCTTTAAAAAAAAACAATCTCATTGAAATTGATTATCAGCCTTTCAAGAAAGCACAGGGTAACTCAACAATGCTGACTAACCATTTTATGTTTGGCTTGAGTTGACTCACTACCGAGGATGCACAAGACCGCGATAAGTGGGCCAAGAAAATAAGAAAGGCGGACATTGGGACCCCACACACTGGTGTGGGTTCACAACCGGAAAAGACCGCACGGATGATAATGATGATGATGGAACTCAACAAGCTCGAAACAGAAATAAGGAACTACGTAAAAGAACTTTAGTCGAACGTATGTCGGCGACTAAAGTTCTTTTAGTCTGGCGTATGCCAGCAATGCACAGTAGAATAACTGACGATTGTTGGAGCATAAAGATTACGCATGGAAGCCATTTAATGGTCAACCTCGCGTGGGCCGCCGACCTAGGTCGACAGACGTTATTGGTAGATTTAGATAAATGTAGGTCCCTTACAACCCGCCACTATGAAAGTCATCGCTGCAATGCACTCCATTTTATACGGACACTGTGACTTCATGCCTTGTGTTGATATTTTTACTTTACATTGTTTTTCTTCGTGTTCAGTTTTTTGTATTACGAATGTTGAACTACTTTCACTTTGACAACTAGGGTCTCGTACTTCCTCATTGAATTAGTCTCTAGTCATCGGTGCTCGATTACCAATCGAGTCGAAGTTCTCCTTCTCTGTGCCACCCCTATCTTTATTCATTTAAAATCATCACCCGCTTTATCTCTTCAGCTGCACCCTTATTAAGAACGTCACTATTCTTTTCCGCCAATTCAATTTAGAGGAACAAGGCACTTAAAACGTCGCTGCTACGATTAGAATTAATTAAATCTACGGAGCTGAATGCAAACTGTTAATTAATCGAAATCCCCTCAAGACAGATTTTGCAAGCTGGATTTCTCGGGTAAAGAAAGACGTCCTTCACCTTGCACTGTTTTTCAGTTGTACATTGGCTTTATTATTTGAGATTATTTACTTCTCTCCGGACAACAGCATGTCATCCTTCGCAAAACCATTGACTAATCTTGGGAGAATAAAGCCCACGTGTAAAGTTTGACGTTCTGTAGGTTTCTGATCAGTCGATTTTGCTGTATTTATTAGGTGGACCATTGATCTTGCGGTTGAGCGTCTTACGCCCAGTTCTAGTTCTTCACCAACACCGCTACTCCAACGTAGTTATCTACTGAGCTCTGACTTTCGTACGTAACGTCTACCTACAAAAAAATTGGGTTCAAAATTTTCTACTTGTCTTTTTTGTACTGTGGCAGGTCAAGAATTTTATTTGATTCATTCATTGTTAAAAAATACTTACTCTCAAAATTTGCTCTTGCCTCTTAAATCAATCTTAGCAATTTGATTCACAAACTTACCTGTAAAAACAGAAATATAACTATTAATAAAACTTAACTTTTGTGGCTTAAGTTTACATCCTTATACATCTGTCGGTCCGCTGAACTCTGGTGATAAATACTACGATTCGTCCTAAAAGTGTTCGGTACGTTCACCGCCTAGCGAGCGATTGATTGAGTCAGTTTCCGGGCTAGAGGAACAGACGACCCATTTCCTAAGTAATAATACAAATGTGAAAGAAAGTTTTGTTTTTCTTTTAGAGATTTCAATGTGTCAAACGTAAAGGGTGTATCTTTACGGACCATAGGTCACAGGCCAAACCTCAAATATGAGGTGGTACGAGCCATACTCCAACACCACGTCAGTGTACATTGTTAAAGAGGCTAAACCTTGCTCTCAAACGTTTTCAAATACTAAGGTATCAAAGGGCACACAAAATTTCGGTCAGGGTGGTAGTAAGCCATCCCATTATTGTTAAAATACATTTTGAATAAACCTCATACACACTGCCACTGCACATACTATATATATTTATAAATGGCTATTTCAATTTCAGGCTAACTGTAAACCCTGAGTTTAGTAGACCCTCTAATTTAGTAGTACCTGGAATTTAGGTATCCAGGCTGCTCTGCTAACAGTCATTTCCTTGTATTTATGAGGCATCTATACAAATGGGAGTGCAAAGTTGTAAACATTCACCTAGTTGTACTTGAATGATTCTGGTATTTCTCAGAAGAGTGATCCTTCCGAGAAATACCAAAATCCATCATAACATTTGCTTTCAAAATTCAGTACATTGAATTAAATAAATAAATATGCGCCAGACAACACAGCACTTGTCGTGGTCTCGAAGTCAAGATAAGTACCCTTGTGTTACGAGGTACCAGACGGGGAATTAAGTCAGGGGCGTCTTACACACACAGACCCGAGACAATTTTAAAAGATCGTTTCCTGAATTGACCCGGACGGGAATCAAACCCCGGAAGCCACGGCAAGAAGCCGTGCTACAGCGCACTGCGACGTTCGTGTCGTCGATTCAAAATTCAATGTAAATAAGCGTTTTCAGTACTAACTGTGATCATCGAACCGAGGGCACTAGCCGAGCATTCTGACCACCCAGCTACTGAGGCACGGTGCTGTATAGGAACGTTTCTATTCAATCTACAAGGTAGGACGTTACATCAACGTCTCATTGTTAACTGTATCCTTATTACTGTGCACTTTATATAGCACGCAGTAACAGTCGGTCACAGCTAAACCAATTTCTATTTTCTGGGTGGGAGTTGAATCCACGACCTTTGTCGCAGAACCGCCATGATGCGTCAAAATATTGTACCGGATGATTACCAGAAGATTATCTAAGTGAAAATGAAATTTATTAAATTAACTTTAACTCCACACCGTACAAATCAGTTGAACAGTCAGTATACCTATATTATGTACGAGCTGCCCAGACAGACTTAGTTCTGTCCAATTTTTGTCAGCTGGTGTCCATTTTGCCCGCTTTTCTCCGACATGATTTACATTTACTATCATTTGCACTGAATTTTTTGTTTAATCAAATAAAATATAGCCTATATCACTCCTGAATAAATTTAGCTTTCTGTTAGTGAAAGAATTTTCACGATCGTATAAGTCGTTTTGGAGCCTATTCAATACAAACAAACAAACGAAAAAACAAACAATCAAATCTTACCTGTTTTCAATATTAAAATTGATGAAACCTTTTAAATTAAAGTCAATTAAAAAAAAATCACTTACATAGTTTCTTCATCACTTACTGAGTGAATCATATCGTTTATTTAAGGCCTTTAAATATAACACCCTGTATAGTTAACGGTTATACATGCCTAGAGCATAAATAAAAATCGAGCATATGCTCGTCACCCATATCGGTACTGATCGCTTCAAATATGCTTACCATTTACCAACATGCTTATTTATCTTTCTATTTGACCTTTGGCATCTAATTCACATTAACCAAATTGGCTCCCCAAAGCGATTTCCTATTCAATCACCTCTATGGAAGTTCTTGCTTCCAAATCAATTCTATCAATGAAAGGGGTAATCCCGGTAATTACCGGATGGAGCGGACGTAGCGGCTGACAGCCGGGCAAAGCGGGCTCTAACCAGGTACCTACTACTTGCTTAATAATGTGAAATAATAGCTACAGCTTTATCGCTAATGAGGTCTGTTTTTACTCTCATGCATTCCCTGAGGTATTTGTGTTATAATTTATAAATATTTACTACTTCATTATGAAATGGTTCCACAAAAAAAATGTTTCCAGCGCTAATATTTAATTTATATACCTACTAAAACCGTTTTTCTTTAGGAAGCCAAAAAATCACGCCTTCCACGAGAACGAAGCTGCTAGCGGAAAGATTTTTTTTTTATATTCACAGCATTAATTTTCATTTTATTAGCATGCAATAATATTATTATGGAGTGTCACAGCCAGTATGCAAATTGTTACCCCTAAGATAATGCAACTAAAACTGTTGTCTGATCTTTACAGCTTTGGTTTTGAGTCAAAAAGCCTTTGTGTACCGAATAAATAAATCGAATAAAATAAAACATAAGTTAAAGGAAGTAAAGATTGTTCCAACCGAATTGCTAATAACCTTAACTTTAGTATGATACAAAAAGGTTAATCTGTATAACCGGTGAAACGGAACACAGCGCCTAATGTCGCGATTAAAAAGTTGAATACGAAACTTCTCTTCGCCTCCGCCGCAGTAATAAAATATCGCGAGACGAGAAACTTCGCTAAAAGGAATGGACAACTGTGGGGCCCAGATTTCCACAAACCAAATATTTAAGAAATCAGAAGTCTTGCGTCGTAAGTACTTATACCCAAATCATAGGCTGAAATAGGTAAAAATCTTCAGTTTATATTTAAGCTATGATAAAACATCAGTATAAGTGTGCCGGATGGTCACGTAGTAAGATTAGGCACAGTGCACAGTGTACGTTTATGAGTTCGTATATAAGCTTTAGTAGAATTATAATAAACCAGACTATTACCAACTGTTGTCTCATTTCACTGCCATCCCGTCTGTGGTTATATAGTAACTCTTAAGGTCCAACTGTGTCTTATTGCGTCTCCTCGACAGCACTGCAACAGTGGTGGACCCCGACGTGATGTCACGTCGGGGTCCGCAACAATAAGCGTTGATCAAAAGTAGCAGCTTAAAAGTGCAGATTTGGCACATAGCTTTATTTATTTATCTTGTAGTCTTCACGTGATGGTATGTACATGCAAAAAATAAGTTTAAAAAATATTTTCTCCATTCATCGTATTCATTCGGGAGACGAATAAAAAATGAACCGTCGGACGACACATTGGGGCGTCGACTGAGAAACCTTTTACAGGATAACCCATTTTACTCCATAAAAGAGTTTATTGCAAAACAATTTTAACTGTGACATTATTTTTTACTATAACTATTTAATTCTTAAGGGTTTTGACATAGCTTCATTTAATGATTTTGATATATTTTGTGTGAAATTTTTGGTATTTAATTACCTATTCGATTGTGTTTCTTTTTTATTTTATTATTTTTTCCTAATTTTATTGTTTGGTGTAAATTTATTTTATTTTCTTGTTTTGTACTGTCGATCTCGATATGAATGCCTGCAATTTGAAATAACTTAATTTTGTAATGTAATTTCATATGAGAAATGAAATATCTAATCTAATCATAATTATGCCAATTGTTTCTAGCAAAAAAAACCTACATCCATAATGATTTACATTTGCTACCCTGTATACTTATTTGCTTCAGATACGATATGTGTCTGAAGCAAATAAGTATATAAGCGGGCGGAGGGCCTTGGTCAAAAGCCTTCAGGCTGAAAAACAGACTACGCCTCTTTGTCTTTGCTACTTTTTTAATAATTAGGACAAACTTTCTACGAGTATTATACCTCCTATTAGAGCGGTACTCGTAGCTTATTATTGTAAGCTAATTACATCCAACGAGAAATGTTACTACTTACACTGAACGAATACGAGAACTACTTACGAGAGCTTTATTTTTTTTGATTAATTTTGAATAAACTGCAAATGTTAATGTTACTGAATTTCAGCAATGCCTTTAGGTTTTTTTATGTTCATGACTAACACCATTGATTATTCCTCATAAATGATCTTCTTTCAAGTCTCAATCGCTTGGTAGTCAGCCAAAAATTTTCGTTGATTTACAATAGGCATTATTAAAATATAAAAAGAATTCAATCAAAAATGTTAAAATGAAACCAACCAACGACGAGAAAACAGACGGGCTATCGTATTTAAAAAAATATTGTGCTTTAATTTGGCGCTCTTTTATTTTAACGTAATTTGGAACATTATCGCCGCTCAAGGCGCGTAAAACGGATCGCTTGTTTTAATTAATATAATTCTGAAAAATCCAATTAACTGAAAAAATAAACAGTTCAGTTTCAACCCTCACGAAACTCATTCCTTCACGCACTCATTTTTGAACAGGTTTTACAAACGAAGAGCTTTTGTCCTGCATACATACTAAACTGAAGCCATAATTGTGTGAGTTTGTAATACCTCTTTCTTTCTTCCGCCAAAATATGAGAAGCCATTATTCAGAATTCACGAAATAAAGGATCACCATGGTCTCCAAATATACAGGGTAATAGATAATACAGAGGCGCAATTTCCACTCATATTTTTTCAAGGACGATTTTAATGGCGCGCGAGGCGTTACCGGCGCTCTCTGTTATGTAAAGCAGTCCCTCACGGTCCTCTCGAGAGCAATTTCGTAACATTAATTTATATCGTCCAGGTGAATTTTCACCTGTAACATGTTTTTTTTCTGTTTTGTTGGAGTAAGAGCAACGTTTGGCGATACTGAGGCATATTACTTACGAGAAAGCAATAAATACATAAATGTATACAAGTACTTTGAGTTTTAAATCTGAGTTTGTTTATAAAACTTTAAAATAAAAGTGGTTCAATGTTGTTTTCTTATTCGTACCTGAAATATTTTGAATATTCTTCTACTTCACGATATACGAGTATACTACATCTTTTTCGTTACGATTTTATAAATAATCCAAGCAACGCATCGGTGACACCTCAGGTGTTGCAGTTGTCCATGGGCGGAGCACCTATGCTCCCGATTACATAAAAAAAAACCCCAGCTGTAAGCACTATAAGATTGTGGCATAACATCTATTAGCACTATTTCAAAAACTTGTTCTGCTCAGTTATGCAAAGAATGACAATGATAAGTTAAAACCAAGGACTACACAATACTCGTATGTCTACCTAACTAATTAGATGACCAACTTTCTTTTGCACGTTACCTTTCCATACATTTATTCAAATAGAAACAAGTTTCAGGCTGAAAGTGAAAAATCTAAAGACTAATAAAATATTAAGTACAAATGACTGCCTATTTGTATGTTCCTGGATCACGTAAGAACTAAGGAATGGATTTAAAAACACGCTGTACGCTAATACTATTAAAGCTGAATAAATAAAAATGAAAAGAGGTGGTTAGATTTATATACAGGGTAAAAAATACATAACCTAACCTAACCTAACCTCCATGCGGACAAAGCTGAAAAAAACTAGTTTTAAAAGGGAAGGGGCGTCACCTTTTGTCAAAGCTCTGTGCGAAACCCGAATTACGTCATGTAGGTCAAATGAGCTTATCCATTAAAACGTTCAAAGCAAACCTTAGTTTAAAGTGGGCGAAAACCTTTTGGATTTCTGCCATATTCCTAAGTTTTTAATGTTTTTGAGATAAAATCGTTCTTCTTTTTAATATAAATAAATAAGTACAACATACCTTCACGACTTTACCCCAAACGGCGTAGTCAGAGGCAAGTGACTGTTGCCGTCATGGTGAATGGACCATTCAGAAGCCCACTTTTCACCAATGGTATTAGAACCCAATGTGGTAGGTGGTGGCTGGTGAGCTTTCCGCCGCTATCCGGGTTGATTTGGTTTTTTATCGATGTTTTCCATCACCGGAGAGTTAGTCGGAAATTAAACAATGAACACAAAGATTTTTTTGGTTCTGGCCAGATTTGAACTCGGAACCACACGATCCACGATCCGAGTTGGAATGCTTAACCACTAGGCCACGACGCTCTCAAAAAGGTATGAGATGAGTAATATTAACGGCACTAAAAGATCTACAGGAGGAACTTAAGAAAGTAGTACTATAAAAATCGACAAACAAAACTATATTAAATGCAAATAAATATACTTACACAAACATCATACACACTAATTAGTAATAGCGAAAGGGAAAAAATTCTGAAGAGTTCTGTTTTCCAGTTCGACATGGAACCCCAAAAATATACAGACCGTTACAGCAGCTGTTTCATATTCGGACAAACTTTTAAAGGATAGTTTTGAGCTGGCAGTCGCATTTCCAGCCAGTTTCCTCGAGTTCCCAGCAACGAAGGAAAATAAATAGCGAAGAAACTTCACTTTGCACGATTCATCAAAAGGAACTGGCAGACGAATTTCTTCACTTGTAATAAAAGGTATTTACATTCAACTGTGGGGCGCGCGAATATTTCGACGTTATTAATTCCAACCATGTTTTGACATGCTAGCTTTTAAGCCCGGAAGTTGCAGGCGGGTGCTACGAGTAGTTTAACAATAAACAAATATACTGATGCCCTTGTTCAAATTCTTCAAAACTCATTAGTTGAGTCATTTTCCACAAGCGCTAAAAATTAAAATTAAGTTCAAACATAGGAATTAATTGCATTTTGACAAATAAGTCTCGTGTATGTACGAACCAGTACCGAAAAAAATATACTAAAACTGATGAAGTACTACCAAAGTACAAGGCATGGAGGTTTCATTTGTATCTTAGAGTTCAATAAACTCCCCGGCCACAACAATACTTTGACTATCAATCTTGCTAAGCATAGATATGCTCCAGATGCCAGGGGAAATACGAACATCGTAACTCAAGCGTCTATTCAAGTAAGCAGCAAGATGAGAATCTTATTCATCATTATAATTGTCTCTCTCTCCCAGGGATACAAGACGAATTGTGCCCTACAATAAGAATATTGGAACCTTGTTTCTATGTCAATAAAATTTTAAATTAATACAGACTTATCATAATTAACGTAATATGTATTTGACTGCTCGTAGCTTGGTAATTCAGTTGGTAGCACAGATCGTGGTTTTCAGGTCGAAATATTTTTGCATGATTGTCAGCATTTTTTTTTTCATGAATTCCAGGACCTGTTGGAAGGGTACCTTTTAAATTGCATGCCAAATTAAGGGGAAATAAATGCTGATTTTATTAATTGTGACATCTTGTAAACTATATTTTAATGTATTCTGTTCATCTTACCCCAATGTCCGTAGTCAGCTCAATTTACAATTATTACGGAAGAGGAGTACAAGTTCTTAGATTGGGATCAGATGATTTTGGTGTAAATTGTAGCTGATATGTACTTGTAGATGTAAATGTATGAAAAATATTGTGACCTATACCGTCTGATCAAAATACTAACAAACACAATATAACATACTCAGTAAGTAACCATGCAAGCTAAAATTTGTTTTTCTCAATCGACTTTAATTTTAAGGTTTTCATACAAAAGATACTGAATCTTCAACTAATTTTCTATAGTGATTTCAATTTCAATCGTTTTTATTAAAAGGTGATGGATATTCTTAATGACAACCACATTGCGGTATATAAAAGCTGATTCCGGTATCGGTGACGTAACACTGAGGATTTATTAGGTATCTACCGATCCGATCTAGTAGCGAAATAGCACAGCCCTACTTCGATATTTGGAGAGAAATGTAAACCAATCTGAGTCCGGTCTAACCGCCAACAAGTGGAGTGACGTATTACCGACGAGTGCTTGTGTCGGGATGTTGCGGACTGGACGCGGTCAAGGGGCTCGGCCTGACTGTGGAACGACAAATTGCTGTCAATTATGCTACCAAGCGTTTTAAGGTCTAACGTAATTTCGATTACTTTATGTTAGACGATAATTTTCCCTTGCAAACCAAACACTTCAAATTAGTCAGTAATATTGACTGCCCTGTTGGCACAATGGCAACAAAGTGCCATAGGGTGCCGGAGGTAGAGGGGTTCGATCCCAAGCTCCAACCCACATCACAAACATTCATTTGACGAACATTTGTGGTTATTATGAGTCTGCTTGTATCCGGTGTAATCCCTCACCCCCCCTCCTCATCAACTAGGGGTAAATAATAAAGAAAAAGCAATATGGGCCATTACCATTTTTCGCTATTCTTCGAGCGGTTTCAGACTAGCGTTTTATAGACGTGTACAAGCGCATGTAGGCGCGTACAGGCGCTTCTTTAAGCTGGAATAATCCATAGATACAGATTCACCACCGGTTCGAGCGAACACGCCGCAATAAGCCCGTGTACGCGTTTCGAGTTTGAGGTGCGAAATGTAGCGGGCGTGTAAGCGCATATGCCAAAGCGTCCGTATACGCGCGAAAAAAATGGCTAGTCTGATTCTTAGGTTGAACCGCCATCTTAATTCCGATCATGAACACCGCAAACCACATTATCACGTAACATTAAATTAGCAATGTTGGCTTTCATTTTACGTTATATTGTACAAATTTTGGCAATACCATTCGTTATTTCCAAATAAAGCAGATTTTAACACAAAAATATAATAGCAAAAACGGCAAGCATTTATGACATTTTTTTCGCATGAGCCCATCCATACGGGCTTTTGTTATATATTTCTCTTAACCCTGTATTATTGTCGGACAAAGGCCACGTGCGCCTGTCAATGCTCAAAGGGAATAATAAACATACGGGCTTGTGTAAACTTCGGCTCAGCTATTTCAAGTAATAACTTATTTATTGTTTTTGGAATGCCCACTTTCATTACATTATGGAGTGCCATGTCAAAGGCTGAGCCTAGGGCATTATATTATGTACGATATTGGCTTGAACAAGCATAATTAATGTTCACGGCCTGAAGTAAACATTTTGAACTGTAAAACGAATAGCTGCGAAATTAACTCTATTTTTTTCAACCGACTTCAAAAAAAGGAGGAGGTTCTCAATTCGACTGTTTTTTTTTATGTTTGTCACTTCATAACTTTCGACTGGGTGAACCAATTTTGATCATTCTTTTTTTATTTGAAAGCTGGTGCTTACCGAATGGTCCCATTTTAATTTGGTCTAGTTCTGATAGTGGCATCCATGAGAAAACCATATAAGACTTAAATCTAGATAGACAAAATGCGCGACAAATGGACGAATAACTCAATATTACGCCAACCGATTTTGATAATTTTTTATTTATTTGAAAGCTGATGGTGCCCGTGTGGTCCCATTTTAATTTGGTCCAGTTCTGACAGTGGCATCCATGGGAAATCCATATAAGTCTTATATCTAGATAGACAAAATGCGCGACAAATGGACGAATAACTCAATATTACGCCAACCGATTTTGATTATTCTTTTTTTATTCGAAAGCTGATGCTGCCTGTGTGGTCCCATTTTAATTTGGTCTAGTTCTGACAGTGGCATCCATGGGAAATCCATATAAGTCTTAAATCTAGACAAACCATATGCGCGATAAATGGACGAATAACTCATTATCACGCCAACCAATTTTGATGATTCTTTTTTTATTGGAAAGGATATACTTCAAGGGTAGTTTGATGAGTGTTCGGTTCTGATTATAGGATCCATGACAAAGTAACGGAACTCTTCAATTCTAAGGAGCAATTGGACGATATTTTTTCGATGTATAAAATAAATAAGAACTATTCACTGAAAATCAAGAAATAAACAAAAATTTTAACAAAAAAAACCAATTTCATAAAAAGCTATTCCAAAACAAAGCACTATAAGGTAAAGAAATAATTGCGTATTCTTCTAAAACTTATACGATAATATAATGTAGGTACAAATATTGTTATTGTTGGAGTCGGTGTCAGCCAATATAGGTTTGTTTGTACTACCTACATACATACGTAAACGTGATATGTAAGAAATAGGTATATTGCTAGGTATATTGTAGTGTTTCCTTGGCTGACACAGACTCTAACAATAACAATAATTGTACCTACATTATATTATCGTATAAGTTTTAGAAGAATACGCAATTATTTCTTTACTTTTTAGTGCTTTGTTTTGGAATAGTTTTTTTTGAAGTTGTTTTTTTTTTGTTATAACCAGACGTACTTGATCCGCCTAAATGCAAGTAAAATTCAATTAATATTCCGACGCTAAGTAAATGTCTAATTATTTTACGCCCCGTTATCACATCAGAAACTCAAATTGTGGTCCGGGCACCTTTTTTTTAAAAAAAAAAAAAAAAAGCAAGGAGTCTGTGTTGTCGCCGCGGTGAACAAAAAATTCTGAAACCCATACTTCGCTGAGGAGGGGGCGACCCTAAAGCGTTAATCTGGGTACTTGGGCATGCAGACCATCATTTTTTGCGTGGCAAAAAAGTTAAATATTTTCCTAAAAAAACACTATATTTATTCAATCCAATATTTCCAAAAACAACACTGACAGCATCCACTCTCACAACTTGTTAATATGTCGTAGCTCTCGTAGCGTTATCGTAGTCAAGTTCACGACTACGCCTACGGTTCGCTTAGCGTTTGTAGCCCGTAGCCGGAGCACATACCACTTAATTTGTACTAACGTACCGAAAAACATGTTTGAAATAAATGACACATGGCTTAGAATAATTACGCATAGAAACAAATAATATCTAGATGTCACGGCAAAACTGAACTCGCCGATGTCATTGTTAATTTCTCGAGGTAAGTAAGAGCTTCTTCAAAATATTTATTTGTGCAGTAAATAGTTGTAACAATATAACAGAGACGCACAAATATGTAGTATTCATACATGTTAAATACTGAAAATTGAGGTTACATTGTAACGAATTATTATTTTGTCAGTTGATTTTGGTATCACAAATGGCGCGCCTTTTTGTATGAAACTATCCTTATAAGGGCCGATTTTCAATCCTCAGGTAATGAAATTTATCTGTAGAATAAAGTTTATTCGAAGGTTAACAAGATTTAAATTTTTCAGTGGTCTGATAGATGTTATCTGTTAAATAAAGCCGCTAACTGAGGAATAAGGTTATCTGATTCTTGAAGGGCTGGTTAAGATTTATCTATGCGTTTTCTTTGACATATAGAAGTTATGTGGTGTGTCATTCGAGATTATTTTCATTTTGTTAGGGAGTTTTGGTGTGTTATTATAATCACAAACTTTTTACCACAACTTTAGACAGTAAAAAAAGCTGAGGTTGTTTTTTTTATAAATAAATATCTGGGACAATTCACACCCAGATCATCTGACCCCAAACTCAGCAGAGCTTGTATTATGGGTGTCAGAGACTGATTAACTTAAAATACTTAAATATTTCTAAATACATACTTAAATAGATAATAACACCCAGACACACAAAAAACACAAACGTTCATCACATAAATGTTTGTCATGGGTGGAGATCGAACCCACGACCTCCGGCGTCAAAGGCAGGATCGCTGCCATTGCGCCAACAGGCCAGTCAATTATAGGTCAGTATCAATTTGTCAAACATCAACTTTTGTCTTGTTTCATTCTAACATTGCAATGATTGTATAAGTGCATCTCGCTTGTGGATAATCAGTGTGAAGTTAGCGATAATATAAGTACATAGACAAACTATACATAGCTATTCTTTGGATAAAAGACGATTAAAAATTTAAAATATCTATTCGCGTGATACAACAGCCAGTTAATTGTATACGTCAGTTAGCTATCTAAGGAATGAACTAATAATTGAAAAATCGGGCCTAAGTGTAATTATTATTCTAAGATTTGGTTGGATGAACATATTCGGAACTACCCACAAGTCTAATTAGGTTCGAAGGTTCGATTTTAAAATGCTGGTACACTGGTACTGGACAGAGTGTTATGGTGACCAAAAACAGTGAAGGTACCACAAACACTCAGACAAACCATAAAACATAAATTTAGTTTCCGCAGGGGCAGGTATTGGAATCCAACTGACCCTGCATGTTGCAATAAATATGTTATAATATAATAGTATAACATTTAATAGAAGATATAATAATGAGCTTATTAAGCTCATAACATTAAGGTGTAATTACCCAATAAAAGACAACTTGTTTAACATGCTCTCTGCCAACAAACCCACTAAATTGCATTACATTGACACGCAACATATGACGCGAGTGACAAACTAATGGTAGCCTTTGTCGCGCGCCCGATGTCGGCACAATGAAACTAAGCCGTCATGCTTCAGGTAACCATGCTTCCTTGCATAAACAGGACATTTTGAATAGTGTGGAAAGATGCTTTCACGTACTGAATGCTTTAGACAATCGGTTTGCTTTCTGTAATAATTCATATTTTATGTGCATAAAAAATATTTACTGTTAACACATTCACTGCCACCACGATTTTCTTGAAGTTCATCGAGATGCCGCCATATAAAACTGCGGACACGCTAGGCGTGTTCGCGGCATTGCGTTTGGAAAAAAAGTGAACACGCCGCGCGTGTTCTTGGCACTGGTTGAAGGTAAAATTCTTTAAACGGCTATTTTTCGGTTTAAACTATGTTTACCGGTTAGTATTTCTTGCACTGTGCGAGAATAAAGGTGTCTAAAATAGTGTCGTGAGTTTTGCTACTTGGAATTATGGCGGAAAATAGATTTTATGGTAAGTAAATGTATTATAATGTAATACTTGGTTCTCAAACTTGTTTACCAAAACCCCCATGCATCAATGAATAAAGTTTGCGGTTACTGTGAATTGTAACATTGGAACTGTTTATTGTGCAAGTACATCCGTTTTATTATTATATTGAGTGACAATGCTTTTTAAACGTGTTAGTCTATGAATGAATGAATTCATTTAAATTATTAAACCGATAAGCTTTGAACTGCGGAAATTCCCACACTTCTCAGTTAGCCCGACAAAAACAAATAATTGGTATTCAGTCAGTAACGGCATGCATCTCTTATCGTGCGAAAACCCATATATCTATTTATCGTATCGTGTGTGTTATTGCAACAATGACCCATGTCGAGTATGTGTTAGTGGTGAAATTTACGTGGGGCGCAAGCAAAGATTTACCGCAGCAGGTAGCAGGAGTAGTATTGGTACTGATATGTTCGAATTTCTTGAAAGAAACTCGTGTGCTAGCACAAATGAGGCGACGTTTCAACGTCAACCTTATTTTAATAAGACAATATTAGGACAGCACGATGGAGCTCCCTCCTTAAGATCAGTAATTGATTATTATAATATTAAGTTAAGTTTGCGTCAAACTTCTAGTCCACTCTGAAGTAGATTCGCGTATTAGCAATACCTATTTTTTATAGGAAAAAATAGGAATGTGGGACTCAAGACATCTTCAGAGCGGACTAAAAGTTTGACGAGAACTATAGGGTGTGATACCTAAGTGGAATGTGAGCGGAGGCTTGATACCGTGTCTTGCTAGATCTCCTGACTTAATTTTTACTTCCGATGTGTGGGGAGGTGAAAAGACTCTTTTACGTTGAGGAGGCACAAAGCTATGATGACCTCAGATGATAATTTCTACTTTCGAGCAAATAAAAATATCTACCTTATAAGAGCAAATTGAAATATCTACCTTACACTTGTTTATTCAACGAATAGTTTAAAGAAGCGCGCGCGTTTGTGTTTTGAGATATGTGATTTTTCAGTTTATCACTACGAATACTACGATCGTTTCGATGAATGGCTTCGCGTACACAAATAATATGATGACGTGAGCGTTGCCAAGTATTGAGCTTTTAATTGGATATTTTAATTCACGCCATATGAGACTATAATAAAAATAAAAGAAATCGTTAAAGTTGCATCTCGAAATATTTATTTTGAGATTTGGTGCGTCCATTCCAGGTCACCCTGTATTTAAACGCGAAAAATTGATAACTTTCTACTTTCTGAAGTCAGTTCAAAATCACACATCGCAAGCTTATAACTTCAAAATTAGCGAAGCGTTCAATCGAATAAAAAAGTTTGGGAACCTAAGGGCAGCTTTAGTAAGTGAACACGCCGAACGTGTTCTCGGCACCACATAACACCTATTTTTCGTCAAAAATGATAACTAGTTTTTTTAGGTGGCCGCTTTAATATGCCATAAACCTTAAAAATGATGTAAAAAAATTGCCAGACGTGTTCTTGGCATAGGGACTTAGCTTAGCCTGAACACGCCAGGCGTGTCGGTGGCATTGAATGAGTTAACGGATTTAACATAGCATAAACTGACTAATAGATTTTGACAGTCAGAAATGCTTCTAAAAAAATTCTTGACAGTCCTTTTTAAATCGCACTCACTAAGAAAGCATTTTCAGAAAATGAACTTTAAAACTGTTTAAATTTGTAATTAAGTAGCCTGTTGTGGATTAGAAGCTGCTCTTTATGTTTAAAGGTTTTCTGCCTTTAATTTGAAATGTACTTTCAGATTATAGGTAGAAAAGTGATTAGAAGTTTTGAGCATAATAAAAGTAAAAATAAAAAATATCTTTATTCATATAGACTTATAAAAAGTACTTATGACAAGTCATATACAAAAAAAAAAGAATGTAGCAAAAATGTACTGAATAAAAATAAACTTACATAAAATAATACTATGATAGTTAATATCATAATTAAATATAATGTGACTCTACCACCGGTTCGGAGGTTGTTTCCGATCGAGAAGACTCCGGCAAGAAACTCGATGGTTACTCTTTTCAATCTTGTTTTAATACACAAAAATTGAATTGACAGAGTAAAGTCATAACAAAAAACACATAAATACAATATTAACACATTTAGTGTTATGAAAGCAGACACGATAGAAAATCTTCAGTTTACTTATCAAAAATAATACATATAGCACTGAATATGTTAATAAGAATAACTATACCATTGTTGAACAAAAAAGGTTGAGAATTAACATTACTACTTTTAAACTTAAGGGTTTGGTTCGCACGACGATATTATTAACCCTAAGTCTTATGTTAGGAAAAGTATATCTTAAAAAATTAAATCGTTTTAACTTTGCGCTGCTAAAGCCAACCTGCCATTTGCGTTTTCTTATCGATGTTACATAGATTACACACTTTCTTTGTGGCTGGTGAATACATGGCTGAACAGTCTTTGCGTTTTAAAACATCGAGGTCCGGCCTTATAAAATAAATCCAAAAGAAACATAAAGATGAGCTTTTCTCACTGAAGCCAAGTGAAGCGAGGAAAATATATAAGTGGGATAATGAAGCAATTTTATTCGCGTTTGTGTATATGCGATAACAAAGTAATGAATTTAACTAGTAGCGCCATTTTTCAGTTTTTTTTATAAAATATGAGATGGTGCTCCCAAAACAACAAATGAAACCTTTTTTGTTTCACGGAAAAAAACAGAAACTTTCACGAAGCAATAGTTTATAATTCTTTCTTTCAATGAAAATGTACATAAATAAAGCTTCCTATGTAGCCAGAGTTCACCAGGAAGCTGTTGTGTAGTCGGCTAGGAAGTTTGTGCTTCATTATTCATCTTACTGACCCCCAGTCTTTCAGGATAGGTAATACGGGAGTGCTACAGCCGTGGTTTTAGCATCGTTATTCGCAGAAATCCTGGTTCCAAATACCAGCTGAGCCAATGCTTTTTCAAAAAATTATCAACATAGGCAGGATTGGCTGTTCACCAACTCAGATAGCAAGAAAATCTATTTTTTGAAGTGATTGCGGCTATTTGACCTCGCATACTGCATCGTGATTGACTGACAAGATGACAAAAGGAGGGCGACCAGCAAACGAGCCGCGTTGTGTTGTGAGAGAATATTCGGCGAGGTTGTTGATTAAATCACAACACAACCCATCGAATTGTAGTTGTTTATGTTCTGATTTCAATCAGGCTTGTGCCCAGCAGTGAAAGCGTTGGTTGATTTGAAGCATTTTTTGGAAGTGTTTTTTTTATCCTTTGTTTTAATGATTATTGTGGTTACCCCAGCTTCAGTACGAGAGACGAGTGCGCGCGTCGAGAAATGCACTGTCACCGTCACCGCCCAGTGTTAGATAACATACAGATATTGTCACGTCTGCAATGCTTCACAGGCTCGCAGCGGGTTGCATTGCAGTTCCATAATGAAAGTAGTACACTCGAGACTCAATTTCAATGTTCTGTGCATTGCATGATATGTACATTTGTGAATACGATTTCTTGGTTGCCCGACTCTACCGAATCTTGTAGAGCGTGCTTAGCTTACACTAGGTTTACTTCTTCTGATTAACTAAGACATAAATAATGGAATATTACAATTATTTTAGTTAATCAACAACTGAGTAGTAAAGTAGTAGAGTAATTAGCATCTAATAATAACAATTCTCAATGAAACAGATGACAGTCTATGCGATGAGTCAGTGTTTAACTGTTTACCCAAGTAATGGGTAACAAAACAATCTCGGCCTCATTTAAAATCGAATTAGCCACAAGAAATCTTATTTTTCCATGAGATTAATCGTCACTGATTATCATACTCAAATATACTTAAATCGATAATAACACCCAGGCTGCCAGGCACAATACAAAAAAATGTTTGTCATATTCATGTGTGTCCCATATAAGTCGACGGTTGCGCATTTGGGTCAGTGCAAAAAAACAGATTATAAAAAAATTATCTCCTCCGAGTTCTCCCAAATTAAACAGCAGGTTCAAACAGAGCTCACAAAGGTGTCGCAGTGTAAATAAAACGAAACGAACTGAAATGGACAATGAGAACTTGAATTCCGACTGTGACAAAGACAACTTTGATGTTCCAGAGGACCGAAGATTAATGAGTTCAACACAATGAAATAGGAAACGAAAAGATGATAAGGAAAAAGAAACGGAATGGAACTATTTGGAAGGCAAAATATGAGATGACTTGCTATAGTTGCGAGACTTGCACACCTTATTTGGAATGGATTTTGAATGTAGGTAACAATTTGGCGAAATCATTTAATTTTTCAGAAAGTACTAACTGTAAAAGTAACGGTTCCGATCTACCTACTGATACTAACAACCGATTGATCGCTTTTTAGCCAATGATAATGTTGTATCTGGCGTCAATTCTCTACCGGAAAAACACGGAAACGCCAGTAGCGAATCGAAAGAGTTCTCCAAATCCCGTTGGGAATGCATTCAAGAGCAAGACGTAATCCCGTAAGTGAATTACCATCACGGTTTGTAATTAATCACATTTTGTCGACTGAATTCCGGAAGTATACGCGACGACAGGTGGCACTATGCGACACAAAACATAAAAAAGCTTGCAAATCATATTATTTATTGAATTTCATTTTAGCATATTTGCTCTGCATTTGCTTTGCTCTATTTTGCATAAAAATAAATGGTGACGAAGTTTGCACAACAAGTTACAACGTGAAATAAACTAGAGATATTCGTCAGGTCCGTTAGTGGCCTCCGTAGCTTAGTTGCAAGAGCAGCCGCCCGGATTGCTTGAGAGCGTTTGCTGGGGGTGGATCGAAAACGTAGCATTTTTGCAAGATATTACTGATTATTTTATTGAATTGAGGTAAAACTCAATTTTTTGCTCTATTATTGTGTGCATAATACTATTTTAAAACACGTTAAATTGTTTAAAATTACGTAGTCGCCAATAATTTGCTAAATTAAATAAAAAACCGTTTCTTTTTTCAAATTGATAAGACATTTAAAAATTTACTGTACACAGTTAAAGTTATAATTATGAAATTAAAAGGTACATACAATAATAGAGAGATAATTTATACTTTATTTGAATTCAGCTAAATAATCACGAAAACCTTAAAAAAATGCGACGTTTACGATAAACCCTCTTATGTCAGTTCAAGTCCCGCTCAATACGTACGACTAAAATGGTTTTTTTACGACTACCATGATAATGATTTATGTATTAAATAAAACGAGAATTGCAGCTCATTGTGAAATATCTCATACTTATTTTACTTTACTGATGTTAAGGAAACCGGTAACATCGAAACAACTATGAATCCTAGACCTAGCTTCAGTCATAAGAGCATATGATTCGTTTATAGAAGCTAATGGACTGTCTTCTGTTCTTGCGATAAAAACAAAGCTAATGGTCTTCAATTCCAGCGCTTCGACTGTCTACGGTAACTCAGTTGGCGAGAATGAATATTCACTTCTAAAGCATTACATTTATTACTATGCTAAAGTAGAGAAATGTAAACAATCCTGCATAACGGTCAAATAACTAGCAAAGTTTACGTATGTACCAAAATGTACTCTAACAAAGTAGGTACATTTGTAAACATAACATTGAGTTAAATTAAGGTTGGCTTAACTTCTAGTCATTGTATTGTATATTTAGCAAGTAAATTAAGTCTGCGGTGCGGTAAGCAGGCGAAAGCGACTGTATAATGTACAACAACACAGCGGCTACATTCCATTTATTGAATTAAAAATGCGTCACGTCTACTCTCGTGTTCTTCATTTTGACAAAGCTAGTTTTTAACCCCCGACCAAAAAGAGGGGTGTTATAAGTTTGACGTCGATATCTGTGTGTGTGTCTGTTTGCGGCATCGTACCTCTCAAACGGATTGACCGATTTCGACGCGGTTTTTTTCATTCGAAAGCCAGTTTTCTTGCGGAGGTTCTTAGCTATGTTTGATAAAAATCGGTCTAGCAGTTTGAAAAGCATCAGCTCTTTTCCAAAATGATGTAAAATTGATTGCGTAAGGTTTTTTAAATTTAATTATTGCATCGTAGCCACTGTAAGAGTATTTGCTCAGCAGCGAGTTATACCATAGTTTTTTCTTAAAACTGTGATCCCATTTTCGATCTAAAGCCTAAATGCATTTCGGCTCGAACTAGGTCGGACTACTAGCCTCGCAGATCTCCGAACAGCTATTACGAACATTCTCATAACATATTTCACGTGAATTTCCGTATGGCCTTAAATTTAGGCTCATTCTATATGATAATTGTTTTGCAGCCGGCTGACTTAGTTACAAGAGGAATTGAATTATGAATAAAGGTAGTTGGCAGCTTGTGAAGGTAGTTTCGTTGTAACTTATAAGCATATTAACAAGAAATTATTTAAGGTTTTTAATGTTTTTAGAAATATTATTGTATGTTTATCCGTCTCTGGCACTCATAACAGAATCTGACTTTGCTCAATTCAAAGTCAGATTCTGTTATGAATTCTAAAGGTAGACTCTTACGAAAACGAATTAGTTTGAATTTAATATGCACAAAAAAAAATGTTTGATATAGACATTGATTGTTCAAAGGAATGCTTAACTAATTTTCACTTAGCCCAATCTGTTTACCTTGTATCGTGAGCTTAGCAAATTCATTGTAACATCACCTTTTACCTGAATACACAGCCTCAAAGCGACCGTACCACATCACCCGACACAAATTACGATAAGTCTTTGTTTAGTTCCCAAAAAACGATTCGAAACTTCCTATTCCAAGTTCGGAACTTCGTGAATATTAATGAAGATGGGAAAGTTTTGATTTGTGCAGAAAAGAATTAACGATCTGTGAAACAGACGCCGGCCGATTTCGCGCTAAAATTCGCTGACTAATTAAGATGGCTGCACAGAAGGACTGATGTCTGGACTAGGGATTCAAAATGGCCGCTTTCCACGGAACGTTCAAAACGTCTTTTATTTTTAAATTTTAGACGACAAAAAACCGTCCATTGATTGTCCGATGGACGACGATCGATGGCTACCACATCACCCGCTTCATATCTACGATACGTCAGACGTCGTCGACCCTCTGTTGCCAGTTGTCCGGATTTGTCAAAATAATCTAATTAGCCTGTTTTGACCCCCCTTGAGCACCCTTCAAATCGTTGCTGTCTTGTCACATGACAGTAGAAATGAAAGTGACAGCTATATACATATGTAAGGGCGTATATTTCCTGATAATTTTAATCTTCTAGACCAATAAACAAAGTTCAATCAACATGGGCCAATGTCTTTAAATTGACATGAATATTGGGCAGTATCCATAGAACACCCTACTATTACCTGAAAACTAATGAAATCGCCCGTTTAGGCATTTCGAAGCAAAACTTTAGAAGTTGGCATTGCCGACTTTGAGAAATAGGAAAAGTTGGGGAAAGTCAAATCGTTGCGCGAGATCCGGACGAACTCATCGGGACGTCAAACTTGCCGCGAATACTTGGAGTCATAGCCTACACTTACGAAAATTTATTACTTAAGACTTATAAACAAGTTAGTTATGAACTACAGCTAATGTTGGCGACAGCAGTGCGCTGGTTTGTCTATTTTCTTTAATTATGTCCTGTTTGAATCTTATATTATAGACTACAGTAATATGATTTAAAACCATAACTTGAACTAAAGATATATGTTCGTATAGTAAAAAACCGAAGAAAACAAAAATTAAAACGCAACCACCAAAAAGGTATGAGAAAGAAAGGTGAGTCAACATGTGAGCAAAAAAAGAGAAAGCTCTTTGCTGACGAATAGTAAATCATCAAATCTTGTAAGTTTTACAAGGCTGCTGCCAGTGTAATACCTACTGGCAGTACTTAGCCGCTAAATCGTCATAGATTTAATCAAGTCCGTATTTACACAGAAACGAAAAAACCAAGGTAACAATGACTCAAACTGGTTACCAATAAGCAAAAACACTAGGAAATGTTTTTGTTAAATATTGTTTTCGAGTTAGCAGAGGTTCGCATCGGTTCATCTGCCACGGTCACTGCGTGATGGGACACTCAGCAACAATAGTCGTTTGAAATTTAGGGATTTCGAGCAGGATTTGTTCTGCGCATACTTATTCATTCCTTAATACATATGCTTAATTATTCCTTTATAAGAAATATTGTATTTTCAAAACCTCGAGGTAAATATGACAATACTTGAGCACGTTTTCTTGTATGTCTATTCTTTCAATTAATCTATACTAATAATATAAGGAGGAAATATTTGTTCTTCGAACCTACTGGACCAATTTTAAAAAATATTTCACCAATATAAAGCTTAATCAAGGTTATCAGGGAGTGACATAGGCGGCATTTATTCTGACGGGAAAGACAGTCTACGCGGGCGAAGCCACTGGACAGCTAGTGTTTTTATATTTTGATGAATTATGCAGTGATAAAGGTCCTTAGACCTTTGTTATTTATAGAAAAGAGATATAAATAAATATGCGCCAGACAACACACCTCTTGTAATGGTCTCGAAGAAGGGATTACTAAATCCCTGTGTTACGAGGTACCACACAAGGAAATAAGCAAGGGGCGTCTCCCAGCACACCCAGACCCGAGTCAATTCAGAAAAGATCGTTTCCTGAATTGACCCGACCGGGAATCGAACCCGGGACACTACGGAAATCGAGGCGAGAAACCGTGCTACAGCACACTACGCCAATCGTGTCGTCAAGTCATTCTTTATTGTATGTCTTATGCCGATTTCACACGAGGGCAGGACAGTAAGGCAGAACAGTAGGACAGAACAGTGAGGGAGGAAATTGGCGTTCACACGTGTGGGCAGAACAGATAACATTGACAGGCATTTTGACAAAATAGCAGATAATAATATATGACATTCAAGACATACAGAACTAAAAGTTCCTAATTTAGAAATAAACACTATGAAGGTTTGTTATACACTGCACTGCCCTCGCGCTCACACGAGGGCAGTCGAAGGACAGTCGAGTGCTAGAGGTGGCGGGGGTAACCAACTGCCCCGGAAAAATAGACCGGCAGGCTATAGCTTTCCTGCCTTGATTACTGGCACGACAGTGCTGTCCCGTCTCACACAGTAGCAGTTCTGTTCTGCCCTCAATGTATTGCCCTCGTGTGAAATCGGCATTACAAACGATTTTTAGTGATGTTATTTTGGTAATAGAAAGACCCAGTTTCGTCAACAATATCTAGTAAGGCATTTTCAAAATTTTACTAAACAAAACAATTGCCATAGAAAAGTCTCGGAGTTAATCATATTTGCGTTTGTATTCATTCATTCTTGAGTTTCATAAACAAATAGGTATTATATAATATTTATTTAGTAAACAAACGCTTGCATTGTCCAAAACCTGTTTGTTATAATTAAACAATGAACAACAATAGAGAAGCTTATCGTTAATCAACGGTTATTACTTGTAATGATATCATTCATTTATTTAATTACAGTATTTAACAATTAACACCCATCTTGCAAATATGATCAGCGTTCAGGATATTCACTTAATGAGCTATCGGAAGAAGCATAGCATTTTTTTAGCATTTTACAATGCGTTTTCATATCTAAGATAGAAAACTAGAAAAATTACAATTTCGACCTTGAAGATAAGGGCGGGATTCGAACCCGCGTCTTCCACAATCTGGGTGGCTTCTCTAACCCCTGAGCTACCGAAATCCCAATGGACCGAACGAATATTTCTAGTGTATTCTCACGTTTTGCAAGCCAACGTCATTCTATCAATGTTTTGAGGCAAGTACTTTAAAGATCAGAGAAAAATATTCTTACAAATATTTTATTTTCCCACGTTACACGTTAAAAAATATAATCTACAATCGGACACAGTATTTTTTTTTATTTATAAGGACGACACTTCTTTTATGATTCAAGGTATAAATAAGTATTTTGAGGCTTTCCAATGCCGTCAGTAGCTGCCAGTATGTCTACCATGAGTTTCTGTCACGTAAACTACAGGAATTTGTATGTCATTTTTGGTTCCAATTATTATCACTAGAGGCACTGTACTGAAGTCCCATACAAAAACGTCATCGCGGTCGCTGGCGGCTGTCATTTGTCATCATACCTATTAGCGCATTGGCAGTTTTATGAAGCTTTAGAAGTCAATTTGCTGAATCAATCATTTATTCAGCTATATATTTATTTGAACAAATTTAACAAATTAGATAACACCTGCAGCCTGTGGGCTAGCTTAGCGCAAAAGATCATTAACGCTCTACGTGTTCAATATAATAATGGTTTCAGAATGCTGTTGGGGCTGCCCCGATATTGATTATGAAGCTAGGTTATTATAGTGTTTAGGATTTCTCAAATGATAAGAATTTGTGGTCATCTCAGGTATAATCTGCTCCTCTGCACATTTTTTTTTGTTATTACTTTACTCTGTCAATTAAATGTTTGTGTTTAAAAACAAGATTGAAAAGAGTAATCATCGAGTTTCTTGCCGGAGTCTTCTTGATTGGAAACAACCTCCGAACCGGTGATAAAGTCACATTATGTTTAATTAAGATATTTACTATCATAGTTGACTGGCCTGTTGGCGCAATGGCAGCGATCCTGCCTTTAGCGCCGGAGGTCGTGGGTTCGATCCCCACCCATGACAAACATTTTGTGTGACGAACATGAGTGTTTGTTGTGTGGCTGGGTGTTCTTAACTATATATGCATGTATTTAGAAATATTCAAGTATGTTTATCAGTCTCATAGTACAAGCTCTGCTTAGTTTGGGTTCAGATGATCTTGCTGTAAATTGTCCCAGATATTCAGATAGTATTATTTTATGTAAGTTTATTTTTAGTATATTTTTCGCTATATTTTGTTTGTATATGACTTGTCATATGTACTTTTTATAAGTCTATATGAATAAAGATATTTTTTACTTTTACTTTTTTACTATTTACATTGCAGTGCATCGGGGATGTTCGCTGAGGCACGCACGGACGACTTTAATACTATCATGCGTAAGAGAGCGGCGTCGTTGCTCTGCAGGGTGCGGGCCAGCTCCAACTCCATTCTGAGAACCATAGCGGGGAGATATGACTCCCCTATATTTCGTCACTGGGCCGGAGTGTTGGTCAAGAGGAAAAGTAACCCGCCCCTGATATTTATGCCTTGGTATTGTCATTTATTATTTGTCACTAATATAGCTTGTAAGTATATGTCTACTACCAAAAATGGACCTGCGTTGTCCGAAATGAATCAATAAATTAAATTAAATAACACGATTGGCGTAGTGCGCTGGTGTCCCGTGGACTATTCTAGGAACGACCTTTTCTGAATTGACTCTGGTCTGGGTATGCTGGGAGACGCCCCTGGCTTGAATCCCTGTCTGGTACCTCGTAACAGTGGTGCGATTGTCTGGCGCAAAAAAGAACAGCAGCGATATTGATTTAATTTCTAGTAAACTGTATAGTCTGTGTTCATTACAAAATGGCTCCGATCTCGAACAACGAGGTCTGCATTCAGAGAAGTGAGAACTTTTAATGACGGCTTCGGACGCCTGTCGACGCCTAACTTAGCAGAAATGGCTTACATAACCAGTATCCGAGGTCTGTCGAATCCGCCTCCATCCAAATAATTGTAAAATAGGCCTAAAAACAAAATCAATTAAACTTTATTAAAATAGACCATAATTACAGTTCTTTCGAATCGTCAAAAACAATTTTAATTAGCTAATGATATTATAGACATATATAATATTAATACGATTTATTACTAAATAAACATATATATAATGTGACTCTACCAGCGGCGTCGGAAGGCTAATTCCACTGAGAAGACCCGGCAAGAAACTCAGTAGTTACTCTTTTAAAAATGAGGTGGTCTACAATTCAGTCACTTGAATTTTTTGCTATTGCCTATTTATGGTTACTGGCGCAATGGCGTTATGACAAGAAGGCCTGCCTATAGCGCCGAGGGTCGTGGGTTCGATCTCAACAGGTTAGGTAGACCTATTTGTATTTTTTTTGCTGTGTTATTTACAATTGAATATGTATGAGACCTATCCTATTTTTATTATATTTTTATTACTTTATCATGCCACAAGATGTGTGGAAATGCATAGTATAAATCTGTGATAGGTGAAGCCGAGTCAAAATTGACAATGTTCATAGGTTTGATTGTCGCGCAAGAATATTGCGTTAGGCTTAGAGCACCCAGGTGGTTGTATTATATTCTTGATTTTCGTTCCACCCCATAAAAAAGAAAAAAACTTCAGGACTAGGGTGATGCCATGAAATGTTGTATGTAATATTTTTTTAAATTATGTTTTGCTAGGACGGCTTCAATATAAGATAACATTTCCGGAAACAGATAAGACGTAACCTCGTGCGTAACTCTGGGCACTCGCGTTCGTCAAACAAGTAGCTGCGGTAATTTTCAGTAGTTCAAAAAACATAATCACCGGTCGAAATTGGAGTCGATTTTTTAGTATTGTAATAATCATATTTTATGGTACAAAACATTTTAAACACATGTTAAAACTACCGAGTGCCGGCTGCGGCTGTTGTTGTTACTTACTAACACCAGAGTGCCGAGTGCGAGTTGCTGTGAGAGAAGTGAATCACTTCACCATCGCGTTTTGCGTGCACGAAAATGTCAATTACTATGAAATCGAATCAACGCCATCTAGCAGCTAATTCGGGAAACATTAAGGCCGCTAAATGGCGCTCACCCGATGCCATGCAAATTCGCATTTTTTTTCTCGCAAACGCGATGGTGAAGTTATTCACTTCTCTTACTGCAACTCGCACTCAGCACTCTTGGGTACCTCCCGTTTTCTTTTGTTGTTGTCTTTACCTAGGATGGCGAGTTTCTTTGTCTGTCTGTGCGCTTGCTCAAACAAACTTAACAATGTAGGTTGTTTTTTAAGATTAGTTGTTAAATATAGAGAACTCAGTATCTAATTAAACCTAACATAGGATTTAAGATACTACTAAAAAAATATTGTAAGTTTTCATGTATGGAAAAATAAATAAATAAATAATAAACCTATTCATATCGTACTACGTTTTGTGTTTTTTACCCTTCCAAAGTTTCACGTAACTTCGTATATTTGTACCGTAGTAGCTCCCCTAGTTGCGACTTGGCTTTGCTGTCTCGCTAACAGCCCACTACGGATGTGATCAGTCAGTGACGTAACAAAATTTGTACCGTAGTAGCTCCCCCAGTTGCGACTTGGCTTTGCTGTCTGGCTAACAGTCCACTACGGATGTGATCAGTCAGTGACGTAACAAAATTTGTACCGTAGTAGCTCCCCTAGTTGCGACTTGGCTTTGCTGTCTCGCTAACATCCCACTACGGATGTGATCAGTCAGTGACGTAACAAAATTTGTACCGAAGTAGGCCCCCCTAGTTGCGACTTGGCTTTGCTGTCTCGCTAAAACCCCACTACGGATGTGATCAGTCAGTGACGTAACAAAATTTGTACCGTAGTAGCTCCCCTAGTTGCGACTTGGCTTTGCTGTCTCGTAACAGCCCACTACGGATGTGATCAGTCAGTGACGTAACAAAATTTGTACCGTAGCTCCCCTAGTTGCGACTTGGCTTTGCTGTCTCGCTAACAGCCCACTACGGATGTGATCAGTCAGTGACGTAACAAAATTTGTACCGTAGCTCCCCTAGTTGCGACTTGGCTTTGCTGTCTCGCTAATAGTCCACTACGGATGTGATCAGTCAGTGACGTAACAAAATTTGTACCGTAGTAGCTCCCCTAGTTGCGACTTGGCTTTGCTGTCACGCTAACAGCCCACTACGGATGTGATCAGTCAGTGACGTAACAATATTTGTACCGTAGTAGCTCCCCTAGTTGCGACTTGGCTTTGCTGTCTCGCTAACAGCCCACTGACGTTACAAAAAGCAACATGGCTAGTTGAATGTCAATGACTCATCATCATTATCTTTTCCAACAGTTTCCATCACGATGTTTCTTTAAATAAGTCTATGTCATAACAATACCGAGTGCAACCAATAATAAAAGTTTTATGAGAACAATCAAAATTATTTTCATACTTGATCACGGACATTCATGACATAATAATGTCATAAAATTTAATGCAAATAGGACGCGTGACCGCATAGAATAATTAAACAATCGTTTAGTTTGCATGGATACGCTACCATGATAGGTGTGAAGCAGTTATCCTTTAATTTAATTCGAATTTCGTACTAAAATGGGCACCTAAGAACTAAGGTCATCTGGGCATGAATAAATAGCTCGAAGATAGTGTTTCTTGCAAGAAAGCTTTAGGCGATTCGTATCGTAATATGGAGCACGCTGTCATTTTCCTAAAGTTGCGTTATTCGTAGCAGACGTGTACTTGATAATCCACTATCGTCAATATATCTTATAAATTTGTTTTTTTTTAATCTGCCCAATAAATTGTTGACTATCGACACTACTGAGCATCTGAATTTCAAGGTGATATCGATCGTTCGGCAGCAATAGTTCATATAGGAGATAGGTATGCGCTGTGCGACTAATTGATCTGCAATCAAAACCCAATCGGAGCGCGACACAAATCGAGTTACCCTGCGAATGCCAGTCACGTAGATTCAGTTATGTTGTTTAAATTCGCTACCTAGAAGTAGTGCTCGCTGGCGTTGTTTGACTGACGGGTCGGTTTTTAATAAGCACCAATCGAAGCTGAGCAACTTTGCAGCTGTCAGTATTTGGACAGGTGACCGCTTAGTAGAACATTATCTATGGTTTCCTTTAGAGATCTTAACCATTGGCTTGGATAATTTGGACTCCTACTGTATAGGAATAAAGTAAATTAATGTGCCGACATTAATAAGTCGTAATACAAAGAAGGGGGGAGGTTAAGAAACCTAGATTCAGTGGGTTACATAACGAGTTTGAGCGTTGAAAATGACAATATTATTGTTTGCGTGGTTGGCAAGCTGGAGGGAGAGAGACCGCAGGGGCGAAGCCCGAAAAGATAGACAGTCGCCAACACGCTGTTGGTCCCCATAAGCGTAGCGCTCCATCAAGCAGAAGACCGAAGCCGTTGGAGAACTTGTATTGCACGAGTCCTTCGCGAGAGGCACGATCCTCAATAGTGAGGGACCGACTGAGGATTAGGAATAAAATGAATAGTATTAATATGCGCCAGACAATACACCACATGTCTTGAAGTAATGATAAACATCCTTGTTTTCGAGGTACCAGACAAGGATTTAAGCTTGTGGCAACTCCCAGACCCAGCATTTGAAGGTTTAAGGTGACCTTGCAATACGAACTCCACAATTACAGTATCACGCACGGTCAACAGGTATATCCGATAACATGAATACAAACTCTTCAAAGCGCGTACCAGCACCGTAACTTATATGATAAAGCAACAGATCCGTAATCAAGCTTCAATTGTGCGCGTAAACTGAGTTAGTTAGAAACTCCAAGTTTCCGCCTCTCAGCTCTTAGATACGAGATTCTGTAAATGCATTAGTAACTAAGTGAGCGTCTTTGTCGCAGTACAATGGACGGAGATACGTGTTAACGATCTGAGACTAACTTCTATTGGGGACTATTTTATTTCGAAGCTAGCTGTTCGTCAGCGGCTTCGCCTGCGTAGACTGTCTTTCCCGTCAAAATATAGCCTAAATTAAAAAAAAAAATAGCCTATGTCACTCCCTGATATGTAGCTCTATATTAGTGAAAGATTTTTTAAAATCGGTCGTGTAGTTTCGGAAATTAATCAATACAAACAAACAAATCTTTCCTCATCATAATATTAGTATAGATAAAATGCAAATCCAAATGCGTGTGTGAATAGTATGTGCGTGTGTGTAATGCAAGACACACACTCACATATTCCCACACGCATCTGTACGTCAACCACGAGTTGCCACTTAAAATGTACGTTCTCGTTCGCGTAAGAAATTGTATTGGGATTTGACATTATCATGTCATGTCATGTCAAATCCCAATACATTTTTTTACGCGAACAATAACGTAAATTTCAAGTGGCAACTGTGGAAGACGTACTGGACATAAATACAATGATTCCCAATTATAATTTTACTAACATTATCGTTTGGTTATTAAATTTTTTAATCCTTAAGGCTTGGATTAAGCGCGCCGTCCGATAGAGCATTCGGTGGGCCACTGTAGTTCTGCGCGAACGGAATAACGCCGCGGCTTCGTTCTGTTTCCGTGCAACGAATTTAGTATGAAATAACATTAGACAAATTAAAAAGTTTCAAAAGTTGTCGAGACCGATACTAAGACCTATCTATAGATATATTTTTTAAGTGCAAAATATTAAAAATTAATATTTGAGAGTAAAACAAAAAAATCGTCGGCGTACTTCTTTGTGTTTTTTTTATCGATGAAATTATGCTATATCGTGTTTTGGAAAAGTTGTCTTGTTTTGAAAATATCTTTTGATTTGGTAGTTATCTTCAAACAAAGTTAATCAAATATTGACAATCTTGGGAAAGCATAGCCTTATACTAAGATTATTGAAATGTTTGTTTTCTGGCCGTTTAATAAACACTTTTCTGATTTTTTGGAATATACCCCGGGTTTGTGATCACCAACCCGCATTTGGCAAGAGTGTTGATTAAACCAATACCTATCCATTGTAGAAATGACTTAATTTCAATGATGGAGGCCTTTTGCCAGCAGTGGGACAGCCTATAGGCTAATTATTTTACTTTTTAATAAACACTGTTCAATCCTCTACTTCCCCCATACACAAGCTACTTACTCTGTGTTCCTTTATTCAGTCCACTCCCAACGACACCCGTGACCCAGCCACGATCACAATACGCCGCGTAATATTCATAACAGTGACGTAAGAGGCGCGAGACTTTATTACATGAGTACAGTTTACGGCAGAGCACAATCGAATTTTATGAGCGCGCCACGTGGCCAGTAATGCTGGGCTGTCTGCTCTTGTATTTATGCTGTGGCTTGGTATTTGGGAAACACGAGTTTTGGCACGATGCAATGCAGAAATGGAAAATGCTTAAATTCTGGGCTATAAGATGTCCAGCTAAATATGCCTTTCGCATAGATGTGGGGGATGTTGTCAATCATAGGTGTGTTGTCTGGCGCATATTTATATTATTTATTTATATTTATAGGCATGAAGCTAAGAAGACGTAATAAATAAACTCTTAAACGATTTTGCGGTTTGTGCAAGTATTCTGGCAAATTTCATTTGCGTTAAGTTTCGTATTATGTATGTGTAAGTTAAAATTTTACATGCGAGTATGGCTGCGCAGGCAAGCAGTTTGTATTTTATAGTTGTGTTATCTTATTTAACATAAAAATATTAAACCCACGTTAAAAATACTAATTCCTGGTGAGAACTTGAGACTACAGAATCATTACTAAAATCGATGTGATGCCAAAGTCACGAACACACTTTATTGAACACTGAATTGAATTTTATGCAGAGAACTTTCGCTCAATATTAACACTGGCGTGTTACCTAAAGTGGGAGTTAAGCGACTTTCGCACTGTGCTCAATGTATACTGTGGCGAAGAACTTGGACTCAGACCTTAGAGAAATGGCTAAGTTAATTGTAAACTTTAGCTCGTAAACTAAGTTAATAGCAGATTTCACGAAGTAAAATTTAAAACAACTGTAACTAAAGGCACCTGTACATTTGTTGATAGTGCTTATCATCAGGTGTTTCGCATGACTGTTTACTAACAACCTTATTTATAAAAAAGGATGTATGTAGGTTTTAAATAATCCACACTTATAATACACATTTTTTATTGTATAAATTTGTATTGTGGCATATTCGTGTTTTGACTCTATTTGTATATCGACATATTTGTATTTTTGACATTATTTGTATTTCTGACATTTTTGTATTTTTGGCATTATTTGTATTCTAACATATTACTGTAATTTTAACTGTTATTTTGTGACATTGTATTACATTATCCGTGTCACAATTATTAACCTGTAAGCGACTTGGACTTGTTCTGTAAGCTTATGTGTGTTTGTATAAATAAATAAATAAAAAAGATAAAATCATTGAAAACGCCCGCCGTATTATTTTATAATTCAGTAATTAACTAACTGAGATCGGCAAAAATGAACGGACCAACTTTATCATATAGGCTTTGAACAATGCATTAAAAAAAGTTATTCACTGTGTGCCTAACTGAGCGGGTTCCGAGGTTTACGCATTTTTATATCTAACTGTTCTCCATAAAATGTAATTAAAGCCTTATTTCAAGTCCATAGCCTTCTGTAAATCAGACGTAAAGACAGACACCTCAAACTTCCGTTTTCCATTCTGTCACGGAACCATAAATAAGTAAAACGTTAAGAGATTCCATTACATTACGAGTAACACAATCCGTTGTCTTGCTAATCTCGCGGTGTTTACGCGCGTCGTGCCAACTCCAGCAATACTGGTTGAGACGTAGCGAAGCGTGCTGTCATTGAGATATGCGCTGCCACTGCCGCTTAAGTGAATGAAAAGTCAACGTTTTAAAGATGATTTGTTTATTCATTGCACAAAAGAAAAATGTACAAATGGCAGACCTAATGCCAGGCATTCTGTACGACTTTGCAGCCAAACAGATAATTTACGGCGGTGAGAAAATAAAAACAAAATTTATGAAGTTAAAATTAAAAACTAAATATATACATAAAATATATGTAATTTGACGACACGGTTGGCGTAGTGCGCTGTAGCACGGTTTCTCGGCTCGATTTCCGTAGTGTCCCGGGTTCGATTCCCGGTCGGGTCAATTTAGGAAACGATCTTTTCTGAATTGACTCGGGTCTGGGTGTGCTGGGAGACGCCCCTAGCTTATTTCCTTGTGTGGTACCTCGTAACACAGGGATATTAATCCCTACTTCGAGACCATTACAAGAGGTGTGTTGTCTGGCGCATATTTATTTTATTTATATTTATAAGTATATACAGATAGTTATTTAAATAAAAAGGTATAAACATGCATAAATATAAACACACTCAATACAAGAATGTATTATATATATATATATACCTATATATTTCACACAACAAACAATACAACAAAATAAAGAAAAACAAATGCTAACTCAGGAGCTTGATCCGCAGCAATAACGCCTGATTTGTTGTTTGAAGACGTCATCGTCTCTCATTTGACTAGTTTTGCTTCGTGTCGGCTTCATGTAAAACATTACGGTTTAGACTTAGCGAAGTGCTCTCATTGAGATACGTCCTGCTACTGCCGTTTAAGGCCTGTTTACACTTTGCTTAGTAGTTAGTGCAGGTGCTTAATGTTAGGAGAAAACATGTTTGGACAGCGATTAATTAGTGCGATTGAATAGAACACGCTTCTAATCACTTCACGAAGCAGGTTACTCTTCAATCGCACTAATCAATCACTGTCCTCCTTACACTAAGCACCTGCACTAATTAATAAGCAAAGTGTAACCGAGCCTCTATGTGAATGAAAAGTCAACAACAACAACGATTCTTCGTTGTATTTAATATAGACATATCTACTTTTGGCCTTGGTAGTGGTATGGCGTCACAGCGCTTCTTTCAACTACATTTTTTCATGTCGGACGGATAACCCTTTGTTCTTACAACTTCTGCGGCAAAGAAGCACGAGGACCAATGGATGGTAAGCGGTTAGCGCAGCCTATGACACGTGCAATAGTAGAGGGACTCGGAATTATCAATCACTTTATGGATAACATATTATTAATAATAAAATTCATATTTTTGTTCACTGGTAAACAAACTATTCTCCATCGCTAAAGTCAGACGACGGTGTAAGGAGATATTCCAGAGTCATTATTTATTAATTCTACCACTGCAGACCTGCACAAACATTTTGCTGTAATAGCTATGCAGTGTTTTAATTAAAAATTTAAAAGCTAAACCAAATACATTCTGTATTTGTGTGGTATTTTAAGAATAAGAATTGTAAGTGTAAATTTAGGTATATCACTGCAGGGTGAAGTGCAAAATACGTTCATATTTAGTTATTCACAGAACAGCTTTCGGCGGAGCCCTGAAACCGCCCTGACCGCACTCACGATCATGAAACTCGACCATTACATTTTCGCTGAGATTTCACCTTTATTACCGAGCCAGCGTTTTACCTGTACCTAAAATTCTCACCAAAACTACACTCTAAACGCGGCACTTTAAGATCGAAATTTGACCAAACCGTATATTTAATGGAGGATTAACAAAAGCGCAAAACAGGGCAAGGATGGAACCCGTCACAACTGACTAATCAAGCGTCTTCCTAATGACCTGTTTCGGCATAACCAAAAATAGACCTTAAGCTGCCTGCGAGTAAGACCGTTTTGGTTAATTTGAATTTTGGTATTATTAGGTACCTGGTTTCCTATCGCTGAGGACTAAAGCGTTTTATTCTGTCCGAAATATTTAAGGAAACAATGTGCCATTGTTCGCGATATGGCAGCGAAATTTCATTAAACATCTGTTAATTTTCCATTAAGTTACTCATTCATTTATGCACTCAACTGAACAGAAATTTAAGGTAGTCAACCTGAAAATCCAGATTTAGGACCCAGGTCGGTCACAGCAAAGACAGTCTGTGGAGATGCTGATACACTATGAGCCTTCGCCCATAGTAGTAGGCAGGCAGTAGCTTCCTACTGCCGTATCAAAATAGTCAAAGGTACTCAACAACAGACTCAAAAAAACCGGCCAAGTGCAAGTCGGACTCGCGCACCGAGGATTCCATACAAACCTGAAGGTATATTTTTTAGAAATATTTTAATTATATGATGTAACAAAAAATTTACGTTTTCGCAATTTTTTCTTCATCTGTGCTATAAGACGTTGCTTCGTACCAAATTTCAAGATTCTGAGTTCATGGTAAGTGCCCTGTAGGTTTTGATTCCCTTGCGAGTGTCGAAAATTTGCGGCATATGCGGCTGTATCTTTTGATTGCGTTGGCTTAGAAGTTTGATTTTTTTACAGCTCCAAGGGACAGTAGACCTAAGTATTTGATATAAATTCCAGCTTAACCTCCACGCATTCCTGAGAAAAAGCGCCTTGACAGACAGACAGACTGACGGACAACAAAGTGATCCTATAAGGGTTCCGTTCTTCCTTTCTAGGTACGGAACCCTAAAAACAGACTAGTTCAAGGTTAGCGAGAGAAAATTGTAACTAGTACTAACTCCAATGCGACGTTGACTTTCAAATAAAACTCGCATAAAGTCATCCGCGGGCTCAGCCGTAAGAAACGCGTGTCAAATCTATTTTAAGCAAACGCGTGTAAAATCGCTTCTCCATAAAAGCACTCGTACAGCGCCATATGTTTTAATTAAGTGCGGACCGCGCCGCCCATCGCAACGCGCGACGCAACTCGTCTCCGTAAATAAGGCCTTAGGCACAAAATCTACTCAAACTGCTTTCGCGAAGTTGCGAAGCACTTTGAGAATTGGGAGCAATTTCAAAATATGGCCGTCGCTACGTCAAAGCTCGTGCTCGTCATTTTATATTAAGGGAGGCGGCCATTTCAATTTAAATATTGCCGCCGGAATTTAGACTGGTTTATCGTTTCTGACGTTAGTCGATTCACTATCAAAAATAAGCACAACATTTATATTTTTTATGTCTTTAAATTACATCTTAATTAATTATACATCTTCTTTTAGTTCGTAGGTTAATCTACAAGCGTTTAGGTACTTGCTAGCACAATACGCCCTTTAATCCAATCAATATGTAATTTCTCATGAGCCCCATGACAAGGGTCCTCGCCTAGTAGGGCCTACATTACAAAAAGAACGCTTGTATGAAATTTGACGTAACTAGCTCCCGTAGATTGGGCTGTACGCTGACATGTCAATCACTCAGTCAGTTTCTCCCACAGATTAAATGAGCTGATCTGCTCGTTCGTCATTCCCGCTCAACACGGCCAAGTCACACAATCTACGAGTAATTCTATTCAGCCTACACGGTCAAGGCCTCGGGCTCGGGCTAACTTTGGCCTTGTCTGGAGAGCAACTCATGGCCACAGCGTATATCGAATCGAGTTATGAGAGCATAGACAAAAGAAGTCCGATTTTTAAAGCTAAGTGGTAGGTATGGCTTGGAATAATCAGACGTTGAAAACCGATTCCGGGCACCCGTGCCGTGATGACGCGGACGCAACAAATATTTAATGGACTTACCGTCAGTGCAAGTCAAATTCGTGTAGCCTTACTATTGTTAAATAACATCACTGATCAGCTCTGTTCTTAAGATAAAATATCATAAATATATTATCCTCACTGAACAATCTTATTATTTATTACCAACCATAACAAAGTAACTCAAAAGTTAATGAGATAATTAAGCAAATATTTGCGCAAAGTTCTTTCTGTAAATAAATGTTTGAATAAAACACTTTATTCTATCTTCATACGCTTCTTTGAAATACATTTTAATAATTACATTAGTTTTGCAACTCGTTCCTAACAGTGTCTTGTTTAGTCTGTAAAGTAATTCTGTTTTAAAAAATAAATATTAAATGTAAAACTCACTTACAACTTTCAATCTTGATAATAGATGTGCTTCACCCAAGTACACTCACCTGCAAGAGATAAATAAAAATATTTAATTCAGAGAAAAAATCATTGGTTTATAGAGTACTCCAAACTTTGAATGGAATAGAAGTATGCATTACCGATTGCGAATACGTACCCGCGTAGACTGTCAAACTATTGGACCAATTTTAAAAATTCTTTCACGAATATAAAGCTTCATAATCAGGGAGTGACATAGGCTATTTTTTTTTTACTTAGGCTATATTTGACGGGAAAGACAGTCTACGCGGGCCAAGCCGCCGACGGACAGCTAGTATGATATAAAATAGTACAATATAAAATACCTGTTATAATACAAGTAGGATTAGTAAGATGAAAGTCATCGGCCCAAATGAAAAATCGTTTCGCCAAAGCTAGTCAAGGTCAGACTCGGCCCTACTTAAAAACCCATTAAGAACCTACCTTTGCATCCAGTGAAATGTACGGGAAATATTATAAACAACCTTGATGACGAAGGTGCTTATTAAATATGGATATTGCGAATGCCTGATGTTTAATGGTGTCTGGGGACGTTTGCGTTTGCGAAGTGCCTCGTCGCCAAATTGCGTAGCAATGCGAATGTTAGGCACGTACTAAGTCCTATCTGTACTAATATTATGAAGAGGAAATATTTATTTGTTTGCTTGTTTTTTTGTTCGTTTGTTAGTATTGAATAGGCTCCAAAACAACTGGACCGATTTTCAAAAAATCCTTTACCTAAATAAAGCAACATTATAAGGGAGTGACGTATATTTTGATGGTAAAGACAGTCTACGTGAGCTAAGCCGCTGACAGACAGCTAGTGAGTAAATAAGCGGAAGAGAGACTAAGCTACAAAAACCGCTCTGTGGCAGGTGGCACTATATAGGTACTACACGTGTGCGCGTGAGCACTGCCAGCCTCGTGTACGGAGAGTAACCGGTTGATACCGGCGGTGGTCATGCTAGAGCACACACACACACGCGCGTAGTACCTATTGTACAGAGGCGTTCACATCAACCTTTACAAAACCGTTGCAAAATGGGTCTTACGTCAGCAGCATAAGGTACCCGTATTTAAAGGTTGATGTGAACGCATAAGTACCTACCACAGCGCAGTTGTTGAAGGTTTGTCTCTGTTTGGTTTATTTACTCGTGTTCCTAGGTCGTGCTATACTATAGATGTTCTGAGAGTAGGTATTGCAGGTCATCACTACCCAGTGATGAGTACCCACTAACCAGTCAAAAAACAAGATGTGCGGAAATATGGAGCAACTATGGCTTCAAGATAACATATTTTATGTTTGACCATTCCGGAATAACAATAAATACAGTTTTAATCAATAATTAAACCAAGATGCTACATTTCACCAATGTATAGACACTTTACTCGCATTGCCTGTTGCATTGCTACTTTTATATCTTCGATGCGCAAGTTTCCATCCTTTTTACCGGAATGAATAATTTCAATTTCTACAGGATTCAACTGTTGTGAACATTCTAGTCGCAAATATAATATTCAACAGACTCTCGCGACGTTTCCCTAAACGCAATCTCAATGGCATGAATACTGAAGTACAGACGAGGTGATTTTGTGCTCTATATTGCTTTCTTGAATGCATATTACACCCTCGAATTGGGGTTTGGCCGCACTCAAGTGACCATTCAGAAGTTTGACTAATCCCAGAGAACATAGACATAGTCTGAAAGAGATGAGGACAGTGTATTATTAGGCGCGCCCTACCGTAATGGCAAAAGATATCATAATAAAGTAGAACACATTTTTTTTGCTTTGTATGAACTCAATTATAATGAGTAGCTATTCCCAGAACAAAAGCGGTATTGCGCCCTCTAAACTCGTATTTTTGTTAACATCAGATTACTTCGTCTCATTGAATAATACGACTTTAAAACATACAACCAAATTTTGAAAGTGGAAATTTCGCACGCTTGGTTCTCTCATCATACAGACGGAATTGCTTTATCTATTTAGATTTATGCCTGTGTCGTCGACCCTTTTTATGAGGCATCTAGTAAATACTTATGTACTTAAAGCATGTTTCTGCGACCATTATTCACGTTAAAAATGAATCTGTTACCGACTACGCCTAAATAAACTCATCTGTACTTCGGCTATCCTCATAATCTGTGTTAACTGAAGGTAAGTTTGTGTACAAACGAATAAATGAATAATACTGATTTTATAAGAATTTAAGGTCACTAAACGAGCTATAGGAAGGGCTATGCACAATGTCGCTACGTTATTGAACCAGGGAAGGAAATCCGTAAAAGAAATGAAGTCAATAACGTAGAACAGTCTGTAAGTGGTAGTGGGCAGGGCACGTAGCAATAAGCTCTTCAATAGAAATCATTTGAAAGCAATCTTGAGAAGCTTTGGCTTACCGGCTAGTCCGCCAGTGACGCGACCAATTATTATGATAAAAGACACTGTACTATATAGTAGACCCCGCTTTCCCTTTAAGCACTTTGAGCATGTTCCCAGGGCCCCGCGATCCTGACGGCCCCTAGAATCAGGTTTTTTTAGATTTTAGAACATGAAAAAAACTAAGTTGCAACATAGATTTAAAATATAGCAGTAAAATTCAGAAGGGGCCTAACATCCTAATGGACCCCAAGTAGGTTAAAGACTGTTCTGACTATAGAATAATGTATTCATAAAATGTTTTTTTTATGCGCCAGACAACACACCTCTTGTTGGTCTCGAAGCAGGGATTAATAGCCCTGTGTAACGAGGTAACACACAGGAAATAAGCCAGGGGCGTCTCCCAGCACACCCAGACCCAAGTCAATTCAGAAAAGATCGTTTCCTGACTTGACCCGACCGGGAATCGAACCCGGGACACTAGGGAAATCGAGGCGAGAAACCGTGCTACAGCGCACTACGCCAATCGTGTCGTCATCGTTTGTATTTACTAATGTAATTAACATGAATGTGGGCATGACGTTAATTTAACAATTGGTCGCTGTCGCTAGACGTATCGCCATTATGTTTACAATATTAAATGCGCGAGCATTTAAAAATACCACTTACAATCAGAGCATTATTTTCAATTTAACCAAATACACGCTTTTAAAATCACCTGGCGTCGCCGTAAAAATGCAAATTGCTCTCCTTGTACACCCAGGGAATAACACAAAGGGCCCATAAGCAACGCTTTATTAGCTGTTGTTACTTTTATGAACCATTTTATTCCTTAATGATTCGCTATTACACAGATATCTCTGCTTTTGAATGGGTGGGTGGCTTCATCCATTATGTTGGCCTTAAGTGCTTACACAGGAATAATATGAATGAGATTCGTAAGAACATAAGACTTAAGAGAGTAGATTTCTAATCTGCCATCTTTTTTAATGGCTTCTGTGGTTTAAGGGGTTCAGCACTCTAGTTTGGAGTATGAGGGGTTATGACTTCAAATGTGGGCAAACCCATCTTTGTGTTTCTTGGACAATTTTCTACTTCTCCAGTGATGAAGACACGAAAAGACGATGCTATCGGTATAATTTGGGCTTCCGTATGTTTTGTTCACCGGGACGGCATTAGTCAACAGGCCTCTGACCACTATCCAGTCGGGATAAAGTCGTGAGCGTCTTTACGTTAAGATAACACGTGCCTTATCGACATAGAAGACACAATAAAAACAACAAAACCGCATCTGGTTGCGTTTCGGTAATCAGTAACCTCTTCGACAATCCGCTGTGAAGTACGAATATCACTTGTACCACCATATTACCAGCTATTGAGCGACAGTCCCGTTTTAAAACTCTTCAATATAGATATATTCATATTCGTTCGTTCGTTGCGAGCAAATGCTTACGACACCTGAATATTCGTCTCGAACATATGCTTGACTGAGCACCAGTAGTTTACATAACTCGTAGTCAAAACTCGGCTTTTGTGCTAGCGATTGATTTGATATGTGCCAATGTGTGCGGAATAGAGGCCTATTTGATGCGACGTCAGTTGCGTTGGTGTGGGCACTTGTCTCGAATGTCCGATGAGAGGAAGGTAGAGCGCATGGTAAGCGAAAACGTGGTGGCCAGTTCCTTCGCTCTAAATATGTTCAGAAAGGCATTTTAAAAAGTGTAAAATTGAGCTTTCTCAGTGGGAATCTATGGCTGCAAATCGTTCGGAGTGATGGCTCCGTGTTGTGCAGAATAGTGTTCAATGTTTTGAAGAGGAGAGAAAGCGATAACTCGATTATGAACGTGACCAACTTAAAAATAGACTGCCTGCGAATATATTATAATTTTGTTAATACGCTACGTGGAGTATTTGCTCGCTGGTTTTTGGGGCAAAGATTAGGTACATAAGCCGCATGCGAGCAAAACATCCAAGCTCGTAATTCAATTATGTCTAGTGGCCGTACCTGAAATCGGCTAGGAAGTTATTATTTTTATTTTATATGTATAGAGGAGGAGGGCGCAAAGATGCTCGTCGCTTGTCATTAACCTGTATCTACCATGCGTTTCCGTCACGTAAACGGAGTACGTTGCGTTCAGGAATATTAATGTCATTTTGACGTTTTTGTATGGGACTTCAGTACACAGCGTATTGAAATCCTATACAAAAATGTCGACGCGGTGAAGCGAACGCTAGCGGCTGTCATTGGTGTAAACTCATGGTAGGCATACTGCTCGGCTCGCTGTAGTGACATGCCAACTTCAACTTTGAACGTGGTCCATCTAGCAAATGCTTTTGTCAGTCACCTTTAGGTTTCGGTAAACTTTATTTCTTACATGAAACTCCCATGCATCATATAACCAGCAGTTCCTCGCATCATAAGATATTCAGGACGTGAAGCGCACGTTCCTTCGACTGTAAACACGGCGTTACAGTTTTATTGCCGCCGTTGGAGAGATCTAGATAAAAAGAGATTACACTCATAAAAGTAGTGCCTAACAAAATAAATAACCGTTAATCTAAGTTAGCGATAGTTAAACATAAGCACTACATTAGGTTCAATCGTCATTCATATTTTATTATCCTCGACAGCCATTTGTTTTTCTTAGTTTCTCCATTAACTGTTTATAGTGCCAACGTTTGGATCACCAACACGGTTATGTATATTTTACTTCCATAAGCAACAAAAATAACAAAATGCTCGGCAGAATATTGTTCACTGTATTGTCTTTACTAATCTATACCAATATTATAAAGAAGAAAGATTTGATTGTTTGTTTTTTGGTTTGTTTGCATTGAATAGGCTCCGAAACTACTGATCTGATCGTGAAAATTCTTTCCTAACAGAAAGCTTATCGATTCAGGAAGTGTTATAGGCTATATTTTATTATGATTATCTAAAAAAAAATCAGTGAAAAATAATAGAACCTCCCTAAATGAAAATCAAGTCGGAGAATAGCGGGCAGTTATGATAATGGACACCAGCTGTCAAATATTTGACAGAACGAAGTCTGTTGGGGCAGCTCGTACTTGATTAATAAAAAAAGGAAAGTTTTTATTCTTTGTTTGTATTGAATGGGCTCCGAAATTACTGGACCGATTTTAAAAATTATTTCATTAATATAAAGCTACATTATCAGGGAGATACTATATTTTAATAGGCTATATTTTAATTAAGTGGATAAATAATCTACGCAGGCGAAGCCGCTGATGGACAGCTAGTTAATAAGATAAAAGAATAACAACGCGTTGGGCGCCAATAATTTTTAAGTCAATTATGAACGCTCATCTCTTAAATCTTTGAAAAAAACTAATTAATTCCTTTTTCATGAAAACGTGATCAGGGCCTGAAAGAGACAAAACAATGTATTCGCTAAAATACTTTAGTGAGAGTGAACTACTTTTTGAAAATAAAGGGTTACATACCCTATTCTAAGCAAACGCTTCTTAATATGATGTCAGTAACCATAGTACAGTTTATTTAGTTATCATTATCATCAGCCTTTATTACTTTTACGCTAAAGCTTTAGGATCAGGGCGAACTTTTCCACTTTCTATGTTTAGATGTAATATAGTGCCTTTGCAAGTTCCCATAGGCCTCCTCCTTAATCACGCCACAGCGTACGGCTTGTAAGGCCTGCCTACGTTGCGTTTTCCAGTTCGTGATCGCCACTCGAAAACCTTTACTTCCCAACGGTCATCAGTTCTGCGAGCGATAAAGTCCTAGCATGAAACTAGTTAACTCATTTACTGACAAGCTAACCAAACACACGCAGGCAAATAGTGTGGCTCCTAAAGTCAATTTTTTCCTGAAGTAGAATATGTACTTACTTATAAACTTATTACTAGAGCGAAGATTGAATTCGTTTCCAGATATTCAACTGTGATAAACTCCAGACGTTATGTAGATAATCTTCAAGCGAAGGCGAAGGTTAAAGATATTTAAATGCAAATACAGCTCACTGCATGGCCTAAGGGTTCACCCTGACCATGAAATGGTAAAAGCTATACTCCAATACTTGAGCTCCATACGGTTTGTTGGAGAGCTGTCTTGGGGGGCTAGAATGATAAACCATTCTGGCATATGTATCCTACCCTTAGGCCTTTGACTGCCATTGACATATCGCAGAACACACCCGAAGTTTTTTAATGGACTTTGTACCAGCATGTACGAGTATGACCAGCATGAAGCAATGCAAAAGTCACGAAAATACATCACTGTTTCTTTGTCAGTGTGCCACCCATTTTTAAAACTAAGCCACGGGCATCTCAAATAAGTTAACGAAACAAGATTACAGATAGTAACTGCGTACATTGTTTAACGAGCTTTGTTATTTGTGCAGATATATTTCTGTAGCGTAGACGCCGGAGATGCTATCTTCCATCTAAGTTTGTTGAAATGACTGCGAATCCAATCGAGAGTTAGCCAAACATAGTTATTGCGTTTGTGATTGCGGTTAGCAAAACTATTGCATTACTACAGCACAAATGCAAGACATAAATCGAAATACAAGTAGATAGCGAATGTATCTACTTTGCATGTCGAAAGAATTAGGGTGCGTTTCCACAGAAGCGGCGCTGCGCGGAGTGAGGCTGAGGATAACAAAAATTTACCAATGATTGCTCAAACCACTCATCTCAGCTCCGCTGAGCAATATCATTGGGCAATTTTTGTTAGCCTCAGTTTAACTCCGCGCAGCCCCGCTTCTGTGGAAACGCACCCATACTGCACGAGTTGCACGACCTGTGACCCTGCTTCTTGTGGCAACTTATGTTAAAATCTTTAACTCTACATTTATGATTCCTCGATTGGGGAATGAAGAATTCCCAGAATTCCCGAAACCTTAAGAGCGGTTTCAGACCTGCGCTTTTTTTGCGCGTATACGGTCGCTCCGGCATACGCGCTTACATGCGCTCTAATACATATCCCACCTCTAAAGCAAAACTAGCGTAGGTACACTAGCTTATTGCGGCGTGATAATACGAGCTTATAAGCGTGTAGGGACACAGTTAGTACATGCATTTAGCTAATTAGACATTTTGTACTCGTTTTAGGAGCGTACTAGCCGATGGTCGTTTCCCGCTCTCACACCCATTAAGCTGCTAGCCATACAAAACTGTAACGTTAAATTATAAGACAATTATTAAGTACATCATTGTTGAATCTAGAATAGAAAACATCAGTGACGACACGATTGGTGTAGTGCGCTGTAGCACGGTTGCACGCCTCGATTTCTGTAGTGTCCCGGGTTAGATTCCAGGTCGGGTCAGTTCAGGAAACGATCTTTTTTGAATTGACTCGGGTCTGGGTGTGGGAGACGCTCTTGGCTTATTTCCTTGTGTGGTACCTCGTAACACAGGGAGATTAATCCCTACTTCGAGACCATTACAAGAGGTGTGTTGTGCGCATATTTATTTATCAGTGACAACAAGTGAATTTTATTAATGCACCTCATAGACACCTTTCTGAGTCAAATACGGGCTTGTCATGGTATCACAGAAACATATAAGCAACTCCCTTACAACATAAAAGTTAGCCTAAAAAAGTAGTGCGCTAGTAACTGTTTCACGCACGACTCATGTCTGTGTGCGCCAGACAATTAAGACTGTCTGGCGCACACAGGTACATGAAATTGAAGTGATTTTTGCCATATCGATCGCTTTCGAAAGGTAATTTAATATGTACGCAGCAAGAAAACTCACTGCAATCTCTTTGGAATTCGTTGCACTCTTTCTTATAGAAAAAAAACTGTGTTAACTGTCGCTTGAGCGCAGGCAAACATAATATGGTCCTAGTAAATATTGCTCTATGTTGTTGTTTATATTTTCCAGAAAACTGCTGTGAACAAGCATTTCATGGTTACTACATGGGGCACCCTAAAAGTTTTGCACCAACTATTTGAATTTCGAAAGTTAAATTTTTTTTAAACGTTGCAACCTTCTTAGTAATAAAAAAAACAATTGGCGGGAAATTATTTGTCAATTGTTTTTTATCACACATCAAAGTCTTCAAAATGATTTTGGGATTTGTTTTTATGAATGAAAACTACGTAAAAAAGGACATCCGCCAAATTCCGTACAAAAAAACCCCAAGCCCGGCGTATGCTTCAAGTTGGAATCCTCATATTTGAAATCTCAATGAAAACGAATTTTGACAACGCTAAAAAATAGTCCTACAAGTGAAAAGAATAGTCGCATTTTGGTTTCGGCGTTATAGCTATAGGTTAGTGAGGATTATGGCTTTAACGTCAAGCTGTAATCCTCACTTCTGGTGCAAGCAAACGACAAAGTCTATCGAATTGGTTTAGGTTCCAAAAAATAGTCATGAAATAGTCTTATCGCCATGCTAAATCTCAGAAATAGTCCTTATGAGATTCCAGAGATATAAAGGTACCCTGGTGAGGATTATGGCTTGAACATTTGAAAACTTCAAATTTCTCCGAAACGCCTACGATTTTCGGTTACAAGTTTGCGCCAAAGAATAGTCATAAAATAGTCGTATGAAGCGAAAATAAATTTGAGCTGATTTAATTTGAAAATAAAAAGTTTTTATTTTCCCTACATTTCTATGGAGGTACAGTCGTATACAAAATATTTTACTTCCTTTGATATTATTGTGAAATATTCCGCTTAAAATATAATATTTCTTCCAACTAAGTGTTTTCCATGGCAGCTGTTATATTTAAACAAAAAAAACAAACATTTATAATTGTATTCTTATTTATTACAATAGAAAGCTTACAAATATACGTACATAACTTGTTTGCATCTGTAATCAGTACATATATGTTTATATCACAGCAATTAGTTTTGATCACAATAATCATAGTTCAATATCTGTTGGTGAAAATCGTTGGCGTTTCGGAGAAATTTGAAGTTTTCAATCAAATGTTCTAGCCATAATCCTCACCAGGGATACCTTTATATCTCTGGAATCTCTTATGGACTATTTCTGAGATTTGGCATGTCGTTAAGACTATTTCATGACTATTTTTTGGAACCTAAACCAATTTGATAAGACTTTACCGTTTGCTTGCACCAGAAGTGAGGATTACAGTTTGACGTTCAAGCCATAATCCTCACTAACCTATAGATATAACGCCGAAACTAAAATGCGACTATTTTTTTTTACTTGTACGACTATTTCATGACTATTTTTTAGCGTTGTCAAAATTCGTTTTCATTGAGATTTCAAATATGAGGATTCCAGCTTGAAGCACACAGCCCGGCGCAAAAGACATTTAGGTATCTCAGATTGCAAAGTAATAATACAAGAAATATTGGAAAGTCTCGCTAAAAATGATACTTAATCCTCTTTACTCTATAATCTGAAAATCACAGAAATATCTCATTCATATTCATAGTAGTTTATTATTTTTTCATTAATTTAAGCACGTTAAAGTATCACTTACTTCTACTGTTGACTGAACGCTTAATTCGGCAGTATAGCTTTCATTACCCACTTAACTATCAAGGCACGGTGCTATTTCTAGTGATATTTTAACCATGTTAACTATTCAATGAAACATGAACCGACGGAAGGTCGCTCGCAGTGCTTCACAAAGGGCTCCATCTTTGTGAAGGGATGTTAACTGGCTGATAAGGGCTCAAATGGAATTGAAAATCACGGACTTACTGAGGATACAGCGGGCTAGTATTTCGGCCCATGTTTTTAGAGTTATCTCATAGACATCATTTTGTAAAGTAACTAGCCTTTATACTGGGCAAAGTCCTTCAACATTGAAATAAGTCATTGCTAATATTAATGAGTAGGTATTGGCTTAACCACCACTTGCCCAATGCGGGTTGCGGATTGCTGATCATTCGGCTATGTTCCGAAAAATTCGAAAATAGACTTGGCGGGGTTCTCTAAGAAAGGTTTTGCAACACGTTTGTCACCAGTGCTTTCATCTAATGGGCCCCTCTCTAACCGATCCCTCAATGAAGGGAGCAGGCCACGAAAAGCAACAGATATTTGCGCTGGATCTGGGTTTCTGGTTTCCATAACGCAAGGGAAAAACCATACGTTAAAAACAGTTTCATTTAGATTGTGTAATAAGTAATTACTCGTGATTATCTGAAATTCTTGAACGCAGTCTTGAGGCTACATCGCAAATTGCGAGTCCTAATTTGTCTGTGTACGAGTAATTAAATCCAAACAAGAGCTATGTTCTCGCAAATATTAACCCGCAATTTCGAGTTCAGGAGCTACTCAAGACGTGACCTAATGACCTTTTAAAATGTAGTAACTTTTTGAGATATTCTGTTTTCTTAACGTAGGATGCACGTGAGCTTATTACTGGAATTGCTTTGTTAACGTCAACATAACAAAGGCTTGGAATCTGCGGGATAACAAACAATAATATGACGGAACAGCGGACACCTGTGATAACAAGCGAGACTGCGCAAATACTAACGCACGCGGGTTCGCTAGTTGTAACTAAGTAGTTCGTATTTTATACAATAATATACAGTCACCCACACATTCAAGAACTCTGATATAATGCCGAGGGCCACTTTCTATCACACACCGCTCGCCATTCAGAGGCCGCCATGGTCTCGCAGAATTTTTTCCGACAGCCAACTAATCGACCGATCGACTGGCCTGTTGGCGCAATGGCAGCGATCTCGCCTTTAGCGCCGGAGGTCGAGGGTTCGATTCCCACCCATGACAAACATTTATGAGACGAACATTTGTGTTTGTTCAGTATCGGGGCGTTATTATCCATTTAAGTATGTATTAAACAATATATAAAGTATGTTTATCAGTCTGTGATGCCCATAGTACAAGCTCTGTTGTCTAGTTTGGAGTCAGATGATCTTGGTGTAAATTGTCCTAAATATTTTTTTTATAATATTTAGGACGTTTAAATTGTGAAATGAGCTGAAGTGTTTTAACAGAGTCGGCTACTTACGAATGATACCTCTGGTGGAGCACGTGTAGGGGCGTCAGCCGCTTGCTATTGAGCGGCCCTTAAGCTGTTTACCAACGATGAAAAAAGGTAGAACGTAATGTACAATTGGTCCAATTGGTCTCGGACGGGACGGGAGGAGTTATCGATACTATAGTGTACAACTTGTGTGCTCGACTGTACAGGATACATGCGATGATGTGAGCACGATATCCGTAGACACTGCGGGCGTAGCTCATTATATTGCCAGTTGATTCAAACAATTAGTTTAAGATTACATTGAGCTCTAAGTGGTTGTAATCAGTATTCGACTAGGGCTCCATGTACTTTTATTACGTGCAATGAAGAACAAATGAATAAAATAGTATTTATTCAGGCGGTCCAAAACATAAATGAGGGATGTTTCCTGGAATAAAACTCGAGGATTTGCGACAAACACACGACACGATTTGACGACACTATTGGCGTAGTGCGCTATAGCACGGTTTCACGCCTCGATTTCCGTAATGTCCCGGGTTCGATTCCCGGTCGGGTCAATTCAGGAAATGATCTTTCCTAAATTGACTCGGGTCTGGGTGTGCTGGGATACGTTGAACCTGGCTTAATTTCTTGTCTGGTATCACGTAATACAGGGATATTAATCCCTACTTCGAGATTATGGGTGGCGCAAGTCAGGCCACACATGGAGTTCTGTTGTCACCTTTGGGCAGGAGCGTCTGAATATCAACTCAGTCCTTTTGACTCGGTCTAGAGGCGTGCGACCCGGATTGTCGAAGATCCCAAACTGACAAGCGGTTTGGAACCTTTAAGCCTAAGGAGAGACTTCGCCCCTCTATGCGTGTTCTATCGCTTGTACAACAGGTTTTGTTCTGAAGAATTGTTTGATATGATGCCCACGGCTACTTTTTATCACCGCACTGCACACCACCGACAGGGCGTTCATTCTCACACACTGAATCCGCTATGGTCTCGTACAGTTCGGTTTCAGAGGTGTTTCCTTCCGAGGACCCTTAAATTGTGGAATGAACTCCCTGCCGAGGTCTTCCCTATGAGTTATAGGATGGAGTTCTTCAAGAGGGGTCTGAGAAGGTTTTTGCAGGGTCGACAACGCGCAAGTGATCGTCACCGACGTGGTATAAAAAAAAATTGGTGTGTTGTCTGGCATATTTATTCATTTATTTTATTTAAACACACTTTTATTTCAGTCTAAATCTTACAGCAGATTATATCTTGAGCAAAGTAGGTACGTGATATTCCTCCTTCAGTACAATCTTCACCTAATCATTATTCCTCCTTCACTCCTGTACCTGTCCCTACTTCCAATCAGTCTTTCTCCTTCACTCAAATCCACATATAATTTCTAGGTTTTAATTGTGTTTAATTTTTAATTTAAAATCATCATAATTAAAATTATTTATAAAAAAATATAATCATACATACGTGCATATACCTACCCACTATGTTGTAGCAGGCAAATCGAAACTGTTTTCGATGATAGTCACGTTTTCGCCCTATGGACAGATAAATATAAAAAGTCGAGCAAGGTATGCAAAGGTAATATCGATATCATCAATCCCCAACCCACATTTCACTGACGCTCTATCTCGATCAATATTTGAAAACAAATTAAAAGCCTAACATTCACAGCCTAGAGTCCCAATTCGTCTGTCGCAGCTCAGCTGGTAGTTCAAGATCCGACTGCAAGTTGTCAACGTCATCTGTACGTCTACCACGAGTTGCCACTTTAAATTCTCGTTATCGTTCGCGTAAAAAAAATTTATTGGGGTGACACATGACATGTCATGACAATGTCAAATCCCAATACATTTGTAGCGACATCTATCTCGCCACAACTGACGTATCCTACATCGCGATATCAAAGTTATCCGAGCGATCGAATATAGATACAAGAACCCGACAACAACCGTCGGGCAGTAGCCCACCAGACACAACACCCGTCTGGTCGGAGGATCCTCCCTTTTCAATGGTGGATGAGGAACCTAACACTCTGTTCCTCACACTCCCCAAACATTTTTTACGCGAACGATAATGTAAATTTAAAGTGGGAATTGAAGACTGTTGCTATTGTGACTGAACGGACGGTTTGTCAGAAATGTCACACAAAAAGCAAACATTCTGCTCCAGCGCATTTACACGGACGGAAACCACCGCATTCTACAACATCATCTAAGTACAAAGTTATGCTGTTCCGCAATAGGTACGTCATTCATCAAATTAAATTAATATTTCTGCGTGTAAGGGTTTATTAACCTTAAGTTGTCATTTCAGAATTCAGGCTAAAGCCTAGAACATAATGTGGCGTCCACATCAACCTTTCCAAAACCATTGCAAAATGGGTCTTAGGTCAGCAGCACAAGGTGCCACTATGTAAAGGTTGATGTGAACGCCTCTGTACGTAGAAATAATATTACGATATTCCTTTATTTTGTGTATGCCAAAAAAGCTCGAAGCAAAATATTGATCGCAGAAGCTCACACAAAGCACAAAATCTAAAGCCCAAATATTTAGACACGATTTATTGTGTTGTGTATAAAACAAATAAAGCAGTCTCTAGCGCGTATTCGATTACGCAGGCACACCAGCGGTGGGATCCTGGGCTAAGAGCGTTTGATCAAATATTTGACTACGACAATGATGGATCGAGCATTCGAGTCGAGTCGTGAAAGAAACATTACGGCAATCAACACGCAAACTGCGCTGACATCGATATTCATTATGGCTACTGTTAACAAATGTGTTGCAGGCGGTTTATTCTTAAACGTTTTTAATAAAGTCGTATTTTCATCAGAGGAAGCAATCAGAGAATTCTGAGAGCTCCCAATACAGCTTGCCAGATGTCCCAATTTAAGCACAAAAAAAAATGTCACGTGAGATAGGAATATTTAAAAAATATGTCATTGTCATGTCGAATTATGTGCAGCTTATTTATATTATTCTAAAAATATCAATTATTTATGATGAGTTTCTATACTCATAAACTGATATTTTTAGATGTGGCTTTCAAACAACATGATATAAACTTAATAAAATGTAATAATAAAGTTTCGAAACCCCGTTTTGCCTGAAAAAATCAGGAAATGCTGACCTATTTTAAAATAATGGTACCATGTGCGGAATGGAATCGATTAAATTATGACTTCCTAGTTTTAGCAACAAACAAACAACATTTTAGAAATGTGCTTTTAGGTCGCTAAAACAATAAAAAAATTAAAGTCTTGCATTAAAACTGCTCTGGTTAGCACACATAATGCAAATAATAACATGGCTCTCATGCGCACACGCAAACTTACTCGCACACACAATACTCACTATACAAGCACACTCGCACATTTAAGTGATTTATTTTACTACTACTAAGAAATGTTTGATTTAAGTTATTAATTCTTTACTGTACTTTAGCTGTAGGATTGAAGAGACTAGTTTGCCACAACACAGGAAATCCTAGTGTGAAAACTAGCGACTCATTGTACCATATATATTGTAAAAATGACAAAGATTTTATTATTTTATACTAAGGAACTATGTCTTAAATTCAATACTAACCTAGCTTCGTAGTATAACTGTAAAAAGGGCCATTAGAATCCATCCAGTTTTACGTGAATACAAACAAACCGTTCCGTTTGTATTTGTTGTGTGTCTAGGTGTTATTATCTATTTAAGTATGTATTTAGAAATATTTAAGTATGTTTATCAGTCTCTGACGCCCATATTACAAGCTCTGCTTAGTTTGGGGTCAGATGATCTTGGTGTGCATTGTCCCAGGTATTTATTTATTTATTATAATATAGTACATACTCGTATGTATCTGTAACTGGGTATCGCCACTCTCTCGAGCCCGCACCTCTGCCTTGGCGGTCCGGGTTGGCGCTCCACCGTTCCCACCAGAGATGTGCGAGGATGCGTTGCGAGTAGGGCTTCCAATACCGGGATCCCGGTATTGCTCAATACCGGTATTAGGCGATTTTTTGGCCTTTTCTCAATACCGGTATTGAAATCCAATACCGGTTTTAATACCGTAAGTGTTGATGCTTGGAATTCTCACGAATAAACTGCAAAATATCCCTTATTTTTGGCCAATCTGCACACTTTTTACCAAAAATAGTTGTTTAACGGACGGGATTACCTTATCTACTGAAATAAATGAATAAAGTCGCAGTTATTGCGTTCCTTCGACCCTCACATTCGACTAAAATTCGACAAAATTGTATCTTACTTTATTTTACAACTAGCTGTTTGTCCACGGCTTTAGCCCGTCGGCTGTTTCTCCCGTCAAAATAAAGCCTAAATAAAAAAATAGCTTATGTCACTGGTTGATAATGTAGCTTTATATTGGTGAATGAATTTTTAAAATAGTACTTTCAGAGCCTATTTGTTACAAACTGTTAAATCTTTTCTCTTTATAACATTAGTATAGATGCGTTGTTTGTGGCATTTGTTCTTTTAATGAATAGGCCATACTCGATCATAATTATAAACTTTAATTGATATATTAAGGTTTAAAACTAATGATTTATTTGGAGTCGTGAGGCTGTATTCTTGCAAATAAATTATTGATTTGATTTGATTTGATTTGACAAATCTGACAATAAACCAAATTTTCAAAAGTGGTTTTTTTGCCCCAACAATAAGTAAGGAAAAAAATTAATGACTACGATTTTTGATAGTGTTTTGGTTAGTAGTAAACATTTATATATATATTTAGGTAAAAATACTACTTTTGTTTTAAATTTTTCATAGATTTTAAAAAGGTAACATAGTTTTAATTTTTAAATTTACCTACTTTTTAACTCGTAAAAACCATAAACGCATAAAACAAATCACTAAAATCGATATAATTATGCTTTATATATTTATAAAAGTTCATTTTCAATGAAATCTGTTACTATTTCATCTTAATTTTTCAAAAAACGCATTTTACAATAATAATTATAAATTTTCACCTCAATACCGTAATACCGGTATTAATACCGGATTTGAAAAAAAAACCGGTATTGATACCGGTATTGAAAATATCCGGTATTTGGAAGCCCTAGTTGCGAGGAATGTGTTTGTTAAGAACTAATAGAAACGCTCTATTTACCTAGCTTCGCGATTCTATTAGTTCTTAACAAACATTCCTCGCAACGCATTCTCGCACATCTCTGGTGGAAATGCACCCGCCACACTAGCCCGGCGGCGCTTCAACGCTGGGCCGTTGCTGGAGGACCGGCCTTCTGCGATCGCCATCAAGTAATAAGTATATTCGCTTATATTGTTATAACCCTACATAGTCACTAACATTAGAATAGTAAATTAATAAAATAGTAAGAACTAAATAGGAGGCTAGTAAAAGGTACATGTTAGGAATCCCGTAATCTATTCTTATATCTTCGCTTAGTTATTTTCGTATCTTCACTATTTCAGCCAATGGTCATAATTTTATTTCGTCGGGAACAATAACAATATTAACAATACACCGAAGGGTTCTCTGTCTATCTTTAGGTCGATTGTCACGTGTTAAATCGTGTCCCATGAAATATCCGAATCATGTGAATCCGAAAAAAGTAATAAAGATCTTTCTGTTGTCGCATAGCCCAGTGATTTCGGCGGAAAAATCGCTGCTGCCTTGCGTCAGTGGATGTCTTTGCCATCATTTATCTAGTGCAAAAATAAACTAGCCTAACGACATGAGACACGGTGGAGAAATAATAAAGCTCCAATCACATCGCAATCTGTTGCCAGGGGGCCTACTCGTATACCGATTCGTCCAAGCTCGTGATAACGTGATTCACAATTTTTATGGTAGTTAACTGTCAAAAAAAGTTATTTCAATCGCATTTCAGATACTAAGTGAATTTCATAAGATATACGGCTTGACTGATTTGTACAAAATATATGACTAATTTCAAAATCACAACCGCTATTTTCGCAAATAGCTGTATTAATACTTGAAACTTAGATTGTAAATTAAAGATTGTGATACTATTTGTCAATGAAAAAGCGTGTGGGCGCTCTTATTTTTGAACGTTTTGATTCTTCAATGTGTCGGTTCACCAATGCTGCGAAAATTATCTTCTATAAACCTATCAATAAAAATGAATCGCCTCATGTGTTGCTGAGCGCAAAACTCGGGAACGGCTTGACCAATTGAGTTTTTTTCATATTTTTATAATAAAACAACACTTTTCTTTTCCGATGCAAACTGTTCCCAGCGTTCCAAACATATATGTATGTATTTCTCTGTTGGCTGCGTGAGACTGACCAATTAATTTTGACAGAACGAAGTCTGTCGGGGCAGCTGTATGTATAAAAATGGGAAATCGATCACCTTGCAGACTGAGTGTGCAACGCGCCCACCACTCACGACAATAATCATATTGCGTAATCATAATCATCAAAGCTTATTTAAACCTGAAAGAAGTTAATTTATGAAAAATTGTGTGTTCGATATACATAGAATATACCATAAACGGTACCCATGGCTAAACGTAATCAGTGTGTTATTTCTTAACGAATATTATGTTATTTTGAGCCACCACTTTCCTGTTTTGGTGTTATTGGGTAGCTTATTTAAAATATCACCTATTTTCAAATTTGTGATTGAATATTCATTTAGACAAGGAAGATGAACAAAGTTTTTGGCTTATTTGTCTTGTTCAGGAAACATCGCCTAAAGGCAATAAAAAATATCTATTGTATTCTAGCTTCTCCGCGATACGTTTTTTCCACAAAACACAATGGTATTTAGTAAAAATTGGTTTAGTTAATGATATGTTAGTAACAATTTTCTTATCGTAAGTATGTGAGGAATGAAATTTTAACAAAGTAGACAGACAATACTCATTTACCTCCCCAGTCGTTTCTAACAACATCAGTAGCTGTGATTATATACAGCGGTTTAGGCGTGAGAACGTGATGAATGGCTTGTGATTTCAACAACTTCTTTAACGTTCCTCCCAACACGAAGGGATCCTCGCTCCTATCCATCAGCGTGGATTGCTTCTTCAATCCTACAGGTGATTTAGGCGGCACTGCCTACTCAGAGAGTAGGAAAACTACCCGTGAACTCTTCAACGTCACCCAATGTTAGGCAGCTTTTGCAATAACTGTCACCTTCACTTCATTTAATGAAGAATCGGAAAACTTTGAGTGCCGTCCTAATAGTAACAGCGCCATTTGCAGACCACACAGAAACAGCTGCATTTCGAAATCATGGTATCAAGATAGAAGAAGAGTTACTTCTCATAACTAACTGCGTAACTTACGTTATTGCAGATTGTTTTGATAAGTCTTCATTTTGCGGGTTTTTGAACAGAAAAGAAATTCGTTCGAATAATTTTTACATTTGGGTAAAAATGGCCAATCTTGCCTTACTATCCTTATAAGTGCTATCGGGCGGTCCACATACACAAGCACGAACCGGCTAGAACCTTTAGAACTTTACAAAATGTATACCAGGGTCGGTTAGTAAAGCTACTAAGTCTCCGAACTATCGCGGCGTCTTATAAGTAACGGTCAGTTACTGCTATTGTTCTAGTGCCGACCGCCGATTACTAATGTGGCGATCGATGCATTATAATCTGCATAGGACGATGGTAATACCAAACAGACCAGTTGTTAGCATTTCAATATCCATAGCATGTGGTGCAAATTTACTCCAATATTTGTAACACCTGCAAAGAGGCCTTGGTTCGAGACTCGGAACTTCTAGAAAATACGAGTTCGGTTATCCGCTTAAATATGATAAGTCTGCAGTGCGCCTTAAAAGTACTGGGCCCTAGGAGCTAGACCCAGAAGGGCAAGGGGGCCTAAATGCTAAATTTTTCGCTTAAGAAAGAAAAGAGTTCGAAGGGCGCTGGTGAAAGGGATGAACAATCTCGCTCTATCATTATCATGCATGATCATAACTAAAGTGCTATAAAAACGACCTTACACGTACTTACAAAACATTATGTAGGTTTAATTTACTTGTTACGAAAATTGCAAACAGTCAAATATGGAGACATAATAGAATAACAATGATATCCGGCCACGGACGGCCTCTTGAAATGGAAAGGTCGGGAAAAAAAATCAAATCTTGAGGTAATAGAAACAACATTATACAGCCTGTATAACTCATACTGCAGAAACGCGTAGTTTTATCTTTTGTATTGTGAAACTGACAGCAGAAATATTACGCTATTCAAAGACATGCGACCGTCAAATAAATTTAGAACATATTCGTATATTTATTCATTTCGGCGCTTACAATAAAATTTCACCCAAATAGCATTTTCTATAACACCAGTTACGACGATAAAGTAGATTTAGCAATATTCATTCGACTTTTTAAACTGACCATCAAGGGTAACAGATAGCCCATCAAATCATCACATTAAAACATCGATTAAAAGTATTTTTATTTTACCAATGAAAAAATTCTTATTCTAATAAAAACGGGTTTTCGCAACGAAACAAAACTACTGTAAACTGTTTTACCTATTTTCTCGACTATCGAGTCCGCTCTTGACCACGGTGACATACAATTGTCGCCGAAACGTCGAGAAAATAGGTAAAACAATTTACCGTAGTTTTGTTTCGATGCAAAAACCCGTTTTTATTAGAATTAGTTAAAATGCAATAAGAAAATTTCAACATTTTCTTGTGGCAATGTTTTGTAAGATTGGATGCGTAGTAGATCTAAATGAACTCTGAATTTTTATTTAGGACTATCATATTCAATCTTACATTCAAGGTCTTCTAAAAAACCTCAGTTAAAATTCACATTAAGCCAGTTGGTGATCCAAGGATTTGTAATAAGGATTATGAAAAAAGGCTACTCGGGTAATACTCGGCGTATTCTAAAGAACATAAGTGTGTATGAGAACTTATGTACGACAGAGATACAACGTGGCTGTCCACTTCTGGTCAATTATTACCGTGAAGTTGCTCTATAACCATTTCCCTGTCGCGTATACCATACATAAATAACAATGGATTTTTTATAGTTATATTACCTAAACAGGGAACCTGTTTATAAATAAACAAATAAAGAGTTTAAATAGTTTATCCTCATTTTGTTGAAGTTTCATAAACATTGCACATCAGCGTACTCACTTGTTCTTTTCATATCATGGCATCGTAAGTTCCTAGCTTTTAATTTTAATTATGCTGTAATCTTAATTAGGTATTATCGTCTTTATTTTTTATTATCGCATGAACACCTGTAGCTTGTAACTTCGAGGTTTTGAGAATATCTTACAGCGGGGTTCATGAGTTCATTAGCACATAAACGAATGTATTAATGAATGACCTATGACTGTGATTAGGACAACCTAGTCTTACAAACCTCGTTATACGAAACCTCTTACGTTCAGATACGTCACATATTATTGTGTAATTAACTAGTCGTATGCAAGATACGTATTCAGATATTCGCACGACTTATTCAAATGTACAATGAGGTACTTAATTACGTCACAAAAGCAATTAGCATCTAATTAGCAAAACTAAATCCAATAACGACAGTAATCTGTACACGACCAGGAAACCGAGTGGCCGAAAATAATAGGTTTTAATTAAAAAGCAGGTTAAATTATTCGTTTGTTTAATTTTGGACTATCAAATTAACGGAAATGACAAACATTGTTGATAAACCTATAATTTAGCCTGGACATTTAAAGTACGTTGGTCGCAATATCAGCCCGAGCGCACCTTGCACCAAATGTAAGTTATGCCTTAACTGTCAGAATTCGCTACGGTTTGACATTTTAGGCGTCGCATAACTGACAGGGCTGGTCCGTGACTAAGGGTAAGGGTTAAATATATATACATATACATATTGAGACACAAATACGAGTGTATTCTCTGGTTTAAAAAGGTTTCGCCTAGTGGTATAGAAACCCGTTACTAGGCTCGAAACTTACGTTGATATCTGTTTCATGTTTATATCTGTTACATAAACGAAGTGGTAGGTAAAGGTTTATTTACTAGGTGCGGGAATCGAATCCGCGACCCCTAAAGTCTTAAATTGTATGCAACGTAAAATTTAAAATAACGGTTCCTATTCTATTTGTAAATTATAAAAGTAGATAATATTAATGTTTTTAGAATTGTTAATGCCATTAGTTAATACAAATGAATTTTCGGGTAAAAGTGCAATCTTCAATGCCATTTTATTTTAACATCACAGACTAAAGAGGTCTTGTAAAAAAAAGGATCATCAGAGTAGTCAGCAAATCCGCAGTTAATCTGTACTAGTATGTTTTTTTTGAAACTTCATGGCTCAAGTAAGTGATAGTAAAACATGGTTATTTTCAGGACAGGATTCAAGGACACTCAGGAGCAGGAATTTCTGAAAAGACAAATTTTACTGTAGAAAAAAAACATTATCTGCTCTAAATCAACATGCTGTAGAGACAGTAAAAATATTTAACCTAGGATGTCTGCTACTCTCAATTAACAACTTGTCATCATGACCGCAGATTTACAATTTAAAGTTGGTCGGCTATTATTACAGTGTTTAGCAGGTGTCTCTCTATTTAAAATAACACTGAAATAAAACAATAATCCCAAGGCTGCATTGTGCCAGTACACAAATAAAGCTTTGTTTTGAATGAATGACTAAATTAAGTCATAGGAAATAATTCTTAGGACAAAGATCCTGCTAAAAAAAGCTAAAATGTTTATGCCAGTCTTAGTGTCATTGAGGAATGTATAAACTGACTTTTTTATCATTTATGATGTCACCTAGATAGCAAAGTTTGTTTAGCCGGCTTCTCTCTTCACTTAGCGAGCAATTCTGTCTTCTCTTATTGGTACCGGTATACCAGTACCAGTTATATTATTATATGTGAACAGATAAGGCATTAGTGTGTTATAGGCTATATAATTTACACTAGGCTTTAATTTAATTCAATCAGTATTTTTTGTGTAAACTTTATGGGAATAGTAAGAAAACAATTTTGCAAGTTAAATATTCTTAAAAGATTCTGGACATGTCACAACATTGATTTAAATGAGATTCTAAGCAAAACTTCTAATTACAAAAAAGCAAAATAAGCAAATTAAAAAAGGAATGACAAGCAAATACTATTCGATTGTTAGCGCTCACAAAACAGCTGAATTGAGAGAGAAATCCACATGCGAGAATAAATTAACCCATCTAAAAGTGATGCTATTTCGCAGATTTAAACCATCTGTTATCATAACAGGACTGTCGAAAGCCGATACTGATTACACGGCGCCTCCGCACGTTGTAAACAAATGGTGTATTTTTAATTTGCCAACAAATACCGCCGGACGTAATCATTAGCACCATAAAACAAAATTTGCACTTACCATATAAAGTCCTTGCAGTGGGAGCAGAAGGTCGGCTGCTTGAAGAACCTCGGCATGAACTTGTGGTCCTTCACGAAGTAAACATTCTTCTTCTTCAGCGCGCCCTTGCGGCCCCGCAGACGGAACGCCTGCCCCAACTTCAAGTCACCATCGTCACAGTTATTTTCCTCGTCCGCCATCGCGACGCGCGTAGGCCGGGACGCCGGTGGAAATCGAAATAAATAATATCTCACAAATAAATCGCTGAACTACGAGACCCGTGCGGACGAACCTCCGTCCTCAGCCGAACGTCATTGCGCTTTGTCAAAGCAAGCAAAGCAAATCTGCGACCGACCAATGAAATGGAATGGGATGCGAACTGTCAATGTCAAGTGGCTTGTCATATTACCCCTAAATGTTGCCAGGTTACAAATAGTTTACCCCAAAACACGATTCGATTCTTTCGAATAGAACTCTTTATTTTTTCCAAAAATCGAATGATACCAAGGAAGTCCTATCCTGTTCCTCCATTTTGATTCATATTGTATTTTTATTCAATTTTCTTAGCATTAACATCATTTTAGGTGGCCAACCAAACAAAAAACATGTCTATCTATACTATTGTTAATTGTGTTAGACACTAGTTAGACAATATCTAATTAGTGCATGAGAGACTAAATGGAGAAAGACAAAGAATTAATACGGGGATATAATGGAACCTGAGGTACAGCTCGACAACAAATAGTTGAAAATGAATGAGGGCGCCGCCATCGTTTATGTGGCCACACTTCTGTATAGCACACAGTTCGTTGCAACCGGTCTTGATACTTGTATATTTTTAAATTTATTTAAAAGATATATGAATTTCAATTGCAAATTAAAGCTGTATTGTATTACATAGAAAATAACATTTCGTTCACAACCAAAAACCAACCAACAAAAACAAACAACCATTTTCTGTGATGGTGCGCGATCGTCTAGTCTCCATTCCTTCCTATAAAATTTGTAATATAAAGTATGTTTTGCTTGTTCAGAGATCCTGTAATGAGAGAGACATCGTTTGTGCGGACAGTCAAGTTTTATGGTTTATGGTTTGAGAACTTTATTTCTCATAAAAAATTACACTAATTCACTTTCTGAGAAAAACATTGAACATTTTTACATAATAACAATTTAACATAGGGAGCACACACAGATTGCTAAAGTTATTGTAATATAACGGGTAGGAGACACTTAATAAAAACTATACAAGTCGTCGCCGCGTCGCGCGTCGCAGTACTAGGCAACCACGGATGAACAAATAATTTGAGTGTACTTGTATTGTGGATATGGCATGTGCGGAGAGTACTCATAGCGTATTGTAAATTAATTGTTACTTTATTTGTACTACTTATATATGTGTTGATTTATTTTTACTTAAATTTAAGATTATATTATTTTATTTTCCAACATTTAAATTTTAAGTTTTCTTATAATACTTGCAACTGATTTTGATTCTTATATTTCTGTTGGCAGTTTATTATAAATTATTACTCCCTCAAACTCAATGTTTTTTCCCGTAATTTGTTCTAGGCGGTCTTGATATAAAATAGTTTGCATTACGTAGTTTCATTTTCTGGGATTTATATTTTTTACGGAATGAAATTATTGTATGTATCTGTTTGTATAATATTTTGTGAATTAATATACTTTTATAACATTTGTAAGTTTGCCTAACAGTAAAAATGTTAGTCTCTTCGTAAATCTTTTCAGTGGGCGTACGAAAATCGTTTTAAGATTCAAAACTCGTTATTTTCGTCAGTGCTTAGATCGTATGGATCACTTTCAGACAATAGACCATGCCACCGGGCTTACTCGTTGAGTATTTCATATACTGCTATTGGTTTATATTTATGATTGCTTGAGATCTGTGCTTTCGAGTACTTGATTCAGTTAGAACATATTTGTACTGAGTAAGTGAATCGGATGGCATGAATTCAAGTGTTTAGAAAGTGTGCAAATATAATTCGCCAGTCAGTTACCGATATTACTCTTGACACGAGGAATCCCAACGCACGTATAGCGCTGTAATCAGCTTATAGGGGCGCGTATTGACCTTCTATCGCTGAGAAGCGTTTATTTCAACACGTCCAAAGACATGGAATTATTCAGGCGCTCTAGGGAGCCTGTCCCAAGAACCATGAATTTATTCTATTGTTTCAATCATTGGTATGAGTTTAATTTGGCCAAACTAAGGTCGAAGGTCAATCGCAAGACATGACATGTATTGGGTGCTCAGTGTCGTTGCAGCCCCGCCGCCGAACATGCACTGATGACCTCGTGAGGTCAAGGATCATCTGCCAGCCGCTCCACTCAAATGTATCCTAAAAAGGACACAAGTCAGCTACCCGAGCTTAACAGTTCTCCTGACTCTACTACAAAATATACTATTTGCCTCCAACCACTAGATTATCTCAACACTACAAGACCTAAACTGCAACCTAGCTAATCTGTTACACAGTGCCACTCCTGTCACCTTCGTTCAATCGAAAGATACTTGTCTCCGACGCTCAGCTTCTGTCTCGAACCCTGTAATACCTAGAAAACCTAGCTAAGCCCTAACTCTAGGTCATACTGGATCGACAAATACCTAACTTCAACATTAATAAGTTTATGTGAACTACAATTCGAGCTAATAGCGGATTTGGGTATACCCACCACAGGCTCAGGGGCATGTGTGATGGTTGCCGCACCCGCTCTGGCCAGTTCGTCTGCTGTTTCGTGACCTGGGATATCACAGTGTCCTGGTACCCAGCGTATCGTCACCCTATTGTTGGCCCCGAGTTATTTCAGGGCTTTGGCTCAATCAAGGGTGAGTTTTGAGTTGATTTCAACTGCGTTAAGCGCTCTAAGCACTGCCTGACTGCCTGATAGTATATATATATACTCTTGTTTTTAAAAGCGCGTTCCAGATTCTCAAAGACGGTGGCGTGTAGGCCCAGACTGCTGTGAATTTGCGATTTTGGTCTCTCGCCCTTGACTCCATAGCCAGCCCGCCCATTTATCTTGGAGCCATCAGTATACGTACGATGTCTCCGGTTTGGAAGTTTGCAGGAGTGCCATCCTCCCATCCCTTCCTACCTGGTATTTCAACTGAGTACCATTTTCTTAAAAGATATTGTACCGATATGCTGTCCTCAGGCATGAGCATGACTGGCATTTTCTGCAGCTCAGTCTTCAGGTCATTCATGTTTTTTGACTGGTACCGACTACTTCCACCGTCTAGTGCCCTCAGCATGGCTGCTCTGGCTTCCATCCCAATATGCAAGTGGAGCGGGCACAGTGACAGCATGGCTTCTAGAGCCACAGTGGGTGTAGTTTTTCTGTAACCCATTTAGTGATTTTTTTTTGGTTCATTTCCGGATGAAAATCCTCCTGTTTATTTACTCCGCTAAATACTGTTAGCGCGCTAGGTACGAAGCCTATTTCGCTTCCGGTATGTATTATGATCCACCTCTTTCCCTTTGAGATATCTGTGAGAACAACTTCAGTTTTGATTGACTGCCAGCACGTTTTGAGTTTATAGCTGGAATGAATGTAACTTGCATCTAAATGTATGATGTCGTTTTGAAGTTCTTCTGGCAAATTTCGGTTATTCATAATTTCATGAAGATAACATTCCCTTTAATGTGCTATGATGGGTTTTTCTATTAAAGCTTTTCGATTAGTTTTGCATTTTTTATATCTGGACCCATTTTTTTTTAAAAGTATATTTAAAATTTTCGCAACTTCCTTTATATCCAATATCTTGCCCTAACCGAGCAAATAATTTATGTCTTGTTGACACTTCTTTTTTTACAGTGTGAATTTTTTTTATCTTCTGACGGATTGAAATATATCAAAATCATCAAGTTTCATCACAAGTTGACCCTGTCGATGTTTAGCTGGAGTTGAAAATTTACCTCCATTTACAGAACCTTGTCTCGCTATTTTTCGCACTGTACTTTCAGACTCCTAAAACAACGAAAGAAATTTAAAATTAATTTAGAAAATATTTTCTTTAGGCAAAACAAAAATTGTAACACAGAATCTACTCGTAACTAAACTGTCGCAATAACTTATAACGCTCAAAAATCGTTTAGTCGCACTATAATTACCAAAATGTTTGTTGGTCTACCCATAACCTTAAAAATTTAAGAAATATTTAAAACATTGTTTGTTTCTGGAATTTAGCTGATAACACATAAGAATATTTAGTGTAGATAAGAAATAACGTCATTCATGAGTCACTTACTGGTATAATCAGCTGTATGTTGGTAAATATCCTCCAGATTATGCAATAAACTTCCTGCTTAATGTTCTGCCAAACATCGCAAGAATACCTTGTATATTACATCGCGAGAACCACTACGATAGGTCTCGTTCATGATGTCACTTTGTAGCAACCCAGGTTGTGGAAATCATCACGTCAAATACAATAAAATAACAATTATAGGGCTACCAGGATCTGATGGCAAAAAAAGTTTAAAAAATAGCGATTTTCATATGGCAACAAAAAAAATGTCATCTGTCAACTGAAATTTTAGACTGGTTAGTAGGAATGACACTTTTGATACTTTGGTTTATTGCATTTTTCGTGTGTATTATATTATGTATACTAAACTTTGGTCTGACAGAGGCGTATTTAGTAAAAAGAGGAAAGGTGGCAAAAAAAAAACATGAATAGTTTTGATTTAGAATTAATCAGAAACAAGATTTAGTTTTACACTGTACGAAAAGAAATACCCACTGTCATGAAATTGCTACAAATTCTTCGGGAGGAAATCAATTTCAATGGAGAAAGAGAATCATTAAGGTAACAAAAATGAATTTCATTTTCTTTCAGTTTGAATATAATCTAAAAACATAGTTATCTAAAAATAACATTCTTATTTTGTCTTTAGACTTATTTTGAAAGACATCGGATAAATCGGATTTGAATTCGTGAAGTGCCAATCAAAAAGGACTATTTTAATTGAGCGACATGACATTAAGATACATAGATTCAAGTATTTGGAGCGTATGCAAAAGAATCGAGAAGCCGATGATAAGCTAGATGTGGTTTATTTAGATGAAACCTACATACACGATTCATGTTCAGTGAACAAATGCTGGCAAAATAAAGATATTGCAGGCCCATATAAAAGTATTTCGGCAGGGCCTAGATGGATGGATGGATGGATGTACATGCTGGTGGAGAAAATGTTTTTGTACCAAACTGTTGTTTGGTGTATAGGTCGAAGAGTACATCTGCTGACTACCACCATGATATGAATAAAGATAACTTCACGAAATGGGTTACGGAAAAGTTGATTCCCAACCTCACAAAACCTTCTTTAATTGTCATGGACAACGCAAAGTACCATTCTGTACAATAAACAAACTGCCTACACAAGCCGACCTATTGCTGTTATAAAAGAATGGCTTCAATCAAACAATATCCCTTACGACGATAATTGGCATAAATGTCAATTACTGGAAGCAGTGAAAATCATAAGCCTGAACCTAAATATCAGATAGATGAGATTTTAAAATCACACGGCCACGAAGTCTTGAGGCTCCCACCATATCATTGTACGTTAAACCCCATAGAATTAATCTGGGGAATAATGAAACAAAAAGTTGCGGGTACAAATCTTGTGAATATGTAATAAAAAATAAAAAACAGTTCATAGAACAAGATCGATTAATTGAGATGCAGGAGGAAAGGTTTATCATAAATACTGCGTCTTCCTCGTCTTCCTCTTCCGATGAAGACTTTTTTATGGATGTGCAGTAATTGAAACCATTTGCAAATTCTGATAGCCTATAATTAATTAATATACTCATGAACAGAGTAATTGGAGTTTTCATGTAAATTTCGAACCCCACGTTCGTCACAATAAGATTTTCAAAAATTATCCATGATCATTGGATATTTTTTTATATTTGCATGTATCACACAGAATCAGCCGTTAAAGGGAAAAAAGAGTATCAAAACGTTTTACTCCAATTTCCCCAGTATTGCTGGCGTCAATTTCTTTTCCCCTTTTTGCCATCAGATCTTGATACACGCAAAAAATGTGTCAACCTCTTGACTGACAGTTTTGAGATTTATTGAAGTGTTGCCAGGAAAAAGTGTACTTAGTTCCGGAATATTTTTTGTCAACTCTTTATTGTCAAGCCGTATCTTTTGTTAAAGCAACTTGCAACGCAACGGCTACACGCCTGTAGAATATTTTTTGTTTGATGGACCACTATTTTATAGAACGCATTCTATTTCAATGCAATCATTTCATTTCCGAACGACATTGCGCCCGTCGTCCTTGACTTCTTGGCAGTTGTGTGGCAGTTGTTTGTTCGTTCGAATGGCGGTGGCCGTTAAAAATTTGGATTATGCTTACTTTCTTGTGTAATTGATTGTCCTCGATTTATCGAGTTGAATTGTAAATATAAGTAACAACATTGTGCTTTGTAACTAAAACACATAAATAAGTGTGAAAATGAGTTCAGAGAATTCAGATTCAGGGTCGCTAACGCTATCATTGGTGGCACAGTTTGACGATCTGAACCGTTTGAATGGAGTCCTCAACGATGGAGCGGCGGAAGAATGTGAGTTTAGTTGATCCACCCTATAATAGTAATCAATTCCCCATTGTCCTCTTATTAATTATTGATTAAGGAAGTTATGAGTTGCGCCATTAAGCTAGTTCACACCAACTACCCCCCCTGAGATTTTATTTCTTCTATGCTTTGCCTGTGTGAAGACATCGTAATTTCCTTTCAAATACAAGCTTTTATCTACCCATCTATTTGTGTGTGTTCTAGCTGAAATATTTGCCAAGGTCAAGCTAATCTTAAATTTCAGGGTCCTTTATCTTGGTGATATTTCCTATTTAAGTACCTATTTAATCGAAGGAAAATTTCAATATGTGTCACATCTTTAGCTCTGCACAGTTTCTAATCAGATGGCTTTGTGTGATGATAAAAGATTAAGTAATTTGTATTGATTTGCTGATGTGGCCGGTCTTCACCACCTTTTTAAACATAATTATGAACTAAAATATCTTAGAGAAGTGCAGTTCTCACTGGCACAATCATGATCGAAGGATCATCAACAGTTTTGAGAAGTCCCCTTAGAAGTCCTAGAGAAAAATTAAAAATAAATAAATATAAGTACTGTTTCTGTTTTGATATTGAAACATTACCAACAGCATTACTAGACTGAAGGGATGATATGATTTCTTAGCCCAAATACTAAATATTAAGTAGCTATTATACTCTATTCACTAGGCTCTTGAATAGCCTATAACTGTTCTGCTGTTTATTTAGATGAATAAAATATTTGTTGCTACAATACAAAGCCCTGTCTATCCCTAACAAAGATAAGGAATCCTGTTGATGTGTGTAAATTCAACCCTTAGCCACTTACCACTAGTTTTGCTTCCATTACCACTTATCAATAGTAAATAGTCATTTATTGGTAACTATAAATTGCAGGTCAAAAACATAAAAATATGAGTATAAAATAAATCAAACATAAATGTTGTTTCAGAAAAACAATAAGTCAGGGTTAATTCATACCACCTATACTGGCAGTCATAGGTATTCTGTATAACTTTCTCGAATAAATAATAAACTGAACAGAGCTTGTAAAATGGGTGTCAAGAGAATATAAATATGAGGGGTGATCCAAAAGTAATGATAATCAGTTATTTCTAGTGCACACAAAAATACAAAAAAAACATCAGTCACTTGCTCAGTTACCCACTAGTTTAGGAAAAAAAAATCATATAAATAGGCCACGATTCCCGGGAGCTACATTCATTTCAATACAAACTGTCAAGGAGTGAACATCAAAATGGAAAAACACGATATCAAAGCTGTCATTAAATACCTCTGCTTGAATAAATTTCTACCAAAGACATACACAGCGACTTGGTGGAAACATTAGGGGACTCTTCCCCTCCATATTCCACAGTTGCACACTGGGCTAAGGAGTTTAAGCTGGGAAGAACATCGATGGAAGACGAACACCGCGAAGTACGCCCATCGACGTCCCTCACTGAAGAAAATGTGAAAAAAGTTGAAGAAGTTGTATTGGAAGATCGAACAGTGACTATCAGGCATATAGCTGAGGTCACAGGGATCTCATATGGCAGCATTCAAAGAATCCTTGCAAACGAATTGCATATGAGAAAGGTCTCCGCGCGTTGGGTACCGAAAATGTTAAACGACAAGCAAAAGAAGAAACGAGTTGCAATGTCAAGAGCAAATCTCGAAAAGTTCCAGGCAGACAAGGATAATTTTTTGTCACGGTTTGTGACCATGGACGAGACCTGGATCCACCATTTTGATCCTGAACAAAACAACAATCAATGACATGGAAACAATCCGATGAACCGACGCCGAAGAAATTCAAAGTGTCAAGCTCAGCAGGGAAGGTTATGGCGTCTGTTTTCTGGGATGCTGAAGGAATAATCATGGTGGACTACTTGGAAAAGGGGGCCACTATTACAGGCTCCTACTATGCAGAACAAATAAGAAGATTGCGGGAGGCTATTAAGGAGAAAAGGCGAGGCAAACTGCGGGCTGGAGTGCTGTTCCATCAAGACAACGCACCGGTTCACAAAGCTGCAATTGCCATGGCTGACATTCAGGAAGCTGGCTTTGAGCTGGTGGAACGCCCCCCTATTCACCAGATCTAGCCCCCAGTGACTTCTATCTCTTTCCACGACTCAAGGAACACCTCCGAGGCAAGAAATTTGACGATGATAGCGACGTGATGGCGGCGGTTGAGGACTTTTTTGAGAGTCAAGATAAAGATTTTTTTCTAAGGGAATTTTAGGTTTAGAAAAGAGATGGACTAAATAGATAGACTTGCTAGGAGACTATGTTGAGAAATATATTTTTTTTTTATTATATTCATTGTGTTTATTATTATCATTACTTTTGGATCACCCTCGTATATTTTAAATTTGACGACACGATTGGCGTAGTGCGCTGTATCACGGTTTCTCGTCTCGATTTACGTAGTGTCCCAGGTGCGATTCCCGGTCGGGTCAATTCAGGAAACGATCTTTTCTGAAATGACTTGGGTCTGGGTGTGCTGGGAGACGCCCCTGTCTTATTTCCTTGTGTGGTGTGTGGACATGATCCCATTGCTATAGGAATTTTGAGGCTTCTGATCAAAATACCGCGACATGTGGTTTTGGCAGTCGTGATGTTAACCTGACACTGCCCCAAGAATTCTGAATAGACCGAACAGGTGGAAATCTGAAGTTGCAAGGTGTGGACTATACGGCGGATGCATTAACACCTCCCAGCCACACTCTTTTAATTTTTGCTGAGTGGCTAAAGATGTGTGAGATCTAGCGTTATCATGATGAACAACCCTTTCTGTTGATTAATTCCGGCCGCTTTCTCTCAACTTCTTGCTCTAATCTCATCAGTTGTTCGCAGTAGAGTTCAGAATCGATGGTCCTGCCTGGTGGTAACAGCTCATAATAAATAATTCTCTTCCAATCCCACCACAAACACAGCATCACATTGTTGCGAGTTGACCCGGGTTTCACCACAGTCTGTGAAGCCTGACCGGCCTTTAACCACGACCTTTTTCGCACGTTCTTGTCGTACGTGATCCACTTTTCATCACCAGTTATCAGCTTCTTCAAAAATGGTTCGGTTTCATTACGTCGTAATAAAGAATCACAAATAAGTACATGGTTCATTAGGTTTCTTTCAGTGAGCTTGTGAGGTACCCAAGTATCGAGCTTTTTGTGTTCCCAGTATTTTTCAAATGCGCCTAAACTGTTTTGTGGTCAATTCCCAGTTCTTCGTCGTAACCACTGATATGCCGATCTTGCTCCACTTTTTCAAAAATGGCATCAATTTTATCCGTAATAGGGCGACCAGAGCGACGTGCATCTTTGACATCAAAATTTCCGGATTGAAATCGCTTAAACCAAATTTGTGCTACTCTCACAGACACTGCACTAGGTCCATAAACATCGGAATTTTTTTTCGCGGCTTGCGTTACATTTTTACCTTTTTTGTAGTAAAATTTTAAAATGTATCGAATTTCTTTATTAGATTCACTCATCTTGACAGTAAGAAAAACGAATGAAAATCACACATTTCCCTAATTTGAATTTGGAATTATCTACTTTTAAATTTAAACTTTTAATGATACGAAAACCAGCTAGATACAAATAATAGCCAGCGAGATTTTATTACAAGTACGAGTACATACATACTACACACATCAACATGATCTAGGGATATTTCAATTAAACCTAAATAACTAAAATTCTAATAACTTTTTGCTATGACACCTTCACATTAAAATTAACCTTGTTTAATAGCCCATCTAATCTGATAAATAAACTTTTAAATAGAGTTCAATTTAAAAATACATAGAAGAAGAGGAAAAACTCAGACAAAATTTAAATTTATTTTTGAAACATTAAAACCTAAACAAAACAACTATATTTTTATAAAAATTGTTGAAAACTTAAAATTAATAATCCGTGGATTCACCTAAGACTCTCCTGACACATCTGCAGCGGTTCTGCATGCTCAAAACAATGGTGTCAATATCCTGTTGTGGAATACTGTCCCAAGTCCTGCTAAGATGCAAGAAAAGCTGGTTTTCATGCACAATCTTCAGGGAAATTCCTGAGAGCTCTTCTCTGAAGCATATCCCAGGCATGCTCAATAGGATTTAAGTCAGGGGATTGTGCAGGCCAGTCTGAAGCTTGGATATCATGCTGTTGTAACCAACTTGTAACGATACGCGCCGTATGTGGACGGACATTGTCGTGCATTAGCAGTAAAATTTTGTCCCATTTAATGTCTGTGGGGCAAGATTACAGGCTCTAGCACCTCATCTCGGTATTTTAGAGCAGTCATATTGCCTCGTATCCAAACGAGGTCCGTTCTACCGCCGAGACGAATTCCTGCCCAAACCATAATCGTGCCACCTTGATATGCATGAACTTGTTGTGGGTGCTGCAGTCGATTCCAACGTCCAGGTTCTCTCCAAACGCGTACTCTTCGCGAATCAGGATGAAATCCAAACCTGGATTCATCAGTGAAAAGCACAAGTGACCATTGAGAATGGTTCCAATTTTCGTGTGCAATAGCCCATTGTAATCTTCTTCCTCGATTGGCTCTCCTTAGCGCTGGTACCCGAAGTGGCCTACGAGCACGTAGGTTGACTTCATGCAGTCGTCTTCTCAAAGTTTGACCGCTTACCAGCAAACCATACTCTCTCTGTAGCCTTTAAACTAGAGATGCGCAGAGTAGCACTTTGCCGAATAACGAGTACCGAGTTTTACTCGGTTCAATTTTTTTCCAACCGAGTACTCGGCGAGTAAACTCGGTTTAATCAAATTCCTGTTTCGGGCGCGTAAGCAAGTTCAAACAGGTAGCGGCCCGCTCGCGTTGATACACCCCTCACCCATACAATACAACATAATGGAGATTGTCAAAGATTTCCCAAATTAATAATAAAAATACTTTTTGATTAACATCATCCTCATCATCCGTGCGTTTACCCGGTTGTGAACTCACACTGATGTGTTGGGTCCCAGGGTTCGCCTTTCTTGTGTGTTGGCGTACTTCGCACGGTCTTGTTCATACTGAGGTGAGTCTGTTGGCACGCATGTCACCCTTGACGACGTCGAGCCACCGCTTCTTGGGTCGACCTCTTCTACCGGTACCTGGCGGGGGCGGCATGGCCAGACATTTGATGCCCACGAAGTTTGCCTATCTCCGTGAGACATGACCATTCCAACGAAGGCGGCACTCCTGCATTTTGTCTGTTATGTCACGAACACAAAGGCTGCCGCGGATGTGGGTATTCCGCACGAGATCTTTGCGTGAGACTCCGCAGCATCTTAATTTTCGTGACGCGCAGCTCCTGCTTCTGTCGTTCTAGTAACGGCCATGTTTCACCCCCCATATAAAAGGACAGGCCTAATGATGGTTTTATAGACCTGCCCCTTCAGCTTGATCGGCATTTTAGGGTCACAAATAACACCAGTCACCTGCTTTACTTAGACCGAGTATACTCGGCATTGAAACCGAATAATTGGACTGAGTAAGAGTATTAAAAACCCGCCGAGTACGCCAAGTACCGAGTATTAACCGAGTACTCGGCCCATCTCTACTTTGAACCAATTGCATCGCCGTTACATTTGCTTGACTTCGTGCAGCATTTATTAAGAATTTGTCCTGTACATGTGTTATAATGCGTTGAGGTCCTCGGTGCTGTTCCACCATTTCCCCCGTGACACGATGACGTGACCAAAGCCTGGATATAACGCTCTGACTGGTCCTCATGGTTTCAGAAACCGCAATTTGGGTGGCGCCAGCTTGAATCATGCCCACTGCTCTTAACATTTCGTTCCTGGTCAAGTGTCTATGTGGCATGATTAAATAAACACCAGAGATGCGTTTGACAAAGTTTTAAAGAAATTTATGGAGTTTTAATCAAGTTAGAAGTTCGTGAAGATTTACTTCTTTGGAAAAAATTCAATGAATGCGAATTTCATCTTAAAACATAACATTTTTTACATATACAAATTTGAATTTAAAAAAGGAACTTAATAATGTTTTTAGAATCTGTTATTAATAGTTTTTTTGTAAGGCCAGTACTTTTTAAGTTATTTAAAAAAGTTTTATATATCCCAACACTGATATACATCAGGTTGGGGAAAAAGCCTTTTTGCATATACACACAACAATATGGTCTAGATATTGTTGTGTGTATATGCAAAAAGGCTTTTTCCCCAACCTAATGTATATCGGTGTCTGACACAAGATTTTTCATACAACCAAATATTTCAGGTTTCCTAGCATTTATGAAGCAGATGGAATGGGTGCGCTCTCAATGGTCATCGGCAGAGGCAGAAGCAGTCCGGCTTCAGACAGAGCTAGATGAAGCACACAAGACCCTTGCCAAGTGGGAGGCCAAGTTTGCACATGTACGGAAACTGCTAGATGGAGAAAAAAGGGAGAGGAATATTGTGTTGAAGAAGTATAGTGAACTGGTAACTATTATTTGAATAATAGCAACTTGTCTTGTCATTTGATATTTGTGTCAATAACAACACTTATCATATTAAAATGTAGTTCAAAACACATGTGTTTTGCTCTTCACTTTCCTAAGTTTTCCATTTGGCATTTAAAAGAGCTTATTTTAATCCTATTCATTTTCAGAGTAAACTTCTTGAGATGGCCCGTGACTTACTTTTCAATGACAACCGAAACAAGCTAAATGATGAAACCCTGCAGAAGCTGGCGTTCCTCAATGGCACTGCTCAGCAAGACCATAATGCCAAGCTTAGTGGAGTTCCAGAGCTCAATTCTACTGGTAAGACAGAATTATTATCTTATTTATATTTGAGAAAAAAAAGTTGCTTGCATATGCAAGCACGAACATACGTGCAATGGCTCCGTCCAACTGCACTGGGGATAGTGTAAGTGAATGATTTAATTTCTCATCATCTTGCTCTCTTGGAAGGCAAGAGTAAATAGGCAATTACTAGTAGACCCAGATTGTATTGGTTTGGATAAACATGCGCGGGCAGCAAGCTCCATTCCTTTGCTGTTCGCAATCTGAAGCAATCTGCATTTTAGATGAAGTTTCCCTCATCTAACCAGTAAAAAGGTTCATTGATTTTATTAATTACCAGGTACTCTTCTATCAGAGATGTCGTACTCTCGCTCAGAGGATGACCTCGACATCTCGCTGGCGTCGACGCGCCGGTCCTGGGTGCAGCGCGGCGGGTGGGCCGTGAGGGACAACGCCCCCGCCTCTAAGAAGAGGCGCTCGTCTTCTTCCTCTGCTACCAAAGTAAGGCCCTATTCTAGAAACATACTCAAGCATTGGTCTGAACTAGAGTAAAGATTTGAAAACGTCAGTTCATACAAAAACGTCACTCAAATGTATACTCAAGATCAGGGGCCCGATTCTGCTATTTCAAAGCCAATGGAATCGTAATTGAGTCCATACGAAAACTGTCAAAAACACGTCATTCAATTACGATTCCATTGGTATATAAATAGCAGAATCAGGGGCCTGATTTTGTTTCAGAATACGGGCCTTAGTTGGCAGTAAAGTTCGAAAATATTAAAAACTAGCTGTCCGCCTAAATTGAAAAAAATAAGCTATGTCACTCCCAGATTTTTAAGTACCTATAGTATAGTGCGATCTCACCCTGCTACCAGTTAAACCCCTTAAGGGTTTTTAATAGTAGGGTTCATGAGTAAATAAGAAAGTATGTAATTACTGTTGTGAATAAATAAAACTAAAAAAAAGAAAATGTAGGTACCTATCTTTATTTTGGTGAAATAATTTTTAAAATCGGCCCAGTAGTCAACAAATCTTTCCTAATAATATTAGTATTTAGTTTAGATAGATAATCAGCCCAAAGGTTTTGGTCATGGCGATTATGAATAGAAATGCCAGAACAACTTGCGACAAGTCTAGGGTCTATTGGAAAGGGGCAGACCAAGAAAACCATATCTTTAGTTGTTCTTAGGCCATTCCATTATTTTACTAATTATTGCTTGAAATATATGAAAAAAAAATAGATTTACAGCAATATAGTAAGAGTCAAAAATCTTTTATTCCTTTTTACACATTGTGTTTTTCAACTAGTCACATGCGTGAGCTGGGGCTTTTTGAAGATGGTTGTTAAGTCATGTCAAAAATTTAACAGAATGTCTTTAAACAGGGCGTCGTGGCCTAGTGGTTCAGTACCCGAACTCAGATCGTGGATCGTTTGGTCCCGAGTTCCAATCTCGCCAGAACCAAAATCTTTGTGTTCATTGTTAAATATCCGACTTACTCTCCGGTGATGGAAAACATCGATAAAAAACAAAATCATCCCAGATCCCACATTGGAGCAAAAGTAGGCTTCTGAGTGTTTCGTTCACCATGACGATACAGTCACTTGCCTCTAACTACCCCGTTTGGGATAAAGTCGTCATGGTATGTCAGGCCGGGCACAAGCCACACTAACATTTTTGAAATACTTATTGCATACATTTTTATTATTATTTGCAGACTGTGGAGTTACAGGGAGGTAAAGTGCTGGCCACTGCTACCACAACTTTGACTCTTGAACGCGCGCATACCAACCATGACCTGAAACCTCCTCAGAATTTCGTAAGTAATACTTTTACTGGCAATGGTTTGCAAACACAGGCATACCGTGATTGATAACAGAAGTCCCTCGTTCGCAGGAAAACCGATCATTGACCGTATGTTACGGTTCTAATATGTTGCAACTTTATATGTATTTACTGAAGATTGATAATGACGACTAGTAATAACGATATTATATACGATATAAATAATACTATTTAGTTGCGACGCTGCGCTCTGGCAGCGAAATAGCTTTCATGTCAGAGGCGCTCAGTGGAATATGAACACTCGTGCCCGGCGATAAGTTCAGATTTTGCGTGCAAGCCTCTCCTAAATTTGACGTTTGTTCGAGAGTGATCCTTCTATACGGTAGTACTATTACCCTATTCTGTGTTCCTATGTGTTAAGGTGCTCCCTCACCTGGAGCATTTTCCTATAATTTAATGTTACAAACTCGAGCATTACATCAGTAAGGAATGAGAACCGAGCATTACAGTGCGCAAAACGTAATGTTACAAATTCGAGCATTATCGTGCGCAACTTGTTAATACAATTTCCCTTAAGTTTGTAAGGCAGTATTGTAAGTAATGCTCAAAATATAATCTGAAACGTTACATTACAGGAAAATTCTCCAAGGGAGGGCCGCCCACCTTTATGTTGTGATTGTGACTTGTCCTACAATTAGTATTTACTTCAAGTGAACAACGTTCCCACAGCAACCGATATCGGAAAGCAGCGACGAGGCCCCGCCCACGCGCAAGTCGTCTGCGCGCGCGTCGGCGTCGGGCGCGCCGCCGCACTGCACGCCGTCCGCGCCGCCGCGGACCGGTGAGATATTACTGTACTTTACATCGAGGGACTAAACGAAGCCATAATCAAGAGTCAATGAAACCGAGGGTATATTAAGTTGGCGTTTAGTTTCGGGGTGCAAACGGTATTTTTCACTTTGAGTGCGAGAAAAATAGTCAATTTAGTACAAAAACATTCAAAACCGAACAAATTTACACCCGACAAAAGTTCTGAAATTTCCGCGGTGTCTTTTTCCTTCTGCACTGTCACAGATTAACAATTTTTAACACATGGCGCCACCTTCTTTGCGGACAAACCATGAAACTAAAACTCGACATTTTCGCAATGAAAATGGTCCACACTCCACAGATAATAGTATATTTTTACTGGCTGTTTGAGTTTGTCTATGTCACATGAAGGAAATTAGAAAAACAACTTTTTACTCCCTAGCTCCATAGGGCTATAGTGGCGTACTTTTACACCATGAGAAGTATTCAATTCAATTCAATTCAATCGTTTATTGCGTATCTCATTACAATTTTAAGATTTTAAATATATTAAGGTAGGTATACATGTGACGCCCTGTAAGGGCATGGCAAAACATAACTTATACTAAGTAAATAATACATTTATAATTAAGTTGACTCTTTGTTGAATATAATAATGACATCAAAGTATTACGACAACTTAGTTTCGAAGGTCTTTGTTGAAACTTTCATCAAAAAATTCTGTTAAGCTAGTAAAAACGTCCTTATTGCTGTACAAATAATTTAAAGGAGTAATTGTAAAATAACAAGGTCTGGGTCTGGGTCTTCAAGCGGGGCGCGAAAAGGCATTTTTGCGGGCCTTCAAGATAAGTATGACCAGCTCAGTGATTGCTTTGCATTACTGTGCTTGTCAGCGTCATATCTGGACCTCACGACCGCTTTCCATCAGGTGGAGGGAGGTCATCTTGACGGGCACTATAAAAAAAATATCCGGGACAAATTACATTAAGATCATATGACCCCAAACTAAGCAAAGAATAAAAAAGAATTTGTTTATTCACAGAAAACACGGTACAATTTAAGTTCTTGCTATCATGATATTATCAAGTTCATACATGTTTTACCGCTCTAGAGATATGCAAACATTGCAGTTGTCATGCATTATTAGAGCTTGTACTATGGGTGTTAGAGACTAATAAACATACTTTAATATTTCTAAATACATACTTATATAGATAGTGAACAATGTATGGGACAAATAGAGCAGAAGAAAAGAAAATTAACAACTAAGTCAGTAGATGGCGAGATAACCACCGTTATGCAGATTGCTTGGGTGTTAGACGATCCGAATGAACTGTAACAATAAATGGTCCAATACTTGAATTAAGTATTATTGATTTTTTTAGCGATGTTTTTCATCACATTTTTATGAGTACATGCTTCATGTTCTGTTGTAAGCTGATGTACTAGTTTATTGATGACTAGTCATAGTCATAGTCATATCATTTATGACTAGCTGTCCGTCAGCGGCTTCGCCCGCGTAGACTGTCTTCCCGTCAAAATGAAGCCTAAATTAAAAAATATATGTCACTTCCTGATAATGTAGCTTTATATTAGTGAAAGATTTTTTTGGATCGGTTCAGTAGTTTCGGAGCCTAATCAATACAAACAAACAAATCTTTATAGATAGATAATTAGCCTACAGCCAGCGGTTTCACCGGCATGTACTTTTTCTTGAAATATAGCCTTAAAATAGAACCTTAGTAACTCGCTCATATTTTAGCTTTATTCTGGTCAAAGAATTTAAAAAATTAGCCTACTAGTTTTTAGGTTATTTATTACAAAAATACAAAAAGTTCTTCATTATAACATTAGTATGGGGCCCATTTACCTTAGTTTGTCCAAGCCGTTTGAGCCTTCCTGAATTTTCGTAGGTGCAAAAATCTGTTGATCAAATAGATATTCGTGTTGGGTTTTTAACTGTGATGTCCCATAATTGCCTATTTGACCGCGCAAAGTGGGCCAAGAAAATGAGAAAGGCGGACCCTGGGACCCACACACCGGTGTGGGTTCACAACGGGATAGACCGCACGGATGGTGATGATAAATGGGCAATTATGATGTATGTGTGGTGTGTATTCAGACTCGGACAGCGTGTCGGAGGCGGCGCGCGGGCCGGCGCGCACGCCGTCGCTCATCTCCGCGGCGTACGGCGGCTCGCCGCGCGCGCGCCCGCGACAGCACAACTTCGTCGCCAAGAACTTCTACAAGCGGGAGACTTGCGGGCCGTGCGGGAAAACGTGAGTGTAGTACAGTGTCCTTTTAAGTTGGCTATGATAACCACCCGAAATACAGTATTCGTTCATTATATTTCATTTTTGTCTTCGAAAAAAACACAATTAGTTTGTTTTACATACTTAGGGGTAGTCGGAGTATAAAACACAGTTTCACTTTTTTCTCTGAAAAATTCAAATCAAATTCAGGCTTGTAGGTGTTGGTATATTTTTTGGTAGTTATCAGTAGATTTTTGAACAAATCGGTCATTTTCTGATATGCTTTTAAGTAAAGGTATTTGACTGTAGACCTGTTTTACCTTTGTCATTATTCAACATTTTAAGATTTTGAAGGTTTAACTATCTTTAAGAAGATGTTATTTCTATCTTAAGTTTTACTTACTAATTTAAATTGTATGTAATACATGATGTTTATTACTTTTTATCTCATAATTAATTAAAACAAAGTTAAATTTCAACTTGTCAACTTTCAATTTTATTGTTATAATAGCCTCGATAGGAGTAAACAGGAAATGAGGCTTGGCCATTTGAACATTTCTGTGCTATTATAGTTAGATTTTAATTACCAATGTAATCATAGTTAAATGACATTCGTTATATATTACATCGGTCAAAATACGCCATCAATAACTTTTTATCTACCCCAATAGGATTTAAATGGCAAAATCTGGGTCCTGGTAACGAATAGGCTTATAGGGATGCTTACACATGTTACCAATGTACGAATAAAGTTATGTTTTATACATTAAAGACAGTATATACTTGTCATAAATTAAAGAAATTAATTCAAATTCCGTTATTACCCATTATCACGTGACTGACCCATCATAGCGCGATGACGTCACTGAACGTCATACTAGTTGGCATAACTGTCATACCCAAGTTAAAATTAGGATAACTTTGACAGAGCGCGAAAATTTTATCGGTCAGTGACGAAATTATATTCACGTGATAGTTTGGGGCGTTTTGGCAGAGATTATAAAAGCTAATTAGTTTTAATTATGCATTCTTTTATTTGACGTATTTTTTAAGAAATTATTATTTTCGTGTTTAAATAGGGTCTATATATGAAACATAATCAATTCCAAAAGCGGCATAGGCCACCAGTCGCCATCTTGTTTTTTTCTCTATGTTTCCGCTCACAATAAAAGTGGTATATGGATAGAGGACGACACATTAACAAACAAAAATGAATGTCTAAGAATACGGTACCCTAAAGTGTCCCGTTTCCGAGTAATTTAAAAGTAAACAAACATGCGAAAAAGATAATTTTCATTAAAAATATATCTATTCATTATGAGTTTTTTTAAGCTTTTCGCGCTTTTTATTAACTATTCACAGATTTTAGAACATGCGCGGAAACTTCAGAAAAAAAACTGGTGGCAGGTTGCTATGCCAGCTTCCATTACAAAATGTTCAAACTCCTTTGTCAATATCCCTATTACTCAGTCTAGCGGGTCAATGATCTTCCCTCTGATTGGCAGTATAAAGTTCGCGAAAGTGGGCGTGAAGTGCGAGAGCTGCCGCGCGCAGGCGCACCCCGAGTGCCGCGCGCTGCTGCCGCTGCCCTGCGTGCCGCCCGGCAGCAACGCGCGCCGCACGCACGCACAGGTATCATAAATAAAGGATTGTTTTTAATGGAGCGACATACTAAACCTAACCTATAACCACCAAAAATACTATCTGAGCCTCTAAATATTCTGAAATGAGTGTTTTGTGGCCGACATTCGCATTGTAAAACCACAAGAAGTGTAAAAGAGTAACTACTGAGTTTCTCACCGGGTCTTCTCAGTAACGCGGTGGTAGAGTCGCATTATGTTTGTATACTGTTTATTTATATATTCATTATTATAATAGTATTTATGTCTATTATTTAGTAAACTTTGTGACTATTTAAAAGTACTGATTAAGTCTATTTAAATAAAGATAGTTGAGTTTCAGATTGAACATATTCATTATGGGGCGCATTTTAGTATTTTTAGTTGCTCAGTTTATTATTTCTCATAAATAAATATATTTGCGCCAGACAACACACCTCTTGTAATCTTGTAATTGTCACGAAGTAGGGAAAATTATCCTTGTGTTACGAGGTACAGAGGCGTTCACATCAACCTTTACAAAACCATTGCAAAATAAGTCGGCAGCGTAAGATGCCCTTGTGTAAAGGGTGATGAGAACGCCTCTGTACCACACAAGGAAATAAGCCAAGAGCGTCTCCCAGCACACCTGAGTCAATTAAGAACAGATCGTTTCCTGAATTTACCCGTCCGGGAATCGAACCCAAGACACTACCGGAATCGAGGCGAGAAACCGTCCTATAGCCCACAACGCCAATCTTGTCGTCAAACCGATAAGATAACACAATCTGAGTGCTAAGTGCGAATAGCAGTGAGAGAAGAGAATGACTTACCATCGCGTTCTGCGAGCACCTAAATGTCAATTAGCGTGGAATCGAGTCAGCGCCATCTAGCGGCGGGCTACATTAAGGCCGCTAAATGGCAAAGTGTTATTAGTTGAAGTGATATTCGCATCTCACTGCAACTCGCAAATTTAGGTAGCCCTAGTGATGTTCTCCCACTGAGATTCCGCTTGACAATACTTTTTGGGTGTTTTTATTACCCTTTATACGCTAAATACTTACTTATAGATCCCGTTACGTAAAGGTAGGTATACATTAGCATTGGAGCATTTCCATTAGTTTATCGCAAGACACAATATAGGTAGTTCTCTGTTTAAAAACGACGAATGCTCGATGTTCTGTTATGGTCGGTTTAGACCAAACAGAGATAAGATAATGTTCTGTCTTTGTTTACACAAAGACAATCTCATAGAGTGGGGATAGAATGAGCATTCGCTCGTTTGGTCTAAATCTACCTTGACAAGTAAATGCTCTAATTTATCAGCATCATAATAAGCACGCTAGGCGACAGCGGAGGGGATGTTTCTGTCCCCAAGTACGATATAAAGGAAAGATTTTCACACGACCAATTTGGCGGTTAAGGTGGTCCCTCACCAGGAACATTTTCCTGTGATGTACATTTCAGAATCAATTATGAGCATTACATTACAATACTGCCTGACAAAACTTCAGTGAAGTTGTTTCAAACTATTACACATTGTATTATTAAATTGCGCACTGTAAAGCTCGGTGCTTTTCCGTCACCAACATAATGCTCGAATCTGTAACATTACAGTTGGCGCACTGTACTGCTCGGTCCTCCTCCCTCACTGATGTAATGGTCGACTCTGTAACGTTACGTTACAGGCGAATGCTCCAATTGAGGGAGCACCTTTATATTCGCTCACTCTTTTTAGATGCTGTCACTGCTGTTGACGTTGTCTCAGTAGTGACAGCTAGTGTATAATATCCCAGGAGGGCTAAGATCAACAACACACTAGATAACCGGTCAGAGCGTCAAAAACGGCCGAGCAAATAACGTCCCGCTTTAAAAGCGCTTATTTCTATTTAGTTCACTTTTGACTGCGCCAAAGTGCTGACATGCCACAATGCCTCAGTGTGCTTTCAAAAACTGTAGAAATAACCATCGGAAAAAAATGTATCGGAGGGAATATCATACTTTCGGTAAAAAAATGCGGATTATATTATAAATAATGAAATACCCAACTGAAAATCAAAAAAATAAAGCCTACCCAGGGAGCCAACATTTGGCCAAATGTTTAAGCCAAAAAAAGGCAGAAGCAGCAAACAGTGAATTTGTGGAGTATTTTTATACTTAATACTTATTACTTAATCATTTTTTTACATATTTTAAAATGTTATGTTTTATTCATGGATTTCCTGGCGACACATCAAGCCAGAGGTTGTGGGATTGATTAACCATGAGAAACATCAATGCGACGAACATTTGTGTTTGTTATGTGTCTGGTTATTATAAGCTATTTAAGTATAGATTTAGAAAAAAATTACCTTTGTTGATGATTAACTTGAGAATGGTTTTGTATGTGTTTAGTTATATAAGTAAGTTTTTAATTAATTTAGATATTTGCAAAAAATATTAAAATAACGTACCATAACTTAGTGTAAACTTTACATTACCAATTTCTGCTTTAACAGTAAAGTTGTAGAGCCGGTTTCTCAAAACACGCACTGAAAATTAGTTTTTTTTTGTAATATTAAATTGTAATTAGTATTAGTTGGTAGTGATAAAAAATATAAAGTGCGGCTCCGTTATACCCTGTTCGGGGCAGTAAAGTCAACAGTGTCACAAATTCACATACCATCACGACTTTATCCCAAACGGGTTAGTTAAGAGGCAAGTGACTGTTTCCGGTCATGGTGAACGGAACACTTAGAAGCCCACTTTTCACCACTAGTATTAGAACCCAAAAATTCGAAATGAAATAAGTCAAATTTTGTGTCACTTATTTTTTTCTTCATTGCTCCTTAATGAATTTGAATCTTAAATTTCAAATTCAACCTCACTCTGCATAAATTCGAGTTCGACCTCATTTACAGAATGAGGTTGAATTCGAAATTTAAGATCGTAAATAAATGTTTTATTTCTTACGTACGAGGCCTTTAATATGTTGAAATTATTGATACTTAAAATATTTTTTCGCATCTTCTGTCGCATTCACACTATGAATGAGACAAAAGATAGTACAATCAGTCGCTGCCATTTTTGAGGTATGATTTTCTTTCTGAGGCTTTATCTAGTGTAATTGTTGATCTAAGCAGGAGGGCTGCATAGCGGACTACGCGCCCAGCACGCCGCCGATGGTGCCGGCGCTGCTGGTGCACTGCGTCAACGAGGTGGAAAAGCGCGGCCTGAGCGAGCGCGGCCTCTACCGCATCAGCGCTGTGGACAAAGATGTCAAGAGACTCAAGGTATTTTGGTTTTGCCTTTACAGGACAAAAACGCTGAGGGGCGCATCTAAAAATTTTTTTGGAAATCTAACCACAACTCAATTCACTATGGAATCGCAAACATGTCTCTAAAACCCGTGTTTCAATCCAAGAAACCATTGTTTTTTTTTGTTGCAAAAAAAGTTGAAATTGCAACAGGATCAGGCGATCTACTAGGCGACCAGGCAGTCGAAATCGCATCGCAATCGGAGTTCAAAATAAAAGTTGATGGCGTTAAAAAAACAAAGAGAAGTTGTAAAAAAGAAACTCAAAAAAGCTGCGTTGATTAAAAAGTTCGAAAACCCATACATCAAACAAACCTTTTTTTTTTTTTTATTAGCGTGGGGAAATCCTCATGGATACCTCGTCGCTCGGGGGAACGACGAGGTTATGTCGGACTTCTACCGACTAAAACCCCACGGTACTCGACCTCAACACTTCAGCGGCGAGGCGGGGTCCCTAAAAAGTTTCACAACGCCCCGCCGCGAGTGTTTCCCCGTATTGGGGCCCCCTCCAGCCGACCCCTCAATGAAGGGGGGAGGCCACGGAAGTACCTGGAGCACGCAAGTACTTCCGCCGTCGGGGTGAAAGCCGTGCATTGCGGGCAAAAGCACCCCCGTACTCAAGCCCGCTGGCTCCCACCGTACGCGGACCCTACTAGGTCCGCAACCACGATCCACCTAAAAGGTGGATCCGCTGCCACATCTGGCGGTGCGGCCCCGCCGAGCCGCAGTGCACAGGGGGGGCCAGCCGCGGATCACTGACCCCCTCCAAACGGTTGTGCACCGCGGCTCCCACCTCGCGCCCTAAGGCGCTGCGCCCGTGGGCGCCCCTTTGGGCGGGCAGTGGTAGCACCATACCACCACCACGCCCGGCGGCAGGCAATGGGTGGGTGGGAAGTCCACCGCATTGCCATGCCTGAGCCCTCTTAGCTTCCCGGTGGTATACATCAAACAACCCTAGCCCATCCCAAAAGTACCCCTGATCAGTCAGTCAGTCAGTGGTAGTGTAGCTTCGGCCTCACTGACTGAGCTCGGCCTTTCAGCTTCTCTATGGCCACTCTTAAAAACTGGCAACACCGAAAAAATACAAAACACAGTCTGAAAATTGCAAACTTTGTAAATGGCCGCCAGTGGCTCGCACTTCTTTACTTTTGGAAATGTTTTAACTGCTCAATTTGTTTTACCAACTTTTCGTATTTTTGGCGTTACAGGCAGTATAATTTTAATATTTAAACGCGAAAGGTCATCACGAAAATCCAGAAGTTTCAAATTCTGCATAGTGGTTCTTCTTAAGACGTAAGAGTAAGACTAACTAAGACGGGAATTTGCGAATCAAGTATCGTAAATCTCACTTAGATAGTTTCTCCAAAAAAAAATCTATTCTATTCTACATCACTTAGTGAGTATGCCATATCGTTTTCAGAAGAATATGGCAATACTCCTCATTTTGAGTTTTTGCCGTCCGCCACTAACTTAAAAGTCACCCCTTCCTTAAAAAAATCCAGGACTGGGTAAAGCGACTTTATTCTTAACCCTAACTCTGCTCAATTTCTCACTATCTTTGCATATTTGTAAGATAAGGCAGTCCAACAAGTTATATAAACCCAATCCCAATATTTGGTCTAGGAGCGCTTCCTCCGCGGCTGCGGCTCGCCGCAACTCAGCAACGAGGACGTGCACGTGCTCTGCGGCTGCATCAAGGACTTCCTGCGGGCGCTGCGCGAGCCGCTCGTGTCCGCCGCGCTGTGGAGCGACTTCATGGACGCGGCCAAGCTCGGCGAGCCGGCGGACGCCACCGCCGCCGTGGTGCAGGCCGTGAGCCAGCTGCCGCAGCCCAACAGGGACACGCTGGCGTTCCTAGTTCTGCATCTGCACAAGTGAGTGTCAATATACAATATTGCCTGCCTCGACAGACTTCGTTTTGTCAAAAGTATTGCGCGTCGCGGCGTCGGTGAAGCAGCACAGAGTTATTATGGCACTGTAGACGAAATCCCAGCACAGGAAATAAAAATAAGTTCATGCAATACTCAAAGAGACTTATGAAAATTATATTATTAACAAAAAAAGGCACAAAATAATCACTTCATAAATACGGCAAAAAATAAGTCTAAAGCAACATCATCAATAGGGACAAAAACCGATTTCCTGCGGAGAATATATCTATTCAACAGAATGGACAAACAATAAAAGACCCTAAATTAGTCGCTGGAACTTTCAACAACCATTTTATAAACCAGGTTGCTCCTCTATGCCAGCCAAGTAAAATAAAACTTATGAATGGTGCCAAAACTAAGATCACTCAATTCTTCTTTATGGCTCCCCAACTATACCCAATGACTTCTACAAAATTATAAAAAATCTGAAAAACACTAACAGTTGTGGTTATGATGGCATAGCAACAATGGTTGTGAAATATGTGGCGGAAATTGTCACTCCCATTCTTAGCTTCATAATCAACTCATGCATAGAGAGTGGATACTTTTCCGAAGAATTATAGTCATAAAACCTCTCTGTAAAAATGACAATAAAATGAATATTATAGACCTGAAGCCCTGATCCCAATTTTCTCTAAAATCATAGAAAGGGTTATTTTCAATAGAATTAACAACTTTCTCATCCACTTTGACATATTAGCTAAAGAACAATTTGGATTTAGGAAAAACAAAGATATTAATATATTCAACTTGGTTAGCAAAGTACTTTCTTGCATAGATAAAACTGCCCGTGAGCGCTCTTTATATGGATATGACCAAAGCCTTCGATCACGTAGATCATGAAATTCTGCTCAAAAAATTAGAAATGTATGGTGTAAGAGGGAATGTGTTGGCATCTATTTAACTAACAGACAGCAAGTCACTTGTGTCAATCAAATATGTCCCATATCACAAGTAGATAAAAGTTTTTATTCTGAGAGAAAACTGGTAAAGTATGGCGTCCCCCAAGGTAGCATTCTGGGCCCATTACTTTTCTTAATTTATATCAATGACATGCCTGAAACTACTGATCATCCAATGACTTTATTCGCTGATGGTAGTACTATATTATTTACTAGTGAAAATTCAGAATCATATGAAACGGACATAAATAACACTCTCTCTAATGTAATTAACTGGCTAATTTCGAATAATAATAAAATCAATTTAAGTAAGACAAATACTATGACATTCAAACAATACACTAAAAAATAACTATGGACATTAAATTTGATCAATCTAAAATAGAAAACACGAATAAAACTAAATTCCTGGGTCTTTGTAGATGATGGGTTGACATGCAAATTCCAGACTGAAACTGTGCAAAAAGCTTAACCAGTATTCTTACGCTTTATATATAGGCTAGCCCGAATCGTTAACCAACCAACTGCAATAGTAGCATACCACGCGTATGTTGTATCAACTATCCGATATGGTATCATCTTCTGGGGTAACTCTTCAGAAACGGAAACAGTGTTTAGAGCTCTCTGTAAACTCCAGTCGACAGATAGCTGTAAACCATTCTTTAGGTCACATAAACTACTGACTTTGCCCTCAATCTACATACGAGAAATGTGTTTATTTGTAAAAAAGAACTGGACATTATTTGATAAACTGAAAAGTAAACGTCACAAGAATAAAATCTGTTCTGAAATTCATAAGACATCATTGTTTACAAAAAATATTACAGGCATGGCACCATGTATTTTTAACAAGTTACCACATAGCATAAGAGAGAAGGATGATGTTATCTCCTTTAAGCAGGCATTATTTCATGTTCTGACTGACAAGGCATACTACTCTATTGACGAATTCCTCCTGGACAAATTAACTAACAGGTACTAACAAGAAATTGAATAATGTAAAAATGGTGTTATGAACATTAATGTAAACTAAATGATCAACTCTGTTTTAGGTACTTTACTATTGCACGCCACCTATTTGGCTAACTGTAGCAGGACAACCTAAACTTAAGACCCATCTTTGTATGAATACCTACGGTTGCAATAAATATATTTGACTTTGACTTTGAGCACATCTCGCCCGCGTTTCTCTGACTTGGTTTATATATACTATTTTTTTTACTGAGTGTTTTGTTCAATCATAATAAAATACAGCCTATGTCACTCCCTGATAATGTAGCTTCATATTGGTGAAATCATTTTTAAGATCGGTCCAGTAGTTTCGGAGCCTATTCAATACAAACAAACAAATCTTTATCTAAAGATTGAAAAAGAGGAAAAATTCGATTTCGGACCTTGATGATGTCACCCGGATTGTGAAAGACGCGGCCCGATTCCCGCTCGAGATCATCAAGGTCTGAAATCAATTTTTTCCAGTTTTTCTATCTTTAGATATGGAAAAAACAAGTTTTGTGGAATGCTAAAATAATCAAAGTAATAAACAAATCTTTCCCCTTTATAATATTAGAATAGATATATTGTAAATGCGCCAAACAATACACCACTAGTCATGATCTCGAAGTTAGGAGGATAAAATAACATGTATTATGAGGTACAGAGGTGTTCACATCAACCTTTACAAAAACATTGCAAAATTGATCTTATGTCAGCAGCATAAGGGGCCCCCTATGTAAAGGTTGCTGTGAACGCCTCTGTACCAGGCAAGGAATTAAGCCAGAGGTCTCCCAGCGCACACAGACCAAAGTCAATTCAGAAAAGATATTCTTCTGAATTCACCCGACTGGATATCGAACCCGAGACGGACGAACTACGGAAATCGAAGCGAGAAACCGTACTAAAGCGCACTACGCCAATCGTGTCGACAAATGTATGTGAAGTTCACCTCACTTGTTAAAATGTTATTTTGTTAACAGAGTGGCAGAAAGCCCCGAGTGTGAAATGGGCGTGGAGAACCTGGCGAAGATATTCGGGCCCACCATCGTCGGCTACGGACTCATGACGCAGCCGGCGGAGATGTACTCCGCCACCGCGCAGATGTTCAACGTAAGCCAAATAAGATGCCACATTTTTTATTATCTATTATATAAAAATAAGTCGGGTTTTCCTTCCTGACGCTATAACTCCAGAACGCACGAACCGATTTCCACGGTTTTGCATTCGTTGGTAAGGTCTCGGGCTCCGTGAGGTTTATAGCAAAGAAAATTCAGGAAAAAAAATCAACAGAAAAGCGGGAAAGAAAAATGAAGTTCACGCGGGCGAAGGGGAATCATTTGTATTTTGTACGCAGTTTTGTCTTTTCTTCACAACTTCAATGTCGTTATCCCGGCACCGTGGTCTGCTGAAAAACGTCACTTTCTAGAAATAAGCTCACCTGTACTGTTACAATTATATATATATATATATATACGAAGATTACTTCCTTAATAAATAAATATGCTTTTATTAATGCATTGGTGGCCCAGTGGTCACAGAGCTCGGTCTGAAATCCGGAGGTCCTGGCTTCAAATCCCAGGTTGGGAAAAATGTGGTATCAACACGTAAATGGCAGTGGTGATTTGAAATGATAAGTGAAAATTATGACTTAGTTAATACTTACTTTTATTCTGAGTTATTCATACAAAGTTAGTCTGATATTGTATTTTATGGACGAAAATCCTAAAGATTAAGTATATTCAAAAATTCTCATTTCATCGTAGGAGGTTTCTACTTAGCTTTCTGACTATGCCATATGATTTTCCTTACGGTATGAATAATCACCCAGTATCTTCGAATAAATCAATGTAACGGAAGATAGGTGACTGGTGACTAGCCTCTAGCGCGTGGACCGCTTAAATCAGGCCCAGCGTCGCTTAATTTCACTCAGTCGCGACATACGATTGACAGGACTCTGAGCTTGTCTCGCTTACACTATGGTCAAAACATATAGGCTTATCTTTGTCCTTCAACATCGCACAACGATAAATAGAATCATAGCGGTGTGAGTGTGCGTGCATGTAGTTGTGCATCATCCCCGTATTCAGTTGACAATTTTAAGGACGTGCTGTATCTTCCGTGATTTGATTAAAGGTCTAACCCCACCAAACGGCCCGCATCGCGTCAGATAGGATCGGATTTCACAATCTTAAATTAAATCTTGTGTGCAGTGTTTTAAGTCTATATTACCAAGTCACGCACATCAGCTTGTCGTCGGCTGTGTTCACCCGTCGACGCAACACGACTTGGTAATATAGACTTTAAACACTGTATACAAGATTTAATTTCGTTTAAAGATTGTAAAATCCGTTCCTATCCAACGCGATGCGGGCCGTTTGGTGGGGTTGGACCTAAGCCCGGTATTATAGGCTAATTACTCACTCAAACGAACAGGTGATGCAACTGTTGCTGCGCTTACCGGGCGACTACTGGGCGCAGTGGGCGTGTCCCGCCGACGAGCCGGAGCCGCGGCACACGCTCACCAACAAGCCTAGGGGGTTCTTCTTCTCGCCGGCTGACACTGGGTGAGTGATGCGATCATATTGGCTGCGGTCCGATTTAAGCTCAAATTACTTTTAGCGCTCCTAAAAGCGTCCCGATTTGGACTGAAAGCCACTTTGAGCGCGATTTTGACAGATGGTGCGACGTCATCATTTACTCCGCCATCTTGCACTTACGGTGCTTCTACGGTCAAATTTTTAGAAGAAACGTCAAAGATAAAAATTACGTAAAACCTTTTTTAGATAAGTCTCAGTAATACTCAAAATAAACTTGTAAGTAACAAAATCTCCTTCGGCGTGGATACTATAGTTCGTAAAAAATAGAATGATTAGAATGACACACAGATTTATAATCTGTCGTAAATCTAAAAAGCTGACGTGATAACTTTGTACCGACGGTAAATGAGCAGCTACACTTGTTGCAATATTCAAACGTGAAGAATCATTACAATTTGTCGTGTTTAGTTATACTAAATGATGCTTTACATTTTAAATAAGTGTATTTTATAAAGCCTGAGCTCAAAGTTGCACATTTGATACAATTTTATGAGCATCTATGCATATAATGAATCAGTAACCGATTTAAAACGGTACATACAATATTATTTGCAGAAATCAATAGCTATGTATATAGTTTTGACGATCATAGACGAAACAACATTTAAATAAATGTATTTGACCTCTTTTTCTTCTTCATCACATGAAAGTGTTTTATGTAGATGAAACTGTCCACTTAAACTAAAAAAGCTGGATTAAAATACAATCTACTTTAGATTCAAATACTGAGTGATGAGATTCGAGAGCTTAGGCCGCGCGGATGCAGTTATAGTAAACCAATCGCAAACTATTAATCTAATATACTACGACGTCCTTTATGGCTACGTCATGTTGCTAATATTTTAGAGATGGGACACATCGATAGTTGCTCATACTACGACGTCCTTTATGGCTACGTCATGTTGCTAATATTTTAGAGATGGGACACATCGATAGTTGCTCATACTACGACGTCCTTTATGGCTACGTCATGTTGCTAATATTTTAGAGATGGGAAACATCGATAGTTGCTCATACTACGACGTCCTTTATGGCTACGTCATGTTGCTAATATTTTAGAGATGGGACACATCGATAGTTGCTCATACTACGACGTCCTTTATGGCTACGTCATGTTGCTAATATTTTAGAGATGGGACACATCGATAGTTGCTCATACTACGACGTCCTTTATGGCTACGTCATGTTGCTAATATTTTAGAGATGGGACACATCGATAGTTGCTCATACTACGACGTCCTTTATGGCTACGTCATGTTGCTAATATTGTAGAGATGGGAAACATCGATAGTTGCTCATACTACGACGTCCTTTATGGCTACGTCATGTTGCTAATATTTTAGAGATGGGACACATCGATAGTTGCTCATACTACGACGTCCTTTATGGCTACGTCATGTTGCTAATATTTTAGAGATGGGACACATCGATAGTTGCTCATACTACGACGTCCTTTATGGCTACGTCATGTTGCTAATAATTTAGAGATGGGACACATCGATAGTTGCTCATACTACGACGTCCTTTATGGCTACGTCATGTTGCTAATATTTTAGAGATGGGACACATCGATAGTTGCTCATACTACGACGTCCTTTATGGCTACGTCATGTTGCTAATATTTTAGAGATGGGACACATCGATAGTTGCTCATACTACGACGTCCTTTATGGCTACGTCATGTTGCTAATATTTTAGAGATGGGACACATCGATAGTTGCTCATCGATGGAATAAAACAAAAATTTATTTGTTTCTTTGTTGTTTGCCAACCAGAAACTCGAAAACAAAAAGTTTATGGTAGAAATCCCGTAACTAATTCCCGTAAAGTATTCTAATGATCCAATCCAATGCTTTTATGAAGAGCTTTACTAAGCTGAAATGCGCGCCTTTCTCCTGCTTTCACGCACGAATATAAATTTTAATATGGACGCGATACATACAAATCAACTAAAAAAATAGTGGGGCGCTTCATTTCAAATTAGACAAGTTCTACAACTGTTAAGGTACATAGTACTCACGTCGCGAGATGGATGATATGGTAACAGTTTGAAACGCATAACGTTTATTGCCATTATTTCAATTGACATACATCATTTGGCATACAAATCAAAAAGCATAATGGATATTAGCAATTTTTCATTATGAAAATTTAAATACGATATAAAACATAGTTTTTTCAGCATTTTTTAAAAATGTATTTCGACATAAGTAATGAAGTATTCCTAACCTCAATGATATTTTTATATTAACCTCTAACAGGAAGAAAAACAAATTGGTTATATCGTTCATTGGTTAGGTTAAAACTGCGACCAAACAACGACATGCAAGCATGCTTGCTTGCACGCATTGCTTGCATATTATGGTAAATAGGTGTCATTCCTAAAGTGTTAAGGTATTTTTCAACCGACTTCAAAAAAAGGAGGAGGTTCTATAATTCAACTATATGTTTTTTTTTAATGTTTGTTGCCTCATATCTTTCGACTGGGTGAACCGATTTTGATCATTCTTTTTTTATTTGAAAGCTGGTGCTTCCCGAATGGTTCCATTTCAATTTGGTCTAGTTCTGACAGTGGCATCCATGAGAAAACCATATAAGTCTTAAATCTAGATAGACAAAATGCGCGACAAATGGACGAATAACTCAATATTACGCCAACCGATTTTGATAATTCTTTATTTATTTGAAAGCTGATGGTGCCCGTGTGGTCCCATTTTAATTTGGTCCAGTTCTGACAGTGGCATCCATGGGAAATCCATATAAGTCTTAAATCTAGATAAACCATATGCGCGACAAATGGAAAAATAACTCAATAACACGCCAACCGATTTCGATGCTTCTTTTTTTATTGGAAAGGATATACTTCAAGGGTAGTTTGATGAGTGTTAGGTTCTGCATAATCAGAAGCCATGACGAACTAACGGTACTCTTCAATTCTTAGGAGCAATCGGACGAATACTTTTTCGATGTATAAAATAAATAAGAACTATTCACTGAAAATTAAGAAATAAACAAAAATTTTAACAAAAAAAACCAACTTCAAAAAAAACTATTCCAAAACAAAGCACTTAAAAGTAAAGAAATAATTGCGTATTCTTCTAAAACTTATACGATAATATAATGTAGGTACAATTATTGTTATTGTTGGAGTCTGTGTCAGCCAATGTAGGTTTGTAACTACCTACATACATACGTAAACGTGATATGTAAGAAATAGGTATTTTGCTAGGTATATTGTAGTGTTTCCTTGGCTGACACCGACTCCAACAATAACAATAATTGTACCTACATTATGTTATGGTATAAGTTTTAGAAGAATACGCAATTATTTCTTTACTTTTAAGTGCTTTGTTTTGGAATAGTTTTTTTTGAAGTTGGTTTTTTTTTGAGTTAGGTATTCTTATGTTATGTACGCTTTTTGAATAGATTGTCGTTTGAACATTATGGCAAATAAAAATTATGCCTTTTGATACTTATGCTTAGCGAAATTATGCTATACAAATTTTGGCCATTTGTTGTTATGCGTTATGAAGTTATGCTATAAAGGCTTATGGCAAATGACTATTATGTCCATTAACAGTATGCATTGTTAGTTTATTGCAAAAAACGATATGCGGTTCAATAGGTAACCAGGTGAGATATAAGACTAGCTGTAGGAATATAATATGTGTATTTTGTTACAGAATATCAAGAAAAAAAAGAAACTATTTCCAGTGACAGTAGTGTTAGTTTTATGTTAATAATAATATAGATTATTGCTAGTTTGATGTTTATTGTAAGAATTGATTTTGTTTTGTTCGGGCAGAACACTTAGGTTAACTTTCAGTTTCTTGTCTCTGTAATCATTTGCATTTGGTATTCAGGGGCCTTCTTCCTGCACTTAGTAATATGGTATTCCTTATTCAAACTAGTACAAAAATATTTGTATGCGACATGGCATTGTTAGTAGTGTCGCATATATTAGCAGTAAACCCCTACAACATTTTGTTTAGTTTTGTACTTGATATACAGACTGTTGCATTAATCACCTAACATAAAAGTTTATATTACTAGCCATTTTCATATGGGTATCCTACAAACAAGTTAAACATCTGACGTATATACTCATAAAATATTGTTTAACTAGAAATAAGATTGACGATCTGCACTTAATTAGTATATTTTGTTTATTTATCTGAAAACTTGTATGGAACTTCTGTTATTGTAATATAACTAACTTGTTGATTATGTATTTAACAATAAAATTATAATGAACTTTTAGTATTTTGACATAACTTGAAATAGGTAAACAAAGGTAAGTACTTAATTACTTGTTATTACAGTGGAAAGTAATTTTCTGCGAATAAAAAAATAGCTGAACGTCTTTTGTAAGCATCAGAATTGCTGGTTTCCTATGGCGTGTAGCTCTTAGGGTATATTTCAGAATTGCAACCTTGTCCCTCTCATATGTGTTTCTAAAAGCAGCTCTATGTCCTCATTTAGATCCTTGTCAACCATTATAGTGAATGAATTCACAAATATTAATAGTTTATTATTCTTATCGGTGCTATTCTGTTCAGTTTTAGCAGTCAAACTTGTTTTCCATCAATAAGCCTTCAGGTTTACTTAATTTGCCATAGTCAAACTTGTTTTCCATCAATAAGCCTTCAGGTTTACTTAATTTGCCATAGTCAAACTTGTTTTCCATCAATAAGCCTTCAGGTTTACTTAATTTGCCATAGTGAAAAAACATAATGCATATGAAAATAAATCTTTTAATATAGGAACTGGAGCCTTATTTTTGCACTTTATATGCCAGACAAATGCATACGAAACTCCGTACAATGTTCTGAAAATGGTCCAACAGTAGGCTCCTAGTTCCAGTTCTAGCTGAACTATCCCTGGAAAGACTGCAACTGTTTAAAAACCTTAGGGTGAAGACATCCCTAGCCATGTGAGCAACACGCGACTTTCGTGTCGACATGGCAAATGTAAAAAATTACATAAGTACTAGGTTAATCGAGATGACATTTGATGTCAATTCCGGACATTTTTAAACATAAAAAAATAGTTTAAATTCGCAATTCACTTCTAATTAGGTTAATAAGATATTTAGAATAAATAATGTTTGACGAATTCAATAGTTACCGTGTACTTTTAAGTTAATTTGCCTCGCACATATAGTTAACATTAGTGCACAATTTAGCTGACTAACTATAGTTTTTCCGTTCAAGTGACGTCACACCACCGCCTACGACGAATGTAAATAGGGCATCTATACTTGTTTCATTTGGCGAGTATTTATGTTTGTCAATTAAGTAAAGCACACTATAATAACTTACAAAGCGTATATACTCTTTTAAGTTATTCCAATACTTTGTTTGTTTTCTGAAAACAAAAGTGTACTAATTTAAGTTTTCTTTCGTATAATTGAGTATTAGTTTGTTTCATAAAGTAAAGAGAATGAATAAAGTATGTGTGTACATAAATAATTGGATTATTAGTAGTGGTAGAAGTAGTTGTTACTTTGATTATAATGTATTAATAAAATCTGTTCTGTTTTTTACCGAACACAATGGTAATATTGGTAATGTAACCTGCAGCCATTTTACAGAAAGACCGCATTCAAAACACTGTTAGGGTCAACTCACACTGAGACGCGACGAGCTACTCGAAATAAAACGTTATTCTGCGAGATGCGTGGTACAACGTATTCTGAATTCTAATATAACGTTTCGTGTAGTAAAAAAGTTACATTTTGAGTAGCTCTATTAAAAAGTTCGCGCAGCGTCGCGTCGCGTCTTGATGTGAATTGACCCTTATTTGAACAGTTTTTCAAATTTAATTTAGGGTAAGTATTTTTGCCTATGGAGGATAACTGCATTTAATTTTAATTTAGTAGAAACTTCCTTACTCAAGGTCGTATTTTTAATTGGACGGAAAAATCTCACAGCTGCTAATGTCACGTTGTTAAATAAAGTGGCCATGCTCAATGTAATAGTGATGCGTTCAGGTTTCGTTCATTCTCAGAAAGGAATCATGTTGAAGGGACTTCATAAAGTAAACTTTTTCGACTTACTAGCAACTCGAATAGATTGCTAGTTGCTCGCATTTTGATAGCTTATCAGCCAATGAAGATGCATTATTCGACGCCAAATAGCAATAATCGCTATCAAAATCGCGATTTTCTTGGAAGTTAGTGAATTGCCCTATGTAAATAGTTTTGTTTGTGCCTATTCTTATTTTGTTACTACCTACAAACGTCCATATCGTTATCCTCAGCCAAGTACGTCAAGCCAAAGCTTTTTATCCCCACAAAAAGAGACCACCAGGTAGCTTTCAGCCCTACCGAAAAACGAATGGTTAACAACAACCATGTGTAAGGAAAGGCCGCAGCCTCACCAGTCGCAGTAGGACGCATGTTGGAGAATGTTGAAGTATTCAAACAATTGATCATCTTCACGCTTACGTTTAGGTAGTCGTTGAAAAATTATATTAATGCCTGCATGACACGACTCCAAGTTAAAATGTAATTTATTCTAAAGAGCTTTCAAAAGCACTTATGAATGACAGTTTAAATACAAATTTAATCTTACTTCTTACTAATGTTATAAATGCGAAAGTTTGGGGGATGTATGTTTGTTACTCTTTCACGCAAAAGCTACTGAACGGATTAAGATAAAACTCTACAGTAATACAACATATACGTCAGCATAACACAAAGGCTACAATTTATGAAGATTTTATGTATACATGTTACAGAAATGAAGTTCTAGTATGTAGAATAAACGTAAATATAGTAATACTATACTATAGTAATACTAGGATTCGAACCCGGCACCCGATATCGGCAGTCCGGTGTTCTAACTACTCACTAAGCTACAGGAAGTAATAAAGTATTATTTATGATAAATAATCATGAAAATAATTTATGATTGTTTCATTTATTCACTTTGCCGCGACACTGTTTTTGTTTTACCAAAACCTGACAACACAGTTAATAGATTTTTCCATCTAATTTTGAATACGACATAAGTAGTCGTAATTGTGCTTTTAGGAAATGCGTTTGAGGTCATTTCATAGCGCAGTCGCGAAGTTTAGGGTGCCTTTAAAATGTGCCTTCGGCGCGGAGATTCTTGGAGTCCGTTTCCGCCAGGAACAAACATTTTGAGGCGCTCTTGTACCGTTGCCTATTTACCTAACACTTTTATTTATATTTCAAAAGTTATTCTCCATCGTATTCGATAAACATTCGTAACGTAATTCACACGGTGATTTTATAAGGTTACAATATACATGTTTTGAGTAACTTACTATACTCGTAAATATTATCTACTTTATAAACATTTGTGGCTTTCTTATTAATAGGTTTTTAGGCATCTAGTTAATGTTTATTTACGCAACATCACTTGCCTAGTCACAGACTAGTAATTATTTAAGGCACTAACCAGTGGAAACTTTATTTTGTATTTTGGATTTGTAAAATAAAATCATGTAAATCGAAATTGTGTTTTTCTGTTTTTTTTTACATTATATAAAAACGTATAAAGATATTTTTTGAGTACCGTCTTCAGTATGTTACAGGTAGTAAATTAAACAATTATGTATATCTAATGAATTATAATTTATTTCACAACAAAATATAAATTGAGCAAATAAAATAAATAACAATGGAAAAAATCACAGCTTTGTGATATGATCTTATACTTATAAATAAATAGGTCTTTACGTTCATGATGGCCTTTAAAATGATACAACACACAATATTTTACTGCTGATCTCTTCGTTAATGTATAATTTGGTTTAATTTTGAAAAACATAATATATTTCAAATAAATAAGTAAAATATATATTTAATAACTATAACACATAACAATATTATGCTAATTGATTTACTTAGGTATAAACAGACAGCATAATATTATACGATAATATCGTGTATTTACAACAATTTATTTACTACCAATCATGTTTTCTTTTAAATAATGTCATATAAAAATCTCTTACATCAATATGACTTAAAATTGTATCTCAAAATCTATATAAACGTATAATTAGTAATAGACTCAAATGCTTCAGTTTGGGTGGAATTGAGTATCTATTACAAAGTAGTTTTACTCAAAAACCTTAATAAAAACAAAGACAATTATTCGCTAGTCAACTATCTATTAAAAAAATATATAATAATATCGCAATTTAGACTAGGTTTCCCAATGGGTAATATAATTATACGACTTGAGAATATTATCTTGAAATATTTTACAAGCGACATATACAGCAATTGTGATGAATAAATACAAAAAACAATGAAGCAACATCTTAAAATAGTTAAGATTCTTTGGTAATGTAAAGTTTATAACTTACGACTAGGTGAATGACTTACGACTAAGGGGATGCCTTACAAACTTACAATTACATAAACTCCATTCATTATAGCATTAGACAGAAGTAAAAAAGGTTCTTTTTAGGGTACACTTTGTGGTAAAAGTACAATAAACATCATTGCTTTTTAGATTTATGCCGAATTTAAAAAATCCACATAAATAGCAGCTGTCACACTTAATTGTTTTAATTTAAAGTAAAGGAACTTCAGAATTTATGAGGCTTTTGCTTAAAAGAATTATTTTGTCTTGCATCAAACTATATTGTCGATGTAAAAACCTAAAACAGGCAGGGGTTTTCATTTTTACTGTCACTATAACTCTACCAAATCTAAAATGTTACATAATCCCCTCATACGTTGTGGCGGAAGGAGTTTTCAATTTTGCCAGGTAATACTCGGGTATGTTATCGTCATGGCAACGTCAAATGCAAATTGTCATTCATTTTAGCCCCCCTGCTTCTTATTTCTAATGTTATAATGAATGAAGTATATTTATGACTGAATGGATTCACTTCATCTCAAATTCAAATTGTTTTGTAATATTAAAAAAAAATGATTTTGTCTGTGTAATATTGACCATTTAAGACTAACTTAATCTTATTTTTGAATTATTTCAAGGTAAATACTAACTCTCTCTCTGATGTTTTGCTGTGCCCTTGCAGGGCGTCACATGTATACCTCTATTTTGCAACAACATATAAATTGTAATGTGACATGCAATAAAAATAAACGTTTTGAATTTGAATTCAAATGCTGAATAACTTAATTAATATGGTTTGCTTGGAAAACATCTAAAATCATAATTATTTTGCAGTAAAAATGTTAAACAAGATAATGAGACTTAAAAGCCAAATCTTACCTTGATTTAAAGTATATTAAATGCTCAAAATGACCCTGATGAATTAGTTTTTACTAACATTAACATTATGCTATCCCTTTGATATAGCTGACTATTAAACTATCTACCGTAAGGCAAGAGAACCGACTAACACCAAAAGACTAATTTTAAGGAACTCTTAGTTATCAACTAAAATATAACATCACTGATAGGCATGTTTAGGAATATGCTTATATTATGCAAATTAAATATAAAATAAGATGTATATATTTTTGGTAGCGATTATCGTTTGGTGACAATTCTAAGGCTACTGCCTAGTACGAGTTTCTTTCTCTATTCGGCAACGACCACGTAAACGCGAATTTGTATGTCAGTAGACCCGCGTTTCCACCAGAGATGTGCGAGGATGCGTTGCGAGGAATGAGAATAGGCTAGACGACTAAAAAAACTAAAGAGTCCGTCAGTTGGATTATCAAAGAATCTGGACACGTATTTTTTCTCTTTTCTCGTAAACGAAAAATGACGACGATAAATGCGCTGAAGTTTCGCGTGACGTCACGCCTAGGTACAATTTTTACTTAGAAGTGACGTTACAAGCCTTCACTCCGGAACTAAATGCTCTTTATCTTTGTATTTTTTCTTTATTTGATACAGCGAAAAATATATGTCCAGTATTTTTGGACGGTCTAAGGAACGGACTAAACAGAATGCCATTTTTTTAATGTTGTCGACATCCCTATTGTTTCATTCACCTAGCTTCGCGATTCTATTGGTTCTTGAAAAACACATTCCTCGCAACGCATCCTCGCACATCTCTGATGGAAACGCACCCTTAGAGGGGCGCCTCTGGTAGCACGTATACGTAACCATTTTCTATGCAATTCTCGGTACGTATGATCGAATGAACTTTCACTTGGCACTCAGAACTAATGAGCGCAGCTCAACCACGCCAAAATGGCTGAAGCTCAATTCAGCACAGTGGCTGCACCGATTCCAATGAAGTTGAGATATTGATTGATGATTGGCATTATAGCGGCTGATTATTAATTCTGTAAGGCAAATCATATGTATTGCTCAGTGGGTGATTTAGAAACTCTTAAGTCTTTGACTGCCGCTAAAGCAGACACAGTAGAAAATCTATTGTTTGCGGGTCACCGGTAACCCCCATGGCAGCTAATGTGTTAAAGATAAAATTCGAATTTCTGAACTTCACTTTTTTAAGGTTTCTTTACAAAAAATAATTTTTTTTTCATTTTTAATGTCTACATCATCTACTGAATATGCCATATCGTTTTCCTTCGTTTATTAATCACCCGGTGTATCCTCACATAAACGCGAAAAGGCTCCCTAAAAATGACTTAATTTATTGTTTGACCCTTACAATTAAGGTACCTCAAGTTCTTTGGTTTCGTTTGTTCTGAAGATCTTCGGCAAGTCTCCGCCGCCGTACCGGATGCCGTACGGCCGCAGGTGGTATATCAGATAGTCTAATACGTACATCTGCTGAGGGCCCACGTAGTGGAACGAGACCGCGTGGTCGGAACAGCAGTCCAGGCCCTGGAATGAATATGAGGAGATTATATTTCTTTTAACTTTCAAGGTCACTTTTGCACGCGCTTTGATCATCGAAGGAAGGAGGGTCCGATATGTCTGCCAATAACAGCTCACTCGCAAGATCTTCAATCACTCCATGATCATGCATGGCGCTTGCAACAGTGTCGAAATATCGGAAAATCATAATGAATAAGGTACATTGTAGCAATCTTTTGAACTATTCTTATGAGGATATTATACTTTTACCCTTAATGATGATGATAAATTATTTATACCGGTTCAGCTTTCGGGACCTAGTAGAAATCTAAGCTTGAGTAAATATTACACAATGTCAGTTACAGTTGTTTATGTATATGTTACGGGCTACTTGATTAACTGGGCAGTATTAATACGGGTCTGTCCTTATGAATAATGACCAAGTGCATCAGTCAATTTGATAAATTATTTACTTTTTAGCCAGTCCACATGAATAATGACCGACTACTCATGGGCAGTTTAATAAATCAAACTTTAAGATAGTTTGGATTTATCGCTTTTACTAGGCATTATGAATGATTTCACTGTTAGAATCGTCTTTTGGCATATATTCTTATGATTTCTTCATCAAAATATCATTGGTTTTAATATCAAAGTATAAAACGGGATCAAAAAAACGAGGCCAGTTGGTTTCTGGCGCTCGCCGGCCGTTGCCGCGGCACGCTCACTTCGCTCGCTCGGCTCGTGCAGCTGGTTCATGTCAACCTAACATGCTCGTCGCTTCGCTCCTCACAACCAAATAAGCCCACTTCTTACAGAGCGGAACACCTTCTGTTTATAAGTTTTTTGTGTGTAAAATTGAACAAAACACTAACCAAGAATAAAAAAAAACATCAAAGATTAAATTACTTTATGACTTTGCCCAAGACAAGGTGGTCATTATTCATTATGAGCGGGAAAAGTGATAAATCAGGCAGTTTTAATTACATTGCCCATTTGACAAGGCCATTATGCATGTGACTGGTCATTATTCATAGTATCAAGTGGCCCGTAACATATATTTTATTTTAGTTTATGTTACTTAAGCAAGATTGGGATTTAGGACGCTCCAAGTCATCGACGATAGTTTAATTTCCATAAATTTGAGTGCGTTCGTGGTTTGTTTGCGAGTTCATACTACAGTTGAACCTCTTCCCCCCCGGATTGCTTTAAAAGCGCACGTATCCACTTACCTGCGTTAGTTTTGGTCTCAAAATAAATAAATTAAATTTTTACTTTAATAAATTCAAGTGAAATATTAGGAGTGCAGAAAGTAAAGGAGACATACATCGACGAAACCGACGCCCGCACGTGAGTCGCTGTCTTTCCCTGTTACACCTTACTTGGGCAATCGCTACCAATCAGGAGATACTACTGTACTAGGAGCGCATACGCAGAACTGTACTTAGCCAACCACCACAAGTTAGTACCAAGTTGACTCCGCCCAATCCGTACGCAAAATAGGACGACTATATTATTATACAGTAGTTGACTCGCTCCTGGTGGGCGGCGCGTGCGCCACAAGCTTCTGCTACCCTGGTAATATGAGTCAATCAGCCGACATGTCTATATGCGAGTCGGGTGAATCATCACCGCACGGCGGCGACAACACTTCGCCGCAGTTTGTATTCGCACGTAGTAAGAATGTGACATCGGAGGATCTGCGCATCTTTAAGGAAGAAATAAAGCAAATGATTCAGTCAATGTGGACAGAGCCACAGAAAGATATTAAAGAAATAAAAATTATGATACCGACCTTATTAGAAATTAAGCAGACAAATACAAATATTGAGAATTCAGTCGCTCTATTATCTGCACAAAACCAAGAATTGACCAATAAAATCACCCAATTGGAAAATAAATGTAGGGACAGCCGGGAGCATCTAGCACTATTGGAGGAGAAGGTGGAATACCTACAAATGGGATTGCGCAAATGCAATTTAGAAGTAAAAAATGTACCGAAAAAGAAGAATGAATCCAAGGAAGAGCTGATCGACATGGTTATGTGTCTATCGACTACTATCGGAGGAGGCTTGCGGAAGGAAGACATCAAGGACATATACAGGGTGCGAGGAAAAAAAGAACAGCAAAATTCGCCCATCATATTAGAAACCTCTTCTACCCTCGTAAAAACAGACATCCTGAAGCTGTGCAAAGCCTTCAACACCACTACTAAGTCTAAAATATGTGCTAAACACCTGGGTTTCCGTACCTCGGAGGAAACGCCAGTGTTTATATCAGAACAGCTGACTCCAAGGGGGTCCAGGCTTCACTTTCTCGCCAGAGATCTGGCTAAGACGCAAAAATACACGTACTGCTGGACCGCGTACGGTAAAGTGTACGTTCGGAAAACTGATAACTCTCCGATAATACCAATCAAATCAGAAGCCCAAGTACAACAGTTAATGAACCAGTGACTAGTCCGGAAAAGCTCAGTGACAACTATTTTGCTGTCTAGCTCTGTGGTATTGTATAGTTTACTCGCACTTGTTTCATTTGTTTTGCTGTATAAATTAACATTTTTATATTACCTACGACTGTATAAAAAGTTGTATAGTAATAGAATAGATTTTTATAATTTTAAAATAACTTTGATACATTTTATAATGTCATATTGTAAGCATTACGTTCAATCTTACGATCACACACTTACACTTACACTCATACTCACATACATATACTCGTACACCCACTGCCCTAATTAGCCATAACACTTTATCATCCGCACTCTTGATGAGAACGCCGGTATCTCGACTATACTTACAAAATGAATAGTAATATAAATATTATAAGTGAAGTTGATCGAATAAAAGTTGCCAACGCCATTTCTTGTAACATTGATGAGGTGGTAGATTCATTACAAATAAAAGAAAAAGATCTCACTGTAATTACTCAAAATATCCGAAGTATCTATTGCAATTTTAACGACTTCTCTATCACACTATCAGAGCTCAACTTTAATCCTGATATAATTATACTTACTGAGTGTTGGCTTAGTGATCATAAACCGATTCCGATTCTGTTAAATTATGATTCATACTCCTCATCTCGTTACTTGAACAAAAGCGACGGTGTGATTGTTTACATTAAGGATACCCATACGGCGAAAGTTACTGAAATCCACTTACAGGGGGCATCTTCACTCCAGATCCAAATTAATAAAAATGTAATTTTAGCTATATACCGATCGCCTTCACTCAGTAATGCGGATGGTTTCATTGATTCATTAAACAGTCACCTAGAAACGTTAATGTCACACACTCAAATAATAATAGCGGGAGATATAAACATAAATACAATTCGCAGGGTAGGTGAACAAGGTTATGAACAAAGGAATAGATCAAAGTATCTAGATATGTTGGGAACTCATGGTATCTTAATGGGCCATTGTCTCCCCACTAGAGAATATAGCTCATTGGATCACATTATGCTCAAAGTTGACAGAAATAGGGTACTAGCCCAGATAGGGGTCTTGAATACTACAGTAACCGATCATGCAATGGTATTACTACAACTCATTTCCCCCAATACAGAATCAAAATGCACTAAAACTAAATTACTTACAAATTATGACAATGCACTACATGACTTAAGAAATAAAAACATAAATGAACTACTATTTTGTAATGACCCTGAGCTAGTAATTGGAGGACTAATAAAAAACATATCAGATTCCCTAAAAGATCATACGAAAAATGTACATATTCCTAGTAATAAACGAGTTATTAAACCATGGGTAACGCCCGGAGTCCTAAGATGTATTCGAAATAGGAATAGGATGCAACAAAAACTTCGTCGAAATCCACATGACGAAATACTTCTTATAACATTCAGGCGATATCGCAACTTCTGTAATAAGATTATTAAAAAGTTGAAACGTAACTTTGAACGTCAACTTTTGCGAGACTCTAGAGGGGATGCTAAGGATCTCTGGAATAACATAGCCAAAATCACACATTTAAAGAAGACAAAATCGAACAACTCAAAACTGTCAAATATAAAACCTACTAAAAATGACTCAGCCGATTTCGTTAATGCTTATTTTAGTTACATTGGGAAAAACCTCGCGGACGCCTTTGCTAAACCTAACGATGGTTCCAAAGTTGATTTCTCTGCTACTTTGCAGCCCTCTTCTTTTGTGCTGTTTGATACTGATAAGGAAGAAGTCCATTCCACACTTATGAGCCTCAAAACAAATAGTGCTCCAGGTTGGGACGATATACCTACGGCGTTTCTTAAATTCGCGAAATCTGAAATAGTGCCCATAGTAACCCATCTTATCAACCTCTGTTTTAGCACCGGCATCTTTCCGGCTTCACTTAAAGAGGCGCTAATAACACCAATTTACAAAAGTGGGGATGAGGAAGACGTCAGTAACTATAGACCAATATCGGTTCTGCCATCAATATCTAAAATACTAGAGAAACTTATTAACAAAAGACTATTAAATTACTTAAACAAATTTAGCATCCTCTCGAATTCCCAATTTGGATTTCGCCATGGTAGATCTACTGAAGATGCTGTTTCAGCGCTAACGTCTATTGTTACTGAGGGCCTTGATAATAAGAAGAAATGTCTGGCCGTATTTCTTGATCTAAAAAAGGCCTTCGATACGGTGTCCATCCCCATTCTTGAACAGAAACTGGAACGTGTGGGTCTTAGGGGCATTCCTCTAGCACTCTTAAAGAGTTACCTAAATGGTAGGTCACAAAGAGTGAAGCTGGACCAGACAGTTAGCGGAGGTGCCAGTGTGAACTACGGCGTTCCGCAGGGAAGTGTGCTGGGACCAACACTGTTTTTGATTTATATCAATGACCTCTGTAATATGGAAATCCCACACACCAATATATTCTCATACGCAGATGATACTGCCGTGGTGTTTACGGGTGATTCGTGGAGCTCCGTGAGGAGTCTTGCTGAGCAAGGTTTGACGAAAATAGCTAAATGGCTAAATGCTAACCTACTCACGCTTAACACATCCAAAACAAATTTTATTTGCTTCTCAATTAGTGACAGATATCAGCCAGACCAAACTTATGAAATCAGGATTCATCAGTGCGATCGCCAAAATCCAAACTGTACATGTCCTGTGATTGATAGAGTGAGATCAGCGAAGTATCTTGGAGTCATGTTAGATCAAAGACTTAACTGGCACCATCACATTGATTTAGTCTCAGGGAGATTGCGAAAATTGATTTGGGTCTTTAAAGAGCTTAGACATATTGCTGATAATCAGTTATTGAATGAGGTATATGTAGCATTAGCGCAGTCAGTTACTATTTACTGCATAACATTATGGGGAGGAGCACTTAAGACCAAATTCTTAGAGGCTGAACGTGCTCAAAGATCATTACTAAAAGTAATGTACTTTAAAAAAAGAAGATTTTCTACTCACCGTTTATATTTAAATGCAGACTTACTCACAGTTAGGAAGCTATACATTCTACACACTGTTCTAAAAAAACATAAATCTTTGGGATACTGCTCTGAAAAAGAGAATAAAAGAAGGAAAGATAAGGTGGCCCCGCAATCATTTGTTCGCACTCGGTTCGCTGAGTGTCAGTTCCCACATTTATCTGCACAAATTTACAATATAATTAATAAAATTTTAAAATTAAACGCATGGTCTGCAAGGGAGTGTAAAATGGGACTAACTAAATGGTTGAAGAGTCTGGATTATAATGAGACTGAAGAAATTCTCAAAACTCTGGCTTTTTAGGATTAAGTGGCTCATTCAGTTTGCTTGTAAAACCCCTTTGGGTTTTGGACACACACACATACAGACACAACACTCAATTACACTATACAAACACACTACTCACACACACACGCACACTTACACAAACATACACACATCCTTTTGTTCTTAATAATGCTTTTATTTCCTTTGTTTCGTTTAGTTGATATTAAAATTTAAAAAAAAAAAAAAAAACAAAACTGTTAGTTTTTGTCAAATCTTTAATTGCAACTTTCTGCGCAAAGTGTGATTAATAAGTTATTTAAATGATAATATGTTTTAGCTAAGGAAGAGTGGCTTCTTCTAACACAGGTGCTTCCGTACCTAATAGAGGAAATCAACACCAATTTGTAAACAAATAACTTGAAGTGAATAAATATTTTTGTATTTGTATATTTTTGTATTTGTATTTGTACAGTTAAAATACGCCACTAATTTTCTCCATGTAGCAAAGCAAAACTTGAAAAAATAACATCAAATTAATCATTTTGAATATCACCCAAAAATTCATTAATTAACCCGGCTAATATCATTCATTCATTTTAGTGTGTTACATGGTGAAACTTAATGGCGTTTTAAAATATGAGTTTTAAATCCGTAATATTATGCGTTACTACTCACCTCATCAGTTGGGTAGAATATGTACTTCCAGTACCAGAAGTTCTTGTCCTTATTCGGGAACAAGTGGTCCTGCGGCACGAAGGGGAAGAATCTTCCGCGGTTGAGGGGGTCGCGCGAGTCCATCGCTTTCACTCCTATCCTGTCTAAGCATTTGCCTGGAAGAAACAAGGACTTATTTTTCAAACTCCTCTTTAGCCGGATGGCGACAGAGCTCGTTCCGGAATCCGGATTCATATCACAGTTTCGGCAATGTGTATTTTCGGATTGTCCGAAACATAGCCCCCGGCTGGGTTACATTTATTAACCTCAATCGCTAGAGAAATCGCGATTATTGCTATTCGACGTCGAATACTAAAGTCAAACTGTCCATGCAATCATGTGGTTACGAAGGTGATGAACATAATAAACCAGTACCAATAACATGAACCGTGTTAGGGCATAGCAACGTAATGCATTGTCGTTGACTTTTTAGACGGCACCATTGGCGTAGTGCTCTGTAGCACGGATTCTCGCCTTGAGCTTAGTGCCCTGGGTTAGATTCCCGGTCGATCTAATTTAGGAAACGATCTTTTCTAATTTGGTTCGGATCTGGGTGTGCTAGCAGACGCCCTGGCGTATTTCCCTGTCCGGTACCTCGTAACACAAGGATATTCATCCTTACTTCGAGACCATGACAAGTGATGTTGTGTTGTCTTGCGCATATTTATAATTTATTGGTTGTCCTGCAAAGCAAGTTAGAACTTGTCTAACCAGAAATGACGCGCCACAACACTGCTTTTTTATAACGTCCATATTTAAAAAAAAATATATGAAGCCAATAACCCATCAATGCAGCGATGACTTGATTTCAATGATGGAGGCCTTTGTCCAGCAGTGGGGCAGTATATTATAGAATTATTACTTTTCTTTACTTTATGTGTGAGTGAATGCGGTGGAAGGGCGCGTGATTTCAGATTAGACAAGCTCTACTCGCAATCGCGTTGGGAGTCAGAGAATAAGGGGCCGGTTTTGATCACCAACCTTCATTTCTAGTGTTGTTATTAGGCGAATAAGGTTAATCCATTTTTTGTAGCGATGACTTGATTTCAAAGATGAAGGCGTTCGCCGAGCAATGGTACAGGCCAATTTCTTTTTACCAAAAGGTACAAAAATATCAGTGGAAAAAGCCGTGGACATGAACTCATTTACATTTGATCTTTTAAAAATGTCTATGTCTTTTTTTTGTTTGGAAAACTTGTCAGATTTCTATGAAATCCTCCATTCCTCCACAGCTGTTCTTTAAAGCGAAGTCGACACAAAAAAAGTGTGCAACAAAGCGTTATTCCTCACCCATCTCAGCGTCCTCGGCGCCGGTGTCGGAGGCCTTGCAGAGGTGCGGCGCCGGCAGCGCCTTGTTCACGAAGCGCGCCAGCGCCTCCCGGCTCAGCACGTAGCCCGCGCCGCCGCTCATGTAGCCCTGTGGAATTTTGGAAAACGTTCATTCCATGGCTTGGAGCCTAGTCCTTTAGCCGAAAACAAAAGCCCTGTGGATTAGCCGCAGGGTTGCCAACCCTATGAGATTAAAAAACGGCAGTTCACAAATAAAAAAACAGTAGAAAACAGTACATCGCTAATTCAAAACGTTAAGGTAGTCCCTAACCTAGAGCATTTTCCTATAATGCATCGTTACAGATTCACTTTTGAGCATTACGTTTCAGTACTGCCTCCCTGACATGACGAACATTCGCCTGTGATGGACGTTTCAGATTCGATTTTGCGCATTTCATTGCAATACTGCCTTACAAAACTTCAGGGAAGTTGTATCAAAATATTACACAGTGTAAGATCAAGTTGCACACTGGAATGCGCGGTTCTCCTCCCTCACTTATGTAATAAATAATGATGATGAACTCATACACGTACACTGTGTGCGACCAGTCGGCACACTCGAATTTGTAACGTTGCATTACAGGAAAATGCTCGAGGTGAGAGAGCACAAAGAACACAGTTAAGGACGACAGACAAAAGGATAAACAGGATTCTCAGGAATCAAATGAAAATAGCGCATAGCTAGGGTTATATTAGTCTAATGCCTAACTGTTAAAAACTATGGTCAATTGTAATTTTCTCCATAATATTGCCTGAGCTATTAACTTTTTAACAGCAGGGTAGGACGGCCCCCCGCGGGATGGATGGACGATCTGGTCAAGTTATGTATTTTAAATATAACCTTATTTTTTGCATAATTTGATTGAACTAGAATTATAGGCATTGCAAGAATTTGTATTTAATAATTCCGACTTCATAAGTTATTACTCTTATCAGAAAACTTACTTTTTTAGGAGGTAATTACAAATTACATGTAGTTCCACTGGGCTTAATAGTTCACAATTTAAGCAATGTGGTAGTCAAATATTATTTGAATGGTGTAAAAAAGGAGCTAAATAAATTTGAAATGAAACAGAAAACAAGAATATCAATGTAGAAACAGCAACCCTACTGTTAAAACAGTAGGATTGGTAACACTATAGCCGAGAACAGTTAAGGACGACAGGCAAAAGGATAAACAAGATTCTCAAACAGTTTGGATCAAATCAAAATAGCGCATAGCCAGGGTTATATTAGTCTAATTCCTAACTGTTAAAAACTATGGTCAATTGTAGTTTTCTCCATAATATTGCCTGAGCTCATCTCATACAAAATAGATCACATAAACTTTTTAACAGCAGGGTAGGATGGCCCCCCGCGGGATGGATGGACGATCTGGTCAAGTCTGCAGGGAATCGCTGGATGCAGGCCGCTATGTTCAGCAGTGGACGTCCAATGGCTGATATGATGATGCTTAACTTCTTAACGGCTGAGAATTGGAATAGCATTCATTGGGTTAACACGGTCAGAAACGGCCCCTGCTATGTGCTAATTTGATTTGATCGTTACTTCCCGAGACACCCTATGTATTGACAGTTAATTTCTATTTTAAATCGTAAATGATGTAAAACTGTATTAATAATATTTTCTAAAAAAAATATTTAGTCTGTGTTTTTTAACGCTACTGATTTAGACGAAAAACTGTTTGTATTTACTTTAATTTCAGTAAGTACGAGTATCACATGAAATCTGCAATTTTGAACAGATTTTTATTTTTCACTAGCGGTCCGTCAACTGCTTCGCCCGCGTAGACTGTCCTTCCCATCCGAATAAACCCTAAATTAAAAAATATAGCATATGTCACTCCCTGATAATGTAGCTATAAATCGGTGAAATATTTTTTAAGCATCTTCGGGGCCTATTCAATACAAACAAAAAAACAAACAAATAGATCTTTCCTCTTTATAATATTAGTATAGAGATATGAGACTGAATTCAGGAGGATAAAAAGAGGAGAGGATAAGATAAAGGCGGAATTGTTATGTATTATTATAAAATATAAACCTGTGCAGTGAACGGTTTGAATCGGCAGCCGAAGTATATGGGGTCCTTGGTGTCGAAATCTGCCAGCATATACCTCAAGTTTTCCACAACCACATATCTGAAATCAAATATTTATATACATACTGGGTAATTAACAAAATACTTGATAGTTTCTACATCATCTACTGAGTATGCCATGTCATTTCTGTAAGTATTTTGTATTACTGGTAAAATTAAAAATGCAGCCATCGAATGTCAAACTGAACATTTATTTAAAAAGTTCATTGCATGTTATTCATTGGTTCATGTCATGAATGATGCTAAATTACTCTAATATTATTTTCGATTTGAGTAGTATTTAGCACATTGACACGACGATGGTGTTGCATTTAATAAATATTTAGTAATTATAGGCAGTTATCATTCACAATATTTTAAACCCGTATTCACTGAACAACTTCTGAATAGCGTTGCCATATTACATTAACTTATGTTCTTAAAAAAAGTTTAGATATTTGAGAAACGGATAACGAGATTTTCATTATTTAAATTTGGAGCTTTTATTCGCCATTTGTCGCAGAATTCAAAGAAACAAGGGCACGGTGGTGCCATCCTTTTCTCGAAGCAGCTGTATAAGTAAGTTTGTGAGAAACGTAACTAACTGTACTAAAAACTATTTTAAAATTGTCTCGGAGTCTGTAACGTTAGTAAAATTATATTTGAATAACATGATATTATTTACCAGAAATTGTGAATGATACTCTGATAGTTCAAAGCAAAGTGACCAAATAACTATGATTAATTCTAAAGTACCTACCAACTTCTAGACCACCGACAAAAGCTATTAGAATTGCGCACCAGGGGTTTTGTAACGTAAAGGGTACCTACATTGAAGCATTACCGGAACCTATAGCAGTACTGGAAAAACTAAAATGTTACCACTTGAAAGGGCACAGAAAGCGGTCTTGAAGGCTATGGCCTCTAAACCGATTCGATTCTCTACCAAATTGATATTTCTGGGAAGTTCTTTCTGTTCGGAAACTGTATGTTTTGAATGTTATTCTGTGCAGACATGTAACTACTTACTATTGGCCAGATTTATACAAGAACAAAAAAAGGCAAGATAAAGTATGTCAGCCGGGTAAGTGTAGAATTGAATTAGTCAAACAACACTACAATTATAAAGCACCGCTGCTTCATAATAAAATAAATAAATAATTGAAAATGTACCCTCGGAACCTATATCTCTATCTTATAAGACCCTTTTAACAGAGTGGCTTCATATGGTTAATTACGATGGGGTAGAATCTTTAATTAAGTAATATATACATACTTCGAAATATATCTATAATGTGTTATTAATCTTTAAATGTTTATTCTATACTTACACCACACACGAACTCACGCTCTCTCTCTCACACACACAGCGCGCGCGCGCGCCTTATGTTGTCTGAAACGCCTGTCTCGGAGACGGGCGCTAATGAATGCGACACAGTCATCGACTACTGCAGACATTAACGCTTTAACTGTTTTATGTAAAAATGTTATTTGTTTCAAATAAATACATTTTATTATTAGATATTATTATCTCGGTACAGAGGCGTTCACATCAACCTTTACATAGGGGCACCTTATGCTTCTGACATAAGACCCATTTTGTAATGGTTTCACGGGCCTAAGAGGACCCGGTCCTTTGAGGCTTGCGTGCGGCCAAAGCCAACACGTAGAGGCCTTTTTGGGACTATTTACTTTGTTATGTGTACATCTGCTGAATTTTGTCTCTAGATAAATAGTGATAATCTACCTTAAGACAACACCCAGCAGATGCAAGGACTATTGCAAAAATGTTAGAAAAGAAAAAACTGGGTTAAGGAGGTTAATTGTTTGGTGGACTTGTATTCGGGCTATTGCTTGAGACAACGGACGTCTGCCATGCAAAATGTCTCAATGTTTTTTCTCCTGGGAGACAGTGACTAACCACCCACTAAATGGGCCACCCAAACGTGCTGACGCATAAGGTCAGCAAAGGCAGCAACACGGTCGTGAACGGCTCAGGGTGTCGGGAGGTGTACACCGCTTTCTACGGGGTGGATAAACCACCCCACCAACTCGCGACTTTTGCATCTTTCACTTCCACCCTGCGAGCATTCCGCTCTAACGCCCGACTCTGGCTGAGGCAAGCGAAAGCGGAGGGCCTGACCGACTCTCGGGGGAACTCGGGTCCGTGGTGTGATACTACACCAACGTCACCAAACGCTCCCTGCGGGTTAGCGTCGGGGTGATGGTAGCCCGTCGTGTCGCTACGCACCAACAGCTCATAGAACTGCCCTGCAGGCTTATTATTATTATTATATTTTAAAGGTTTGTTTTCTTTGCATTTCGGCAGAAAAAAATTACGAAACTTGATAAGCATGAAAACGTCAACACGGCATTTATTCTGCAAGACCAATTGACAAAGGGGCTTTCAGAGCATGAAATCTTCACCAAGACCGTATCAGACTAGAATGAAATTCAAATGGTAATTTATTTTTGTTTACAAATTAGAAGGTTACGTTATGATGTATGACCGTCCCAAATTTATTTTTCAAACAGGTATTATGGAGAGTAGTTCACAACTTGCTAGATATTCTGTTTTTTCTAAAAATCTATGTAAAAAATAACTCCCAATTACAACCTAACCTTTAAATTTCACTATGGGTTAGCTATTGAAGTTCGAACTGTAGCGCTAAGCACGTGTAAGCATTTGTATATAAAAAAATGGTTGCGTAAACTGCCACCAGAGGCGATACGTAATTCGGACTTACGTGTCATCGTCTGCTTTGAGGAACCAGTCCGCGTCTCTTCGGTGGTGCTCGTACACGTACCGGAACGCCTCTTTCGTCTTCGCCCACAGATAATCGCGCCCTTCCGACACTGGCAGCTTTATAGACGGCAGAGAATCATCTGAAGAAGAAAAACAAGAAGTCAGAAATTACATCACGATTCACGATGTTACTTACGGTCTCACTTTCTCTCATATAGAGTCAACCAACCCATAACTACGGTCAGTAGTAAGGAGATTATTCAACAGACTGACCGCTTCTAGAATTAAGAAGTAAAAGTGGCAGGAGGCTGCTCTCATACTGTAGAACCTATAATCGTTATGGTGAGCCTAGTCTTGAGCAGAAACAGAGACTATAAGCAAACTATGGTAGGACGCCCACAGCGACGGCCCACAAAAAGTTATTCAAAGAAGTGACAAGAAATAAACTTTCGTGAGTTTGACCGTAGCAAGCGAATATAAGACCACTTCTTAAGTTTTGGCTGACTAACTAGCATGTTTTTTGTTTCAGTGCTGAGTCACTATGAAACTAAAGACTGAAAACCTCTACATAATGCTGACATGACATACCTTCCTCTGTGCTCATAAACAGCAGCTTATTACACCGCTTGCCCCACGTAGCTTTGACATGTTGAGCCTTCTTGGCATGGTTGCTGGGCTGCGTCATGATCCAACATAGGACCCTGACGCGCTTCGACAGTTCGTCCGCCACGGACCTGTCCTCGTCTCTGTGGGCCGGCTCATCGCTCCCATGGTCAAGAATCGAGCTAATTGGATGCTTCTCTATATCTCGCATGGACTCCCTGAAAATATGATAAGGCTGAGAATTCACAGATAGTATATTTGATATTTGGGCAATTAGAAAAACCAGGAATATTCGGGAATAATTTGTTTGGAAGTAGAAATACTGGCAAAGAAAACTACAAATTTTGTACACTACTTCCTGAAACTATTTTTCAGTAAATTAAAAACGCACCTTCAAACAATAGCTAGGCGTGTGCTACGAATTCACTTAATAATAGCTTCTTAATAAAATACTATGGCAGTAAAAACTTCAGTTTAACAGGTCCATTTAGTTATGCGTGAAAATAAATCTTTAGATTTTTCACTACTAGAATGTCCAAGATGCTAATGATTTACAAAAGGCCCTAGCTTTCGGAGTAACAGACAACTTAGAAAGTTTTACCTACTTATAGAAATCAGTTCGATAACAGTCATCTACCTTTACCTGGACATTACGAGAACCAGAAACACAATTTACAAAAATTGCCTCGATACATTATAATTTCGAAGAGAGCTCTAAAAAATTAGGATATTAAATATTTTAAAAATACATTCGACTTTCAATACGAAATTGTTTCAATACGTTGACATGATGCATTATTAATATTCATAATCGTCAAGAACCATTTTTTCCTCAGTTATTTTTAAATAAAATAATTAGTCTTTTGTCGCTTTTCGTCGTTATTTCTAAGCGATGAAATTGCAAGCTTGCGCACCGCATTTACGACTTTAATTCAGTAGGTACATTTTCGTAGCCACGCCCCTTGTGATCTTCAGAACAGCGCCTTTACACTTTGGGTTTACAAAACCTTTTTTTAAGAACAGTACAGTAGTATAAGTGTTCAACACTCTACACAAAAAAACTTCGCAAGATGTAAATGCAAAGATAATGAAGGTGGTAAAAAAAGTAAAAAACGTGTCACTAATAGTAAGCTTTCAAAAATGCACAGTAAAATGTTCAAATCTTGAAGCAAGCTAAGTTCTTATAACACAACACAGGGTGCCCAAGAGGGAGGAACAAAGGTAATCCTCTCATCACTCTTACATGGTGTCCTATCCTACGTGAAAAAGCACAATCAAACAATAGCAGTTTATTCACAAACAATGTATTGTAATTGTATGCCATGCCATTTGCAGATCACGCTTCTAACCGCGCGGCCGTAGGATACCGCGTTACTCAAACTTAAGACTTTCTTGCCGACTGGGTCGTGTAGGCAGTTTAAAGTCTATCATGGCATGTATCATTCATCATTCGCCCTTGGTCATAACAAATCAATCAATCTTACAACACTGTTTTACTAATGTACTGTCTCCTTAATTTTTCGGTGACGAGAGAAGGATTAATGGATGGCAAGCCGGAGTAGTACGAATAGGGGGGAAATTGATACTGGGTCCGGTGTTTGTAATAGGATTTTGAAAGACATACAAATACCATAATTACTATGGTATTTGTGTATCTTTCAAAATCATATTAAACATTGGTTTATAGTTTCGGTTCATATATTTTCTACGGTAAACATTATTTCTGTAATAGGGCACAGGCGTATTTATAGCTATTAAATAATTATGTATTTCCTTAAAATCAATAATTCTTCACTGGAAAAATATTTCATCTATCTTAATATAGTCATCTCAAGTATAGGTACTAAGATTATAAAGAGCATAGATTTGTTTGTTTGTACTGAATACTGGACTGATCGTAAAAATTCTTTCACTAACAGAAAGCTCAACTATTCAGGAGTGATCTAAGCTATCTATATGCTATATTTTATTACGATTGAACAAAAAAATCAGTCAAAAATAATAGTATATGTAAATCCAGTCGGAGAAAAGCGGGCAAGACGTGATAATAGACACCAGCTGTCAAACATTTGACAGAACGAAGTCTGTCTGGGCAGCTCGTAATAAATAAGAATGAATAAGTAGGTACCTATGTCACGTTAACATTGGAGCCAATATTCAAAATAAGATGGGCTCACAGAAGTAGATAACGTTCCAAAAAATATTTATACTAATTAGTGTCTAACTAATTTGATAAACAAGAAACGATCTGTTATCTTACTTTCTTTCTTAAAACAAAAAAAGGCTATTAAATAAATTATGCAAACAGGCTCATAAAAAACCTCTTGCACATATTTGCTAAATAACAGAAAAGAGCGATTAATAGCTTAGCTTACAGAACATGCAAACATCAAATGCACCATGCACATGCAATTATAACTAGTATTTACCTGTAGTTTGAAAAGGTTACATCTTTCGGGTATCCAGTGGACGTTAAGAGAATGTAAGCGAAACTAAATCCAGCTGATATCCCAATCACCAGAGTAAGAACGAAACGGCGACCCATCACCCGCGGTTCGGCCTGCACAGTGGTGTACATTCGGGACATACAGAATAACATCTCCACAAAAAAAAACAATAACGTATAATACTTATTGTCACTTGACCGCACGTGTGTTCTCGCAACGGCTAATACCGAGTGTACTGTCACAATAACATTATTTACGTAGGATAGGCGTACACACGCCGTGGCTTATTAGAGCGACTGCAGGGGACGGAAAATTGATAACGGTTTAAATGCTTACATGTTATATAATTAAAACGTATACATTTATGATCGGAACATGTCAAAATTCATTTAAATTTCAGGTTTTTAAAAATAATATATTCAGCTGTATTTTGCGAAAACCTTCATTGTTCATTTGATAGCGTTACCGAACTTAAGGGTGCTAAGTCTTTGACAGCCACGAAATAGGTGCAATGGAAAATCTATCGCCACTTCGATCACCGGTGGCCGTGCAACGTGCTGCCAGAAATTTAGGTAACGCCAGATCCCACAGCGAGGCACGGAACACAGTTGTGTATTCTTCAGATTTAAATGTTTACACAGATTTAAAAAGAACTCTAATTTGAAACCAGAAAAACAATAGATGTATAGTATGCGTTAGTGCTCGCTGCTATTAAGCAAATTGCTTTTATTGTCGACCTAATTCGTTGGTTACAAATATTTTCACACCGTTAGGTCATCAACACTACAGTCAACATTCTAAAATGAGCTCAAAGGATAAAAATGTGCAACGTTCATTGCTCTCTATAGCATCAAACTGCATATTTTGTAATACCTAAATAACTGACAGCAAAGTCACTAAGACTTTATTAATTTATTTGCACTAAACTTTTGCATCTTATATATAATCTCTGAATACAGTTGAGGTGCCTTAAAATGTATGCTTTAATAGTAGGATTAAAAATGTCAGATATTTAAAAAGGGCTGACTAACTAATAGTGGCGTTTCAGATTTAAGATTGTCACAATTGAATGAAAAAAAATCTATTAAGTGGTAATAAAATATAAACATACCACTAAACCATGTCCTTAAAACATTTGTTTATGCACGAGAGAAAACCTACATAAACTTTATTCAGTAGTTACCGAGACAGTCACTCAGTTTAGGCTGTATTATTGGACATTATTGAGAAATTAATGAATTTTAAGGGAAGGAGTTTATTTAATTTTCCGGCTGCCTAAATTAAAGTATTCACAGCTATAGCCCGTAACGAGAACACACTACTTAGTAAGAGACAAATTTTAAACTAAATCGCTAATAGATAGGTAAGTACTTCAGTGAATAAACATTTTCTTAATAAATAAATGGCGGCTTTTATTTACACTTTCATAAAGTTTTATTTGTCATCAAATCATTTTAAGAAAGGCAGCCACCAGGTGATTTAATTTTTGGCACCGGCAATCCATTTTTTCTGTTCCTGCACAAAAATGCATATTTTTACGGTTTTGCCTCCCATTTTTATCTCATAAAAAAACATTATTGTATTTCATCAAATTCAAAGGTGAGAAGAAAGCTGGTTTTCGTATTGAATAGCTTAAGGTGTGAGATTCAGTTTATAAGTGCTTAAACTTTACATTACAAGTATGTTTTTATCTTTACGATTAAACAAATGTCTGAAATGCTTATTCACTGGAGTACTTACCATGAACAGTTTAACCACCCGTCACCTAAAGCTAGAAAGTCACCAATACGGTTAACAGACATAAATACAGATTGAACAAAAGAAAGCAATGAGTTAATTTGTTTACAAATATCGACTTCTATTTGTTTGTTTGTTCAGTGATGTGCGAGATTCCTAACAGTGTCTTAGGATGTGTAGTAGATTCTAGCTTTTTGTGCCTCAGAGATTTTACACTTAATGTAAAAGTAATTCTTTAATCAATTTTACTTACTTTATTTAAAACGTAATGTAAAAATACAAAAGACACAATGACTATGAAGAAATGATTCTCAAATCGTGTATTCTTTTACAGTATACACGTTATTAACATAACAGTCAAAATACAAAAAGAACAAAAGTTAAATCTAAGTTTGCTCATTTTGAAATGGCAAATAGATTAATTTTACACGAACTTTGCAAAGGCATTTGATGAGTACAACCATTTTAATCGAAAATCATGTAATGCAGGCAATCTGCTTTGATTAAGTTTTATAAAGATAATTGATATTTAGCACACAGTAAAATTTACCTTAAGAGGACACAGAACGGTCGAGAGAATTGCAAAATAGGTATTTGTAAAATCTATTGCTGTCTTTTGCAAACCTCGAGCGCCCCGCAGAGTGCAATAGAGACAACTGCAAATCGGATCCAAATAACCCATCAAAAGTACACAAAATCGACGCTTCGTAGTCCCCTAAACCCTTTTCGAAAACTTGACCGATTGAATTACTTTTCTTAGTAAAAATCAGAAAAAGGCGCAGAAAATTAGTTGTGTTCCTATGTTTTCCTTTTTTCAAATAACCTAACCAAATTTATTTTATCTCTTTTTATCTTGCTAATAGTGGCCATAGATTTTTTGGTAAAAAATGATTTCTCAGCTAGCAATATCCAGGGAAGAAACAGGGGACAACGTTATTATGGAAAAACGGCGCTTCTGTATCCTCTTAGGTGAATGTGATACTGACGCATGTCGTACCATAGGGCTCAAATCTGGATCCATTGCTATTTCTCATACTTGCAAACGATTTAATCCAGTAACTTACTGAACAGCGATAGAATAGCTGTCTCTATAACCACAAATATCACATTTACACAAATTGTAAGGCAACCGATATAAAGCAAAAAGATAGCTCCAACGGACGTGGCAATTGAGATAGAAGCCAATTCTAAGTATTAACTAGAATCAGCTACTGAAAAGTACGTTTATACACTTTAGTTCAATGAAGATACCGTTGGAGATTGAATGACAGTTAAATACTAGAGCAATGTACATAATAGGTTTTTTTCGTACAGATTACGAAAGATTAGTATGTACATACAATTTAGTGTTAAAGACAGTTTTTTGTTTAATATACTTATACATTTTTAAATTAGTATTGTTTAATTAGATAGTTACTAATATAATTAATTTACAGTGCGTAAATTCAAATTAGTTTTATTAACATATTATAATAAAATAATCATAATAAAATCTCTGAAATGTTTTGTTAGTGAGTTTAGTAGCGTGCTTGGATCGCACCTATCCTATACATGTAAAGTGATATTGTTAATTTAATATTGAATTATTATTACAGGCTTAACATGACACAGCTGGCGTTTACAATGGTGAAAAAAACAAGTAGGTACTATGTGAGATAAAAGTTTGGACAACGTTACAAAATTAATGAAATACTTAACATCTTTGTAGTAATGCTCCGATGGTGTCAGACAGACATAATAGGCAGGAAAGCCTAGATTCTGGTTGTTTAAGCACATACAAAAATGTTGAATAGATGCCCCTAATTAATGCTCTACTGAAATATAGTTTATTAGTACATACTAATCGCCGTTTAGGATCTGTCATGTCTATTTGGCTATCAGACATTTCTGCAAAATTGTAAAATGTAAGAATCACAGAACGCACTGCAATACTAATTTAATGCACACTTAAAATTTTAATTCTGTTTCTGATAGAACGAATGATATAAAAAAATATAATGGACATTTCTGCAACTAGCGAATAATTTTACGCGTAGGTTAATAAAAATTGCACATACTTAATGGTAGGTAAATTTTACTTTCCGAAATCACATCTTTCAAAATCTCTGTATTTAGATCCCAAGATCCTTCGCCTCAGTCATTATGATTTATTAAACATATTTTAACCCGAATGTGAGTACAACGATCCTCAGTATGAACACTTGCAGGATAATTTGCGAGACGCTGTGTAGAAACTGCATGTCGTAATAGGTTTGTAACATAAGTAATTAGAATTTGAAATTGAGCATAAAACTGTGTTGCAGCCAATTAGTATAGAAATTGGCTAAACGATTTGATATGGGCGTTATAGAAGTTGATAAACCATCCACTCTACATACACCAGGCTCAGATAAAATAGTAGGTAATATTCTTTACTTAAATATTATATTCAGAGTAAATCAGAGTAAGAGAGATGTGAATGGGCGTGAGATGAGAACTCAGTGGAAGAGTTTGAGGAGTCGTGGTGAAAGCGAATTATCATCATCATCCGTTCGGTCTGTCCTGGTAGTGAAACCTCACTGGTGTGTGGGGTAGGGATTACTAGGGATTTGTGGTGTTACAGGCCATGTACTCTGTCTTCGCCACATTAAGCTTCAGACCGCCGTTTTCAAGTGAATCCTTCCACTTTTTCACCCGTTGTACCAGGCGTCCCCTTTCCGAATTTGGCAGCGCAATATCATCAGCAAACATGAGCAACCACGGATGCTGTTTGACAGAACGTCTAATATTACGCTGAACAGAAACGGGCCAAGCACGGAGCCTTGGTGTACTCCAACGGTGATAGAAAAGGGAAGCGTGTCACCAACCGCAGTCCTCACTATGGAACTGGAATCGTGGTACATGTCTTGGATAATGTCAATATAGACCTCGGGGATGGCCCTGGACCGCAGCGCTAAACCGATCATCACACGAGGGACACAGTCGAAGGCCTTCTGCATATCTAAGAAAAGGAGATATCAAGGTGTCTTCAATCTGTCTCCCTCCATGGTCCCGAAACCCGGTCGAAACCCATACTGACACTCCGAGATTACGATACGATAAAGAAACAAGTCGCCAAACCTTTTTGTGCTGGCCAACAAATGCTGGATTTAGGTATAATAAAATCGTGGAGATGCTTCGTGCCCAATATGCTAATGCAGATGAGCCTCTAGAAAGGAGAAAACGACCTTTAAAGATCTGGTGGTGGGCATAACCACAAAGTGGTGCTATCCGTATTATTGGAAACCCAGAGGCAACTTTGACCCTTGAGCCTCTCCAATTGCGTAGAGACATCGCCAGGCTAAGTGTGCTCTATCGCTTCTACAATGGGGAATGCTCTGAAGAGTTATTCCAGCTTATCCCACCCTCACCTTTCCACTCCCGTACCACGCGTGCTGGACTACGGCGTCACCCACACACAATTCAACATTTGTTGGCCCGAACTAAAAGGTTCGGTGACTCGTTTCTTTGTCGTACCATCCTGACGTGGAACGCTCTTCCAGCACATGTGTTTCCTTCCTCTTATAGTCCCGGGTTCTTCAAGCGGGGCGTGGAAAGGCATTTCTGCAGGCCTTCCAGGTGAGGATGGCCAGCCCAGTGATTCGTTTGAATGACTGGGCTTGTCAAGCTCATATCTGGACCTCACGACCGCTTACCATCAGGTGGAGTGAGGTCATCTTGACGGGCAATATAAAAAAAAAAGAAAAAAAAAGTAGGATGTGTATCAATGACAGACGCTACTTGCCTTTAGTTATTTCGTTATCGTCCTGCTTTTACTGTCGGACAATGCAGTGCACTACAAATGTTCCTTTTAATTAACTTATTTGAACAGCCAACTGTAACTTCGCATTTGCCATTTTTGTACCATTGCAGCGAAGATGACTTTACTTTATATTAAAGTAATCTAAATATCAAAAAAAGCAATGTGACATGAAAATATGCCGAAAGATGGTAATAATTATAGACAGAACCTTAAAAAAAGATAATGTTAAAGGGAAAAAGACTTAAAGATAATGTTGAACTGAAATCAGATTGCTAATCCTGACAGAACGAAACTCGCCGAAATCTAGGCTTTTGAAATAGAAATAGATAACAACATTGGCTGGCAAATCGTCTTTCAGGTTATTGTTTACTGGGATGATTGAAAATGACAATAAATATCATTCTCCCCTATGAATTATATAGTTGGTGAGGTTAATATTATTGGTAAAATAATGTCAATTCTAGCTATATTTTGAATTCAGTATAAAGTTTCAAAGTTTAGAAATCCTTGGTTGAGTTGCAACTAAAATACTACCTATACTCCAATCACTAAAGCATTAGACAGAAGTAAAAAAGGTTCTTTTTATATATTAGGTTAGGAAAAAAAGTCTTTTCGCATCTAATATGTATGAACTTGTAATAAAATCTCTTTGGCTTTACTATTTGTATCTGGCTGGTTTTGGTATAATTAAAAGTTTAAATTTTAAAGAAGATAATTACAAATTCAAGTTAGGAAAATGTGTGATTATCATTTGTTTTTCTTACTGTCAAGATGAGTGAATCTAATGAAGAAATTTGATACATTTTAAATTTTTACTACAAAAAAGGTAAAAATGCAACGCAAGCTGCGAAAAAAAATTGCGATGTTTATGGACCAAGTGCAGTGTCTGTGAGAGTAGCACAAATTTTGTTTAAGCGTTTTCAATTCGGAAATTTAGATGTTAAAGATGCACGTCGCTCTGGTCGCCTTATTACGGAAAAAATGGATGCCATTTTTGAAAACCTGGAGCAATATCGGCATGTAAGTAGTTACGACGTAGCTGAAGAACTGGGAATTGACCACAAAAACAGTTTTGGCGCATTTGAAAAAAACTGGGTACACAAAAAAGCTCGATATTTGGGTACTTCACGAGCTCACTGAAAGAAACCTAATGAACCATGTACTCATTTGTGATTCTTTATTACGACGTAATGAAACCGAACCATTTTTGAAGAAGCCGATAACTGGTGATGAAAAGTGGATCACGTACGACAAGGGTTAACTCGCAACAAGGTGATGCTGTGTGTGTGGTGGGGTTGGAAGGGCATTATTCATTATGAGTTGTTACCACCAGGCAGGACCATCGATTCTGAACTCTACTGCGAACAACTGATGAGATTAAAGCAAGAAGTTGAGAAAAAGCGGCCGGAATTAATCAACAGAAAGGGTGTGGTTTTTCATCATGATAACGCTAGACCTCACACATCTTTAGCCACTCAGCAAAAATTAAGAGAGTTTGGCTGGGAGCTGTTAATGCATCCGCCGTATAGTCCTGACCTTGCACCTTCAGATTTCTCTTGTTTCGGTCTCCTCAGAATTCTTTAGGCAGTATCAGGTTAACATCACGGGAGGACTGCCAAAACCACTTGTCGCAGTTTTTTGGTCAGAAACCTCAAAATTCCTATAGCAAGGGGATCATGTCCCTACCTACAAGATGACAAAAAGTAATCGAACAAAATGGCACCTACATACTTTAGTTAAATGTAAATAAACTATGTATATTAAAAAATATTTTGAATTTTCTTAAAAAATGCGAAGAAACTTTTTCCCCAACCTATTATATCAAAGTACAATAAACATTATTACTTTTAAGATTTATGCCGAATTTATTAAAATCTACATGATTATAGCAGCTGTTACACTTAATTGTTTCCATTTAAAGCAAATAAACTTCAGAATTTATGAGGCTTTTGCTTAGATAAATTATTTTGTCTTGCATCAAAGTACGAGGGGAGGTCATAAAGTTCGCGGAGTTAGCTACGAGTACACTAGTTGGGCATTCATTAACAGTATAAATACGAAGTTTCATTAAATTCAAGTGATAATCTATTGAGATACAAGTCATCAAACCAGTCAATCTAAAGGACAGTTCTCACCATAGAGGAAATTGTGTTTCAACACTTAGTTGGCGCGAGTTTCTGGCTCTCTGTAGTGAAAATATAAACGAAGTTGTAAATTATGATTGGAAATTAAACGTGAGTTATCCAAACTCCGTGCAAGGGGACAAAGTGGGTAAAACACCCCAAAAGAAGTTCATAGTGTGTTTAGCGGCTGGAACACTTGTGCCCACTGTTTTCTGTGATACAGAAAAAATCCATGTCATAGACTGCAAACAAAAGGGTGTCATTTTAACTGGAGTATAATAATGATAAAGTGAAATTTATTTCCTCTTCACAAAAGCCACATACAAACTTATCAACTAAACTTAAAGATAAGAACATGAGCCACCTTTGTGAGAGACTGGTGTACATACTAGTATGCCCTAGGGTAATCCCTGTGTGACGGATCGCGAGGCTCCCACCCTCTCAATTTCGGTTACATTATTATTAATATCACTATACAATACGTATACTACGCTACGCTACTAAAACGTCTCTAAGATCCTGAAAGAAAATAATGGTGGGGAATATTGACCAAAGGTGTGCTCCTTCTGCACGACAATGCACACGAAATTGTGTTAGCTCATTGGCTGCTGTAGAATAAGTGGGCTTCGAAATTTTAGAACTTCCTACTTGGATACTAAAATAATCCCCAGGGATTTTTGGTCTTAAAAAAATAAAAAAGAGATTCGAGGAAATACATTTTCCAGCGATGAAGAGGTGAAGCGTGCAATTTCAGCCTATCTGGAGGACAAACACTAAATATATTTCTTCGAATGTAAGCATAAATTTATTAATCGATTTATCAAATGAATTAGTTTAAAAAAAATATATATTAATGAGAAAAAAATAATATAGGTTTATTTTCTTACTCTTAAGTTTGCAGAAAAAGATTCTGCGAACTTTTTGACCTCCCCTCATATATTGTTGATGTGCAAAACTAAAAGAAGCAGGGGTTTTTATCCGAACACAATCATACTGTCACTATCACTCTACCAAATCTGAAATGTTACAAAATCCCTTCATATGCTAAAGTGGCGGAAGGAGTTTTCAATTTCGCCAGGTTATACTCAGGTATGTCATCGTCATGGCAACGTTAAATGCAAATTGTCATTCCTTTTCAACCGACTTCAAAAAAAGGAGGAGGTTCTCAATTCGACTGTATGTTTTTTTTTTTAAATGTTTGTTACCTCATAACTTTCGACTGGGTGAAGCGATTTTGATCATTCTTTTTTTATTTGAAAGCTGGTGCTTCCTGAATGGTCCCATTTTAATTTGGTCTAGTTCTGACAGTGGCATCCATGGGAAATCCATATAAGTCTTAAATCTAGATAGACAAAATGATGGGTAACTCAATATTACGCCAACCGATTCTTATAATTCTTTTTTTATTTGAAAGCTGATGCTGCCCGTGTGGTACCATTTTAATTTGGTCCAGTTCTGACCGTGGCATCCATGGGAAATCCATATAAGTCTCAAATCTAGATAAACCATATGCGCAACAAATGGACGAATAACTCATTATCACGCCAACCGATTTAGATGTTTCTTTTTTTATTGGAAAGGATATACTTCAAGGGTAGTTTGATGAGTGTTAGGTTCTGATTATGGGATCCATGACAAAGTAACGGAACTCTTCAATTCTTAGGAGCAATTGGATGATACTTTTTCGATGTTTAAAATAAATAAGAACTATTCACTGAAAATCAAGAAATAAACAAAAATTTTAACAAAAAAAAAACCAACTTCAAAAAAAACTATTCCATAAAAAGCACTAAAAAGTAAAGAAATAATTGCGTTTTCTTCTAAAACTTAAAGGATAATATAATGTAGGTACAATTATTGTTATTGTTGGAGTCGTGTTGTCATTGTATTGTCATTCAATTCAAGATATAATGTCCTTTAACTTAAATAAAGATTTTTCTTTGTTATTTGTGTACTACACGAGATAAAACTGCAAAAATACCCCTTTGAGGGTACATTTTTACACCCCATCACTTGTGCACAACTACACCAGGGGGGGAAAACCCAAGATATTCATTCTGGGCAATAAACGGAGACATTAACACAATTAAATCTTTTGTAAGCTTTCAATTTGATTTAAATTCTTAAGCTACAGTTACACATGCTTATTACTAGCACGAAAGCATGCTACTATTGAGCAATTGATTGCTAATTAGAAGCGTGTTTTGAAGCTTTGCTAATAATTAGCATGCTCATTTCATTGAAAAGTGAGCATGCTGGTTTTAGACATACTATTTTAAAGCATGTGTAACTGTAGCTTTAGCCGGCTGGACTATTAAACTCTAAATAATATTTATTTTAAGCTGGTAAGTGTAATTTTTTTATACCTAGCACTCAAGATTACTAAAAGTATAAGTTGTACAAGAGAAGCGAAGATCTTTAATAAATACCTCATCCAATAATTCAGAATAATTTGCTCAGATCTATTACAAGGCTTGCTCAGATCTATTACAATGATCCAAATTACAGAACACGTTTCTCACATACTTCCAACGGATCCTTATCAAAGGAAAGGGATGTAGCGAAAAGATAACAGAGTAATGCATTATCAATGTCCAAGTGTTTCTGAATAATTTTAATAAACCTTACTTACCGTCATGTTTATGATTGGTTACAGCTACAGCCTAGCTCCGGAAAGTTGAGAAGTCCATGACACTATGCAGATTTTATTTTGCAATGTAAATATTAAAAATATAAAAATCATTGAGATGAACAGGGAAAAAATCTTTTTTATTTGAATAAATACAAATAGAGCCCGACATTCCAAAATTTACAGCTTGGCATTGACTTGACACTTCATTGTTTTTTTTTTCTTCATTTTACTTTTACGGATTGGTAAACAAACTGTGGCTGCGGTGCGATTTGAGTCAAACTAAAAGTACTTTTAGCTTGCCTTGTCATTTTAATTGAGACATCATTATTGGATTTTAATATTTCTCTTAATTATTCAATATTATAATCTTTTAGTAAGATAACTATGTATATAGTAAACTTGGGTGGGTAGGAGAAACCTGGTTTTTTTGCAGAAAAATGGTGGATTACATGGTGTTCCTAGAGATAGTGGTACACATATTTTGTCTATTTAAAAAGAGGTGCAAACATAGAAATTCTAATAAATTAAACAATTAATAATTATATTTTGAAAAAATAACACAAAAAAACATACAATTATATTAACATATAAATTTGTAAATTGATGCATAATTAATAATTAAATTTAACAGATACTTAAACCTACAAACATAAAAAACTCACTCAAAATGTCAGTTTTTGGTCCAAGTACTCAGACACAGAATAATAGCGCAAAGAAACCGTAAGCCTGTTTCTTGAAATGAACATACAGACCCCAAACAAATACAAGGACGGTAACATAATGGAAGTATGTCTTCTCGCTTAAAGATTGGTCTGCCACTCTCGTCGAACTTTATTCCGCTTAAAGCTCTAAGAACTCTAAGACATTTATTTTGTGTTACAAATACTCTATGTGATTACACTAAGTTTCCCCACAAGACTATTCCATATCAAATATTTGAGGAGTTGAATATTTTACAAGTATAAAGTGATTAAAAATATATAGGAAGACATTTATTTTGTGTCACAAATACTCTATGTGATTACACCATTAGTAGTTTTTTTACGCACATTCGGAAAGGAGATGTTCCATTTCTGGCAAGTCTTTCTTTGTACACCTATTGAAAAAATGAAGAAAAATCTACTGATTCCGGCAAAAATACAACGAATAAGAATGATAAATTAATTTTCTGGTTCTATATTAGTAATAATTCAGCGCTGGTGGCCGTTTTTAGGTCAGTAGTTCTTTTTATCTTTCTAGCTCTTAGACATTAAAAAACATACGATATCTGAAGCATGATAACTTACAAATGACGCTGCTCACATGCTCTTTTCAATTTAACTTTGCTGTCTACATTAATCTTAGAGCATCCAACATTAACACCCAAAACGCAGTGCCTGTTTACCAGTTCTGAACATAAATTAAAACAACAAACAGCCTGTGGTATGGAGTGCTTTAAATTAATTTTATTAGATCCCCAATCTGGGGTGGTCAGTCAGCATCATAATGCTGACCACCCCAGATTGGGAATCGTTGTACTCTACTTCAACATACTAGACGCGACTTTTCAGATTTGACTCAAGCCACTTGTGCGATGATTCTACTGCATGAGATCAATAGTGTTTCCAGATAGCAGATTTTAAAATCACCCAGATGAAAAATATTTTTCCACAAAGTCAAATCATTGCTGTGCTGACTTATTTTGAATAAAAAGTATCTACATTAATTTACGCCCATTGCACAGACGAGTAGGCAGGGCTTGAAATAGCGACTTGCTATAATCCCAGCCCTTTCAGGTAGGGCTTGGTTTTAGGCCAAATAAATTGTATTTAATGTCTACTTCTCACATTCTCGTGAGATGCTACTACTTACTAGCATCTCACGAGAATGTAAGAAATAGACTTCAGATACAATTTATTTTGCCAAGTTCTGAAACCAAGCCCTACCTGAAAGGGTTGGAATTAAAGCGAATGAACAAATTATTAAGTATTTTTTTCATATTTTTATTCAATAACTTTTCCAATTTTAAGAAACTGCTTTGAATATTTTTTAGATCTAGCCGGTAGTTAATTTTTAATTAATCTAGAAAACATTGTGAAATTTGTGAACTCATGATGTCATAAATTCGCTTGGTGTTCCCACATGTGTTTTTCGTGGCAAATAAATAATGAGGAGAAAATAACTGATTCACTGCACTATGGCTGAAACAGAGCTCACCGTTCATCATGTGGCATCTCACGAGAATGTGAGAAGTAGACTTCAGATACAATTTATTTGGCCAAGTTTTGAAACCAAGCCCTACCTGAAGGGGTTGGAATTAAAGCGAATGGCTATTTTAAGTCCTGCCTAGCCGTCTAGGCAATGGTCGTAAATTAATGTAGGTATTATAAAAATAACTTTGCACACCAATAATTTGACCTTGTGGAAAAATATTTTTCATCTGAGGGAATTTAAAATCTGCTATCTGGAAACACCATTAATACCGTGCAGTAGAATCACCTAGCTAAAAATCTCAAGTATGATACAGATCGCGTCATTTCATTGGTTGATGGATAGACTATCAACCAATCACGTGAAAGGACGTTTATACGATTTAGGTTAAATTGTGAGATGTCAATTTGATTACCGTCAAGAGTCCATTATGACCCTCATTCTCATTTATTTCAGTCATTTATTGGCCCCAGATTGCCAACGTGTTTAATTAAAAATATCCTAGAGCCTTTAAAAATGTTAAATATTTAAATAAGGTATAAAATACAAATACCTCGAAATGGTTTTCGATTTAGGACATGTTTGTTTTTTTTCCTGTACCCAATTCTAGGTATGCTGGAGTCGTCCATGCGAAGAACGTGTCTACTGTGTCTATACCATCTAAGTTGGCGTTGCGTGAGGAGGGCTTCCGTGACAACCATTCTGAAATGACGCAGTACCTCAGTGTTTGGCACACAGTCCTGCCACCTGATGTTTATGTAAGGTGGAATGGAGTTTTTTTGGTAGCAAATGAAACTTAATTTAAAGGAAACTAAATGTTTTGTATTAAAACATAAGTAACTAAAATTTATCGAAATGGTGAATTTCTTGGTAAGCGTGTATACTACACTGTCAACATTTTATTTTTGAGTTTAAAAAAAATAAAAAATAAGTATCATCATCATCAAAAAATATTCAATAATAACATGGTTGTTTTTTTAATGAATATTTTATTTCAATTAAGATAGTAATTCGGGTGGCCCTAGTAATGCTCTATCACTGAAATTCCGCTTATCACTACCTTTTGGGACAGCCTGTATAAATAATTTCTGTACAATTGGCCAAAAACCGTTTGCTCCGGTCCTTATAAAGTGTCATCCATTTCATGAATTTCATCATTCATGTACCAAAAAAAAAGAATTAAACTGTCAGACAGCCATTTTAATTGCTTTGTGAGCGAACGTTTTTCGACGAACTTATTGTATTTTCTGTTAATTTTTCGGTTTCCCAATGCCCAATAAATTCTTTTGCTAATATCGAGGAATCGATATGTACAAATTACGTTTACCGTAACCGAAGTCGCCCTTATGGAGTGCAGTAAGATGTTGAGTTCTAGATTTTGTTGTGGTTTTATTTTGTTGTGTTTGATACAATATGCTACCGCGAACCAAAATGAATATTCGCAATTTTGTAAAAACAACACTATGAGCTTGAGTTGCAGTACTCAGGTATGTCTACTTTATCGGCCTTTTTTTCGGTATGCGCCGAAATCTATATTGATTTTTGTAAGTTTACATATCCCTACCTACCCTAGGTTTTTGGCATTGGAATTATTGATTTATGATGAACTTTCCAAATCACTTTCATTGTCATTTGGTCTTAGTTTCTTAATACCTTTAAAACAGCATGGTAAAGTCGCATTTCTGGAATATATTGTTGAGTTCAATTAGCTTGATTTTCCCTCTGATTTCTTTTGCATGATTATGCAGCTACCCTACCTCACTCATCTGCACCAACCTCAACCACGTTCAAAACGTGAAATATCATTACAAATTTTATTTTTTTGCAACAAAAAGGAGAATCCAAGGAGTAGGTCCACAATACATATAGTGGCATGAGTTTGCTACTTCAATAATTCCTTTTTTAAATTTAAACTCGTATTTATGAATAATAAATCATGAACTCTCCGGAATAAAAAATGTTTAAGATGATAGTTGTGAAGGATGAAATGTACTAAAGCATGTGTAAAAAAAACATCTAAGCAATTTTGTTGTTTTGCCTTTTTTTACAAAGTAATATTCTTAATGAAAAATTAGCTTACATTTAAACTAAAATAGATGCTAAAATTTATTTATTAATTCAAAAAATGTTTTACAATTGCCCTCATAAATTTGGGTCTTTTTTACTCTCGTTTTTTTAAACAGCTGCATATTTGAAGCTTCATATCCACTAGGCAACAATTGACGCGCAAGATCGGCATTGCTGGGGTGGTTGCGTGGACAGACGAGGCTTTACAAACAAATTAAACCTTAAGTTTATTTACATTCTGACAACCTTTTTAAACCAAATGGTGCATTTGTAATATGTGGTGCGCACCAAACTGAAATAAAGTAAGGCTTAAACTAAATATTTATGCTTCTTAATTTTCTATTTTATAAATCACAAATTAAGAGCCCTTCACCAAAATTGAGCGCGGCCATAGCGTGCGTGTGTGCATCGTTATCTATTGCAAATTTTGGCTTATTCTCATCAGGTTTTTAGGTCCAATTTAATGATTGGATTGTAATTATAAAACTTTATACATATTTCTATTGAATAAAATCATAGGTTGCTTTGTCATAAATCGAGGTGCCGAGATTAATCATTTTATGGGGAATAAAGACTCCTTAGCGGGTAATTTTTAAGCTTTGACGTTCTTTTGACGGAATTTCATTCTGTGCTAAATATCGTGAAAGACCTCACGTCTCAGAATCTCGACGACTGTATACAGTCGAGTTAGTGTGTGAGTGATGTTACAGTTACTGTATTAAATTTAACAATTAAATTTCAGTTGGCAGGCCAGCAAGCAACAGAAAGTGATATCTGCAAAGTGGAAAACTTTCCTTTAAACAGTCAAGAATGTAGAACCATGGATTTTGGACCAATCAATACAAATTCCCAAATTGGTGGAGTTAGCCTCAAACCGTATCTCCTCAATCAGGGGACTATGTTCTCCAATTACACTGTGCTTAACATTACTTTCACCAATATAAAATGGAAAAGTAAGTACCTACAATTTTTTTAAGGTTGCCTGCCCGCTAGATGGTCAATTTTTTGCGCCTTACAAGCATCTCCGAGTGACCCGCGTGTCACTGCGGATTTTTTTTAAGCTTGATGTAATTCAAATGCTTTTTAACAATATAAAATAAGTTTCTAAGAAATGTATAAATCATCATCCTGAACTTTTCTTTTCACAAAATATGGTTATCGCTTTATGCATTTTCATCATTAGATTTTTTATTTGTGTTTCAGCTATGAAGTTTCGTTTCCAACCGACCACTTTCCAAAAAAACCACTGCCGCAACATAGTCCTGTCCAATGACGTCACTATTGACGACCAATCTGTGCTTTACTACGATTGCTACTGGTCCTACACCGATGGAGATTACAACAACACCAGCCATATACTTGATTTTGAAGCAACGGATGATAAGAAGGTCAACAGAGGACAGTATTACTTCAATATACCAAATATGCAAATGTTAAGTAAGTAGATAGATTTGGACAATAATCCTTTGTGTATGTCTGTATGTCATCATTGTTTAGTACCTTGTTAGGGTACATTTATCCTTGTAAATACTATTGTTCGAAAATAGACCATGGTGGCTGGATTCATGTAACAGACTGTTTTTGTTGAGGTGTCATCGAACGAAACACCTCCCAAAAATATTTTTGGACTTGCCCAAAACGCTGCCTACAAACTTGTGACGTCACATGCTGTCTATTTCTTTGCGTTCTGCAAAACATTTGTTCGGCAGCTCTTTGTTCTTCACATCAGTGTGCTGATGGAGAAAAGATATTAAATTTAAGGCTACTAACCACGAAGGCGTAGCTACATTATCGCGTATCCGTTATAATAAGCTTGCTGTATGCACGCTTTTACATAAAAAACTACAAAACGTTGTGCCAAGTTGTAAGTTATCTGGACTGGGCAGTAGCGCTTACGTTTCTTTAAGTGCTGTAGATTTGTTGTGTTTCATCATTTGGTTTCTTTTTACAGGCCCTTCTGTAACAGAGAACGACTGGAAGCCATTCCTCTACATAGAAATTCTACCAAGCACACTGAGACTTCATGTTATGCCGCCACCGGCTCAACTGCGCATAAGCGGTTACAGGATCGAAATTAGGAAAGGGTGCAGTAAAGGCACTTCCGTTGGAGATTGCAGTGATGAGCTTATCAAGAAAACTAATGTTGCTTTGAAGAACAACACGCAGGTAAGACTAATCAAGAGTATGGCAGCACCATGAAAACGTTTGCTGGAGGTGGATCGAAAACGTTGCATTTTTGTAAGATTTTTGTTATTATTTTATTGAATTGAAATAAAACTATAATTTATCCCTCTATTATCGTCTGCATAAATTCTATATTAAAACACATTAAATAGTCCAAAATTAGGTAGTCGCCACCTATTTGCTAAATTAAGTAAAAAAAACATTTTTTTTGAATAATTGTTAAAAAACGTCAAAATTCACTGTCAAAGTTGAAATCATGAAATTAAAAGGTGCAGACGATAATAGAGAGTTATATTATACTTAAATTTAGATTCAGCTATTCGAAAATGCGACCTTTACGATCTTCCCCGAGCAAATGCTCTTAATGTTTTCATTGATGCGATAATAAGTGTCCCCACATTTAGTTCTTCTGTGTGGTTTTATATATCATGCTTTGAGAAATTAGTAAAAAGTAAAAGTACTATTTGGAACCGAGCTGCCAACTGCAACTGCGGAGAGCACGTGCAGCGTCCCACTGTTATTCATGTCACTCACCATCAAGTGACAATAGGACGCTGCATGTGCTGTTGGCAGTTGCAGTCGGCATCGATTCCAAAAAGTACCTTTGATTGATTAACTGGTCTCTGCCACAAGTAGACTGTGGTCTGTGTGCCTTGTGCGATTTTTACTCTATCAAACGCATCTAGCGCGTTAACGCGAATTTTTATGACATTTAGTGTCTGCTGCCACGTTCACGCAACTATGTTCTTCTTTTCGCTCAATGCGTGTGATCGCATGAACTCGCTCTTGGTCTTCAGATATCCGTGTGTTAAGATGTCCTAGAATAAATTTTTTTTTTTTTTTTTTTTCCTTTTTTAATTGCAATCTGTCCAAGGACATTTAGCGCAGAGTTATGAGTGTCAAAGTGTGGGCTTGCATGGTATAAATCCACTGATTTATCCATTTTATGTCACGACTTCCAGATTCAATTGGCAAAGTCCTGCGGTGCTCTCCTTTTTAGCCTTACAAACGAATTTTTGTCTTTCATCAGCCCTGCAGCTAGGGAGTTTGGGTGTTTTGTCAGTCTCTCTGCATATCGCGTCATAGTTTTGCCGATTTCTTGCTTGATTGTTGGCATATTGAGATCATGGTGAAGTTGGTCATTTGTCACAAACCATGGTGCGTTAACAATTATTCGTAGCATTTTCGATTGGAAGCGCTGTAGGATATCCAGGTTTGAGTTGGAGGCAGTTCCCCACAGCTGGATGCCATATGTCCAGACTGGTTTTATGATGCATTTGTAAATTAGCAGTTTGTTCTCGAGTGACAAGTGTGACTTTCTGTTCATCAGCCAGTGCATCTGCCTGAGTTGTATACCCATGGCCTTCCGTTTTGTAAAAATGTGTTTTTGCCATGTAAGAAGAATAAATTAATCTTATTATTTTCCAGGAAGTGACGTATGACTTCTATTTTATTGGCAACTCTGGCTTCTACTATTTCGTGGTGACACCTTTACATGGACAGTGCCCCTATGGAGACCAATGCCAAGCAGTTTCTAGTCCAAAGATTGCTATTAGTGAGTACCTTTTATAAAAGTAATACTGAATCATTATAGCAACTAAAATGAATGTCAACTGTGTGATATTTTCTCGGATGAAACTTGCTCAGCAGTGTTAACATCTTTCTTTCATTACCAAATTCAATATCTTTGCAGATTTAAAAATTAAAACATTTGAAAAAGATAGATAGATAGATGAATAAAATGTTTATCATAAATAACCCTAAAGGGAGTTAAAAGATATAGAGTACTAGCTGCCTGGACAGACTTCGTTCTGTCAAAAGTAATTGCACGTCGCGGCGTCGGTAAAGCAGCACATCTCGCCCGTGTTTCTCCGACTTGATTTACATATACTATTATTTTTCAATGAATGTTTTGTTCATTCATAATAAAACATTGCCTATGTCACTCCCTTATAATGTAGCTTTATATTGATGAAAGATTTTTAAAATCGGTCTAATAGTTTCGGAGCCTATTTAAACAATAAAATCTTTCCTCTTTATAATATTAGTATAGAAATAGATACATTTTGTGCAAGAAACTATGGAATGTTAATTTTAATTCAAAAATCCTCATCCAAAACAAAGACTAATTATCCTCTATTCATAATACAGCTTGTCTATTTTTAGTCCTGATAAATAGACTGCTATGGATTACCTATATCTTTGATAACTGATAAACTTGATAAGGTTTTGTGATTCACAACTTTGTTCACTGTCACATGTTTAAGAAAGCTCAAACCGAAATTCGGAGGTACAGGCACAGATCACTTAATAGTTACTAACGTAACACTAACAGATAAATCACATCAATAAAAAAGTGTCATTTTTTTAAAATCCTAAATGCGTACTGCCATATGTAATTGAACCGCAAGATTCGCATAAAAATGCTCTTCGCGGCTGTTGACAATCAACTGCCAAATGGTAATTTCAGTTCCCGACAGCTGGTAGTTAATTTTCACGCGCAAATTCGTGAAGTGACAGGGGCCTGGTACAGGGTTCGCATAGCAAGGCCTAGTCAGCTATTTAAAAGGCCTTCACCAAAATTACCCGCGACCATAGCGCGCGTGTGTGCATCTTGATTTATTGCAAATTTTGGGGTATTCTCATTGCGTTTTTAGGTTCAATTAACTGATTGGATTGTAAATAAAATTTAGATAAAAGGTATTTATTTAGCGCCGGAGGTCGTGGGTTCGATCCCCACCCATGACAAATATTTGTGTGACGAACATTTGTATTTGTTGTGTGTCTGGGTGTTATTATCTATTTAAGTATGTATTTAGAAATATTTAAGTATGTTTATCAGTCTCTGACGCCCATATTACAAGCTCTGCTTAGTTTGGGGTCAGATGATCTTGGTGTGAATGGTCCCAGATATTTATTTATTTATTTATTTATTTATTCTCATATATTTTTTTGATACTAATTGGGCTATTATTCGGGATATTTGGGAAATTTATAACTTTTTTTACAATGATTGTGATCAATTATGCATTTTCTAGTTCTTTATTTATCAACAAAATTATATGTCTGACCCTTTGGTCGTTTTTTTTCAGCAACAATAGTAAGTTTTAGTCATAGAAATAGCAACTTGAAGTTAGCACTATCGTGCTTTTTCGTAAATTGAGGTAGCGAGATTAATCATTTTATAGAATAAAAAAATGTTTATTTACAAATGTGTTTCATTATTATGTGTCAATACGAAAAGTTGGACTATGTTTAGCATATATTGAACAGTCAAATATTTTTCCTAAAGGTCGTAAATTAGGCGCTTAAAAAGTTGGATCATGCGCTCAAAATACGAAGGGACTTTTATTCCCAATAAAATTGTAGTTCCATAGCGTTAGTTTCAGTATGGTCCTGATGTCAAAATCACGGCACCTGACGACACATTATTGGCGTAGTGCGCTGTAGCACGGTTTGTCGCCGCGATTTCCGTTGTGTCCCGGGTTCGATTCCCTGTTTCAGGAAACGATATTTTCTGAATTGACTCGGATTTGGGTGTGCTGGGAGACGCCCCTGGCTTATTCCCTTGTGTGGTACCTCGTAACACGGGGATATTAATCCCTACTTCGAGACCATTACAAGAGGTGTGTTGTCTGGCGCATACTTTAAAAAAATGACACAATCTCATTGATGTGGGACTGTGCCCATCAATGGGACAGCATTAGGCCAAAGTCGTATTTTTAATGAGACAAGATCAAACTGACTTTTACTGGTTCGCCTGGTTTTGGTAAAACAAAAAAACTGTCGAGGCAAAGTGAGTGAATGGAACAATCATAATATAATTATTTATCATGAGCTGTCTCGACAGACTTCGATCTGTCAAATGTTTGACAGCTGGTGTCCATTATCACAATTTGCCTGCTTTTATCCGACTTGATTTACATATACTATTATTTTTCACTGAATTTTTTGTTCAATCGTCATAAAATATGGCCTAGATCACTCCTGAATAATTTAGCGTTCTGTTAGTGAAAGAATTTTCACGATCAGATCAGAAGTTTCGGAGTTTATTTATTACAAACAACAAACAAACAATAAAATATTTCCTCTTTATAATATTAGTATTGTATAATAAATAACACTTTAAAATGCCTATAATACTTACAGTACTTTTGGTTGCTGCAACACCGGACTGCCGATATAATGAGGGACCCACCCACCTGGGTTTTGCCAACATTATTTCACTAGGTGACATTAGCACCTGTCAGTTTCCTCCGTCTATTTGAAAATACGACTTTTTATCCCGATTTTTATAACTGTGCACATCGAGTTGTCAAAATAGTTTGGTTGGCAGCATTGAATTTTACCTGCCCGCATACCTCACCAGTCCACTCTCACCCGACGGCGCGTCAGCGGAGTGGTGACAACTCGAAGTGCACAGTAAATAAAAATCGGATTATATTTACTTTTTTACATACCTCATTCCCACTTCTGGTTGCCAGGTAACGAAGAACACAAGACGCTGAATATCTGCATAGCGAGCGTGACTGCGCTGGTGGTGGCCACGCTTTTCGCGTACTACATCGTGCTGCGCGTCATCAGGCGCTACTGGTGCAAGGACTACAGCCTCGCTTTGGGTATGCAAACAATTTTTTAACCGGGAGCCTTTACCTTTAATGTAACAAGGTATATAATTATTATAAGCACGGTAACGCAGTGTTTGCTACTCCCGGCGTAAGCATTACATCCGCCCAGTGTTCTATGCAGACGGCAGTCGCTCCGCAATACAAGTGGCTGAATTCTGGGCTGCTACGATGTAATTAATTCTAGTGTTCCACCGACACGCTAAGAAGAAGAAGAATGTAACCATCTAGAATTCGGCGTTTATTACTTTTTTTTGTTTGTACCTCTGAAATTGGTCATGCATGACTGTATTTAAATTAACAAACTTTCAAAATGGCATGGTAGGATATAATGAATTAAGGGTATGGAGGGAACTCGCGCTGACTTCGTACATTTTCAAGGTTTTTCGTTGGAACGTATGCAATTCGGAAATATTGTGTAAGATCGAGCTCCTGGTCCCGGACCGTTACGTGTGGCGGCGGCGAAGGCCGGCACTGCTGGCAGTGCCGCGTGGGAGAAATAGAAATAGAAATAGAAATTTATTTGCAAAACCAAGTGTTACATGGGGTCTTAAATAAAATGGGTACTTACAACTTAGTTACCTTGTAACCAACTTGCTAAACAAGTCCCCGTTAACAGACGCGCTTACTACTCTTAATCTTATTGCTAGTGAAATATATCTATTCTTGTGTACTCTGAGTGAATTCACGAAGGCGGCGTTATTTGTAATCTGTTTTAGGAAATAGTTTTGAAGTATAAAATGTTGTGAATTTGTATGTTGTACCTAGGATTAGTTACTTCACTGTCGCATTGGGACTTACCTGTAATGGCAGTGTTGTTGTTTAAATAAATAAATAAATAAAAATTAAAAAAGTTGCCGACGAACTGAGAACCTCCTTCTTTTTTGATGACGGTTAGAAAATAAACTTTGACGTATTTTTTTTTGTGGCGCACGATTGACGCAGTGCGTGTCGCATGGTTTGTAGCCTTCACTTACGAGTACGTGGTGACCCGAATTTAATTCTCGTCGGGTCAGTTCTCGAGAACGTTATTTTCTGAAAATATTGTTGTTTACTCGGGTATGCTGGGAGACGCCCCTGGCTTAATTCCTTGCCTGGTAGCTTGTAACACGAGTATATTTATCTTAACTTTGAGAATCAAATGTCAAGTGGTGTGTTGTCTGACGCATATTTATTTATTTATACTATTAGTTATTACTGCCTCACTGAATGATCCAAGTTTCATTTTTATGCGTTTTACTTACTCACTCTGATGTAATGCACCAATTTTAACTGTTACATTACAGGAAAATGTTTTTTGTATTTACCGTCATGTTTTATGCGCTCAGCGATTTCTGTATAGTCTAGTTTATCATTCCATTTATTTTTACATACTAGCTTTCCGCCCGCGGTTTCGCTCGCGTTATTTTCTTATGGCCAAATTACATAAAATCTTTTTTTTTTGACGACCGACTTGGTGTAATGGTTAAGAAGTTGGCTACTACACCAGAGGTCGCGGGTTCGATCCCCGCACAGTACAAACATTTGTGTGCATGAACATGTCTGTTTGTACTGGTCTGGGTGTCTCCTATGTATAAATAAGTATGTATTTACAAAAGAAAATGTATTTAAGTATCCGTTGTCTAGTATCCCATAACACAAGCTTTAATTAGCTTACTTTGGGGCTAGATGGCGCTGTGTGGAATAATGTCCAGGGATTTAATGTCCAGGGATGACCAGGGATTTATCTTTATAAATTGTAGCCTATGTGTTATTCTGATGTATAAGCTGTATGACTGTAAAGTTTCATGTAAATCGATTCTGTAGTTTTTGCGTGAAAGAGTAACAAACATACAGACATCCATACATTCTCACAAACTTTATAATATTAGTAAGATAGTAGGATGTCCGTGTAAAGATTTATGCCTGAATATTATTCATGCTCATTTCACGGTATTTTCTTAAGTTGACAGTACTATTGAAAGAGTCAAAACAGTAGATTTTTTTTAACTGTGTCGTAAGATCGATTGAGTAACTCATAAAAGAAGAAAAATTCACCATTGCCATACTCGCACAAACCACATGCTTCTCTAAATATATCTTTCAATTCCCAGGCAACGAAATACCAGCGCCGACCAAAGTCCTCGTCATATATTCTCCAGCGTCGCGGCTGCACGCGGAATGCGTTGCTTCCTTCGTGAACTATCTGCGTTCGGAGTACGGTTTCGATGTGATGTACGATGGGGATATAAGTCTTCGTGCGCACGGGGACCCGTACTTGTGGGCCGAAGAGGCCGTGAGGGCTTGTACGCACGCGCTGTACGTGGTGGGTCCTGCGAGACCCACTAGCCTCGCAGACAGCATCTATGAGAAGCCTATTCACGCGCATAAGGTCAGTACGTGTAAAATAGAATTTGATTAATTTGTTATTCGAGGTTATGTAAGATAAGCTTATACTCCATTCATTATAGCATTAGCCAGAAGTAGAAAAGATTCTTTTTAGGGTGCACTTTGTGGTAAAAGTACATTAAACATTATTACTTTTAAGATTTGTGCCGTATTTATTAAAATCTATTTATATAGCAGCTGTCACACTTAATTGTTTTCATTTAAAGTAAAGTAACTTCAGAATTTTTGGGGCTTAAATGAATTATTTTGTCTTGCATCAAACTATATTGTCGATGTAAAAACCTAAAAGAAGCAGTGGTATTTATCCTAACACATTCTTACTGTCACTATAACTCTACCAAATCTAAAATGTTACATAATCCCTTCATACGTTGGTTGTGGCGGAAGGGGTTTTAAATTTTTCCAGATTATTATATTATTTAAATAAAATCGAATTAATCTTCATTGCACAAACAAGAACAACAAATAGTTACAGAAGGAAGACATTTTTTATTTGAAGATTATTTTTTTTATACCACGTCAGTGACAATCAAGCATGCGGACCGCCTTATGGTAAGCGGTTACTGTAGCCTATGGACACCTGCAACTACTGCGGTATCACTCGCGCGTTGTCGACCCTGCAGAAACCTTTTCAAACCTCTCTTGTTGGGAAAACCTCGGTGGGATGTTATCCGTCTTACTCGACCTGTGGACGTCCAGAGTTTGCAACTCTAGCCGGACTTCTTTCTGGGTTATGCGGATCTCCGGCATAATGTGACCGCACCAAGGACAAAAGTTCACCTCGGCAGCCTTGGAGAGCGACCAAAAGGCACGATTCCGAGGGGTGGCGTTATTCAAGGCCACTTAGATATTCTTTGCTAATTTTCTTTCACTTATGACAATAGATTGATAATGGCAAGCTTTATTATTTTTTACGAAATCAACAACGTTAATTACTTGTTATTGCAATACCTAATCAAATCCTCCAGCGACTAAAAACAAAATCTCTTTAAGAACCAAAAAAAAAAACGCTTTTCGTGGGTTATTTCTGTTATGGCAGAATTTAAGATACTACTTTTTTTTGCAGTACTTATTCAAACGAGTGAAGTTTGTCGCAAGCCAGTCATATTCTTAATTGAATCGCATAGTACTATAAAATGTTACAAAATCAAATTGTTTATTTGTTTTCAGGACGTCGACATACTTCTACTCTCCATGCTGAAGGCTTCAATCACCACGCGATGCCCGAAGCACATTTCCAACGTATTCTTCGAACACTCCACTGGTTCTGTTCCGATTGAAACCAAGTACGGAGACAAGTTCTACCTTCTAAGAGACTGGCAGAAGCTAATATCGCACCTTTCGAAGAATTTACTCCCAAAGAAGACTATTATGCGAACAGAAAAAGGCAGGTGCTTTCTAGATGAGCTAAGCAAAGCCAAGAAGATGCTGGGAGCAAGGAACGATGTGGGTAAGAGTTTGGTCTAAGTTCTATTAAATGGCTGGATAACTTAGCCGATGCCACTTCTTTAATGTTGTTGATGTATGACTGAAGACTCGGATATGTGGGAGCAATGTTTTTGTCGTCATATCGATATTTGAGTGCACATATCGTAGCCATATCTGTTATGATTCTCTGATGATGATGTTATATGTCTTTACAAAAGCCAGTAAAAAGAGATTTTGAGTGGTATGTTACTAGACAAGTTGACATACAATATTCTGGTCTCAAAGGTAGGTTTTCCCTAGTGATTTGAAAACCAGAAACATAAATCAACGCCCAACAGAAATGTCTGTTTCACATACAGCATGTGGAAAAACAGTGCACACATACAAGAAATACCTAAGAGCTGTTTCAGAGTGCCGAGTGCCAGTTACAGTGAGCTATGCGAATGACTTAACCATCGCTTTTTGCGACCTAAAAAGAGCGAATTTGTATGGCATCAAATCAGCGCCATCTAGCGACCTTATTGTGGCCTGAATTAGCCGATAGATTGGCGATGACTCGATTCCATATAATTTACATTTAAGTGCCAGCAAAACACGATGGTGAAGTCATTCGCACCTCTCACTGCAACTTACACTCAGCACTCAAGACTAGTTTTTTTTCTGCGCGTATACGGTCGTTTCGGCATACTCGCTTACACCGTACTCGCGTACACGGGCATATTTCGCGCTAATACTTACAAGCGCATCAACGTGTGTGGCAAAAGGTGCGCCTAAACGCGCCTGCACGCGCTTCTGAAAAGGTTAATCAGAAACTGGTCTAATACACCAACTTACTTGACTTTGGGACTACTTACCCTCCTGTTCTGTAAGAGCGTGAATAACGCCTATTTAAGACCATGAATGTTATTGATATTTTGTGTAAGGAGGAGTATATTTTTGTTAAATTAAGTGAATAAGCGGAAGTATCCGAATTTGCAAGGAATGTTCAGATCCACACTCAAATTACTGAATATTATTCTCTTCTCGCAAACATTTTATAGAGATCTTACGTTCAGAAGCTTCTCTTATACAATAGATAAGATATAAATTGTTAAATGGCATGTGCTTAACAACCTTCCTTGCAAATTTGGACTCTGATCCCCATGTATGATGTAAATTGGAATTAAGATAATATTAATAACCTTGCGTCACCTTATTTTTAACCTTATTGATGTGAAGCCTTGATTGGGTTACGTACACAGAACACATCAGTCATGTTCTGCTTCTACGAGGTTAAGAATTTATGTACAAACTGATGTTGTAAATCTTCATTCATGAAACCATCCTTATCCTTTGTGCCTATGTAACCATTTCCTTGACTGATGTTATATGACTTTAGCCAATAAATATATCCACCAATTGGACGGTCGGATTACTCTACGCTTGATACTGGCCAAGTGTGTTCTAAATTAAAACTGTGAGTAGTCATGGATTTAACGAACTGTCGTATCTACTTCTCCCTAGCACAGTCAACATTTGATAGAGAATTCAGGTTTTTTATTGTGAATTTAGATAATGTTATTTGCTTAGAATTGGGATCCCCAAAGTTAGCCGAGTAAGCTTTGAATTAGTTTATTTTTATAAAATTTCATTTGTAATTTAAATGAATGAAATTTTCATGGGGCGGCAGTTAATATCAGAAATTGAAGCGGGAAATGGTCCAGAAAAAGCAAAAAGTTATTACCAATATTTTTGTGGATGTTTATAATTGTTGTAAATGGAGAGTTTCTCAGTCTTCAAAACTGCACTGTGCTTTAATTTTGCAAATAGGATTTGTATTTTTTTTTCATCTTTTATATTTTAAGTTTGTTAAATAATATATTTTTATACTATTCTGCGAATGGTACTTCTTGATGACACACTACGCACACCTTAATACTAATGCACCCTTGTAAGAGATAAACGTATTTTTCACGTTGCATGATTACTATAACATTCCATATAAATGTTTAATTGGATGTGCCATAAGAAATATTTGTAAATGTAATCTTCTAAGTGTTACAATTTCTCTGCGGTAATATGACTTGAGGTAAGGTGGGCTACGGATTGCTAAAGATTTCAGTTCACGAACGGCGAACAGCTGTTCGTATTTAAACTATTTATTTTTCATGAAATTTTGTTAAAAATAAACAACATTTTTGCACGTGACTGTACAAATCATCATTACAAGTGTGCAACATTTTGTGTTTTGATTAAACTGTTTGGTTATCCAGGAAATCTTATGCCCAAGTCACATTATGAGTGCAATATTATTGTTATACCGATGTTAGGATTCTTGGATTGGCCTAGAAGCAAGTTTTTTAGCCTATAATCTTAGAATAATTAAATATAGAAACCAAGTCTGCGCGCCCATTTTGAAGCACCTCAATTGGAGCTGTTCATTACAGCTCCGCAATGTTCAATGTCAAAGCGCGCCGCACGTAAGCATGTAATAGTCACGCATGTGTGGATCGGATTAGTGCTTCATTTTTGACGGGGCGGCTGTATGAAGACTATCCTTCTATACGTTATTATTCTAAGCCTATAATCAAATTCTTCAGTAGGAACCTTCCATCTGCATGTGCTTTTCTGATATTTTTATAGATTTAGGACAATATAAATCATCTTTGGCGACAATCGATGATTTAAACTTCCGTTAGCCAATCAAACGCATTCCGGATTTAAGACTCACGTTGCGCACAACGCTAAATCAAGGGTTCACTCTTATATTCTTTGCAATTCTCGTGCCGAGTGCTAAACATTTTTGTAAGTTCCAACTGACAAGATAATTAAATCTGGATTAATCGAACCTAGAGTATGCTTGATTTTCTGATAACAGGGGGGGCTAGCCAAGAGCAACACGCCACTACGATTTTTACAATAGAAAGCGTTAAAATGTATGGGGATGACATAAGCGCCAGTGACAGCTTATGTCATCCCCATACATTTAAACGATTGCTATAGTAGAAATCGTCGTGGCTTGTTGCTCTTGGCTAGCCCCCCAGGACTGTTCCTACATATTATTTGAACAGGTTTAAGTTAGCTGTGGGGCTATTTTGGTTTAAAAAACTTGCTTCACCAAAATTCAAAACTAACTAACCTGTTATCTATATATCTCAGAATTTGAAATAAAAACTGGTTATAATATCACAAACTTATAAAATGGTGGTTGTAATAGCTTATCCAATCACATTGTTGGAATATATGTTAAGATTTTGTAATTCGTTGATCTCAATTGTAAAACTGTTAACGTGTGTTCTATCATTAATACAGGACCTTCAATTACTAAGCTCAATATATACCTTGTGATGTATTTTTATAGTAAAGTCGTACATATTACAAATTATATCTTTTTATTTTGAATTTCCTTCACTTTCGTATGCGAAAGCGCTGATCAGCGCTTTTCTTGTTATCTGCGTAGGCATGGACCTGTGCTTAGGTGACCGCAACACTTAGCCTAATTGATTTTAAATTAAGTCAAATTCATAGAGGAAAACATAAATTTTACGTATACGGAAAATAGGTTGTGAAACAATATTAATCTAACATATAAACTTTGTGAACAAGAATTGATAATATACTCAAGGGACCGTTCATTTGTTGATGTTGACGATGATGATTATGAAAGTGATTTAGGGTTTGCACCATTATATTAGGAGTAAATAACTTTAAATCCTTATTCCTACCTATACTTCATTCATTATAACATTAGAAATAAGAAGCAGGGGGGCTAAAATGAATGACAATTTGCATTTGACGTTGCCATGACTATAACATACCTGAGTATACCCTGGCAAAATTTAAAACCCCTTCCGCCACAACGTATGAAGGGATTATGTAACATTTTAGATTTGGTAGAGTTATAGTGACAGTAAAAATGAAAACCCCTGCCTGTTTTAGGTTTTGACATCGACAATATAGTTTGATGCACGACAAAATAATTATTTTAAGCAAAAGCCTCATAAATTCTGAAGTTCCTTTACTTTAAATGAGAACAATTAAGTGTGACAGCTGCTATTTATGTGGATTTTAATAAATTCGGCATAAATCTTAAAAGCAATGATGTTTATTGTACTTTTACCACAAAGTGTACCCTAAAAAGAACCTTTTTTACTTCTGTCTAATGCTATAATGAATGGAGTTTAAGTGCATTCACTTGATGGCTTTTATGGTCCTAATTATATTCATTTAATTTTCTCTTTTTGCACATTAAAATAAACTAACGATTCCAAGTTCTATGAAATAATGGTTCGATAATCGAATCGATTCACTAACGATTATAAACTTCCCCATCCCTATTGTGAAATTAAATCGATGGTTTCAAAATATCGGATGAGTTGGCAAAGGAAATGGAATCGGATTTACCGATTTTGAATTTTTAAATAAATTCTTAATGAACGGGTTATCGCTAATAAGTTATAGAGTAAAACGCGGTCTTTCGAAAAGAATAGTTTAATTATATTAATAATTTACTGCTAGAACTTGATTCTTGTAAACTGATATCCGAATCGGAATCGTATTCTCCTGTTATTATTTGCTGAATATGTTATGAATGTATTTGTCCCAGTCTTCCATTATGGTTTGACGAGTTTTTTCAGCGACCTTTCTCCAATTTTCACTGGTTACATGTTGACATGCATTCATTGTTTTTTTCGGCATTGCACGTACCAAACAAAAACAACAAAACGAAAAACTTAACAAGAAAACTCAACAAAAGTCAAAACAAACAAATACGCGACTCAGACGTAACGCAAACACAAGCCGCATACAAGGCAGACGCACTCGTACTGATTTATCTAATTACTTTTTTTTATTGATTACTTTGTAATAAAGTTGGACATTCGGATTAAGATGATTAGGTACTATTGTATTGTATGCCTGTGAGGCGGAACACAGTGAGACTCTTAAAAATGTATGATCTTAACATCATTGATACACCTGTGATTCACAATAAAGTTTATTTGTTTAAGTATCTGACGTGAATGACGTGTATTCATCGATTTTTGCCGATTCAGTAGTGTCAATACACTATTAAATGGCGTTCCTTTTCACGCATCAGGCCCTAAGAGAGAAACTAAGCACGTGTGTAATGTAAATACCGTTGGTACATTGTTGTTTTAAAAGACGTAACAGCACTGATAACGCAGGTGAATAGCTAAGATAATCGGTAAATTAATTATTATTTCACGTAATGATTGGGTGATAGATAGAAGTCGGCAACTGATAAACGATGGAGGTCAAGAATGTCTTAAAAGTATGCTCCTCAAACTACTTACTGTTAATTAACGTTTAAAAAACAGAGCAAATCCTAGTATTAATAACCACTAAAATAAATCTCAGTAGTTGGTAAGGGGGTGTGTCCAATTTAGAACTACCCACCTAGCAAGTTGCGGACTTGCGTTTTTTTTTGCGCGTATACGATCGCTTTGTCATACGCGCTATCGCGCTTTTCAATTCGCGTACGCTTATTGTGGCATGTTCGCTCGAACCGATAGTGGTGAGTCAGTACACAAAATAAAGAGTTTACAGAAAGACCGCTCGCTCCTTTTTCCTAAACTTGCGTGAACCGCATAGGGTTACTACTATATTCGTTCTGAATTTTTTAAATTAAGTAAGTAGACAGAACCGGCCAAAAACAAAATTCATTATGTGAAAAATTCAACTAAGTTCTACAAAAACAAGAACACTAGCGACAGTGCGACTGGCCGACTCACTGGTATCGCCTGTAAGCTCACTGTGCTGTGTGCGCGATCAAAATGGCGGGTTTCTTCTAAGCGGGCTATCTGTATGAGCTTATAAGCGCCGTCACTGCTTCGCGATATGTCCTCACCTCACAGACACTACGATACGATCGGTCCGCTTCTCTAATAACAAATTCAGTTTTCTACATACGAGTAAGGGGTTAATAAATAGAAAATCTTCATTGTTATCATTGGTTTATTTATCACGGTTAACTTTACAGACACATAATTTGGAATGAAGTTGCATTCATTCATACAACACAAGTCTTCATACAAAATGTTCAATATATTAAAATTTATTACCAATGTCATAATAATAAACATACACATTATTCATCATATCTTTAGTTTCAAGAAAATGTAAGAATAGAAAATAATTTTAATAATTATTAGTTTTTGACAGCACACCGGGGGTGGCTAGCCAAGAGCAACACGCTACTTTAATTCGACATGTCAAATTTAAAGATGTAGGCTTAGCTTGTCTAATCTGAAATGAAGCGCCCCTTCACCGCATTCACGCACACATAAAGTAAAGAAAAGTGATGTAATTAGCCTCAAAACTATCCCACGGTTAGGCAAAGGCCTCTATCATTAAAATCAAGTCATCCCTAGGATGGGTATTTTATTCGGTGGTATTGGCTTCATATAAAAAAAATGAAATGGACGCATTAAAAAGCAGTGTAGTGCGTCATTTCTAGTTAGAAAAACTTTATGGAACATTCCCATATTTTTTTTTTGACATGTCGAAACGTGTTGCTCTTGGTTAGGGCCTCAGGTTACTTTTACTTCTACAATCTGTGTTAAAATGTAGGAATTTATTGTTGCATTAACGACTAGCTTTCCGCCCGCGGCTTCGCTCGCGATATAGTTATATATCATGGCCAAATCACATAAAATCTTTATAAATTGTAGCCTGTGTTATTCTGATGTATAAGCTGTATTACTGTGAAGTTTCATTTATATCCGTTCGTAGTTTTTGCGTGAAAGAGTAACAAACATACATACATCCTCACAAACTTTCACATTTATAATATTAGTAGGAAGTAAGATGAATATCTATTTTATGGGGGTTTGACAGAAAGTAGTAACCCTATTTGCTGTTGATTGTAAATTTGAAAACTATAAAAGGAACAACGTTAAATCATCCTATAAAAAAAGACTAAAATGCGCGAACGATGCTTACTTTCTTTAAATATCTTTCTTTGATTAATAAAAAAAGTATGTGTGATTTCCAGCCCCTATTTAAATTGATTGCGGTCATATGTGCTGGGTAACCCAATTTAGAGATACTTATACATTTATAATGTTCAAAGAAGTACACATCGTGCGTTCATTAAAAACGAAAATATTTACAATAAATTGTTACCATATCAACTAAAATTTGGTAAATTACACCATCTTGAACCTTTCACCAGGTCATTTGTTGTCCAACTATGAGGTAGAACAGTGAATACACCGCCACACAATATTACACATTGCGCATGTAGAACTGACAAAACATGAACAAGGAAAAAATGACACTTCATATCCACTGGTGAAGTGGCTAAAGTTTTAAATAATTCTTACTGTCTCCTTAGTCAAAAAGAAATGACTTTTTATCTTTTCGAAAAATCCGAACCGAGCCCGCGTTCTGAGTGCGAGTGCAGATGATGATAGATAGATGGCGCTGACTCGATTTCATACTGACTTGACATTTACGTGCTCGCAAAACGCGATGGTGAAGTCATTCACTTCTCTCACTGCAACTCGCACTCGGCTCTCTGTACACCTACCGTGAGTGGACACGGTGACAGTCGCTAGCGTCAGGGTTGACGCTTTTGTATGATTTCGGTACAGCGCCTCTAGTGAATAAAAATGGAACTAAAAATGGTGTATTCAACTATTGTGGTTTATGTGACGGAAACTCGTGGTAGACGTACTGGAGGATAGCTCGGGCGATGTCGTTAAGCCGGGTACTCACGAGCGAGCTGTAACCGTAATTTGTGTGATACAGTAAAGCCGGGTACTCATTAGCGAACCGTAACCGTAACTTGCGTGATACAGTAACGAGGTCCTACTGTGTACGCGCGATACAGCTTAAGCTCAGGACGTAGCCCAAACGCTTTCACCGAGCGCACTCATTTTTGTAACCAAACAGTTACAGTTACGAGGTTCTAGTGTGTACTTGAAGTCTACATGCACTGCGAGCTGCCGAGCGCCCTTCGATTCGCGGCAAAAACCGACAATTGTCGGCTCGCTGTGACTGGCTCGTGTAGCGCTCGTTGCAGACTCGCGACCCACGTACACACTATGTTTTTGGTAACAGTAACGGTTACAGCAATGAGTACCTTGTTATCGTCGGCTCGCTGCGAGCCGCACGCGTACCGCTCGTAGCAGGTTCGCAAACTACGTACACATTGTTTTTTAGTAACAGTACATGCAACGGTTAAAGCTCGCTAGTGAGTACCCGGCTATACTTTACCCACAAACCATTTACGCGAATGGTACAACTGCTTAGGATTTTGATCACATGGGGCAAAGTGAATGTTATCGATACGATTAGAACAAGAATTTGAGGTGAGGCCTAAACCCTGCAGTAAGAGGAATAGTACATTGTTCACCGAGAGGAGAAAGAGACCGATTACCGTCGAGGGTGTCGTTTGAAGCACGAGCCGTAGGCGAGGGCTTTAAAACACCCGAGATCGGGAATCGCACTTTCTCTCGAGTGATACATAGTGCTTTATACTACACCTACGAGGAAAATAAAAAACTAAATCTTTACTAATTGAAATTTATATTGAAATTGTTGCAGTTAGTGAAGCTTAATGTAACACTTTTTCTTTCTTTATTATTTTTGCTGTTTCCTTCAACTGCGGCGGAGTTAAAAAATCTTCATCATCACTATCACTACTTATCATTTTGATAGTTTTATTTTACTTTCTACGAAAACTGAATCCTCAAACAACACACAAATTGAAAATGGCGCCAATGGCGTCTGCAATTTTCACATGTTCTTTTTTCAAATTGTTTATCCTGCCGCAGCAGGGTCGCACTGCCAGCCCGACACCATCCGACACACAGCTAGTGGCCAGTGTCATTATTATTTATTTAGGTTACCGGCGCATAGTTATTTATTTAGGTTACCGGCGCATAGTCTTACCCAAAATTAAAAAAGAAAAACCACGTAAGAAATGGATTTTCATACACTTTTCTCTCCCGCTCAGATGCGTTTTCTCCCCGCATATTTGTTCGATATGCAATGACGTACTTTCTACCGTAAATTTGATAAAGTATCAAGGTACTTTCCGAGCAGGTGTAGTATAAAAGCGGTTTTTCTATTTTTTACCAGATCAAAAAAGGCGGAGGGTCACAATTCGTCGGTTTTTTTATTGCGCATAACGCTCAAACAACACAAGCCACGCAACGCTTTTGATCAAGGTCATACAACAATACTAGTAAAACGCGGTGTAAACATACTACGAAGATCTAGACTACACTAAATAACAGCACTGAATTATTTACAACGTTATTTTGGGAATTATAAGATCAGTTCACACACTGATGTGATACAATTCGGAAGTCAATACCAACGATGGAATTAAATAAATGTAGTTGTACGTTTTAGTTTTTGAATAAAGCTTTTTTTAGCTATAGTTTACTGTTATTTATATTGCTGGTTCAGGAAAAAAATCCTACGAAATTGCAATGATTTACAGGTATCATCATGAGCAGAAAAAGTAAATATTTATTAGCAAATAAACGATACGGTTCATATTCTAGAACTCCGTAAAATCGCGGTTGATTGGTCCTTTATTAACAGGGCAAGATTTGTATCAGCTGTTCAAACATATGATTTGTAAAGGGCCCGATTTCATTGAGATGAATTGAAAAGAGTTAGTTATGGGAGACTCATTTTGAAAGTTAAACAATTAAATAACAATTAAACAGCTCACTCAATTAACTGATGGTTTGAACGCACACGCATTGTTCAAAGCAACACTAACGCAACGCCGTGAATGCCACAGACGAATGTTTAACCACTACGGAGTCAGCAGTGGTTTACGAACACGCAAACGATGATTTTACTCTTCATGTTCTGAAAAAGAACAGAAAAATTCAATTAAAATACATATTATTGCTGGTTACCTATTGAAACGCATAACGTTTTATGCCATAAACTAACAATGCATACTGTTAATGGCCATAATAGTCATTTGCCATAAGCTTTTATGCAATGCATAATCATAGAAAAGCATAAGTATCAAAAGGCATAATTTTTAGTTGCCATAATATTGAAAAGACATACTATTCAAAAAGCATACATGAAATAAGCACACCTAACTGGAAAAATCCCTAAACTCTTAAGGAATAACACCTATTTACCATAATATGCAAGCAATGCGTGCAAGAGCAAGCATGCTTGTATGCACACATACTAAATAGCGAGTTTTCTGGCGCTTCGCCGGAAGCTGCTGCGGCACGCTCGCTCGGCTTGCGCGTTGTTTCGTCGCAGTTCTAACCTAACCAATGACGATATAACCAATTTGTTTTTCTTCCTGTTAGAGCCTTAAATAAAAATATCACGAACAGGCTTTTAGAAATACTTCATTATTTCGAAATCAATTTAAGAAAAAGGTTAAAAAAACTATTCTTTTTAACGTACTAATGTAAATTTTCAGTTATACTTTATAAGAATATGCCTATAATGAGTTATGCTTTCTAAGAGTATGTCAAACAAAGTTATGTATAGTAGAATTATCCGTTTTAAGGTATCTATGCTTAATTAAATTTTGACAAACAATATATGGATTCTGATGATTATGCCTTTCAACAATTCTGCTTTATTGAAAATGCGTAATGAAAAATTTGCTAAAATCCATAATCCTTTTGTATATCAATTTAAATTATGGCAATAAACGTTATGTGTTTCAAAGTTTCACAATTATTGCTACCAGTCTACACTTAAAACAAAACAAAAGGGTTAAGGCGGATCTTTCGCCGTCAATTTTCGCCAACTATAAATATATCTGAGAATTGTCATTCACATGGCCCCAAAGCATGGATTCAGAGATTGATAGGCTAAGATTGGGTATACTGGGAGACGCCTTCGGCTCAAATCTTTGTCTGGTACCACGAGTATTAACTTATTTCGAGGTCCTGACAACTTTTTTACTTCTACTTTTTCGTAAAACAGATCAAACATTCAGATTCAGAAAAAAGAAAAAGGTTTGAGACAGGAATATTTGCTCTAAGTGGGGGAATCGAATCCACACTTGATACTAAGGAGAAAATGTTATTTGAGTTTTATAAGATACAGCTGAAAGGCAGCTGCTTCGCCCGCGCTGACCATCTGTCCCAATAACTTTAAAAAATATATAGCCTATGTCACTCCCTGATAATGTAGTTTTATATTGGTAAAAGATTTTTTAAATCGGTCCAGTAGTTTCGGAGCCTAGCTATTCAATACAAACAAAGAAATCTTTCTTCTTTATAATAAAAGTAACCATAGATATTTCTTTCACGTGCGTATAATAAATATTATTTAGTTTTAGGTTTTGTTCAAACATTTATTTGCCAATAAAAAAAAAATAAGAGTGATATTTGCAGTCACCCGGTCGAATTGAACTAGATAAAGTCATCCTAACCTAGTTATTTATAAGATAATATTATCCAGACATTAAGTTAAATCGCAAAAGTTGACGTCAGATTCTCGATTTATCTAAGTATATGGTCGACATCAACAATGATAATAACTCAGTTATTTATTATCTTATTGAAGGACGATGGGTATATAATTAATTTCGTAGTTATGTTAGTGGAGTCTATTACGGCAATGAAGCCAATCGCTGTCTTAAGTCATTATACCAGCCGACCATGATTACTGGCCACACCTACCTATATGCCTAAGATCTATAATGGGGAGAATCTGGAACACCGCGAAAGACAATTGCGCTAAAAGCACGTTAGTGGAAACGAGGGATACTCTTCGTAAGCCGAAAGAAAAAAAAGGTCATGCAACAACAGCATTTTTTAAATGACACCATTTTCCAGAATTGGATCCTTCTAAGCGCAGTTGTTTAAGAGGACACAAAAGCGCAGTTTTTCCATACAAACGAAGTCCTTTGTTTCCTTCTCGGATATTTCTAGTCGAGGATTTATTTTTTCCAATAATTCTATTGCCACTACTGGCATATCCCTATGTTTTCATTTTTTTATAAATCATTAAAAGAGATATGACTCTTCGAGTATCCTTCAGGTTAGCAACAGAAAGCAATAGATTTTACAAATACCTATTTTTCAATTCTCTTCCCCGTGCTGCTGTGTCCTCTTAACGGGTTCGATGCCCGGCAGGAGAAATTGTCTTTTTCTAAATCTTATTGAGACTTATCAGATTTGATCTTATTCAGTCAGCTAACCATTTTTGGTAATTTTAGAATTTTCCGAATAGCTTTTGTAATAACAATACGACACAGGAAACGAACTAGACATTGAGTTGCTGGTTTCTCAGATTACGTCATCATTTTTTACCGCATCGTTACCTTCCGTCTTCGAAGATTGGACCAGTAAATAAATAAATATGCGCCAGACAACACACCTCTTGCAATGGTCTCGCAGTAGGGATAAATATCACTGTGTTACGAGGTACCACACAAGGAAATAAGCCCCCTGGTGTCTTCCAGCACACCCACACCACCCACACCCGAGTCAATTCAGAAAAAATTGTTTCCTGAATTGACCCGACCGGGAATCGAACCCTGGACACTATGGAAACCGTGCTACAGCGCACTGCGCCAATCGTGTCGTCAAAACCAGAAGATGGATACACTTACCAATATCAAATAAATTGCTACCCGAAAGTAGAGCGAAGCCAACGCGCTACTGTTGAGTTAACTCTTCATTAGCATTGGGAACGTACATGATCTCCAAGCTGCTGTCACTGTTCTTGGTGGCCTGTTCCCCCTCGCTCGAGTTGGATCCGCCGGACTCTGAGCGCTGGCTGCGAATCCTGACAAAGTCAAAGTCAGAAAGTCAAGTATCAGTACTTCCGTATGGTCAAATCTAATTGACTAGTAAAAATAAATGTACATACAATAATGCTATGAACATATTAAATACCTATACAATACATAAATACAGGTTGGTCCAAACGTACACGTCAATAAAAATTTTTTGTACACAGATTACTTGAATTTTACACTTCTGGCATTTTGAATGAACATTTTAGTATGATGCCGCTAAAGTAACTCATTGAAATTTACATTGTAATTAGTTAAGAAAGTAGTGAAGTTTTGAAAAAAATTAATTGATGAAAACTTTTAGATAACTTTTTTTTTTAAAACGGCCCTTAAAGTTTAGGGAAAAAACAGCATTTCTAACTTTTTCAATTTCATAATTTTTATGTAGAGTTTTTTGTTGATAAGCGTTATGGATGTGAATTCTTCAGAATCATCTGGCGCTATTATTCATCTAATAAAGAAAAATCAGGCATTTATCTTAACAGATCCCGCTACACTGACCGAAAAAGTAACTCAACCCAGAAAATTTCAAAAATTCGTAAAAAATCATAACTTGAAAACTACAAATAATCGAGTAACATACATGGGGTATTTTCAGATACCCCTGAAGTGTGACGAAGCTAAAAAAAAATTGTTGACGTGTATGTTTGGACCCCCCTGTATATGTATTAGTAATCTACCACCGAAGTCGGAGAGGTGTTGCTTTACAACTGAGAAGACCGGGCGGCAGAAACTCAGCAGTAAAAAAATATAAATGATAAGTTAATGAGCTCAACTGTAGGACTCCCAAAAGTGAAGGAACCGTAACCATAGAAGTAATATAACTTAAAATGACACATCACTAAAACTCCTGAAATCCCATAAGTTGCCCCCATGTATTGATTTTATTAAATTCAACATTATTCTTAAAAGTAATAATGTTCATTGTACTTATACCACTAAGTGTACCAGAAAAAAAAAACTTTTTTACTTGTGTCTAATGCTATAATGAATGAAGTATAGTTAGTAAGTCAAAGTAGTTACTGGGTTCAATTGACAGTAGGCACATAGCGCGTAGGTTTTTGCCTCAACAGGCAGAATAGTTCTAGATTAGTAGTAAAACACAGTAAAAATAAAAGATTCAAGTGGAACAGTACGTAGTATAGTAGTATATTTACCTGTGGGGTTTCTTTTTCTCCTCGACTTGGACTTCGGTGGAAGTCGCCTCTTCAGACTGCCGCTGCCACGCCGGGATAGATGGAGGGTCCGGCCTTGCCTTTAGCGAGGGGAATTGGTTTCTGTAATATTAAAGCCTCTATAGTTCATCGGAGACTAATTTTAACAAATCAAACTCAACTAACTTTATTCTTAAAGACTTTCACAGTACTTTCAAGTTAAATTTAAAGCAAAATATACTAATCAAAGAGGTTTGAACATTTTGTCACTTGTCGCCATTTTGATTTTTTTAGAAGTTTCTGCGCACTATAGAAATGGTACCTAAATAAAAGAGGACACATAAACAAGCAAAGAATTTCATGTTTATGTAATATGGTACCCTCAAGTGTTACGTTTCTGAGTTATTTGAAAGTGAACATCAAGATGAAAAAGATGATATTAATTAAAAATGTACTCATGGCTTTTAGTGTTATTTTGTCAACAAATAACAGATTTCAGTACATTTAAATTGAAAGTAAGAAAAGAAAACAGATTGTTCAAATGTCCTGAAAAGTCTGAACAATGTAACACAAAAAGCCACATAATTAGTAGATGTTTAATTATTATCACCTTTTTCGGTTCGAATTTTACCTTCAAATAGCTCGGAAACAGGACACTTTAGGGTATTTACCAAATTATCAGACATTTTTTGTTTGTTTATGTGTCTTGTCCCCTATCTATGTTAACCACTTTCATCGTGCGCGGAAACTTTGAAAAAAAAAACAAAATGGAGGCAAGTTGCTGCCAGCCTCCATACAAAAATGTTCATACCCCTTTAGCATGTAGACGTGATGTCCTTAGAGAGAGTAGTCGAGCACTAAGAAAGTATTTCCGGAATGCATAATGTAAAGCAAAAACAAGTAATTAAGTATCAAACCTATTGAGCAAAATTCCTTTAACCGACGCAATATCAGACTTGATGTTGTCCAGTTGCGATCGCATCGCGCTCTGCTGCGCGGTCGCCTGCATGTCGTTGCGCAGTGACGTCACGCTCGCGTTCAGTATGTCCAGGGACTTGCGCAGCTCGTCTATGCATTCTGCTGTTGACTTGCGTTTGGGTTCTTCAACGAAGAGGAGGTGCCTCAGGCAGTTCTGTGCAATTTGATCAAATTAATACTTTTACAACCATAAACATAAGAACAATTCAAATAAAGCAACTTTACAGATTCTTCTTGTACTAGAAAAAACAAAATAATCAAACTGTGATTAGAATCCGTAAAGTTTTTTCACTGTAAAGTGTTCGCGTTAAAATGATAAAACCATATTACTCGTTTAATGTAATGTATATGTCGTAGGATAATAGGAAGAGCCGGATTATCGCTAAAATCCTAGGACGATCGCAAAACACCGGATAGTAGGAATTGGCAAACGATCGATCGTGAATGAGCAACCACGTTGTGAGAGCTAATTGTCTAATAAAAATTTCAAGCACTGGCGGATGCGCTGATTGGTCAAAAGTTACATCCACAATTCCCTCGCCTTTGATTGGTCACTAAATTGGCTGTGTTATTTTGGTTATTTGGACCAATCATAAAAGAGATGTCAGTCAGTCGACTTTTTGATTGACCAATCAGCGTTCAAGTTTGAAGATTTTGAATATCTGATTCCTCGCGATCGTGCTAGGATTATCGCGAAAATCCGGCTCTTCCTATTAACCTACGACATATATATACCTATTAATATTATAAAGAGGTAATATTCGTTTGTTTGTATTGAATAGGCTCCGATTACTCGACCGATTTAAAAAAAATCTTTCACCATTATTAGGGAGTGACATATCACATACTCGTAACTGACAGGCTACATTTTTTTTAATTGAGGCTATTTTGGAGGGAAAGACAGTCTACGCTGGCGAAGCCACTGACGGACAGTCAGTATTTAATAATCTTATGTTAATCAATTTAGATACTCAAAATGGTTTAAAAACCATGATTACTTTTCTTACTTCTTCATTATTCATATAAACACAAGAGAACAATGAAGCATTGTACAAAACCAAGTATTTGTGATAATACCACAATATTAATATTAATGTTGTGCAAATAAATAACAACCTAAACGATGATTGCTTTATACATAGATAGAACAGGACGTTTGTTAATTTTACGTACATTATGCTTAGCCCTGAGAGTAGGTCAATTAGGTTAAATTTTGCATCATACTATTTGAGACAGTATCACATAATGCAGACAGACCCAATATAGATAACTTCTTTATCTCTTTCTTTATTATTTATTACAATTGAACCTGCCTATACACCTAAATTATTAAACAGCTGTCCGTCAGCAGTTCCACCCGCGTAGACTGTCATTCCCGTCAAAATATAGCCTAGATAAAAAAAAAATTGCCACATAAATAAATTATTATGCGCCAGACAACACAAAACACCTCTTGTAATAGTCTCCACGTAGGGATTAATATCCCTGTGTTACGATGTACCACACCACCAGAGTCAATTCAGAAAAGACCGTTTCCTGAAGTGACCCAACCAGGAATCGAACCCAGGACACTACGGGATTCGAGGCGAGAAACCGTACAGCGCACTACGCCAATCATCATTGTTACCAATCATTACATAAAATCAAGATAGCATACAATTATGAGATAAAAGAGTTAGAATTGCCTTAGGTGAATTACTAACTGACCAGTAAGAATATTATTTGCATTCAGGTTTTTAAAATTTTTCATTTCTCTAGAATAAAAACATATTTTGTTGTAAGGCAGTGCATTGTTAAAATATATCTGTTAGATATGTGCATGTAAAGACACATGCCAAAAACAGGTATTAACACCCAGACAGCAAAGAAACAAATGTTTGTCATGGGTGGATTGAACTCATGAATATTTAAATAATTAAGTATCTCAAACAACTTCCAGGACAAACTCTACCAGGACAATTGCCCGCTTAAACAAGGCAGCAGGAATCGTAAAAACATTCCAGGCTGGAATAAAACCCTGGATCGGCTTAGAGCCAGGGCTCGCGAGCTATTTAACATTGCTAAGCGAACTAAACAGTGGGAAGATTACTCCAAGGCTCTCACGGAATATAACCGAGAGCTAAGGAGAGTAAAGCGACAATCGTGGAGAAAGTTCTGTGAGGAGATAAATAGCGCCTCACATGCAGCTAGAATCCACAAAGTGCTTTCTAAGGCACCTACGTCACATCTGGGACTACTTAGGAAACCCGATGGGACGTTTACAAACTCAGCAGAAGAAACACTAGGGCTACTTACCCAAGTACACTTCCCGGGCTCCATACCGATTACTGGCAACCACCCACCTCCTAGGATGCCTAAGAGACCTAGGCCAAGGCCGGAAGACTGGAGAAGGGCGTCAGTAATCTTCAGACCCAGCCAGGTCAAATGGGCCATCAACAGCTTCAAGCCCTTCAAATCGGGAGGCCTCGATGGTATCTTCCCAGCGCTAATGCAGAAGGGCATCGAGGCCCTTCTACCATTTATCGTCAAAATATTTAGAGCCAGCTATGCACATGGCTTTCTACCTACTGATTGGACCAAGGTTAAGGTGATATTTATACCTAAGGCTGGCGACAAGGACAAGTCCCAACCTAAATCCTACAGGCCAATCAGTCTAACGTCTTTCCTTCTGAAGACGATGGAAAAGGTATTAAACCTTTACATCAGAGAGAGCTACCTAAAGGTAAATCCTCTGCATGGAAGTCAACACGCCTATCGCTGCGGTAAATCCACTGAGTCTGCTCTGATGGAACTAACGGACAGACTGGAAAAGGCTATGGAGGACAAAGAGACAGCTCTTTGCGCCTTCCTTGACGTTGAGGGTGCATTTGATAACACCTCAACCGAAATCATCATCAAAAGTATGAGGAACAAGGGCGTGGACGGAACCACCCTGAGGTGGATTGAATCCATGCTAACATCAAGGACGGTAAGAACGTCACTCCTTGATGTGCACGTAGAAGTCAAAGTGACAAGAGGCTGCCCACAGGGGGGCGTACTGTCTCCCCTGGAGTGGTCGATTGTCGTTGATGAACTTCTTTACCGTCTGAACAGCGCACACTTCACAACACAGGGATATGCGGACGACTTGGTGATAATGGTGGTTGGCAAATGCCTGAACACCATCTCAAGCCGAATGCAAGGTGCTCTGCGTCTTGTGGAGAACTGGTGCCGGGAAGTTGGCCTGTCGGTCAACGCAGACAAAACCACACTGGTGCCGTTCACCAGGAAAAGGAACTTGGAAGGCATTCGTGAGCCCACCTTGTTCAGCAAACCTATAGGGTTCTCCAAGGAGGTCAAATATCTGGGAGTTATCATCGACCAGAAACTTACTTGGAACTCCCATATCAGCTACATATCCAAAAAGGCGCGAATGGCTTTAGGTATATGTTGCCGTCTGGTCAGCACCAAATGGGGCCTCAGCCCTAAAGCTGCTCTCTGGATATACACTGCCATAGTGCGACCCATGATTGCCTATGCATGCGTCGTATGGTCCAAGAAGACCACCCAAATAACGAGCATTACCTTGCTCAGCAGGGTCCAAAGATTGGCCTGCTTGATTACAACTGGTGCCATGAGTTCTACACCTACCGTGGCTCTAGAAGCCATGCTGTCACTGTGCCCGCTCCACTTGCATCTTGGGATGGAAGCCAGAGCGGCCATGCTGAGGGCACTAGACGGTGAAAGTAGCCGGTACCAGTCAAAAAACATGAATGTCCTGAAAGCTGAGCTGCACAAAATGCCAGTCATGCTCATGCCTAAGGACAGCATGTCGGTACAGTATCTTTTTAAAAAATGGTACTCAGTTGAAATACCAGGTAGAAAGGAGTGGGAGGATGGCACTCCTGCAAACTTCCAAACCGGAGACATCGTGTGGTACACTGATGGCTCCAGGATAAATGGGCGGGCTGGCTATGGAGTCTATGGCGAGAGACCTAAAGCGCAGATTCACAGCAGTCTGGGCCTACACGCCACCGTCTTCCAGGCCGAAATGACCGCCATTTTGCACTGCGCACAGGAGAACCTGGAACGCGCTTTTAAAAATAAGAGTATATATATACTATCAGACAGTCAGGCAGCCCTTAGAGCGCTTGACGCAGTTGAAATCAACTCAAAACTCACCCTTGATTGTGCCGAAGCCCTGAACAAACTCGGGGTCAACAATAGGGTGACGATACGCTGGGTACCGGGACACTGTGATATCCCGGGTAACGAAACAGCAGACGAACTGGCCAGGGCGGGTGCGGCAACCATCACACATGCCCCTGAGCCTGTGGTGGGTATACCCAAATGCGCCCTGAGGCAGCCGCTATTAGCCCGAATGGAATACCTTAGCAGGAAACACTGGACCAGCAGCAATGGTATGGTACATGCTAAGGCACTCATCGAAGGCTACTCACACAAGTTCACCACAAAGGCCCTTGGATTAAGAAGGAGACAGATAAGAATCCTTACCAGAACCCTTACGGGGCACTGTAGGCTGAACAAACACGGACACAGGATTGGTATCGCTGAGTCACCGACCTGTAGATTCTGTCGTGAAGAGGAAGAGACCCCGGTCCATGTCCTATGCGACTGTGATGCTTTAATACACAGCAGAAGCCGCGTTCTCGGCGGGCACAAGCTTGCCCCTTCGGACGCCATTAACATCACTCCCAGGAAAATAATTCAGTTCATGATGGCTGTAGGCCTGGAGAGTGATCTTTGAGGGATGATGACCACAATAGATCAATCCTGGTCGCAGTGGTCAATCGCTTTGCCGACATCCTAACGCTAAACGAATAACGAATAACGATCTCAAACAAGTAGGGATCATGGAAATTAGGAATTATTCATCTAAAAACAATTGCACTGATGAACTAATTTTCTAGGACACCGGTGTGTTACCTAGACCTGACTGAATATGCATTAAAAAAAAGAAAAAAAAATGTATTTGCCGTCCGACATCTCAGATCCAGAGTTGTTAATAAAACAATAATGCATAAATGTATCTTTTCACTTCATAACTCACTTTGTAAAACCAATAACATCCATAAGCAAATCCTCCATAAACAATAAATGGCAGCACATTATCCCTAAACCATGATCTTCTAGAATGGTGGAAGAACATGAGTTCTGATGTGATGCTCGGCACGTCTACCAGGTCACCAACTTTCTCTATTGCCTTCTGTATCTCTAGATCTGTAAGTCCTTTGTTACGTAGGAAACGCTCTTTGCTTTCTAATGTGCATCTTTGCACACTTGGATTTGTTAGGAACTTTATAGCCGTTGTTACCTAAAACAAAAATATAATAAAAACCTTTTCTTGCTCTAAACACGTTTGTTTGTAAGCAGCTATTGTTTATAGCTGACATCATGATTCTTATTGTTAATCTATTGTTTTAAAACAATGGTAGGGTCCATAACATAATTACTTTCTCATTATAGGTAAAGATAGATAAGCTGTTTTAGTAAAAAGAAAATAATTACAGTCAATTGGTGTCAGATAACCATTTGATAAATTAGATAAAGACTTAGCAGACACTTACTGATAAAACCTATACTCGAAATAAGTAAAAGGAAGCAACAATAATGTATTTAACATAAACAGGTAATAATCACAAAGAAAAGTTTCTCAGCAGGTAGGTATGAGGTGCGAAGGTCAAATTGATACATAAATTATTGGGCCCGCGAGTTTGTTTCGTGTTTATTCAAAATACCCTTTCGTAAAAGACTTCAATCAATTAGCAGAATTAATTAGCAATGATTATAGTTTTTTTTATGTCCTGTAAGGCTATCAAAAAACCAACTAGAAAGAAATTGGTAATTACCAAATTTTCACGAATTTCGCTTCCCGCGATATCCAGAGCTTCGGTGCCCATTTTCTACGTTTGGTTAAATTAAGACTAGACCACTTTTCACTACAATGACCAAATCTGCTTCGCAAATATTTGTGAGCAAAGCCAAATTTAAAATTGAAGCACAGAGAGTGCTTCGTCTCGTCAGACAGAACCAGAATCTTGCTTCTTGAATTTATCTAATTTGACATTTGATTCAATGATTGACACAGACAAGCAAGAATTTGACAGCAGCAAGTTTTTTTTAAAGCTTCTAGGTTTTTAGAAAAAATGCCATTGGCTGACACGTTTCGTTCAGAAATTAACCACGAACGAGATCAGCGGCCCTGACTCTTGAACAGAATTTCATTGGACGAGCTTTGCAGAAATGTCAAACAAGAAATTTATGAACCTTATTCCGGAGTCGAGCTTTATGGTTCAATATTTTTGTTGCCAATCCGGCGAAATTTGGTTAGGGAGTCAGGGGCCTGGGGCCTGACTCTCGAACAGAAATTCACTGGACGAGCATTGCTGAAATGTCAAACAAGACGTTGTGTTCTATTCAATCGCATTAATCAATCGCTATCCACACGTGTTTTCTCATAATCACTAAGAACTACTACGGACACTACGGAAATCGAGGCGAGAAACCGTGCTACAGCGCACTACGCCAATCGTGTCGTCACCAAAGCCAAAATTAAAATTCAAATTAATTTTATAAATTAATTTTCATTTTGGCTGTCTTGTAAGTAGCTCCCTCGGTACACATGGCACCGCCCCAGAGCGCGGACAAGCCCACCGTTTGAGACACTGTTGAGTGAGGCCCAGTGAACGACCAGCGAGCAGGCGGCGGCTTACACGGTAATCGGTAAACAAGGGAGCTATATGGGCGTCCTATCCAGGTGTTTGTTTGGTCTCAGGCGAGGTCGAGACCACGATAGGACCACGAACGCCTCGATGGAGAGCACGCTGACGTCACGGGCGATGACGTCATTTCTAACGTAACACCCAGCCCCTGTCAGCGTTCGTAGGCATTTGTTTTTTATCACGTGCAGGCGGTTCCTCTGCGATTGAGAGCAGAGGGCGTACTATGAAGGTGCGGCGTAGGTCAGCCACGGGTGAATGTACGTACATCTTAAAGACGCCAAATTTCGCCCGCAGCGGAAGTCTGGATGTAAGGACGGGCCTCAGCATGGCCTGCGTTATCTTAGCCTGGTTGACGGCGTGGTCCACCTGAAGCACCATTTGTAACCGACGGTTGATGATGCAACCCAGGTATGTAACGCTGGGCTGCCATTGTATGGCCTCGCCTTGTAGCCTGAGGCAAGGCGGTGGCTTCTTCTTCTGCCCGGTCAGCAGGGCGGTCGTCTTGTTGACATTCACGGAAATGCGCCACTTATCAAGCCGGGCAGCAAATGTAATGACCGCTGTATGCGTGCAGTGAACTGCAGTGGCTATTTCGGGCTTTCTGGAGGAGGTAAAGAAGGCGCTATCATCGGCGAATAGCGCAAGGGTAACATCCCGTTCCCACTCCTTGAGCTGGCCTTCAAGAGTGGTGATGTCGTCGGTGTACAGCGCGTACAACACCGGCGACAGGACGCTACCTTGCGGAACGCTCGCGCGTACCGGGTGCAGTGGAGAAGCCTCGTCCTCGACCGAAACAAAGAAGCTACGACCGTGAAGGAACGCTGCTATCGTGGCGATGAGGGCTGACAGCATCTCCATAGCCATGATTTATTCGAAGTGTTTATTTTTGCTGAGTATTGCAGAGTCACATTTTACCTCACATTTTACCGTTTTTGCTACCTGTCAAAACGGGCCTGTCGAGTCGACGACTGTAGAAATGGCCAGACAAGCAGTCAAAATGCGAGCGAACAGCAATCAGGAGGGCTTGGAATGCATGTGTCTAATGTCATAAAATGTATACTGTTTCTGAACTGCACATAAATGTCACTCTGACATTGCCGTTTGACAGTTCGATAATGCAGAATCAAGCAGCGAAATATCCAATTTGTTGTTATAATTCTATTTAAATAAATTATTAAAATGAGTGATATGATGAACGCTGCAGAGGCGGCTTCCCTCGCCGTACAGTTTGATCAAATGGGAGAGACGGAAAAAGCCGTAGAATGTTACAGAACTGCTGCGCGTTTGCTCGACCGAGCTAGTGACTCAGTACCTCTGGAACGAAGAGCAGGAATCCGGGTAAAAGTTCAGGAATACCTAGTGAGAGCCACCGCTTTGCAGGAGAAGAAAGGTATTTGCAACAGCCACAACGTCTTGCTATTTATTTCTATGGTAAACATTTTAAAATAAAATCAATTAAAAATAGGTAGGTACCTTGTGGCTTTGTTGTGCATTAGCTATGAGTCATAGTGCAGATAGCGTAACGGTAGCATTTCTATAACCCGTACGTTTTTAATATTATAGTTTTAGGCTAATATGGACTTGTTTCTGTTTACCTAAAGTGAGACTGTGATATTGATAAATATCTCTGAGGATTCTCTACACATAGCCCTCTGACTTCAAACTAACCAGAACTTCACAAAGATAGAAACTAGAAAAATTCGACCTGATTCTAGGGACTCAAGCAGGATAACCTGAACATGCTAGTTAGAACTTACTAATTAAGTTTTATGTGTTACCGAATCTTGAATTTTACACTTCCAATACATTGAATGTGAATTTAATGATGTTAAAGTATCTCATTGAAATTTACATGATAAATAGCTGTTGATAGAATATTAAAGATTTTAAAAAACATTAGAGTGAGGAAGTTTATGTAACTTTTTCTTTTAAACCCTCAAAACTTAGGGAAATAACAGTTTTCAGTTTCATATTTTTTTTCCTGAATTATTATTCAGAGCTATAAATGTAAATGCTTTTGAATCAAGTAGGTAGTATCCAGCTAAAAATAAAAATAAAATCAAGCATGTTTTCGCCAACGTGACCAAAAAGTGACTAACTAGTAATTTTCGAAAATTAATCTAAAAATCTTTACTCGAAAACCATCAAAAATCTCTGTATACTTTATCTATTATCTAATGTAAGTTAATTTTAAGTCAAATAGTTTTTGGACTAAGTTGTGAATGTATGTCGTAGCTTAATACGAAGAGTCGGATTTTCGTGATAAGCCTAGGCAGATTGCGAAATACAGGATGAAAAGATTTTGACATTTAAAATTGACCGAGAATGCGCAATCACGTTCTGATAGCCGATTGGCTGTTGAAGATGTCATGCACTAATGGATGCAATAAAAAAAAGTTACTTTCACAATTCCCTCGCCTTTGATTGGTCAAAAGTTACTCACTGTTCCTTCACCATTTGTTGTTTTCAAAAGTTCCTGCAGTCATTTACTAACATTGGAGCCTTATTTTTGCGTGAACTAAACCTTCAACGTGTTTTAAGGTGATCAATAGGTATTAATTATTGTTTACCAGTGCATTAAGTGAATCGACGGAAGTAGCCAATCAATTTGGACTAATCAGAAAAGAGATGCCGACTCTTAAATTAGCCATTCAGCGATCAAGTTTCCGATCGTCCTGGGAGGAGCCGGATTTACGCGACCATCCTGAAAATTGCCAGGATAATTATAGCTATAATAAATGTCAGATTCCTAGAACCCGGCGTTTCGCGATCGTCCTAGGATTTTTGCGGCTCTTCCTTTAATCCTACGACATATACACTAATGGGTATACCCATTATTGGTCATACAAAAAATGATTCACAACAACCTTTTTGTAAAAATGTAATGTTGGTGTTTTGCTGTTGGTGTACAGAGGCATTCACATCAGCCTTAATTAAAACATTCCAAAATGGGTTAAGAAATGGGAAGAATGAGAGAGCATAAGTTTCACCAGCATAACCCTCCATACCTAAATAAACAAATAAAAACTCTTTTCAAGCTTAAAACCCTAAATGTTTCACTACCCATCCTATGTGTAAACAACTGTAGGAATTGCTAAACAAGCGATCACTGATTACCACTTTGCACCCTTTATTTTACCAACGTCAAATTTCAGATGTGGCACAGCAAGCAGAGAGTGAACGTAGCCTTCAGCAGTGCTATTTCTTGATGCAGCAAGCCCTCGATGCTGATGAGGCAGACCTACAGGACTTGGCACTCCAGCTTTACACACAGGCTGTGGAGTTAGCGGTAACAGTTGTAAGTAATACAATTTAATGCGTGTATAATTTGAATAAATGTATAGGAGTTTTAAGAAAATTGTAAGATAAAAATAAAAATGTAAAATTTGCTAATGTATAAGAATTATTTAGATATTCAACTAACAGTGCTGCTATAAAATATTTACTCAATAATCTCAAATAATGGCACCTGGATATAATATACACATCTGGTAGTCAAGACGAAACTAGAAAAACAAGTTGAAATTCAGCTGACTTATGATAAAGATTAAGTAATTTGTCTCATAAGGAAATTGAAATGGCAATCACGATGCCCTCATGTTTGTCATATCGGTTGGTGCCTGTCTTATATTTGGCACCTAAGGGCATAATTTTCATGACAATTTACAAATCTGCTATTAACTATGCAGCAATACTTAAAACCTTGGTGCCTTCAAGGCCAGAGTGCTTAGGCATTTTCTGGGTACGCGTGCACCACCATCGGCCTCGTCATTGCTTACCACCAGGCGAGACTGAGGCCAAACGCAAATTCATTTCAAAAAAAATATATATAAGCATGTGTACTTAAAACTAGTTCATGGAATATGTTTCAGAAATCCAGTGATCAAGAAATCAGAGCAAAGATAAATGGTTTAGCCAAGCAAGCATTGGACAGGGCTGAAGAGTTGAAAGGAATTAGCAAGATTGGTTCATTGTCTATTCATGATTCTAACCGGCCTGGTAAGTTAACTGAATTTAGGTTTCATTAGGCTCATATTAAAATGCGAAGGTTAATTTATATCCATACTAATATTATAAAGAAGGCCTTCAAGGTGAGGATGGCCAGCCCAGTGATTCGTTTGAATGACTGGGCTTGTCAACCTCATATCTGGACCTCACAACCGCTTTCCATCAGGTGGAGTGAGGTCATCTTGACGGGCAATATAAAAAAAAAAGAAGAAAGATGTGTTTGTTTATTCGTATTGAATAGACTCCGAAATAAGGGACCGATTTTAAAAATTCTGTCACCAATATAAAGCTACATTATCCGGTAGTGACATAGGCTATATTTTTTTAAATTTAGGCTTTATTTTAACTGGAATATACTCGGGCGGAGCCGCTGACGGACAGCTATATCAAAAACTAAAAACTAAACTAGATCTTATATTAGCTGCTGCTGTCTGCTGGTCAACTCGATCACCACAATGAGCCGCTGCGCTGAAAGTCGCTGGGTTTTGGTCGGGGTCCTTTTGAATTAAATTAGATCAATCATATACTAATTTAATATACCTACATTTGCCATTGACTCGAGAAAAAGAAAAAGAAGATTAGCTGCATAGGTGTTTTATGCAAGGTTTAGGATACTTTAATCAACTATTAAACACATTGACAGTTCACATAGTACACACAATAGAAACAACAATACAATGTACCACATGTCGTGCACTGGACCATACTGGACTGTTAACGTGTTAAACAGTAGATTTTCAACTCATATAAATGAGCATCTCCTTTAATTTCAATCTAATCACAACTTGTAAACTAATTCTCTATAGCAGTTTCCCCAAGCAGAGCACAATTGCAAAGAGAACAGAGCGTCCACATAAAAGTGAGTGGAGGGAAACATACATACACGGAAGAAGAAAAGGAGGTTCTTCGGCGGACGTCAAACATAAACAATAATTGCTTCTTACCATTCATGGACATAGATTTGTCTGAAAAGTTCCAATATGCTATACCGTTTGAGGACCGAGCCAGCGAGCTGAAGTTGTCTTCGAAGCAGGCGAAAGAGTTTGATTGCTGGATCCGGCCGCATGAACTCTGCAGTGATCCGAAGCTGATAGCCAATGAGCATGTAGATTGCTTCAGTATAAAGCAGACTGTAAGTGTTGTTATAATATGATGTAGTAGCTATTTTTAAGAGCAGTTTGGCGTTTCGAGATTGCTGAACTTAATTATTTAATCTTATTTTCACCTGTAACATGATATCAAAAAGTTAGTATCAACGGAACTGCATCTTCCGGTGCCACCATACGTATGGGAGTGCCCCAGGGATCTATATTAGGACCTTTGCTTTTTCTTATTTATATAAATGATCTTCCTACCTATGTCAAAGATATTTGTGAGATAGTATTATTTGCTGACGATACCTCGTTGATTTTTAAAGTCGACAGAGGTAAGCAAGCATTTGACGATGTAAATAATACTCTCTCAAAAGTACTATGTTGGTTCACTAGTAATAATTTATTACTTAATGCAAAAAAAACAAAGTGCATCAAATTCTCTATGCCCAATGTGAGACAGGTTGATACTATTGTAACTATGAATGACGAGCCATTAGAATTAACAAATTCTACTGTATTTTTAGGAATAACTTTAGATTCTAAGTTGCAATGGGGTCCGCATATAACGGCCCTGGCAGGGAGACTCAGTTCCGCTGCTTGTGCTGTTAGAAAAATACGACTCTTGACTGATATTGAAACAGCAAGACTAGTATATTTTAGCTACTTTCATAGTGTTATGTCGTATGGTCTACTGTTGTGGGGTTCAGCTGCAGACTTGAACACCATTTTTGTACTTCAAAAAAGAGCCATCCGCTCCATTTACAAACTTAGACCACGCGACTCGCTTAGGGAAGTATTTAAGAAGATCGATATTTTAACTGTGCATGCTCAGTATATTTTAGATAACATAATGTATGTGCGCAAAAACTTGCATCTGTTCAAAAAAAACAGTGACACTCATAAACATAATACCAGAAATAAAAACAAATTGAAAACTCCCAGTCTTAGGCTACACAAGGTGGGAAACTCATTTGTGGGTCAATCTGTAAAATACTTTAACAAAATACCTCAAAGTCTTGTTGATCTACCTCTTCACAAGTTTAAGTCTGCAATTAAAGCAAAGTTAATGAAACAAGGTTATTATAATGTAGAGATTACTTGAACGACAAAAGTTTGTGGTCATAGTAGGAATAATCTGCTCCTCTGCTCAATATTGTGTTCTTTTTTCTACTCGCATTGACTGTACTCTGAATTTATTTTTTGTAAAACAAACAAAGTTGAAAAGAGTAACTATCGAGTTTCTTGCCGGAGTCTTCTCGATAAGAAGCAACGTCCGAACCGGTGGTAGATTCACATTATGTATATTCACGATGTGTACTAATATTGTACTATTTTTTTTACGTTTATTATTATTATTTCTGTATACTTTTTTTGACATGTCATAAGTGCTTTGTACAAGCTTAAATGAATAAATGATTTTTTACTTTTACTTACTTACTTATGGCTGACAGTTCTAATTGTTCCGGGACACGGATACTATTTTAAACCAAATAAAACGAAACTGGCGAAAGAAAATGTAATAAACTATTGTCCTATCGAAACTTATCAAGTAATAAGTAATTCGGAACTTAATGAGTAAATATGAACCGTTAAGGATATCATCATACGGCGAGAGTAGTATAGACTGATAGTTTCTATATCACGGACTGAGTATGCCATATAATTTTGCGAACTTTATAAAAATAACATTGGATTTCATTTTATTAGAAATGGAAATAGTAGCTGGGAAGGAATACACGCCAGTCCAATAAGAAAAACAAAAAAAAACATTTGTGAAATTAGTTAATGTAAATAGAATAAATACTGATTTTCCCATTGGAGGTAGAGTGAAACAGAAAATGTTCAATGTCCTTTTCTTACCTTATTCGAATTAAAAAAACTTCTTTTCCTGTTTGTTTTTCTACAAGTGAATATTTTTCAGATAGTATCCGATTGTTCATTCGTGGCGTCTCTTGCAGTCAGTGCCTTATACGAGAGACGGTTCAACAAGAAGATTATTACCTCCATAATATATCCGAAGAACAGGAATAAACAGCCTGTGTATAATCCTTTTGGCAAATACATGGTGAAGCTGCATCTCAACGGAGTAAGAAGAAAGGTAAATATGACAGACATTTACTCGTAGGATGTGAGCGGTTTTAGGGGCCCTACTCACCAACGCAATGACCGTAGTTTCGGTCAAACGAATGTTTAAAAAAAACCTAAACCAATATGATATTCTTGTATATTTACTTGTGTCTGCTAAATATCATATTTAGAAGTACAAAAATACATGACAGTTCTTAAAATCATCTTCGTTTTTATACCAATTAAGACCATGGGCCCCATTTGCTAGAAACTACGGACATTGCGTTAGTGAGTGGGTACCCTGACTAGTAGAGTTCTTTTTCGAGTGTTCACGGTCGCTTTGGCGTACGCGCTTGCACGCGCGTTACAATCGCGCGTACACAGGTTTTTTGCGGCGTGTTCGCCCAAACGCTGGTAAGTCAATACCTATATGGCTTATGCGAGCATATAGGCGCGTCAAAACTCTTACGAGTTACGCGTGTGGCATAAAGCTTATTTTATAGTTAAAATATTAAGTGTACCTTCTATTCCTCAGGTAATCATAGACGATCGGCTTCCCTACAGCAGATATGGTCGCCTCTTGTGTTCATATTCAAGTAACAAAAACGAATTTTGGGTATCCATGTTGGAGAAGGCGTATATGAAAGTGATGGGCGGTTACGACTTCCCTGGATCTAATAGTGTAAGTATTTCTCGCAGTCTAGTTTATTTACTAGCAGAGTAAGCTTCTTGGACCAAGGGTTAAGCAGCTTCGAGGTCTTGTCGGCCCAGGTGCATATCTGCCTAAAATTCCTACACTATTTTTTTGTGGTTTTATCTTGCAATCAGTTATTTCAGACTAAGCAGATGAGGGGAGTGCTTTTAGTCGTTCAGGGAGCTGCTCTCAGCAGAGCCATTTATTTGGCATTTTCTGGATTGTAGACTCTCTAATTACCGAAGACATCCCACCCTTTTTTATAGATAGTATTGAATGGAGCGACATACTTACCTACATGCCATCACGACTTCATCCCAAACGGGGTAGTCACGAGGCAAGTGACTGTTGCCGTCATGGTGAACGGAACACTCAGAAGCACACTTTTCACCAATGGTATTAGAAGCCAACGTGGTAGGTGGTGAGCCTTCCGCCGCTATCCGGGTTGATTTGGTTTTTTATCGATGTTTTCCATCACCGTAGAGTTAGTCGGAAATTAAACAATGAACACAAAGATTTTAGTTCTGGCCAGATTTGAACACAGAACCACACGATCCGCGATCCGAGTTGGAGTTCTTAACCACTAGGCCACGACGCTATCATACATACTAACCTAACAACCAAAAATTATATTTGAGCCTTTAAATATTCTAAATTTTGTGGCCGACATATTGATTCTGGGGTGTATTTCAGTATTTTCAGTTTAATATAAATAAATAAATAAATAAATAAATATCCCTGGACATTATTCCACACAGCGCCATCTAGCCCCAAAGTAAGCTAATTAAAGCTTGTGTTATGGGATACTAGACAACGGATAAACATACTTAAATACATTTTCTTTTGTAAATACATACTTATTATACATAGGAGACACCCAGACCAGTACAAACAGACATGTTCATGCACACAAATGTTTGTACTGTGCGGGGATCGAACCCGCGACCTCTGGTGTAGTAGCCAACTTCTTAACCATTACACCAAGTCGGTCGTCAATATATCTTCTTCTATTAGGATATTTCTTCTTTTTTACACATATTTTTACTATATTGATTATAAAATATTGTATTCTTCAGTGGTGGAAAAAATTACATTGTAAGAATCAGGCAAATAGCAGCATAACCTCACTATCTGCTCCGCTACAGGGTTCAAATACTCTTGGGGGAAAGTAGGCTTCTGAGTATAACGTTAACCAAGACGGTAACAGTCAAACTTTCCTTTGACAACCTCATTTTGTATTTGGTCGTGACATAACTTTGATTGAATCTTTGAATAAATTGGAGGAATTCTAAGCCATAAGATGTTCACATGCTTTTCCTTCTGATTTTTAGCACCAATTCCAACCCTAGCTTAAATTGAACACTTTCCATCTCAGCATTGTTAATTAAGGTGCGTCCAGATTAAGTAACATGTTGTATAATTATGTTATATTACACGAGAACAACATTTTATATAACTTTTTTACTAACAAAAGATCGCTACTAGCGATAAGGCCGCCTATATTGTAAACCTAATTTATTTAAATGAAATTGAAACATTTTGTTTGTGCAATAAAGTTTATCTTATCTTATAATATTGTCCACAATAATGCAACATTGTTATATAGCTATGTTTTGTTCTGTGGTCTGGACTCGCCTTTAGACAGTTTTTTTAAATGTTTTTCACCTATTTGGTCACAGAATATAGACTTGCACGCTTTAACCGGCTGGATTCCGGAGCGATGCGCGATCCGGAAAGGCGAGCCGGATTTCAACGCGGACACGTTGTACGAAACTATCCGATCTCGGCTGGAGAGGGGCGATGTTTTGGTGACCGTGGCGACTGGGCCGCTATCCGACGCGGAGGCGGAGAGAACAGGACTTGTGGCTACACATGCGTATGCGGTTCTTGACGTCAGAACAGCTTTTGTGAGTGATTGTCATGATGAGTTATTGTTTTGCATGGTTACAGTAGGGTTGACAATAAATGTAAGTACGCAAATAATAGGAAGGCATAAATATTATTAATAGTATTTTTAACGATACTTAAAATAATGAAAGACGAAGCGATCAAATTTATTTAATGTTAATAATATCAATACTCTAAATACAGCTTCTTTGAAAGTTAAAACTGGATAATTTAATACTCTAAGAAAAATTATATGCTGATGTAAAAGCTGTCTTAAATTAATTTTCTTATGAATAAGATCAAGGCCAAGCCAAAAGCAGTTTTTTGTATCGAAGCATTGATTGGTGGTCACTCTTGATCGCTTAATTTAATCGATTTCATTGATATTTTACTCTTGTGCAAACTTATATATATATATATATATCGATATAACCTTGCATAAATAGCTATATCGATAGTACATCGATACTATCGATAAGATACCGATACTATATCGACATTTTATGCCATGACGCAACTATTTCTTTATTAATTCAACTGTCAAACTGAAATTTTCTTTCATTGGCAACGTTGTTGGTAACGGCCTCGGTAACTCAGTTGTAGGAGCAGTCACCCGGATTGTGAAAGGTCACGGGTTCGAAGTCCCTAGCACAGAATAGGTAATAATAGTACTTCGTACAGAAGGTTCTCTCAAGAAACGCGGACAAGTAAAAAAGCCTCCTATAATCTTAAAAGTTTGTGTCACACTAGTACTTTTTAATTTGTCCGTGCTGTCGATCAAGGCTATGTTCAGGGAGCTTGCACGCACGCGTAATACGCGACTTATCACGTAGCACGAGCGTTCATAATTCACTGTGCGCCGCTGAACGAAACTGATTTAGCTGTCAGAGCGCAGGGTCGCAACTCGCTGATTTAATAATTATTAACTTTGAAGAACATATTGCTGTAATTAATATAACATCGTTAAGAATTAGTAGCAGTCATTATTATTCTTATCATTATTTATAATTGCAAGTTACACTTGAAACAAATTAGATACAGAACATTAAATAACGCGCTCAGCGGCGAGTGTGCGAGCCGAGCGGCAACCTACTGTCCTATACCCCAGAGAGGGGCCACGCGGCCGAGCGTACCTACACTTTGAAGTGACACGGGCCTGTCCCTAGATAAAGTCGCTTTTTTCTAGTTTCTATCTTTCTTTCATTCTCAACAGGGCGTCAAACTGCTCAAGCTAAAAAACCCCTGGTCGCACTTACGCTGGCGCGGCAACTATTCCGAGCTGGACCTCGCCCACTGGACATCAGCTTTGCGCGGAGAACTGAACTACGACCCGGACAGCGCGGCGCAGTACGACAACGGCGTGTTCTGGATCGACTACCAGAGCATACTGAACTTCTTCGATGTTTTCTACTTGAATTGGAACCCGGAGCTGTTCAATTTCACTTATTGTATACACCAGTGAGTAAATTTATCTTTTTTGTTTTAGTTGTGTACATACCAAGGACGAAAAAACGCACGGCAAAAATCCGACATTTTGTTTTTTGTATTTTGATATACCCAGTGTCACACTCACAATAAATACGAATCTAACGAAACCTCTCAAGCTAAAATCATCGAGCCGTTCAGGCCGCAGAGCGTGCCAAACCATTATACACACATACATACTCTTGAAAAACATAACCCTCCTTCTGGCGCAATCGGGTAAAAAGCGTGCCACTTTTTGACGTCTATTGTGACGCCACGACAGCGTTTTAGTGATAGTCATCCGCTACTTTTCAATCGTTTTTGATTTAGTTTGTAGAAAGAAAAATGATAAATGTAAATCCACTCGATTTTGACATCCAATGTCATAACGGTTGGACTTGAGCTAAATGAAGGAGCGTAAAAAGACTGTCACTGTACTCTTTTTTGACATGCACATATAAAAAATAATAATTCATCATTAACCATGGTCACAGTTATAAACAAGGGTCGACTACTTCTTTTGAGTGCAGTACATATGTACGTAGAGATTGTCCATTTGAAATGAGGCGCCCCACTACTTCTTTAATTGATTTAGATAGCTACTGATCAACCTATTACAGTGGCATGTTTATATGAATTGCGTTTATATTTAAAATTATATTTGTACGTGAATGCGGTGATGGGACTGGAGGGGCGAGGCATTTCAGCTTAGACAAGCCCAACTTTCATTCGCGTCATCTATTTAAATTTATGCCTGCCTTCTTTACCATACCTGTACATTTAGTTTCAAAATTTCGCCTCTGGCCAATTGCCTCGTAGATCAATGGACAGCACAACGAATTTATTTGTCACTTTTGCTTGTGTATTCTGTGAACTTAACATTGTTGTTGCGTTTAAACTATTGAATTACCCAAATGATTATTGTATCTTGTAACTTGAAACTGACTGCTGAAAGAAATCTCTTTTTAGAGAAAAGCTATCCTGTACTTTTGCTTTCTTAAGGTGCATTGAGACCAAATGAACGTAGAGCTAGAGCTAGAATGTTCTTTCGTGATCTTTTAGTGTCAATGATAATTCGTTTTTCATTTACACCAAAAGAATTCTAACGAAAAAGTACGAGAAATCAAGAACGAGCATTCTAGCTCGTGCTCTAGGGTCTCCGCGAACATAGATAGAACAACGAAAGAATGCTCTGTCTCTGTTTACACAAAGAGAATTTGATAGATCGGGGATAGAGTGAGCATTCGCTTGTTTGGTATATTGGTTTGTTGTTCGGCTATATGCACCTTTAGATGTTGTCCCTTGTAATGTATTTTTTTGTAAGAACTAATAAATTAAAAATACATTTCTCTTGTCTTTAGAAAATGGGACGCAGGCAATGGCCCAGCGAAAGACGCGTACAACATCGGCGAGAACCCGCAGTTCTCATTACACGTGCAAGGCACAGGCGCCGTCTGGCTGCTCCTCACCAGGCACATCACGGAGATCGACGACTTCAGAGACAATCAGGAGTACATCACGCTGCTGGTCTATAAGAATGAGGGGAAGAGAGTGTATTATCCTTGTAAGTATGTAGAGGTGTAAAATTACTGAATTTGTCACTGATTGCCAAATCCAGTCAAATTTCATCGAAATATGACCAAAAATGGCCGCTTTTGACCAATTTGACAGTTAGTTGACCAATTCAGTCCCTTTGGTCTTTTCAAAACAAATCTTGATTTAGCAATAATATTTCGAATTAATAATAAGACACTAATGTTTTAATCCAATTGGCTGAATTTGAAAATAAATAAGGGCCTATGTTCAGCAGTGGACTATGATAGGCTGATGATGATGAAAATAAATGACCGATCATACTTTGTCTGTACTTTGTTAATAAAGACTTACTTACTTGGACAATTGTGACTGGCTAGGAAGCTCTATAGTAAGAACTAAGTCCTTCTGAGTATCTGGTTGCTTCTGACGAGACCTATCACGGACATCGATGACTTCAGTCAGAGACAACCAGGAGTCACTTAAAAGACACTTCTGAGTGTACAATTACTGAATCTGACCATATATTTCTGGTATATAACGTTGCTGGTCTATAAGAAAAAGCGGAAAAAAAATAATAAATAACAGAGTGCTATCCTTGTGAGTAGGTATCACTTAGAAGTCACTTCTGAGTGTACAATTACTGAATCTGACCATATATTTCTGACCATTGTCAAATCAAGTTCCGGTCAAATTTCATCACAATATGACCAAAAATGACCGCTTTTGACCAATTAGACCGTAAATGACAGTCAGTATTTTTTTTCAACACTAATCTTAAATTAGTAATAAATAAATAAATAAATATCCCTGGACATTATTCCACACAGCGCCATCTAGCCCCAAAGTAAGCTAATTAAAGCTTGTGTTATGGGATACTAGACAACGGATAAACATACTTAAATACATTTTCTTTGGTAAATACATACTTATTATACATAGGAGACACCCAGACCAGTACAAACAGACATGTTCATGCACACAAATGTTTGTACTGTGCGGGGATCGAACCCGCGACCTCTGGTGTAGTAGCCAACTTCTTAACCATTACACCAAGTCGGTCGTCAACTACAAAACAACAACGTAATAATAATCCGAATGAATAATAAGACACTAATGTGTATGACAATTTGACAATAAATGACCGGTTATACTTGGTGTTTGACAATTGTAACTGGCTAAGAAGCTGCATAGTAAAAGTGATCTGAGTTATCCAAAGGCGCCATTTAGCTGCTCCTCACAAAACACACTGCGGAGAGCGATGACTTTAGAAACAACCAGGAAAACATAACGCTGCTAGAATATAAGATTCAGATTCATATTCTTCGTTTGCCGCTGTATAAAATAGATCTTGAACGAAGTACAGTGTTTGTGACGCCCTGTTAGATCATTGCGATATTTCGAGGGTACAATTTTATTTAGTGCGCCCTTAAAATTACATAAAACAAAATCATTATTATGAAACAAAAAGAACAAGTTGTTTTTCCTCATCTATCAACAAAGAACTATTTTAAGTCGTAGTAGCATTTAGTAATGAGGTGTTTTTAAACCAATAATATATAAAGGGAAAAGAGTGTACTGTCCGTTCAAGTGTCTAGAGTTGTGAAATGACTGAATTTGTCAATAATTGTCAAAAAAGATAATTGATCTTACTTCAACTAATAAAATGATCGTTTTCCCAGACGACCCCCCGCCGTACATAGACGGCATCCGCATAAACAGTCCGCACTACCTCTGCAAGGTCATAGTCGGCGCCGGCAGCGGCGCGCGGTACACTCTCGCGGTGTCGCAGTACGAGAAGTCTCGCACGATCCTGTACACGCTCAGGGCTTATGCGACCTGTGCATTCTCGTTGAGCAAGCTTGAACCTTACAGGCATAAGAAGACGGTAAGTGATATATTTTTTTTTTATAATCTTACATCAATTTTTACTTACAACTACAACTACGATGTGTAAAGATACTGGTAAATAAATAAATAAATAAATATGCGCCAGACAACACACCTCTTGTCATGGTCTCGAAGTAGGGATAAATTTCCCTGTGTTACGAGGTACCAGACAAGGAATTAAGCCAGGGGCGTCTCCCAGCACACCCAGACCCAGGCCAATTTAGAAAAGATCATTTCCTGAATTGACCTGACCGGGGATCGAACCCGGGACACTACGGAATTAAAGGCGAGAAACCGTGCTACAGCGCACTACGCCATTCGTGTCGTCAAATAACAGATATGGAAATATAACAGATATGGAAAGCTGTAGACCACATTTTACAAAACTAAAAATCCTTACACTTGCTTCAATGTAGGTATATCTTCGAAATAAGTAAATTTGTCAAGAGAAACATTGAGAAATTTACGCAAGCAAAGGATTTTTACACAAAACCAGCTTAAGGCACAAAAATAGGCTAGTGCAACCTTTTACTAAATTACATATGGTTAGTTCAAGTACCAAGTCTAAATAGGCTGAGGACCCAGGTTGGTCGCAGTAAAGATAACCTGTGTCGGTGGGGGTACTCAAGCAACGTAGACGCCAGCTGTGAATGTGGAGAACCCCTGCAAACCATGGCTCACCTCACCACCTGCTCGCGTAAGGACTTACTTGTCAGTAACCAGAGGGCTACTACAGTAGCCGCTTTCTGGGCAAGTCGGATTTAGCCCGTGTTCTTGCCGACACGAAAGAAGAAGAAGAAGAAGAAGTTCAAGTACATACCATATGTCCGTAAATATTTAACAAACTGCCACTTGATATTCAGAAAATAGACACAAAAAACATTTTTTATGAAAACTTAAAGGCTGTCTGGGAAAGCTGATTAGGAAATGTTTTTACATTGTTATACAGTTTTTAAATGAAAAATTATAATTTTTAAAATCTTTCAACTACGATATTTTATCATGTATTAAATTAATAGAAGAATAAACATTAAATAATGTGCATTTTAGTTTGTAAGTTGGATATCTATTTGTGTTGCAATGCCCCAGCAGGGCTCATGTTACGGGTTCAGTTTTAATTTTAAGATCTTATGTACCATCATGAAGCAATAAAGAACTATGAATTATGAACTATCTTACTTACAATTGTCCTACATACAGTTTTACTTGCAATCATACTACACCAAGATCATTTTATCCCAAATAATAAGGTATTTGACTATATTTTTTACTTTCAAAACTGGAAACATTGGTAAAAAATACAATTCAAAAGCACCAAAACTCCCCGAGATATGGCAATATTAAATATCATATTTTTGAACTTGATCGAAACGCGCCCTACAAACTTCTGCTTGCAAATGACGTCATTTGCGATATATTTCTTTGCGTTCTGCAAAACATTTGTTTGGCAGCTATATTCAATATTGCGTTTATGAATATGGTTTCTTAGCTGAAGGTGCTATAAATTGTGTAGATTATCTAATCTAATGGTAAAGTTTTTTTAAATGACACTTTTAAAAATACAGAATGTCCCTGGAAGTTAGGATAAAATCGAAATAGCGCATAGCGGAGGTCATTTCTGACCTATTGGACCATATCAATATTGGTCCGATTTCTAACCGTTAAAAAGTTACGGTCAATTTTAGTTTATTTCAGAAAATCGCCTAGGTCCATAAAATTGATCGCTATTTTGATTTGATACTCACTTCCAGGGACACCCTGTATATTTTCCCACCCAAGTTTGAAGGGTCATAAAATGAATTTACTTAAGTACAGTGATAAATTAAATTAAAATGTTTATAGGGCCCTTCTTGATATTTTGTTTGATTTTATTAAATTATTTTTGGAGTCTGATGATGTTGTCAAAAATACCCTATTATAATTACATCCAAAATTAGACAGACACTCGTATTTTTGTATCAGAACTTTAAAATGTAACTTAACAAACTTCCTTTCAACAGCTAACAGGCGAATGGTCCGGCGGCACAGCGGGTGGCTGCGAGAACTACCGGCAGACGTACCCCAACAACCCCAAGTTCACAATCACAGTACCGGACACACGAGTCCCCTGTAACGTGGTGGTTGAACTGAAGGGGCCGAAGCAGTACCAGATTGGGGTCGATGTGAGGGTCGAAGCGTTGGACGATCCTAGCGTTACTGCGCCGTTTTTTAAGGAATCCTCAGGACCTTATAGGTGAGTTTTTGACAATAGGCAGTCTGCAGGCCTTCAAGGTGAGGATGGCTAGACCAGTGATTCGTTTGAGTGACTGGGCTTGTCAACCTCACGACCGCTTTCCATCAGGTGGAGTGAGGTCATCTTGACGGGCAATATAAAAAAAATAAAAATAGGGATATTGACAAATTTTTCGAATTGATTTTGTTTCATAGAGGTCTATATTAAATCACGAAAATAATAATTTCATGAAAAAAACCGTTAAATTTAAATGGAAAATTCTTAATTTAAATTAGTTTTAAGAATTCGCGCCAAAACGCTCCAAACTGTCAATTGACCATGATTACGTCACAGACCGGTAAACAATCTCGCGCTCTGTCAAGCGCTGCCGCGCTGTCGTTTATAGTATTAAATTATCAGCAGCGCGACCGTCGCGCTGCTAAGGTGGCCTAAATGTGAAAGCGCTCTTAATCGTCCGTGCGTTTACTAAGTTCGGGCCCACTGAATATCTGCGCCTGGGCCCTTAAAGCCCAGGCTGAATGCTGAGTGAGGTCCTTTAATTTTTTAGGCATTGGGACACCGCTGTCTGATGCTATTTGTATGTCTTGGTATAATCTTCTTTTGTTGTTGTATGCCTACTACTACCTATGTGTTTTTGTTAAATGTACCGATGTCCTTAAATTTAATAAATATCTTTCAATTTCTATTACTTAAATATCCGAAAGTAATACCTTTTTTTACCTTCATCTTCCAGATCAGGCTTCGTATACCTGGAACTCAGCAACCTTCCCGCAGGTCGGTACATCCTCACTCCGTCCACTTTCTCTCCCGGACAGGAAGGTCCGTTCTTCTTAGAACTAAGGTCCACTTGCGAGTTGGGCTGCGAAGCGCGGAACTAGAAATGGGGGAGAAGAGATCATATACACCACTTGAGGACTGACGCCCAGTGAGAAATAAATGAGGACCATGAAACAGAATATATTTATTTACATCAAAATTATAGTTTGAGGCGATTTTAGCCGCCAAACAGCGCCACCAACACCTTTTTGCTAAAAGTGGCCAATTTACGCAAAAACGCGATCTAAGACTAAAAAACAGAATGAAAAGTCGCGGACAGACATTCAATATTTAAAAGAAGTATTTTTGAGATATTCATTTTTCAGTTTTTAAAAACAATGGCTAATGTGGAAATTATAAAAATAAATTGGTGGCGCTAGTGAGCGTCTAAAATCGCCTTAAATGAAAAATGTTTGGAAATCAGATCCCTTTTGAAACGCGAACTGTCATTCCAATTGATGTCTTTAATCTAATCACAAAAGAGAGTGTTAGTGTATTTTTATAGCTGCAAAAGAAAATTCGGTTATACCCTCTCACTGTTAGTCTTTCACCAAAGTTCTATAGGAATCAGAGTGCTGAGTGCGAGTTGCAGTGAGAGAAGTGAATGACTTCACCATCACGTTTTGCGAGCACGTAAATGTCACTCAGTATGGAATCGAGTCATCGCCATCTAGCGGCGAATTCGGGCAACAACTACCGTCGCAGGGTCGCTAGATGGCGCTGACTGGATGCCATACAAAATCGCGTTTTTTGATGGTGAAGTTATTCACTTCTCTCACTGCAAATCGCACTCGGCACTAGCTTTATTAACAGTAACAGTTGTTGATCGCATTTATTTTCCAATGAGTTTTCGCTTAACATCACTTTTATTTTGCAAATTCAAACATAGGGTTATTATTATTATTAGTAGCTGTTAGCTGTAAATTTAAGTCAAATATTTGGTAATGCAAAAAAATTATCTACGTTACTGTTACGCTTTTTTATGACAATAGAATTATGAAATTATGTAATGTTATAGCTGCTTATGTATATTGAGTAAAATAGCTTGGTTTGTAAGGTTTAATTTATATGTACTAATTGAAATTAAAGTGTTATATAAGTGAAGAAATCTGAGTTCATTGATATTGAATAACTTGTTCGAAAAACTTATTTAGTATTGTTTTCTTTTAATTGTTTTAACAAAGTATTGTAATTACCATGAATTAGACAGTTTCTAACTAAAATATTAGAAATCTCATAGGTTTTTTATATGGGTTAGTGACCTTAGATTTAATCATAAGAATTTATTAATTTTGAATTACTTTGTTTTATATTTTTTCTAAATATTACAATAATAAGTTACACGTCGAATTATATTTGTACGCAAAAAAAGAATTAATACTGTAAATAAAATTATGTCTGTTAGAGAGTTGATTGTTAAAAAATGTGAACTTATGTAATGAAATTTACCGTTTACGATGTAAATAATATTAATTTGACAATAAGTAATATGAAATGATTTAAAAGCCTTTTAAGCGACAGAAATATATATTGAAAATGAGTATGCGATAAATCAAATTGCAAAACATGAACAAATATTATCGAAATTAATTAGAATATAATAACAGCGACTTATATAATCACAGAACGCGTATTCAAGTTGAGTCTGGAATTACACCTGTTTGAAAATAAAACCATACCAACCTGGATCATCAGATGCCTTAAAAGTTATGTCTATTCATTAAATTGCAAATTCCTTTGTTTTCTTAACTAAAACCAATTCAGTGCGATTGCTCATTTATCCTATTCGCAATCAGCGTTAGTTTTTGCGGTATACAGGGAACAAAACACAGCATTCATGCATGCCTCTGACATTGACAGTGACATACACATAGACTTTGACGTCACACTCGACTGACGCCATTGGTCAAATCGTCTGACTAATAATGCTCCGTTTCAACCGCTTCGAATTTCCCACATTTTTTTTGCACTTTTCAATAATTATTTTCACATCGAAAAATAAATAAAATTAGGAAATATTGATAGATAGGTAATGAAGATTCAAAATAGAACCCAAAAAATTTATTACCCTCATCTGGTTCAAGTGCATATTGCCTATTGCATGTGCGTGGCGTCCATTCATTAAATTGCAAATTCCTTTTTTTTCTAACTAAAACCACTTCAGTGATTTTGCATATTGTCATTGCTCATTTGTCCTATTCGCAATCAGCGTTAGTTTTTGCGGTCTATATGGAACAAAACACGGCATTCATGCATGCGTCTAATTGCATCAATGCAAATGTATTCCGTTTCTTGTTACTGCCCACAAGGCGTAAACCCGTTAGCAACCCACAAACAAATTGAATGCAGCCGTGCTGACAAATTTCTTTGTAACCAGCATGTAAGCTTACATAGTCCTCTCATGAATTCACGTTGCCTGTAGTCCCTACTGTCTGTAGTTAAATGTATTTGTTATTATAAAGAAATTGAATTCAAACCGGAACACAAGTTAGCAATCGTCACATCGCGGCTTCTGCTAAACAATGGCACAGGTATACCAGGTGAATATTTTTAGCGTAAGAAAACGATATGGCATAATCTGTAGCTATTAAAAAACCATTTAAGTGAAAATACTAGCCGGGAGGGCTTTCACCCCCATATGATTGAATTCCCAGCAATCAACGGTTTGCTGCGTCTTTTCTGGTCCGCACCGCTAAAGTGTGGTAAGTCTCTCCCTGCATCAGTTTCCAGATACTTACAACCTTGGTTTCTTTGAGGCAGGAGTGAAAAAAAGGCATTTTCTGGGTAAGCGGTGGCCAAAATCGGCCTCGTCATCGCACATGGCCAGACTGGAGCCAAACGCAAACCCTTTTTGCAAAAATTAAACTTACTTTAATTTTAAAGTATAGGAATATTCGACTGATTTTGTTAAAATTATGAGCATGCCATATCATTTTTCCAACAGAATGAATAATCACCCGGTATAGGCTATTTACTTTTGTACCTTATTAAAAGTTTATAAAAAGGCTTACGCGGTTTATTTATTAAGTGGCGGTCTCAGTTTTCTCGTCACCTCGTTTGATAATTGCGCGTTCTGCAGCTTAACAAAATCGCACTGCTGTGATAGTTAGCCCTAAGAGTCACCATTTGAGTTTATCAATTTTATAGAGTTACATTAATATATTATGGTGATCTATTTGGTGTTTCATTTTTAAATCCCACACACGGAGGTCCCCTCAACTGGCGCACTTCTAACTGTCCTAGAATGGTATATAGGTACTGTTCTAGGAAACAAACACGGCCATTTGTGTTTCTGGTTGTAACAATAACAACCGCTTGACTTTTTCCAGCATATTGTATTAATATCTCACATATTTCTCCTTTATGCTTTCACCAGACATCGAGTTCCCAAATTGGAAAGCGATGAAAATAATGTGCCATCGTTTCCTCATTTCCAAGCGAAAACAATAACTTTCTAGGTGACTAAATAAAGATTTAGCGTGAGTGAGAGACGTGAGCACAATAAACTGCGCAATGGCACATTCAATAAAGTATTTGGTAGGTCGGATATGAACAAATCGGATCAGCGATCTAATGTAAGGAGAGTCAGCTCCAAAAAATCGTGGAAGTATAGCTTATCTAGCATGTTACTCGAAGCCTATGTAGCTTTTCATTGCTGAAGAATTGTTAAAATTAAACTATAAATCGAAAATTTCCTATTTATTTATAATAATGTAGGCCGGAATTTTCAAAAAAGGGAGTCGTATCCACGACATATGAGGTCATTTCCTTTCATTATGCAAACTGCCAACGTGTTCAATTCAATTCAATTTAATATCTTTATTACGTGTTCCATGGAGGAAAGTTGGTACCTAATAAGTGTTAGGTAGTATGATGATTATAGACCGTAATAAAGACCCAACTTGAAAGAACTTACAGGAGTTGCCGTACCTGGTAACGGAGTGGACGACATGGATTATTATGATTATACTCGTATTATGGTAGACATACTTACAGCCCCCCGATTCAAAACGAAGTTTATTTACATTTATTAAAAAAAATACCGAATCGGTCGATAACTTCGTTCTGAATCGGGGGGCTGAGATCCCGTAAGTATATAACACACTTGTCAGATAGGTACACAAAAGTGTGTGAAATACATACTTGTTCGCAAAAAATACGCAATTTGTATTTTCTGATGTTGATTGTACATAGAAATGTAAGATCAAACACTCGTTATGCTATCCCACGTGATGTACGCGAATTTGGACTTAAAGGCGTTGTGATACGAAACTGGGAGGAACGATGTTGGGCGTTCATTCTGTCATTATGTGGTGTAAGGTGGAAGCGAGAAGCGAATGATTTGTTTTTTGAAACGTGGTCTCGCGAATCGAACAAGGGTTCATTTAGGTAGATATATCGCCTTATCATCATCATCATTTACACTGTCAGACGTCTGCTACGGGATTACAAGTAACGCCACGATTGGCGTGGTAGTGCGCTGTCGCGGGGTTCCTCGCTTCCGGGGTTTAAACAATTTCATGAAACGGACTTTTCTAAATAGGCTTGCGTAGATATAGCTCGTGAAACAAAAATATGTATCCTTCTAGACAATGGCAGTTTCCATCAGACCTTATTTGAGTGCGCAACAGCATGACACCTCAAGCTGAATGAGTGTGATGTTTTTAGGTTTCATGTATTTTGTACATTGTCCCTATCCACTTCACTCGGGTAGGTAGGGTTTTCGCAGCTGGAACAACGGGTCTGGCTGTTAGGATCAGGGTGTTGGGGGTCCCAGCCCTGCCTTTCTTAAGGCAGGCCCCAACTTGGAGTTGGATTCGTGGTGGCATGTGGTTAGTTGCAGAGGCGGGGCATGTTCGTCTGCTGGGTAGTGTGTACCGAGCGTCCCTTCTCGCGCGCAACGAGTATCTAAATTCACTGGTCTAGGGCGTTGGGCTGCTAAGTGTTTAGATGCGGGATTAGTGAGGAACCCTTATAGCGGCTTGCCGCTCCTCCGGTACTTGCCTGGATAGCAAGGAGATGGGTATCCGCTAGATTGCCTATCCGGCCACCCTGCTGTAGTTAAGGGTAGATGTACGGCAGTGCATCGAGATGTGAGCGTGCTATACAGCTCCGGCACCATTTTGGCGAAATGGTAGTTGGCTTCTCTGACGTCCCCAGCGGGAATTGAAGCCGCTAGCGTTCTTTGGGATGCGCGTGGTGAGCGACTATAACTGCTCTGGTACCATTCTGAATAAATGGGAGTGGGTTATGCCACGGGCTACTCGCCTATGAGTACCATAATGTGTAATGCATTGTGCATTGTGCTTTGTGGCGGCAGGACCTACCGCAGATGGTCCCTGGTACACTTCACGGTGTGCCCTTCTGCATAACCGAGAGTTTGTTCGGGGAGGTGGGGGCACTTAAATAACTCTCAGTAGTTGGAAGGGGGTGTACATCGTTCATAACATAGGTACAATATTATTTTACATAATACGAAAAAAAACATGATATGAAATATTTTGATCGCATCACGATTTACGAAAACTGTTCGGAAGAATGAAATGGGTTTTAGTTGGCTTTACATTCGCTTATACCTTGAAAACATCGTAAATGTTTTATGAAGGTGTGCTTCAAAATTTAATACTGCGCTCTGTGTGATTGCGCCTAAGGATTGCGCTCATTGTTTTTTTAGACCTTAATTTCGTCGACAAAATGTGTCAAGGTTGAACCTAATACGTTGCTTACTATTCGGGTACCTATCTATCTGGTATTGTAAGGGTCCATGAATAAATGATAAGGGGGTTGTTTGAACATCTTCCTTCCTACCAACCTAAGTAGAATAGCGTTCGTCCTTTAGGTAATGGAAAATGTAACGATTTTGTATCTTTGGTAAAAGAAGGCATGTTATTATCTCAGAACTACTTAATCGATCGATAAAGGTATGATAACATTTTAACCAAAGACCTTTGGTTTATGAAACAATACATTACAAAAAGCTTCCGAACCGCTCCAATCCATCAAAATTAATTAAATCTGCATAACGGAACGCGGTGCGAAAACGAAAAGATAAATTTGTTTTTGGGAAGCTTTTACACGCAATTAAGTTTTTGTAAACAACCCGTCCTTAATTTGGATATAATTTGTCAAAGTCTAAATAAAATATTAAAACTCTGAGGGAAAGTGGCAGGAAAGCCGCGCTTATGCAATTTGCGTTTTATAACAGCAGATCATCTTTTAAAAAAGGGCGGCAAACTACCCTTCTGTGATCTAGGAACGAATTTACGCGCATTCAACATTATTATCTAAATCAATGTTGAAAGAATCTTACTAATATCTTTATAATCTTACTAATATTACTCGTATAAATGCGAAAGTTTGTGAGGATATATGTATGCATGTTTGTTACACTTTCACGAAAAACTACTCAACGGATTCAGATGAAACTTAACAGCAATACAGCTTATAAATCAGAATAACAAATAGGCAAAATTTTTTAAAGATTTCATAAAAAGATCATTTATTTCAGGCTACAAATTACATTTTAAGATCTTACAAAATATAATTGGCCCATATATTATGGAATTAGGACATGTTAAATTATATAACAATAACGCGGGCGAAGCCGCGAGCGGAAAGCTAGTATCACTATAACATCGACCAATGCAACTTCACGTATTGTCATTTTAGATTTAGTTCAGCTATTCTGTTTGAATTCTAGTAAGGCTTCAGACCGGTTGGACCGAAAATTCTGCGGCAGTTATCGTGGTTTCTCGACGTATCCCCCAATAGTACAGAACGCAATAGTCCAGCAGTGAACCAATTCAGTGTGATGATGATTGAATTATTCTTTGTAACCGCCGCATTTACCTAATGGCAGTCTGCTGGAAAGGAACTACTGCAGCCTTTGAATGAGCACGTGCAACATCATAGGTATTGCCAGCACGTTGCCCCGACCCTGTAAGGGGAACGTCTGTATAGTCAGTCTGAAAATGAGGTCTTCACGAAGACGCACGGCCAAAAAAGTGGAGAGAGATTGAGTATAGTGGCAGAATTGCTATCACTGTTCAATGCTTGTCGGCTACGATTATCAAATAGGTACGTTACTTATAGCATAGGCTTTCCAATTTACTATTCAAACAGCACAAATAAACATGGGTCTTCAAGTATTACTAGTGACTAACGAAATCAACGTTTAATTTAAAGCGTGAAAGATGTAGTAGTTTGTAAAGGGGGTGGCGTGCGCCGCCGAGCATTCCCTGATCAAATATTAAATAGTGCTGCAGGACTACAAGAGCTGATGCCACCACTTACACTGAGGACTTGAAGTAGAAAGTTATAAATCCCTCTGGGCGATTCAAACCAAGATCATTTGACCAGTACGTCTACCACGAGTTGCCACTTTAAATTTACGTTATCGTTCGCGTGAAAAATTGTATTGGGATGACACCTGACATGACATGACAATGTCTACTTCCAATAATTTTTTTACGCGAACGATAATTTAAATTTAAAGTGGCAACTCGTGGTAGACGTACAGATGTCTAATGACGGCCGCTGGTGCCGCGTTGACGTTTTTGTATGGGACTTCGGTACAGCGCCCCTAGGGATTTAAAATGGAACCAAAATGTTATACAAAATTCTGAACGCTCCGATAGCTGTTTACGTGACGGAAACACATGGTGGACATAACTGAATGCGTAAGCGTTGAAGAATGCTTTGATGTGTCTCACTTACATTGAACCAAAAGCTCAGTCTGATGCTGTCTGAAGGTAGTCCCTCACCTAGAGCTTTTTGTTGTAATATAACTTTTCAGATTCGATTTTGAGCATTACATTATTATACTGCCTTACAAAACTTCGAAAATTTGCACATTGTATCATCAGGTTGCGCACTGCAATGCTCGGTGCTTTTCCCCCACCAACGTAATGCTCGAATCTGTAACATTACAGTTTGCGCTCTGTAACTTCTCCCTCACTGATGTAATGCTCGACTCTTTAACTTTACATTACAGGAAAATGCTCCAAGTGAGGGAGCACCTTTAGACACTATTTCATGTAAAATCGTGCCAAGTACGGCAGTGGTGGATGAGATTAGACTACAGGCTAAAAAAAATGGTTTTCTGGTGTTTAGTAAGCTTAACAGTTACTTAAGTGTGTTATTTTCTTATGATTGAACGAATTTTATACATTGAAACGAAACCACTTTACCAATTCAACTCGCGGAATTTATATTATTACAATTACGAACCCGACGTTTCGACTATATACAGCAATCGTGAACACGGGATCATTTGATTTAATAAAATTAAAATAAAAATACTTAGGTACTTACTTAAACGGCAACAACGCTCCATGATGTATTATTAGTAAAAGATCATCACTATGTTAGTATTTTATTCCTAAAAAAGATCTTGTTTTAATCATTTAGTTAGGTTTTATTATTAGTTTAGTGTTTTGCTTAAATAGTGCTGGCAAATTTTGGGCCTGTGGCTTTTTTTAGACGATTGGCTATAACAGAGCTAGTGACGAAGTTGTATAAGTTTTTCGTAAAACATACCAGAGGATACATTCTTAACTGATATAACTTGTTTATTGGTATTTTTACTTATGTAACCTACAACGATAGAGGGGCTTAAGAGTGTCCAGAAAAAGGGTAACCATTATCGTGCTCGTGCTTGACTTGGCATTAACTGCTGTGCCCCCAAATTTACACAAAAGCTACATGGACCCATTGTTAAGGTATTTCTCATCCATGAAGTCATCGAAGCTAGTATTTTATAGCAGTGATAAATGAGTTTCGTGACGCGAACGCGACGGACTATCGCGGTGATATATCGCCCGGTTTGTAATAGAGCTATTCAGTGTTAAACCGACCGTTGGTGACGACATCCATTATGGATAATATCACGTGGACGGACTATTCAGACTGATTTGCCAGCTCACTTGTTTTAGTCGATGCCGTTTGATGATGCACTATTGTTTTGAAATGAGGCGTTTAATAAATAGGCTTATTACCTAATTCGAATTTAAACATCTTTCTAATAATGAAGCACTAATAACTTAAAAATCCGAACGAAATAAAGGAACTTGTTTTTATTCAACCATGCTGCAACGTATTTTTATCAAACAAAAGGAGTCATTTATATAGAAGTTTCGTCTCTGATTTGTGTATTTACTCATGTGATCAGAGAGCAGACTTGACAAGTGAGCAGACTTCAAAAACATCATGAACACTCCTTCTTAGGTAAAGTTTTAGGTTAAGTTTTTCTTAGGTGAAACTTTACCTAGTGTGACCAGTATTCCGCATTTCTGCTGGCACACATAAGGTCCTCGCGTGACTAGCTGGTCTGTCACGCAGGGCACAATATAAGATGACTTGAGTTTTGTGGGGAAACGCCACACTCGCATGCGTTGCTAGCGCCTTATGTGAAGCCCATCTACACAGACTGTCTTGCAGTGGCCGACCTGGGTCCGCAGTCTGTTTAACACATTCGTCGCCGCAGAATAGATGTTCTATTGTTTGCTAGTCATTTTGGCGTTAACGAAAGAACACTACGAATACTTGCAACAGTTTCCCAAGTCCGTACGCACAGTGGTTCCGACCTAGCAGACTTGTTCAGAATTAGCGGAGCGTTGTACGCGGTTGCGTCTTTGTGCTTTGGGTTTTACTGCACATTTGCAAGAGTGTATAGGTATGTTTCATCATCATCATCAGCCGTAGTAACTCTACTGCTACAGCGAGGAGAAACCAAAAATGCCGGGCAAAATCATCATCATCATCAAAAGCCTTTAGGAGTCCACTACTGCACAACGGCCTCCCCCAAAAAACGCCACAGCGAGCGGCTTTGGGCTAATTGTATCCAGCGGCTTCCTGCAACTTGCACCAAGTCATCAGGCCACCAGGTGGGTGGCCTACCTACGCTGCGTCTTCCAATTCGTAGTCGCTATTCGAGGACTCTTTCTCCCCAGCGGTTATCAGTCCTGCGGGCAAAGTGACCATTTTAGCTTGGCACTTTGGTGCTTTTCCGGATAATCCGGATATGACACACAAAGAAACACCTAGCTTAGCTCTTTCCATAGCGCGCTGTGTAACCGAGTTTGTTTAAGTAGCCAACTGGTCCCTAACAGTTCACTGACTTTAGTCTTCAGGCTTTGTGGGATATGAGACCGGACCGAATGCCGGGCATGCTTTCACGGAAATCGTGAGACTCTTATTAGATAATCCGTACCCGCTGTTTCTGCCGTAAAATATATTTCGAATAAGGACAAATAAGGCTTGACATCAAAATCAATGATAGAATGAAATTTGAATAAAAATTTATTGGAAACATACCGTTCTCTTTTTTTAAATTTGGGATTTAATAAAGTGACGTATTTTTTTACTGCCATTACATTATTTGCAGAGAGACGCTAACTGCTCAACATTATTCCTAAGGGGCATAAATTGAATTACGCATGCGGCACGGCTAGGTCAAATAATCCGTTTAAACCGCTATTTTAATCACGCACACAGACACAGTGAGTTTACTTTACAGGCGATACCGGTGAAAATCGGTCAAGCGGCCAGTCGCACTTCGCGAGTGTTTTTGTTTTTTCTTAAACATGCTCGGAAATATTGTCATTACTTTTGAATAAAGAACACGCGAAGTATCATATTTACGTAGACTGAAAACCCAAAATCACTTCCCGGCGCGTTCTTTGAATTTCGAACGAAGAGCGCGCCGGCAATGTTGTATGAAACGGTGTGCTGTTTGAATTTAGAACTCTTTCATCTATCGTACACATTGCGTTCTCGTGGCTGTATAGCCACAGATGCGTTTACCTTTCGGCACAAATTGTAAAATAAAAAAAAACAAATTGGCGGTAAAGCGGAGTTGTTATTTTGTTAATAATATTAATTAAATTTATTATGTAAAAGGCCCTTTTTATTTCCTTGCATTTTTTTAAGAAAAGCACTATATATGCCTCGGCCGAAATGGCAATTGCCTGTCTCGTATCATTGAAGTCCTCGCCTGCGGCTCGGCCTTCAAACTCATACTTGACCTGCAATTGCCTATTTCGCTGCCTTTGCAATAATGTACTATTGTCGAACTTGGTGCAATTTTTCACATGTTGAATTTTGTTTTTGGCGGGTTATGTGTGTCAATAAGGTATAACCTAGTAGGTAAGGTGGTACTTCCTTTTAAAAATTCAGAGCGAATATAGTGGTAACCCTAGGTGGTCAGGCAAATTTAGGTAATAATACTCTAAAAAGGCAAACGCAGTCTTTCTGTAAACTCTTTATTTTGTGTAAGGTGCTAGTTGTAGGTAGCCTGTATTGCACCACAATCTTGTGACTTTCAAAAGGGCATCTGTCCACCTTGCGGGTTCTAAGCTACAATTTAAAACAAATATTAGCCATCCCAGAAATTTGACCACCAGTCCTTAGCACATCTGCCCTAACGTTTGACACTTAAACATTAATTCTTTGGTTTTCTTCATATTTTAAAGTTCAAACTGGTTGCAAAATAGAAATTATAAAAAAATGCTATCCGTGTACAAATATCGCTTAAATATTCGTAGAATGCGAATAATGGTAATTCCTTGCATCACTATTTATGACTTTGAAAGGCCCCAACGACGTTCAATAATCTCTCCTTATTTCCGCCCCTATATCAAAGAGCGGGGGTCTACTAAGACGCAATTCCTTAAATATTAAAGGTATCTTTAGAAGGTCGAAAAACGAGAGCGATTTTGACCGGCGCATCAGTACGGATGATAAAATACACCTGCATACTAAGCATCCAATCATCATCCCCAAGGACTTGGTGTTATATCTGTATCTTACTAATATTATATAGAGGACAGATCTGATTGTTTGTTTGTATTGAATAGGCTCCGGGACCGATTTGAAAAAATAATAAAAAAATTGAATCCTACATTATCCCTAATAAGCATAGGCGATAGACATTTTTGAGGGGTATTTTTGAAATATTTGCTAAATACCCGGGCAAAACTGGGTGCCAGGAAACTTGTGGGGGTAGGCCGCTAGTCGAATAATCATTTTATCAGTCAATTAAGCAAGATAACCTGTGCAGATGGGGATACACTGATGGCGCGAACAACGTGTGCAAATGTGATTTTCCGCCCAGATTACGAGTCATCTTCTTGAATGTCCCTCATGCTCTAACAGCTGCACACGCGACGACCTGTTGTTTGCCAATGAAAAAGGTGTAAAGTGGCGGAATACTGGTCGGATGAATTAAACTCGTAGTGCCGCTGTCGACACGACAAGAAGAAGAAGTCAATTGACATCCATGGCCATACAGTACTTGAGTTGGGTTTAAATATCTTAAGACGCTAAAACATCGCACTGCTACGCTTCAGATGTATCAGAATAGGTCCCCTGGCTCGTCGAAAGCCTTTTCAAAGGGGTTGTCATAATAACCGTCTCCGTAATTGGGCGATGGATGAGACTATCAACGCCGGAGAGGTTTACCACAACAATGGGTTCTGTCGACGCATTATGCCTTTGATACGTCATTGATTGAGATAATCTACACAAATACCGAGAATTGATTATTATTAATACCTTGTAACTAGTAAGATAGGCTTATCTTTTGAGCTACTAATCACTTTGACTGTGCGTCGCAACGATTTATCTCGGTGACTAATTATGCTATCCACTTGTAATTAATTGGTTAAGTGGTTTCATATATATACATTGAAAATTTGAGTAGGTATGGATAGCGGTCTTTCCGTATGAGGCTGAGCACCATAAAAAGTCTGATACAGAGACGTACAGGACGTCTACCACGAGTCGCCACTTTAAATTTACGTTATCGTTCGCGTAAAAAATTGTATTGGGATTTGACATGACATATGTCTAAAGATATCATATGTTTCATATTTCATATTAATGATCCGATTATCTTTTCATCAAATCAAGGTACTAGTTATACCTAAACACAGTTTTTGTGCCGTGCTGGTGGCGGCACTTTAAAAGAATACTTTCCACCGCCCCATCTCCTCCCCGTGGGTGTCGTAAGAGGCGACTAAGGGAGCCCTGCAGCAGACCATCTGCTCTTCAGGTGGGATACATATTATGTCAGCCAGTTGATGTTACCACCATGCAGTTGCGTAAAACCTGCCAAGTGACTCTGACCTATTTGGTCAGGTCGCGTTCCGGGATCAGCACTGCACTAACCGGTGCCAGGGCAGGCCTTCAAGGTGAGTATGGTCAGCTTCGCCACACGACGACACGATTGGCGTTGTGCACTGTAGCACGGTTTCTCGCCTCGATTTCCGTAGTGTCCCGGGTTCGATTCCCGGTCGGGTCAATTCAGGAAACGACCTTTCTGAATTGAATCGGGTCTGGGTGTGCTGGGAGACGCCCCTGGCTTATTTCCTTGTCTGGTACCTCGTAACACAGGGATATTAATCCCTACTTCGAGACCATAACAAGAGGTGTGGTTGTGTGGCGCATGTATGTGTGTGTATGTGAGCTCAGTAATTACTTTGCATTATTGTGCTTGTCATCCTCATATCTGGACCTCACGACTGCTTTCCATCAGGTGGAGTGAGGTCATCTTGACGGGCACTATAAAAAAAAACGGTACAGACGCAATGTTCGCTCCATAAATGTTACTTTCGTCTCTCAAAACAGCTGTCTGTATTGATAACCAATCAGACACGGATATCTGTCGACAAGAGATTATTGTGACTAACGCTTAGGACGAATAAGATTGGCAATCACATTAACGGATTTTACCCCAGAGCAAGACTGAACAGTAGGATAAGTGAAAGGTCAGATGGTGATTTTGATGGTTAACTATTTTATTTGAGGATGTCCACTATCCAGCTATGTAATCAATTGTAAATAAATATTTAGGACAAATTACACCAAGATCATCTGACCCCAAACTAAGCACAACTTGTTCTATAGGTGTCAGAGACTGATAAACATACTTATTTTTTTCTAATTGAATACTTAAATAGATTACCAACACCCAGACACACAACAAACACATTTTTATGAAATGCACCAACTGGCAGTTGGTTGCAGTAAACATAAACGAATAACAACATGTGAAGAATCAATATGATTACATCAACTCGTTTGAGGCTAAACTAAAAGAAAACGTGGGAATTGGCATGGTCTCGAAGTAAAAATCAATATTTTTGTGTTACGAGATACCAGACAAGGATTTGAGCTAGGGGCGTCTCCCAGCACTTTCAGACCCGAGACAATTTAGAAAGGTTCGCTTCCTAAATTAGACAGACCGGAAATCGAACCCGTTACACCACGCAGGTTAAGGCGAAAAGCTGCGCTTCAGCGCACTACCACAGATTACTTATTAGTTACTACGTAACAGATAAATCACATCCTTGAAACATTTGTACCACTCCTCCGTGGTGACGTCAGATACGTGTTTTTCATACCTACTCTTTGACAGCCTCTTATAAAAAAATTACAATTTTCTTAATCCTAAATGTGTGTTGTCATGTGACAGGCAATTTTATATTGCCAGGGCCACCTCTTTCGATATACTTAAATGTTAGTAGTCAGTACTTACAGTACGTCATCATCGCGTCAGTTCAACTGCAAAATTCGCGTATAAATGCTCTACGCGGCTGTTGACAACCAACTGCCAAATGAGTCATGGAATGCCCGAAGGTAATTATCGCGCGCAAGTACATGCAGTGACAGAGGCCTGGCGCTCCGCCAATCGTGTCGTCTGAATTTTAATACGTAAAAGATGAACAACGATTTTTTTTGCACTTGTTTGCCTACGTAAAAGGTAATTACTGTACTGTTTTTCCGACTGTGGCAAGGAATGAATTAGGCAAGATCCGCGAACAATACCTATTTTAGAAGCGGAGCCTTCGCCGATCTACTTACTTACCGGAAATTCGATAAAGCAGAAAGGGTTGAGCTGCTAGCTAACAACAGCTTAATACGTGATAAGTTTGTAAATGTTAAACGAGCTTTGGTGTTGTGGCCTTGTGCGGAATTAGTTTATTATGTTTTGTATCTATTTATTTATTAAGCATTATGTGAAGTTTGAGTAACTGTGTCTCTATTTTCACATATAATATATTTGTTAACCCCGTTTAGCGCCGTAATCCCAGTGCAGGTTAGGACGCAAAGGGTCGGGAGTTACATTCCAGCACCAGTACAGATGCCTATTTTTTGAACAAATAAGTATTTATATAACATTTTAAACTTTCTTGTTGTATTTTAAATAACTAACTATTTTAACTTACAAAGTGTAAACGCGAGTTGGACCGTCTCGAAAAAAACCCGGACACTGTGAGTGTAGTTTGTCGACCTGACTGTACTATTGAAAACGAGCTGCCCCAACAGACTTCGTTCTGTCAAATGTTTGACAACTGGTGTCCAATATCATATCACGCCCGCTTTTCTCAGACTTGATTTGACTCCTAAATAGTTTAGCTTTTTGTTAGTGAAAGAATTATCAGGATTGGATCAGTAGTAGCGGAGTCTTTTCAATACAAACAAACAAACAATAAAAATTTTCCTCTTTACAATATTAGATTAGATGTGCGTGTGGATGAAGATCGTTCGCCGCGCCCAGCTAGACGACGCCGCGCACCACCAGTCCGCTCGTGAGCACGGTGACATGAAATTGTCGCCGAAACGTCGAGAAAAATCGGTAATTCAATGTACCGTAATTTTATTAGTTGCTTAAACTCGTTTTTATTACAAATATTTATGTCGGGTCTGGGTGATTTTGATACCTTCACGGTATCTAGTTTCTTAAATACACGGGAGAACCTCACTTTGGGGCTGAGGACATATCTTTGGTTCCAAAGCAAGGTTCACACATATTATGTATATGTATGAGAGTGTTTGAACCCTATCAAAGTTCTAAGATATTTCAGAATATAGCCCGGGTTTTGTAGCATTAATGTTACTTTTTCTTTATAAGAGTATACGTTTAAGTTAAATATGTTGTGATTTTCATATTAAATTTTAGTAATAGGAGTTAAAAAGAATATTTATGAGTTATCACTCATTTAAAAAAAAAGCCTAGTTTCCGAGAGGTTTATTGTGAACTAGCTTCCGCGTTATCGTTAATACCATGGCCAAATAACATAAACATAACATACCATCACGACTTTATCCCGAACGGGGTAGTCAGAGGCAAGTGACTGTGTCGTCACGGTGAACGAAACACTCAGAAGCCCACTTTGCACCAATGGTATTAGAACCCAACGTGGTAGGTGGTGAGCCTTCCACAGTTATCCGGGTTGATTTGGTTTTTGTATCGTTGTTTTCCATCACCGGAGAGTAAGTCGGATATTTAACAATGAACACAAAGATTCTGGTTCTGGCCAGATTGGAACTCGGGACGACAAGATCCACGATCTGAGTTCGGGTGCTGAACCACTAGGCCACGACGCTCTCTACATTATTACATAAAATCTTGATAAATTGTACTCTATATATTATTCTGATGTATAAGCTGGACCTATTACTGAAAAGTTTAATCTTAATCCGTTCAGAGTGCCGAGTGCGAGTTGCAATGAGAGAAGTGAATAACCTCACCATCGCGTTTGCGAGAAACAAAACGCGAATTTGTATGGCATCGACTGAGCGCCATCTAGCGGCCTGAATGTTGCCCGAATTCGCCGCTAGATGGCGCTGACTCGATTCCATACTATTTGACATTTACGTGCTCGCAAAACGCGATGGTGAAGTCATTCACTTCTCTCACTGCAACTCGCACTCGGCACTCTGTAGTTTTTGCGTGAAAGAGTAACATACATACATCATCACAAACTTTCGCATTTAAAATATTAGTAAGATATAATTTTAATCACGTCTTATGATATTTTTATACCAAAGGGTAAAAAGTAAATTTCGTTGCTTTCCTAAGTGTTAATCTACTACTTACAACTTGTTAACCCAAAGAGCGAATAGGCGTTTGCTACGAGTATTACCTCAGACAAGCAATTACCATAAGATTGTAATCAAATAGCTGGCTAGTCCGAATAAAAGCTCATGGCCGACCGTAAACAAATAAATGAACCGTGAACGTAATGACTAACTAATTAATTAGAGTATTAGAGTATACATAATATACTCGTACAGACGATCACGACTATATCCTAAACAGGATGGTCAGAGGCAATTTGACTGTTGCCGTCATTGTGAACGGAACACTTGAAAGCCCACTTTTTACCAAGCGTTCGAGAACCAAAAGTGGTGGGTGGTGACCTTCTGCTGATCCGGGTTGCTTTGGGTATTCCATTCCAAACGGTGAACCAATGTTTTTTTTGACGTCACGATTGGCGTAGTGCGCTGTAGCACGGTTTTTCGCCTCGATTTCCGTAGTGTCCCGGGTTCGATACCCGGTCGGGTCAATACAGGAAACGATCTTTTCTGAATTGACTCGGATCTGGTTGTGCTGGGAGACGCCCCTGGCCCATTTCCTTGTGTGGTACCTCATAACAAAGGGATATTTATCCCTACTTCGAGACCATTACAAGAGGTGTGTTGTCTGGCGCATATTTATATTATTTCTTTATTTAATAATGCTGAGGCCTCATTATAATTCTCTATAACTTGTCAAGTTCATTAGCTAAGCTGAGCGTAGCAAGAAATTTCGTAACATGATCTATCGTTACCATCCAGTCAGCGGTTAACTGGCGCTCACGCATCTGGATATTTACTGACGAAATTGTTCGCTGCTCTCAGTTTTGGGAATCAACTTGACTGGATATTAGCGATTGTAATACAGCCCCTGGGCAGATTTGAACTCGGGACTACGCGGGTTCCGTGCTGGAGTGCTTAATGTGGCGTTACAAGAGATTTCAAACAAACAAACAAACAAAAATATCTTTATTTAAATAGACCTGTAACAAGTACTTTTAAATCGTCATTACAAGGAAATAAAAAAACTTAGTAATAGACTTAAATACTATAATAATATGAATACATAAATACACTGTATACAAACAAAATGTGACTCTACCACCGCATCGGAAGTTGATCTTATACTGAGAAGACCCGGCGAGAAACTTGCTCGGAATACCCTTTTTTTCGATTCAATGGTTTAGGTGTTTATTTTTTAATAATGGTCTTGCATAAAATATATGATTTGCTTGAGGATATTGTCTAGAACCTGTGCTAATTTGTTACACGATAGGATTTACTTTACTCCATCATAAAAAAAAACCGAAAATAGGCTACGATAAAATTTTTGAACGACTTATTAGTGGGTAAAATGTAAAATAACCACATTATTTTTATATAGAAATATTTGTTTTTGAATTCTATAGTGACATATGACGTTGTATGAGTGCTTTTACGGAGAAGCGATTTAACATCTTTTTCAATTGTTTAAATGACCATAAGTTTATATTCTTTTATGTTTGTTTTTTTTCCATTGTTTTTTATTCTTTAGATTAGACACTCAGTAGGTTAGAAAACCTAACACTGGCCCTACATGAGTTTAGCGAGTATCACAATAATAACGCTTTAAGACCCAACCCTGCCAAAACTCAGTCATGCGCCATCCACCTGCGAAACCATCAGGCAAACCGGACCTTTCGTATTTCAATGAGGGAACAGCCAATTACGCATTGCTCCTATCCGAAATACCTGGGTGTTACATTGGACAGGTCCCTGACATTCAAAGTTAACTGTGCAAATGTCAGGCAGAAAGTAAGCACACGGAACAACCTACTGCGCAGGCTTACGTCCACTAAATGGGGAGCATCCGCTGATGTCCTGCGGGTGACTGGTCTAGCGCACTGCTACTCTGCTGGCGAATAGGCCTGCCCCGTCTGGAGTCGCTCAGCACACGCAAAGCAAGTGAATACAGCACTCAACGAAACCTGCCGGATAATTACGGGCTGCTTAAATCCCGGTAAGAATGCTGTGATGCTGTCTGAAATCGCACCGCCAGAAGTCCGCATTGCAGTTGCTAGCTCTACTTAAAAAAACTAAACTGGAGCAGGACCCTCGTCACCCAATGCATGGACACGCTGTCGTACCGCAACGACTTAAAAGCTGACGAAGTTTTGCTAAGACCGTTCCACCTTTATCTGAAAACCCTCCACAGGCCAGAATCAGCTTGTGGCAGAAAAGGCTACCTGTTACCCCATTTGTGACGCCATCAGAAAGTCTCACGCCTGGCCACGACTTCATGGTAAGTCGTGGCCAGGCGGGTTACCTGGAAAAGTATAAACAGACTGCGAGCCCAGGCGCTGCAAAGATAACCTGTGCAGATGGGGTTACACTGATGGCGCGAACAACCTGTGCAAATGTGGTGCCTCCCCCCAGACTATGAGCCACCTTCTTAAATGCCCCTCATGCCCTTACAGCTGCCCACGCGACGACCTGCTGAATGCCAATGAAAAAGCTGTAAAGGTGGCGGAATACTGGTCAGATGATATATAGTGCTGCTGTCAACACGACAAGAAGAAGTAGGTTTATTGGTATCAATATGACACATTGTACTTTAATAACGCCTGTTGGAAACCCAAAACAAGTTTAATAGAGTAACTGCGGAGTTTCTCGCCGGGTCTTCTCAGCGAGAAACAACTCCGACGCAGTGGTAGAGTCGCGTTAGTTCTGTATACTGTGTATTTATATATATATATTAGTATAGTATTTATGTCTATTATTTAGTATATGTTGCTTTAAATGTGACGATTTAAAAGTATTTTCTGTGAAAGTCTATTTGAATAAAGTTATTTGAGTTTGAGTTTCATACGGCCGAGCCCGCGGGTGGCATCGACGCGTCTCACGGTCACAGTGAGTTTACAGGCGATACCGATGAGCATCAGTGTCGCGGCCAGTCGCACTCTCGCGAGTGTTTTTGTTTTTGTCGAACTTGATGCAACTTTACACAATGATGAATTTTGTTTTTAGCCGGTTCTGTCAAGTAGGTATAACTTACCGAATATAGAAGTAACCCTGAGCTGTCACACAAGCTTAGGAAGAAGGCGCGAGCGGTCCTTCTGTAAACTTTTGTGCCACGATACACATGTCATGTGTTTGTGACATACACACTTTTCTCAAGTAACGCGAACACAACACCGCAAATTGCCTTTGAAGTGTATAAAGCTTAGTTTAGAAAATTCAAATCCTTGATTGGCAGTAGGATTTGTCTAGTTATAACATATGTTAAGTTAATTTAAGTGCTGTGGATTTGTTGTAAATAAATAAAATAAATACGACGCTCTAAACGAAGAGAGGATGTGCTGATAAGCTGTTGCAGACCAGCAGCGTTTTGTACGCGCGTTTCATACGATGATAGTATGACGACGCGGTATTAACCGGGGACATCAAATTTGACTTACAAATGTGGTCCCAGGAAGTGCTGAAGTAACTGTCTCCAACTCTTATTAAGTAGCCTAGACATAAATCAAAATAGATGACACGAGTGTTTGTTCTTTGTCCTTCACCTGGAGCATTTTCCTGTTATGTAACTTTTCATTTTTGATTTTGAGCATTACGTTACAGAACTGCCTCCCTGACACGATGAATATTCGCCTGTAATGTACAATTAAGATTCGGTTTCGATTTTGACTGACCTGTTGGTGCAATGGCAGCGATCCTGCCTTTAGCACCGGAAGTCGTGGGTTCGATCCCCACCCATCACAAACATTTGTGTTTGTTGTGTGTCTGGGTGTTATTATCTATGACGGCGCATCACGAGCGCCGCCTATCGAGTTGCACGGGACAAGATTGACAGCTGTCAACTGACAGCTGTCACTCTAGCGGAGCGTCGTATCGATGGTCGACGAATCGCTATAGTTCCGCGTAATCTTGTGACTTTTTATTCTACTTGCAATTGATTGTGAATAATTAAGAGACATTTTGAGTGATTGTTGGCTGATTTTTAGTGAATTTTTGTGAAGAAGTGAAATTTCTAAATAAAATAACTTTTGATTGTGAATCGGTTACTACCGTCACTTTCTTCATTTTTAATTGCCCAAATACCCACGTAGAACGCTATGGTCGATCCTGATCAAGGTGGAGACGCCCCTAGCTCATTATCTTGTGTGGTACCTCGTAACGCAGGGATATTAATCCCTACTTCGAGACCATTACAAGAGGTGTGTTGTCTGACGCATATTTATTTATTTTATTTATTTATATCTATTTAAGTATGTATTTAGGAATATTCAAGTATGTTTATCAGTCTCTGACACAGTACAAGCTCTGCTGAGTTTGGGGTTAGATGATCTTGGTGTAATTTGTCGTAGATATTTATTTATTTATTACATTTACAATACTGCCTTACAAAACTTCAGGGAAGTTGTATCAAAATATTACACATTGTATCATCAAGTGGCGCACTGTCTTGCTCGGTGCTTTTCTCTCACCAACGTAATGCTCGAATCTGTGACATTACAGTTTGCGCACTGTTAAGCTCTTCTTCTGTCTCACTGATGTAATGCTCGACTCTGTACATTACAGGCGAATGCTCCAAGTAAGCTGGAGCGCCATGAAGGGAGTGCGAATAGTGCGATGCTCTTCCTTGGTTTTAGTAGATTAACATTAATACTTAAATAAATATTCGGGACAAATCACACCAAGATCTGACCCCAAACTAAGCAGAGAATTAATCTTTCATTTGTCTCTGATTCGATTGAGAAGAGTAGTATTGCCATATTAAAAGCTTGAAGTCATGATAGGCGTCAAAAGTGTTTTTTTTATATAGTGCCCGTCAAGATGACCTCCTCCACCTGATGGAAAGCAGCCGTGAGGTCCAGATATGAGGATGACAAGCACAATAATGAAAAGCATTTACTGAGCTGGCCATACTCATCTTGAAGGCCTGCCCTGGCACCGGTTAGTGCAGTGCTGATCCCGGAACGCGACCTGACCGAGATAGGTCATAGTCACTTGGCGGGCTGCACGCAACATAATGTCTCCCACCTGAAGAGCAAGACCCTTTTCCAATCTACAAAGATTTATTATAGTGGCCCCCCGACCAACCTCACGGTTATGCAGCAAGGCACACTATTCCTAGCACACCGTGGAGTGTACCATCTGCGGTAGGTCCTGCCGCCACAAAGCACAATGCACAATGCATTACACATTATGGTACTCATAGGCGAAGATTATTGAAGAGCAGATGGTCTGCTACAGAGCTCCCTTCGTCGCCTCTTACGACACCCACGGGAAGGAGATGGGGCGGTGGAAAGTTTTTTTTTTTTTTCGTTTATTTACCAAATAAAAATAGTTGCATACATTCGCATAGTGATAGTTTCTAAAAAACCACTAAGGTTTACACTTGAGAAACATCGTGAGTTTACCAATTCATTAAACTAGGTACTTACATAGGTATTCTGTTAAAGGCAATAGAAATAGGTAGGTATACCTTTTGCTATAGGCAATACAAAAATTACATATATGAACAATCATACAGAATCGCGAGTCACCAAACTCACCAATTTAAATTAAAGTAATAACATTTAATTTTACACTTAATATTTTTTTCCGTTATAGCGCCCACTAATTCAGACGGCAAGTTATTGATAAGGCGAGGCACAAGGTACTCGTAGCTAGTTGTCCGCTCGCCATAGGCATTGTTTGCGCGCGGTTGAAAAAGCCGGTTCCTAGAAATGGCCCTAGTGCATACAGGGTGTCTGATATATGTTTTTAGGGATTCGTTTGAAGAATTGCTCCTTCAGAATCGAATACTGAACTTGCATGTATATCGGTAAGGTTTTACATTGCCTGAAAAGACTACAGATATCACTATGGAATTTGTTTTTAATATTATTTGGAACAATAGTTTTAAGTATTCTTAACTGTAAATTATTAATCTGGTCAAGATATGTTTTATAGGTTCGTCCATAGCTACTGAGCCCGTATTTAACATATGTTTCAGCTAGTGCATAATATAATATCAATTGAACCTTGAACGGTATACGACTGTTGAGAATGGTAATATAAGCTAGAAATTGTCTCAATTTATTGCAAACGCGCTCAATTTGAAAGCTCCAATTAAAATTACTGTCAATTATCAATCCTAGATATGTTTGTCTGTCTACCATCTCTATTCCCGGGCAGCAACATACGCTGTTAGCATGTAAGCAGCTGTGCTCGTGCGCCACAATGTTTTTAACTGGTAAATACTTGACATAGGGCGACTTTATAACTAATAGTTTAGTTTTACTGATATTTATGACTAACCCCGCATCATGACACCATTTAGTTAAAGAATCAAGATCAGACTGCAGAAGATCCGGGCAGCTTGTGGATTTTTATTACCAATCACGAGACAAGTGTCATCTGCAAACTGGTAGCAAGTACTGTGAACAACACTGTTTTTATGTCATTGACGTAAGACAAAAAATGCAAGGGTCCTAGTACCGAGCCTTGAGCCGTTCCCTCCGTCACTGCTACTAATTCACTTACGGTGTTATCGATCTTTACAGTAAATGTTCGATTCTTTAGGTAGTTTTCGCACCAACTTAACAATGGGCCACGTACTCCACAATTGCTTAATCTGTCTATAAGCTGACCATGCACCAGAGTATCGAACGCGCGCGAAAAGTCAATAAATAAAACTAACACCTGCCTTTGTTCGTTAAGATGACTATTGACTTCATCTGTGAATTTAGACAAAAGATGTGCTGTACTCTTACCCGACTGAAAACCAAATTGCAACTGATTAATTACTGAATGCTTACTATAAAAAGTATGTATTTGCTCACTTACAAATATTTCCACAATTTTATCAATCGAAGAGAGTCACGTGATCGGTCGATAATTTACATATTCATCACGTTTTCCTTTCTTATGTACAGGTCTGACACATCCTACTTTAAGTTTGTCTGGATACAAGCCAGTTTGAATACTCTGATTAATTAAGTCAGCAATAGTTGGCGATATGTATTCACCTATCAGTTTAATGTCAGAAACGGATACATTGTCAGGGCCTGCTGCTTTTCTTGAATTACGGTTTTTAATGATTTTATGAACACTGCTGGGTGTCGCTTTTTGAAACAGTATGCTTGAATCCAAGGGTGTACATGTATGATTTTGGTTGATTAACTTAATCTTACAATTAGGAATAATATTTTTTACTGCTTTGTCAAAGCAATTTGCAAAGTTATCAGCTATAGCTTTAGAAGTAAGTCTTTGTGCACTAAACGCTTTAAGAATAGCGGCATCGATGGACAGAGTTACTCTTCCCAGCATTTGGTTAACAATTTCATAAACTTTTTTTATATTTTTAAAATTATTGTTAATTTCCTTCAGATAATATGAATTTCTTTTGGCTTCTAGAACTTTATGTAGGTACTTTATTACGTATTTTAACATATTATAATCTTAACTTTGCATCATTTGAACTGTTTTTCCAGTCGCGATATAGTTTGTTTTTTTTTATTACAGAGATGATTGACATTATCATCAATCCAGTTAAATCTTGGCCTTTTAGCAGCCGCATCGGTCAGCTTACAGTTACGAGTATTCATGGCAGAGTTCCTCGCGTTCTGTAATGAGTTCCATATGAAATCATAAATATCGTTTGGGGATTTTAGGTGTTTTGACTTTGACCATTCTATACTTTTAAGTTCCTTATGAAGGATCTCATAGTTGACCAAACACCGCTTGTCCCCCTGTATACGCCTGGGATCCATCGTAGGTGCAAATTCAATGCACGCGAACATAACACCGTGATGATCCGCTAGTACTACATCGAGCACCGCCGAGTACGGATGTAACGTGGGGACGCGAGCAAAAATGTGATCTATGCAAGATTTGGTGACAACATTCTGTCTAGTTTCAATTCTCGTATACTGTGATATTCCGCACATCAATCCGCGTTCGCTGAATGCTCCCACATATGCGTCTTTGTATGACGAGATAGTTTTCAGATCAACGTTTGTATCACCAATTAATAGGAAGTTCTGTCTTAACTCAAACTTAGAAATTAAATTACCCAGCTCTGTAACAAACAGGTTTTTGTTTGACGAGGGCGGCCTATAAACTGCACACAAGACTATTATATTTTGAATAAAGTTTTACAGTTCCCGAGATACTTTCGAACGTTTTAGTTTTGTGTTGACTGATAGTAAACTTTAAATGGTTACGCACGTAGATAATGATACCACCCCATTTTTTATTTATTCGTAGTTGTGAGTACAGATTATAGCCCGGTAGGTCAAACAAGTGGACTATGTTATTCGTGATAATGACTTCTGTTAACACCACTATATCAAGTGGACAGGTACAATTGTGAATAAGTTGTTGTAGTTTCGCAAATTTTTTAATAAGTGACCTAATATTAGAATGCAAGCATGACAAGTTAAGAGAACATTTTGGAGGCAGCTGTTTAAAGAAATAATTAGGAGAATTACAATTAGAGATTTCCTTGATTCGTGTATTCATTTTCTGATATTTAATACAGATAAAAATTAGATTTTTTTACTATAAACCATAAAAAAAAGAAACAAACTCACAACTGGGTAGTAGTATTAGCTGTTACTTGCTTTTCAACTTGGCTGATATCTTGCATAGTACGAATATAAAAAAAATTGCTATCACTACGTTTCCTAGCACATACATTCCCATATTCGCACCAAACATATTGGCACGACTTTTTCAATAGTAACTGAGCTTTAGCGTTATATAGAAGAGTTTTCTGATACTTTGTCAGGGCTTCTCTCACAAAAACGCGTTTGTCTGCTACCTCCTTCGGAGTATCCGGCACCAACATTCGCACTGTAAGGCGCTTCTCTCTGCCTGCATCTATCCACTGCTGCAGGAGAATCTTCGACTTTAACTCGACGAGAATTGATGCTGGTTTGTCCTTTGACCCTGGCAAGCGTTGAGTTGACTGCACCTCTTTCTCATCCATATCCAATTTTAAGGCAATAGTTCCTATCATCGAACCAACCTCGTACTTCAGGTAATCCAGCAATTTCCAACGAATTCACAAGAGATTTTTGCTCAAAATCTTTGAGTCCCTGCTCTAGAACCGTCACTCGCAATTCCAGATTTTTGTTTTTGTTTAGAAGATCATAGTTTTTATTTTCCAGTTCCTTCATTTTCGCGTCCTGTGCCTTTAAGGACTGCTTCATAGCGGTAAGTTGTTCGCTCAGGAAATCAAGTGAATTTTTCAAGGTTTCCTATCTCCTCACGGAAAGTTTTTTTTTACTTCTGGGCTGATATCCTGCACCAACTTTTTTGCATCAATAACTTGAGATTTTTCTTAAGAGCCAGTCTCGTAGACATCTTCGTCGCTATCATCGTCTGGAATTACGAAGGATGATCTCCGAGAGATGTTCTTTAGGCACTCCTCGCAGCTCCAGGTGAATTCCGGAGGACTCAATACTTGATATATTAAAGTGCCGCCACCAGCACGGCACAATTTGAGTTTCTTTACAGATGGAGGAGGAGTAATCTACGAGTATTTCGATTTATAGCTATTGTAAGTAGCTTTTAAGGGACGAATCTTGAAGGCTGGATATGTAAATACTTGTAATGCATTTAGAATATGCCAGCACTGAAACGACAAATCGATTTGTTAATATTTTGGGGTTGTTTCATTTAGTCCGTTTTCATACAAACTTATGAAAATATTGTCTATTCATTTATAATAAAACTGTAGAAAAGGTGAATTCTGTAGCATAGTTTTTTTTTAAAATTTGCTATGATGGAACTTCATACACGTAGAAGAAGCCGAAAAGTAGGATTTAAAAATTTTGTCTGTCTGTCTGTTGTTCGCGATTTACGCAAAAACCGCTGGAAGTATTAAAAAATATATTTTTGCATTTAAGTGGCTTTAGGCCACTTTAACATCTAGGATACATTTCATCCTGATGTAATCCCTAGGGACTCAGCAGGGAGCAAGTGAAGTTTGTATGGAACAGTGCGTATGGCCTATAGTAGCGCCACCTAACGGGTCTAATTATGTTTTCAATCATACCAGAAGCCAGATGAAATATACACATAATATTTCATCCAAATCGGTCCGGCCATTTAAGAGAAGTTAGGTGACTAACACAGGTGCAATAGACACACACCTAGCAATGGTCGTCAGAGTTAATTGCGTAGATAGGTATATACACAGTCAGGTAATAAGTATTGTCACACAGTCAAAACTTTTATTTTAGAATGCTGGCCACAAAAAAGTTTATTGAATTCGAATTTCGAATTGTTCATGAAAATAAAAATGTATACTTTTTAGAATTTTACTCATTTTTAAATATGGAGTGGACGCTTAAAGAAGACCGTGTTGTAGTTATTGCGTTGCATCGTTGCGGTTACGCGCCAATTCAAATTTTTAACATACTGAAAAATTTGAATATAACCAAAAGATTCGTTTATCGTACCATCAAACGATACAATGAAGACTCTAGTGTAGATGACAGGTCAAGAAGTGGTCGCCCTCGGTCTGTTAGGACTCCAGTAATTGTAGTAATCCCAAACGTAAGCAGAAACTGTTGGCCCTTCGGATGGGGTTAAGCAGAACCACGGTGAAAAGGCTATTAAATGAAGACTTAGGGCTTTGGGCATATCGAAGAAAAACATGACATCGTTTGAATGCTCGTCTAATGGACCTGAGACTGAAGAGATGCCGCGCTTTGTTGAAGCGGTACGCGTGGAAAAAATATCGGGAAATTCTTTTTTCGGATGAAAAAAATTTTACCGTAGAAGAGAGCTACAACAAACAAAATGATAAGGTGTACGCACACAGTTATGAAGAAGCGAGCAACCGTATTCCGCGTGTCCAACAAGGTCATTTTCTATCCTCGCTCATGGTATGGTTGGGAGTTTCTTATTGGGGCTTAACAGAGGTACATTTTTGTGAGAAAGGTGTAAAAACGAATGCAGTTGTGTATCAAAATACAGTCCTGACGAACCTTGTGGAACCTGTTTCTCATACCATGTTCAATAACAGGCACTGGGTATTCCAACAAGATTCGGCGCCAGCTCATAGAGCGAAGAGCACACAAGACTGGCTGGCGGCGTGTGAAATCGACTTCATCCGGCACGAAGACTGGCCCTCCTCCAATCCAGATTTGAATCCGTTAGATTACAAGATATGGCAACACTTGGAGGAAAAGGCGTGCTCAAAGCCTCATCCCAATTTGTAGTCACTCAAGACATCCTTGATTAAGGCAGCCGCCGATATTGACATGGACCTCGTTCGTGCTGCGATAGACTACTGGCCGCGCAGATTGAAGGCCTGTATTCAAAATCACGGAGGTCATTTTGAATAAACTTTAGTGTTATAAGAATCTATGTTTTGTTATATAAATGGTTACATAATGAATAAACTTGTTTCAATTATTTTATATGAAACATGTGACAGAATTTATGACCTGACTAGGTATAGGATATATAAATAATATATAAAAACAAAGGCAATTAAGTTAATATTAAAAGTATCCTACTGCAGACGTAGGTAATGAATACAGTTTTAAGTTATAGAACAAGGTTTGTTTCTAACTATGCAATATAGATGGCGCTGTTCGTTTATAAAACGCGCTATTAATATTTTGCATGGGGATTCTTTTTTGGACGTAGGTGCTCAGTAAGACGGGATTTTGCGAAATTCAACCCCTAAGGGGTGGTTTTTGGGGCTAATAGTTTGTATGAAACTTCGTTACTACAAGTGCTAGGAGTCTCAAACTTTGCATACGGGTTCTTTTTAGGACGTAGGGGCAAACTAAGACGGCAGGGACGGAAACGGGAGGGGGCGGGACGAGAAGAGTTCCCGTTTATCATAAAAATTAAGTTCACGCGGGCGTAGCCGCGGCCGGAAAGCTAGTCTATACTAATATTATAAATAGAAAAGATTTAATTGTTTGTTTGTTTGCATTGACTAGGTTTCAAAACTACTGGAACCATTTTGAAAACTCTTTCACCACTGTTTATTATTTATATTAACGATTTTCCAGCGTGTATAGATTATCCAATGGTCTTATTTGCAGACGACAGCACTGTTATTTTCAAACATAAAATAGGTAATAACCATACTGATGAACTTAATAAATCATTGGCTAGTTTGATCAAATGGTTAGAAACAAATAATCTTGTTATTAATTTAGACAAAACCAAAATCATGACTTTCAGGCAAAGACCGCAAAAATTACCAATGAATCTTGACATTAATTATTTAAATAAATCAATAGACGAAACTCATGTGACTAAATTTCTTGGACTATATATTAGTGATGATTTGACATGGAAATCACAAATTGACGCAATATGTAAAAAAATTAATAGTTTCTCTTATGCACTTTTTATGCTTAGTAAAATTGCGAACAAACCTGTAGTAGTTACCGCATATCATGGATATGTTGCGTCCGTTTTGAGGTACGGCCTTATTTTTTGGGGAAATTCCACCGGGAAAGATAAAGTTTTTAAAGCTCAAAAAAAATGCATTCGTGCCATATGTGGATTGCGTCCAGATGAATCTTGCAAGCTGCACTTTAAACAGTTAAAACTGTTAACTTTGCCTGCGATGTATATTTATGAGATGGCTGTATACACTAGAGCAAATCTACATCTATACAAACATTTAAACTCAAACCGCAATAAAAACCTAATTTGTCACATGAGCTTTAAAACAGCTATGTTCAGCAAGAGTGTTTTTGGTATGGCCCCAAGAATTTTCAACAAGCTCCCAAAGTATATTCAGGAAACAGATACTATCATAGAATTTAAACGTAGCCTGAAAAACTTCCTCTTAGACAAAGTTTACTATGACATAAATGAATTTTTAATCGAAAAATTCTAACGCCGAGTCCTACATACCAATAATACCATACAATTAAGAATTATTCGTAATGATTATAAACATGTACATTTTATTTTAATTCGAACTTTACTTTTGACATTTATTTTAATTGCATTTAGATCAATAATTTGTTTTAATAATATATTGTAGAATTTTTTCAATTGATGAAAGGCAACATAGTTACTGGATTAGTAAACTTTTCAGTATTGCATGTATAATTTAAATATATTTTGTACGCCTTAGGGCAGGACACAGAGATGCTACTTATGTCATAGATTAAGATCCCAATTACCTGTGGACCACGAAATAAATAATTTGACTTTGACTTTGACTTTGACTTTGACCAGTATAAAGCTACATTATCAGTGAGAAAAATATATAAAAAAAATAAAAAATAAATAATAAACATAGGCTATATTTTGGCAAAGCTGCTGATTAATTTACAATTAATTTGAAAGGGAAAAAAAACAATTTATAATTATTAAAAATAATTTTAATATAAAAATTAAAGCTAATCTTACCTCGTAAGAAATTGTTTGAGCCACTGAACCTAACAGACAGCTGGTTTGATATATTTAGATCAGTGTTTGTGTTTAACTAACTTGACTACACTATTGGCACTGGTAGTTTGCATTTGAAACAAGCCAAAAAGCCCAATTAAAGCTACAATGAAACCAAAGCTCCCGGACAGAACTTACGCAATCTAAGTGAGTCGCTGAGAGCCGACGTCCGGAACCCCACCATGAATTGCAAATTGGTGTTAACCGACCACTTTTCCGCTCAAATTAGCGTTTAAATTATGGTAATAAACGGATAGTTAGGCGTTTGGTTAGACCCCAGTTTGGTTCTGAAATGGGGTCAAAGTGCACGAGGAATGGGAAATTAGAATGACGTCCGATAGTGGGGTTTTTAACTATTTGATGTGTTTTCAAAAGAGCTCTAGATAATAGAAACATTGTTATTATAAAACATGTCTTGAAAGCACGATATCTCGCCGAGATGCTTCCAACATGCTTCAAAAATGCCCAAAATGCTTCCAACAAACGAACGCAAGGTTGTGACGTCACATCTCGTAGTTCCAGTTCTTTTACTATGCGTTCTGCAAAGTTGACAGTTTTTTATGAAGGCATGCAACACCTAGGATGTCACCGAAGCATAGCTCATTTAGAGATAAAAAAATATTTATTATTATTATTAAATTAGTAATAGAAAAAGTTTAGGTGGAAGCCAATTGTCAGTTACAGAAAATCTTTCTCTTTTTTATTTAGTCTGTAAGGAAATGCTTAAAAGATATAAATATATAAATATCTGAGACGATTTACACCAAGATCATCTGCCTCAAAACTAAGCAGAGCTTGTACTGTGGGTGTCAGACAAAGATTAAAATAATTAAATATTTCTAATTTCATACTTAAATAAATAATAACACCCAGAAACACAACAAACACAAATGTTTGTTACATAATTAATGTTTGTCATAAGTGATCGAACCCACGAACTCTGGTGCCAAAGGCAGGATCGCTGCCATTATACAGGGTGGCTCATTTAGATCGGTCAGTATGGGAAAGTCTGAAACTATACGACATACGAAGATCTGTTCTTAGGAACCATGTCATCGATTTTAATAACAAGAAAAACTGCATTCATACATTTTAAAAAGACCTGTACTTAGCTCGGAAATCGAACCCGGTCGTTTTGAAAAAAAAAAACTAACACTATTTCTATTTAGATATCGATTATGTAGGTCTTCAGCAGTAAATGTTTCTATGAAACATGATGTCTAAAATGAATAAAATGCATTGTTATCACATACTTTAATGTTATTTTAGTAGGTGTTTGAATTGACCACCGTTACAATATTCAACGAGTTCAGGCATGTAAAACTAAGACTTGTTTTTAGTTTCAAAATAATATACACCACGTCGATTTTTTCAGCTGAAAGGGAAGCTCTCTAGTCACGCTATTAATTTTCTTAAGGGAAAGTTAAAGTTTAAAATTCAAAACCCGCAGTCATCAACAGTAGCGGTTCCGAACAACACAGCCTTCAAGGGTTTCAGTATAATGTTCAATAATATTTTCGCAGCCGACTAGGGTTACCAGGAAAAAGACTTATGACTTGCAAGGAATTCCAATCTTGCGGAATGGAGATTGAAATTTTCATTACACTGCTAAGCTAAGATAAAAACAGAAGTTTAATATTTTCTATCTAACAGGGGAATTTAAAAATAAATTGCTATTGGCCGCAACTTTGCTTGGACTTCTGCTTTAAAACTTAATATAATATTAATATTCAAACATGATCTCATAATTTTTTCCCGTATATACAGATACAATGAATGCTAGTTTATTCATTAAAATAGGTAGGTACGCAGATGTTGAACAACCTTTTTACAGGTAGCTGGAACATAGACACGATAAAGAATTATGTAAATTTGTCCGATAACACTGAATCACCAGTCACTACCACTAACCTTTAGAGTTCTTACTCGACGTGCCGTCAGCTGCCGATGGCACATGTCTGAAATAGATAATAACACCCAGACACTCCACTAACACAAAATGTTGGGATCGAACCCACAGACTCTGGGGCTAAAGGCAGGGTTGCTACCATAGCGCTAACAGGCCAGTCAACTATTATGGGTTGTAATCTGATTCGCTTGACGAAGGCTTCCTGGTATTCCGTTCACCACGATGGAAACGGTGAGTTTGCTTCCAACTTTTTGGAAATACAACATTTTGGCATAGACTCTAGTGCGTATTTATGTAATGTTTGTATTTTCACTATGCTTTAATTTTAAACAACCGTCTTTTATACAAAGATAGAAACTAGAAAAAATCGACCTGATCCCCGGGACATAAGCAGTATTCGAACCCGCGACCTTCCACAATCCGGGTGGCTGCTCTTCCAACTGAGCTACCGAGGCCGTTAACAGACCCGGCGAATTTTGCGTTGTAAGCCAACGTTTGTTTCATCAATGTTATTGGCAAGCGCCTATAACACCCAAAAGGAATATATTTGAAAGTGCAGCCACCCGGATTGTGGAAGCTCGCGGGTTCGAATCCCGCTTGAGTCCTTGGGATCAAGTCGAATTTTTCTAGTTTATATCTTTGTGTAAAAAAAAAGGCATTGTTAAATGCTAAAAATAAAAATTCACTAACCGTCTTTCATTTAAATGTCTTACGTCTGGTAACCCTAGCGTTGTGGTTTTCTGGTTTTCGCTCTCTCACTTTGAGTCCCTATGAAGCTTTGTATTTATTACCAAATACCGTTTCAGTATCTCGCATTTGTAAATTCAATGTTGAGTCAGATTAGAATTTTCCCTTTGACTCGAATTTTACCGCCTCGTGAAAACTATGACAGTCATGATTTTGATTTAAGAAATTTTCCACAGTATATAAAAGGTATATATTTTAAAATGAAATGGCAACTATTTGGTTGGGTCGTTTATACTGCACATGTAATTTCTAACGAATATCATTAAGAGGAAAGATTTGTTTGTTTGTATTGAATAGGCTCTCGAACTACTGGATCGATTTTTAAAATTTTTTCATCAATATAAAGCTACATTATCAGGGAGTGACTTATTCTATTTTTTTTTAATTTAGGCTATGTTTTGACGGAAAGGACAGTCTACGCGGGTATAAATTGAAAAACTAGTGCACCGACTTTAATAATTATTTCACCAATATAAGGCCACCACTACATTATAATATAAAGCTATATTTGAACGGTGAAGCCGCTGGTAAAGACACAATTTGGAAATAATGTAAGGATAGATTAGATTAGATTAGATTTATTTCTCTCTTAATACAAAATTACAATATATATTACATTAAATGTCAGATAAAAGAATTAGTATTAAGATCGTCAACAACATAGTAATAATAATAGCATGCATAGAAACAATAAAAAATATGTCAAGGTTAAAAAAGAAAATTATACAATCATACAATCAAATACCATTAAAATAAATACATTTTTTTTTAATAAATAAATAATAATAAATAAATATCTGGGATAATTTACACCAAGATCATCTGACCCCAAACTAAGCAGAGCTTGTACTATGGGTGTCACAGACTGATAAACATACTTAAATATTTCTAAATACATACTTAAATAGATAATAACACCCAGACACACAACAAACACAAATGTTCGTCACATAAATGTTTGTCTTGGGTGGGGATCGAACCCACGACCTCCGGTGCTAAAGGCAGGATCGCTGCCATTGCACCAACAGGCCAGTCAAGTGACTTTGTGAAATGTCAACTTAAATTAAAATACACAATTTAAATATTCGTCAGTGGAATAGAAAGACTTTTCCAACAAAAGGTTTCTCAGTTGGCGTCGGATTGTGCATTTTTCAGCGCAGTGGGTTGGACCGATTATACGATATGGTTGATAATGTATGGGTTTGGAGAAAACGTGTTCGCCAGGTCTAGTCAAAAGCTAGTAAATTAAGAACAAAAATAAGATCAAAATGGAATGTTTCAAGTCGTAGACATTTCTATTGTTTTAAAAAAGTTGGAGCGCACTCAGCAATTCTAAGTTTCAAATATGTAGAAAACTTAAATAGCTGCCTATAAATTCTTTGCAAATATAGTCTTTAAAGACTATATTTGCACCTGCACTGACGCTTCAGTTTCCCTTATATTGCGGTCCGAAGCATAATATAAAACGTACTTTAGCCTGTCGCCATATGGTAATTAGGCCCTTAATGTGCTAACGCCAAACCTCATATAAATGTTACCGCATCCATTAGGTCGTGTTTTCTCTGCTCCTTAAGCAAACAGAAGCAGATCGTGCTCAGTCAATTAGCTCGACTCGCTACGCTACTTTGAGCCTTATGTGTTGAGTACAGAATTGCGTTTCGCGCTCAAATGGCCAATCTCCGAAGAGGTTTGACGACTTGTATTAGACATTCCGTTTGACATGTTCTGAAGGGATCAGTCAAGCTAGGGGTGGGAACGCTTCGAGTTCAAATGAGGAGGAGAATTCTCTCTTTACCACGCACTGATGCAAATTTGCAGTATGAGCTGTTCTCTATATCCTTAATTAACTTGAAACCTGATTAGTGATTGATCCTAATAAAATGATTCATAGATCTTGCGTAGTTCCATCTCCGCCTTACTAGTCGGCAGTGAGTCGGTAGAGTGTGTTAACATTGTTAAATGGAATTTTGGTACTGCGGTAAATAAAAATGGCATAGAAATTGCTGTAGTCCACTATCGTGGTTTCCGTGATGGAAACTCATGGTAGACGTATTGGTCTCTTCTCGAGTCTCAAGTTCACTGTACACATCACTAGAGGAGTCGAGATACAGGGAGCTATTCATTCGGAGAGACGTAACATAAAGTATAGCTTGCGAAGACAATGATTGAATCCAATGCGACTTGTGAGTGCCAATTTAATTGATGGAGCGTCACTCTTTTTAACTGACTTTGATTGGAGAAGATTCTAGATTCGTCTGATAGCTTGATCTATACATCTATTTATATAAAGCTTTGAGAAAGCATCTCTTATCGTAAGCAAATTTCAGACCCACAGTATACCCAATGTCTCTCCTCCGGTTTGTTCACGACGCGATACGCTGGGGGGTTCTAATGTGATCAATATCATTCTTGGTTTTCTTAACATGTTTTCCTGTTTCATTTCTTCTTTTTTAACTCTGCCAGGGATTCGCTGCTGTTATTTTGTTTTTATGTGGTTGCACGCGGTTAGCATTCAACGTGGAAATCGAACAAAGGTCATTGGTATTTGATTTGGTATCTGTCCTGTCACTCTGTTAGTGTGACAGAAAGCTGCAGACTTACCACAGATTACACACTACATTACACTCGAATTTAATTATTTTTTACTAATAAGTACTTTATCAATAATACTTTAAGGCTGGACGACCACATCAGCAGGCCCTGCCAGAATACCAGCGTCTCTGCCGTGCTTGCACTGCAGTGGCACATTCTGAGGCAGGGTCCTGATTGGCCCACTACATCTTCGTTAGTTTTTATTTCTTGTCCTATTAGTATTTATTTTGTACCCTCTAGTTTGAGCTAATTTTAATTTGTGTTTGGGTCAACACATTGTTTTTCTTTCTTTCTTTCTTTCTATATAGAAGCAGAGGTCAATCAACATAACTCATCACGAAATCTCAGAAACTACAAGTGCTAGGAGTTTCAAATTTTGCATAGGGGTTCTTTTTAAGTGATTTTGCGAAACGTATATAGATACATACCATCACGACTTTGTCCCAGAGTAGTCAGAGGCAAGAGAGAGACTGTGCCGTCATGCTGAACGAAACACCCAGAATCCCCTTTTCACCAATGGTATTAAAACCCCACGTGGTAGGTGGTGAGCCTATCGCCGTTATCCGGGTTGTTTTGGTTTGTTATCGAAGTTTTCCGTCACCGGAGAGACTAACTCTCGGATATTTACCAATGAACACAAAGATTTTAGTTCTGGCCAGATGTGACCTCGGGACCATACGATTCACGATCTGAGTTCGGGTGCTGAACCACTAGGCCACAACGCTCTCTTATGCGAAACGTAAGTCGGAAAAAAATCTGTATGTCATAAAAATGAAGTTCACGCGGGCGAAGTCGCGGGGGAAAGCTAGTACCCTATATTGTAGCACCCTAAAGCTCCGCAACCGCTATCAATTGATAAATATTGCTAATTTTATAAATGCATAAGTTTTTTATAAGTGTAAGTACGAGTATGTATGACTGTTTGTTACTCTTTCACCCAAAAACTACTGAACGGATATAGATGAAATTTTACAGTAATATAGCTCATACATCAGAATAACACAAATGCTACAATATCTAAAGATTTTATGTATAGAAAGCGGGCGAAGCCGCGGCCGCAAAGCTAGTTAGCTATATGAACCTATACATGATCTAATCAATTGCAATGCATTATCTAAAGGATACTGAATACGGTCGATATTTGTTGGATATTTGTATCGGTCTAGTCAAACTTTGTACACTTACTATTAAAGATCACTTTTACTGACAGGAGGAAGATCTTCCAGGTTCCTTTTACACTGTGATTTTTGCAGCGATACAAACGCGCGTTCTTCTGCATCGCATTGTTTTGTATCGATGCAAAAAGTTGAAGAGTATGAAGGGCCTTAAAGTAAAGGCCGCTCCTACGAAGTCGCTGGTGAAGCCAGATTGTAAATATGTTTATGACAGCTCTGTTTCTGAACTCGATTAAAAATTCAGTTTACCTGAACTCAATTAAAAATTCCCGATCTGGGGCAAAGTATCAGAGCGTCAGCCCGCGGGGCTATTTACTAACTTTACTGGTAAATTGCGTTTTTGAAGAACGGTTAATGGTTATTGTAATTTGACATCAAATACTGCATCATTAAATGTCAAATAAAAGGGACTAAGCAATCAAGTCGCATCGCGCGTCAAGGTGGGTCTTCCCTAGATGAGCCGAGCCGCTCTACTCGCAGTGTCAAGTGTGGACGTACAACGATCCTTCCTTTTTTATTCGTCAAATAACCAATAGTAGGCGGAGCACTGTTGAGCACGAAGCAAACGCTCGAAGTGCGCTCGTTCAGGGCTTGTAAGTCGGTCTACACTACACCAATTTGTGCACGGCTCGTGCTCCGCTCACGCTCGGCTTGTCTAGCATCGATCCACGTTTAGAGAATTAGCCAACGGGTGCAGGAAACTCATATCTTCAAGCAGAATTATAAAATAAGTCAATTCAATCAGTATATTGCACTCCATAAGTATAATAAATGTCTTAAAATTAGATACATAGCACATACAGACACAAGTCAGAATCGAATGAAATAAAAAAACAGCTATTCGTGCTGTATGTTCAGACAGTTGCAAGGGAATCCAACCACGGTTTTTCCGTATTGAATATGAATTTCGTCACGAAGCAAACTACAGTGTGAGTGTTTCCTTTTCCTAACCAAAAATTACTAGTACCTACCTATTACAATATTAAGATCTTACGAACAATGACCCTATAAAGTCAAAAAGCAATAGTGGAAGCGCCATAAACGCTGGCAGAACTTATACCGCTGTTTGAATCAAACTTCGATAAACTTTGATAGAATCTTTATTTTCTTACAAGAGTGAATCGTTCACCCATAAAGCGCGTACTGGAGTAATAAACTAGAACTAATCAAGAAGGTGACTGGACTATTCCAATTTTTACGCTCCATACACTCTATCCAGTTGGATCCAGTTTCACGAGGAAGGCCAGACTTCGCCAAGTCTTTCCATATAGGGCGTGTTCACAACGACTGTATGGTTTCCTTTAAAAAAGCTTATTGATGGCCAGTCATGACGATGCTGACTGGCCGCAATGGTAGCTTTGGCGTAATGGTCGTGATCCTGCTTTTAGCTCCTAAGGTCTGGGGTTCGATCCCTAGCCAGCACAAACATTCATGCGAAAGTGCATTTAGACCAAACGAGCGAATGCTCATTCCATCCCCACTCTATCAAATTATCTTTGTGTAAACAGATATAGATCATTCTTTCGTTCTTTTATCTACGAGTATGTTCGCGGAGATCCTAGAGCACGAGCTAGAATGCTCGTTCTTGATTCCTCGTACTTTTCGTTAGAATTATTTTGGGGTTAATTGTTAACGAATTATCATTTGCACTAAAAGATCTAGCTATATGTTCGTGTGTGTATTTAATAAAAATATAATATAGCGTGGAAAATTTGTATTGGGATGTCACATGACATGACATGACAATGTCAAATCCGAATAAAGTTTTTTACGCGAACGATAATGTAAATTTAAAATGGCAACTCGTGGTAGACGTACTGTATTTAGAATTATCGAAGCATGTTTATCAGCCTGACACAATATGGGGGTATACAACTATCCTACAAGCTCTGATAATTTTAAATTCAGACCTCGGTGTAAGGTATCGCAGATTATGATGATATGCAGCTGTAACATTGGATAGAAAACTCGTATTATTTCCTTCACAACTTAAAACCTCGTCAATCGATGCACGAAATGCGGTAAATTGTATTGTTGTTACTATGTCGACTGAATGTTATTAAGAATTAATAAATAATTAAGAATGTTGGAAATAGAACCGGTCCATGTCCTATGCGACTGTGATGCTTTAATACACAGCAGAAGCCGCGTTCTCGGCGGGCACGAGCTTGCCCGTTCGGACGTTATTGACATCACTCCCAGGAAAATAATTCAGTTCATGATGGCTGTAGGCCTGGAGAGCGATCTTTGATGGGATGATGACCACAATACATCAATCCCCGTCGCAGTGGTCAATGGTTTTGACATCCTAACGCTAAACGAATAACATTCAAGAACAAACAATCTCTATTATAAAACAAAGTCGCTTTCCGCCGCCGCTTTCAATGCGGTTTTTATTCAAAAGGTTGGTTAGTTTGAATGATACATGCGCAATAGTAGAGAAAACAGATTAGTAACTACATTGCAGCCGTGCGAAGCCAGGGCAGGTCCCTAGTTGTTTCTAAGGGCAGGTAACCAGTCTACTTGTGCATACACCCTCAAGTCTTTGCAAAGATCTAAGTCTTACTTACGGCTGGGCAAACTTGACGATGCCGTAAAAGTGACGTAGGGTGCTTAATTGCTAACTTTGGTAATTTTGATAAAATCTTAATACCTACATGTTTTACTTGGGTATAGTCTGGTTTTTTTTTTTGTAGTGGGAACATTGGGAAAAATGATCTGTGACAATCAGTGGAAAAATAAGATTAGATGAACAATCTTACACAAAATAAAATGCAACAGATATTTACTTCAAGTAGACAGACAAATGATCGAAATGTTACAATTACGGAGCTGCTCAGCAAACTTTATACGTCAGAACGAGATGAATATATTTTGGCATGGTTAAATTCGTGCCTAAAAAACATCTAACTATTTCAGAGATCCGATCGGACCCCGCCACAGATGACGGGGTCGCGAGCCGAGGTCCGATCGGACCCCGTTCACAGACTAGTGGTTAGTAGGAATATGAGGCTGTGAAAAAATGGAGGGTGAAATCACCCTATACTCGTACTATTAGTCAATGAGACTAAAATTGCTATAAAATATCAAGACCCAGAACAAATCCTAATATTAGGTACATGAATGTTTTGTCATAGTTGGGCATCTAATCTACTGTACGCACTTAACTTGAGGTAACGTAATTCTCATGATAAATACATACATAGTATGTTATGATTTAAAGTTAACTACATCTATAAGCTTAGTGGCGTGGCGTCTTCGCCAAGTCTTCTGATATGTAATTATTTTTCAAGGCATAAAAATGAAAATATTCAGTTGGAAATTAAACACAAAGCCCCAATTGTAATAAATCGCGAAGCTCAATTCGCAATTTAGACTTGTCTCGATTTTTTTACCTACGGATTATTCGATTAATGGATATTTTATTTGATGAATAATCGATTAGAGTGGTTCACGGTTTCACATTGGAAGCGGACTGCTTTTTTGAGCGGGCTGCATATTTTATTTTTTACGTCACAGATTCCCGCCATTTTTTATATAACGCTCGGAGCTCACTAACACTACAGCCCTTTCATCGGCCGACAGTTAAATACTAAATGACTGTTGTTCAATTATAACAAAAATTCTAAAATAAAAAAAATATGGTTAAATTACTATTGTTTTGTAGGCAGGGCACAAACGTGGACACTTTTGTGTCTTGTGTCAGATACAAGCTACCGATGAATATTTGATTTATATAAATAAATAAATAAATAAATAAATATCCCTGGACATTATTCCACACAGCGCCATCTAGCCCCAAAGTAAGCTAATTAAAGCTTGTGTTATGGGATACTAGACAACGGATAAACATACTTAAATACATTTTCTTTTGTAAATACATACTTATTATACATAGGAGACACCCAGACCAGTACAAACAGACATGTTCATGCACACAAATGTTTGTACTGTGCGGGGATCGAACCCGCGACCTCTGGTGTAGTAGCCAACTTCTTAACCATTACACCAAGTCGGTCGTCAATATAGAACCAGTATAAAATCATCCACTCCCTGCGCATACGTAAACTGTGTCCGATCACCGCTACAGGACACAGCAACTACGGTTCCCTGTGATGGTGTGCCGTGTCGGCAACAAAAAGTGTCAACGCCGCGCCGTAGTGTTTGTGGCTCGGAAAGCCTGCTTCTAAACTGTTATAGGATAACTTTGTCCCATCCTTATTTGCTGACGATATTTCAATAATTATATCATCTAATGACTAAACTTATTTACGTAATCATGAAATAGACATTGAAAACACTGTTGGCAAAATAATTGAATGGCTACAATTAAATAATTTGAAAATAAATCTTGACAAATCTTATTACGTACAATTTAATAAATCTAAGCACAAAGAATACAACTTTACACTGAACATAACAAAAATAACCGAAACAAATACTTCAAAAATTTTAGGCGTTACCATAGACGAAGATCTTAATTGGAAAGCACATTTAGATAGTGTGTGTAGTAGGATTAATAAGTTCGTATATGCATTACGGGAAATAAGGAAAGTCACTAATCTAAAAACAGCAATTATGTCCTATCATGCCTATATAGAATCCGTTTTACGAGTACGCTACGGCATAATACTATGGGGCAATAGTACACTTAAAAACAGGGTATTTACTGCCCAAAAGAAATGCATTCGAGCTATCTGCGGAATCGCCCTCGATGAGTCATGTAGGCCATGGTTCAAAAAGCTCGGATTGCTGCAACTCGCATCGCTTTATATCCAGGAGGTTTCTGTATTTGTCCACAAATATCCAGAACTCTTTAAAAGGTCTGGAAATCGGAGACTTAGATGCCCCCAACGACTCATAATCCCAGATATACCACGGTCTAGTAAATACGGGAAGAGTAGTTTATGTATGTGTGTTCGTATTTAAAATAAGTTACCCAATGAATTAAAAATGCTCGCTATTAATTCATTGAAAAGTAGGCTCCATAGATGGCTTAATGAGCAAAGTTTTTATGAGCTGAAAGATTTTTTCTACCTTAAAATATAATGACATAATTTACTGATATTTTTGACAGAGTTCATATTACTGACATAGTACCTAATTCATAATTATAATTGATATTTATTCTGTAGCTTACTCAATGTTTGCATGCTACTTTTAAGTGGCAAAACGTGAGAACATAAACATAATTGTAATAACCTTTTACCGTGTTTTTCAGCAAATAAACGATTTCTATTTCTATTTCATCACCTTTATTACCATTCGTTAGGCTGCTTGTCCTCCAGAGATGTGCTACGCAGCTATAGTGCGAGGATGTGCATGCTCAGCTCAGCTCAGCTTCGAAACTATGAGACCGTTGCTACAGAAGTTATGCTGTGTGACGGAGCGAGTAAGATGTGCTACGAAGATGCGCCATCGCAAGGTGGCTGTCCGGGGAACTGAAGGTGTTTTGCCCCGTAGATTCCCAAAGCGGCTGGTTACAGGCGACCTGCTTTCACCGGAATCCTTCATCAGGTCAACCGTCCGAGTTACGGGTGGTCCCTTGCATTTATCTAATTTCTTGAGGCATTTTTTGAAGAATGACATAGGTTATACATTAGATAAAATAACAACCTTGGAAAGGATTCAATGTACTTGCAAAAGTTGAGGCTTGCTGACTACTAAGGCCATAATAATTGTGAAAAAGGCGTAAGACCAGCGGTGTTTTTATGACACCTGCCCAGAAAATGCCTTTTTTGTGCCGTACCGTGGCACCCCCATTATATTTACACACTATAAAATATGTTTATTTTTCTGTATTTTATCAGCAAATTAAAAAATTTCTTTCTTTTTTCTTTTCCTTATATAGATTGCGAGAAGCTTAAAGAACGTACCTGAAGGAAAAGCGAATTCAAAAAAACACGAGACGGTTTGAGAAACAGAGGGCCAATCACATGGTGAACCCACCATCTAGAAAAGATGAAGAACTTTACCAGAAAGGTAAGAGTAATATTAATCATCGTCCTTTATTCTCCTTACTTTCCATGATCCAATTACACAGTTCAGAAAGTTGAACGAGAAATGTATGCAACTAATAACAAACAAAAAGTTTCCTCAACAGAAACCTTCTTCGAAATATACTCGTAAGGAATACTTTATGGGTTCCATTGTTGAATTATAATGGGAATGTGAATGATTAAAAGGGAATCTTAAGAGTTTCACTTGTAGTTTTTTAAGTTCAGTATATTACTTCAAGGGGCTGCATAATAAGACATCCCAAATACTCGCAGAACGCCACAGTGAACGGCGTTGGGCAGTTTGCATACGCCCTGTAGGTCTACCATGATAGCTACGGATACTAAGCTACGGACTTAGCAGTTATGGCCGAACCTTTGATACATACCTCAGTGACGTCAAGAGCCTACAAGTGAGATATCTGAAATATTTAGTTAGCAAGAAAGTCAAAGCAAAATGTCGCGGTGATTATGAGAAATTGTTTGCTATCTGTAAAATCCTACCTGTCAAGGCTATGTATCAGTATTTGGTTGCCATTGAAAATTATTATAATTTAAGTACTATTATGTAAACTATGTACTAACAAATACAATACAAGGAGAGTTAGAGAAAGTAAATATATATGGCCCACTGGTAAGAACTATTATGGAAAAAGAACAAATAAATATGTAATGCCATATATTTTTTAAGAAGATAGACTTTTTGAGAGAAAAAAAAAATGTGTAAATTTACTTTAAAAAAGAAACTTAAAGCTATACTTCTAGTAAAAAAATAGTGTACAATTTGCATAAGAAAAAGCATTTACTTACTTGTATATTGTTACTTAAAAAAATAGGGCTGATAACTTGCCAACAAACTGCTCCTGCAGTTTGGCGAGAAGTATTTAAGGAAGACAATGTCATGTTTTTTTGATTAATAAATAAATGAAATAATAATGAGTTTCAGTCACGTTAACGGCTATAGTAGAGTTTAGAAATTTGTGTGCCATTTTTAGTTCCATTTCTAATCGCTAGGGGCGCTGTACCGAAGTCCCATACAAAAACGTCAACGCGGACGCTACCGACTTTCATAAGTGTAAATTTAAGTCATGCTAGGGGTACTGTATATACACAGGGTAGGACTCTGAAGTAATTCTGAACGCCATTGCCCGAAAAAACGGTTTGGTGTAGGTACGCGTACCGTTCATTTGCATACGTTTGAGTTCGGCCGATGACGGCCGAGCATAGTTCGGCCGATAACGGAGTACGTGTACGAGAGCCGTTAGAGTTGTTACACACGGACGGCAGTTTCCCGTCGACATCTGCCGCCCACATGCCGCCGACGTGCCGTCTGCTGCCGACGGCACATATCGACGCTTGCAGTTGTGACGGTTCGCGTCCGTCATTTTGAGTAGTAAATGAGCTTAGCTTTTTTCAGAGCTTACCTAAAGAAATTGATGAAAAATTTCTTATTAGTGCTGTCAAAACAATAAAATAATTTGGAACTCGAACTTATGAGATTACCGTAAGTCAAAGACAACTAAAGAAAATTTTACTCATTTTCTAGTAGTAGTGGATAGAGTCTCGTTCTATATTCTGTACTATTTATTGAACCTAGAACGACCTGTCTCTCTCTTTTATCGACGACGATAGAGTAAAAGTATCAAAAGTGTTTCTTTAACGAAATCTATTTACACCTGGCTCATGTGTAAAGTCTGCCGTTGGCGTGTCGACGGCTGCTGTCGACGGCAAATGCCGTTCGTGTGTGAGAGCGCTTACGTTCAACGTTGTCACGTGAGTACGTAAGGCGTAAAACACAAAAACATTGTTATAAATTAACGTCCATTGTTTGCACACAAGGGACCCGTTACTTCGCCACGAATATAGACGCACTGCAAATCATACTAACACGAAACAACAAAATCAAATATTCAGTGACCGCCGCAACTTTACTGTCGCGTAGGCAGCGTTTACGAGGCCGCGGCTGGGGTGACCACGCTTTAATTTTAACCAGACAATTCTAATCTGAACCACTACCACGAGTTTATCGATAGCCGCTAGCGACTGTAGTAAAGGTGTTGTAGGGGATTTCTGTACAGCGCCTCTGGTGAATGTTAATGTAAATTAAATGGCGTACAAGATGCTGTAGATAACTATTGTAGTTTACTGAATTTAAACACAAGTTTCTGAATTCAATTAGCTTTAGAGTTACCACTACTAGCCTCCTTCCATGCACGTTTGTCTTCAACCTTTTGACGTCTAAAATGTTATTTTATAACAAGGCTAACTTCCGCTGTCAGCAAGTATTATGTCATTGTACTCATAACAACGAGAAAGCAGCGTATGTCAGCAAGTTATTCATACTTGTAGGTTTACCTATAATTGTTCAAACGCTTTTTTTAATGTCCGAATTATTATTTTGAATTGGATTAGCAGTTATATTACTTAAATCCTACCAGGTATACACGCGTTCACGTCAAGCTTAACATAGGGGCACTTTATGCTGCTGCCATAAAAACAATTTAGCAAAGGTTTTGTAACGGTTGACCTGTCTTCGCTCGTAGATGGAATAAAGTTCAAAAAAATGTAGGTAGTTTTAAATCAAAAAATGTGGTCACCCTAGTGACTCAGTGGCGCCTCCAATTGACAAGTTTTACGTCCGCTTAGAATATATTACCGCCCAATAAAAGCGGGTGCCTGTACGAAACGTAATAACCCTGGTAAATAGTTGTCAAAGTACTTTGACTATGGTATTATATAGAGTCGCAGAATTTAGTATGAATTAAAAAGGTCGGAGAGAAAATTAATTAGAAATAAAGTTTTGTATGCAAACTAGCTGTCCCATGCGACTTTGTTCACTAGAACTTAGCGTTGAATTACATAATAAAGAGTTTACAGAAAGACCGCTCTCGCCCTTTTCCACTAGAGTTAGCTAAACTTGCCTGACCGCCTAGGGTTGCTACATATTAAGGCCCGTATTCACTTTGATTAGTAGTTAGTGCAGGTACTTAGTGAATAGGAGAAGGCACGTGTGGACAGCGATTAATAAGTGCGATTGAATAGAACACGCTTCTAATCACTTCACGACGCAGGTTACTAATCACTCGCAATAATCCATTGCTGTCAACACGTGTTTTCTCCTAACACTAAGCACCTGCACTAATCACCTGCACTAACTACTAAGCAAAGTGAATTCGGGCCTATAAACTCTGAAATATAATTAGGAATACCAAACTGACGTTTGGTGGGTCGCCACTTTATTGTGATTTAAAAATAGTGAACTTGTAACCTACGTAATGGAGTCGGAGGATTATGATTCAATGATTTTTGTAATATATTGTTGAAAGGTTAAATAAATACGCGTTTTTGATATTTGAATGTCTTAAATCCCAATCAAATAGGAGTTAGGAGTGGCATTAAAGTTGTTAAGAAGTATAAAAAAAAATTCAAATTACTTTTACTACGGTTATCATACTAAATTACCAATTACCGCCAGTTTTTACTCACAAAGAAGAATAAATGGAAAATATAAAAATTACCAGAATGTATTTAATTTTGTTCCATTGTTTGGATAGCCAACTACAACGAATAACTTATCTACTGTTACAAATATAATCTTCTAGTCCGTCTTCACTCACACCATAGTCTGCCTGTTGGGCGAATAACTGTGGGAAATGGGGGGCGCGGTAGCGGTGGTGAACGTGTTAAGAACGTGCTCCTGTATTTAATCTCTTATATATGTAAAATTCGCAGTTTCTGCGTAAAAGTATCACCAGTACTTTCCGTGAATCAAGACCTACCGAACTGTGTGTGTTTATTGTCTAGGCATAGGCTCGTAATGGTTCATTGAGCAAAACAATTTAAAAATCACTACGACTAAATCTTGTTTAGGAAGTGCTAACGGACAGTGTTCATCGTTCGTGACGTGTGTCGATCATTGTTCTCGTGTTCCACTCAAAACCGGTCGCTGACCGCTTGCTCAGAGTTACCTACTAACTAACTGCAAGGTGACTAATTTCGCTCACTAGCTGTGTGTTCCGGTAGCGTATTAGCGAAGGACTCCAACATTATGCTGTTAGTTGTTTCTGAGCGCACGGGCTCGAATCTGCGAGCAGGATATTATTTAGCAGTCATTATTTTTTTCTTCTTTTTTCATTGCATAAACATTTTATACGGGCGAAAATGTAGAACTTACTTTGTAGTGGGTGTCGTAAAGCAATCGAAGATCGAAGATATTTAACATGTCAGAATTATCAGCAGCACTATGACTTGGATTGTGCCAATGTCTCCGAACAGCGTTTTTTTAATACCTTAACGAAGGAGCACAGAGACACTTGGAGGTGTGTGTTGTGTATAAGCAAGCAGCCTAAATACGATAACACAAACACACCCGTACGCGGTGTGGACGATGGCATCACGCTGCATCGCGGGGCTATCGTGGAGACTTCTATGTGCCTGGACATGTCTTTGGTGGAACAGCCTTTGAACGACACTGCTCACAATGTAACCATAGAGCTTACGGAGTTTCAGGCCTTCGTCATGGAAATGCGCGCATTTAGGGAGGAGATTCGTGAGGACTTAAGAGCGAGTAGGGCACAGATGGCTGAGTTGAGCGAAACTATGGCCGCTATATCTGGAAGAGTCAGTCAATGTGAGAACCGCCTCGAAAATTTCAGCGAGCGTATAGGCAGTTTGGAGCAGCGCGTTCACAGTGGTATGGTTGACGAATCGCTCTCGGCTTCTGTTGCTCAGTTAAAGGCGCAACTCAACGAGCGAGACCAGGACCTGCTTCTGAATGATGTAGAGATCTCTTGTATTCCGGAGCATGCGGGGGAGAGCCTTTCGCATATTATCACCACATCGGCCAACAAGTTGGACGTCCATCTCGTGGAGCAAGATCTTGTGAGCGCCACGCGCGTAGGTCGTGTACAGGAGGTGGTAGCAGGGTCGACCTCCGCGCCGCGTCCGCGGCCTATTGTAGTGCGGCTAGCCCGGCGTGCCGTGCGTGATCGTCTGCTTCAGGCTGCTCGTGTGCGCCGTGGCGCAACCACTGAGGGCATGGACTTTCTTAATCTGCCGCAACGTTTCTTCGTCAATGAATGCCTAACACATGAGAATAGGCTGCTGTTTCGGCGAGCGCGCAAGTTGGGTGACCACTTAAAGTGGCGTTATATATGGACATGAGATGGAAAGATTTTTGCTCGTCAGCATCACGGTGGGGACAGCCCACGCCATCGCTTGCGTACAGAGGATGATCTCTCTCGGGTTTTCGGTTCTGATGCCGTTTGCTCTGCTTTTGCTTAGTTTCAGTGCTTTGTGTGGTTTTTTTTTTTGGTTTTTTTTTATATTGCCCATCAAGATGACCTCACTCCACCTGATGGAAAGCGGTCGTGAGGTCCAGATATGAGGTTGACAAGCCCAGTCATTCAAACGAATCACTGGGCTGGCCATCCTCACCTTGAAGGCCTGCAGAAATGCCTTTTCACGCCCCGCTTGAAGAACCCGGGACTATAAGAGGAAGGAAACACATGGGCTGGAAGAGCGTTCCACGTCTGGATGGTACGACAAAGAAACGAGTCACCGAACCTTTTAGTTCGGGCCAACAAATGTTGAATTGTGTGTGGGTGACGCCGTAGTCCAGCACGCGTGGTACGGGAGTGGAAAGGTGAGGGTGGGATAAGCTGGAATAACTCGTCAGAGCATTCCCCATTGTAGAAGCGATAGAGAACACTTAGCCTGGCATTGTCTCTACGCAATTGGAGAGGCTCAAGGGTCAAAGTTGCCTCTGGGTTTCCAATAATACGGATAGCACAGCGCTGCAACCAATCAAGAGCTTCGAGTAGGTACTTAGCGGAACCGTCCCAGAGATGAGAGCAGTATTCCACACACGAGCGAACTTGTGTCTTATACAAGAGACAGAGCTGCTCAGGCGTGAAGAATCGTCTCACTCTGTTCAGGACTCCGAGTTTACGGGATGCAGTTCTAATGACGCTCTCAATGTAGTCCCGCTGGTTGAGGTTGCTACGAACATCCATGCCAAGGATGTTTAGGCTATCCTTAATCGGTAGTGGGGTGCTCTGAAGAGTGGGATGGAAAAGGAAAAGCGACGCCTTTGCTGTGAATGCATACAACTGCGTTTTCTTGGCATTGAACTTGACAAGATTGCATGCACCCCATTCTGAAATGCGGTCCAACACTCCGTCAAGCTCAACGACAAGACTTCGCCTCTTCTCCTCGATGTCAGTCTGCTTTGCCCCAGGGCGCTCGAAATATCGCGCGTGGACCGTGCTATCATCCGCATAGCAATGAATATTACCAAGAGATAACATGTCATTGATATGCAGAAGAAACAACGTCGGCGACAAGACGGAGCCCTGCGGCACTCCGGCATTAATCTGGAGAAAGCGTGATTTTTGACCATCGCAAAGGACACGAATTCTACGTCCCTCCAGAAATCCGGCGACCCAGTCGCATAGTGAGGTGGCAGACCATATGCCGAAAGCTTGGAAAGAAGCGAACGATGCCATACACGGTCGAAAGCTTTGGCAATGTCAAGGCTGACGGCCAAAGATTCCCCATGCTTGTCCATAGCCTCCCCCCAGATGTGTGTTACGTACGCTAGAAGATCACCCGTAGACCGTTTTGGTCGGAAGCCGTATTGACGGTCGTGAATGAGAGAGTGATCCTCTAGGTAGCGGATGAGCTGCGTGTTTATGATCCGCTCAAACACTTTAGCTAAAACTGAGGTTACGGCTATTGGACGGTAATTGGCAGGGTCAGACCGGTCCCCTTTTTTGGGAACTGGTTGAACGTTCGCCTCCCTCCAAGACAGCGGCACAAGACCCGAATTGTAGGAGAGGCGATACAGGCTAGTGAACACTGGAGACAACTCCGCTGCACATTTCTTCAGCACCACAGCTGGAATTTCATCAGGGCCACTGGCTTTCCTGACATCGAGTGACTGCAGTTCGGCACGAACATCACACTGCCTGATCTGAAGGCATCAGGCATTGTGCGCAGTCATCGATGCAAGAGTTTGCGGCAAAGAGGTTAGCCAGTAAATCGGCTTTCTCTTACGGCTGATGAGCCAACGATCCATCAGGGAATCTCAGTGGGGGCAGCGAAGGCACGCAGAAGTTAGATTGCACGTGTTTAGCCAGTCGCCAGTAGGAGCGGCTACCCGTAGGGTGCGTGATGAGTTCTTGGCCAACACGTGCAATATGCTGGGCGTCTGCTCTAATGTAAGCCCTCTTCGTGGCCTTGGTGGCTTTATTAAAGGCTGCTTTCAGGGAGGCAAGGTTTGAATGATCATTGAGTGCCTGAGCCCTAGACCAAGCACGGTACGCCGCCTGTTTTTGTTCAACAGCTGCGGCACACTCGCGATTGAACCAGGGACCAGTTTTGCTAGCACTGACGACATCAGTAAAAAGAATGTAGTATTCCATTCCGGTACTGATCTCCTCAGCGATAGCAGATGCACTCTCGGAAGCATCCCTTTCTCCAAAGCAGCACTGCCGCCAAGGGACGGAGGCAAAATACTCTCGCAATCCGTCCCAATCTGCCGACGAGTAGTGCCATAACCGCCGCGTCACCTCCACAGGTTCTGGGGAAGCTGCACAAGGCACTGTAGCGCCTACCAGACAGTGATCGGAGGAGCCCAATGGAGCACCAACCGACACTTTATACCCGGCTGGGTGACTCGTCAGCAGAAGGTCCAATAAAGAGGGAGTATGACCGACAATATCTGGTACCCGGGTGGGCTGGTGTACCAGTTGCGTCACGTCTTGCGTGAGAGCAAACGCATGGGCAGTTCGGCCTGCATGGTCTGTGGACTGCAGGACTCATGGTGAGCATTGAAGTCTCCCAAAAACACCATTTCGGCATTTGGGAACTGCGCCTGAGCGTTGTCTGCGGCCTGACTCAGATGCTCGAAGAGTCGAGTTTTCTCGGCGTCGCCTTTGTGGGAGCGGTATGCACGCGTTATGCACGCATAGACCCGGCTTGTGGAGCCCAGGTCAACGTGCACCCAGAGAGTTGAGAAGGATGGGTCTTCTAGGCAGCGGAGACGGCTACAGCAGACGTCCGCCCTGACGAATAGACATACACCGACTTTAGGTTGGAAGGACTCTTCCAGCACATAGCCGGGGTAGTGCAGGTATGACGTATCGGCAGGGCGGCCTATCTGTGTTTCCGTCAAAAAGAGCATCGCAGGCCTCGCCGTCTCAAGGTGTTGATGGACGGCGTTGAGGTTTGCATGGAGTCCGCGGATGTTAGCGAACTCCACCTCAAACAGCGTGTTGGTGGGGGATGGGGATGCCGCTGTAGGCGGTTTTTTCGTGCTTCTGACTGCCATAGAAGTTAGAGGATGGGAGGGGCGTGAAAAGACGACTGTGATCGAGGCAATGAAAGACAAAGCGTGGTGCCCTGCATTGGTATTAATCGCGTGGAATAGTGTAGGCCGGTCCGCCGGACGGAAGGGCCCCCCCTCGGGTGTGGCCGGGCCCCACCGGAACCGGGCACCACCCGGCACGACGAGCCACCCCGAGATTATGCGCGACCTGGTGGGGCAGCCTCCAGAGGTGGTTAACCCCTTTTGGGCCCCTGTACTATGCCGCGGGCGGCCAGCGGCACCACCGTTTCTACGGGTCTCCCTGGCCGGCGGGCCGATACACACTACACACACAATACCGCCGCTAGGGCTCCCACTGGTCCAACAATTGCCACGATCACAGTCCCCCTGGCACCGGTTAGTGCAGTGCTGATCCCGGAACGCAACCTGACCGAGATAGATCAGAATCACTTGGCGGGTTTTACACAACTGCATGGTGGTAACAACAACCGGCCGACATAAGTCTCCCACCTGAAGAGCAGATGGTCTGCTGGAAGAAACCCTTAGTCGCCTCTTACGACACCCATGGGAAGATTGGCTGTGGAAAGTATTATTTTAAAGTGCCGCCACCAGCACGGCACCTTGTTACACTTGCTTGCTTGTTATGTACATGTTATACATTGTGCCGAGATTGTTTTGGTGTTTTTTGTCATTATATTGCCTTAGAAACAACTGTGCTAATCCTTTTTTTGCATGTGCCTAAATTTTTATTACATATACAGCTGAATCGTTTCGTTATGTAGTTAATATTCATGGCAATATTCTTACCTTGCTCTTTATGACAAAATGTATAACTGAGTGGGACGGATCATTCAACACATTTGTTTCTTCTGTGATTGGCTACTTTAATAAGTCACAACAAGCTTTACTCGCACAAATATTTAACCTCGATAGACGGCATGCCGTTTTTTGATAAAGTTATTAAATTGCATTTACATACAAATATCACACACTTTCGTCATACAATTCCTTAAGTATAAAAAAATTTCCTTAGGCATACTTAATCCTGGTTCTCTCGGTACTAGACATGAAGAGCTGTTAGTGGCCTTGGAAAAGCATGGAGTGGACGTTCTAGCCATCAACGAGACTTGGCTTAGGACAGGGGAGGAGGACCGCCCCCCCATGAGCCTTCGCCTTGTCGTGGCGGGGGGGCTTAGTACTGGTGGTAGGTGGAACCACCGGGAAGCTAAGAGGGCTCAGGCATGGCAGTGCGGTGGACTTCCCACCCACCCATTGCCTGCCGCCGGGCGTGGTGGTGGTATGGTGCTACCACTGCCCGCCCAAAGGGGCGCCCACGGGCGCAGCGCCTTAGGGCGCGAGGTGGGGGCCGCGGTGCACAACCGTTTGGAGGGGGTCAGTGATCCGCGGCTGGCCCCCCCTGTGCACTGCGGCTCGGCGGGGCTGCACCGCCAGATGTGGCAGCGGATCCACCTTTTAGGTGGATCGTGGTTGCGGACCTAGTAGGGTCCGCGTACGGTGGGAGCCAGCGGGTTTGAGTACGGGGGTGCTTTTGCCCGCAATGCACGGCTTTCACCCCGACGGCGGAAGTACCTGCGTGCTCCAGGTACTTCCGTGGCCTCCCCCCTTCATTGGGGGGTCGGCTGGAGGGGGCCCCAATACGGGGAAACACTGGCGGCGGGGCGTTGTGAAACTTTTTAGGGACCCCGCCTCGCCGCTGAAGTGTTGAGGTCGAGTACCGTGGGGTTTTAGTCGGTAGAAGTCCGACATAACCTCGTCGTTCCCCCGAGCGACGAGGTATCCATGAGGATTTCCCCACGATAATAAAAAAAAAAAAAAAAAAAAAAAAAGGGGAGGAGGACCGCGCGCCGGCGCCGCCCGGCTACAGGCTGCGGCACGTACCGCGTCCGCCAGGGGTGCGTTTGCGCGGCGGTGGTGTCGGCTTTTACCTCCGTCGTGGCGTCTATCACACACACCTCACCAATCGAACAGATGTGGCTTGGTATAAATGTAAACGGTCAAAGGCTCGCGGTGGGTACTGCTTACAGACCAGAATGGCAGAATGTTGATTCATTCATTGATGCTTTGACAGAGTCAGTATGTTCCTTCTCTGGCTTTGATCATGTGGTTTTGATGGGAGACTTCAATATAGATTTGCTCATAATTAATAAAACAAATGCAAAAAAACTCTTAATTTTTTTAGAATGCATAGGCTTAAAGCAGTACGTTACGCAACCAACTCATTTTACTGACCACTCTGAGACCTTGTTAGATCTCGTATGTTGTAGTTCAAAAATTACAAACATATTTGTCGACTACGTGCCCGACCTAAGCCACCATGCATTTATTTCATATGAATTAAATATTAAAAAACCCTTACCAACACCTCGGTGGATATCTTACAGACCTCTTAGAAATATGAATAGTGTTGCCCAAAATCGGTCTTGGTCTTGTTCTTGCATTTTCGCAAGACCAAGACCGAGAACAAGACCGCCTAATTTTAGCAAGACCAAGACCAAGACTGACCGTGCAAGATTTGAGCAAGAACAAGACTAATCCTGCGAGACTCTTGCGTCTTGCAGTTAGGACTTAGTGTCGTTTCAGGGAGTATTGGAGTTCGGGTATACGCTTAGGGACTCCAAAAAATATAAAAAAAATTGGACTGATTAAGATGAACATGAAGACGTAATAAACTTTGAGAAACTGTATGCATGTCCCTCAACGTCATTTGGATCTGGATCTTGTCTTCAAGGCTTAGATGTTGACGAGTTGGAGGAGTACCTAAGTAAACCCAGAGCAGCCAGCTCGTAAGACATTTTAGAGTGGTGTAGGACACATGAGACAGAATATCCGACTTTATCGAAGATTGCCCGTGATTTTCATTCAATACCTGCACTTCAGTATCTGCTGAGAGATTATTTTCTAAAGCGTCATTAGTAATTAGAAAACATAGAAATAGGCTGAGTGATGGGTCAGCCAGATGGTTACTTTGTATTAATTCGTGGCCAAAGAATTAATATAAAGTATTAGTAATGTTAAAGCTATTGTGTACTGTTCTGTAATTTGATTTGTGTTTTATTTTTATTTAAATAAATGTTTAATTCAATAAATACTGTTCTGTAATTTAATTTGTATAGTATTTTGTTTAATTAAGTGGTATATTGTATAAATTGTGTAGCTCTTTTATTCCATTGCATATAAGGTGAGGCCTTGGCTGTCTATCTATTTCTTTCTAGACATTCAAGGGGGTCCAAACATACACGTCAATATATTTTTTTAGCTTCTGTTTAATGTATCTAAAATTGTTAAAGTTAAGTTAAAAGTCAAGTTAATGTAATTAATTGGTTTTATTATCTGTTTTAACCATCTCTTAACACATGTAAGCTAATTAAATGTAAACTTTTACTATGGAACAGACTGCCTCCCGTAGGTCACGGTAGATAGCTCAGTTGGTTAGAGCATCGGCATCGCTTAGGTCGTGGGTTCAAACCCCACCCGGTGGCAGAATTTTTTTCGAATTTCTCATTAAATGTTTAGACATTCATTAATTTGGTTGGTCTTTACTATGGTTATGTTAATTCAAGCTCAAATGTACCTACTCTGTTACGTTGTTATAAGATATAAATGATCGTTTAATAAATAGCAACAGGCATAAAGGTTATTGCGAGACTAGCGAGACTCTTGCTGCAAGACCAAGACCAAGACTGGGAGCGCAATACCAAGCCCAAGACCAAGACCAGGTGTATTGGCGCAAGACCATGACCAAGACTGGCTAAGTCTCGTCTTGTTCTTGCACTCTTTGACGTCGAATACTGCATCGTCATTGGTTGACAAGCTGCCAGCAAACGATGCGAGTGGCTAGCAATCGATTCACGTTGCTAGTTAGAGAAAAGGTCACTATGCACGGACGGGACGGGCACATCTGTCAGGCAAAAACGTACGAGGGAAACGAAATATCTCAGATCTGTCCGAGAGGCATTTATTATTTTTTATCTGAAATAAATGATTTATTATTATATTATTGCGGCGACCGTGCAAAACATTTCAATCAAGTCGCGCCTGCGGTCGTCCAGTTTGCAGCTGTACGTTTTTGCCTGGCAACCAGTCAGGTTAATCTGATAGATGTGCCCATAAGTGAATGGTGGCCTTGTAAAGGGGCCGGCCGCCCGGATAAGAGTGCTGGTGCGACTAGAAAAAAAACACATCTTTGACGGCTAAAAAGTATATTGATTGGTAAAGCCATACCTTTTTTCTTTTAATTTCTACTAGCTAAAGAAAGAAGACTAACATTCTATTAATAATATTTATTTATATTGTTGATTACTCACTACATAAACAGTTTAAATGTTGTTTTATTTAATGTAGGTATTTCGCATTTTTTACAAAAAAATAATTTCCCATGAGTAGATGAGGCGAACGTTCAACCAGTTCCCAAAAAAGAGGACCGGTTTGACCCTGCCAATTACCGTCCTATAGCCGTAACCTCAGTGTTAGCCAAAGTGTTTGAACGGATCGTAAACGCACAGCTCATCCGACACCTAGAGGATCACTCTCTGATTCACGACCGTCAGTATGGCTTCCGTCCAAAACGGTCTACGGGTGATCTTATAGCGTACGTAACACACATCTGGGGGTAGGCTATGGACAAGCATGACGAATCTTTGGTCATCAGCCTCGACATTGCCAAAGCTTTCGACCGTGTCTGGTATCGTTCGCTTCTTTCCAAGCTTCCGGCATATGGTCTGCCACCTCGCTTATGCGACTGGATCGCCGGATTTTTGGAGGGACGCAGAATTCGTGTACTTTGCGATGGACGTGAATCACGTTTCCTCCAGATAAACGCCGGAGTGCCGCAGGGCTCCGTCTTGTCGCCGACGTTGTTTCTTCTGCATATCAATGACATGTTATCACTTGGTAATCTTCATTGCTATGCAGATGATAGCACGGTCCATGCGCGTTATTTCGAGCGCCCTGGGGCAAAGCAGACCGACATCGAGGAGAAGAGGTGAAGTCTTGTAGTTGTGCTCGACGGAGTGTTAGACCGCATTTCAGAATGGAGTGCATGCAACCTCGTCGAGTTCAACGCCAAGAAAACGCAGGTGTGTGCTTTCACGGCCAAGGCGTCACCATTCCTTCCCCATCCCACTCTTCAGGGCAACTCACTACCAGTAAAGGATAGCCTAATCATCCTAGGCATGGATGCTCGTAGCAACTTAAGCCAACGGGACTACATTGAGAGCGTCATCAAAACTGCATCCCGTAAACTCGGAAGCCTTAACAGAGTAAGACGATTCTTTACGCCTGAGCAATTCTGTCTTTTGTACAAGAGTCAAGTTCGCTCGTGTGTGGAATACTGCTCTCATCTCTGGGACGGTTCCGCCAAGTACTTGCTCGAAGCTCTTGACAGGTTGCAGCGGCGTGCTATCCGTATTATCGGAAACCCGGAGGCATCTACGACGCTTGAGACCCTCCAATTGCGTAGAGACATTGTCAGATTGAGTTTTCTCTATCGCTTCCACAACGGGGAATGCTCTGAAGAGATATTCCAACTTTTCTCATCCTTACCCTTCCACTCCCGTACCACGCGTGCTGGATTGCGGAGTCATCCACATACATTTCAGCATTTGTTCCCACGCACAAAAAGATTCAGTGTCTCCTTTCTTTGTCGAACCATCGAGACGTTGAACGCTCTCGCAGCGCATGTGTTTCCTTCCTGTTATAGTCCGGGGTCTGCAAGCGGGGCGTAAAAAGGCATTTTTGCAGGACTTCAAGATGAGTGTGACCAGCTCAATGATATCTTTGCATTACTGTGCTGGTCAGCCTTATGTCTGGACCTAACGACCGCTTTTCATCAGGTGGAGTGAGGTCATCTTGACGGGCACTATATAAAAAAAAAGAATCGAGTAGTCAGCTCATAAAACTTCGATTATCACTTATGAATCAGCCATACTACAACACTAATGCTCCACGCTAGCAACATTTACAAAAAACGGGCGCTTTGAGCTGTCAGTTTGCTATTCCAAATTTTATTACTAACTTTAGGTATAAGCACGATAGAACCCGCCAAATCAAAATACATCATGTGAAAATTGCTCCAAGCTCGACAAAAACAACAATTTGCGGCGAACACTCGTGACAGTCAGACTGGCCGCGACACTGATTCCCACCGGTATCGCCTGTAAACTCACTGTCTCCTGTGTGCGTGATCAAAAAAGCGGTTTGTTCTAAGCGGATAATCTGTCCGGGGCGCCGCCGCGACGAATGTGTAATTTGTGGTTGAATAGTTTTTATCTGTTACCAGCTAGTTCCGGTACTGCTACGTCACAACCGGGAAGTGCTGCCTATGAGGATACTAGCGCCCACACATAATTAATAACTGACCGAAAACCATAAAAAAAACCATCAGCTGTCAGCAGGGCGACCCACTTGGCCCCGCCATTTTTAGTTTGGCAATCCATCCCATAATCTCGGTCATTAAATCAAAATTAAACCTATGGGACTTTTGGCGGTGATGTTCGACAGTTCTTGAAGACCTCAAATTCCTCAAAAATAGATTCCATGAAATAGGCCTAGAACTGAATTTCAACAAATTTTTACATCCTCGACTCCACTACCCATAAGAATAAGAATAAGAATATTTATTTTGCGAGAATGTGTTACATTAAAGGTGGTACAGATAAAATAGCAAACAAGACACATTCACCCATTTGAGGCATGCAAATACAATTTCAGTTATTAAATTATTATCAATTAAAAAATGACAACTTTTAAATTTCAAAAATACATAAATCAATTCGTTCACAGTCACAAATACAATTAAAACAAAACCCAATAATTCAAATTGTTTTCAAATCAAAATATTCAGCCAGGTTGTAGAAACAATTTCGAATAAGCCAATTTTTTAGTTTATATTTAAATTGATTGAGTGGTCGGTTCTTTATGTCTATTGGCAATTTATTAAATATATTAATGGCCATTGCACGGCTATTTCTGGAATACATTGTTGTTGTCATGATTGGGATAACTAACTCATTCGGTCGTCTACAGCTATAGCTCCGCGGATAATCGGTCAAACACTTTAACAGCTTTGTGTGTGTTTTGACAAAAATACACACCTCATATATTATAAATAAACAAGGAATGGTCAACATTTTGAGCTCCTTAAACAAAGGTCTGCAGGAGACCAAACTATCCACGTCATAGATGGCCCTAACGCACGATGTTTAGGCAATAAACAGTTTATTTATATGACACCCATAGATCAGACATAGTAAATAAGTTCTCTGCTTTGGCCCCTAACATCATCATTCTCAGCGCTCAATCCCTTCGCCTTCTTGGAGCCACCGTCCTCGACGAAGCCATACCAACCTTTTATAACAGAACAAACAATTATCCTCCTTTATTTACGCTAATAACCTCCTTAGTCCCTACCAGTCTGGTTTTCGCCCCAGTCACAGCACCACCACTGCTCTCATAAAGGTCACTGATGATATCAGAGCCGGCATGGAGGAGTCGTGCCTAACGGTTCTTGTTCTTATTGATTTCTCTAACGCCTTTAATACCGTTAATCACGACATTCTCCTTGCTGTGCTCTCTTACCTTCGAATTTCCCCTTCAGCGCTTGATTGGTTTTCTTCGTATCTCCGTGATCGCCACCAAGCTGTTCGAGTGGGACAATCTCTCTCAGATTGGTCAGGTTTGGATACTGGTGTCCCTCAGGGTGGCATATTGTCACCTATGCTATTCTCAATTTTTATAAACGTTCTGGCTGGCGAACTTGGATGCCCCCACCATTTTTACGCAGATGATCTACAGATCTACAAGCAGGGAAAGACTGTTGAGATTAACAGCGCTATTGGATAAGTTAACCGCGATCTGGAGTGCGTTGTTGAGTGGTCTGCCAAATTCGGAGTCCAGGTTAATCCTATTAACTGCCAAGCCATAATCATCGGTGGCTCACGACAACTGGCAAAGCTTGATATGAGTGCAGTTTCACCTATTGTAATGGACGGTATCGTTGTTCCTTACTCCCCTTGTGTGAAAAATCTTGGCATTCATATGGACTGCTCTCTCAGCTGGACCAAGCATATTAGTGAAGTGAGCAGGAAAGTAACTGGGACTCTCCGCGCTCTCTATCGCCTGAAGAACTTTCTGCCGTCATCTACAAAGACACTGCTAGTGCAAGCCCTTATCTTGCCGTTGATTGATTATGGTGATGTCTGTCTCAGTAACGTTCCACAGGAGCTTTTGAACAAAATGGATCGACTTTTAAATAACTGTATACGTTTCATTTTCGGACTGCGCAAATATGACCACGTCTCCATTTTCCGCCCTAAACTTAACTGGATGCCTATCCGGCAGCGTAGGTCCATTCGAATTTTAAATGTTCTCTTTTCTATTCTTTTTGATCCTAATTCTCCATCTTATTTAAAAAGTAAATTTCAATTTCTTCATTCTTCACATTGTCCTCAGTTGCGTTCTGAAGATATTCTTTCCCTTCTTACGCCCTCTCATTCTTCCGGTTTCATGTCTAGTTCTTTCGCTGTATCTGCGATTCGTCTTTGGAACAAACTTCCTGTTCCAATAAGAAAATCTATTAGTAAATACAGGCTTAAAGTGGCTGTTCGAAAGCATTACGGATCGGTGGTCACGAATTAGGGATGGGTCCTTGAGTCACTGTTAGGTGAATGTGGTTCAAAGTTAATACGAGGTTATTCTGAGGGGTTTCTATGGCTATTTTTTTTTTTTTTTGTGGCAAGCAATTCTTGGTTTGGTTGGTTCTATTTATATTATGACTTCTATTTGTGTATGTTTATTTTTATGGATTTATATTGAATTTATATATTATTTATTTTGTTGTTTTGTTATTTTATAAAAATTAGCATCTGTTGTTGTTTTCAAAAGTAATTTATTTAGTTTAATCTCGTGCACCATGTTTAATTTATCTGTTTAATCGTGTGGTTGACTGGTAGAGAATGCCCTTTGGCATTAAGTCCGCCAATTGTATCATTAATTTTGTGCAATGAAGAATAAATAAATAAATAAATAAAATTTCTACATCTAACACTTCCTCAGATAAGATTGTCCAAATTAACGCTCATATGGCCCTGTCTGTTATTAGCTTTTGCACATTTGTGCCTAATTTTACATACACATGTTCGCCGCTTTGGAAATTTCAAAACCTAATCCTTGAGATAACCTTCTGAAATCATTAGTCTACGAAATTCTAAATTGTTCCTTCACTGATCGTTCCTGGGCCCAGGCGACTTTTCCTATACGTTGAGGCGGCCTAGGTTCGCGCCTAACGTCCAAGGTCGCTTAACCAGCATTTCTGTCATCCGCTTACAGATGCAACCTCTTCAATTCAATTTCAAATCCGTCGCTTGGTAATGTAGAAATTGCATGTTAAGCAACTGCTTTTCATGCAACTGCCAGGAATGCCTGGTCTGTTGCCTGTCCAGGTGATCTTCCTACTATTCTTTCATCCCCAAGGCTCTGGGACGAGCTTCTCTGTAAGTCGGTGTACGAGGGCCTGCTGCCGTCTTCGACCAACGGAACAGAGCGTGCTCGTCTCATTGCCACCGCCGAAAGCGAGTCTGGGTTCTTGCTTCATGCCTTACCTTCAGCTAACGTGGGGAATGTGTTGGATAATATTTCCTTATCGATCACAGTCTCAGATTTAAGAAGAATGAAATTATACCTAAATCTGTAATAAATATGCTTATTTCGGTCATATAATACGTCGGAATTGGTTTATCCAAAAAATATTGAATTCATATTTTTACATCGGTAACAAAATTTCATCATAATTAACTAGGTTTTGCATTCGTTTTTGCCCCGTTCCCGTTAAAATTTGGGAAAATTCTCTCTCAGTGTTTTCCTCTACTCCCCAAGAAACCTGCATGCCAAATTTTGTTTGGACTTCCCATCCACCCACTGCCTGAAACCGGGCGTGGTGGTGGAATGGTGTCTACCGCTGCCCGCCCAAAGGGACGTCCACAAAGGGACGCACACCGCGACGGCGGAAGCACTTGTGTACTCCAGGTGCTTCCGTGGCCTCCACCCTTCATTGGAGAGTCGGCTAGATCTAGCCCCGGCCAAACCTTCCTAAGGTACCCCGCCTCGCCGCTGAAGTGTTAGGATCGAGTACCGTGGGGTTTCAGTCGGTAGGAGTTAGACATAACCTCGTCGTTCCTTCGGGCAGTGACGTATCCATATAAGTGTCAGTTATTTTAGCCATAAAATTTAGAGATTTGGTATTTTAACTCTCTTTATTTAGTTTCGGTTGCTTACCTAAATGTAATTTCGTATGTTTTTGACACTGTCATATTATTATTCTCCTTAGTCGAGGTTATAATATACAGGGTGTCCCGGGTAACCTGTACCATGAAGGTCTGTGGTCTGAGCACCCCAAAACCTATCTATTGGACCCAATAAATGTTCCGCGATTATTGGTAAGTAGTGTTTGTTTTTACAAATCTTCTAAAATTTCTGGGTTGTGTTTATGATATGAATATTCTAAGAAATTAATTTTATTTGCAACAAAAATCTATGATTTAAATTTCTTTTGCGTATTAATTATTCGATAAAATGATAATATGTGAAACAATTTATGTGAAACGAAATTCTATGAATCGCGTTTCTATAGTACATACTATAGTAGTATAGTATTTCCCACTTTTTTTTTTTTTTTTGAATTAGTATTCAGTGCTATAAATGTAAATGCTTCTCAATCAAGTGGACCTAGTACTCAGCTAGCAATGAAAAAAAATTAAGCATGTTCCTTAACTCCTTAAAAATTTGTAAAAAAAATCATACCTCGGAAACTACCAAAAATCGCGAGAATATCATTGGGTCCAATAGCTAGGTTTTGGGGTCCCCAGACCACAGACCTTCGCTGGTTAAGGTTACCCGGGACACCCTGTACGAAGACTATATCAGTCGCGGAAACGTAGCTCTCGCAACTGGCACTTCGCCAGGCCACGTGTTGCTCTCTGTCACCTGGGGGGCTAGCCAAGAGCAACACGCCACGACGATTTCTACAATAGAAATCGTCGCGGCGTGTTGCTGGCCCCCCTGCTTTGCCCTAGGTTAGGGATGGACAAACTACGCGATAGTTGAAGTCGGGATCGCGACCACAAACTTCACTCTTTATGTGAAATGGAAACGATTGAATTTGTTCCTTAATTTTTTGTAAATGTACACTTATGAATATAAATATTTTTTTAATTTATGTTTTTGTTATTCTCCTCCCTACTGTTCTAACTTAATTGTGAAAGGCGATATGAAGAAGGTATATAGGTTATAGCAATTCTGAAGTAAAAATTAATAAGTAGTATTATACACTTATAAGGAACGAAATATACTGTGTTAAATAAACATTCTGATGTGTTGATATTCATGATCGAATCGAACCGTCAGTTACTCGTACTTTCTATGTTGAAAGATTCCGTCGTGCAAATATTCAGTAGCGAATAGTTATGTCGGCGAATCGTTCTGAGGTGAAAGGTTCTGTCGTCGAACTTTGCAAAGACGAAACATTCTGTCGGCGAAACGTTCGGCGACTAAAAAATGTCGGAGGTACGTTTATTTTTAAAACTATTGCGCTGAGTCTACCTTGAATCCGAAAAAACATTTTGAGTAGTCCAGTTGCATGTTCTAGCATTACATGAAAATTGCTGAATGGAATTTCATAAAACTTTAGTACTTCCGATTTATGTACAGAGGCGTTCACATCAACCTTTACATAGGGCACCTTATGCTGCTAACATAAGACCTATTTTGCATTGTTTTTGTAAAAGTTGACGTGAACGCCTCTGTACAATCGCTTTATTCAGTCAAGTTTAATTCAATAGAGCCATTTTGTCAGTAAAAACCGAGCTTCGAAGATGCGTTAGTGCTAGGTAGCCGCTGACTGGCTGGATATGAAAGATCATATTATGAAATGACTCGCTACGCTACCAATTATTATATGGAATTGTAATAAGATAACATGATAGATTCAAAAGTACACTACCGATTCGTGTAAGACAGGCAAACCACTCACATAATCTAAAAAAACGTTCTTTAAGAATATTACCATTAGTTAAAACAGTTATATGTTACTGTGTTATTTTCTTGAGTCAGGGAGGAAATTGCTGACATCACACATCGTGAGTCAACATACTCGTAGTACACACTATAGTTAAACATGGTTGTACACTGTTTTATAGAAAAGCGATTCATAGAATTTCGTTTCACATAAATTGTTTTATACATTATCATTTCATCGAATAATCAATATGAAGAATCGTTATTCCAAAGAAATTTGAATCATAGATTTTTGTTTCAAAATAAATTCATTTCTTAGAAAATTCAAATTATAGAATATCAAATCAAGTATTATTATTGCTCATAATGTTTGGCTTTTGTAAGAAGTATTCTCAATTTTTTTTGTCACTTGTGTTCGTTCATTCGCCGAAAATTCGCTTCTGGTCATATTTCTAACCTAACCTAATATACTAATGTCTGTTATTAAATTTCTGTGAAGTATGTTTCTATGAAGTAAATAGTCGTTGAAATAATAATATTTGTCATGAAAATATGTGGACTGACTATTCTATGAAGTAAATAGTCTTTGAAACAATAATATTCGAAATGAAAATATTTGAACCGAATATTCTATGAAACATTTTCTGTGAACCGAAATTGTATGAAAATTCAGTCTGCGAAACAAGGGATCGCCCGTTAACCATAAATACAATTTACCGCATCCGGAGCATCGATTGACGAGGTGTTATTAAAGTTTTTCAAACAGCCTTTTAAGTGGTGATTAAGCAATTCAAGTCTCCTCTTGCCACGCTTCCACTAGTTCAAATCGAATCGATTAAGACTTGAAAGTTTGTTTAGGCGTCTGACCCGGCCGGTAATCGAACTGTCACGTTATAGGCAGACGCTCAACTTTGTCGACTAGTTGCAAATGAACCTACGACCCGTGCCCTGACTGTAATGTAAAACAATTCATATATAATGATTTTCATAATGATACAATTTTTAATGTTTGGTTTGACACATAAAGGTGGGTTTATTAAACCTTCGATCAACAATACACTAGATAACCGGTCAGAGCGTCAAAAACGGCCGAGAAAATAACGTCCCACTTCAAAAGTGGGAACCTATTTCTATTAAGTTCAATTTTGACTGCGCCAAAACGTGCTGACATGCCACACTGCCTGAGTTTGCTTGTAAAAACTGTAGAAATAACCATCAGAAAAATAAATTATCGGATGGAATATCATACTTTCGATAAGAAAATGCTGTTTTATATTATAAATAATAAAATACTCAACTAAAAGTCAAAAAAACCTTGCCTGAAGTAAGCCTACCCGCGGGCCAACATTTTGGCTTATGTTTGGCCAACTTATAGGCGGATGCTTTAGAACAGTGAATTATATGTGATTTTGACGACCGACTTGGTGTAATGGTTAAGAAGTTGGCTACTACACCAGAGGTCGCGGGTTCGATCCCCGCACAGTACAAACATTTGTGTGCATGAACATGTCTGTTTGTACTGGTCTGGGTGTCTCCTATGTATAATAAGTATGTATTTACAAAAGAAAATGTATTTAAGTATGTTTATCCGTTGTCAAGTATCCCATAACACAAGCTTTAATTAGCATACTTTGGGGCTAGATGGCGCTGTGTGGAATAATGTCTAGGGATATTTATTTATTTATTTATTTATTTATATGGATAAGATAAGATAAGATAAATATTCTTTATTGCACATCAAATAAAACAATACAGCTTAGGATTACAAGATTATGATGAAGCAATTAGGCGGTCTTATTGGTATGGAGTATTTTTATACTAAATACTTTATTCATTTTTAACATATTTTAAAATGTTATGTTTATTCATAGAATTCCCGGCGACCAACTTACAACTATACACTATACATTGCTAATCTCTGCTTCACAGTGAAGTTGTAGAACCGGTTTCTCCAAACACGCAATGAAAATTCAGTTTTACTCGTCGCTTAACATCGAATCTTCAGCGTCGCGTTGAGGTCTCTAATGTTTTTTTTCGTAATATTAACTTGTAATTAGTATTGAGCTGTAGTGATAAAAAGTGTCAAAAATTCGATATGAAATAAGTGAAATTTTGTGTCACTTATTTTTTTATCATTGCCCAGAGAATGAGGTTGAATTTGAAAATAAAAATCGTAAATAAATGTCAATATAATCAAAACTGCGTTTTATTACCTACGTAACAAGGCCTAATTTAGGTTGAAATTATTAAAACCTAAAACCATTTTTCTCATCTTTAGCCTCATTCACACTACGAATGATACAAGAGATAGTACAATCAGTTGGTGCCATTTTTGAGATGTGTTTTTCTTCCTGAGGCTTTATCTAGTGTTATTGTTGATCGAAGGTTTAAACCAAACGAGCGAATGCTCATTCTATCCCAACTCTATGAAATTTTCTTTGTGTAATAATTGTCTGTCTCTGTTTATACCTTAATGATTAGCATCCTACAACAACATTAATTGAAATAATGATTTGATAGACAATGAATTTTAATATAAATTGCAAGTTACTTGCAAAGTTTGACCGTTAATTGCGCTCGACAGGTTTTTTCATTATTACCTATCACTGTGAATAATTTTACCTACTGGATTTTAATTTTGGGTCAAAAATATGCATTCAGGGATAAATCGGCATCAGGATAAAACGGCTTACGCTTTATAGAACATCATTTATAATCTCAATTTAAAAAAAAATCTTGCCCTGACTGGGCCGTGTCAGGGAACCCGAAGGGACGTCCCAGATGAAGTGACATCTTACAACATTACCCAACCTTTTTTTTTTTGCGTCAGGTAGTGCATTTAGGCATTCCCAAGGCCCTGAGTTCGGGACACCTGGGATATGTGGGACTCGGAACTCCTGGGAAAACAGTGATCCCTACCCACTAAAACCTGACGGTGGTCATTTTCGGCGCAGAATGGAAGGGACCCGGGATCCCCAACGAGGGAGAGACTCCTCGCAGGACCCTTCGGCGCGCAAGGCCACCAGGCAGCCAGCCTCGGGAGGAGCAAGCTCAACTCCAGTGCACGATAACACAGACCACTGTGTCCGAAGACACGCGTTACCGTCTTCCTCGGGATCGTAAACCGAAACACACGCAGGCCCCCCCCCGCGTGCGCTTCACGACCCCAAGGGCCCTTTTAGTCGCCTCTTACACTACCCAACCTAATGTAACCCCAGCTAGCAACAGAACAGCTCCCAAAAGTAAAAGTAATGTAAAAGATAGTCGCAAATGATACAAGTATCTCTTTCACACACATTTAAAGCTGCAGGCACAAAAGCGATCGACTACCGAATATCAAACGCGCCGCAGCAAACTATCAACGGATATTCAACCTAACAATGGAACCTTGTTGTGAAGAACCCTTTTGATTTCTGAAAAGGAAAACATTTTCTTTCATAAGGTAAATGTATGAATATATTCTATTGAGAGGGACTTACTTATTTGCGAAAGGTGTGGGCACCAATAACTGCCACCTATTGGATAGAGGAAATAACGCGTGGACCGTTGCCTATTTTGTTACTTTTGTTTGTAACAAACCAGCTGTTATATTTGATATTAAAAGTATAAATAACATTTTAAACTTTCATGTTGCATTTTAACTAATTCTAATAAAAACGGGTTTTTGCAACGAAACATAACGGTAAATTGTTTTCGAGCGTGGTCACGAGCGAGTCCGCTCGTGACCACGGTGACATGCAATTGTCGCCGAAACGTCGAGAAAATAGGTAAAACAATTTACCGTTATGTTTCGTTGCAAAAACCCGTTTTTATTAGAATTTATTAAAAGTATAGGTGAACACTATTTCATTAAAATTTATCCATTCGTTTTCACTAGATCCTGGAACATTTAAATAAATAGACAGGAATTCTCAAATTGTTGGCTCTGTCCAAAATACTCCTATGTTAGACACCAAAGGGGTTTGAGTAACTTTGTATGGACCCGTGGTGTATTTTTTTTATTAACGGCCAGCAAGAATGTCATCACTGTTTAATAGCACACTAATAAAGAAACATATCTGATTGGTCAGAGTTGTTCTAACTGAAATCGGAGCCGAGATATGATTTCTTAAAGTATTATTTTTTGCCTTAATCCCACTAAAATATTAGTAATACGGAAATCTTACATTATGGAGCTAATCTCACCTAACAGCTGTTAAAAAGGATGCAGAAAGGGAGAGGAAGGTTTTATTTTTAAGATGTACCTGTTGGGTTTATTTTTCTTATAATAGTACATCCAGCGGTACATCAAGTTAGATATCCATAGTGAAAATATTGTTCACAAAACGACCTTAACATCAATGACATCAAATTACATTTTCTAATACCTAGTCAATATGTAAATAGGAGGTATTGATCTTTAAACGTAGATATTAGAGACATTACATGGGAAAAACACCTGAAAGTCTTTTTACCTACAATACAATACCTAATATAATCTCAGCTGCGATATACTTCATCTACCTATATATGCTCCATATGAAGTACTATGTTCTCCTCGATATGTTCTTTCATAATAATAAGGTTTGGTGAGTGGCCGCGAAATTACAAAAATGACGCGAACATTACCCATACCCCTTTAAAACATAATTTCCTTCAACATGCTCAGGCGTATTAAGGCTAAGGCGATTTAAATTTTTCATACCTACTACATTCTCTCTTTCCAGTATTTAACCCCTTCTTACCCCCTTTTTTTCACGTTCAATGTCAGTTTCCCCATGAAGATTTACATTGTTGGGTGATACATCATTAGTATTCTGCGTCTATATTAAAAAAGCAAAACTCATTTTATTTCCTACTGTTATTTCGTAATTTAGGCGTATCGTTGCAAGAACTAATCACGCTGTAAAATATATTTGCAAATTTATATTTTGGACTAACTCGATATCCATATAGACTTCGAATGCGTTGCAAATTTAGGCCCTGGACCTGCGTAGGATGGTTTAATTTCGTGTGTATTGTTATGAGAGGGGTGTAAGCCAATCTAGGAGCACGGATCCAATTCAGCACAGCCGATTTGTTAGCTTGACAAATCGCACTGGAGCCGGTACCAATTTGTACCTACTTGATGTATCGGTACAAATTAATGGTGTACCGACGTTTATACGCTGTTCAACGATTAAACATTGGCCAAAATTATGGTTAAACCGTTTTGAAGGACACTGAAAATGACACCGTGGCTGAATGGGTCGTGAAAATCTAGAGGTCCTATCCTATGATCGGATCTCAGGTAGGACGAAGTAATGGTCATCAGCAACCCGCATTTGAAAGAAAAAGAGATTTATGTTTTATAGAACATTTCATTTGTGGTGATTTAGTTGTGATGGCTTGATTTGAATTATTGATTGTTTAACAGTGAGAAAGTGTGTAGGCTAGTTAATTTATTTTAGTTTTACTGGAAATATTCTGTTAATTTTACGTGCCAATTTCAACATCTACGTAACGAGGTACTTAATTTTTAAGCGACACTCGCTGCGAGTCTTCCTGAATCTTGCTGAAATATTAGGCCCAAATTCTAACCCCCATATTCCTAAAAAATAAAACAGTCTGTTTTCATTATGGTAAAGTTGTCTTAAAGCACTGTACATAAGTTTTTATGAATAAAGGGGGAAAACATTACTTAAGCATTGATTTGTACCTACTTGAGTAGAGATTTGTTGACGTCAGTTCATACAAAAATGTCACCCAGATCTATACTCAAGTACAGATTTTGTTTAAAAATACCTAGCTTTCTGTTATTAACAGTACGTCTACCACGAGTTGCCACTTTAAATTTACATAATCGTTCGCGTAAAAAAATGTATTCGGATTTGTCATTGTCATGTCTTTGTCATGTCATATGTCATGGTATTGCAGTCTGTGTTTATGTCATAATCGAAGTCGCCTAACTGCGTTTGCGGCGAGCCGATTCCACATTGGCTGGTTTTTCGTAAGTTTTCTAGGCGATTTTTTAGAGGCAATCGGGATAGAGCTTTGTTGGGCTTTTAGCGATGCCTTTCATATTTTCTCTTTTGATTCGCCGACGTATAGACGGCATGAAACTTCGGTGAAATTGAGTGCACCTCTGTGTGGTGTGCATTCGAACTAACAAGGGGAACATAAAGTTTTAACCCGCCACTGCTTTGCAAAACAAAAACACTGTGTGGCTTGTGCTTGTTTTATTTGATCACACGCATCGGGTGCGTAAACGTGGTCTTGCTCAGAGAGAATTGGTCACATTGGTTAACGTGCTAACATGAGTTTCGACAAGCGAATTTGAACCCAATTTGCTTTTTTAACGTGGTTTCCTTCACTGCAGAGTTAGACTGGCAATGTGCACCAATTTTAACTCTCGACTAAACGAGCGGATTCTTATACTCCATACGTAAGTGCTTTTTTAAAAATTAAACTGTTAAGTTTGATTTAACCAGGGAGGGATAATGACGCTTTGACCAATTCACTGGGAATAAAAAACACCATAGGAAATCGATTGTTAAAACATACCGGTGTGCGTGGTGTTGCATTAAGGTGTTAATGACTTGGCCGCGCACTGATCCAGAAAGACGAACTTAGTTCCGTAAAACCGTTTAAAGTAATAGACTTTAAGCATTTTTAACAATGCTCTTTTTCAACTAAATATATAAATTGAGTTTGGTCCAGCGGGTCTCAGTGGGATTTGAACCTACGCTTTTCTTTCAAACCCATTTGCAAGCTCCTGAATCTAAAACAATACAATCTAATAATATTAACATGTCAACTGTGAAATTCAGTGCGAGGGCTCAACAACTTTTTAAAAATCAACCTATTTCACAAAGCAATCAAATTGATTTTCAATCAGTTATCTCATACATAAAAACGTTTTGTAATCAATTTACCCATCCAATTGGTTCCTATTCAATTATCAAACTTTTTTTTTTTGGGTTCCGTACCTGTGCATGTAGGCATGGTGCATTAGAGAAAGTGATAATAAAACCGCCACAATCGTTTCTACGGAATGCTAAATAGACTTTTTGAAATAAAAAAAGTTACACCAACAATACATACCTACACATTAAAATACTGGTTGTGTTGGTTGGTTGGTCTTGATAAATGATGAGTACTACGATTGTCTTCGATAACTGTTCTTTAATTTCTTAAATAATTTACAAAAGGGTCGTGCTAATTTGTACATGAGACGAAAACCGCAGAAGGAAGGGATCTTCATCGTAGTTGGATTTTTTTATTCTTCATTTAGCAGCGGGCACATAACCTCTTTTTATGACTCCGTTACTAGTATAGATCTCCGCTACTCGAGCCAGTCCATCAGTTCCCGGGTATGTGCGTGTTACTCGTCCTAGACTACAAAGATTTTTTTATGTGATCTGCAAAAAGCATATCTAACAAAACATCGAGCGCCATGTTCGCAATGTGTTTTGAGTAAATGTTTAAGTAAATTTAAAAACAACGAATATTCTGATACAAGTGGATCCTCAAATGTATCAGCACCTTTACACCACAGACATAAATAATCAGTTTAGTCTCTTGCACCGTCTTAAGGTTGACTTGTAGAGATTGCCTTTTGGCATTAAGTCCGACTATTGTACTATACATTTTGTGCAATGTAAACAGATGATTGGAAGCTCTCCTTGCTGAAGGAGCGCCGCGAATACAGCGTCATCACCGTGCCGAGGTTATAAAAAAATTACAACGCCTCTAGGACACAGAACTACGATTAGGCATACTTGTAGTTCACCTCTAAGTTCCAGTTCCCTCTGAAGTTGTTTCGCGCTTGCGCAGTACTTATTTAACTATGAAAAAAATCGGAATTCGGAAGAGTTTGGAGCGAACTATACTCAATGTGCACGCACAGTGCAGGCCTAGCGCGGTTGCGGCAGGCCTCTGTCACTGCATGTACTTGCGCGCGATGAATTACTTCCGAGCCGCCGGGTATTCCATGACTCATTTGGCAGTTGGTTGTCAACAGCCGCGTAGAGCATTTGTACGTGAATTTTGCGGTTGAATTGACGCGATGACGTACAGTCGTTTTGTCGTACATTTAGAATCAAGAAAATTTTAAGTTTTCTGTGAATGATACTTATCTGTGACGTAGTAACTATGATGCAGTAGCAAAAGCGCGTTTCATAGTATGTATACTTTGCACCCGTCATCGCAACCGCTTGCACTGTAGACGCACACTATTAGTGTTCTTGAATAAAAAATACAAATATCGCACAAGACCGCGCGAAGTGGGCCAAGAAAATAAGAAAGGTGGACCCTGGGACCCCACACAACAGTGTGGGTTCACAACCGGGATAGACCGCACGGATGAAGATGATGATGATGAACAAGAAATACAAATAAAAGTTTTAAGATGTGTTTGCTATGACAATTTTGTTCATGAAATAAATAAAGAAAAAATCGTGTCATAATTATTTGAAAATATAACGACGATCTTAAAGATATTTGTAAGGAGAACCTATTGACCTTCATTTATCGGTAAAATGTAATGCCACGGCAATGTAAAATGACTTCAACTTTATTTTGTTGCTACAGTGATCATTAAAACAATATTGTGCAGAACCTCGTCACACGGCTAGCAAATGGCTATTTTTTCAAACCAGCGATGTATTCTAAAATAAACACGTCTGTTTGTTTGCTTACTGCGGCGTTGCGTCGATAGGAAATGCTAAGGGTACGTTGTACGAGACAATCGTTAGCATACGATAACACGTTTTTTATTGTAAATGATTTTGATGTGGTGCCGTTGGAATAGAATAATAAGTTTTAAAATAGTGGAGACCATTTTAATAGCAAACTACGTGCTACAGCAAAAAACATAGCCGTAGCAGTGCGTAAAACTCGTAGCGCTTGTAGCTACGCGTTTCACACGCCTTGGACATTGGAGCCAGTAATATTTTTTTTGGTTTGCTGTACGGATCTGGATAAATGTCCTTTGGAGCCTTTCTTCTATTGTATTTGACACTTTCTTAAATTTCTTTTACAAACCATTTTCTATCTCATCTTCAAAAGGAGCTTCTGTTGGCCTATTATTCTACTTATCACAAATCACAGTCACTTTCAGACACAAAACTTCGTAACAGTATTTTATTACTGGAGCGGTTGATATAAATATATGACATAAGTCACCTTAATATTAACTGCTGTTCATCATAATCATCAACAGCCTTTAGAATTCCACTGCTGGACATAGGCCTCCCTCATAGAACGCCACAGCGAGCGGCTTTGGGCTAATTGCATCCAGCGGCTTCATGCAACTTGCACCACGTCATCGGTCCACCGGGTGGGTGGCCTACCTACGCTTCGTTTTTTGATTCGTGGTAGCCATTCGAGGACCCTTAGGGTGCGTTTCCATCAGAGGAGTGCGAGGATGCGTTGCGAAGAATGTGTGTGTTAAGAACCAATTGAATTGTTTCATTCACCTAACTTCGCGATTCTATTGGTTCTTAACAAACACATTCCTCGCAACGCATCCATAAATAATCGGATATTTTTCACAATTCTACCCTTATATATCAGGATTAGAAGGAGCTTAATCCTCGTCTGTAAAGACTAATTATGCTCGCAATACATTTTTGCTTCGTGCTTGTCGAAGTTATAATGCTATTTTCCAAGGTGTAGACTTATTTAATGTTTCGTTGTATGGATTCAAAAAACAAATTAAAGATATTTGTGTTCCATCATAGCTTTCAGTTTTGCATGTAACTGATAATCTTAATTGTATATTGTTATTCTCAGATATATATATATTTGTTTAATTTATAGTTAGTAAGTTCCAGTTTGCTCACATTATGTTAAATAATACCAGTGGAAACTTTATTGGTTTAACTTAGATATATGTGGGAGAAAGTTTATTTTTTCATGTTCATTTTTTACGTTATCCTGGATAATGGCAACATTTAAGAAAAAGTGGGTCTGTCAAACGATGTAAACGGTGTAAGAGGCTTATCAGATTTATTAAAGTTTTAAGTGTTAATTCGACCATTCTTTTCTTCAACGATCCCACAACTATTTTGGGGGCTCGTCCGGGATCTAGAGAAGTAACAGTGTGGAAGAATTATCAAAATTTACGAAGAAATCAAACAACAAAAACCGGCAAGTCATTTCAATACTATGAACGCGCACCGAGTCGCACCGAATGCTACGGGACGTAGTTGCTGACAGCTGAGACGCCCGGTTATTATAGACTACGTTAAAACGAATGCTACGGGACGTTGTTTGTGACGTGAATATTTTTATTATTTACGAGGTACCTATGTAGAAGACTAAGATTATTTCAAGACGTAACTATGAATAACGGACTTTACGACTAAAGATTATTGATATGAAGATGCTTATTTAATAATCTTGAGAAGATTTAAGGACTAATCAAGACTTAAGAAGTTCTTTATAATTGAAGATTAACATTTTAAGATGCCGCCGAAGAAAGATATTTGTAAAGAGGGAGAAAAGCGCGAATCTCGTGAAACACCGTCCATCTCGTTTGGAGATGTGGAGAAGTCGATGACGTCATTTAGTGGTGACGATACTTACCCGATTTCAATATGGTTTGATGAGTTCGAAGATACGGCTCAATTAATGAACTGGACTGACATAGAAAAACTGATTTACGCGAAAAGACTTCTTACAGGAACTGCAAGACTGTTTCTACGATCGCTTGGAGGTATAAAAGATTTTAAGATTTTAAAACAAGAACTTGAAGAAGAATTTGGTTCTAAATTGAATAGTGCCGCCATTCACAAGATGCTTAGTTCCCGTAAAATGGGGAAAAACGAAACCTATCAACAATATTTCCTCCATATGAAAGAATGTGCACTACATGGAAACGTTGAAAACGCAGCACTTATGGAATATGTTATTGATGGCATCCAGGATAGTGAATCCAATAAATCTATTTTGTATGGAGCGACCAACCTTAAGGAATTTCGAACGAAATTAGATGTTTACAAAAGTATTAAGGAGAAAACTCAGACTCGACCAAGTACCTCTACTACTCCACATGCAAGAAATAATAAAATAAAACGATGTTTTAAATGCGGTGACTTAGATCATCAATCCCCGGCATGTACTAAAGGAATTAAGTGCTTCAAATGCAACGAATTTGGGCACAAAGGAATTGAATGTCACAAAGGTAAAAAGACATTGAATATTCAAATGGATGAACTTAACATAAAAATTGATAAAGAAGACAAAGATTCAAAGACTCCATATAAGAAGATAAAGATAAATAACATTGAAATGAAAGCATTACTTGATACTGGAAGTGATGTTAATTTGATAAAGTTGTCTGAAGTTCGAAAATTCATGACACATAATGATAGCTATGACAAGGAAACATCAATACATCTAACTGGAATTGCTGGACAAGAACTTCGTACTGAGGGACTCCTGAAAACTGAGATCATAATTGATGATTACTATGCTGATATTGAATTCCACGTGGTACAAGACTGTGCTATACCGGTAAATGTTATACTTGGAAATCCTATCCTTAAAGATTTTGAAATCAATTTTACAGCTGATGGTATTTATCTCGAAAAGATAACTCACCTGACACTACTGGCAGAAGGGAAGAATAATATTTGTGATGAACATTACCTTGAAGATAAAGACATCGCAAAGAAGATTACAAAGTTAGTTGAAGAATATAAACCCGATGATCAAAAGAAGGAAAGTAATATTGAGATGAAAATAATACTTACCGATGAAGATCCGATCCATCAAAGTCCGCGTCGCTTGTCACCCCTGGAAATGAAAGTTGTTGATGATCAAATAAAAGAATGGCTGGAACAAAAGATAATACGACCTAGTAAATCAGATTATGCAAGCCCTACAGTACTAGCGAAAAAGAAAAATGGTTCATATAGACTATGCATAGATTACAGAAAGCTAAACAAGAAAATGGTAAAAGACAGATTTCCACTACCCCTTATAGAAGATCAGATTGACAGACTGAAAGGTGCAAAAGTTTTTACGACCTTGGATTTAAAAAACGGATTTATGCACGTAAAAGTACACGAAGAAAGCAGAAGGTATACGTCCTTTGTAACACCGCGAGGACAATACGAATTTATGCGGATGCCGTTTGGTCTTTGTACGGCGCCATCGGTATTCCAAAGATATGTCAACCACGTATTCCAAGACCTTATTTCTGACGGTACTGTTTTGGCCTATTTGGATGATCTGATTTTGCCGACTGAATCAGAAGAAGAAGGATTGAAGAAATTGATAAAAGTATTCCAAAGATCTAGGGAGTATGGGCTCTTATTTAATTGGGAAAAATGACACTTTATGAAGAGGGAAATAGAATATTTAGGCTATATAATCAAATATAATGAACTGCGCCCATCCAAAGAAAAGATTTACGCCGTATCTAAATTTAAAACACCTCATAACATCAAGTCTTTACAATCATTTTTAGGACTAACTGGATACTTTCGAAAATTTATTAAAAATTATTCTATTATTGCAAGACCACTAACCAATTTACTTAAGAAAGATGCTGAATTCAATTTTGATGAAGAATGCGAAATGGCTTTCAATAAGTTAAAAGAAATATTGTGTAGCTTACCTGTGTTACGAATTTACAATCCAGAGCTAGCAACAGAAGTGCACACAGACGCCAGTGCAGAAGGTTATGGAGCTGTTCTGTTACAGAAAAATCCTGCAGATAACCAGTTACATCCAATTTATTACATGAGCAAAAAGACGACACCTGCTGAGAAAAAATATCATAGCTATTACTTGGAAATATTAGCGATTGCTGAAGCTGTCAAGAAGTTCCGTGTTTACCTATTGGGCATACGTTTTAAAATTGTAACGGATTGCTCTGCTCTTACTAAAACCCTACAAAAGAAAGATTTACCTCCACGTGTCGCTCGCTGGGCACTGCTTCTGGAAGAGTATAATTATGAAATAGAACACAGAGCAGGATCAAGACTTAAACACGCTGACGCATTAAGCCAAAATCCTATCTGCATGATACTCACCGAGGCTGCCGCTCGCCTGAAGAGAGCACAAGATGAAGACTCCCATATCAGTCTGTTAAAGAAAATATTAGAAAAAGAACCCTATCAAGACTACGTCATGGAAAGAGAGATACTGTGTAAAGAAAAAGATGGTACGAGGCTTATAGTAGTTCCGAAGAAAATGCAAAACGAAGTAATAAGAAAAAAGCATTGTTATGGACATTTTGGAATTAGAAAGACTGAAGAACTTGTCAGCAGAGAATACTACATCGAAAATTTAAAAGAAAAGATCAAAAAAGTCATAGACAATTGCGTAGAATGCATTCTGATTTCACAAAAGAGAGGGAAAAAAGAAGGATACTTACATCCGCTAGATAAAGGTGATACCCCGTTGTCGACGTATCATATTGACCATCTTGGTCCATTGACTTCTACTAATAAGAACTACAAATACATTTTTACGATAGTTGATGGCTTCACTAAGTTCACTTGGATCTACCCTACCAAATCCTTGTCTACAGATGAAACATTAGATAAGTTGAAGGCACAACAACAAACCTTTGGTTCCCCACAACGAATTATCTCCGATCGTAACGCTGCATTCACCTCTAAAGACTTTTCAGACTATTGTGAAAGTGAAGGCATAACTCATTACACGATTACTACAGGACAGCCGCGCGGAAACGGACAAGTGGAAAGAATCCATCAGATCATAATAAATGTCTTAGGTAAATCAAGCGCTGATGATCCGACGAAATGGTATAAACATGTTCCCGGAGTGCAACGTTGTCTCAATAGTACATGGCAAAGAAGTATTGGAATGAGTCCATTTGAGTTACTTTTAGGAATAAAGATGAAAGACGGAAATGAAGAAATTCTGAAAATGATAGAAGAAGAAGAAATCGAGAGATATAATGAGCATAGAAATGAATTGAGAATTAAGGCAAAAGAGGCAATACAAAAGGTTCAAGAAGAGAATCTTAAGAATTATAATCGAAAGAGGCAAAAGGCTACCGAATACAAGGTTGGAGACTTAGTTGCCATTAAACGAACTCAATTTACTTAAGGGAGTAAATTATATCCTAAGTATCTAGGACCTTATGCGGTCACAGCCAAAAAGCATCATGAAAGATATGCTGTTAAGAAAGTTGGCGATTGTGAAGGCCCAATTAATACCACAACCTCAGCTGATATGATGAAGCCGTGGGCCGGCGTAGATATAGATGGATGTTCATCTGAGTCAGATGAATAATCAGGACAGCCGTGTGGGAGAAAGTTTATTTTTTCATGTTTATTTTTTACGTTATCCTGGATAATGGCAACATTTAAGAAAAAGTGGGTCTGTCAAACGATGTAAACGGTGTAAGAGGCTTATCAGATTTATTAAAGTTTTAAGTGTTAATTCGACCATTCTTTTCTTCAACGATCCCACATATATATGTTAAGTTTGTTCTGATATATAACAACTGTCTGTTTCCCAAATAAGTAAATAAATAAGTAACTAGAATCTCAAGTTACAAGTTTTATCCCAAAATTGGGCTGGGTAATTCAATGATTTTACAAAAAAAAAACAATGCAAGTACCCGTCGTTAATCAAACATTTACAGATATCGCTTTCGAGTATCGATACTATTAATAGCTCAAAACAAAGTACTTAATTCCGTTCAAATCTTTGTTTTTGATGATATTACTGTGTTATTAATTCTTGATTATAATGTTAAAAAAACATCAAAGGACTATTCACAAAATAAGTATTACATGAAGCAATTTTTTATAAATACTTACTGTTACATTTAACAACAATATATTATTATTGTTAAATGTAACATTAGTAATTGCTTCATGTAAGACTTACTTTGTGTATATTATATATTTTTTTTGTTTTTGAAAAAATGGTTTTAGCTTCACCTTTCAGCAACAAATAAATATGAGTTATCGTATTATAATAATTGGGTTATTATCAACATGGTTTCACCGAAGACTACGGATATCCCAAGATTATGCTTCAGTATTTTTATGACGACATGATCGTCGACTCACTTACCCATCACACTTAATGGTATATTAACAGAAAAATTAACATTAAAATGCTGACTCTATATTGTAGAGGATTATTTCAACAAATGTAGGGAGCGGCGTATGATCAGGCTCTCGGACTGAGCTAATATTTCGTTTTTTTAAAAGAAAATGCCTACAAAATTTGTTTGCGTCAGCGTTAAAGGAAAGCGACGCAGAATCTTTTGTCTACGTGTCACGGCTTATATTTATTGCCAGTTTTGTTTCTTCCTTTATTTCTTTCCTCATTTAAATTAACAAGGGAGATAAGCTTATTTGTCATTCGTTTTTTTTCGAATGTAAGGAAAAAATAAACATTTCTGCGTAATTTCAAAACGGAAATCATATATTTTTTATTATTTTGCTTGGCCTGCTGTATTTTTAACGGAAAGGAATTTTAAAATGTGCGTAGTTAGCCTATCTGCTACTAGTGTTGTTTTTTTCTATTTTGGATGTTCTGTAAAATATTATCACAATTTAAATTAAAAAGAAAACACTTTTATTTATTAATTTATTATAAAATTGATAATAATTATACAAGTTAAAAAGTTTTAAAACTCTAATGAAATGGCTGGCAACAGCTAGGAAGTTAAATAATTAAATATCTAGGAAATCTTCTAATCTTGAAGTAAGCTGTCCCAGATATTTATCCTACTAACCCAACGTTCAGTGTAATTGTACTAAAATCTATTTCAAAGCGTCGGAACCGCCGGCGGCATCGGGATCGCAGCCGATTGAAATGACTCGATTAAAGTCGCATGAACACTCTGTTCGAATATATTACAGATCACCGAGCGAGGTTACGCACATACATTAGGTGAAGTGGAAACGATAGACATGTCCGATAAATATGATTTTGTATCTGCCTATACACGAATACAACAGCAACCGATGTAAAATTTGTCTGTTTGTATATTCCTGCAAAACGTGAAAACTAGTGGAAGAATTTTAAAAAGACACTTACACATGCTATAAAAATTGTATTTAAATATTGGGTAATTTCGACGTTTTCACAAAAATAAGGCCACGCGGGCGATTTCGCTGGCACCTGCTAGTAAATAAATAAATAAATATTCTACGTAAGTAACTTTCAGTGTAATTGTATTAGAATCTATTTAAAAGCCTACTGGAGACATCGGGACCGCAGCCGACTAAAATGATTTGCATGAACACTCTGTTCGAAAGTAACGATGTAGGGCTTTACATAATTATTGGAAAAAACAATTGCGATTCTTAATTAACATTTAAATTATGAATCGCAATTGTTTTAAAGTTTTTTGTTCATGACTGTTTGACATAGAGAAAATGTATGTACGTCACATTATCACGTCAAAATTACGGGATGGATCCTTGAGCACTGCACCTAGTTGGCTATTTTGACTTGAGACTTTATTTATTGGTCCTTTTTACTTGCTGAAGGATGAGTAGCTGGATTTTAATACGTTTTACAAAGAAAAGCCTCTTGAGGATTGATGAAGGTACGCAAAAAATAATTAGGGTTAGTTAGCTCAGCATAAAACTTTCTTTGCACCTGGCCGCTTTCATTAAAAAGTCATTAGATGCTAGTTTGCCACAACGTAATTAATTAGAAGGCCATAAATATATGTTAGAATAAAGTAAGACACGTTTTCTGTCGCAGAAATGACAAAAAGCTCTTTGATTATAAATATTATAATACAATATTTTATTAAAATTTGACTTAGGTACGTAGTGATTATATTCTCTTTGATTTGACTGAGGGTTTCATTATCTGTTCTGTTAAGTAAGTATTTAAAAATATTTATGTACATAAGTTTATAATTTAGGGTCAGAAGGTCCCACTGAAATCTAATCCAACTTTTGGCGTTGGAAATAGGTGGTATATTATTTCTCTGAATTAAATATGGTAACACGAGTCCCTAATTGGTGTTTAGATGATTGAGTTAAACTATGTGAAAGCAAGTTGGAAAAGTCTATCCAATGAAACGACGTTGATTGTTTGACCTGCGAATTAAAAAAAAGTTTGCATTTCGTTGAATCCTCTCTGTTAAATCTAAAAAATGTCTCAAAAAATAAATGTGAGTGGATAGACACCTTTAGCACAAATTATGCATCCGGCGCGGTGGCCCGGACATATAGTTCGCTTAGAACAAACCGCCATTTTGATCACGCACACAGACGAAGTGAGTTTACAGACGTTACCGGTGAGAATCGATCACGCGGCGAGTCGCACTGTCACGAGTGTTTTTGTCGAACTCTGTTAAATTTTTCACATGATGATTTTCGTTTTTGGCCGGTTCTGTCAAGTAAGCATAACCTGCATAATTCATTTTAAAAATTCAGAGCGAATTTATTAATTAGTAACCCTAGGCGGTAAGGCAAGTTTATGAAGAAGGCGCGGTCCTTCTGTAAACTCTTTATTTTGTGCCTCTGGGCACGCCTATTCAGCGATAGTCAAATGCACTTATATGCCATTCCCACAAAAAAATAAGATTTGTCCGTTAGCGTACTTACCTAATTCCTTATTGTGTTATACACCGAAAGTCGTAGGGTTGATCCTTATGCTGGAAAATTATACAATTACGTGACGAACATTCTGAGGGTGTTTTTGTGAGGTATTTATTTAAAAATGTTTAGGTAAAAGCTGTAGCCATTGGCTTTATGCACGTGGACTTTACCTTAAATCTGAAGTAGAAGTTGTAGCTTTTACGAGTATTTGATGCTGAAAAATACCAGTAAAAAGAGACAGACACAATTTCATAAAAATGCTTTACCCGTTTTTAGTTTCGTAAATAACAATCAATATTTGATAGACACCCATATAGTACCAGCTCACATTTCTCGTATTGGTGTTATTAATTTTTATTATGAAGATTTTCACATTTTAAGAAGACTTTTGTTATTGTCTTCTAGGCCATCAGCTGTTCTTCCACTGGTTAACAGTTAAATAAATATTAACCTTCTGCCTTGTGACTATAAGACTGAATCGATTCATGCGGATCGATGGAGGCGACTGTGGGGAGCCAACGAGAGCAATCGCGCGCTCGATTGAGATGAATCGATTAAAATCGCATGAGCACTCTCCGCGATTACAGATAGCGGGGCGGAGGCCGCGCTGGTGGCTAATCAAGCGGTGAAGCTATCGCAAATGGGATTGTTTCAAATTTGCTGTGTTTAGTCAAGCCTGTCTATGCCACGGCTTCGAATATACGTCTTTTCTCCCAATTTACCTGGTCTATTGACTAAAAACGAGGTATTTATAATAGTGGTAGATACTTTTTGATAAAGTATTTCAGCTTTTACGGAATATTACCCATCTTCAACATTAATTGGGTAGTTGATAACATCACCGAATTCTAAAAGAATATTTAAAAAATAAAAAATACACTAAAAGAGGGGCATATGAATTTTCTAGTTCATTTACTTAGGCAAGTTTATTTTTAAAAGAGTATAAAATAAATAAAAATATATACCATTCGATAATCCACACAATTCATAGTATTTTTTGTAAAAACCATATTCATAAACGAAAAATTGAATATAGCTGCCGAACAAGTGTCTTGCAGCACGCATAGAAATAGGCGACCTGTGACGTCACTATCTTGCGAAAGTTTGTTTCGGGCAAGTTCAAAAATATGGTTTTAAATTGCCATATCTCAGGGAGTTTACGTGTTTTCGAAATATTTAATTTACCAATGTTTCTATTATTGAGAGGTCTTTCGATAACACCTCAACATATAAAATAGTCAACTACCCTATTGTAACAATGACACAATTTTTATGGCACATGCTTTTGGACCTGGCAATGGAGAGCATATGGGATTCCGTTGGATGCAAGCTGCAACTGGCCGAACTGGGAACATTGTCAAGTTTTGGACGTTTTGTACCTGCTAATGATGATAATGAACGCTGGTGGCGACTGTCGAAAGCCAACGAGAGCAATTGCGTGCTTATTACGATGAAGTGAATGGTTGTAAATGATGATGACGAACAACGGAGGCGATTGTTTAACGGTCAACAGGGATTATCGCAGGGTCGATTTAAATAAATCAATTAAAAACCATGAGCATGCTCCGCGATTACCGATAGCGGGGCTGAGGCCGCGCTGTTGCTTAATCAAGCGGTTATAGAAGGATAGTCTTGATACAACCGCTCCGTCAAAAATGAAGCACTAATCCGATCCCCACATGCGTGACTATTACTTGCTTACGTGCGGCGCGCTTTGAAATTGAACATTGCGGAGCTGTAATGGACACTGCGAAGCGGTCCGTTTGGAGACATTTATGGCTCCAACTAAGGTGCTTCAAAATGGGCGCGCGGACTTGGTTTCTATATGTAATTATTGTAAGCAAATAGGATTGTTTCAAATTTGTTCTGTTTAATCCCGTCTATCCATGTCAGGACTTGGAATGCAGGTATTAACAATTCTGGTACATTTATTTTATGAAAAGTGTTTCATATTGTCTGTGCTTGGCATAAAAATGTTTTTTTTTGATAACAGTATTATGTGCAAACGGACAACATACAAAAATACAAAAAAAACATATTATGACCGTTTATTTTTTTTGAGTATAGATTCAAGGCACTTAATAGGCCAATTTATAGAATACAAGAGAAAGTTCTTGATCAATTCTGAAAAGACCGTTAAAGTACATTTCTTCGCTTAGCAGCTTTGATGTGCAGCCGAATTCATCATACCAATCTCAATAATTTTATTGCATTAATAATATAAAAAGATGTTACAAAATTTCTTAAGTTCACTAAAGACCCTGTGGTGTGCAGTGCAAAGGACATATTCTTTCTCTGTCCTTTGTACTGCACACTAGAAGTCTTCAAATCCTTAAACTTGAAAATCAAAGAGACCTGTTTATTTGGTAGCTAGTTGGTGCATCTGCTTGCCATATGCCTTATTTTTATTTTTCTACTGTCAAGATATACTCATCTTGGTAAGATTTACTGTGATTCAATTTTCGTGACATAGGTTTAAAGACTTCATCTGGAATCTAAGTAAGTAATATTAGATTTGTCACGCTGAACATTCGGGTTTACTCTTAATGAAGTTTTCATTGGAAAAATGTCTTTCGAATTTTAAACTAATAACTTCGTTAGTCTGGCTTTGTGTAGACGAAATAAGTGACAGTGTGAAAAATATACGTAATTTTAAAGAGTTTGAGTGATTAGATTTAAAAACATCACTTAAATATAATATATTTAATTTATGAACTGTCAATCTCAGTTCTTACATTGTAGCGCAATTTAAATTTAAAAACGAGTATTTCTCAACTTGAGGTTTATTTTGAAAAAAATTTGGTAATAGTTGGTAAATCGGTTATTTTAATGACAGAATTCGACAAAACCTATTTAGGGTTCGTCATTAGGTGAAAATGTAGATGGTAAAGTAAAAAAGAGTGTGTGTGTGCATTTTATAAAAAAAACCTGCTCTAGTATGTTTACTAAACAAGAGTCTCAAACTGCTTTCACTGCTCGTAATGGTTGGAGGTCCTGCCTATAGGCTGAAAGTCGTCGGTATGTTCTCACTCTGGGCAAACATGTTGGACAGGTTTGACGAGTAATTACTGACAAATGTAGTTGGCATTGGTAGTTGCCCTGTACTCGTACTTTAAATGACATATAAGTTGCTGTACTAAACTATAGAAAACCATTTATTTCAGGCAACAAATTACATTTAAAGATCTTAACTAAACATAATCGGCCCATAGATAAATACCTTAAAAACCAACGAACATTTAACACAATATTAATTATTGTTAAAATTAATATTTAAGTTAGTTTGGTTTAATTAGTTCTTATAATCATTCCAGTAATGATGCTTCGAGAAAACGTCTTCACGCATACGATCCTTCGAGATCACGTCATTCGAGATTTTGATGCATCGATGTAGCGAACTGTCGAGCTATGATTTGTCGATCTTATGAGTCTTCGAGGGCAAGTTTTCGAGCATTTAATATTCGAGCAAAGCATACGATCCTTCGAGATCACGTCATTCGAGATTTTGATGCATCGATGTAGCGAACTGTCGAGCTATGATTTGTCAATCTTATGAGTCTTCGAGGGCAAGTTTTCGAGCATTTAATATTCGAGCAAAGCATACGATCCTTGGAGATCACGTCATTCGAGATTTTGATGCATCGATGTAGCGAACTGTCGAGCTATGATTTGTCGATCTTATGAGTCTTCGAGGGCAAGTTTTCGAGCATTTAATATTCGAGCAAAGCATACGATCCTTCGAGATCACGTCATTCGAGATTTTGATGCATCGATGTAGCGAACTGTCGAGCTATGATTTGTCGATCTTATGAGTCTTCGAGGGCAAGTTTTCGAGCATTTAATATTCGAGCAAAGCATACGATCCTTCGAGATCACGTCATTCGAGATTTTGATGCATCGATGTGGCGAACTGTCGAGCTATGATTTGTCGATCTTATGAGTCTTCGAGGGCAAGTTTTCGAGCATTTAATATTCGAGCAAAGCATACGATCCTTCTAGATCACGTCATTCGAGATTTTGATGCATCGATGTAGCGAACTGTCGAACTATGGTTTGTCGATCTTATGAGTCTTCGAGGGCAAGTTTTCGAGCATTTAATATTCGAGCAAAGCATACGATCCTTCGAGATCACGTCATTCGAGATTTTGATGCATCGATGTAGCGAACTGTCGAGCTATGATTTGTCGATCTTATGAGTCTTCGAGGGCAAGTTTTCGAGCATTTAATATTCGAGCAAAGCATACGATCCTTCGTGATCACGTCATTCGAGATTTTGATGCATCGATGTAGCGAACTGTCGAGCTATGATTTGTCGATCTTATGAGTCTTCGAGGGCAAGTTTTCGAGCATTTAATATTCGAGCAAAGCATACGATCCTTGGAGATCACGTCATTCGAGATTTTGATGCATCGATGTAGCGAACTGTCGAGCTATGATTTGTCGATCTTATGAGTCTTCGAGGGCAAGTTTTCGAGCATTTAATATTCGAGCAAAGCATACGATCCTTCGAGATCACGTCATTCGAGATTTTGATGCATCGATGTAGCGAACTGTCGAGCTATGATTTGTCGATCTTATGAGTCTTCGAGGGCAAGTTTTCGAGCATTTAATATTCGAGCAAAGCATACGATCCTTCGAGATCACGTCATTCGAGATTTTGATGCATCGATGTGGCGAACAGTCGAGCTATGATTTGTCGATCTTATGAGTCTTCGAGGGCAAGTTTTCGAGCATTTAATATTCGAGCAAAGCATACGATCCTTCTAGATCACGTCATTCGAGATTTTGATGCATCGATGTAGCGAACTGTCGAGCTATGGTTTGTCGATCTTATGAGTCTTCGAGGGCAAGTTTTCGAGCATTTAATATTCGAGCAAAGCATACGATCCTTCGAGATCACGTCATTCGAGATTTTGATGCATCGATGTAGCGAACTGTCGAGCTATGATTTGTCGATCTTATGAGTCTTCGAGGGCAAGTTTTCGAGCATTTAATATTCGAGCAAAGCATACGATCCTTCGAGATCACGTCATTCGAGATTTTGATGCATCGATGTAGCGAACTGTCGAGCTATGGTTTGTCGATCTTATGAGTCTTCGAGGGCAAGTTTTCGAGCATTTAATATTCGAGCAAAGCATACGATCCTTCGAGATCACGTCATTCGAGATTTTGATGCATCGATGTAGCGAACTGTCGAGCTATGATTTGTCGATCTTATGAGTCTTCGAGGGCAAGTTTTCGAGCATTTAATATTCGAGCAAAGCATACGATCCTTGGAGATCACGTCATTCGAGATTTTGATGCATCGATGTAGCGAACTGTCGAGCTATGATTTGTCGATCTTATGAGTCTTCGAGGGCAAGTTTTCGAGCATTTAATATTCGAGCAAAGCATACGATCCTTCGAGATCACGTCATTCGAGATTTTGATGCATCGATGTGGCGAACTGTCGAGCTATGATTTGTCGATCTTATGAGTCTTCGAGGGCAAGTTTTCGAGCATTTAATATTCGAGCAAAGCATACGATCCTTCGAGATCACGTCATTCGAGATTTTGATGCATCGATGTAGCGAACTGTCGAGCTATGATTTGTCGATCTTATGAGTCTTCGAGGGCAAGTTTTCGAGCATTTAATATTCGAGCAAAGCATACGATCCTTCGAGATCACGTCATTCGAGATTTTGATGCATCGATGTAGCGAACTGTCGAGCTATGGTTTGTCGATCTTATGAGTCTTCGAGGGCAAGTTTTCGAGCATTTAATATTCGAGCAAAGCATACGATCCTTCGAGATCACGTCATTCGAGATTTTGATGCATCGATGTAGCGAACTGTCGAGCTATGATTTGTCGATCTTATGAGTCTTCGAGGGCAAGTTTTCGAGCATTTAATATTCGAGCGAAGCATACGATCCTTCGAGATCACGTCATTCGAGATTTTGATGCATCGATGTAGCGAACTGTCGAGCTATGATTTGTCGATCTTATGAGTCTTCGAGGGCAAGTTTTCGAGCATTTAATATTCGAGCAAAGGGCATTCGATTTCAAGTTGGAAATCCCAGGTATGGTCCACCAGCGACGTGCGACGCATCATGGTGTTCGGTAACCGACCTCGAAAGCGCCGGTAAATGACACCTTTCGGCCAAAACTTCTTCATGTAGGTCGATAGATTTTTAGTCGGCACCCCCACCACAAATGAATTAAATTTCACATTATGGCGGAATATCACTTGACACTCAGAGTGAAGGTAGTTTACGTGGTCAACGAACTTGATGTACTCTGCGATTTCCTCAGCCTAAACTATAGCAGTTCACATGACGTAAACTCATAGTAAACGTCATATAACTAACTAGCTTTCTTTTCCGCTAAGGTTCCTTGTAAACAGCTTTGGTACAGTACCCTAAAATGACGAACAGCATAGTGTAACAGCAGCAGAAACATCAAAAAAGGTCTCCGAATTTAGGTCAACTGGGACGCGTGTAATAAATCAGATATGATAAATTTCATAAATGTACTCCACGTCAACCAGGGGTATGCGCTATGCACTACGAACGTAGTCCAACTTATCTCTGTCGTTTACAATGCAAACCAAATGAGACCCCCGGTAGTATAATATATTATTTGTACTGCAATTTTGTGCAGCGAAATTTCAAAATTAAGAAAATGTTTTTCGAGAGGACAAAGGACGCGACAGCAAAAGCGGACACGTTAATTATTATTATATTATGTTGTTTCATATTCACTGCGCAATATTTTTATTTGATATTTAAATATATTTCCTAGGAAAAATCTACTTGGACAAGATAATATGAGGCTGGGCATGCATCTGCAACCTTTCACCGTTCAGCGGGGCTAAGGTGGGCATCGCGAGAAATATTTGACACGCCTAGTCTTTACAAAAGGCATGACTTTCCCGTGGCACGCACATTCTTACAGAAACCACTACCTATCATTTAATTGTTCTTCCCTTATTAACAATGCAAGTCAGTGTCATTACAACGGGGAATGGCGTCATTTTTGAAATTTCGCAGCTCCGATATCACTTAGAACAACTCAGATATGTTTCTTTATTAGGGTGCTATAAAAAGGTGATCAAATTATTTCTGGCCGCTAATAAAAAAAAATACGCTACGGGTCCATACAAAGTTACTCAAACCCCTTTGTGGCAAAATCAATCGTCCAAAACTTAAACCATGCTTGTAGAGTAAATAAAATGCGAATCGTCGTGAATAATTCCTGAAATTCGTGATAAAAACAAGAGTATATTTTCAATCATTCTTCAGAAAAAGAAATCGTTCATTTTAGCGAATGCGAAAAAGAAACATTCGCTTTAGTTATACAAGTCGTTAACGATAAAGGTACAAGTTTGAGACGGACCGCAGACTGCAAACTGCACGCGACACTAACCTTTATGAAATTGCCGCGGCCGCAGAGTTGCCACGCTCGGGATTTTTTAAACTACAGAAGATAAGTAATAACAAATGACACTAACGGAAACAAACACGAAAACAAGCGAGCCGTGTAAGAACAAAAGGCGAAATAATTGGAGTCCAACTAACAACGGACGGCTCCTACTAAGCAAGACGGAGTCCGCAGTTCAAGACTTAACTGCAATTTCCGACCGATGATCAATCACTTACCTACCACATTGGCTGTGCACTTTCTTCCTCAAAACATTATACAGTTCTACATATACATTACTGCTCAAACATGGCTATGAAATTCGCGGTGGTGAACGTAGCCAGCAATAGTTGTGATTATTGGAGGTTCGATAGAGATTGCGGTTAAGATGGCGTGTATAGAGATGCAAGTGAACAGTAACTCCGTACCCCGTGATGAATGGAGCTTTATAAGACTGTTTGTTATGTGTTCTGCGTATTACGTGCGGATCTAGACCACTAGACCAGTGACCTGAGACAGTCTGGGTTGGTCTCGCTCGCGTCTTATTTACCGAATCGCTCGTAGAACTTGGCTGTTTGATTCTCTAGTCCTTAACGAGACATTGATTGATCTAATTACACCTAAAGTTGTTTACAGTAAAGCTACCAGTTTTCAATAATGTCATGATTTCTAGTATAAAAAGTACCGTTTGAATAATCTTAATTTTTGTATTACCTAATTTTATTAATTTACACAAACAAATTACAGTTTTTTTAGAAAAACTGAGAGATGTATTTATGAGAATATTTTGTTGGGACAATTTGACTATTTTTTTTCTTCTAAAAGAATAAGTTGTCGACAAACCATTTGTCCTTAAATCAAATTCCATTAATTGACCTAATCAATAATAAAACACTGCTATCTAGAGCTAGTAACTAAGTTCTTACTTACGAATATAATTACGAAATTGCAAGAAATGAACCAAAGTAGCGACTGCAAGTTTTCGGTAAATTAACAATGAAAGGATAATGTTTTTGATAGATTAATTTAAACGATGTTAACACTTACAGCCTTTAAGTTTGATACATTAGAAATGGATCACTTTATACAGGTGATTATCAAAACTATAAATATAAAAAAAAACTGGTCAAATGTCATACTATGTGTCATTTTTTGACGACCGACTTGTAATGGTTAAGAAGTTGGCTACTACACCAGAGGTCGCGGGTTCGATCCCCGCACAGTACAAACATTTGTGTGCATGAACATGTCTGTTTGTACTGGTCTGGGTGTCTCCTATGTATAATAAGTATGTATTTACAAAAGAAAATGTATTTAAGTATGTTTATCCGTTGTCTAGTATCCCATAACACAAGCTTTAATTAGCTTACTTTGGGGCTAGATGGCGCTGTGTGGAATAATGTCCAGGGATATTTATTTATTTATATTTTGTCATCAAAATAACACGGAAAGCCACACAGTAAGTAGATTTTTAATGAATATTACCTCTTTCATATCGATCTTTACCTTCATATTACTCGGAAACGTGACACTTTAAGGTACCTTATTACCAGACATTTTTGTTTTTTCTATGTGTCCTCTTTACAAATATACGACTTTCATCGTGCGCAGAAACATCGAGGAATAAACAAAATGGCGGCTGGGTAGCGATGCCCCAAAATGTTCAAACCTCTTTCATTTTTAATTAGATAGTTCCTCTATCACCTACTGAGTATGAGATATCTTTTTATAATCACCCGGGATATTAAGTTAATGCCATGCACGGCAACGTCTATGCGTGCATTTGCTAATTTATAAAATACACACAATATGTGGTTAATAACCTGAAATATGTGTGTATATCTTTATTTTTATTTTTATTTATTTATTTGGTACACAAAACAAATTGCCTCAGTACATGGTGAATGTCTTATCTTATCTAAGCTTAGAACTAGAGTACAATTCTTAAACATGTGTACACGGCATGCTATGCAATATGCAGACTTGAAGTCATAAGGACTTACTTAAGGGTTATTCCGTATTATACATTTAAAAGAGTATGCAAAAAGAAAAATGTGTGCTACTAATTTCTAAGGTCTAAAGAGGATAGACTGAAGTTTACTTTTGAAGGAAACCAATCTTGACTCAAATATATCTATATCATGTTTAGATGACAGATCATCGTACAGTCGACACATTCTTGATAGAGGGTTGTAGAAGGATGTATTGTTCTTATAAACCTGAATCAAAAAGGTTCTTGGGTTGCGAAATCTGTACAGAGTATTAATATTAATGGCAGCGAGAAGGCATGGTGAATCAATACATGGTTGCAGTAACTTGTACAGGCAAAGAAGGTCGTATTGCTTGCGCCGGGTCTCAAGACTTTGGATATTAAAGTGCTTGCATCTATCTCCATAGGTCGACAAAATTCGTCCCATATTGTGCCGGAAGGACAAAGCCTTTACAAAGCGCCTCTGGGCCGTTTCGATGTTTTCAATATGCACTGCATAATAGGGAGACCATATTATACAACAGTATTCAAGAATAGACCGCACAAGACTACAGTATAACACATTGAGGCTCATGACATTCTTGAAATCCTTAGACGATCTGAGTATAAAACCCAACATCTTACAGCTTTTGGCAACAATGTGTTCGTAATGGGAGCGAAAAGTCAACTTGTCATCGAAACAAACTCCCAAATCTTTAGCCACTTGTCGACGTTCCAAAACCTGACCATCAACAGTATAATCGAACCTTACCGAAACTCGTTTTTGTGTAAACGATATACAAAAACACTTAGAGACATTGAGATTCATAAGATTATCGTCACACCACCTGGACACAATGTTCACATTATCATGAAGCAACTCACAATCACCAGAGTTTTTAATTGTAGAAAATTTTTTGAGGTCTACAGCATAAAGCAAACAAGGGCATGACAGAAGTTCGACTAGATCATTGATGAAAATAATGAAAAGTAAGGGACCCAAATGAGACCCCTGTGGCACTCCAGACATAATGGGAACAGGGGCAGATTTGTAACCCTTGAGTGTGACGATTTGACTTCTGTTGGCAAGATAAGAACCCACCCAGCGGAGCAAGCTACCATGAATTCCATAAGAGTCCACCTTCCGAATTAGCAACAAGTGGTTCACCCTATCAAACGCCTTTGCAAGGTCTGTGTAGATTGCGTCAACTTGGCCTCTCGCTGCAAACTCTTGGCACAGAAAATGCTTGAACTCTAGAAGGTTATTCTGAGTCGATCTGCCCCGGACAAACCCATGCTGTTCATCAGCAAGCAGAGGCTTGATATGGTTGTACAGAAATACATATACCAAGGATTCAAATAACTTAGAAAAGCAGGAAAGGATACTAATTGGCCTGTAGTTCCCGCAGTCTGATTTATTGCCTGACTTATGAATGGGTACAATATGTGCTATTTTCCACGCTGCGGGAACCACGCCTGTGGACAATGATCTATTGAACAGAATGTGCAAAGGTTCAACCAGCTCTTTACCTACGTTCTTGACAAAAACTGGAGGTAGACTATCAGGACCAGCACCCTTTCTCACGTCCAGTTTATTTATTTGATTTAGTATCTCTTCGTACGTAAGAGCAACAGAAGATAGTGTGTTACAGCTCAAGATTCGTCCACCCAGAGGCGACAGAGCAGACTGCCTGACAGGGCTTGGTCCGACGAAAACCGACGCAAAGTACTCTGAAAAAAGCTCACATATACCGAGACTGTCTGAGGATGACTGTTTACCAAAGAACATAGTCTGAGGAATTGACGTGTGGCCCTTCCGGCTATGAATGAATCGCCAAAACGCCCTCATGCTGTCAATCATACTATCCTCGGTATCCTTACAAAATCTGTCATAACACATTTTTGTGAGCATTTTACACCTTTTTCTCAACAGTGAAAAAGTGTCATAATCACGAGGATTGCCATACTTCTTGAATCTCCTGTGGCATTTATCCTTTTCGGATAAGCAACGGAGAAGAGATTTGCTATACCATGCGGGATGTTTGAAGCTCTTACGGCCCGTTAACGGTGTGTGCGCAGAGATAATACCACTAAGGATTTCGTAGAATTTCTCAACACTATTGTCCACGGTGTCAAGTGAAAGCACTCTTTGCCAGTTAATATCCTGCAACTCCGACTTAATACTGTCATAATCACATTTATGGAAATTAAGACGTCTTTCTCTGGCGGGTTTCAGGTACTCAACCTGTACCAAGCACGGAACTTTTATAACTAGAGCCGGATGATGAGATTCCAGTGGACATAAAGGTTCCTCAGAGTCATTGACTGAGAGCTCAAATTGTGAGAGCACCAAATCTAAGTAACGACCATTCGAATTAGGAATCGTGTTGAACTGTGAGAAATTACACAATGACATAAAATTTGCTAGCTGTTGGGCCCTCTTATCGAGTATATTTATAGGACAGAGTGAAATATTGGTTGAGCTTGGTTGCCATGTCAAGTTAGTAGTATTAAAATCACCAAGAATGATAATTTTGGAATCCTCATTGGTGCCCAACACCTTTCTTTGACAGCAATCGTAAAAATCCGACATTTTTCTGGCGCTTAAATGATTTGGCAGATAACAAACACAAATATTTACTTTTACATCTTTACAATTAAAAGGAAGCACAGATATCCACAAGTCCTCTACCTCACTCTGCCACAGTGTTTGATGGACCACGTTTAAATGCTTCTTAGCGGCAATAAGAACACCTCCACCATCCACCTTAGTGACTGAGGTTGTATATCTGTCACGACGAAATACATTATAGCTCCCATTAAAAACTTCACTATCATAGATGCTATCGTTTAAATTGGTTTCGGTCAAGCATATGATATCATATTTACAATTCAATACACCCAAATAGAACTCTTTCAACTTGGTCCTAAGGCGATTTACATTTTGATAATAAACTGTAAGTGTACTACTTCTATCCATAATCTATTAAAATTTACTGAGTGACTATATAAATTTATTTGAAAACTATTCCTACATAAATATAATTACAGTAACTTAACTAAGTCGTTCATATCCTTTACTAAGATTGGTGACCCAGCCTCGTCCTTCCGTACGTAAATGCGGCCATATTTAATCCATACGAATTTATATCCCCGTTCTTTAGCGGCTTTTTTGGTTTCTCGATGGATTTCTTTGACTTGTAGTGGAAGGTGCTCAGTAACGTATACTGTAGCCTTATCACCTTCAACACCAAGATGACTGGAATCTAGTGGGGATGCTGAATTACTCTTGTTGTATCGACGCACTGCCGAGATGATGTTGTCACGATGACGTTCCGAAGGTAAGGTCACGACAATAGTACGCGGACGGGCTGTCGATGCATCTAACTTGGCCACTCTCCGGATTGACATGATGTCGCTAGAAACAAGTGGTACCTTTACTTCTTCGCAGAGCTTTAACAACACATTTATAAGGTTTTCGCTTTTTTTTTCAGGTACGCACTGCACTTCCAAATTGCGAGAACGTGAGGCATGAAAGTGGAAACAAATCGCTAAGGTTGAAATTCCTAAAAGGAAATTAAACAATGTTGCTGAGCTGAAGAAAATAAATAATCACCCAAGAATCTTCGATAAGGAGCCAATTTATACTTTTCTTAGCATCGCAGAGTGATTGGTTCTTAACGTTGAAAAGTTTGACTGCAAAAAAAACAATTATTCATCACTCTTTCGTATATTCAAGTTTTTACCGCCACTGAGAGTCCTGTCAGAATGAGATCGAATACTGTAAATATTGTAATGTTTAGTGACGATATTGGGAAAAATATGGGCCAGTTAGTCAGCACATATTTAAACCAACCAGTAACCAATCACTGTTCACCGGGGGCCTCTTACTCTGATATCATGAGCAAGATAAGAGACTATAAGTTTAATGAAAACTCAATTTTAATTATATTTATTGGAAATAGAGGTAGTTTAAACAAAAAGCAGCTGTTAGAACATTGTCATAACCTGTGCTTATTAAATGTCAAGAAGATTATAATGTTTACACTACCTTACAGTAGAGGTTTGCCACAGACTGAAAATGAGATGAGGTACAAAATGAATTTGACATTAGATACTGTGACTTTTCATAACAGTAAATTAGTGAATGTAATTGACATTAACAAATTAATTAATATGAATAATTTGCATGTGACATATAATAATTTTTATATTTCTAATTATTTTAAGCGAGAAATAGCACATTCGCTATCCTCTTTTTTTATTTCTTCAGCCAATTTTTGGCTACTCAACCTGCTTTTATTGAGCAGACAGACATGTTGACTTTGGAACTTGTTCCAAACCATTTAAATTAGATATTAAGACAACAGAAGAAACCTCTAGCAAACCTCCATCTATGACAAAAGAAAAGCCCAACAGTAATTACGAGTATCTCAATTTTGTTCATCAGAATATACAGGGCTTTTCTGGAAAAGATTTAGAAGTAGGTTTGTTCCTTGACAGTATGAATATAGATGTTTTATGCTTAACAGAACACAACTGTCTGTAAAGTATGATAATTATAGCGTCGCTAGTATGTTCATGAGTGTTTCAGCTATTCGGGCTGGGTCACTAATATTATTGCACAATAAGTTAAAGTATAGGGAACGCAAAGATGTGGTAGCACTCTCAATTGAGCAAACTATTAAAATTTCATGTGCAGAGTTAGAGCGGATTATTATTGTTTGTGTGTATAAACCACCATCTGCGGATTATTCACTGTTTGAAGAAACTTTGGAAGAAGTGTTATAGAGAGTATGTAAATCAAACAAGAAGGTGATTGTTTGTGGTGATTTTAATGTAGATATTCTAGACTCTTCTCAAACCTCACTTAGATTTTTGAATCTTTTTAAATCATTCAATTTATTAAATATTTTTGATCAACCAACTAGAATCACTGCATCATCAGCTACCTGCTTGGATAATATTTTTTGTGAAAATTTTTATAAGGAGAAATCAATAATTAATTGTTTAAAATCAGACCATTGTGGTCTGTTAACCAAATTTGAGCACCGTCATGTCTCAGTGGATATTATTTTTAGACCAGTTACTAAGAAACGTATCGAGAAATTTAAAAGCAATATAAACAATCAACTTCCTTACTTAACATACCAAGACCAGAATATAAATGATCAGCATGAGGATTTCTTCAATATGATAATGTATGAACATAACACAATCTTTTCAAAAAAAAAGTAACAGTTGATAAATTTAAATTTAAATTCAGTGACTGGGCTACTCCAGGTATTCATAAAAGTAGGACTAAATTATACGAATTATATGATTTAAAAGCGAACTTTCATAGTCCCAAACTAGTAGAATATGTTAAATCTTACTCTAAGATATTTAAAAAATCTTGCAATGTTGCCAAGTCCATGTTTTTGCGAGACAAAATAAAACAAGCAAAAAACAAAATCAAAGCGACTTGGAACATTATAAATAAAGAAACTTGTAAGTCCATACCACGCAATAACTCTTTCTCACTTAAAATTAAAGATAATATTATTAAATCTGACGTTGATATAGCTAATACATTTGAATCATTTTCCTCCGAGATACCTTTCATTACTACCAGTAAACAAAATTCTGGTTCACTGCTAGCTAGTTATCTCCTCACATCAAGTGTTGATGAGTGCGCCACTAGTTTTTGCTTTGATCATATATCTCCTCATACCATCCTCAAAACGTCTAAAGAACTTAATATAAAAAAAATTGAGGATTTATGGGGTATTTCTGTTGATATACTTAAATCAATCATAGAAACCATCTACCCTAGTTTAGGGTTACTTTTTAATAACTGTGTAGACAAGGGTCAGTTTACTAATTTAATGAAATTTAGTAAAGTCATACCCCTTTATAAGTCAGGTGAGAAAAGTGACCCATCAAATTATAGACCCATTTCTATTCTACCGGCTATTAGTAAAATTTTTGAAAAGATAATTTTAAATCAATTACTCTCTCACTTTGCTTGGAATAAATTATTGTATAGTTATCAATTTGGATTTACTAAAAATAGGAATACAACCGTTGCAGGTGTTGCGCTCATCAAACACATATTTCATGCGTGGGAAGGCAAGCAAGATGCAACAGGAGTTTTTTGTGATTTGTCAAAAGCATTTGACTGCGTAGATCATGAAATCCTACTGATTAAGCTGAGACATTACGGTGTTTCAAATATTTCACTTAGTCTTATAGAATCTTACCTCACTGATAGAATACAAAAAGTGAGTTTCAATGGTACGAACTCTTCCGGTGCCACCATACGTATGGGCGTGCCCCAGGGATCAATATTGGGTCCTCTGCTGTTTTTGATCTATATAAATGACCTGCCTTATTTTGTCAAAGACCTATGTGGGATTGTATTACTTGCTGATGACACTTCTCTGATTTTTAACGTAGATAGAAGTAACAAAGCACTTGACGACGTAAATAATACTCTCTCTAAGGTACTGCATTGGTTCACGAGTAACAATTTACTGCTTTATGCTAAGAAAACTAAATGTATCAAATTTTCTATGCGCAGTGTAAGACAGGTCGATACCATTATAAACATGAACAACGAGCCATTAGAGATTGCGAATTCCACAGTATTTTTAGGAATAACTCTCGATTCCAAGTTACAGTGGGGTCCGCATATTTCTGCTCTGGCAGGAAGACTTAGTTCGGCAGCTTATGCTGTTTTAAAAATAAGACTCCTGACTGATATCGCAACAGCAAGATTAGTGTACTTCAGTTATTTTCACAGTGTTATGTCGTATGGTCTACAGTTGTGGGGCTCGGCAGCGGATCTCAACACCATCTTTGTTCTTCAAAAAAGAGCCATCCGCACCATTTACAACCTTAGACCACGCGACTCGCTTCGTGAAGTATTCAAAGAGATAGATATTTTAACGGTGTACTCTCACTTTATTTATGATAATGTAGTATATGGGGATCCCTTTCATTGGCATAATGTGTTTCTGTCCTAAAATGGTTTGGCATAATGAAATTGGCATAATTTATTTAGCATAATATTAATTAGACTGAATTTGGTTTTTGCATAATATTTACTGTGGCATAATTATTATTTAGCATAATGCATTTATGCATTATTATTTTTGCACAATTTTTTCAGGCATAATGGACCAACCGGAAATCCTTCAAGTGTCAGTAGGTTACGGTTTTTTTTATGACCACCCAGAAATCCTTCAGGTGTCGGTAGGTTAGGGTTATTTTTTATGACCACCCAGAAATCCTTCTGGTGTCAGTAGGTTAGGGTTATTTTTTTTATGACCACCCGGAAATCCTTCAGGTTTTTAAATTTATGGTTAATTATTTTATGCTTAATCATGTTTATGCTTATTGCATTTATGCTAAAAATTGTATGCTAAAAACTGTTGTGCTTATTAGTATTATGCGAAATTATAATTAGTAGTAATTACAATATGCTAACTTATTTTATGCTTAAAAATTTTATGCTTCTTGACAGTGAACCTAGTATATGTCCGTAAAAACTTGCATCTCTTCAAGAAAAACAGTGATGTTCATAAACTAAATACTAGAAATAAAAATAAGCTCGTAACTCCTAGTCTCAGACTGCATAAGGCAGGAAAATCATTTGTTGGTCAATGTATAAATATTTTGATAAGATTCCGCAAACTCTTGTTGAACTGCCTCTTCACCAGTTTAAGTCACAAATTAAAGCTATGTTAATGAGGCGAGGTTATTATAGTGTTGAGGATTTCTTAAATGATAGGAATTTGTGGTCATCATAGGTATAATCTGCTCCTCTGCACATTTTTTTTATTTTTTTTGTTATTACTTTACTCTGTCAATTCAATTTTTGTATAAAAAAACAAGGTTAAAAAGAGTAACCATGCAACTAAATACCCCACGCAAATATCTAGGCATATCTACTACTATTTAGCGCGTGAAAGTCGATTGATTTTTGTATGAAAAACGAACCACCTTAAACTGTTAACACATACATACATACATACAATCACGCCTTTTTCCCAACGGCGTAGGCAGATACCATCTTTCCACTTGCTACAGTACTAACACACCTCGTGCGCTTATTCCACTCTCATTAATCCTTTCATTCATGCTCGTCGATTATGGGTACTCCTGACCTTACCTTTTCTAAGCACATCTTGGACTTGTCCTAAGTACATCCGTCTAGGCCTTCCCCTTCCAACGGCTCCATCCATCCTCGCCTTCTAAATATGCTTCGTTAGTCGCCTTTCATCCATCGTTTCCATATGCCCAAACCATCTTAGCATTCCCATCTCAATTTCAACTGTTAATTCTACTTCCAAACTACAGGTACGTGTGCAACTCACTCATAACTTCACTGCCCCATCAGCAATGACTTTTATGTTTTCGCTCTATGTCACTGCCTACTGCCATTGAAGAGATGTAAGACGTCACCCACAGGTAGGCCTGTTTCAAAAAATTAAGACAAATAGCGAGCATAGCCCTTTCAAACTTCGTGTGCTGACCTTAAATGACTCAGATAAATACACTTTAAGCTCACACCAATTCCCTGTGCTATACTCGTAAAACGAACCTCTATGGGATAAGCAACAAATCTATCAAAAACGAAATGGCTTACTCAGTATGTGATGTAGTAACTATGTAAGAGAGAATTTGATTTTTTCATTTTGACTTTAATATTAAGGTTTTCATACAAAAAACCGGCCAAGTGCGAGTCGGACTCGCGCTCCGTGGGTTATAGCAGAAACCGTTTGGCAAATAAAAAATAATTTAGACAATTAGAATTCACAAGTACGAGTATTTCACATCATATTATATGATCTTGAAGTTCGTTAAACGTTATTGTTAATTGCTCATTAGCTACACACTAGATAACATTAATCACGAAATCCCAGAAGCTACAAGTGCTAGGAGTTTCATATTTTGCATAGGGGTTCTATTTAGGACGTAGGTCCTCACTAAGACGGCATTTTGCGAATCAAGTATCGTAAGTGGGTAAAAATCCTGTAAGCCATAAAAATAAAGTCAATGCGGGCGAAGCCGCGTGCGGAAAGCTAGTAGAACGATATTTTTACAAGCTTCTTCAGAAGTTAGTTGCAAAGGGTTTTCTTTCTCAAAATCATTGAAATTAAGTCAACTGATGTTGTGGGCCTAACCTAAGCCTAACTGAACAGCCTTTGTCTGCCCATCCAGGCTGGAAAAAAGGACGAAATAATGATACAAACAGTAAATTGAGTTTGTTTGATCTACTTTTACGTTTACTTGGATACAGTAAGCAATACTTTATTTTTGTATTATCAAGGTGAGCGCTGATATAACTATTTGCAGCTGATAGAACAGAAATATTTTCTGTTCACAGTTTCAGTCTTATTTGGTTTAAAATCTGTCAGGAAATGTTAACAAACTCTTTTGTTACATCGCGAACCAAATAGGCATGTACGTCCAGACAACAGCAAACAATTTTACCACAAACTATAAACTATCTTCAACAGACTTTGGATCTTTAAATCTGAATGAATCTAATGTGTTATACGTGTATAATTTATATAATAATTTATTTATTTATTTATTTATTGGTTCACCAACGCTTATGTACACTAAAACACACATACACAAAAAAAAACTTATGATAATAGAACTAAGTGTAACAAACAATTATAGGTAAACACCTCATGCAATGGAAACTTACAAAACTACTTATTTGGTACTTCTAAACAATAAAACTAAAATAATAAGTATTTTAAAAGAAAACAAAAATAATAAAATTACAATAAACCTGGCAAAGCCGATATATTTTGCGTGAAGCATATGTATGTTTGTCGAAATTACTCAGCAGATCCGTCCTGCCGCACACGAGACAGCACAGTGACCTGAGCCTGGCAAATGAGTCCGCATGAATGTCTATCAATGCACCATACTTGTTTAAAACCCTACACATCCTTGCCACCGGCGAGCTGGCGCCGTAGACTGTTTTACGGAGGGGGGGACATAAAGACAATATGGCCGATCTAGGATATCTAGTAGGTACGCGAAAGTTAAACCTCTGCAGGAGTGTTGGACTGCTGATTTTATGATTGAATATTTTACGAAGGAATGACAAATCCAACAGCTCTCTGCGATTGTCAAGAGATAAGAGGGAGAAATATCTCAACCTGTCTTTATAGGACCGAACCTGTTTGTGCACCCTATTAGCATAAGCTAGGTTTGAAACAAGTCTTTCGGAGTCTCGTCTTAAGGAGTGAGTAGCATAGTGCGGCCTCCAGACTACGCTACAATATTCTATCGAACTACGCACGAAACTATTGTAAAGAAGAATCCTTACGGTGCTATCTTTAAAAACCTTAGAGTTGCGAAACACAAAACCTAACATTCGATTGGCCCTTTTGAATACATTTTCGATGTGAGGGACAAAAGTCAATTTGCTGTCAAATACAACTCCTAAATCCCTGATTTCCGCAACTTTTCGCAAGGAGACATCTATAATGGTATTTAATAACTTGTGAGTTTATAAAATAATATGCCTAAAGACAGAATAAAACACTTTTTTGTTTGTGTTAAGATTATGTCAGTGAATCTTTTTGTTAACTGAGAGAGATAACTGAGAGATATATTTTTACCCTTGGGGAGTTGTCATTCTAATGAGTGAATTGACTCCATTAAATTTTTAATTAGCAATTAATAATAACGTTTAACGAACTTCAAGATCATATAATATGATGTGAAATACTCGTACTTGTGAATTCCGATTGTCTGAACCGATTGGCAAATAATCTGAAATCTGATTATTTGCCAATCGGTTTCTGCTTTAAATACTTTTGTGCTAAACAATAATAGTACATTATGGTACAAGTGTGTAATGTTGGTGATTGCTGCTGTGGCGCCAGTGAGACTCGAGCCGTTAGGTGAGGGCCATAAGAGAGCCCAGGACGGTTATCATCAACACACACGTGTATCATACGACGTTTTTCAACACACTTGTGAAGAAAAGAATACTACAAATAACTGTCATTTCAACAGTGAAAACGAGTTGTGAATTTTTTTTCGCAATGGCGGGAAAAAATAATCAGTTTTCCTATGCGCACGCATCTTACAATGGCGATCGGCCATAGACTAAAAGAATGAGGTTTTTTTTTGGCTTTTCGCGGATAGCGTTTTAGCCACATACAAAAAGGGGAATTTCAAGTTTTCTTTATTAGAGAAAAAACAAAATATATTTGAGTGAAAGTTTTATTTATGCACGTACAAGTTGAAATTATCTATTTAAATACGAAGGTGCATGAAATGAGCAAGCAATAGGTACATTAATTTTGAAGACCGAGGCCGTGGCCCACTAGATTTGCACTGAGACGAACTTCATTTGTTTGTCAAATCGAGTAGGCCACGCCAGCTCAAAGAAGTTGCTATAGCCGTAGCTAGTAGTACTACTAGCTTTAGAAGATTCTATAAATATCTCAAAGAAAAAATAAAAAATGTCGAGTGATGAAAGTATTTTGACTCCAGAAGCTATTAAATTAGATGCCATAGGCATTGTCAATAATCTACTCCCGGAAAAGTCAAAGGAAAAATACCTGAAAGCCTATAAAGATTTTGACACATGGAAAACTGCAAAAGGCGCAAAGTCTGTGTCTGAATCAGTGCTTCTGGTCTATTTTGAATATTTATCAGCAACAAAGAAGTCAAGCAGCCTGTGGTGTATCTATTCGATGCTCAAGGCAACAATAAGCGTCAAACATGATATCCAAATTAATACATATACCAAGTTATTGTCATTTTTAAAAAGGAAATCGGATGGACATCGAGCAAAGAAGTCAAAGATACTTACAACACAAAACGTGGAAACTTTTTTGAATGAAGCTCCCGACCACAGTTTTCTTGCCATAAAAGTGAGTACAACCTATGAACCTACTTATTGATTGAGTTTATACACTATCTATTTCTCATTTTATGTCACACAGTTTAAAAATTATTTATGTTTTAGTTTTCAATGTAAATATTTGACCGCAAATATTGTTATTAATAAATATATACTCGTTAACAACTGAAAATATACAATCATAATATAAAAATATTGTTTTTGTTTAAGGTGGCGTTGATTTTTAGAGTGAATGGTGCTTGTCGTGGAAATGAACTCGTGAATATAAAAGTCAATGATATCGAAAAATATTCAGAGTTATTACTAGTAAAATTGCCGGACACAAAAACAAATAGAGAACGGTCATTTGTAATTCGTGAAAACCATACCACAATAGTCGAAAAGTACCAAGCCTTACGCCCTTTTAATATAAACACCAACAGATTTTTTGTAGGCTACAACAATGGGAAATGTACAATGCAAGTCATTGGCAAAAATAAAATTAGTGCCATGCCAAGAGAGATTGCTAAATACCTGAAATTGGAAAATCCCGAGCCATTTTCAGCCACAGGCCATTGTTTTAGACGAACATCTGCGAGTCTGTTGGCAGATTCAGGAGCAGACATGGCCCAAATAAAACGACACGGTGGCTGGAAGTCCGATGCAGGGGCAGAGGGCTACATTGAAAATTCTATAAAAAATAAAAAAAGAACGAGCTATCGTATTGGCGAAAAGATAAATATGAAAACATCGTCTACAATTGATGATCCCTGGACGCCTCTGCCACCACAGTCATCTTCCTCACAACACGTCACATTTACATCAAGCCCACTGCATCAGAGACGACCTTCTCCAACCTTTACGGAACAACTCGACCCTCAGACACAAGTGTCCGAAGCCTTGAACACAACTCAAATAAACTCTAGCTCAACCTCGATAATCGTACCAAATAAAAATATAACGTTATCTTTCCATAATTGGACTAATGTCTCCAATATCAATTTGCACTTTTAATATGCTGTAATAAACACTATCTACTAAGCCTGGTTTTTTATTGTCTCGCATAAAGTGAGAAAAGTAGAGTATACACCACCGGGATAAAACTGTTTTTTTCTTGGGCGCTTGAGTCCCTCACTGCACTCAGGACTCAATCTTAATTCTCTCGCGTTGCTCGGGAATTAACTTATAACACCCACGCTGCGCTCGGGAGTTAAATTTGAAGTCCTTCGTTACGTTCAGGATTCAATGTAGCGCCCGTGACATACAACAGTGCTTTATCCCCTTGCTGTATAATCTACTATTGTGCTGTTGAACACGACCTTTTTTGTATCGAAACATTTTGAGGAAAAAAGCAACTCAGCCAATAAAATAAAAAAAATTATAACAATGAAAAAGTCACAGTTTGATTACAGGTGTCATTATGTGCCTAATTGCGGTGAAATTAGAGCCACTTTATGAGCAAGTGTGCTGAAAAGATTGTAATTCAGTATTGCACAGTTATATTAGTACCAGTTTTGGTCACTTTAATGAAATCAAAAAATAGACTGACATGCGGTAAGCGCAACCGGCTGGCGCACTCCTAATCCGTTATCGGCCGAACTATGCTCGGCTGTCATAGACCGAACTCGGCCGATCAAAACTCTGTACCTAGTACCTAGTTGTCCGCCACAGGCCTACAAATTTGGTGGTGCGCGTACCGTTCATTAACATACGTTTGATGACGGCCGATAACGGATTAGGAGTATGCGAGCCGTAAGAGATTGCAGTAATGGTACGGTACATACCCTTTTAAGAGTGTTGGCGACTAGCAATGCCAACCTATTTTGTACTTTTGCCTCTGTATTTTTTTATATTACTTTTTAATAGAATTATTTCAAATATAGTTAGTTGACAAGCAAAAGTCTTTTAATAAACTCAACATTGGTGTCAGAAGTGAAAATTTATAAAATTTGGGTTAAAAAACCTTAAAATAATGCCCCTAACGCGTGCACAAGTAAAAACGGCTACCGGTGCGAATTTTCCTCAAGTTTCCCGAAGCGCTCCTGAGGACGGTGCTTCCGCCCACGGCGCCTTGGCGCCGGCTCCGTCCAGTGCCATTTTACAGGAGGAAAATTCACCAATTCACGGTTTGTCGTCAAATAATGCATCCAAATACGGTTGGTCAGGTCGATCAGGCCGATCTAGTCAAACCGTGAAGGCCCAAATACTTGCTGCGAAGGCAAAACATGCTCGCGTATTAGCTGAAACTGAAGCGGAGCGTGATCGTCGTGCGGCAGAGCGCGAACGCGCTGTCGCTGAACTAACAGCTGAAACTGAAGCGGAGCGTGATCGTCGTGCGGCAGAGCGCGAACGCGCTGTCGCTGAACTAACATTACAGGCTGAGTTAGCCGCGATTGAAGCTGGCTCATCGAGCTGCTCACAAGGCTCGAACACACAGCGTATAGAAAAATGGTTAGTAGAAACTAATGATATTACCACAAGCCCTAAGCGTAATAATAAAGCATATTCGTTGGTTGACAGAGAAAGAAATGGGCCCTGGATGCCTAGCGCAGTACCGCAGGCTTTGCCGCGGTCGGCACCCGCCACGGCCCACGGGGACGTTTTGACTTCGCACGTGTGTCCCGAAGCTAGTGCAGTGCCGCAGACATTGCCGCTTCAGGTGCCGTTGGTGCGCACCGTCGGTCATAGCAGTGCCCCAGCTACGTGCCCGCTCCCCAAGTTTCCACTGCTACAAGCTGCACCAGCTGAATACACACCACCACGCACGCTAGGTTTAGGTACACTAACTAAAGAAAATGAATGTTGTTGCCACAAAAATAAAAGTCAGGGTGAAGTAGGTACACCATTTATTCAGCTGGCAAAGGCGATTACAAACTTGGGGAAGAAGACTTCAAAGGTTGGTGATCTCCCTAAGTTCGATGGTCGCGCTGCGGATTGGCTTCTTGTCAAGAAATCGTTTGACCAATCCAAAGCGCACTTCTCACCAGGTGACAATGTGGTCAGGCTTAGCGCAGCGTTGCACGGAGCTGCTAAGGAGGCCGTCTCCGTTCGACTTGTAGCAGCTGACGATCCGGAACAAATTATACAGGCTTTGGAGACTAGGTTTGCGCAACCTGAGGTCATCGTGCTACACCAGCTTTCTCTAGTAAGAGCTCTTCCTAAGCTTGGTGTTTATGAATCTTCACGCGACCTAAATGTCTTTGCTTGCCGCATCCGAAACTGTGTCGAAGTTATTCGTTTGCTAAACCAGCCCGAATATCTAGCTTCACCTGAGATCGCGAACTCTATTATTTGCAAGTTGACTCCACTTTTAAGGTCGAGATGGGCAGATTTTGCTTCGTCAAGGGCCGGCTCTGGCAAATTTAAACTAGAAACTTTGGCTGATTTTCTAGAAAGCGAAGCAAATTTACAAATGCGATTTGGTTTAGTCCAGTCAGAGCCGTCACCAAGAAGGCTAGAAACTAAGGAGAGATAACTCCCGAAGTGGGGGTAAGCTTTCGAGGGCCGAAAGTCGTATACTCTGTGCCGGGCAAAACGCTGTATTGCGCATGTGCAGCGGCAGCTATTTGTCATTTCATGGTCACATGGTTTTGTTTTGAACGGTGTCACGTGCGACAGTTGTTGTTTTTCGAGGTTGTGTTGACCAATTTTGACACTTCGCGAGGATCGCGGCAAAGAAGCGTAATGCGCATGCGTCACTGTGGGATACGGATTTAGTCCAACCCTTTCCAGGGAGTTATCTCTCCTTAGTCTCTAGCCTTCTTGGCCGTCACCCGTCAAATGTCAGTCAATCCCTGCCAAAAGTCAAAGTCAACTTGTCAACTCCGCCAAAGACAAAGTTTTTCCATATGCTGTCTCGTCGGATTCGCCCGGCGAACCAAAGAGTACGAATATATGCAGGTATTGTACTAAGTCTAACCACGAGGTTGCTGATTGTAGTGATTTTCGATCTTTGGCCTTGGAAGATCGCTGGCAATGGGTATTGGACAATAAAGTATGTCGCAGATGTTTGAAACGAGGCTCTCATAAGTACAGTATCTGTAAAACACGGTGTGAAGCCGAAGGCTGTACAAATAATCGACACAATACTCTTTTACATAAATCCCAAGCGACAAACACGGCCCATGTAATAGTTCAAGCCTCCGCTCACCAGAGCTCGAATAACTTTGATCTACAAAATATAGACCCACTGGCCTACCCATCTGCTACCGTAGCGCACAGCGCCTTACCAGCCGATCTTTCAAAACCGCTTCTAAAAGTCATTCCAATTACTTTATCTGGCAAAAAAGGTAGCGTTAATACCTATGCGCTTTTAGATGACGGCAGTTCCGCTACTTTAGTGGACAAATCGGTGGCTGACATGCTTGTCGACGAACAATCTACGGTACCCTTGCAGATTAACTGTGTCGGAGGGCTTACTAAGCTCACCAACGTTAGCTTCATAGACTTACAAGTTAGAGGACGCTATAGTTCAGATAGCCACAAAATTCGAGCACGATCTATTCCTAACCTAGGTCTTAGGATTCAGTCAGCAAATATTTGTGACATCAAGCGTTACGATTACCTTTCCGATTTAGCTGATGTTTTAGCTTACAATGATGCGAAACCGACCTGTCTCATTGGGACTGATAATTGGCATCTTCTCTTACCTAAAATCGTACGCCATGGAACTAAATCTGAACCAGCAGCCGCTCTCACTTCCCTAGGCTGGGCTCTTTTCGGATTTATCAATAGTAGAGCTAATCCAGTAGAATTCGTTAACCACGTTGAAGTAGACGATTCTGATCAAAAACTAGACTCTCTCATCATGTCGTATTACAAACTAGACTCCATAGGTATAGAGAAAAAACCCCCATTGTAGCCCTAGCGATAAACGCGCTTTAGAGATTTTAGAAGAAACCACAACACGCCTACCCAATGGCAGATTTGAGACAGGGTTGCTGTGGCGGAACGACATCAATGCAGTTCCTGACAGTAAACGCCTTGCCCTGTCTAGATTCTCAAGCCTCGAGAAGAAGATGGCTAAGGACGATGCGTACGCGACTCGTTATAAACAGAACATCCAGGGTATGATTGATAAATCTTATGCAGAGCTATGTACTGGTCCTCCATCGGGTAACATCACCTGGTATCTTCCACATTTTGGGGTGGTCCACCCACGCAAAAATAAGCTGCGCGTGGTGCACGACGCAGCTGCAATATGCGAAGGAGTAAGTCTCAATTCGATGCTCCTATCGGGACCCGATCTGTTACAGCATTTGCTCGCTATAGTTATGAGATTTAGGGAAGGTTGTATCGCACTCACGGCAGACATTAGAGAAATGTTCCCACAGGTAAAAATAAGGCCCCAGGATCGAGATGCCCAGCGATTCCTTTGGAGAGACAATCCTCAGCACCCTATACAGGAATACCGAATGTCCTCCATGATATTCGGTGCTTCGTCCAGTCCATGCACGGCACTCTTTTTAAAAAACAAAAATGCCATTGGGTTCCAGCATCTCTATCCTGAGGCTGCGCGATGCGTCAAGGAGGACCACTATATGGATGATTTTCTAGGTTCTGTCAATGGCTCGGAGGAAGCAGCTCGCCTTGTTCTCGAAATCGTGACCATTCATAAAGCAGCCGGGTTTGAAATGCGCTCATGGGTTTCAAACCATGCTCAAGCCTTGTCTCTAATTCCTTCCGACCTCCGTGCCATTAACACTGCTGAAGTAGGTTTAGGACCATCGTCCCCTTCTCAAACTCGCGTTCTGGGAATAACCTGGCATGTCACTGACGATTCCTTACGGTTTTTAGAATCTGTCCCAAGTCTTCCAAATACCTACACCAAACGGTCAGTTTTTTCCCTACTAATGTCAGTTTATGATCCACTTGGCTTAATGACCCCACTTATCATAAAAGGTCGGATCAATTTTCAGAAGACTTGGAAATTAGGTCTTGATTGGGACTACATTCTACCTGATGTACTCATTCAAAAATGGAAGTCTTGGTTTCAGGAGCTCGAGAATATCTCTGGTTGTTCTTTTCCTAGATGCTATTCAGAGCAAAAGGCAGTCAAAGAGGCTCAACTCCATGTCTTTGCTGACGCCAGCGAGTTGGCATACGCCTGCGTTGCTTAATGGCGCTTTACTCTCATCGACGGATCGGTTAAGTTAGCCTTAATTGGAGGTAAGGCCAGACTCGCACCCCTGAAACCAACGACTATACCGAGATTGGAGTTACAGGCAGCCTTAATTGCGGCTCGCTTCGCTGCCTATATCTCTGATGCTCATAGAAGAAAGCCATGTAAAGTCTTTCTGTGGTATGATTCCATAACAGTGCTGAAGTGGTTGCGTAGCGACGCATGCACATTTAAGCCATTTGTTTCATTTCGCGTTGGAGAAATTTCAGATTTAACTGATGTTCAAAATTGGAGATATGTCCCTACGGCATTAAATGTGGCAGGCATTTTCGAGGCAGTCTCGCTGGCTCACTGGACCACTTTTTCTTCTTTCACCTATTGACATGTGGCCCAGAGAGCCAACATCTAGTGCCTCCTTAACCACAGACGAAAACAGGATTGTTTCCGAATCGGTGGGTGTTATGGTGGACGAAGAACCAAAACTAACTGCTTATTCGCCAATAGTCGCTGATTGCCTGCGGTTCAGCAGATGGCTACGTCTGCTCAGAGCAACAGCTCGTGCTCATCAAGCAGCCAAAGTCTTTCGGTCTACTTTACCTCAAAATCCTAAATATACTTCTACCGCGTTTCGTTCTCACCTTAACTTACCTTTTCTATCCGCCGAGGATTTAAATTCAGCAGAAATTCACCTATTTATAACGGTTCAATGTGATTCTTTTGCAGATGAACTAATTTGCGCGAACGAGGGACGCCCTGTTTCTGGTCATAGCAGACTCAAGAATTTGTCCTTGATCGCTGGTGGGGATGGTCTTCTACGTCTGTCCGGCCGCACCTCCGCCTCCAATGCCGTAGAGTCCCGTCCAATTGTGCTCGACGGAAAGCATCATATAGCCAGGCTGTTAATCCATTCTTATCATGCCCGATTCGCCCACGCAAATAATGAGCTCGTTGTAAATGAACTCCGCCAGAAATTCTACGTTCTAGGCTTAAGACCTTCAGTGAAACAAGTAGCCTCGAGATGCCAGACCTGTCGGATAAGAAAGGCAAAGCCTGTAACGCCACCCATAGGAGATTTGCCTAGTGCACGAATGGCTCACCATGAGAGGCCATTTACTTATGTAGGCCTCAATTATTTCGGCCCAATTAACGTGACAATCGGCCGCCGAACAGCCAAAAGATGGGTGGCTTTGTTTACCTGCCTCACAGTAAGGGCAGTTCACCTCGAGATTGTCGAGAGTTTGTCTGCAGATTCCGCCATAATGGCCCTCCGCCGTTTCATTGCCCGACGAGGTAGCCCTGCAGCGATCTACTCCGACAATGGAACTGCGTTTGTCGGAGCATCAAAAATTCTACCAAAAATTTGCGAGTTTGCCTCCACAAAAGAGATTCGGTGGAAGTTCATCCCACCATCGGCCCCGTTCATGGGAGGATGCTGGGAGAGGCTGGTGAGGAACATTAAAAGCGCCCTCACCGTGACACTTCAAGAGCGGTCGCCCAGGGAAGAAGTCCTCACTACTCTCTTATTAGAAGCCGAAGCCGTCGTTAATTCAAGGCCACTGACTCACGTAGCAGACAGTCCGGACTTCGAAGTGGCCTTAACGCCATTTACATTTTTAATCGGCACGTCCTCAAACGACACACTGAGACGGCAGTTCGAAGACACAGACCTCTCCAGCAGGGCTCAATGGCGGAAGTCGCAACGGTTAGCTGACCATTTCTGGCAGCGTTTTGTCGCAGAGTACCTGCCAACGTTAGTGCCACGCCGAGGATCAGCTGTACAATCTCGAGCCTTGAAAATCGGAGACCTAGTCTGTATAGCTGACGGGACTCTACCGAGACAGTGCTGGCCGAGAGGGCGAATAGTCCAGATATATCCCGGAAAGGACGGCGTAGTAAGGGTAGCAGATGTGACCACGAAAGGGGGTGTCCTGCGTCGTCCTGTCAGGAAGCTGGCATTGTTAGTCTCCTCCTGATTCAATTGGTGTCCACACCGTCGGGGGCCATGTTGGCGACTAGCAATGCCAACCTATTTTGTACTTTTGCCTCTGTATTTTTTATATTACTTTTTAATAGAATTATTTCAAATATAGTTAGTTGACAAGCAAAAGTCTTTTAATAAACTCAACAAAGAGGTATGCTAATGGTTATTGCAATTTTATTAAAGGTTAGGCGTTAAGCAGGTCGGGGTTTGATCCCCACCTACTATTCGTTTGGTATGCAGAATGTTGCTGTTTTTTCGGTGTCTTCCTGTTTTTAAGTTTCAGTATTGTATTTTAAATATAAACGTTTTACTGGTTCTGGGGCCTTATTACAATTCTATATAAGTAACTTTTCAAGTTCATTCCTTAAGCTGCGAGCAATTTCGTAATATGATCTTTCATTTCCAGCCAGTCAGCGGTTACCTGACACTAAGGCATTTATTTATTTAACACAATTAAACGGGATAATCCCAGTTACATAATTATGGAAGCTACAGGACATTAATACATTACACTAATTTTTCGACTTTGTTTAAAAGCGATTTAGGACTGTCAATGAATATATCCAATTCAGGGTTAGCGACCAGTATCGTGTTTAGCGCCTTCTGCATACGACACAGCGGGGCGTATGTAAAGTCACATTATCCTGGTGCAAATTGTCCCAAATCACCACATAAAAAGAGGATGATAAAATTCAAAGTGCAGCCTGGTTACTCTATAAATAAATACTATCGAGGAGAACCACACTCAATCCTTATTTTATCTACGTCTGCTTGACTTCCACATACCTACACCAAGTTACACGACGCATTATTTATTCACACCGCCAAATCCGGGCGGTCACACGATTATCCGAGTAAACCCGAGGAAATCCAATACACCAAAATGCATAGATATACATAAAAACGAATAACGCGTGCCCAAGGGTAAAGCAACGCTCTTCTTCCAGCGCTACTTTTTTTTAATAAACTTAAAAAGGTATTATTCACTACACGTCATGGCAACAGATGTCAAAATCTCTACCTCTGCCTCTTATCATAGATAAAATACGAGCTTTCCGCTCGCGGCTTCGCCCGCGTGCCAGCTTGCGTTAATTTAGCTATAGTTTTAATCAGCATTAAACTTATATAGTAACAAATTAAAATTCTAAACGGAATCATAAATATTTGACAGCCAACAAATATGTTGATTTATTGTGACAGTTAATATGTCATGAAGCATTGTCAATATCAAATTTTATCCGAATATTGTGGATGTTAAGTTGGCGACTCAAAACCCTTATTTTCATGCGTTCTTTAAGTTAGGTAATATTTGTTTATCATCATATATCTCACCCGTTTTTCTCCGATTTCATTCACATATACTATTATTTTTCACTGAATTTTTCGTGCAATCATAAATTATTATTCATTATAAAATAAAGCATCACTCCTCAATAGTGTAGGTTTCTGTTGAAGAAAGAATTTTCTTGATCGGATCAGTTTTTACGAAGATTACCTCCTACAAACAAAGTTAGAAACTTTACCTCTCTTTGAATATTAAGGGCAGGTAGTTCACAAAACACGTTTTTAGAATTAATTTTTAAGTAAATAGTCTAAGTGAAATTAAAATCTAATAAAATTAACTGATATTGTTGAGGGGATAATACAGGGAAATCATCCGGTGGAAACATGATTTGATAAAGTTGGCTTGATAGAATAAATTCACAAAGTGTGACATTTTGTCTTCTTTTTTTGGTTTTATTCCTAAAATAATTTGATCTGATAGTATGGGTCCTTTACCAAAACAAAGTTTGAAGATAACTGAGGGAGGGATTCAAGGGATTTTATTCGGTGGTTTTTTTCATTCCATCTATTAATTTTTCATTCGGATATCCGCGTGGCGCTCACCAGTTTCCTTCGTCAAATGTTGTGCAAACCACCTCGCCTTACTCTATAGTCTAATCTATATTTCGAAAAATTTACAATTTCTATCACTTAAGCGCTATTTAGACGTCGTAGTAAGCGTTAAAAAAGGGGCACGCTTGGTGGAGGTCCTTAAACTTCTATAAAATACAGACGCAGGGACTTGCGCGTTATCTGCTTTGATAATTGTCCGTGCGAAAACCCTTACGAGTTTCAGACTCAATCACAAGGAGGCAGACGTGAGTCTCACGTCACACGAGAATTAAAAATTCATTTGACCGAAGACAGTTCTAATGTTTGTTGGTCGTCGGAACTTTTTTAATTACTGACTCGTGTGTGGCACTGATGGTTTAACTGTTTACTGAGCTGTGGACTTGAGTATTTTGTGTAGGATGTACTTATTATAGACGTTCTATCTCAGTAAGACTTTTTTACTATGCTTGTAGTAGTGACATGTGCAATGATGATGCTGCGGTGGATGGGTGGAGTCTCACGCAAAGATCGCGTGCGTAACTCCCACATCCGCGGCAGCCTTCGTGTTTGTGACATCGCAGACAAGCTGCAGGAGTGCCGCCTTCGTTGGTATGGTCATGTCTCACGGAGATCAGCAAACTACGTGGGCAACAAATGTCTGGCCATGCCACCCCCACCAGGTACCGGTAGAAGAGGTCGACCCAACAAACGGTGGCTCGACGTCGTTGAGGGTGACATGCGTGCCAAAAAACTCACCACTGAGGATGCACAAGACCGCGCGAAGTGGGCCAAGAAAATAAGAAAGGCGGACCCTGGGACCTCGCACACCAGTGTGGGTTCACAACCGGGATAGACCGCACGGATGGTGATGATAAAAAAAAAAAGTTTTTATTTTCATTAACTAATGTTTTGTAGTCTTAAACATGTAACTCAAGTATTCCCTTTTAAGCCTTTATTAGCCTGTGTTAGAGATATACCACTCTTCCTTCAAACAATTCTCATTTATTAGCTTATGAAGTACTTAGAGGTAAAACATGATGATGATGATGATGATGTAGTAGTGACATGTACAAAAGTGTACATACACACTGTCTTAAGTGTCATTAGTGTCAATTTGTTCCCTCTGAAAGCACTCACAATATGTCAGTCCATGTCACTACTACAAGCATAGATAAACGGTGTTCATAAAATAGAGAGACTAGACTTATTGAATCGGGTCGGTCGATCAGAGTCTCCAAATTGTACCGTGTGTGGAACATTAGAGGATGTACATCATTTATTAATGGAATGTGAGCGGAATCGTCACCTTAGAGATATAGTTTACTTTCAGTTTATTTAGTGTAAATGAAAATGATATTGGTTATCTATCCAATCTCTTAGCTGAGCCGTCCTCAGAGGCCGCTAAAATTATCATTCATTTTGTAATTTCTAGTGTTAAGTTGGTTTAGTTACTAAGATTAAGATACGATGGAGCATGATCGAATCTTCGATCAAAGCTTCAAAACACATAAGGAAAAATAAATAAATCTGAAAGCATTACTTTTGCACCAAAATTTGCGTTTCCTCTGTCCCACTGCTGAGCAAATCATTGGAATCAAGTCGCTGCAGTTGATGGGTTACAGATTCATATATTCCACAAACTCAGATTAGATTCAGTACTGATTTACGCTAGGACATTTGTGCCAAGGAACGGTCCAGTCAAACGAGGTAATAAAAGATGTAATTTACAGGGTTTTGAGCTTACTGAGAACTCTTAAGACTTCATTGTCCTTGTTGATCTTAAACTTATCTGGCCCGTTCACGTTGGCACAATAAGTTATGTCACCTTTAGCGCCGAAATTTCTTGGTTTGATTCTCGCCCAGGATAGACATTTATGGCATGAATATTTGTTTTTTTTTCGTCCTAAGACTATTTCGCTCACTTTCACTCCCTGATGTCGTACGGCACTCTAATTTGGGGTAACTCCACGGATGCCAACAGAGTGTTCGTTTTGCAAAAACGCGCGTTACGTACACTTGTCGGGGCAAGCTAGACACTTGTGCAGGGATTTGTTTACAACGCAGCATAAACTGACGCACTACCCGATCTATTTATATGATCTGTTAACATTCATAAGATGCAACTTAAGGGATTTTCAGTGTATGAATAATAGTAAGCGCTCTAGTAGGTCGCCTCAACGCGGTCCCTTGTCGCATGGCTCTTGCAGAAAAGAACCCACGAGTTATTAGCCCCACCTACTACAATCATCTACCCCTAGCGTTAAAAGACGTACAATCTGACGAAACATTCCGACGTCAGCTGAGAAACCTTTTGTTGGAAAAAGCTCATTATTGTATTAAATATTTTTTTAATGATGACTTCGGATGAGTTACTAATTATTAATTTTTTATTTTTGATTAAATTGTTTTATTTTTATGATTTTATTTGACATGTGAATTTGTTGTTTTACTTATTATTAATTTTTAATTTATTATTTTTATTCGGTTTGGACATTCTGTTTATTGTAATTTGTATAATGATTTTGACGATCATAATGCAAATTCTTATATGTGACATCAAATGTAATGTATATTGTAATTTTGTGTTATGAAATAAATTAATCTAATCCAATCCAATCTAATCTTGAAAGATAATAATGGCAAGCAAGTGCCCAAATAATTCCCGTACAATTTGATCTCGTAAGATTTTGTTTTACAAGTTTGGTTAAATCTTTTAAGTCGTATTAATGTCGTTTTGTGGATATTTCCTCCGTACTGGCAGCTCGTCCGATTAATCTTGCCTCGATCGCATGTCAAGTGTAAGCCCAGTAAGCCCTGATAAGTGTAACCCCTTTCAGGGTAACGTTTCCTTATTTGGACAAGTTGTGAAAGATAAGTGTGTTCTTTAACAGCAACTAAGAATGTCGGAGACCATTTTACTTTTAGCTGTCATTTTTTTTTATTTATGAACCCCTGACCTGCGTAGCACTTGAAATCCATTTAAAAGGGTGAAACGATTGACTGACACATCAGCGTACAGCCGTACACATTTTTTATACTTACAATCACGGAAACTAGCACGCGGACAGCCTGATTCTATGCGGTTACCGCATTCGCGGTGCGCACGTTGATGACCCTGTAAAAGCCTTTACAAACTCTTGAATCTTGAAGAACTCCATACTATTATAGATTATTCCACAATTTGACCATGGTGGCCACACGATGTAAGCCAGTAACAAAGGAAGGAGTTTGAAATATACATTCCTAAAATGCACAAAACCAATATAAGTGAAAGATGCACGACGGGGAGTTGAATGCACCCCGGACTGCAATTTTTAAACTTTCAGTAAGAATTTTTAATGCAGCCCGTTTTGCTGTAGTGGATAGTTACGAAAAATCTGTAAAACTGCGAATGTGTTACGATGTCACAGACAGACACAAACAAAGATATAAATTTAAATAGATTATGCAAGGCGCTGTAAGAAAACCAAGCAGCCTGCTGCGTTACAATGGCGTTAAAGTGTCAGAAATTCATCGATTTTGATTAAGTTTAGTCCCCTAAGGAATTCTTAGACTCGATTCGCAATTTCTATCGCAGGAAAACCTTAAAAATCAATGACTTTACCAACCACGTACAGTAGTTTTCCGTTCGGAATTGTATTATTCGAAATTCCAAATCGATATTCTGAAACAGAGCTCCAACAGAATTCCGTATTATGTGACCAGACTTAATCTGCTTTATTTTGACCGGTACCATTGGGCTGCTTTTCCAACAGAAATGTTCTATGCAGCAGCAGCCATGCTGCGAAGGTGTGCAAGCTAAGCTACGAATGTAACGGAGCGAGTAAGATAGGGCTATGAAGATGCGACGCCGCGAGGCAGCTGTGCGAGGAAGATGTGCAGCTCGAGCTATCCGATGTATTGATAGTAGAGAAGGCAAGCACACCACGCGTTTATAGCACGCATCCACAGCACGTTCGAGAGAATTGAAAAATAGGTAGTAGTAAAATGTATTGCTGTCTTTTGCAAACCTCGAGCGCCCCGCAGAGTACGATAGAGACAGATGCAAATCGGACCGAAATTACCTATCAAAAGTACACAAAATGGATATTTCGTAGTCCCCTAATCCCTTTTCGAAAAATTTACCGATTTAGTTATTTTTTCATTTCATTGAAAATTAAAGAAGGACTAAACCCACCACCTCCCATGGCCCTACCGACCGTCTTGGTCATACGGGCCGAAACGCGAGAGATGCGTGCGGAACTTGCTACTGCTGGGCAGCGTGCACTCAGCCGCGCGCAATGCTTGACTCTCTACAAGTTCCTTTATCTCTAATCCTTTGTCCCTTTGCCAACTCTCCCCCTTCTGGGGCATGACATTACAGTAACGCCTTCAGCGTCGGGGCATCACTGCTTCACAAAACCTCCTCCTCCATTGAGCTACTCGCACTTTTCTCCTGGCGCTCTCGCATGCTCCTCCTCCGGTACCACGCATGTGCAAAATCCCGCAGCCTTCTGAAGTTCTCCGCCGAAGACACGAGATTGGTGTAGTATACCGGTCCCTCATCGTCCCGAAGAACGTTATCCAGCAGCAGCAGCACCCCCCTCAGATCGTCATATAAAGGGCAACACCACAGCACGTGGTGCATGTCCTCCCCCGGGTATCCACAAGCACATTCAGGGCTTGTGCTAAGCTTTAGCGAGTAAAGCCGCGCCTTGAATATGCCGTGTCCGCTGAGCAGCTGAGACGTTTCGTGGTCGGGCTCGACCCAGGACTGTTTAAGTCTGACGCGAACGTCAGGAAAGTAACGAAACGTCTCGCGCCCCTTCGTCTCCACTTCCCAGCGATGCTGCCACTCAGCCATCACCTCATCAACTCCTCCTTGGCAAGTAACTGGCGCCCATCTTCGAACCTCCAGGTCCGCGGGTAAAAATTAAAGAAGGACTGTGGCCGTGTTCCTTTGTTCTCTTTTTTTAAAAATAAATAAGTAAAATTAGTTTTCTGGATGTTTGAACACAGTGGAAAATCTGGCCATTTTTTTATTTTTGAAGGTTGACATCTTTTTTAGTAACTAATTTATAAAAAAAAAGGAAAACATAGGGACATGCCAATAATGGCAATAGATTTTTAGGCAAACATTATTTCTCTCCTAGCAAAATCCAGGGAGGAAACAGGGGACTTCGTTTGTATGGAAAAACGGCGCTTCTGTATCCATAGCATACATCTACAGCACGCATCCTTTCATCTAAAAAACATAGCTTAGTATAAAGACGGGTTTGTCTCCACCAGTGCTATGCTATGTGGACGAATGAATATGATTGATGGATATTAAACACATCCACAGCCACGTAGCAAAGCACATCTCTGGTGTAAAAGCAACCTAACTGTTGAGCGTGAGATCAATGAAACGTGTAATGAGGTAGGTAAACTGCATTCCTTTATACACGGGAAGCACGGAATGTACCAATCGCGTCATATTTCGATTTATGAGTCAGTGGTCATAACGCACAGAATACACTAGCATAATGAGTGAAGTTGGTTCTGCCAGTGTCAACACTTGCGAACACTATCGGAGGTCACTCTGTGGGCCCTTTATCAATAATTGAAGGCAAGGACACGGCCGTTACGTTGCCATGGTGACCAATCAATTCAACTCATGAATACAGCTCTAAGATTTATCTGTAACTTTGGTTGGTTATGAAATTTTGAAATACTTAGCAATTTTCCCAATGAATTATAGATCTTGGATAAATTTGAATTTTTGTGTAATAATATAAGCCTCTGAAAGGCTAAAATGTTGACGGACACTTTTGATGATAAAATAAAATGACTTTCATTTTTATAGAAAATGTAAATCCTTTTTCGGCTGTAAGTTTAAAATTTAAGTGCTGTCTGTAGTAGAAATTTAAGAGCTGTGGATTTTGTTTTTCAATAAATAAAAATAAATAAATAATAATAACACACAAAAGTAATGATTTTGAAGTTATGATTAGTAGACATCTTCGACAGTTGTTTGTAATTCCTTAATGTCCTTAGTTAATACATAAAAATAATCTAAACATTATTTTGGACACGTAAAATTATTTCAACTTTTACTTTTCGCGTATGTGATGTCTACCGATAATTCTATACGACCTTGATATAAGCTTATCTTAGATTAAGGTTAGAAAATCGACGTTATCTTTTCAACCCTGATTTTCATTTATTTATTTCATGTGCATACGTCAGATTATCTTCGCGTAATCTGATCTGACCCGGATTTTTGTTTATTTACATACTCGTATTTCGTTCGGTCAGAAATTCATTGGTTCTGTATCAATTCCGACGGGACCCTAAATATTCGGCGAAGTGCGTTGTGCACATCAATACTGGGTTCCGTGATTTATTTTTATGTCCTTTGTCGGTGAGACTGCTGAGTAGGGTTGGCAATTATTAGGTTTTAAATTTCAAAATTCTATTATGAAGCGAAATTCGTGAATTCAAAGTCAAATTTTTTTTAGAATGTACCACCCATTACATTAATTAATTAAATTATGAAAACATAGACTTCATATGTCCCACCACAGGGTTAAGGCCTCATCTCAAAGGTCATAGTGGTGGTAGTACAGTCAGCATCAGAGATAACTGAACTAACTTTCTAGTACCTTGTCATATTAACTTCAACGTCCAAGTTATAGCAATAAATTATTAAAGAAATGACAGACGGGACGTTGAATGGGAACAATTATGAAAAAGGGCTAAAGCGATCAGCTACTTCTGATTGAACAAAACAAAGAAGTTTTCCTCCGCTCAGGTTTATGTTATCAGTCTCTATTTAACCTAAATATGAGTATTTAAACTTTATTCGAAATCCCTGACAAACTATTATTCGAATTGCCTACTACTTTTCCACCAGAGATATATTTAATACCCATTAATTTATTTATTTTCACAGCTCAGCTTAGCTAAACAATCATTTTTGGTGTTAAATACATTCTAAGCTACACGGCATAACACAACTCAGCGTATCACAACTCCTCTTAAACACTAAGCTATAAGCCTATTGGAAAAATATTTTCATAAATATTTTTTTTCCCCAACCCTAGTTCTTCCTGTGATATTTTACTTAACTCTGAAATTGTGGTTTCCGGTGTAACTATACAACGAGCGAATTAACGACCACAGGGAGATGCGTGCTCTGGTGATACTCAATTTGAAAATTGGTTTGGTTTTTTTTTTTTTATATTGTTATTATAACTTTATTTATGAGCAGACCGAAGGCCTGCATCACTGAATGCCTTTAAACTTTTTTTCCCCAATTTTTTTGGATAGGTTTCTCATAGGATTTTTTTAGTCACCTCATTCACAAACGCAACACATACTTACTCAAACTACAAAATATTTGATATCCGGACTTATATTTTAAAGCAACATTTGTGAACTGGACACCTTCCTTAGAATAAAATAAAAACCCCTACGATACCAATGCAGTGCATAGTGCATAGCTTTTCCCTTAGAACTGCCCCTAAGATACTTAAATAAGTCAACTTGTTATTAGCCCTAACTGAATATGGTAAAAAAGTTTATTCTTAATCTTATTTTGAAGGAACCATTAACGTTATTGTTGGCGTCATCGTGGCTTAGGGCGCAAAATGTCACGTTTGCTTGGCGAGACCATGTTTATAGAACGTGACTGCAACTATGAGATTTTGGTCCTCCGCTCCCGAAATATGTTTGCCTGGTACCTTGGAAACTCTACGAGTATCGGTGCAGCTGGTTATATTGCAATGGAGCTTTACAATAAGACTGTTTGCCTAAAGGCGTGCTATGGATGCGTGCTGTGCTGATGAAGGCACGCCTTCCCTACTGTCGAATTATTGATACATCGCATAGCTCGAGCTGTGCATCTTACTCGTACAGCAACCTCGCGGCGGCGCATCTCATCTTCGTAACACATCTTACTCACGGGTTCGCATTGTTTTACATAACTTTTCAACTCCTATCATCGGAGGTACGAAAATATTTCTCATACCATTTAATAGTACATTGTTACCCTAGGGGTGAAAGTAACTTATTTAGTCCCGAGACGGGGTTTGGCGCCCGGAACGAAGTGAGGGCGCCAATAGTTCGAGGGACTAAATAAGTCTGTAACCCGAGGTAAACACTGTGCTTTTCATTACAAATACAAGGAAAGTAAAAATAAAAACATGAATTAGCTAAAGAAAAAATGAGTAAATTTTATTTTCCACTACCGCTTTAGCCTCTTCTCTTATAAAATCAGGCGTTAAATTCATATCAGAATCAGATGAACTCATTTTATAGGTACAAATCTCTGCTATACGTAGGTATAAACAAAAGTTTTCAAATCGAAAAAATAAATGAAGATCGAATTGCCGCTTTCCCGCCTATTTTGTTTGTTTTTTTTTCTGTGGCCGGCCAGCTATTCAGCCATTATTTTTTATTTTCATCATTGGAAAAATGTTAAATATTTTTCCCAAATCTAAGTTATTTTAAAGAAATTGTTGAAACTAAATTATAATAAAGTTATTTAAAAAATATATATTCTTTAATCAATACTTAACTTTTTATTTCAATTTTACATCGTGGCTGTATAGAAAGTTGGAACATGGTTCAATAGATATGTGAAAAAGAACTAGTTTTTTTAAAATAATTTGACAGCTGTCAGTTGAAAGTGATTCTTCCTAGGGATGAAAAGTATTACTTTCATCCCGCTCCTCAGGCAACTTCAGACCTACTTTCAGAGTATGAGTAATGAAAAATCATAATGATCACTCTTCATAAAAAAATATAAAACTAAATATTAAAATCTATACTCATTGAACTTCATAATATCACTAATTATACACTTAGTTTTTACTAATATTTGTTTTCATATATTTGTTTATACTGATGATCGAAACTCATAATCATTCGAATAAATAACTAATAGTCATAAATGTGTTTTATTCTAATATTTGTTTTTATAATTTTCTTAATCATAAGTGTTTTTATCCATATTATTGAAAATCATAATGTCTGTATTCATACATTTGTTTTATACTAATATATTCCTCAGACTCCACTGAAAATCTCAGGCATGGCAGTGCGGTGGACTTCCCACCCACCCATTGCCTGCCGCCGGGCGTGGTGGTGGTATCGTGCCTACCACTGCCCGCCTAAAGGGGCGCCCACGGGCGCAGCGCCTTAGAGCGCGAGGTGGGAACCGCGGTGCACAACCGTTTGGAGGGGGTCAGTGATCCGCGGCTGGCCCCCCCTGTGCACTGCGGCTCGGCGGGGCCGCACCGCCAGATGCGGCAGCGGATCCACCTTTTAGGTGGATCGCGGCGTGGTTGCGGACCTAGTAGGGTCCGCGTACGGTGAGAGCCAGCGGACTTGAGTACGGGGGTGCTTTTGCCCGCAATGCACGGCTTTCATCGCGACGGCGGAAGTACCTGTGTGCTCCAGGTACTTCCGTGGCCTCCCCCCTTCATTGGGGGGTCGGCTGGAGGGGGCCCCAATACGGGGAGGCACTGGCGGCGGGGCGTTGCGAAACTTTTTAGTTTAGTTGCCGCTGAAGTGTTGAGGTCGAGTACCGTGGGGTTTTAGTCGGTAGAAGTCCGACATAATCTCGTCGCTCCCCCGGGCTGCGAGGTATCCATGAGGATTTCCCCACGTTAATAATAATAAAAAAAGGTTAGAACTGTTACCCCAACAACGCGCGAGCGGCCGCGGCAGCGGCCGGCGAAGCGCCAGAAACTAATTTTTGATAGAAAAGTAAGTTAAGTTAAAAATGCGACTCCACTATAAATCAAATTGATACCAGAAACGAAATGCTACCAGACAAATAGGTTAGGTTAGGTAAGAAGTGTAACCCCAACAACGCGCGAGCTGAGCGAGCGAAGCAAGCGTGCCGCGGCAGCGGCCGGCGAAGATTATTAATTAAAACAATGTGATCATTGAATGTTATGAAGAAAAAATTGATGAAAAAAAATTTTTAACTAATTATTGGTAGTATCAGTATTAATAAAAAAACATGATCACTAACTGTTATGAGCTCCGTTGGTAGTAATAAAAATTTATGAATAAAAAAAGTATGAAAAATCTAATAATGAAGAGTGATTATTATGAACACAAATCGGTAGTATGACAAAAAATAGGATTTAAAAATTTATGTGAGCCAATATGGATCTCTTACTTACTCGTTAGTAGTTACATAGCATAGCATCGGTTGAAACAGTCTAATAGTTCCGTAGCTTAGCTTGCACACTCTCGCAGCATAGCATAGCAAATCTCTGGTGCAAAAGCAGCCTCACAATAAGCCCTTAGAGGGTTATTGAAACAATAATACTCAAACGTCAACGTCTTATTTGTATTTTGCTAAGGTTGACAGTCAGACATCATTTTTGAGTAAGGCTTATAACATTGCTTTAAGAGGTTATGGTTCGTTGGCTGATTTCATTGTTGGTTTCAAAGCAGCAGCAGCAGCAGCAGTAAAAAAGTTTGAAAAATTAATTAAATAATTTAGATAACTAAAAAAACCGTAAAATTTTCGTTAGCATTCAAGACATTCTTGTTATCACTGATTTTTTACCTCTATATATTTAAAAAATAGTTGCACATATTGACCGTAGTTGTCTTGAGTTTATGTAGTAAACTGGTGTTCACCGATAAATCGTCAACGCGGTCGCGAGCTTATTTATATTTCTTGTCGATTGTAGTCCTGTTTATGGCCCTACCTTACAAAGTCAAATCTGCACTTTAAGGGCAGGTGAAGTTCTACCTACACAGGAAAGAATAATAAACCACCTTAGAAGGCACGAAAGGGTTTTACGTCGGTTGAAATGCGTATGTTACTTTATTGCCCAGTTTTATATCAACTGAAAACCACAATCTTATATTTTGTGTCGGGTGGCTCAGTCGTAAAATATTCCCAAGTTTTTACGATCAGTTCCCGGGACGCAGGCAGTATCCAATGAACACAGAATAGATAACGGTATTATTATAAAAGTAGCCACTGTGTAATCTGCTGCGAAATCAGAGCCAGTTCCATTAAAAAAGCGTGAAAAGACTTCTCCTAGCTTTCAAAGTGAAGGTACAGGGACTTATTACAATTTCTTATTTCCATTTAAGTTAATTTCCTAAACTGAGGGTACCGAGCAACTTCGTCAGGAATTATCCAATTAATTGGAAGATGTGTTAGTGCCCGGTCACCACTGACTGGCTGAAAGATCTCATTACGAAATTGCTCGCTACGCTCAGTTTAGGGAATGAACTTGAAATTAAGGTCCCTGTACTGTGCTGGCCAACCTTATACCTGGACCACACAGCCGTCTTTCAGCCGGTCTCCCAGTCATCTTTACGGTAAATAAATAGAATTGTTTTAAAGTGAAACATTTTTATAGAATTGATTATAACTCTCAAGATGTTATTGCAGAGGCAGACTTCTGTATGTTACAAACATTTTCTATCTAATTCCTGAACTTAAGGCTACGCTTTCCCAAAATTGTCAATATTTGATCGACTTTGTTTGAAGATAACAACTAAATTAAAAGATATTTTAGCAAATAAAAAATTGTACGAGTAGGTCAATATCTTTAACTAAGGCGACAACTTTTCCAAAACACGATATAGCATAATTTTACCGATAAAAAAAACACAAAGAAGTACGTCGACGATTTTTTTGTTTCACTATCAAAAATTCATTATTAACATTTTGCACTTAAAAATATATAATTATAAAGATAGGTCAAAATTTTTAATTTGTCTTGTGTTATTTCATAATAAATTCATAACACAAAAACAGAAGGAAGCCGCGGCGTTATTCCGTTCGCGCAGAACTAATCAAAGGCCCACCGAATGCTCTATCGGACGGCGCGGTAAATCCCAGCCTTAAGTGGTCTAGTATTTCTATAAGTATTTTTATCAGTCTTTGTCTTCTTCGTCGGCATCCAAAAAACAACTAATTTAATGCTTACTTTGGTGACAGACAGTTTTGACCTAAATCTAAATAAAAATCCTATATCAGCCGTTTGGATCCCACTAGGACTAGTGGAATTTATTTATTAGTTAAAAAAGTACACAGGAATAAATTACTTATTGGTTAGGAAACGAATAAATAAATAAAGACTGAAGAAAGATCTGTGTGGAAGAGGGTAAGAGAGGTTTTGCTTAGGAGTGGAATCCAAACGGCTGATTAATAGATAAGTCAGATAACATTCATTAGATGTAAGAATGTTGACTGGCCTGTCGGTGCTATGGCAGCTATCTTGCCTTTAGCACCGGAGGTTGTGGGTTCGATCCCCACCCATGACAAACATTCATGTCACAAACATCTGTTTTTGTTATGTGTCTGGGTGTTATTATCTATTTAAGTATGTTTATCGGTCTCTGACACCCATATGTATATACAAGCTCTGCTTAATTTGGGATCAGACTGATGTTCTTGGTGTAATTTGTCCCAGATGTTTATTTAATAACATAGAGTATCATTCCTCTGATGCGGCCTTCTCAGTTCTCTGACTTGCCGTAATTCATTTCATAAACTTGCGACTTCAGTTTCGAGTTGTGTTTCACTCAAACTCTGGGATGTATGAAACACCGTGACCTCTTGTCAGGAGAATCAATATAGATCGGGACAAAGGCGAAAATCTTTTTGTCGAAGCTAAAAGGCGTTACCAAATATTGGATTTAACAAAATATTCGCAGCCTACCTGTGTTTTCATGTTATTTTCACCGTAAGTCGTTCTACTTTTGATTTGGTGTATAAGCTGAATTTTGTTCGGTTTCATTCCTAAGAAGAGAAGATGTCACTTAGAGAGAGCTATAAGTTGCTTAAAACATTGATAGAATACCGCTGTTGTAAAGTTAACGCAACTTTTGAATGATCCGACAGGTAAAAAAAATCATAATTTAGTTTCAAAGTCTATGTTTACATATTTTATTAAACTTTAAATAAACAATGAATAAAAAGGGGCTCAGTTGATCGGTTGGTAGAGTAGTCGCTAGAACATCTACAAATTATTTAATTTTAATCAGATAGATAAATAGCGTTCACCTAGTGTTTACTTTTAATATCACTACTCTAATTAGGTACTCTCAGCTTAACTGACGAAAAATATCAGTTTCATTAAGTCAGTAATAAATTCTCTCTCTGAAATGATGATACAAGAACATGCACCAATATTTAGCTAAATCAGTTATTTTCACCGTTGAATTGTAGTCTTTAGAACAGTTTAAGTTTTTGTGAAGGAGCGTTATTCTTTAGCAAAAGTGTAGTTAAAGATTGTCCTAGTTTTCCTTCAATGTTAAAATTCGAAAAGTTAAATAAACTACGGCGACACGGGGCGCTTCTTCGTAAAATAATAAAACTGCAACTCCAAGAAGTCATGAGAAGATCAATGACGTCACTTCCGACACAAAACAAGTGAGAGGGAACAAACTTCATCAATAATAATTTAACTGACTTGAAAATTATCAGTATAATTTAATATAAATCAGGTGCCACCTATTTCTTGAGGTCGTGGCCAAAAACTAAAATAAAATTGGAGCCCCTGGTAAATTCAAAACGATAGGTTGTAGGCTTTTATTTTATGTTGCTTTTTTATAATTACTATGAATACTTGGACATTTCTCAAAGTACTTTTAAGTATTTATGTAGTACTTCGCCTGACACCGACTCCAACAATAAAATGGATTGCACCTAAATTATATTATCGTATAAGCTTAGAATAATTACATATAGAAACCAAGTCCACGCGCACATTTTGAAGCACCTTAATTGGAGCCATAAATGGCTCCAAACGGACCGCTTTGCAGTGTCCATTACAGCTTCGCAATGTTCAATGTCAAAGCGCGCCGCACGTAAGCAAGTAATTGTCACGCATGTGTGGATCGGATTAGTGCTTTATTTCTGACGGCGCGGTTGTATGAAGACTATACTTCTATACGTTATTATTCGAAGCGTATAAGTTTAAGATGAATAAGCAATGATTTTTTACTTTTTAGTGCAAATTAATTTGTTTTGGAAGTGTTTTTAAAGTTGTTTTTTCTGTTAAAATTTTTGTTTGTTTCTTGATTTTTAGTAAATCAGTTCTTGTTCATTTTATAAATCGACAAAGTATCGTTCATTGCTTCTAAGAATTAATGAGTTCCGTTACTTTGTCCTGGATCTCATAAACAGAACCTGACCAAACTCTCATCAAACTACCCTCGAAGGACATCCTTTCCAATAAAAAAATAATCATCGAAATCGGTTGGTGTGATATTGAGTTAGTCGTCCATTTATGGCGCATATACTTTGCCCTAATTTAGAGCTACGAGTATATGGTTTTCTCATGGATGTTACTGTCACCACGACTGAAGCCAGGACGTAATTGTATATTATGTTACCCATTGCTGTTCAAGAATTTATTTTCATTGAGAATCATTTGAAAGCGTTCCAGAACCATGTTGTTGTTAGCTATCTTTTATATGTTAAAATTTATTTTAGGGTACGCATCCCTATAAGCAAATAACATCCATAAACGCGTCAGAAAACAGGTTAATTACGTACTCAAAAGAATCCCAAGGCACCTTTACGTCAGATATTGCCGGGGAAGATTTAGAGCTTCGTAACGTGTCATTTATAACAATTTCAGGCATAATGTCGTGAAGGCTGTTTAAATTGAATGGAGAAACTTCAGCGTAGGATATGGACACAAGCTAAGCGGGGATGTTCATTTGGTTCACAAATACCTCTGGGGGCTGTTCTCATACTGGTAGTTTACTGTCGCTGATGGTAGGGCTTTCAGTTTCCTTGAAAGGGGAAGACCTTTGACTGCTCAAGATACTAAATACTGATACTATAATCGGCCATTTGTAAAGTTATATAACATTTCAGGAGAGTTACCATTTTCACTGCCTGCCTATTGGTTCCAGCTCAGGCTGCCACTTCTCTTCAGCATAGGAAAGTGCGATTTGGTGCTGCCAGATATATGTAGTTCAACCCTTAGCCCGACAAAGCACCTTCGAATTCCAAATGCGTTTTCTATTATTGTTTAACATTAAAATGTCTAATCGCGTCTCCCGTGCAGTGACGTCACAGGCTCGTTGAACCGTCAACGCATTTAAAATGCAATTCATCTCAGTGCTCGCTCTTTGTAGCCGCTGTTCTGTCTTGTTATTTTTTACGATTTCAAACGACTGAGTTCACACGAGGTCACGAACCTGACGAAAAAGTTTTTTTGAAAAAAAGTCCTTCATTAATTTAAACATTTTACTGAATCTAGATAGGTAGCCGGGGAATGTTTAGTTTAAGTGCTCCTAGACTGCACTAGTTTTTGCGTTGCGTAGGAAAATGAAAAATTTGTTTTGTCGTTATTTTTTATTTGTTATCTATAAAAACATGTTGCAAAGCAACATGCTAAGATCGTCTGAGTTTTTAATAAGTTCGGATTTTAAAGACTGATAAGTACACATTCATTCTTAGATTTTTTTAAATCAATGTGTGTATCAGTCTCTGCAAATATCACAATATTAGGTTGGGGAAAAAGTCTTTTCGCGTATAGTATGTATGACCTTGTAATAAAATCTCTTTGGCTATACTACTTGTGTCTGGCTGGTTTTGGTATCATTAAAAGTTAAAATTTTAAAAAAGATAATTCCAAATTCAAATTAGAAAAATGTGTGATTTTCATTTATTTTTCTTACTGTCACAATGAGTTGAACTGTCTAATGAAGAAACTCGATACATTTTAAAATTTTACTACAAAAAAGGTAAGATGTCTAAGGACCTAGTGCAGTGTCTGTGACAGTAGCACAAATTTGGTTTAAGCGTTTTCAATTCGGAAATGTTGATGTCAAAGATGCACGTCGCTCTGGTCGCCCTATTACAGATAAAATGGATGCCATTTGTGAAAAAGAAAAGCAAGATCGGCATATCAGCTGAAGAACTGGGAATTGACCATAAAACAGTTAAGGCGCATTTGCAAAAACTGGGTACACAAAAAAGCTCGATACATCGGTACCTCACGAGCCCACTGAAAGAAACCAAATGAACCGTGTACTCATTTGTGATTCTTTATTACGTACGACATGATGAAACCGAACTATTTTTTGAACAAACAGTAACTGGTGATGAAAAGTGGATCACGTACGACAAGAACGGCGAAAAACGTCGTGGTCAAAGGCCGGTCAAGCTTCACAGACTGTGGCGAAACCCAGGTTTACTCGCAACAAAGGTGATGCTATGTGTGTGGTGGGATTGGAGGGCATTATTCATTATAAGCTGTTACCACCAAGCAGGATCATCAATTCTGAACTCTACTGCCAACAACTGATGAAATTAAAGCAATAAGTTAAGAGGAAGCGGCTGGAATTAATCATCAGAAAGGGTGTGGTTTTTCATCATTATAACGCTACCTCACACATCTTTAGCCACTCAGCAAAAATTAAGAGAGTTTGGCTGGGAGGTGTTAATGCATCCGCCGTATAGTCCTGACCTTGCACCTTCAGATTTCCACCTGTTTCGGCCTCTTAAGAATTCTTAAAGCAGTGTCAGGTTAACATGACGAGAGGACTGCCAAAACCACTTGTCGCGGTATTTTGACCAGAAGTCTCAAAATTCCTATAGCAATGGATCGATAGTATCGATAGTTTACATGATTCAATACGCTACTCTCGATAGTACCGATAGTATTCGTTTTAATAAATCGATACTATCGATAGTATTATAATGTAATAGTATCGATAGTTTCAAAAATATCCATTATCGATAGCACTATTGATATTATTGCTAGTTTTCAAGGTCATTTATCGATAGCGCAACTATCGATAGTTATGCAACACTATACCACTGTTTTAAACATATTATCTGTCCTCAAACTGACACGGAACTAACTTGCGGCGCTAAAGGCGGATCGCTACCATTGCGCCAACAGGCCAGTCAGATTATAATTATCAGCGAAAAAATATTATTTTTAATTGTTTTTGAATATTGTTTTATTTATATGCACGGTGGAGGAACGCTGCGGTTGCATAATTTTAGCGGATCCACGTTCTAACAATTTTTGAGGCAATCTTTCAATGTAAACATTGAGTTCTGCCTGAAACCGAAATCGAGTTACTTTTTCATCACCGAATCCTGAAAAGGCAAACAGTATACAAAAGTTTCGCATACCGATCCCAATTTGTTGATAGTATAACGGCACAAGTGATGTTGACAAAAGCGGTGACTGGCCCGAGTCAATTTGAGGCACAATGGGGAGGCTTTATCGGGGCCTGCCGACTGACACATTTATATAGAACCCTTAACCAAGTGAGTTAATAAACGGAACAGAGGCAAAGAAGACAGGTGACACTACACGCGTGCGTGCGTGAGCACTGGCGGCCTCGTCTCGTATGGAGAGCAACCGGTTTATACCGGATCGGCCAGTGTTCAAACGGGAGATCACGCATTCACGCGTAGTACGAGTAGCATACTCTCCGGCTGCGCACTCCTAATACTCGAACAAGACACTCAATTATATGCTGCTTCACAGAATGCAAACTTCATTATGTAGTCCGTCTACCATTCGTGGCCGTTCCACGTTCCACGCTGCAAATTTGGTCGAATCAAAAAATTCAGCGAAAATCGTTATTTAGAGATGCTATGACTGGCTACGCCATTGGTTTGACATTTTTAATGTTACGGTTATAGTAAAAATATGAAATATGAATAAAAATGAAAGTATATCAGTATTTTTATTGTTCATTGTCCTTTCAATGCTTTTAGCCCAACTTTCTTGTCACATTTAGATTTATCTCCCTTCAACTTGTTGGCAGTTCACGTACAAATATAACCCTCACAAATGCGGTAATCCGCGGGAAAATCCCAAGGTGTAGGTGTGGGAGGAGCAAAAAATAAACACCAGGCGCGTAAGCCGTATTAACACTAAAACGCCTGAAGGGGCCTTTTGCACCGCAAAAAAGAAATGACAAGTCGCCGAGATTACCGCGAGTGTTGCGAGAAAGTCGCGGATTATGACATCGATCGGGTTGTTTTGAAAAAAGAATGTAACATTTTTAATTGTATAATTCTCTTTTCATTACAGTCAGATCTCATAAAAATTTTAAAATTTTACACTTTTTTTGGTGATTTTGCACCAAAGATACCCGCTAGCGTCTACGTTGGCCGCGTTGACGTTCTTATATGGGATATCGGTACAGCGCCCCCTAGTGGTTAAAAATGGCATACTCTGACGTCAACTATCGTAGTTAACGAGACAGAAACTCATGGTAGACATACAGGCAGAGGCACTACTAGCTGAGCAAACAAGTCAATCATGCTGTATGCAGTAGTTAGTGTGTGAATACACAACTTGTGTGAGTATGTTTAATCCGTGTGTAATAATAGGAAAGTGTGGGCCGCGAAAAAGGGGCGCAAAAAATAAAGGCCAGTGTGTAAGCAGCTTATAACACCTATCTTTTTGTTGTCGACATGCTTTAATCGAGTCCCATTTATTTTTGATGTTGTGGGTTATATACATTTGCATAGGAAATGTTTTTTTGTATAAAAATGCATATACGAGGGTCATTCAATAAATACTAAATTAAATACTTAGCCTACAAAAAGTAAACAAAAATTTTGGAATAGTGGCAATTTATTTTTCAACATAGTCTACTTTTAGTTCGATACACTTAGCCCAGCGATGCTCCAACTTTTTTAACCCGTCCGAAAAATAGTTTTTGTCAAACTCTGCAAAATAGGCCTCCGTGGCGGCGATGACCTCCTCATTTGATCCATATCTATTCCTGGCGAGTGATTTTTTCAGATTAGGAAACAGAAAGAAGTCACAAGGGGCCAAATCTGGAGAATACGGTGGATGGGGCAGCAATTCGTAGCGTAATTCGACCAATTTGGCCATGGCAACGGCAGACGTGTGAACCGGTGCGTTGTCGTGGTGAAACAGCACTTTTTTCTTCGCCAGATGGGGTCGTTTTTTCTTTAATTCGGCGTCAAATCGGCCCAATAAATCGGCATAGTAAAGACCTGTATTTGTTTTACCCTTCTCGAGGTAATCGATGTAGATCACACCTTGTGAATCCCAGAAAACGGTGGCCATAACTTTTCCGGCCGATTTTACAGTTTTCGCCTTCTTTGGAGCACGTTCCCCGGTCTGGATCCATTGTTTTGATCGCTCCTTGGTCTCTGGTGTGTACCAGTGGATCCAGGTCAAAAACTCCGCTGGATTCCGCTTAAACAGCGCCAAACACGTCTCCGATGTGGTCTCACGGTTGCGCTTGTTTTCCGGTGTTAGTAAACGCAACACCCATCGCGCCGACAGCTTTCTCATGCCGAGTTCCTCGTGAAGAATATGATGCACTGTTCCTTCTGAAATGGCTACAGTCTCAGCTAGCTCCCGAACCTTCAATCGGCGATCTGCCAATACGAGATCATGGATTTTTTTACTGTTTTCCTCCATAGCAGCTGTTTTCGGTGCACCTGGACGTGGTTCATCAAAAACCGACGTACGGCCACGTGCAAACTCGTTGAACCAATTCTTGATGGTGGCCATCGATGGAGAAGAGTCACCGTACACAGCATCCAAGCGCTCTTTGATTTCGATGCGCGTTTTCCCTTCCAAAAATAGGAATCGAATCACCGAACGATATTGCTCTTTTTCCATTTTTGTAAAACCGATCGACACGTTCGCTTCCATAAGTTGTCAAATTAAAACAAATGAAGGGATTGAATGCACCTCGTAGTAATGCATTTTTATCATTATCATTATTCGTAGCTATAAGACGTCCACTGCTGAACATAAGCAATGATATGATAAGCATAAATAATATATTTTTTAGGGCGGCTCGCACCTGCGTCTATCAGAGGATTATTTTGTGTCTTTGAAAGTCATATGATTGTATTTTCAATTTCAGCACCCTCCTCCACTTCAAAAGCATTTTATAATGAATGAATATCCTTCGAAGTTTATAATGCTAATAATGCAACATTCATTTAAATTAATTTAATGCGTACTATAAGAAATACAATTTTTACTTAAAAACCAAAATGTTCATATTACCACTTCAAATCAAATCAAATCAAATAGTTTATTTGTGATACACAGGTACTTAAAAGATATTATACATAGAAAAAAATTCACATGCTGTGATCAGCCTCATTGGCATACAAATGTCACATAAAGTAAATTAGTTAATACAATTACAAAATGAATTTGATTAAATTAAATTAAAGAAGGAAATGTCCAGAGGTAATAATAGTTTATCATTTAATTTAATACATAATAATAAATAAATAATAATAAATAAATATCCCTGGACATTATTCCACACAGTGCCATCTAGCCCCAAAGTAAGCTAATTAAAGCTTGTGTTATGGGATACTAGACAACGGATAAACATACTTAAATACATTTTCTTTTGTAAATGCATACTTATTATACATAGGAGACACCCAGACCAGTACAAACAGACATGTTCATGCACACAAATGTTTGTACTGTGCGGGGATCGAACCCGCGACCTCTGGTGTAGTAGCCAACTTCTTAACCATTACACCAAGTCGGTCGTCATACATTCAGGCAGTCGAGATATGAAGCATAAAATTAATATTTGAGTGAAAGAAATTCATTAATTGAATAAAATTAGTGACTTATTAAAAATGAAAATAATCCTTTTTTGAATGTCGTATATTCGTTACATTCTTTAATATGACGAGGTAGCTTATTACATACTTTTGGTGCCATAGTAAAAAAACATTTGTCATAAAGGGCTGTTTTGTTTTTTACTTACTCGTACCTACTAACTACATTTTACAAATTAAATGAGAACTTTTTTTGGGCGTGTAAATTGTACGTCACCTAAGTCATTCAACCACGCTTCCTGTTACTCTTCAGCTGTCGATATCTTCTCTATTTCATTACAATCGCTTATTTTAACGCAAACGTTGTCTACTGGCCGTGCATTCAGCAAAATAGTTTCACGCCGTCATTCACTGCAGCTGCATCTAAAACTATGCCCCAATTTCAAAGTTCAAATGCACAATCTCATATAAAGTCTACCTAATTTACGTGCAATGTAACAGATTCAGAAGTACAAACTAAACTAATTTGAATTTTGATTCACTTTTGCGTGCTATTTAAATTCAATTATCTTCTAACAACTGAACAACAGTTACTGTAACCCACAAAATCACAAGAGACACTGAATTTATATGAATAGTGGTTGCTTTCCATTATATAATTTATTCAAAAACTGTTGAACAGAACGAACTAAAGTGCTTCTTAATTATGAGGGACGTTTCAGAGTTCCTCAATTCATAATACTTTAAGGTGCTCCCTCACTAGGAGCATTCGCCTGTCTTGTAACATTTCGATTTTCAGCATAACATTACATTACTGCCTTACAAAACTTCAGGGAAGTTGTATCAAAATATTACACATTAATATAGCACATCGAATCTGATTTAAATTTATTGTTATTATTTCCCTTATTATTTTTATATGTCGAAATAAGTTTTAACCTATTTCGGTAAATACCTGAGACACACGGGCCTAGACCAAGTGAGTTTTAATCCCTGGTAGAAGTTGATAGGAAGTTAAGTTTTCGTCCTGCAAGAACTTCCGGACAATTCGGCACATGTTTAAAATTGCCGCCTTTTGCATTGTCATCTAGGTGCTTTCAGGTAGGTCTATGATGCAAAGGGAAGTAAGCAGATGTTTTGATATGATTACAGTACAGGAAAGCAATATTGTTATTGATATTTACTTAAGATTTTTTTTTACTTATTTAAGAAGTTGGCTACTACACCAGAGGTCGCGGGTTCGATCCCCGCACAGTACAAACATTTGTGTGCATGAACATGTCTGTTTGTACTGGTCTAGGTGTCTCCTATGTATAATAAGTATGTATTTACAAAAGAAAATGTATTTAGGTATGTTTATCCGTTGTCTAGTATCCCATAACACAAGCTTTAATTAGCTTACTTTGGGGCTAGATGGCGCTGTGTGGAATAATGTCCAGGGATATTTATTTATTTATTTATTTATTTACTGTAGTGTAATGCTCAAAATCGAATTTGAAACGTTACATTACAAGCGACGGCTCCAAGTGAGGAAGCACCTTAAGGCAAAGAAGTGCACACAATACAGCTCACAATAGCGACATTTAACGAAACGAAAAGAACTGTGATAAATAAACAGCTGCTACAATTCTGGCATCGGCCATCGATACTATGCTACAGTTGCTTCATCTATCACACGGTCGTCAAGTTAACGACAGTAATTACTTGATTTATCGATTTTTTACATCCGTTCGTGTTATTAGGATGGGTGGGTTATTATGACATTAATCAACATTATTTGATAGAAAAAAAGCATGTGAATGAGGAGTTTCAGCTTAATACATCCACGGCGGTCGTTTCTAGACAGTCTGCATCTTATCGTCACGTGTTACAACAATAATATAGAGCCTTAATGAACGAACAACTACAAAATAGCTGTGTTTGTAAATGCTAAAAGTTTTGAAAAAAGTCATGATGCCTATTATATCATAAATCGATCTCCTCTTATTTAAAAAATATATTGTAATATATGTTGAGAAGAATAGAAAAAACATTATTATACGTAGATATTTGTGTCTTCTGTTTGTATTTTCAAATCACACGTTAAAACTACGGTTTGGCTTTCAATTAAACTTTGTGCAGTTAAACTATTAGATGGATTATAACAAGTATCCCCTTCAGGTTCAGGTCCTCTACTTTCAACAGTTTCTCAACGGTTTGCTGCGTCTTTTCTGATCCGCACTGCTAGGGAGTGGAACGCTCTCCCTGCGTCTCTATTTCCGGATAAATACCACCTTGATGTCTTCAAGGCCAGAATGAATAGGTATTTTCTCGGGAAGCGTATACCACCAACGGCCTCATCATCGCTTATCAGCAGGCGTGTCTGAGGCCCAACGCAAACCCATTATAGTGAAATTAAAAATCTTTAAACTGAAAGTCAAGTCCTCGCCGTCAAAGTCAGTGGATAACATGGCCCAGAAATTTGCTCAATAAACCACGTATCATACTGTTAAACTCACGATATCCCGTAACCAAAACTCAATTGCTCAAGACGGCTTCAAACTAATCAATCAATACAAAGTTTCATGTTAATTCATTCAAATTACTTTAATATATTCCCAACTCCGCCCGAGTTTCTCAAGTTTCATAATTCATTATCCGATATTAGCATAGGTACTGCATTATGTAATTCTTGACAGGTTTCTTGTGGCTTTTGTATCTTGACCTTTAACAGCTTGTTCGGTAATCATTATTGTCATCATCACAGTAGTATCTACGAGGGTCATTCAATAAATACTTAGCCTACAAAAAGTAAACGAAAATTTTGGAATAGTGGCAATTTATTTTTCACCATAGTCTCCTTTTAGTTCGATACACTTAGCCCAGCGATGCTCCAACTTTTTTAACCCGTCCGAAAAATAGTTTTTGTCAAACTCTGCAAAATAGGCCTCCGTGGCGGCGATGACCTCCTCATTTGATTCATACCTATTCCCGGCGAGTGATTTTTTCAGATTAGAAACAGAAAGAAGTCACAAGGGGCCAAATCTGGAGAATACGGTGGATGGGGCAGCAATTCGTAGCGTAATTCGACCAATTTGGCCATGGCAACGGCAGACGTGTGAACCGGTGCGTTGTCGTGGTGAAACAGCACTTTTTTTTGTTCGGTGCACCTGGACGTGGTTCATCAAAAACCGACGTACGGCCACGTGCAAACTCGTTGAACCAATTCTTGACGGTGGCCATCGATGGAGAAGAGTCACCGTACACAGCATCCAAGCGCTCTTTGATTTCGATGCGCGTTTTCCCTTCCAAAAATAGGAATCGAATCACCGAACGATATTGCTCTTTTTCCATTTTTGTAAAACCGATCGACACGTTCGCTTCCATAAGTTGTCAAATTAAAACAAATGAAGGGATTGGAATAAAAATTCGAAAAAAGAATTAAAAAAGAATGTGCTACACTGTGGTAAAACTCTTTTGAAACTACAGCGCCCTCTGGCGATGAGGCTAGGTACTTATTGAATGCACCTCGTAATGAGACGTCCACTGCTGAACTTAATGATAATTCACCAATGACTTTTGCAGCGGTCAGTTTGACCGGCTTGCAATTGGGGATTATGTGCGAGAAGCCGCCTAAATTGTATGTACTAGGCTAAGTATTTAGGTTTTTAGGTATTGTTGTAATTATTTTCTTTTTAGTTGTACAAAAAAGTATATGCATCTTATCTTATCTTAAACCAAAAGCAGGATCCAGAAATGTATACTCAGGCCTTTTGCAGTTTGCGCAATGGTATCCGTCCTTTTTTTGTTTTTTTTATTATCGTGAGGAAATCCTCATGGATACCTCGCTGCCCAGGGGAACGACGAGGTTATGTCGGACTTCTACCGACTAAAACCCCACGGTACTCGACCTCAACACTTCAGCGGCGAGGCGGGGTCCCTAAAAAGTTTAGCAACGCGCCGCCACCAGTGCCTTCCCGTATTGGGGCCCCCTCCAGCCGACCCCCCGATGAAGGAGGGAGGCCACGGAAGCACCTGGAGCACACAGGTACTTCCGCCGTCGCGGTGAAAGCCGTGCATTGAAGGCAAAAGCACTCATGCCCGCTGGCTCCCACTGTACGCGGACCATACTAGGTCCGCAGCCACGATCCATCTAAAAGGTGGATCCGCTGCCGAATCTGGCAGTGCGGCCCCGCCGAGCCGCAGTGCACAGGGCCGCCTGCTACCAGTTCTAAGCCCCTCTGATTTGAACATTTTGGGATTCTGACCAAGTGCTCTTACCACCACGTGGGCCTCCTCAAAAAAACTTTTCGGATCATAATATCTAAAGATAGAAAACTAGAAAAAAACGATTTCGGCCCTTAATGATCTCGAGCGAAAATCGAACTCGCGTCTTTCACAATCCGGGTGACTGCTCTAACCACTGAGCTACCGAAACCTCAACGGAACGAACGAATCTGTCTGGTACATGCATACGTTGCAAGTCAACGTTATTCCATCAATGTTTTAAGGCCTAAGAAAAAACAAATGCCTCAAACTTATACCCCATTTATTGCGAACATCTGCGAACTGTAAACAAAGAGTCGATGATTACAGCCGAAGCGATCGTCCGACCCTTTTATATATGTTGACATACTGTACGGGCCATCGATAAGAAGTGATAAATGCCTCAAAAGAATAGAAACAGGAAAACGGGACGATTTGGCACTAAACGCTGCGCTTTTCGCAGCTGCTGGCCAATTTGTCTCGATTCCATTTGTATCTTTTGTTTATTTATGGGACCACTAACAAACGCCAAGTAGAGACGATATCAATCAATATACCAATATACTATTATACCGTAAGGGATATTATGTTATGTAGGAAACATTCAGGTGGGAATTGTATTTTATTCAACTCAACTTATTTTAACCTTTTCATACGAGAAATAGGAATGATCGTCTAATTTTGTATGTGAATCTCGAAATAAATGTTGATCAAACATTACTCATTACACTTTTTAAATAGTTCTAAATCACCCACTGAGTATGCCATGCCATGTTCCTCACAATATTTGTATAAATATATATTTCTTCCTTTCTAGAACTAACTTAGCTAATTACCCCAAACTATAGACGCAGTTTATAGACTTTTTTTTTTGTTCTGAGGGTGTGAAATGCATTACGCACTATCTCTCTGCCTGGGTCGGGCAGTGGGGAAGTGTGGGACTCTCCGCCGGTGAAGCCGACGGTATACCCACTAAAACACACCCGGGTATACCCTCACCGGGGTACCCTACCCTCATAATGACGCAACTTGTCGCGCGCCGCGCGGTACGGCCGCCATGGGTCTCGGTTGAGATCTTCCAACATCTCCTCCCGAGCCCTGGCTTTCGCCTGGCTGATGGCCAGCTGTAATGCCTTCTTGTCGGCGTTGTAGAAGGCATACAGCTGGCCCTCCACTTCAGGGTCTCTGACGCATCTACGACTGGCCCGCGTGAACGCCCTGCGCGACACAGAGCACTGTTCCCGCAAGAGCGCTATCTCTTCGCACCACCAGTAGACCTGGTGGCGCCGTGGAGGATGGCGACCCCTAATACGAGGCAGGGCGGCGTCGCCGACCTCTGAGATCGTGTCCCGGAACCTACTCGCCGCCTCGCCGACCCCCGCCGACCACCATGCCGCGACTACGGCCGCCTCTTCAGCCAACTCTTGTTTAAGTTTGGTGAGGGACCACCGTGGGAAACAAGAGTGGTTTTGCCTTCTGGGCGGCACTGCTGGTCCGCTAGAGGTAGAGATTTCGAACCAGATGTACTTATGGTCCGAAATCGTCACCATCTCGCTCAGTACACGCCAGTTCCGGACGTGACGTGCTATGGAGGGGGTGGCGAACGAGAGGTCCACCACGGACCCCCCCTCCCTGCGCACACAAGTGTACGATGTTCCCTGATTAAGCAGGAATACCCCGGAACTAGCGGCCCAGTCTTCCACTGCCAGGCCCCTCACGTCGGTGGACACACTCCCCTATAGGGTCCACCAGGCATTGAGGTCACCCATGACGAGAACTGGGAGAGGTGCCAACCTTCTAACCACCGGGTTAAGGTCCCGCAAAAATGCCTCAAAGTTTGCGAGACCTGTGTTGGGGTAGCAGTGCACGCCTAAAATGGCAATACCCCCCCATGTTGCCGCCACAAAACCTGGCCCCCTGTCTTAAGCGACGAGCACGTTTCGGCCCGCCACCACTATCGCCACGGAATCGTGTGTATCTCCAGCCCACTGGGGGTGAGGGGAGACGAAGTACGGTTCCGCAGCCACCGCGACGTCAATGTTCCACTGCGCTATGGATTAGACCATGAGGTCCTGAGCCCCGGCGCAGTGGTTCAGATTGGTCTGGAGAAAGTTGCTATGAGGAACTTAACTCATTCCTGCATAGCGACTTCCTCCGGCGCAGACGCGCGCCTACCGCTTTCAGCAGCCCCGATCCTTGGGACTGCTCTCGCTTTGGTGGGGGGAGGGTTGCAGTTTCTTTCCCCCATCGTATGCCCTGATGGCCGCTTCGCCTCGGCGCACACCACGCAGCGCGCCGTAGCCATGCAGCCAGCCGACTTGTGTCCTGGTTGCCCACACCGGAAACACAAGTCATCACAGTTTCTGCTCGAGGGGCAGAGCTGGCGTGTATGCCCAGTCCCCATGCATTTAAAGCAACGCATGGAGAGTGGCTCTAGGGCCCGGAATTGCACCGAGCTCCACCACACGAGCAAGTGACCTCCGTTCAGCAGCACTCGCGCCGCGGCGATCGGACACTTGATGTTAATTGTCCCGTTGGATCCAAAACGAATCTCCGCAGCTTTAATTTGGGCCGGGTCGCATCCACCCTTGGCTGCCACAGCAGCCACCACCTCCGTTCTAGTTGTAGTGTCATCGAGGCCCGTGATCCGCAGGTCTGCGCATTTTGTGGGCCTCGTAACAACCGCAATTCCCGCCAGTGCCTCCGTGAGCTTGGCTGCCAGGCGGTCGGCAGCCTCAGCGCTTTTGGCGCCCGGCAGTTAGAGCATACGCGCTCCAGTGGCAGTCTGCCGGGTCGTCAGGCCTTCGATACCCAGCTCGGGGAGCGATATGGTCTCTTTGGCCCTTAAAAGGGCCGTTTTGTAGGAAACCCCTCTTTCTAAGGCCTCGGGCTGCAGTGTCAAAACTACAGCCGAGGACCGAGGAGGGGTCAGCTTTGCCTCGGGCTTAGGCTTCGTCTTGGCGGGCGCAGCAGATTGCACCCTTTTCGGTACAGCAACGGACTGCGCTCTTTTAGGGGTGGCAGCTTGCTGTGCCGGCGTCGGCTTGGTTTTGGGGGCCGGCGGCACTTGGGCAGACTTCTTGCCTTTTCCCTTCCCTTTCTTACCGCCGTCCACCACTTGCCACCTTTCCTCGGCAACGTTGCCAACAGCATTCTGGCTTGAGGAACCGGAAATGCTAGCAACAGGAGGGGCCGCCGCTAGGGCATGCGAGGGTCCCGGGGTTTTTGGGCCCTTCCTCCTGGTTCTCGCGAAGTGGTAGCGGGGGCGCTTTCAGCTGGTGGCGGCATTTGCGCTGCGGCAGCAGCTGCTGCCCTCTTTTTGTCGGCCGCCAGAGACGGGCGGATGTCGGGGATTAGCGCCCCAGCGATACGGGCGCTAACCATTTCATCCAACATCACCAGGAGGTCCTTCTTGAAGGCTTCCGGGTCGAAAGGCGGCGAAACTGGCTCCACCGGAGCCGCCACCTGCTCATACTCCCTCCGGGTGGAGCAGTTTATAGACCTAACCTAATCGATAGTAACATTATTATTAGAAACCAATACATCGTTTTAAATAAAACTGTCTTGATTTAATGTGTCTTGACTTCTTGACTAAGTACTAAGCAGAGTTTATTATTAGTTTATTTATATGATACCTTTTGCACTCTCTTTATTCCTAATTTTATTAGCTTGGCATAATAACAGATAGTTCCATTATCTGCGATTAACTGTCCGTGGTGGTTAGGTTCCTAGTTTCCTACAAATCACAACAAAAATTTTTTGATTGACAGTGATTTTAAAATAGGGTAAAGTCACGTTTTTATTAAATTTAGTCGTTAGTTGATCAAAATAAATTATGTCTGTACATCACCGAAGTGAGATGCATTTACTGCGGTCAACGGACACCAAAATATATCCATAATACCACAGTCTTAAAATTCTTACAGTCAGCCAACGGGCACGTCTAGACAGAGCAATCGTGTGGGGTGTGCGGGGCGAGCGGGGCGTGGTGCGACCGGGGCAAGCCATACGGCATACACTTCACCGAGGACACATGCATCAGAAGTGGCGCATATAAAATCAATAAAACTTTATTCAAGAAGACCATAATTATTACAGTTCATTCGAATCGTCCAAAAACATTTTAACTTTAGCTAATGATAATATTATAGACATACATATAATAATATTATTACGATTTTATGCGATTCATTCATTCATTTCATGCGTCTATTCAGTTTTAATTTATTTTTATAACATTAAAAATTGGTAATACTACATGTACTGTGAGTGACTGCATGTTCCTCTCGCGTTAACATAAATTGAAATACATTGGTTTTTATTTTATTGTTTCTAGAATGTGCTGTTTCTGATTTTGTACACAAAATGGCGGATGTTTGTGTTTGCAATAGGAATTGAAAGGTAATATTTAATTAATTCATTTTAATATGCGTAATGTATTTTTCGATATACTTTTTTTTTGGATACTTCAAGTCACAGGTTCACGTTTCTTATTATAAGTACTAGTATTTATTTTTGTTAAAAATAAAACGTTTAGTAAACTTATATTTCTTTTACTTAAGGATCCTGATATACATAAACGTACACCTACCAATAAGCAAAATATGAAATACCTAGACTAAAAATTTAATGACACAACCCTGCAACAATGACGAATTTCTAGACGCTAAAGCGGCATTTCGCACAACTCCAAAGGCGTTGGACCACTGCAAGTTTTTAACACTGTGTTAATACATTAACCGACGCTTTAGTTTCCCTAGTAAAATATTTGCAGCGCTTTTTGCAGCTGACTCCCGCAGTTTGGAGAATGTCCCCTAATTTGTTTGTTTACCCGCCGTGTTTGTTGACGTCGGGTAGTGTGTAATAGAGTACTTGCAGTATCTTGATGGTGTTTACTGATACCCTCTGAAATATGATTATGGGCCCTTTTCTGTATGCATAAAAGGCGAAGTAATTTTGATACGAAAGTGGTTCTAAAAGATTCATTTTAGAATTTTTAAAAGGCGTTTTTCTCAGAATCCTTGAATTGGTAATTACAATTCAGATGCTGTTGGTACAATCGCAGCGATCCTGTCTTCAGCACCAGAGGTCGTGGGTTCGATCCCCATCCATGACAAACATTCATGTAACCAGCTGGTTTTTAGTGTGTCTGGGTGGTATCATCTACTCGTCTATATGTTTTTAGGAAGATTTAGGTATATTTACAAGTCTCTGACACCCATAGTACAAGCTCTGCTTAGTTTGGGGTCAGATGATCATGGTGTTATTTGTCTCAGATATTTATTTATTTAATAATTACAAGTAGGTAATTCAATTATTCAGTATTTTTTTTGCTAAGTTATAAGTTCACATATTACAATGCAAGCGTCAAATATATGACTTACGAAAATTTTTCTATTTGTGGACACGTCTACTAAACTAGTACGAGTATAATGTAAAATGCTGTTTGCTCGTATGCTTAAGAAATCGCTATATTTAAAAAAGTTACCTGCAGGCTCAATATGAAATCTTTTAACCCATAGTTTTCATTGAAGCCCACTTACCTTCATCGGAAAATTCATCTCGTGAAGATTACCCTCCATAGTGCGAGATCTTAGCGATGCACTCGATCGTGGGGGTAACGTCAAATATACCTTCAAGTGGTCAACATTTCTGTCAAAATTGTCCTGCCTGCTGCCGCTTTACAGTTAAAGCGGCAGCAAATATGGAAAGCGGTACGTAGCCGACATAGCCCAGTGGCTATGTCGGCTACGTACCGTTTTCCATATTTCCGATAGGATCAAAATACTTAATAGCATACTTCCGTCTGTTAATTGCGTCTGTGTTTCCGGATACTTACAACCTTAGTATCTTCAAGGCCAGAGTGAATAGGCATTTTCTGGGTAAGCGTGTACCACCATCGGCCTCGTCGTCGCTTAACACCAGGCGAGGCTGAGGTCAAACGCAAACACATTAAAAAAAAATACTAACGTGTGATCTGAGTAATGAAATCCAGTATCTACCATGAGTTTACACCGATGACAGTCGCTAGCGTCCGCGTTGACGTTTTTGTATGGGATTTCGGTACAGCGACCCTAGTGGTTAGAAATGCAACCAAAAATAGCATAAACATTTCTGAAGTCAACTCATAGTCTACGTGGCGGAAACTCATGATAGAAATACTGTTAATGATTATTATACAGGGTGTAAAAATTCCCCTGACAAAGCCGGCATCTACGCACTCAGACCATTAAATCATGTCACAGAAAAAATAAATTATTGATGGGAAACGAAATTGTTTTTAGGTGTCAATTTTAAGCCTAAAATCGGACTACGCAATATAACGCGAGCAATAGACCGCTCCTGCGCTTTAAGTGCGTGGAAATTTTGATAATGTTTCATAGGACAAAAATTTAGTAAAAATGAAAAAATACTATTTATAAATTTAGTTTGTTTTCATCAAAATCTTGAATTTTTTTTTTGACTTTGACCTTCAATAACTTGGTAACTATTGAGTTCCCAGGTATAGTCTAGAAAGTAAAAATAGTCCTGATGATGTGTAGAATACGTAGGTGTCGGCTTCGTTAAGGGTCTTACACCCTTTATTTTCACGACCTTAGATAGTCGGCCAGCAGAAGAAGGAAATAATAAGACATTGTTTAATTCTGATATAATATTTTAATATTTATTTCGTAATGTCACTGGAAACAACATAAGAGCTGGCGGCGGCGTCGCCCCGGACTCACGGGCGACCCCTACGCGGCTTCATAGACTATAACGCGTAAAAAAACAATTCTCAACATCACTATCATATGTAATATACTTTAATATTATTTACAACTCTCCGCCTAAACGTATGTACACTCACTACTAACGATAAGTATGTATAACATACAGAAAGCGCAGAAATATAATACAAGAAGGATAACGTAGTCCATGCGAGCAACGGGCTCAGTTATATACATAGTAGGGACATTTTCGTTAGAATTTTTTGTTTCTTCCTCGTCGGTGGGTGCCGAAAAGTATTCGGGCGAACGCCTGACGAAAGTCAGGACTAAATATCGTGTAGATAACAGGGTTGAGCGTTGAGTTGAAGTAGCCGAGCCACAAGAAGAAGCTGGCTAGGGAGTCGCTGATCACACACGACTGGCATATCGGCATCACCAACGCCATGATGAAGAATGGTAGCCAGCAGAACACAAACGCGCCCGTTATGATCGCGAGTGTCTTCGCTGCTTTCCTCTCTCTCTTTGCTTCTAAAGTTTCCTTCTTCTCTCTTTGAGTGGGAGCAGAAACGATAGCCCGCTCCTGTTTTGACCCGTTCGTGACGGTCGAGGAAGACTTTTCCGGCGAAACTGTTGCTGGGACTTTCTCGTTGATAGTAAACGCTGTGGTCCTTGGCTCCTCATCCAACGTATCCACAGTAGAGGTACTCTGACCCTCAGTTAGTAGTAATGCAGCGGCCAGAGTTTCTGTTCTAGTGCGTTGATTGCACTTTTTGAGGTTAAGGAAGCGCTTTTTTACAAATCTCCTGTCTCTAGCTGATTGAACCGGCCGTCCGGAAGGGGTGGTTCCGTCAGCTGACGTGGGGCGAGGAGGAGGGGGCTCTCGTCTTCTGCGGATGCGTTTTCGGGCCGTTTGGAATATTTTCCAGTAGAGGATGAGGATGACGGCGAGGGGTACGTAGAAGGTGGAGCAGGTAGCGAAGATCTGGTACGCGAGATCTTGGCTTACGAGGCACTTCTGTTGCTGCGTTATTCGAGCGAGGTAGTCTGGGTCTTTCCAGCCCAGTTGCGGGGCCAGGGAGACGACCAGAGCCGCGCCCCAAACAAGGAAGATCATCGTGAAGATTCGCTTCTCGTTTCGAAGGTGCATATAGTCTACGTTTGTCACAGCCCAATACCTGAAAACCAAAAAATGAAAATTAGTCGTAGTTATTGCTAGCTATTCAGAGACAGTACATAGGCGAATGATTTTCAAACAAAGCCGACTATTACCAAGACTTTATCAGACCTGCCGAATTGTTGTTAATTCAATACATATGCCATACAACACTCTAAAATCAAGATCTCGAAGTACTCGTAAGAATAAATAGTCTTGTGTTACAACGTATGGACAAGGACTTAAGTCAAGGGAGTATCCCAGTACAACCGAGTCAACTTAGAAAAGTAAGCTTACTGAAAAAATATTTTTCTACGAACTGTGCTACAGCGCTCTGCGCCAGTCCAGTATGTCATTTGAAATATTTGAGTATAAAATATTTATTATCTCACCTATCAGTAGCGATGGCGACGAGATGAAGAATGGAAGCGGAACTGCAAAGAACATCACTGGAAGTCCACATATCACAGAGTTCCGGCCCCAGGATCCAACCTTGGCTAACCTGTGAATACAAAAAGAAGGTTTTACTTAACACAGACCCCTTGGTCTGTCTAAGGCCCCTACCTTATTAAGATCTATTAAAGCTTCTCGCATTCGTCTATGAATTCAGTCAGGCATTTTGGTATAATAATCTCTTATTCCTAGTCACGTGACCATTGCGTCACGCAAGCTCAACTTCTGCGCGGCGTATTTGACGTTTGATATCATTGTTTATCTGTCCAATAGTACCAGTCTCAATCTTTTCAGTTGCAGAAGTAGCTCTGAAAAAGTGACATCTTAATACCAATACAATTACAAAGTGAGCATTTCTAGAACCGATTGTAAGTCCCAAGACAGGTTTTAATAAGACAAGCTTAAACTGTAACGACTTCAACTAAACCATTTGTTGCGCTGCGGTAAAGGCATATTTTTCTACTTTAACGCCTCAATTCTGAAACGACACTTAAAGTTCAGCATCCCTTAACTGCGGTACCTTTTGTTTTTACTGACATGTAACAAGAAAGCGTCAAATTTGAAGGATGCTCCACTTTGAGTCATGTTTTAGAAATTGAGGGTAAGTAACTGAGGTTTCAGAGTTTTTTTAGAACTAGCTTGAAAGAGGTTTGAACCTTAGTGGCATAGGCCATTTTTTTTTCACGATCTTTCCGCGCTCGATGAAATGGCTGGTGGCTTAATATATAGAAATAGGACATAATAAGAAACAAAAAATGTTAAGTAATAATAATAATAATAATCGGGGACCTCTTTGGGGAAACCGAAGGTTTTGTCTGTGCAATTGCTGATGAAGTTATCAAGGTGAATAACTACCGGAAATACATCATGAAGGACGGTACGGTCGACATTTGTGGGGCATGCCGCCGTCCTGGCGAGTCTATTCGCCATGTTATTTCCGGTTGTTCTCACCTTGCTAACGGAGAGTACTTGCATAGGCACAACCTAGTAGCCAGGATTATCCACCAGCAACTTGCTCTTCGATATGACCTTGTCGAATCGGAGGTACCGTACTATAAGTACGCACCGGTGCCAGTTCTTGAAAATGGTCGTGCGTTGCTCTATTGGGATCGCTCTGTCATCACAGACAGGACTATTGTAGCCAATAAGCCTGATATCGTGCTGGTAGACCGATCCCAACGCCGGGCAGTGCTCGTCGATATCACCATCCCGCATGACGATAACCTCGTGAAGGCCGAGAAGGACAAGCTCAGCAAGTACCTGGACTTGGCTCACGAAGTGACCGCCATGTGGGATGTAGATTCGACGATCATTGTCCCGATAGTGGTTTCGGCAAACGGCTTAATAGCGAAGAGCCTCGACCAACACCTCGAGAGGCTTTCGCTTAGCAGCTGGATCAAGGGTCAGATACAGAAGGCGGTACTCTTGGACACGGCACGTATTGTCAGGAGGTTCCTCTCTCTGCAGCCCTAACCACCGGTAGTCTAGGCCTCGCCTGCCCCGCTGCCGGCGGCTCCCTAGGTTAAGATTTTTATGGTATTTTTATAAATCATTGTTTTATAACTTTAATTTAGGCTTAGGTTTTATAATTGTGATTATGTATTTTGTTTTTATAATTATAATTCTTAAGTTGTTTTATTGTTGTAAATCTTTGTTTTTATAAGAATACTGTACAAATTTTATACCTAAGTTTTATGCTAAATAAAGAGAATAATAATAATAATGTCACGGAAACGTGACACTTTAGGGTACTATATTATCAGACTTTTTTGTTTGGTTATGTCTCCTTTATCCAAATATACCACTTTTATTGTACGCGGAAACTTAAGAAAAAAAAAACAAAATGGCGGTTGGTGGCTATGCCAGCCTCAATACAAAAATGTTCAAACCCCTGTGCCCTTCAACCGTTGCCGTGAAGGGAGTTACGGTATTTTTAAAAGTGAAATATAACTGTTCAAATCTAACAATTTGTATCTAGGTACTCTACTTAACAGCCCCAATTGATTGTTTACTGCTGTGTCAACACGTAGCCGCGGTTAAGTGTATGATTAAGGTTTACAGCGACCTTTAAAAAAAGTGTTTTCATCGCGTGCCTTTCCCCACTAAATTATTCTTCGCATAAAAAGTATACAATTAAATAAGAAATGTTTTCGGCGTGTTGTGGTGCGTTAAGTGACCGGGATACTCTAATTGGTTTGTCTAAGGTCAGTCACGAAAAAGAAAGGTGAATACTGATTGGAGTTTGCTTTTGACTTCATTTTTAGTATGGTGAAGTCCTTTATAATCAATTAAATTAAAACCCAAATCAGTTTTACATCAAAATAAACCCAGCGGAAGCGTTCGAAAAAAACATACCACAATAGTGTTTGAAGAGGTTTCCACGTTTTTTTTTTCTTAGCAAGTAGTTTCACTTAGTGCTTATTACAAAAGGTGTTACGACAGTAAGGTACAGTACCTTCATAGTAACTGATAGTTACCGCTTAAGTATTGCCAAATATTAGATCAGGCAGTTTATTACGTCATGCTTACTCAACTTCTGTGCGGCGTATTTAACGTTTCATACCATTGTTTAGCTGTCATATAGTACCAGTCTAAAACTTTTCAGGTGCAGAAGTAGCTCCAAAAAAGTGACATCGTACTCGTAACACCAATACAACATACCTACATACATACATACCATGACGCCTTTTTCCCAACGGGGTAGGCAGAGACCACATCTTTCCACGGTCCTGACACACCTCTTACGCTTCTTCCACTCTCATTAATCCTTTCATACATGCTCGTCGATTATGGGCACTCCTGACCTGACCTTTTCTGAGCACGTCTTGAACTTGCCCTAAGTACGTCCGTCTAGGCCTTCCCCTTTCAACAGCTCCATCCACCCTCGCCTTGTAAATTTGTTTCGTTAATCGCCTTTCATCCATCCTTTCCATATGCCCAAACCATCTTGGAATTCCCATCTCAATTTTTGTGACAACATCCTCTTTCACACCACATAGCTCTCTTGTTATGCTATTACTTACTTTATCACTCAAGGTCACTCCTGCCAAACTTCGCAATGATCTCATTTCCACTGCATTTATTCTACTTTCATCCTTATTTTGCCATACCCAACTCTCACTTCCGTACATAAGCGTCGGCACTAACACCCCCGCAAGAACAGCCAGTCGCGCCTTCTCTGACACCTTCTGGCTGTTCATAAAGGCATGCAGCGCTCCATTTAACATATTCCCTGCATTCACTCTTCTATCAATATCACCCTCATGCCTTCCATCCCTCGTGAACCTAGTCCCCAGATACACAAATTATTTCGCTTGTTCTACCTTTTCACCTCCAATTAAAACATCACATTCTGTCATATCCGCATCTCCTTCAGAAACCATGGTTTTTGTCTTACTTACGTTCACTTTCATACTCTTCAAACGACGCATTCATTAATACAAAGAAAGCCTTTTTAGAATCGTCAACGGTCACGCTGCGATAGTGGCAAAAGATTATAATACGGCTTCTGGAAGGTTGACAGACTACTCGATAATGAGGCAATGTGCTTATCATCTGCCACTATTAACACCTATGAAAGAAAATTTGTAAGCCCAGCAAATAAAAAAAAAAAGAATTTATTCCATGTGTAGAATTCTCTTATCGCTTTTATGATGATAAATTACAGTATGCAAACAACATCCAACAATTGACTAAACTTAATGGAATAAAGTTACGGAACTGCGAATCGCAACGTCAACAACAGCCATAGATATAAATTGTATTAAATAACGCAATTCCTTCCGTTCGTATGAAAACCAAGCGTGCCGTCTTCTTAACGCATGACGACACTATTCATTTAATTTATTTATATTAATTAATACATTATAACCATATAATAATAATACATCGCCCTAAAAATTATAATAATATTTTAACTATAATATTTAGATAAAAAAGTCAAAAAGTTACACGTTAACATTTTAGTGATGGGAATTCTGCATTTCCAAATATACTTTCATGAAGTTTTATTTAGTATTATTTTATTCACTTCTTATATCTATAACACATATATTTACTAGAAAAACCATTTGCACGGTTTATCCGCGAGTGAAGTGTTCACTAACGCTAAGTTAAATTAATACAACAAGAATAATAACCTTCCTATTTTGAAACTGAATGACTATGTTTACCTACTTAACGCTACCTAGGATCTTGACATCCGCTGCAATAAACGTGGACTACATGAAGCAGGGTCGAAAGAGCACTTCACCCGCTTTGGACAACGAAGTACAATACATATTATACGCCAGACAACTGATACACCAAGTTATCATCGTCTTGAAGTAACATAAATAACCTTGTGTTACGAAGTACCAGACAAGGATTTAGGCTAGGGGGTTTAGGTTAGGGTAGGGGCGCAGCAAACCCAGATCCGAGTTAATTTAGAAATGTTCGTTTTCTGAATTGATCCGACCGAAAATTGAACTCGGGACAACCGTGCTATAGCGCACTACGCACATCTTGTTGTCAAACATATAATAAATAACATAATCATACCATCACGACTATGTCCCAAACAAGCTAGGTAGGTAGAGGCAAGTGACTGTTGCCTTCACGGTGCGCGGAACACGCAGTAGCCCACTTTTCACCAGTGGTATTAGAACCCAAAGTAGTAGGTGGTGAGCCTTCCGCCGGGTCTATATTGGCTTACCTAAAGTTCTTTACCTGAAATTGCTCTTACTACCGATTTGATATCCAAATACCGAATACGAATGCCCTTACTAAATTTTTTCTTCCTAAAGTTTTCATTCATACAATTTCTAATACTACCGACGATATTCATAACACTCATGTTTCCGAAAATTGTAATTAATATTACTTTAACTCCTATTGTTGTTTTTCATAACGCTTTTTTTCCCTAAACATAATTTCCATAATATTTTTACTCATATTCGCAAAGTAAAGTGATTTATATTAATGTGAGAAACGCCCTAAAGTAGCTACTGGCACTCGCCGGCCGTTGACGCGGCACGCTCGCTTCGGTCGCTCGGCTCATGCGCTGTGTTTATGTAAACCTAACTCGCTCGTCGCTTCGCTCCTCGCTAACCTATGAGAGTTTTTTTTTATATTGCCCGTCAAGATGACCTCACTCCACCTGATGGAAAGCGGTCGTGAGGTCCAGATATGAGGTTGACAAGCCCAGTCATTCAAACGAATCACTGGGCTGGCCATCCTCACCTTGAAGGCCTACAGAAATGTCATTTCACGCCCCGCTTGAAGAACCCGGGACTATAAGAGGAAGGAAACACATGTGCTGGAAGAGTGTTCCACGTCTGGATGGTACGACAAAGAAACGAGTCACCGAACCTTTCAGTTCGGGCCAACAAATGTTGAATTGTGTGTGGGTGACGCCGTAGTCCAGCACGCGTGGTACGGGAGTGGAAAGGTGAGGGTGGGATAAGCTGGAATAACTCGTCAGAGCATTCCCCATTGTAGAAGCGATAGAGAACACTTAGCCTGGCAATGTCTCTACGCAATTGGAGAGGCTCAAAGTTGCCTCTGGGTTTCCAATAATACGGATAGCACGCCGCTGCAACCTGTCAAGAGCTTCGAGTAGGTACTTGGCGGAACCGTCCCAGAGATGAGAGCAGTATTCCACACACGAGCGAACTTGTGTCTTAAACAAGAGACAGAGCTGCTCAGGCGTGAAGAATCTTCTCACTCTGTTCAGGACCCGAGTATACTGGATGCGGTTCTAATGACGCTCTCAATGTAGTCCCGCTGGTTTATTAGATTGCTACGAACATCCATGCCAAGGATGTTTAGGCTATCCTTAATCGGTAGCGGGGTGCTCTGAAGAGTGGGATGGGAAAGGAACGGCGACGCCTTTGCTGTGAATGCACACACCTGCGTTTTCTTGGCATTGAACTCGACAAGATTGCATGCACCCCATTCTGAAATGCGGTCCAACACTCCGTCAAGCTCAACAACAAGACTTCGCCTCTTCTCCTCGATGTCAGTCTGCTTTGCCCCAGGGCGCCCGAAATAACGCGCGTGGACCGTGCTATCATCCGCATAGCAATAAATATTACCAAGAGATAACATGTCATTGATATGCAGAAGAAACAACGTCGGCGACAAGACGGAGCCCTGCGGCACTCCGGCATTAATCTGGAGAAAGGGTGATTTTCGACCATCGCAAAGGACACGAATTCTACGTCCCTCCAGAAATCCGGCGACCCAGTCGCATAGGCGAGGTGGCAGACCATATGCCGGAAGCTTGGAAAGAAGCGAACGATGCCATACACGGTCGAAAGCTTTGGCAATGTCAAGGCTGACGGCCAAAGATTCCCCATGCTTGTCCATAGCCTCCCCCCAGATGTGTGTTACGTACGCTAAAAGATCACCCGTAGACCGTTTTGGTCGGAAGCCGTACTGAGATTATTTTAAAGTTGCTTTTGGCACTCGCCTTGGTTAGCGAAGAGCGAGTTAGGTTGACATAAACGCTAAATTGTTAAGTTAGTAGGTATGTGCTCGGATTACAAATCGGTATGAAGAACAATTTCGTGTAAAGAACTTTAGGTGAGCCAATATGGACCCGTTATAAACATACATTAGTGAAATTAATAATTCCAATTTTCGAATACATGAGTGCTATGAACATCGTCGGTATTACTACAACTTGTATAGATGAAAAATTTAAGAAAAAAAATATTAGGAAGAGTGATCATACGGATTATGAACATTAGAAACAGAGTTGTTAGGAATTGTGTTTGATTTTTCTTCCTAGACAAATGTTAGGAACAACATTTTCAGAGATCCAATTATCGGAGTTGAAAATTTAGGTGAACTTCGGCTCACCGCTTTCCTCCGCTATCCGGGTTGATTTGGTTTTTTATCGATGTTTTGGTTTTTCTATCTCCGGAGAGTTAGTCGATACAATAAGCACAAAACGCTTGTGGTCACGCACAATACATACATATTTTGTGTCATAAAGTTGGACTTATGTCTTTGGTCACCATACTGCGACGCACCGTCGACAACAACGCAACGCAATGCGGGCACCAAATAAGACTTAAATCAATGACACAACGATTTTGCTAAACGCTAGCACTCAATTTATTTTTATTGCTCTTGTGAAACATAGTAGCAACTGTGTTTACTCGTATTTGCGTGTTATTGCAATTGCATAGAGCAAAGTTTACCATTGGAACTTGATTTGAATTTTCAAATAAATATGTTTGATTAATAAATGTGTCCTTTAACCTTGGGGATAGTAGGTGGATAATATTATACACTGATTTAAGAAAAATATGCTGAAACTTTTCCAGAGTTAACTATAATTATGTTCGGCAATCCTGTTAGTGCTAAAAAAATATTTCCATGAAGGACTTCTCGGGAAGTTGATTAACGTAGCCACTGGACATTTCACTAATTTGAGTATAGTCTCGAAATAACTTTCAATTTTTAATTTTACTAAATGATGTCTGTCGAGTTTTTATACCATTATTTATTATTAGGTTATTGGCAGACGCCCTTGACTTTATCCTTGTCTGGTACCTCGTAACATAAGGATATTTTTAATTCTTATTTCGAGATATTTATTTATTGGCTGCGCCGATCTGGTAGATTAAAATGGCAGTACATTCCAGTACATTACTTTGGCTCATATATATTGCGAGTTAAGCGCGATAACAACCGTTTTATTTTATCTGTTCTTAGTACTAACAACACCTTTAGGGTGGGACTTACCTATAAGGTAAGTTAAACAGCCTATCTACTATCCACTGCTGGGAAAAGACCTTCATCATTACAATCAAGTCATCGCTATAGTTAATGGGTACTGGCTTTGCTTCACAGTTGGCAAATGCGGGTTGGTGATCGCAGAGCCGGGCTATGTTGTGAGGAATTCAAGAATACATTTTCCCGATCTGTACGTCTACCACGAGTTGCCAATTTAAATTTACGTTATCATGACGGACGGATGACACATGACATGACATGAAAATGTCAATTCCCAATATTTAAAGTGGCAACTCGTGGTAGACGTACTGGTACTGGAATACGTTACTTTGAATTCAGGAGTTTAAATTCAAAGCAGAGCTTGTCCGATCTGAAATGACGCGTCCCTCCACCATTCACGCACACATAAAGTAAAGAAAAGCAAAGTGATTAGCCTAAATACTGTCCCACTGGGCAAAGGCCTCCATCATTGAAATCAAGTCATCGCTGCAATGGATGGCTATTGACTACATATATATTTGTTAATATGGACGTAACAAAAAAGAAGCTCTATTTGTGTCTATCACTGATAGACTGGACCGTCTGTAAGCTCTCTATTAGGATGATGGGGCCCTTCCATCCTTAGTTTGCCTTGTTTTTATGTTCTGAATTCTAAAAAAAAACTGATTTCAGACGCGCTCAGAGTTGGGTAGCTCTGGGCACATCTCAAAAGTGTTAAAAGGGATAAAAGGACCTCCTGACAGAGTCTGCTCTGACATAGGCATAATTCAAGCTTTGCTTTTGTATGGATAAGCCATAAGAAATACGTTCGAGCGTTAATTTATATTGAGCCTCATGCGGTGACCAAACAACCGCATTGAACTCCAAATGACTTTTTACTAGTGCTTCATATAGTGCTTTCAGAGAACTTAAGTTAGTCAATTGGTTAGCTAGTAGTACCATCAATAAATTCCGGTAATCTTTGCAAACGTTAATAATATGGACCTTAAAATTAACATCAGCAGTGAAGCGCACACCTAAATTCCTGACCTCGGAAACACGCTGCAGTGACTTTCGTCCATGTAGTATTAATGATGACTTGGGTCTCGCGCTCGGCTGAATGATAATACGGAACATTTGGCTACGTTAAAATATATATTTTTTTACACTCCATTCTTCGATTCTAGTTATATCCTGTTGTAGTATGTCATGATCCTCCCTCTGATTTATTTTCAGAACTAGTTTCAGGTCATCAGCAAATAACAAGGGTCTAGAATTATTAACTACGTTCGACAAGTCGTTAATAGTTAAAATGATAAGTAAAGGACCCAAATTGCTGCCTTGACTCACCCCTGATCTAGTAAAGTAGGGTTCAGAAAGGTTTCCGCTACAGTCAACAAACTCACACCGGTCTCTTAAGTAGTTAAAAAAAAAACAATATGTGCGGTGTGCAGCCTGCGCTGGCCAACTTCGTTAGGAGGATGTGGATGTGGAGAAATGTCCCAAAGAGGTATTTGATATCGCGTGCAATCTTTTTTTATTTATAATCAGTATATTGTACCACAATACAAAGCGTTATTGCTATAATTTTCTAAAGTGATAATACTCGTAATTACCCTTATTATAGCTAATTAATTAAAACCAACAATACAATAGGCAATTATGGTAATTTATTAATATTGAGTCTTAATAGCTTGGTCTGAGATAAGATGAGATGATACAACAATAAGAACTTGTTATCGCCTTATCATTTTGACACACAATGGGTTTTTTATGTCTTAAAACAAAGCGATATTAGCACTGTACTTCGATGAGGATAAGGCTTGTATATACAACATACAAGAAAGTCAAGTTGCCATTAAATAACAAAATCTAACAATGAACAGTCCTCAATCACAAATATGACGTGCAAGTGGGTTCAGTCCGGAGTGTCGAAGAGGTGTTGTTGTTGAAGACTATTGATAAAAACTGACTTCCAAAGAGCCATACATTAGTATAAGAATCTAATGATCACTATATACTTGGTCGTCCAACCCAGATTGCTACCATTCTCGGATTTAATACCCCAGGAGCCTGCAAACGCTTATATCCAGTCAAGTTAATTCCCTGAACTGAGTCAGTACCCAAATATCCAGCCTAGAAGATGCGCTAAGGTTCGTATTCACTTTGATTAGTAGTTAGTGCAGGTGCTTAGTGATTAGGAAAAAAACACGTGTGGACATCGATTGAATAGACCGCTTCTGATCACTTCACGACGCAGGGTACTATTCACTCGCAATAATCCATCGGAGACCACACGTGTTTTCTCCTAACACTAAGCACCTGCATTAAATCACCTTTTTTGCGTCAGGAAATGCATTTAGGCATTCCCAAGGCCCAGGGTTCGGGACACCTGGAATATGTGGGGCTCGGAACTCGTGGGAACAAAGTCCGCTAACCACTAAAACTTGACGGTGGTCATCTTCGGCGCAGAATGGACGGGACCCGGGATCCCCAACAAGGGAGAGACTCCTCGCAGGACCCTTCAGCGCGCAAGGTCGCCTGGCAGCCAGCCTCGGGAGGAGCAAGCTCAACTGCTCTTGCAAATGACTTGATTTCAATGATGGAGGCCTTTGCCCAGCAGTGTTACAGAATATAGGCTAATTACTTACTCACTTATTAATAGGATTATTCAAGAGTACTTCAATAAGCAACCCTGAGAAAATATAATACTCATGCAACTCCTAAAAGTCTGGCACCCGCAATAGGTTGGTGCTTCCGACGGGTACTGTTGGCATCAAAAGTGTAAACTACTTCTGTAGTGATCTGTTTCTACAGATCATTTCGTAAGGACCATTTCGTATTTTTATCTAACTAGCAATAGTTTAATGCTTTTATATTTTGCCTTAAACATAGGTTATAAAAACATTTACATTTCACAAAGGATTTCAGCCAAGCGCAACTTTCTGTGTGCCACTGACATGTGTTTTTTTAATGTATAGACGAAAGCACTCGCCAAATCTACGATTTTTGCAATGGAATCAAATGTTATAAGCGTTTATACATCTTAGACTTAAGCGCACAAAGTAAAGACTAAACTGAAACTTGCAATTTATTAGGTAATTGAAAAAGTAGCAGATTTTGAAGGAAAATCCGAAAGGATAGGAATAATACCTTTAAATTTCCCTGTCGGACAAGGGGTTGTTTCGCACCACTTGTCCGACATGGCACCAAGCACTCCCAGTGCTTTTATGGAGGCGTAAATATGCAAAAGTTTTAGCGTAGGCAAACGATAAAATACTTCAAATAAAGCAATGAAAATCCTGTTTTTTTTTTAATTTATAACTTACATACTTACCTCCGTGGCCGAGTGGTATCAGAGCTCGGGCCAAAAACCCGGAGGTCCTGGTTTCAATTTCCAGATCGGGCAAAGTGTGTTCTTTGAAACATAGCCCGGATTTAGCAAGCGTGGTGATTAAGCCAATACCCATCCATTGTAGCGATGACTTGATTTCAATGATGGAGGCCTTTGCCCAGCAGTGGGACAGTATATAGGGTAATTACTATATTACTTACTATACGAGTACTTAAGGCGATTGCATAATTTGCATATTCAATACATACAAGCAAACAAAGAAATCTTTCCTCTTTATATTATTAGTATAGATAAGTACTTCTAAGTTTAATAAAAACGTGAACCACTTCAGACGCTCACTGTACTCTGGCGCGCCAAGAAAAACTATCACTAAAAGGTTATCGGTGTACACACTAACGGCTCCACTCGTCCGTATGTTCTTAGGTTACAGGGGTTCCCAAGTCACAAAGCTTTTCTATAGAATTTAACTTTTTCTTTATAAAAACTGTAATAGCGTTCTCTTGTGGTTGAGATTGAGACCAAAATTAAAAGAAAATATTCCTTTGCAGGCGGTGATGTCGAAGGTAAATGAACATTATATTTACATTGCAATATTAGTACATACAATTGATCTATAGGTATATTATATTTCAGGAGGTACCAATGTAACAATGTACAATTAATATTTTTTGTTTTTGCGATACTGTTTATGAAAAAAATAATATGAATTATTGTCTCTTGGCTTGCACGCTCCAGCATTGTTCACGTAAAAACTACTGGAACAAATTTTCACTTTGATTTTTTAGCATTGTACAATCATATCTAAAGACAGAAAACTAAAAAAAACTAATTTCGGACCTTGACGATATTCGAACCCGCGCCTTCCACAATACGGGCCAAGGTCCGTAACATTATCTGTAGATAATGAAAAAACATTATTTTGAAGAGGAGCTTTTAACATTTATTTTCGTGCTACGAGTATGAAAGCTATCGCATCATGTTATGCAATGGAAATATAAATAAATTTATTTGACATACTCGTGCATACACAGGTTAAACAATTTAAATAAAATCACAAGAGTTGTCAAAAGGCAATCAGCATATGCCGTAGTACCATGTTCAGCACCACGACGCTGGTTTTCAGTGGGCAATGGGCAATGAGCAAAATAAAGTCAATTTCTTCATGACTCTGGTATATAAATTATTATTTAAAATTTAAAATCCATGTCAAATTTAAAATTTCCGATGCGTCACCAACCTTAAAAACCATATAATGTATACTGAAGGGACTTAGTAAAAAAAAAAAAATTGCGTAGAATTACCTCGTAGACAGCACCGAGCGGCATGACGAGGCAGGCCACCATCAGGTCAGCCACCGCGAGGGAAGCCACCAGGTAGTTGGCGACGTTCTGAAGGTTCCTCTCTATTATGATGGCTGCTATCACGAACACATTACCTGGGAACAAGGAGACGGTTAATTATTATGTATTTGCAGCGTTTAGCTATTGTTGGTAATAAAAGTTGAGTAGGTATCTGTTCTTCATCCGTTAAATATCGCACATTTAGAAAAAAAAATACTACAAAGTGATGTAGATACGAGTACTATTCCGATGAAAATTAAATTCATTTAACAAGTATTCAGGCCATTTGTTTTGTATGGAAGCCCTAAAATTTAAATTATTTTAAAAATCAAGTTTTTGTTTTGTTCGATCACCAGGTAAGTAAGTTGGTCTCAACATTTTCCTCACGATATGAAAAATAACCCAGTATTTATTCATAAAATATCTTTCGTACGCTAGAAAGAACCAAGTAACTAGTCGCAAAACAGAGAAGTGCATATTTTTCTTACTGAGAGCGGCAATGGCTTGTAAAAGTGGGTTTAGTTAGACCAAACGAGTTAATGCTCTTTTTATCCCTACTCTATCAAATTCTCTTTGTGTAAATAGAGACAGAGCATTCTTTTGTTGTTCTATCTTTGTTCGCGGAGACCCTAGGACACGAGCTAGAATGCTCGTCATTTTCGATAGCATTATTTTAGTGTAAATAAAAAATGAATTATCATTTACACTAAAAGATCACGAAAGAATATTCATGCTATAGCTCTAGCTCTATGTTCGTTTGGTCTAAACCCACCTTTAGGCTAAGTACTCACGGAGTGGTTTTATCCGTGCCCGCCGCGGTGGGACGGCGGTTTTTTACCCAAACTCACGAGACCGGAGTGTTGTACGGTCCCGCAGCCGCCGCGGTTACGTTTTCCGCCCGAAAACTTGACGGGCTACTATCGCAAAGACGGGGGTTTGGAAGACACCCGCCGATCGACGGCAGAGCGCGCGGGAGCAACCCTACGCGGCTGTGGTTGGTCGCGGGAATCGCTAACGCCGCGGGAATTTAACGCATCGTGAAATCTGCTTTAATTTTTACATCATATTTCTGCATTCTATAGAAGCTGCGGGCACTCAACTGCAATGGGTGTGGGTGAAACCGCTCCGTGAGTTCTTAGCCTCAGACGTGAAACCGCTGTTTTTAATACTACTTCTTGGGGTAACAAGCAAACGAGCCGCTTTATAGTACAAGGTTACTGCAGCCTAACGCAACACCTGGAGAAGCGCATGGGTGACCATGCGCGACATCAATCATTCCGAACCCCACTCGAAGAACTCCATACTATTGGGAAAAACTCGGTTGGGAGCTCATTCCACAATTTATTAACACGTCCGCGGAAAAAAGCATCTCTAGATCCAAACAGTGCGAGTCCATGTTGGATCCAGAGTGTGAGGATGAACTACCTGTCGGCGACGAGCGTTGCGGTGATAAAAACAAGCCGAGGGCATAATAGCGAACAGTTCTTTAGGCTGTTTTTCTACCAGAGATGTGCTATGCAGATTTGCTGCAAGGATGTTCAAGCTAAGCTACGAAACATCAGACCGTTTCCACTGATGCTATGCTATGTAACAGTGCAAGTAAGATGTGCCACGAAGATGCACCGCTGCAAGGAGCTATACGATGTATCGACAGTATGAACGGCACGCACAGCATGCATCCAAAGCACGCATCCATTCATAAAAACATAGCTTGGTAGAACCCGTTTCCACCAGTGCTATGCCATGTAGACCAATAAATTTTATTGGTGGATATCAAACGTGTCCACAGCAACGTATCATAGCACATCTGTGGGGGGAAAGCACCCTTAGAGTATGAGAAAACGTGTTAAAAACCATAACCAGTAACAATAACAGTGAATACGGTATATTAACTGGAAGTTTAACAGTAAATTTGATCCTGTATTCATTTTTGTTACGAAGTCCACCCAAGCATTGTACTTGGTGTTTTAAATATTCATATGGTAACTTTTCTCGTGTTGCCACAGTGACTGTGGTTTTGACTTGCCGATCTGCCATTGTTTGCTTTGCCCGTTTTACGAGCAGTACGATACCCTGAGTTTGTAATTAAGTATACTGTGTATACAGACCAAAGTTTTTTTTAAATTAGTTCTTGGACAAATTTAGTTACAAAAAAATGTAAATTTTACAAATTTAGCACGGAGAAATTTAGTTTGGGTTATACGAAATACAAGTGTTTAAAAACCGGCTAAGTATAACTTATTGTGATGATATCACAAATTAGTGTTCATGCGGACGAGGTTGCTATAGTTAGAAAGTCATTAATTAGCATATTATATACTGTCCCACTCCTAAGCAGTGGCTTAACCCTGGTTATTCAAAACCCGGCCGTAAATACCTGTTCAAACTTGCGCATGAAAAAACACGAGTCGAAATTGGTTAAAACCAGTTGGCAACTAGTAAGCGGGAGTGGTTCCAAAGTTCTCTTTGACTTGCGGTTAAATTGAGCGGCGGTTAACTTAAGCTGTGGTTAGATTTGTTTGAACGAGGACTTTGAAGCATTCAGTTTATGCTTTCGGTACAAGTTTGGGAGAGCTTTCGATTTTTTCCAGTTTTCAGAGTGTTGGTTCCCCATCCCATAACTAAGAGCAGGCAAAGAGCTCAGCATAGGGAAGTTTAAATGTTATGCGAGCGATCAGATCCATCTATAAGCTTCGTGCACGGGCTATACTTAGAGAGCTTTTTAAGGAAATTGGTATCCTTACTGTACCTTCACAATATATCTACAACTGCATTGTTTTGGTACGGAAAAATATTGGTCTCTATACTAAACACAGTGATATACATTGCAAAAATACTAGGAATAAGGATAAAATTGCGCTTCCACTCTTTAGGTTACAAAAAGTTTTGGGATCCTTTATGAGGCAAGGTATACATTATTCCAACAAGATCCCAATAGCCATTTGTGAGTTACCACTATATAGATTCAAAAATCAAATCAAAGCAGCTTTATTAAAAAAGGGCTATTATACTACAAAATACTACCTTATAGATAACAATGTCTGGGTGTAAGCTCTCTGCTCGCTGCGGGATTAGATAACTCTATTGTAACAGATATTTCATTGTAATACCTAGTTAATACGTTTTTTGTACTGACTAACAATTTTTCTTTTTTAATTGTTTGAATTACCTTGAGTTTATATTCTTTTATGTTTGTTTTTTTCTATTGTTCTATATTCTTTAGATTAGACACTCAGTAGGTTTATTTGTATCAAATGACACATTGTACTTTACTAACGCCTGTTGTGAACCCAAAACAAGTTTAAAAGAGTAACTGTTGAGTTTCTCGCCGGGTTTTCTCAGCAAGAAACAACTCCGACGCGGTGGTAGAGCCGCATTATGTCTGTAAACTGTATATTTATATATCTATATTATTGTAGTATTTATGTCTATTATTTAGTATATCTTGTTTTAAATTTGACGATTTGAAAGTACTTACTGAGAATAAAGTTATTTGAGTTTTTTTATGTATATTTAGGGAAAAAATAATTAGTTTTTATTAAAAAAAAAACGAAAATGGAAATTCGGTACAGCGCCTCTAGAGAAGTGCTGACAAAAATCGCAGTTTACGTGACGGAAACTCATGGTAGACTTACTAGTATTTGTAACACACTTACTCTGGATATCGGGCCGAGCTTTCTTTCCAATCGGCCACTACGGCGCGTTAGAAAAAACATAAAAACTACAGGTGATAATTCATGGGACGCACTGAAATTTATTACATATCTGTACACTTAATATTTTTTAAGATGTAAAAAAATATATCGTTATCTATGTATTCTATTAAAGCTTTTTAAAACTTCATCCACCAAAAACTTTTAAAATAAAAGCAATGACACTAATTACCTTAGTAGATATAAAGATAAACCGTTTAATTTTATATTGTAGATATACATATTGAAAACTAGCTTCCTCCCGCGACTTCGTCCGCGTGGAATGATTATATATAACCTATAGCCTTCCTCTATGAATGAGCTATCTAACACTGAAAGAATTTTTCAAATCGGACCAGTAGATCCTGAGATTAGCGCGTTCAAGGGAACAAACAAACAAACAAAATCTTCAGCTTTATAATATTAGTATAGATAACAATGACTAAATTGAAAAAAAGTCATCAACTAACTCTAAAGAAAGCTTTAAAAATTCTTGAGTTTTTTCCCAAAATTAATAAAATTATTAAACTCGTTAATCAAAGGTATAAATTACTTCAGACTCATCAACGATAGTCCAAAACTTAACCCAACTTAACTTGGCGCTAACTTCACCCAAATCCGTTCTAAGCCACTAAATGGCGATAATGCCCACAAAGAAGAACCTTCATCCAACTTTCTTAACAAAAAAAAAAGTTCAAGTTATACTTTGCCCGCAGCGTCACTTAACACAAAAGAAAAATTTGCACATTCTTTTTAGTTAAGAAAATCTTTGCACAAATAATTAAGTTTTTTTTTGACTTGACCAACTTTGTTAACAGTTGTATTTATCGCTACCTAAACTCAAGTTATAGAAACTGAAAATTAAATATCTCTTGGAATATTGATGTGGAAAAATACTTTACAAGGCAGATTTAACGGCAGCGATAATCTTCTAAATAACAAAAACTGCTGTAAACCGAACATTTTATTTTTTTCGGTAAAATCAATTAAGTTTTATGACGAAGTTGGTGAATAAATTGACCAAGTTTCCAAAAACTCTTAGGAGTTTTACGGAAAAAGACCGTCGGATTTTGTGGAAAAACGATTCAGGTTGAATTCTTTATGTATTTTGATGTTAAGATTTCGTAAATAGTTTGAACTTGCATAATAAATATTTAAAAAAACATATGTATTTTGTTATAATGGGAAATACTAAATTTTTTAGTATAATTATTTTCAAAATTGGTTCACTGTTTAAATAAAAAAACTGATTTTTACAAAGTTTATTCACGAGTTAGGTATGTTTTTAAAACGAACAAAATAAGTAAACATTACCAAAAATGGACACGGAAATACACAGAATTTAATGAACGACTGCATTACAAACTACCTTACCTGCCTTAATAAAATGATAACGTTTGTTGTTTGATGCAACTTAATGGATTTACCATTCCTTTGTGATATTTAGTCCAAGGAAATATTTTAATTTTCCTAGATTTTTAAGCGACAGCGAAGCTTGACAGCTTCAAAAGTACTTTCATTTTTATGAAAGATAATTAGGTATGTCATAAAAAAGAGCACAATGCTTCAGTAAAAATTTAAATGTTTGTACAAATTAACCAGGGCTGCAAGGAACTGAAAAAAAAACCTTTTCAGTTGCAATTCTTGTTCTCTTAAAAGAGATGAATAATAATTACTATATTAATTAGAGTTCGCGTTATTATACTCGTATGCGTTATAATATATACTGACTTTAATTGATGTAAAGTTGTCCAAACTAAATAGTTTTCAATCAAATCTCATTTTTGACTGCGTAAAGAAATAAATAAATAAAATAAATATGCGCCAGTCAACACACCGCTTGTCATGGTCTCAAAGTGGGGATACATATCCCTGTATCACCAGACAAGGAATTGAGCGAGGGGCGTCTCCCAGCACACTCAGACCCAGTCAATTTATAAAAGATCGTTTCCTGAATTGACCAAACTGGGAATCGAACAACTTAGTGTGCCAATCGTGTCGTCAATATCTTTCTCACTCAGTACAACCTCCACTTAGCTCAGTGTCACTTACTCTTGGTGTAGGATGCACAGATATTAATTTGTTTACTGATTGTACTGAAATAATTATGACGCAGCAGTTGATATCAACGATTCTGTGTTCTGTTTTTAGAACCACTCTAAAGGTGCTCTCTCACTCGGAGCATTCGCCAGTAATGTACCGTTACACAGGCGAGCATCACATCAGTGAGGGAAGAAACCCGAGCATTATAGTGCGCAAACTGTAATGTTACAGATTCAAACATTGGTGAAGGAAAAGCAGAGAGCATTACAGTGCGCAACTTGATGATACTATTTTGATACCACTTCCCTGATGTTTTTTTTTTCATTAATATCTGTAACGCTACATTACACGAAAATGCTACAGGTAAGGTACTACCTTACGAAGTACAGTTACGGCATTATCGATCTGATTATAAGAATCTTAGTGTTACAGCAATAATTTCGATGTCTTTGTGCAAATATAGGATTATACGTTTGCTACTCTTGTAATATCTATAAGTGATAGCCTTGAGAGGCCGACGTGAGCCTCAAATAATCTTCAATATGGACCTTTTTCGTGTCGATACAACTTCACTCCATTACTTCCGGTAAGCGGATTTGGACTAGTGTTGCCGAAATGTCGATGGTTTTACTGTGTATAATTCCTATTTTTACTATGTTTCTGGAAATTGTTTATTTCAGGCAATAGTCTTTTTACATCTCTTGTTATTCGCACTCATCATAACATCCATCCATTCAATCTTCGTACTGTTTTAGAGAGCGTTAAGTAGCTTATTTTAGGAAAAACTGTCCAAGGTTATTTATTTCCATAACAAAACAAAATCCACAGCCCTTAAATATCTGCCACTCACTTAAAGCCAAAAACGGATTTACATTTGACCTACGAAAATTACTACAGTCATGGCAAACAAACAATAATTACATAATGATTAAAGTGTGAAGGTGTGCGTGTGTGCTTGGGCATGTCAAGTGAGCGTATACATATACAAGGTGAAATTTTTTAACGCCACCTGGATGGAAAGTTCTGTACATACTGGAGATAGAGAATTTTACTCAAAGGAAACATTCCTTTATTTTAAAAAACAATACAAAACTGCATTCACAGATTTTCGAAAATTCGCTTGCCACACCCGGGAATCGAACCGGGTAAAATCTGAAAGAATAACACTTTGTACTTTTACGGCATCGATCGATAGGGTCAATCATAAGGATCAAATCTCTCTAACAAACGTGGTAAATTAAACACAAGGAAAACCATGAAATATAAACTTATAAATTCAACGGGATAAGATAAAGCACTTTTACTCAATGGTTTATCAGATTTCCTTGTGTTTAATTTACCACGTTTGTTAGACAGATTTGATCCTTATGATTGACCCTATCGATCGATGCCGTAAAAGTACAAAGTGTTATTTTTTCAGATTTTACCCGGTTCGATTCCCGGGTGTGGCAAGCAAATTTTCGTAAATCTGTGAATGCAGTTTTGTTTCTTTTTTAAAATAAAGGAATGTTTTCTTTGAGTAAAATTGTCTATCTCCAGTATGTACAGTACTTTCCCTCCAGGTGGCGTTCAAAAATTCCTCCCTGTATATTAATTACTAGCTGTACCGACAGACTTCGTTCTGTCAAAAGTAATTGCACGTCGCGGCGTCTGAAAAGCAGCACATCTCGCTCGCGTTTCTCCGACTTGATTTACATTTAGTATTATTTTTCACCAAATGGTTTGTTCAGTCATAATTAATTATAGCCTATGTCACTTCCTGCTAATGTAGCTTGATATTGGTGAAAGAGTGTTCAAAATCGGTCCAGTAGTTTAGAATCGAACAAACAATCAAATCTTTTCTCTTTATCATGAACAAGAGTATCTCTAACAGTTTCATGTCAAAAACACATCTGCTGCTTTTTAAAATGTTTACCGACCGAGTCAAATTTACTGTCATAGTTAGCATTCATACGGCTAATAAGCGCATTCTGGGCATAATAAATATATAAATAAATAAAGAAATATCTGGGACAATTCACACCAAGATCATCTGACCCCAAACTAAGCAGATCTTGTAATATGAGCGTCAGAGACTGATAAACATACTTAAATATTTCTAAATACATACTTAAATAGATAATAACACCCAGACACACAACAAATACACATGTTCGTCACACAAATATTTGTCATGGGTGGGGATCGAACCCACATAATAAGTGTGCGTCTGTCATATGGTAAACAATTAAGTGGGTCTTGTTCTTCTCTTTGGACATCGTAAACACAGCACTGGCGAAACTAACTCCAGACAATCAATTAACCCATTATAGAGCCCATGTAAAAAAAGATCTTCAAAGATTTCCTCAAAAAACATTTTGTTCCTTTAATTGTGCAAGTTTTTTTTCAGTATTTTTCAGTATTGCAACACTGTGATATCGATTTGACTAAATGCATGTTACCCACAGCAGTCTGAAACGTGCACGAAATTGAAAAAGCATAGATATATTTTTTTATGCTGTGCGTATTTGAAACTATCGATAACTTACCAAGTAGCACCACTGTTTGGTCCGCTCGCGCTTCAACGTGCTCAGAAATAAATGACCTTTTATGCTTTTTCACATAAGCACCGCTGCTTCCTTTTCAAATACAGTCAACTAGAGTTTAAGCGTAACTTATCGACAGTTAGTAGCACCTAAAATAAAATGCAAGACAGGTCAATATTCACAGGGCTTTAGGGAAGCGATATACCTACATAATATATTAAGTTCAGTAACTAAATACCAAGTAGCTATACATTTTGATTGACATCGAGCCCTGTTATTCTGCCTGTTAGTGATCATTATGATTTCTTTTTTTAAGGAACAATTCTCCAAAACGCTTTCATTAACAAAAAAATGCGTTCGTTGCAAACTATATTTTTAATCAGGGTCAAAGATCTTAAACGCATTTATCGCAAAAAAAAACTAACAAACAAGCGTTCCACACATTTTGCAGCCATTAAACGTCTACATAAAACTATAGGCCTACACCATAGACTAAAAAATTAATAAATATTTCCATTAAAATAAAATGGATAGAGGAGATGAATTGTGTTTTAATTTTAAAGCGAACAATTACTTCATTAAGATTTATATTCAAATTCATTTATTTCACCAATGCAACAGAAACATAACAAAATGGTACGTCATCTACAGAAGAATACATATTAATTCGTGAAAAATTACATAGTATACTTAAAATATAAAACAATAAACAACAATTTCCGATAACTTATTCGTATCGTCAAAATAATCAATTACTTAATTCAATGCCAATACGTAGTAATAATATATTATATTGGCAATTCTAAGGTAATTAAGGGAATTGATTGTATGACCATATCTTCAATTAGAAGGCCGCCTGAAAAAAAAATTGATAGAGTAAAATGGGTGTTTGGAGAGTAAACTTTTTATGTTATCTTTAAATTCGAAATATGGCAACCTAATTAATTCTTGGGGAAATTTGTTGTATAGTTTTAACTTCATATTATTATTAATACCTTGCTTGAATGTTTAGTCCAGTCTGTTTTTCTGTAATAATAATTTATGTTTGTGTCTAGTGCTATATTTATGAATGTCTGAGTGTTTTTTAAGGTCAGGGTACTTGGAATGTATCTCAAGCAGCGAAATAAAGATAAATAATGAAATTAAGCTTTGCAAAATAATCACGAGCCGACATCCGCTAACTTAGGCCGTACATAATTCTGATGGACCTCTTTTGTAGTTACAATATCCTTTTAATATTTACACTGTTTCCCCAAATTGCAACTGCATAACTCAAAACAGACTGAATGTATGCATTGTAGACCTTTTACAAGGTTTGTGCACTAACTAAATGTTTTATTTTCTTAAAAAATTGTATTGGGATTTGACATGACAATTTTTAAACGCGAACAATAACGTAAATTGAAGTTGGCAACTCGTGGTAGACGTACCGCTGTCCCTCAACGGCTTCGATTATTCAAAATACAGCCTAATAATGCCTATGTTTCTCGCTAATAATGTGGCTTTGCATTAGTGTAATAATTTATTAAGTCGGTCCAGTTGATTCGGAGACTATTCAATACGAACAAACAAACAATCAAATCTTTCCTCTATATAATCTTAGTGTACGAAACAGAAGTTTATTCTTCTGCAAATGCAAATGGACAAGACTCGGTGTGACCATCCATTACAGAAATAAACACGAGCCAGTATTGTGTAATGTGGAAACGTTATTAAAAATGCACATAACAGGACCTTTATATCTTCTATAACTAACTAGACTCGGAAACTCGGATGTTCATAATTATTATGCTTCTTTCTGTTAAATTCTCTATTTTAGTTGAAAAAGAAGAGTCTAAAAAGTATTTTAAAAGCCTCTCTGCTTTTATGTTTAAGTACAAAGAACTAGCCAAGAGTGAGCGTTGTATTCACACTTAGGGATTCTCCAAACTTGTACGGTAAAGCAGCTGCTGACACGGCACTGATTGAAGAAAAAGTATATGTATATTCAAAATACTTTATTTAGAGTGTAGTGTATGCTTAAAGTTAGTGTTAGGCCCGTATTCTAAAACAAAATCTGTACTTGAGTATACACCTGAGTGACGTTTTTGTATGAACTGACGTGATGAAATCTCTACTCAAGCACAGATCAGCCATTGAGTACGATTCTAGAATACGGGCCTAAGATTAAAAAGTAAAATGATTTGAATGCATCCAGACCGCTAAATTTGCCAAGAACATAAATGAGATGGACCATAGTAAACTTTTCCAATTTTTATTATTATCTAGTGGATATGTTGAAATGTCTCGGAGATAAACAGCTACGACGCGGCATGGTTTCAATGTTACCATACACGTGTTTTGATTAAAGCATTCCTATATATTTACGCTCATATTTTGCAATCGCAATACCGATCCCTGAAAAATTTTAATGCAAGTCCGAACCCGCAAAAAATAGTCTTTTTTGTTCGTAAACTTCAGACTTATTAAGTTGTGGCGAAAGGAAGGGAAATTCTTAGCATGATATTATGTATTTTATATTGCTATTAAATTTAGTAAGAAGTCAAGCTCTGATATCACATTTAGAAAAAAAAATGCGGGAACGCAATTTTGGCGTATGAAACATGAGTGACGTAAAAAAAAATTTAGAATATTTTTTTTATACCACGTGACAATCAAGCATACCACCTGATGATATCTTTATAAAAACAAACATTTAACAACACGGTCTATGTGTTGTTAAATGTTTGTTTTTATAAAGATTTTCCAAGACCATTTTTCTTATGAACCTATTCCTTATTAACTTTACCTATTAAAGGAAACCCAATGAACATTAATTTGAGCGACAAAACATTGCATAAACAACATTGCGTATCAAAACTTTTTAGGTTATAAATGCGATGGGCTCAAAGCGTTAGCCTACGCAAAGTTCAATCGAGCGGAATTAGAAAACTGTATTTGACTTCGACTTTTAACTGTATTATTTAAGCAATTAAAAATATGTTATATATACTGACCGACTATTAACATCCCAAGGAAATGATATGGCAGACTCAGTGGGAGTTATAGAAAACATCTAAGGGAAAATCAGATTTTTAAAACATTTTTTCTAAGTTTCTACAGTATGGCCATTTTTTTTTGTATGAAATCATTTTCGTTTAGATTAAGTCCAATCATCATATTAACCTATACAATATACACGAAAGATATTTATATCACATAGCTTTTTTGTGCTTTTTACCGGAGTAGGCCCCAAGTTTAGGCGTAAGGCCTCATTTATGGAGACGCGGCGCGTCGCGCGTTGCGATGGGCGGCACGGCCCGCATTGAATTCAAACATATGGCGTTGTATGAGTGTTTTTACGGAGAAGCGATTTTACACGAGTTTGTTTGAAATGAAAGGCTCCAATAAAAATATTGTTAAAGCACCTTATGATTGCGGCGTGGTATGCCTGGAATCTATCGCTACCCTCGTGTCTACGAAACTTCGAACATACCTTAAGGCCCGATGCTCTTTCAATCGGACGCTTTCAAACTCCTGTTAATTAAAAATAACTCAATAAAAGTTCCGATAAGAACTTCTGCTTTGGAGATTAAAAAAAAGTTTAGGTGTATCAGAGGTACAAAGCTATTAATGTTGATCGTTGTCAAAATTAAAAACGCAGCCGGCCGAAAGTTTGAGTGATTAAAATTTATTTAATTTTTATATTTTTTTCAATGGTTTTTTCCATTTTATGACAAAAAACTTAAGACTTTCGACTTTGGGCTCAGGTATCAAGCGGGAATCGAACCCGCGCCTTTCGCTTTACGGGCGGCTGCTGTTTCAACTTAGCTACAGGGGGAATAAACGGACCTAACGAATTTCTCTAGTGTATTTTACGTTAGCTCGCAAACTGCAAGTCCCGCTAAAGTCCTGCTTTTATACCAAAGATGGGGAAAAGAGTTCCACTTAGCTATGTATTTTATATAAAAATAAGCGTGCTGTGGATCCGTGGTGTGCGTGTTTTCCTACTGTATATGTATTACAGTGCTATGCGACGAGCTGCGCACTTTTCTCGCACAGTAACCTTGCGGCACAAATTACGCATCCGGCGCGGCGCCCCGGACAGATGGTACCTTGAGGCCGGTATTCACTTTACTTAGTGCGAGTGCAGGTGACAAGTAGGATCGATTGATTTGTGCAGGTGTGTAGTGAAAGTAGTGTCCAATTCTGTTTAGTGGATGTGTTTAGTTGCTGTGTTTACCTAAGGTCTTTATAATTTAAAAGTCTTTCATTTTTACATACTCCTGCACACATTTTTATGGTAAATCTTCCATCTAATTTGCCATATTATGCAAGTTTTGCAAAATGCTGAACACTAAACACTAACACCTGCTGTTCAGACATGTTTAGTGGCCGGCACGCGGCGAGTGAGGGGAATGGGAAGCGTGCGGGGCGAGGCCACTCGCAAAAAAATAGAACACGCTTCCAATCGCTTTACTACGCAGCTTACCAATCACTAGTACTAATCTATAGGTGTCCACACGAGTTATCTACCAACACTAAGTACCTGCACTAATCACCTGCACTAACTACTAAGCAAAGTGAATACCGGACTTTAAAACCAACCGCTATTTTGATCACGCTCTCAGACACAGTTTACAGGCGATTTCGGTGAGCATCAGTGTCGCGGCTAGTCGCACTGTCGTGAGTGTTTTTGTTTTTGTCGATCATGGGGCAATTTTTCACAAGATGTTTTTTGTTTTTAGTGTGATCAGTCAAGTAAATATAACCTAGCTACTTCATTTTAAAAATTCAGAGCTAATATAGTAGCAACACTAGGCGGTCAGGCAAGTTTAGGTAATTATACTCGAGAAAGGCGAGAGCGAGTTTTCTGTTAACTCTTTATTTTGTGTTAAACAGGGGTTGACGCGCACAGTGGATTACTATACCAGTTAATGAGTTGTTCGTTTAAACCCAAATCCCCTGATTTCTTGACAAAAAGATTAATTACACTTTCAAATCCAGCGACTTCCCTAAAATTCAAGGTTGATCCATTATTTATGCGAAGATCACGTTGCATAAACATTAAATTAAGTAATAATAAGTTTATTCAGAAGCGTTTATTCAACCCTACAAAATAAAAATGAACTCTGGTAAAGTGATGGTCGTGTGTGCGCGAGCGTAAATTAATAAATAATATAATTAAAAAAAATATATAAATTTATCTTTCGAGTTAAATTATTTCGTAAGCAACAAAATGAAGCATAATGTTGTTAGTGTCACGAAGCTCATTCAGACGCCAATACGTAAATGTCAAATGAGTTTGATGCTAAGTTGGAACTACGCCAAAGAAGAATCTCAGGCATTAACCCGTGACACGATCTACGATCGCGCATCGACACAGCTTCAAGCGCTGCGAATATTTTTGCAAATTTTTTTTTTATGAGGCGGCCTTCAGAAAAAGTATAATTTTGGATCTATATTACCATTATTAGTTTGTGTTCTATATATCGTTTTGAAGGTTATTAAATGGGCTTTATCTTACAACTTTTATTTTGAATCATGCATTACTTACATGAGAAATATTGACAGACATTTTCCAAAATATATTTTCACTCGACACAGTCACATGTTTTTACTCGATAAATCACATTTCTTTTAAAATTATTACTGAACCGCACTGTAACTTTATCGTAGACATATTCACGAGTCGATTTCATAACATAGTCTACTGTGAAACACAATAACTAAGCAACAAAACATTTGTTTATGTTGACAAAACCTGAGAACGAAATGGCGGCAATTACAGCTCGGCCCGAACTGATGAATCTTTACCATTGAAAACGAAAGCAAAGAACATCTATGACACAGAGAAAGAACCAAGGGAACGAGTCATAGATAAAATTCACTTCGAGACAACGAATGAAAAAATAAAAATGGTTGGCGTAATGTGATCTACCGTTAGAACACTCATCGCACGTGCAACGAAAAATTTTGTTCTAGGGTTAGATCACTTTGCGCGCCACGGGTTAAAAATACATTTCTGCTCTTCGTCCAGACGTTAAATGTTAGGAGAGAACATTATAGTCTGTTTACGAATACTTGTTGCAAAATTAGTTAACTCGAATGGCGTAGCGACAACAATTGCCCTGTTTGTTAGCTGAATAAAATAAGATGGTTTTAGTTGAAACGATTTCATCAACTTTGTCACTTTGGCGAAGATTTTTGCTTTTTTTGCGGGATATTTCACTACATAAATAATATTTTTAGTTGTCTAAATTTAAATATCTATAAAAATTTAAATATATATATATCTACAGAATAGTGGCTTTGATTATTTGACTACTGAGAACTAGGGACACGTATTAGCGTGAATTTTCAAGAAGGTACAACATGCTTATGGTTCGAACATGAAATAGTTTTTGGCATCATATCACTTTGACCTTAAACTGCACTGGAGCAACCATAATGATTAATGTCTTATAATGAGATGAATTTATTTAGAAAATTGGTAATTTATTTAGTAATTTTTAAAATTATGCGTCATAGAGATGCGTCCGGTTTCAGAGATGTTTCCTTCGGAGAACTCTTAAATTGTGGAATCCCTGCTGAGGTTTTCCGAATGAGTTATAGTATGGAGTTCTTCATAAGGGTTTGAAAAGGTTTTTGCAGGGTCGACAACGCGCGAGTGATCCAACTGGTGTTTTTTTTTTCAACTGGGGACGCGGGCCGGCTGATCGGCCCGCTTGCGGTGAACCTTTTCACCCATTTCCCCGGGCCCCCCTTGCAGGGGATCATAAGGTTGTCCCATTTTCACGGCGTCCCGTTTAATCTTCCCGTGGCTCTGCAGAATCTTGGTCTGATCCACCGTTAGTTTTTTCAAATCCTCTTCATCTAATGAGTCAGATATAGTAGCAACCCTAGGCGGTCAGGCAAGTTTAGGTAACTACACTGGTGAAAGGCGAGAGTGGTATTTCTGTAAACTCTTCATTTTGTGATATTACTGACTGGTAGAAAATGCTTTTAGCATTAAGTCCGCCTAATGTAAATTTTTGCATTGAAAATTAAATAAATAAATAAATATTAACTCAAATTTCTGAAAAAAAAAATACATTTCGAAATATTAAATAAAAGTAAACTTACAGGTGCTGCGTAGTATTATCAAATACAAATTTCAACAGAGATTGAAGGCTAAAAAATAAGCACAGCAGTTGGTATGTTTCCCATTCATTACTCATAGCTGAATAATTACAAAACACATTATTTTGTTGCCATGCATTAAGTATTCAGTGTTATTTGAAAGTTTCATTAGAAACATTAGGTCCAATTATTTTAAATGTGATTATGTGAGTGTACTAACAGCGTATTTAAAATTTGTTCGAATTAAGGTTCCGTTTTAGAGTATATTAAGTAATATTACGCGTAAGCTTACCTAGTTTATTTTGGGTAAATTATTATTACACTACACCTGCTCGGAAATTACCTTGATACTTTATCAAATTTACGGTAGAAAGTACGTCATTGCATATCGAACAAATATGCGGGGAGAAAACGCATCTTAGCGGGAGAGAAAAGTGTATGAAAATCCATTTCTTACGTGGTTTTTCTTTTTTAATTTTGGGTAAGACTATGCGCCGGTAACCTTAATATCAAAAGCCAAAAAGTTTTACAGTGAGTTTTTATCTCCAAGTTTGCAAAATGACACTGGCCACTAGCTGTGTGTTGGATGGTGTCGGGCTGGCAGAGCGACCCTGCGGCGGCAGGATAAACAATTTGAAAAAAGAACATGTGAAAATTGCAGACGCCATTGGCGCCATTTTCAATCTGTGTGTTGTTTGAGGATTCAGTTTTCGTAGAAAGTAAAATAAAACTATCAAAATGATAAGTAGTGATAGTGATGATGAAGATTTTTTAACTCCGCCGCAGTAGAAGGAAACAGCAAAAATAATAAAGAAAGAAAAAGTGTTACATTAAGCTTCACTAACTGCAACAATTTCAATATACATTTCAATTAGTAAAGATTTAGTTTTTTATTTTCCTCGTAGGTGTAGTATAAAGCACTATGTATCACTCGAGAGAAAGTGCGATTCCCGATCCCGGGTGTTTTAAAGCCCTCGCCTACGGCTCGGGCTTCAAACGACACCCTCGACGGTAATCGGTCTCTTTCTCCTCTCGGTGAACAATGTATTAATTTTATACGTCTTCAAAAACTGTCTGACACGCACGCTAAAACCACTAAAACGATTTTGATGAAATTCAAAAAAGAGATTGACTAGAGCTTGCAAATGGACATAAAGTACCTTTTATCGCTAACATTCAACTTGAAGGCGTCGAAATAGGGAATAAAAGTTGGTATAGAAGTTTACCTTTGTACTAAGGAACTTGATAAGAAATAAACAACTAAAAGCTAAAATTAAAAAAGCATCGCAATCAGGTTTCAGACTCGACAACATATAACCACAATTTTAGGATTAACTCTTATTTGGATTCTAACATTGCTAAATGAAATATTTCTGTCAATCGTCATGGGTGCGCGCGTTCAGAAGTTTATTTCGTAACTAAAAAAGTCAAATACTGATTAAAACTGAAGGTCAATAGCGAAAGCTGGCAATTTCACACAGTTAAAAGGAACACAGGCGAAGCCGCGAGCGGAAAGCCAGTACTATAAAATTTGTGACGTTAAGAAAACGAAATAGAATACGAAGTTTCCCAGTGGCCTGCAGTCACCATATAGTCACTAAGCTGGAACGTGATACCAAATCGCAGTTCCGCCCGGACCTGAGATAGACAAAGCAACAACTTGACCTACTAACAACAGATTTCGCACTTAGCTCCGGAGCCGGTTTACGCAAATCAAGTGGCCCTCTCGCTTCGTATCCAGAACAACGTATCGATCATGGTTCTCGTACTCTGCAGCGGTTTGAGGAGCCACTCTTATACAACTTCATGGATTTCGGGGAGACTAAGACCTATCACGTATTTTGTGAATACAATATTGTAAATTACAAAAATAATCAACTAGAAGTTAAATTTGAAAGGAAATATCAAACCTAGCGCCTACGGCTCAAGCGAGATTCGAATCCGTGCCTCCTGCAATCCGGACAGGTGCTCTCTCATCTCATACCCATAGGACCAAGATTTGACTTTTTCTAGTTACTATTTTTCAATGGAAAATTATTACGACGAAATCTTTAACGTAAATACCGAAGTCTTCCGAAAATGTTATATATATATAGGTACATCACATTATCTAAAATTACCACACATACAATTGCATACCCGATTGCTGGTCTATTCAAATAATGTAAAGATAAAGATATATTTATTTACGTAAACATGTGGGCATAATACATATAGATGCATTTAGAAGATTTAATGTAACAACATGTTACATAAAATCTTTTAACACGTTTAATCGTTTGACGACAGGAATGGCGTAGTGCGTTGTAGCACGGTTTCTCGCCTCGATTTATGTAGTGTCCCGGGTTCGATTCCCGGTCGGGTCAATTCAGGAAACGATCTTTTCTGAATTGACTCGGGTGTGGGTGTGCTGGGAGATGCCCCTGGCTTATTTCCTTGTGTGGTACCTCGTAACAAAGGGATATTAATCCCTACTTAGAGACCATTACGAGAGGTGTGTTGTGTGGCGCATATTTATGTTTATTTATTTATTTATTTGCCGCTAGTTGGCGATGTAGTACCCGCTAACTACCTATGGTCTGTTGGCTTGATCGTTTAGGTGACAAAATGATTTTAAAAAACATATTTATTAAGTACTAGCTGTCCGTCAGCGGCTTTGCCCGCGAATACTGTTTCTCTAGTCAAAATATCGCCTAAAAAAAATAGCCTCTATTGCTTTATATTGGGGAGAAAATTTTCAAAATCAGTCCAGTAGTTTCGGAGCCTATTCTTTACAAACAAACACACAATCAAATCCTTCCTCTTTGTAAAAATAGTACAGAAGTATAGATCACTCCAGGTTTTAAGTTTATAAGGCTACTTCTCCACCAGAAATGTGCTTTGGTACGTTGCTGTGGATGCGTTTGATATAAGCACTGGTGATAACGGTTATTTGACATTTTGTGATAATTTCACATTTTATTTAATAAATAATAAATAAGTAAATATCACAATCCACATTCTTACCACAAAAGCAGAGCTTGTACTATGGGTTCCAGAGAATGATAAATATAATGATAAATACCACCCAGACACACAACAAACAAATGGGGATCAAACCCACGACGTCCGGTGCTAAAGGCAGGATTGCCACCACTGCAAACAGGCCAGGCCAGTCCAAGATAAGTGAACGGATATCAATAAGCATTATAAAAGGCCATTTTTGTATCCCTTTTGTTTTTCCGCAAAAATGATATTCCGAAATTGTTCGCAAATTAAAAAAGCCATAATCACTTAACGGAAGCGATTAAAAGAGAACCATTTCCCCAAGCTGTATTTACTTTTCCCACAGTATTTTTAGCATAATTTAGACGGATCGCGGGCAACAATTTTAGGTATGTTTTTGTAACTTTTACAACTTTCTCGGTACGGCGTCAAACGAAATTAATTACGGAAAGAATAATTTTCATTTCGCCTCAAAATTATTTTCTTGCGGTCGTTAAGGTTAGCTGCTGTGAGAAATTTTTAGTATAATTATTTAAGGGTTAAGTTTTTTTTTTAAATATGCGTTTGTTCTAACCATTTGCTAAGTGCGACAAATTAAAAAATCTTTTGACAAATTGATTTATTCACAGAAGTCACAGTAATAGAGGTAAATCTTTAACACTTAAAAATATGATGCTCTCACATCAAGTGTCTTCTGATCATAGTTCCTGGTTTAGGTACTTGGAAGCAGGTGACTTGAGTCGTGGTTTTCTATTTGCGAAGACCGTTGCAGAAAGAGATATTGCAGAGAGGTAGAGAGTAGAAGATCCCCTTTAGAAAGCAGGTCCAAGAGTCTCCTGTTCCTTTAACTCCTGGGTAAAGGGCGAGGGGCTTTACCCTACTAAATGATGTTTCTGTCAGAAGATCGAGTAGAACATTAGTAAGCCTGGCAAATGCTGGGCAGGATACTGGGATGGCGTTTGCACCCTGTGTCGTTTCGTCACCAGTGAAGAGCTGCACTATGGTATTTCTCCCTTACATTGGGGTCTTTCTTTCTGCTTCACATTTTCTTGTTATCATCATCATTCCAGAAAGAGCGTCGTGGCCTAGTGATAAAGCACTCCAACTCGGATCGCGGATCGTGTGGTCACGGGTTCTAGCCTGAACCAAAATCTTCGTGTTCATTTTTAATTTCCGACTAACTCTCCGGTGACTGAAAACATTTATAAAAAACTAAATCAACCCGGATAGTGCCGGAAAGCTCACCACCTTCCACGTTGGGTTCTAATACCACTGGTGAAAAGTAGGCTTCTGAGTGTTCCGTTCACCAAGACGGCAACAGTCACTTGCCTCTGACTAAGATAAAGTCATGATGGTATGTATGTATGTATGTATCATCATTCCAGGCGATTGTTGATTCCAAATTACCAACTCAACAATTTCGAACTTTAGTAGTAGTTTTAGTTTACAACATTTACACAAACTTCTAGGATAAATACACTAGACGAGTTTTAAAAACACGTTCATTCAAATTATTGTTTTCTGTAACTTTTTTGTTAAAATGTTTATTTATTTTTATTTATTTATTTATTTATTCATCAAAAACTTATTCTATCATTACAGGTTTTGTACCTAATACAATAGAACAGCATCAACAGCAATAAAACATTATTTTTAAATAATGACATACGAAGACAATTTAACATACTATATTCTGATACGATAAAATATAAAGGGTTATCCTTGTGAATTCACTCAGAGAACAGTAGAAAAGGTCTAAATCCTTAGCAATATGGTTGAGTGTGGCGAGAGCGCGCGCCAGCGGCGCCTTACTCGACAAGTTAGTTCTACCGCGCACCGGCGCAAGTAGCCGCGGCCTCCGCCGCCGCCACACATACCTGTCCGGAACAAAAATACTTATTTGGCCCAGTAATACTGCGTTTTCGATTTTTCCTACAAGAACTTTAAATATGTAGGTACTGAGACCTAGATCTCTCCTTACCTCCAATTTGTTGAATCCAACCATACCTAGAATAAATAAAGTTGGATACATCAAAGGGTAAAATGGATTTACTCCGTACAGTTTCATGTAGAGGTACCTGACAAATTTATTTTGCACTCTTTCTAGCATGGGAATATACTTATCTTCATGAGGGGCCCAAATGCCTGAGTTAAACTCTAAGTGACTCCTAACTAGGGTGTTATAGAGCGTGATAACTACGCTAATGCTCGTAAAACCCTTAGCCCCCCGCAGTACAAATCCTAACATCCTATAAGCTTTTTTGCAAGTTTTAATGATGTATTCTCGGAAGTTGAGTTCTTTATTAAAGTTCACCCCCAAGTAAAAAAAAATGTCAAAAAAAAAAGTTGCAGGTGTAACACGTCCCGCTTGTTGCTCCGGTAATTTAAATAGAAAACAGTGGAAAAAGTTAATGTTTTGGACAAGCAATATCACAAAGTTTTGCTAATTAAAAGTTCTGTCTAATGGTGAAGTTATATTTTGGTACTTTATAGTGGAAGTGATTCAAAACACAAAAACAGTGATTTTTCCGTGGGGTATCTTCAATTTTTTTAACAGTACCTATCGAGCGTCCCAAAATTGATTTGGACTTTGAAACCTATTAGCTCAGCTAAATACTTGCAAACGTAGAATACTACTCTTTATTTGTAACCCCTCACAAGAAGCTCCGTGGACCAGTGGCAATTTACATGGAATGACAATTCATGTGTGATCGAGATCGAATCCCAAGACCGCCAAAAATTTTTTGCTCGTTTTTTAGACCATTTTTGTTTTAGAGACTGTCGATCTATCATTTAAAGTTATTAATATTCTAAGCATTCTGACACCGACGAGAGGAAAGATAACACAAGTACAGTCTTTCAGTGGATCAAAGCTATAAGGAAAATCGCCTAAAGCTTTCGCATGATGGCGCCTAGCTTTGGCAAATGCGCTGGTTGCTTGAATATTATACCTACAAGAGAGTACTTAGAATGCATGAACTGTAAGAAAAGGTATGATATTGAGTGTGTAGGAATAACTCCACAACGCTTCAACAGTTTTTATGCCAACCAAGAAAGAAAGCGTAACTGGAAATGTTCCGAATGCAATAGCAAGGTGCCAAAGACCGGAAATCTGAACACTCCTATTCAGCCACAAGTTCGTCCAGAATCGCGCACCAACACCTTACCCACATCTGAGACAGACAACGTTACAGTCAGACCCAGACGAGAGGCACTGTCAACATCTGGCCTTATGACTGACGCATCGTGCTCCGACGAATACCTGACTGAGGATAGGTTGCGCTATATCTTATCTGACACTATCACAACCATGGTAACAGCTCAATTAAAGTCCTTGAATGAACAAGTAACTGAACTAAGTGAAGCAGTGAATTTCTATAACCACAAGTATGAGGAAATGAAAACAGCGCTTGAAGAAAAGAGTGCAGTCATACACGGCTTAGAGTGTGATAATGTGAAGTTGAAGACTACGGTGTCGGATCTTTCGTGTAGATTGAATTCATTGGAGCAAAACATGAGAGAGAGTAACATTGAAATAAACGGCATCCCTGAACACAACTCGGAAAATCTGTCTAGCACAGTTGCACAGCTTGTTAAAGTTGTGGATGCGGCCATTACTGACGATGACATCGTGTTTGTGACTAGAGTTGCAAAACTAAACAAAAGCGGACAAAACGATAAAAGACCGCGCACTGTGGTTGCAAAACTACGGACTCCACGCCACCGAGACACGATTCTCGCTGCTGTTGCAACATTTAATAAAAGTCACCCGAAAAATAAACTAAACTCGCAGCAGCTAGGTTACGGTGGTGTATGCGGCCCCGTTTTTGTAAGCGAACATCTATCACCAGTGAACAAGTCTCTTCACGCCGCCACGCGTATAAGGGCAAAAGAATTTGCCTACAAGTTTGTATGGGTGCGAAACGGGCGAATCTTTGTTAGAAAAGACGAATCTAGTGATTGCAAGCTTATCCAGTCTGAAGAAAATCTGCAAAAAATTGTTATTTAGTTTTTTTAGTATTGTTCAGAGTGATGGTGTATTGTCGCCAATTTCAATATTTATTATCAAAATGTCAGAGGCCTCCGCACTAAGGTCAGTGATGTTTTTGCCAATATCCTTAATTCTGACTATAAAATTATAGTTTTTACGGAAACGTGGCTAAATTGTAACATATCCAGTAGTGAGCTTATCGACTCACGCTACATTGTATACCGTCGAGATCGAGTTTGTTCAGCTAACTCCGGGCAGGACGGTGGAGGAGTACTTATTGCCGTATCTCGCGAACTCTCGTCTTCTCGCGTCCAAAACTGGGAATCTAGTTGTGAAGACTTATGGGTTAATGTAACAGCTGAAATTAATGGCCAAAAAAAAACATTATCTATATGTGCAGTGTACTTGCCTCCGCCGGCCAGCTTGGAGAGGCAGCAAGTATTTCTGGACAGCGTTGATGAAGTGATGTCTCATACTGATTATGTAGTCATACTTGGAGATTTTAATCTCGGTTTCATAAATTGGCAATCTCAGGGTGACCAAACTAGTTTAACGCCAACAAACTATGATAAGAGCTTAGGCTATTCTCTCGTTGATTTTATGGCACTGAATGAATTGTATCAATGCAACAAAATTTGTAACGAATCGGGAAGAATTCTTGATTTGGCTCTGACCACTGTCAAAACTGCTTCTGTTTCTAAACCTTTAGATTTGCTAAGTAAACTAGACAATCATCACCCCAGTATTATGCTGACAGTTCCTCTGTCTGTAAGTGCAGATCAAGGTCTTTTACCCAAAAAACAAGAAGGTTTTAATTTTTACAAGGCGGATTATGATCTAATTAAAAGAGAGCTACTAAGTGTTGACTGGATTAATGTATTTGAGGACGTTGATGATGTAGATCGAGCAGTTTCAACTTTTTACAATATATTGTACAGTGTCATAGAAGGAATTGTTCCTAGGCGCAAAATTAACTATAACAAATATCCTAGTTGGTTTAATAAATCACTAACTAAACTTTTAAATGAAAAAAACAAGATTAGAAAAAGATATCTTAAATTTGGTAACCCAAGAGATAAATTTGAATTCGATTTACTACGTGTACGTTGCCATAAGCTTGTTAATTTGTGTAAAAGCAACTACAAACGAAAGATGGAATCTAACATTTGCAAAAATCCTAAATTGTTTTGGCGATACATTAAAGATAAGCGGAATGGTCGGTCTTCTATTCCAAACGTTATGACCAAAGATGATACCATTGCATCATCGGGTCAGGATGTGGTAAATATGTTCGCAGAAGAGTTTTCCTCGGTCTATAGCAATAGTAATTCGATTACCTCGAACATCGACCCACTGTCCAATAAATCTATCGCATCCATCCAATTCACCGAGAACGATATATTGAAAGCTATAAAACGCCTCAACATACACAAAGGTCCTGGTCCGGATAATATTCCGCCCTTATTTGTGAAACTATGTGGACATGCCCTAGCAATACCTTTGATGTTATTATTCAACAGTTCGGTAAGCAGAGGAGTATTCCCGGAAGAATGGAAAAGGGCAAGAATAGTGCCTATTCACAAAAAGGGAGATCAAACTTCAGTAAAAAACTATCGGCCTATTTCTATTCTGTCCTGTTTTTCTAAAATGTTTGAGTCCTTAGTTTATCCACATATTCGCAACTTAGTAGAAAGTAGCTTATCAATATCGCAACATGGGTTCAGAATGGGACGCTCGGTGGACACGAATCTGGCTTCCATGATTTCTAAAATCTATGTAGATGTTGATGCTGGCAGGCAGGTTGACGCGATATACACAGATTTCAGCAGTGCATTTGATAAAGTAAGTCATGTCATCCTTCTTTCGAAATTAAAGAGCTATGGCATCGGCGGATCACTGCTGTTCTGGTTTAACTCATACCTAGCCAAGAGACCTCAGGTTGTGTCTGTTGCAGGATATGACTCTAAAGTCTACTATGCTCGATCTGGTGTACCGCAGGGCTCCCACCTTGGTCCAATTTTATTTTTGATATTTATTAATGATATAACCAAATGCATCAAACACAGTAACATCTCGCTGTTTGCTGATGATTTAAAAATGTACATGTCTGTTAGCGATGTTGCCGATGTCTCACTTTCACAGTCAGACCTCGATAGCGTCAAGCTTTGGTGCACAAGCAATGGCATGTCCATGAACCCGGTAAAATGTTTTCACATAAGTTTTACGAAAAAAAACAATAAATTAGACTCGGCTTACACGCTGAATGATAGGATCCTATCGAAGGTCGAAAGGGTAAGGGATCTTGGAGTTGTCATAGACAGTAAATTAAAATTCAATTTTCACATTGACGCCATTGTGAAAAAATCTGCTCAAATGTTAGGCTTCCTAAAGCGCAACTTACAAGGATTCCATCAACGCGAAACACGAATTATACTATATAACAGTCTAGTTCGAAGCAGACTTGAGTTTGCGTCCGTTGCTTGGAACCCTGTCTATGCCAACTCATCACAAAGGGTTGAGAGTATTCAACGGGCTTTCACAAGACATCTTGCATATAACACTCCGGGTATCTATCATAAGGTACCATACAGTGTGCGTTTATCGTTCTTTTGCATGATTTCGCTAAAAAACCGTCGCACATTGCTGGACTTGATGTTCCTCTATAAAATTATCAATCATAATGTTTCGTGTCCAGATCTGCTTGCCTCTATCAACTTGACTGTGCCTCGTAGATGCCCTAGGAGGCCTCTCACAAAAACTTTTACTTTGAATCCACACAGAACGAATCTTGGTCTTCATTATCCCTTGGCTAGAATTTGTAACACTTACAATAATTTTAATCTGAAGTCACCTGACCTGGATGTTTTCTGCGTTTCTGGTAAAGTCTTTAAAAGTGATTTGTTGAAGGTGCTCGAGTCTCATTTAAGCTAATATTTAAATAAAATTGTAAAAGCATTTTTTCATTATTTTATGTTTAACTGTAAATTTTAGTAGGTATACCTGTCACTTTATTTTCAAAAATGTTGTGTATGCTTGTAAAGGCTTACATGTATGTCCTAGATATTAAGTGGATCTATATAAATGCTGTACATGTTTAGCTGTAAGCAAACCTAAATAAATAAATAAAGCTGGCAATTTCACACAGTTAAAAGGAACACAGGCGAAGCCGCGAGCGGAAAGCCAGTACTATAAAATTTGTGACGTTAAGAAAACGAAATAGAATACGAAGTTTCCCAGTGGCCTGCAGTCACCATATAGTCACTAAGCTGGAACGTGATACCAAATCGCAGTTCCGCCCGGACCTGAGATAGACAAAGCAACAACTTGACCTACTAACAACAGATTTCGCACTTAGCTCCGGAGCCGGTTTACGCAAATCAAGTGGCCCTCTCGCTTCGTATCCAGAACAACGTATCGATCATGGTTCTCGTACTCTGCAGCGGTTTGAGGAGCCACTCTTATACAACTTCATGGATTTCGGGGAGACTAAGACCTATCACGTATTTTGTGAATACAATATTGTAAATTACAAAAATAATCAACTAGAAGTTAAATTTGAAAGGAAATATCAAACCTAGCGCCTACGGCTCAAGCGAGATTCGAATCCGTGCCTCCTGCAATCCGGACAGGTGCTCTCTCATCTCATACCCATAGGACCAAGATTTGACTTTTTCTAGTTTCTATTTTTCAATGGAAAATTATTACGACGAAATCTTTAACGTAAATACCGAAGTCTTCCGAAAATGTTATATATATATAGGTACATCACATTATCTAAAATTACCACACATACAATTGCATACCCGATTGCTGGTCTATTCAAATAATGTAAAGATAAAGATATATTTATTTACGTAAACATGTGGGCATAATACATATAGATGCATTTAGAAGATTTAATGTAACAACATGTTACATAAAATCTTTTAACACGTTTAATCGTTTGACGACATGAATGGCGTAGTGCGTTGTAGCACGGTTTCTCGCCTCGATTTATGTAGTGTCCCGGGTTCGATTCCCGGTCGGGTCAATTCAGGAAACGATCTTTTCTGAATTGACTCGGGTGTGGGTGTGCTGGGAGATGCCCCTGGCTTATTTCCTTGTGTGGTACCTCGTAACAAAGGGATATTAATCCCTACTTAGAGACCATTACGAGAGGTGTGTTGTGTGGCGCATATTTATGTTTATTTATTTATTTATTTGCCGCTAGTTGGCGATGTAGTACCCGCTAACTACCTATGGTCTGTTGGCTTGATCGTTTAGGTGACAAAATGATTTTAAAAAACATATTTATTAAGTACTAGCTGTCCGTCAGCGGCTTTGCCCGCGAATACTGTTTCTCTAGTCAAAATATCGCCTAAAAAAAATAGCCTCTATTGCTTTATATTGGGGAGAAAATTTTCAAAATCAGTCCAGTAGTTTCGGAGCCTATTCTTTACAAACAAACACACAATCAAATCCTTCCTCTTTGTAAAAATAGTACAGAAGTATAGATCACTCCAGGTTTTAAGTTTATAAGGCTACTTCTCCACCAGAAATGTGCTTTGGTACGTTGCTGTGTATGCGTTTGATATAAGCACTGGTGATAACGGTTATTTGACATTTTGTGATAATTTCACATTTTATTTAATAAATAATAAATAAGTAAATATCACAATCCACATTCTTACCACAAAAGCAGAGCTTGTACTATGGGTTCCAGAGAATGATAAATATAATGATAAATACCACCCAGACACACAACAAACAAATGGGGATCAAACCCACGACGTCCGGTGCTAAAGGCAGGATTGCCACCACTGCAAACAGGCCAGGCCAGTCCAAGATAAGTGAACGGATATCAATAAGCATTATAAAAGGCCATTTTTGTATCCCTTTTGTTTTTCCGCAAAAATGATATTCCGAAATTGTTCGCAAATTAAAAAAGCCATAATCACTTAACGGAAGCGATTAAAAGAGAACCATTTCCCCAAGCTGTATTTACTTTTCCCACAGTATTTTTAGCATAATTTAGACGGATCGCGGGCAACAATTTTAGGTATGTTTTTGTAACTTTTACAACTTTCTCGGTACGGCGTCAAACGAAATTAATTACGGAAAGAATAATTTTCATTTCGCCTCAAAATTATTTTCTTGCGGTCGTTAAGGTTAGCTGCTGTGAGAAATTTTTAGTATAATTATTTAAGGGTTAAGTTTTTTTTTTAAATATGCGTTTGTTCTAACCATTTGCTAAGTGCGACAAATTAAAAAATCTTTTGACAAATTGATTTATTCACAGAAGTCACAGTAATAGAGGTAAATCTTTAACACTTAAAAATATGATGCTCTCACATCAAGTGTTTTCTGATCATAGTTCCTGGTTTAGGTACTTGGAAGCAGGTGACTTGAGTCGTGGTTTTCTATTTGCGAAGACCGTTGCAGAAAGAGATATTGCAGAGAGGTAGAGAGTAGAAGATCCCCTTTAGAAAGCAGGTCCAAGAGTCTCCTGTTCCTTTAACTCCTGGGTAAAGGGCGAGGGGCTTTACCCTACTAAATGATGTTTCTGTCAGAAGATCGAGTAGAACATTAGTAAGCCTGGCAAATGCTGGGCAGGATACTGGGATGGCGTTTGCACCCTGTGTCGTTTCGTCACCAGTGAAGAGCTGCACTATGGTATTTCTCCCTTACATTGGGGTCTTTCTTTCTGCTTCACATTTTCTTGATATCATCATCATTCCAGAAAGAGCGTCGTGGCCTAGTGATAAAGCACTCCAACTCGGATCGCGGATCGTGTGGTCACGGGTTCTAGCCTGAACCAAAATCTTCGTGTTCATTTTTAATTTCCGACTAACTCTCCGGTGACTGAAAACATTTATAAAAAACTAAATCAACCCGGATAGTGCCGGAAAGCTCACCACCTTCCACGTTGGGTTCTAATACCACTGGTGAAAAGTAGGCTTCTGAGTGTTCCGTTCACCAAGACGGCAACAGTCACTTGCCTCTGACTAAGATAAAGTCATGATGGTATGTATGTATGTATGTATCATCATTCCAGGCGATTGTTGATTCCAAATTACCAACTCAACAATTTCGAACTTTAGTAGTAGTTTTAGTTTACAACATTTACACAAACTTCTAGGATAAATACACTAGACGAGTTTTAAAAACACGTTCATTCAAATTATTGTTTTCTGTAACTTTTTTGTTAAAATGTTTATTTATTTTTATTTATTTATTTATTTATTCATCAAAAACTTATTCTATCATTACAGGTTTTGTACCTAATACAATAGAACAGCATCAACAGCAATAAAACATTATTTTTGAATAATGACATACGAAGACAATTTAACATACTATATTCTGATACGATAAAATATAAAGGGCTATCCTTGTGAACTCACTCAGAGAACAGTAGAAAAGGTCTAAATCCTTAGCAATATGGTTGAGTGTGGCGAGAGCGCGCGCCAGCGGCGCCTTACTCGACAAGTTAGTTCTACCGCGCACCGGCGCAAGTAGCCGCGGCCTCCGCCGCCGCCACACATACCTGTCCGGAACAAAAATACTTATTTGGCCCAGTAACACTGCGTTTTCGATTTTTCCTACAAGAACTTTAAATATGTAGGTACTGAGACCTAGATCTCTCCTTACCTCCAATTTGTTGAATCCAACCATACCTAGAATAAATAAAGTTGGATACATCAAAGGGTAAAATGGATTTACTCCGTACAGTTTCATGTAGAGGTACCTGACAAATTTATTTTGCACTCTTTCTAGCATGGGAATATACTTATCTTCATGAGGGGCCCAAATGCCTGAGTTAAACTCTAAGTGACTCCTAACTAGGGTGTTATAGAGCGTGATAACTACGCTAATGCTCGTAAAACCCTTAGCCCCCCGCAGTACAAATCCTAACATCCTGTAAGCTTTTTTGCAAGTTTTAATGATGTATTCTCGGAAGTTGAGTTCTTTATTAAAGTTCACCCCCAAGTCCCAGACCTGCGCTACTCCGACCAAGGGCTTGCCGTCCATCAGATAAGTATGCTGAACCGGGGCGCGCGCCCGAGAGAAACTGATGGTCACGCATTTGGATGTGTTAAACTGTAAGGAGTTTTCTTTGCTCCAGTTTTCCACTCGGACGATATCCCTCTGTAATTTCTCACAGTCTTCTTTATTTTTGATGCTTATATATAATTTTAAGTCATCCGCAAATAAGAGGCATTTTGCATCCTTGACTACCCCTGGTAAATCATTTATCATCAAAATAAACTCCAGGGGTCCCAAGTTGCTGCCCTGACTTACACCAGATCTTACAAAATAAGGTTCAGACCTTTGTCCAGCGTACTCCACGTATTGCTTCCTGTCTGTCATGTAATTGGCAAAAAAAAGGAGCAGATGTGGGGTGAAACCGACACTCGCTAGCTTTTTGAGCAATATGTCATTATCGACCAAGTCGAATGCTTTTTTGAAGTCAAAGTAAGCGGCATCGATTTGTCCCCCACTGTCCACAACTGGTACCAAGTCGGCCATGTAGTTAAGGAGGTTGCTGGCTGTACTCCTAGCTGGCCGAAATCCGTGTTGAGCATCGGAAAGTTGCGCACTCACCTGATTAAAAACTGCTGCCTGAACCGCCGCTTCCAGCACCTTCGCCGGAGTAGAAAGCACCGCCACCGGCCTGTATCCACCTACCTCCGTCGAAGGACTTCCCTTAGGCACGGGAACTACTTTAGTAGTTTTCCATCTCTTCGGGAAAACAGCAGATTTCAGGCATTTATTAAAGATGTTTAGAAGTGGCTCGGCCAGCACACTTCGACAATCTCTAAATACAAAAGGTGGAATGCCGTCCGGCCCCGAAGATCTTTTTGGCTTAAGTCGTTGCAGGGCGCGCTGCACGTCACCCAGCTGTAAAACCTCGAGGTGGACCCGTGCTGCTCCGTTCTCGATGCCTGCTTCCATGATTGCCGCCTGCACATCCAAACTAGCTCGGTCTATTGCATAAACCGAATGGAAGTACTCTGCGAACTCCTTAGCACATTGGTCAGCAGTCAATACCTCCCCATTCTTCAAGATCTTTTGAGGACTTCTGCAACTTTTTTTACTCCTTACATAGTTCCAAAAGGACTTTGGATCCTCCTGTAAGTGACTCTGGACCCGAAGTTGATATTGCCCTTCAGCGAGTTTAATTAAAGTTTTTACATTGGCCCTACTCCGAGAGAATGCTTGGTAATCAGACTGTGAACCACTAGTTTTAAAACGCCTGTGAAGAGCAGCTTTTAGTTTAATGTTGCGAATTATCTCCGCATTGTACCACTCGAGATATTCGTACCTTGTATTTACCCGAGGTTTCTGTTTCCGTGGAACGCAGTCATCCAATATTGTAATGAGAGTCCCGTAAAATAAATCAAGACTTGGCTCTAAATCTAACGCATAAAGCGACGACCAGTTTACCGACGCTAGCCTCGCATACAATAATGGGAAATCAGCTTTTTTAAAGTTCCACGCAGGTTAAAAAAGATTGTGATTGTTGAGTGCACCGGCACTCAGTGGTGCGTCACAGTGTTGGACGGGCCGCGTTAAGCATTCTTCTAACTGTTAATTTTTTCATTTAAAATCTTGATTTCCAGCTGTAAATCATCGACTTTGCTTGCCTTTTTTCCAACTACCTTCATAAGGTTTTTTATTTCTTGGAGCTCGATCTCCGTGCTAATTAATTTATTGAGCAGCGTGTTATACTCGTTCATTTGTGCATCTAGTCGAGCGTTGACCTCCAATCGAAATGCACGCATTTCATCCAGGAATTTACTTTCCGTGTCTATGATAGACATGTCGTTTGTGTTGATACGAGTTCCGCGTTCGGTGTTTCGGTGCATGGTGTGAAAGTTTTATTCAGCAATATAGTGTTTCGAACCGGGGTGTTCGAGTTATTGCCCTTTGGAACCGTGCGCATGCATTCAGGACATACCCATTTGTCCTTGTCTTCCTGCGAGAAGCCTTCAAACTTTTCTGGAGTCAGTGCCAGACACATCAGGTGATACATTTTTTTACATAACTCGTGAACACTCCATGTACAAGATATCATAAATGACGGCGTCACAGCCGTTACATTTCGTACCCATCCTGCAATCGTCCTTGAATAACTATTTTTTATCAAAATAATTATCACACAAGATTCAAACACGTCCGTTCACGATCACTTTTTTTTTGTGAGGCTTTACATAACGAGGTCTTTGTTCTATCTTTGTGCCGATCACCGCTAAAACCATGAGACGAACAAATAGATAGATATTCAGTTACCTCAAACAAATACCATTTGAAACCATTTAAAATCGTCTGTTTGCATCGGAAATAGATCCATTGATACGAGTAAGCGTCTATGTTGTTACGTAGATAAGCACTTCCAATTTGGATGTCAGCCAATTTTGCTAGCGCACATTCATATCGGTTTGATTTGAAAAAAACTAGCGTTCCATTCGTACGGGAAAGCCTCACATTACGGGACAAAATGTGGAATGGAAAACGCATTTGAAGGTCGCTTTTTGAGATCATAGAAAATTACAATTTTGTCATTTGTAAATGCGTGCTGCTGTCATGTGACAGGCAAATATTGCCAGAGCTGGCTACCTCTTTCGATATAAATGTCAGCTAGTCAGTACTTACAGTTGAGTTACGTCATATTCATAACTGTGGAATGTTCTACGCGACTTTTAAAAATCAACTGCCAAAATGAGTCTTGGAAGACCCGGCGGCTGGTAGGTAATTATCGCGCGGAAGTACACGGAGTGACAGAGGCCTGGGTGAGGTTCAACCTGTAGAAACCTTTTAGGGAAATGACAGAGAATGACTTTTTAACTCACACTTTCCGGTGCGGGGTACCTTTTATAACGCAGACAATTTGCCTAATGGAGAGTACAAGTTGTTAAATAGACGTGTTGTGTTTTATGTGGGATTAGAATAAGATCTTAATTTTCAAGTTAACTAAGCGAGGGCTTATGTCGTTCACATACTTATACAATGTTTTTCTAGTATCGTCCTGAGGGACCTAACCCAGGACCAGTGGGAGACAAAATTGAATGGTCTCAATGAATTCGTGACAAAATGACCAGACATTATAAAGTGCGGATGTGTCTACGTCGTTTATCGTTGTGTACAATGCTATCTTTCCTTTATTGAGTCACACAGAATTGCCATACAGCATCCCAAAGAGATAGTCTCCAAGGAGTCTAAATGGTAAGAGTCCGGTATAACCATACGGATCCCTTGGGACATGTGTATCCGTAGTGGTACTATTCTGAGACAGAATACAGGATTTATAACTGAACAAAGTAGTGTTGCACGCAAAAGTATAAATATCGATAGTTTATTAATACCAAGAATATTGCAGAAATTTTTAACTATCGAAATTTTTCATTGAATATTTATATAATATGAGCTTGCTTTAAATCTTGATATTTCATGGGAAGAAATGTGTTGGCAACCTGCTCCGCAAAATCCTTTTTTGGCCATACAACATTTCTAAATTTTAGTTTCTTTTATTTATTTTGTTGGTACTTCAAATTATCTTCAAATATTGGCAGATCAAAACAATAAAGAGATGAGCTGGTTTTGAATCCCAAAGTTTTTTTCCCAATCCTCAAAAACATTAATACTATAGATAGTCATTACTACAAACTATCATTAATATTTAAACTAGATACTTCAGATTTAATCGATAGTTTTTATAAACAAAACTAAAAATTATAGTAAGTTTTTTTTTTTCAATATTTTAATTGAATAATTAATAAATAAATAAATTTTTCTTTCACAATGCAGGCTTACATGTACTTAAAGCTAGGTACAGCTATTGCTGAGGACAACCTCCGCTACATTATGAGTGACTGGTGCCTGATATAGGTTCATAGAACCTGTGTTACAGACCACCAGTGCCCCCAAGCCCCCCGCAGTCGAGTCGATTTGACTTCAACATCCTTAAATATAATTAGGATATAGTTAAAAGGTGTGTGAGATGTGTTGTGTGTGCGTTGGTATTTGTAGGATTGTAATGACTTGTGTGTGTGTTGGTGTCAGTAAGGGTGTATGAAAAGTGTTGCGTGTGTGTTGGTATCAGTAGGAGTGTGTGTGGTTTGTGGGTGTAGCAATGGATGTTTGTATTATGTCGTGCGCAGGTGTGTAAGTGAAATTTATTTTGATGAGTAGTGTTACGAGCGGACAGTAAGTAGATTCTCAGTTTCTTGGTAGTTTAGGGATTTTAGGTATGTGGCAACTTTCTTTTTGCACTGGTATTCAGACAACGGGTATAACCCGAGAATTTTGTTGAGCTTGTTATGAACATATGGCCCAAGAAAAACATGACTTCTGTGGGAGAGAGTCGTATTAAATGCTTTGGTATGGCATACCCTACCTTCTTTTTTTATTCACTGTTTCTGGGTCATAACTTGTCGCGGAGTGTTGTTTAAGAATAGAGTGCAATATTCTTAAATACTCATAGGTCTGGGACCCCACTAGACCAACAGTGTGACTGTCGATAGTAAAACTGTTCTTTAGTTCATGGCTAAAGAATAGTATCACTGTCGTCAGGTAAACCTAACGTGAACAAAGTGAATTATCACGTTGGATCTGAATCGCTGAGAACTTTCCTTTCAGCATGACATAACTGTGTTATAATAATCTCGGTCGTTCTCAATATCAGTTCTCTGATTACAATACATCTTGACAGTGAGTAACTTTATTAAAATCGCAGCTTAGATCTTAAGCAAACAGTAGGGTTGTCTATTGCTGGGTAAGTAAGTTAGTAGAGCAGACACGAGCTTACTAAAAGCTGGCACTGGGGCGGATTGGAACCGTCGCATATTAAGATTTGCGTGAAAAGTGTATTTAACTAAGTCATAGATAAAAATATGTATGAATATTCTTTGACTAAGTTATACATTGTCGACTATTTAACATTTGACTATTTAAATCGTTTTTATTCTATTCAATATAACTTGCAAAACATAGCAGAGGAAAAAAAATGTTTTGGTAAATTCACGAAAAGGCGTATTAGAACCCAACGTGGTAGGTGGTGGCCTTCCGCCGCGTTCCGGGTAGCTTGGTTTTTTATCGGTGTTTTTTTTATTTTAAAATGGGTTTGCGTTTGGCCTCAGTCTCGCCTGGTGGTAAGCGATGACGATGCCGATGAACGCTTACCCAGAAAATGTCTATTGACTCTGGCCTTGAAGACACCAAGGTTGTAAGTATCTGAAAACACAGACGCAGGGAGAGCGTTCCACTCCCTAGTGAGTTTTCCATCATCGGAGAGTTAGTCGCTACTTATGAACACAAAAACGGTTCTGGTCAGATTTGAACTCAGGACCACACGGATTCTGAGTTGGAGTGTTTAAACACTCCAACCTAGGAAGGCCACGAAGCTTTCAAGAGCTTGCCTAACTGAATAGCCCATACATGCATTATTCATATTGACTCACCGACGACAGTAGCGATTATGATGAGTGCGAGCACAACCGACGTTAAATCGGAGTTCTCAAGAAAGGTTTTGCAACACCCTGTCGCCAGTGCTACTCCTTTACCGGGCTCCCTGTAGCTAGCCGACACTCTAATGAAGGTGGTAAGCAACTGAAGTATCTAGTGTACACAGGCACACAGGGAAAAAGCACCCTGTACTCGAGCCAGCTGGTTACAACCAGCGGACGCTACGGTTGAAATTTAGAATGGACTGGACTAATTGAACTGTTTTACCTGGTAGACAGTGACTTGCCACTAACTGAATATCCGATACGTGTATTAGTTACTCACCGACGATAGTAGCGAGGATGATGAGCGCGAGCACAACCGAGGTTACCGCCATGAGGACGAGCGACGCGACGTCACTGGAGGTGCTGTTGCCGCCGGTGCCGTTGAGGCTGACGTTGCAGCCGAACGACACCGCCTCCACCCAGGAGCAGTTGCCGTCGAACCACTCCGACGGCGGGTACGTGACTTCATCTGGAATAGAAACAAAGTAAAGGATTTAGCCTTTATAAATTCTTAGAGGTAGACCTCCATGCGAATGAATCGAAAACTCTTTCCCGATCTCAATGAACTCATGACCTCTGGATTTCAGGCCGAGCTTCGTAATGACTCAACCACGGATGCATTCGAGGAATAATTAAGTATACTTTATTAACAAGGAATAAGAAGTAGTGGTACAATAGGCATTAGCATAATTAGTACATAAAATGAAAACTTTTTTTCTATTTTTTCAACATTACTTTAGATTTTGACCTTTAAAGTAGCGACATCATCCAAATTCAAGTTTAACAGCGTTTCACCTCAGAACTACAGTGACACTTGTTTCACAGATTACGTTGCTAACGTAACAGATAAATCACATCAATAGAAAAATTAACATTTTCTTAAATCCTAAATGCGTGCTGTCAAAAAATGTGTCAGGCATATATTGCCGGGGCTACCTCTTCCGATATAGATGTCAGTAGTCAGTACGTCCACCGCGTCCATCCAACCGTAAAGGTTTGCACACAAACGCTCTACGCGGCTGTTGACAATCAACTGCCAAATGGGTGTTCCGTGTCCCGGCAGCTGGTAGGTAATTCTCACGCGCAAGTTCGTGAAGTGACAGGGGTGGGGGGGTGTGGGGTAAGTTTACACCAATGAAAGTCGCTAGTGTCCGTGTTTACGTTTTGTGAGATATTTCGGTACAGTGCCTAAAGTAATTTGAAATGGAACTGAAAACGGCTTACAAATTGCTGAACACGACTATCGTAGATTATGTAACGGAAACTGATGGTAGACATTCTGTTGTTTTTAGTTGCCATTCTGCTACAGACAAAAAATACCACCTAAGTGTGTGTACACAATAACACCTTCTGAAATGAAACGACTTAACCTACACTTTTTTTTGTGGTAACTAATCGTTTCACGGGATAGCTGTTAATTGATAAGTTACTAGTGCTCCCGAAAATCACGAAGAATAAATTACATCCAATTGCATTGCTTTCACGCAATCTATATCTGTACAATAACAAAAGCCGCTGATTTGTCAAACAGCTTTTGTAAATACAATTATCCCGACTTAGCCCGAAGCCACCAACTGAGTAAATAAAACCGAATAATTCTAAAGGCTTTCCTCTTCGGAATAATAATATTAAAATCTCCCTACAAGCCGGATGAAAATGACGTTCCGTTCTGGCTCCGACTAGAGTTGTTCCATTCAGAGAGTCGTGAAAATGGTGTTCTACGAACAATATGGATCTAAGCAGTAGCTCTGTTGGCAACAGCTTTTGTTTCTCGCTTTTCCTACGATGCATGCTGACTGTGCAGCTTTAAATTGGGGATTTTTAAGGTTTTATGACCTTCAAAATTTTACATCAACTACAGCATATATTTTTTCCCTTTTTACACTAGAGTTACATACACACGCCTTTTTCCCAACGGGGTAGGCAGAGACCACATCTTTCCACATGCTACGGTCCTGACACACCTCTTGCACTTTTTCCACTCTCATTAATACTCTCATAAATACTCGTCGATTATGGGTACTCCTGACCTGACGTGAGCACGTCTTGGACTTGTCCTAAGTACGTCCGTCTAGGCCTTCCATTTCCAACACCTTCATCCACCCTCGCCTTGTAAATTTGTTTCATTAATCCTTTCCATATGCCCAAACCATCTTAGCATTCCCACCTCAATTTTTGTGACAACATCCTCTTTCGCACCACCACTCTCTCTAATTATGCTATTCCTCACTTTATCACTCAATGTCACGTCTGCCATACTTCGCAATGCTCTCATTTCAACTGCATTTATCCTACTTTCATCCTTCTTTTGCCATACCCAACACACATATACTAGAGTTTGCTTAGGATAAGTCTAAAACGTTCTTAAAAAAGTTCAGGTCAAGAGGATCTATAACCGACGAGCATGCATGAAAGGATTAATGATTGTGGAAGAAGCGCAAGAGGTGTGTCAGGACCATGGCAAGTTTAAGGATGTGGTCTCTGCCATAAAGATGTGTACTTTTGTAATGAGAAATAAATAATCTATCTATCTATACAGACATAATGCGACTCTACCACCGCGTCGGAGTTGTTTCTTGCTGAGAAGACTTCTTTATTTAATATCCGACTAACTACCCGGTGATGAAAACATCGATGAAACCCAAATCAACCCGGGTTACGGCTGAAGGCTCACCACCTACCACGTCGGGGTCAAATGCACTTACTGAAAAGTGGGCTACTGTGTGTTGTTTTTACCACGACGGCAACAGGCACTTGCCTCTGACTACCCCATTTGGGGTATAATAAACACGACTATTCGTGATGATATGTTTTGTGAAAATTGCATTGGCATAGTTTACAGAATACAGCGTTTTTGAACGGATTTTTCGTTAAAAACTAGCACTGCAAAGGGCTAAAGGTCATACAGCCATCGTAGAGGCTGTAGTCAGCGCTCAGTTCATTGTTTGTAGAGCACCACTCAAGAGCTTCTCTCGACTATAAATGGAACGTCTCTACCATACGCCCGTGACGACGTGGTTAACTGCTCTGTGATGTTATCTGTACTATGATAATGTGTAAGATATTGAAAATAGGCACTGATATAATCATAGAAAATTTCAACAGTTCTGAATAAAAAAAAAACAGAAATTTAGACAGCTTTCACCGAGACCACCACATAGAGGAAAACTTATCTCTACTAAATATTAGGTTAGGGAAAATAGTCTTTCCGCACATAGTATGTATGAACTTGTAATAAAATCTCTTTGGCTATACTATTTGTACATAGGGCTGGTTTTGGTATCATTAAAAGTTTAAATTTAAAAAAAGATAATTCCAAATTCAACTTAGGAAAATGTGTGATTTTCATTTGTTTTTCTTACCTATTAAAATAAACAGGATTTGATTGTTTGATCGTTTACTCCGAAACTAGTGAACCAATTTCAAAAATTATTTCACCAGTATTAAGTTACATTATCAGCAAGTGGCCTGGGCTATATATCATTTTATTAAGACTATACTTACCGGAAGAAATAGTTAAATATAGCCTAGAGAGAACCTAATAGTCTTTTAGCGGTTTAAAAGTAGAAGCTTTACCAATTGCGCCAACAGACTAGTCAATATTAATAAAAAAAGGATGTTTAACTGTTCAAGTACTACGAGATATCCTAAAAAAGAAAATATTTTTTGTCAAATTACCCCCTGGAAATTTTCCACCGGTTAATATTAGTATTTTGATAATCCAAATTGATTTCCGAAAGCTGGTCTTCTATTTGTTTCTCTTGTCAGAATGTGTACGGCCCAATATGATAGTCAGTAGAAATACGAGTAATACTGACATTCAGAAACCAGTGGCTCTCTATCCATTACCGAAAGAGCTAAATGTAAATTATTCGGTGTAGATTTTAACATTACGCAAATCCTAAGAGAATATCAAAACACCAGTTACAATATTAAAACCAGACCGGAACCGAATATACTCTGTTTTTGTTACGAAAGCTAGACAGACCCGTGTGATGTATGTAAATCACGCTGGTATCATCTTGCGTACTCGTACGTAACTGATATTCTTACGGCAGACACCGTATCTCCGAGGGTGTGACGTTAGACGTGCCTGAAATTATAACGAGATATTGAGGGTTACCTAAATCTGGCAGGAAATTCTTTAAATTCATAAGTTAATTTGTTTTTTTTTTCAGAATCAGAATCAGATAATTTATTGCTTATAAACTGTGTCAGTACAGAAGCAGGGATGACATTGCATAGGTGAACGTTACAACAGTTTACCCATATCGGGTATGCAATAATGAAACATAAAAACTAATAAAACTAATGTTTCGCATTAAAATATTCATTTAAATTATAAAAAACATTTATATTAACCATTCCATTGATTTTATCTCAGATGGCAAATGATTGAATATTTCAATGCCTGAGCAGAAAGTGCTCTTATAATACATGTAATTAGTCATTTGAGGTATACACAAATTGTGTTTATATTTATTGCGTATAGGACGTGTACTTGTGTTACATTTGGTCTGAAAAAAGTGGCTATTCTGTTTAGTAAATACTGAACTTTCTAAAATGTAAATATTTGTAAATTTTTTTTTTTGCTTGCGTAATGAATGACTGGTGATCAATAATCTATCTATACTAATAATAATATTAAGAGGAGAGATTCTATTGTTTGTTTGTATTAAATAGGCTCCAAAACTACTGATTCGATAGTGACAATTCTTTCACTAACAGAAAGCTAAACTATTCAGGAGTCTTAGAGACTATATTTTATTTTGATTGAACTAAAAATTCACTGAAAAATAATTGTCTAAGTAAAAAAAGCGGGCGAGATGTGATAATGGACACCAGCTGTCAAACATTTGACAGAACGAAGTCTGTCAGGGCAGCTCGTATTATTATTTATGGGAAAGATTTCTATAATTGTAACGAATAAACTCAAAGCTACTGGACCAATTTAAAAAACCAACTATATGAAGCTACATTATCAGCGAATGACATCTTAGAATAATAACATATAGAAACCAAGTCCGCGCGCCCATTTTGAAGCACCTTAATTGGAGCCATACCGCTTTGCAGTGTTCATTACAGCTCCGCAATGTTCAATGTCAAAGCGCGCCGCACGTAAGCAAGTGATAGTCACGCATGTGTGGATCGGATTAGTGCTTCATTTTTGACGGGGCGGTTGTATGAAGACTATCCTTCTATACGTTATTATTTTAAGGAATGACATAGGTTTTACCGTGAAACCGCTGGCGGAAAGGTAGTATTACATAATATTACCAGTTTCTTTTAACTTATAATATCATAAGGCTTAGTTGTTATGGGTTTAACTGGCCTATTCTGGTTTATGCCGCTAAAGTCGGATTAGATCTCCACCTTGGCAAACAATCTTGTGACGAACTTTTCTGTTCGATAATTATTAACTCACAAAGTTGGTCTGCTAAGTCAAATTCAGTATTTTCAAGTTTTTATCAATTTGGAACAAGTTGCAATAGTGCTTTGGAATTTATGTTCAGCCACATACATAATAAATAAATTAACATTTGAGTGCATCCGAAACTAACCAATTCAAAACAATGACTTCAATATTTATTCATAAGAGTACTCACCTGCAGTAGCAAACTTAATGTATTCACGCTGCTTTGCCCAATGCAGAATACAAATTGAATCAAGCTCCATGTTCAATATATTCCATATGCTCTATTTAGAATTACTTTCATTATTCATATTTAATACCGAATATTAACTTTCCGGAGTATTCACGAGAAAATTGCAGTTTTTATTCATGAACTTTATTGAATAAGACTGAAAATATAATTCGTATGTGGGGGGAGCAACATATTTGGACTAAAAACTGTTTTCCCAACTGTTTTTTCTTCTTGAAAAATACCTCATCTGTGGCCGAGTAGAACGAGTAAGCATGATTACTTATGATAAATATCAATTTTGCAAACATGTTAATAGGTAGGTGAAATATGGAACTGATTTGATTTACACAAAAACTTTACCAGTAAAATTAAACTTCCGGCAGTGATTTTAGTGTTTCGTCACTTTTAAAATGCAGAAAGGCAAACGCTAAAGGACTTCGGTGCCAACACCGAGCTTGTCTCCAGAGACAAGTGTCTCAGTCTTTAGTAGTCTTTGCATTGAGTGACTCTGACGCGAAAGTGTGCGAACCTGCGCCATTACAAAGCCACAGCGACAAGTAGTGTCTCCTGTCTTGGTCGCGGCGCTAACCGCCACCTAATTCTGATGTATGCATTTGATACCGGATATCTGAGTTCAGAAGTTTACTTTTTTGTTCTTGGCTACACGAATAATGAATTGCATAATATAAATATTAAAAAAAAGCGTTATGTGATAAGTTGGAAGGAGTGAGAAATTCATAAAAACAAGTTAATGACATGACACATTATGACAACTGCTGTTGAAAACAGTGTTATTAACGCTCAACTTACAAAGTGCTCGTTTGCCACAAGTACTGAACCAACATTCATAGTCATGTGATCATCATCTACACAAATCACAGATAAAGAGTCATTCAACTGTGATTTGAAAAACCCTTCACTCCAGTCACGCTCCGGCTCGCTTGCAAATTCACGCTAAACCCTTTTTGGGGTCCACTGGATAAAATGCAAGCGCCTACTTTGATGCTATGTCACGTGGCATGAATTCTTTTCTCTAAGATTTAACAATATAAGGGTTGACAAACAGATTTTAGGGGTAGGTTTTAATATTTTTCAGGCATCTCCGTGTTTTAAATAGGTATGCTGCAGTTTTCTCGGTATCTATAAAATCAACTGGACTTAATCGTATCTTGGGATGGTTGCAGAATCAACCGGAGTATTTATGTGAATTTTTAATTTTAGCATTTAACAATGCAATATTTTCTACACAAAGATAGAAACTAGAAAAAACGTTAAACGTTGGCTTGTAAAATACACTAGATTAATTCGCCGGGTCTGTTAACGGCCTCGGTAGCTCAGTTGGAAGAGCAGCCACCCGGATTGTGGAAAGTCGCGCGTTCGAATCCCGCTTGAGTCCCTAGGATTAGGTTTTTTTCTATTTCTATCGTTTTGCAGAGTATTATTGATTTTTTTACGTAATAGGGAGCTGCTACGAGCTGGAAGGTCAGCTGATGGAAAGCGATCACCTTCGCCCATGGACAACTGCAATACCTGAGGTGTCACCGATGCGTTGCTTGCTTTTTAAATGTGAATACGCTATCTTCTTGGAGGTTCCGATGTCATATCCTCTTGGAAATACCGCCGCAGGAAGACCATTCCATATCTTGGCTGTACGCGGAATAAATTGACGCGAAAAACGCATGGTTGTTGAGCGCCAGCCATCCAGGCGATGAACATGGAATTTGAAAGAATGAATAAAGAAATAAAAAACATTTATTAATTTCGACTTATGGCGTGTCGTACGATGATGAAATGCAGCGGCAGGTATAAGGTCATGCAGTTTGTCTAAACACTCCCCATTGTACAGACGGTAGAAAACGCAGAGCGATGCAACGTCTCTCCGTAGGGCAAAAGGATCTAAGCGGTCGGAAACCACAGGGTCGTTGACAATTCGAGCGGTTCTCCGCTGTATGCGGTCAAGAGGATGGAGAAGATACTGGAGTGCTCTAACCCAAAGATGACAGCAGTACTCCATGTAAGTCCTTACTTGTAAGGACTTACATGGAGTACTGCACGTCCTTAGTTGAAGGCGCTGAGACGGCAAGAACTACTGCTTTGCTTTGTTAAGCACTCCAGTTTGTTTTGAAGCCAATTTGGCTTTACCCTCCAGATGACTGCGGAACTATACATCACTCGAAATATCAACGCCAAGGATTCCGATGCTAGGCCTGATACTCAAGGGAGTGCTCTCAAACCTAGGACATGCGACAAACGGGGCTTTTTTGGCGGTAAATGCGCAGAGTTTTGTCTTAGCGGGGTGGAAACAGACAATGTTATTTTGCCCCCACTGTGAGACCTGGTCAAAGGATGCTTTAACTACAGATACAAGCTCTCCTCTTAGTATTTGTCAACTGCGGTCGTGGAGAGATTGCGTTGGCCAAAGTACACTGCGTCCCCAGTGCTGTCATCTGCATAACAATGAATGTTGCTGGTTTGCAATATATCATTTATGTGCAGGATAAACAGGGTCGGAGACAACACACAGCCTTGTGGAACGCCAGCATAAACGGGCATTGAGTCGGAGCATGAGCCGCCGATAACGACTTTAATGCTTCGCCCTAAAAGGATGCTTGCGATCCACGCGCATAATCCATCGGGAACCCCATATGAAGGAAGTTTGGCTAGGATCGCTTTGTGCCAGACCCGATCAAAGGCTTTCGCTATATCTAAGCTGACCGCTAAAGCCTCTCCCTTGCTCTCTATAGTATTTGACCTTTTTCTTTCGATTTGACGACACGTTTGCCTAAATATTGCGCGGTAGCGCGGTTTCATGTCTTGACTTGTGTGGTGTCCCGGATTCGATACACGGTCGAATTAATTCAAGAAATGAAGTTTTCTAAATAGGCTCGAGCCTGGGTGTGCTGGGACATGCCCCTCGCCTAAATCCTTGTACGGTACCTTACGAGGTAGGCCTCGTAACACAAGGAGATCCTTACTTCAAGATCATGACAAAAATGGTTGGGTAAAAGTTATCTAGCGCATATTATACTGTTTTTTGGGTTTTTCATCGAAACTTTTATTCTGTTCACAAAAAAATAGAGTTGCTTCCAAAAATTTTATATTTTTGGTATTTAACTGCTTGACTTTTATTAATCAAGAATATTTGGTTTGCTATCCGCTTATCGTCCAAGTCACGCTGGCGCGCAAATTCCCGCTAAGCCCTCTGGCGGCCTGGAGTGCAGCTGAGAGCTTACTTTCAAGTGCATTTATAGCAATTGCATGTAGGGCAGGGGACTGTTATTCCATTTGTGAGGAAAGCCACTTTAGAAGTTGACTTGGGAGCGTTAAGGCGCTACTCCGAAGGTCACGATGGGCGTGAGTACGAAAATGTACTGACATTCTATGTCTTTAAAGTCGTACATGCACGCGGGCTGCAATCACATCGCTTAGAAAAAACGAAGAAAAAAGAAAGAAAAAATGGTTTTTAACGATTGTGAATATCAATAACGTCTCGTATTGGAGCAATTTCGCATTGAAAATCGAATGTCGTTTATTATTAATCTCAAACTTTCTTATTATTTAGATCTCTCTTCAAAATCACAATGTTTTTAAATCAGCCATTTTTGTAAATTGTGTTTCTGAATGTTGTCCTGTCTAGGTAAAGGTATAAAGAAATGTATACCAGCCTCGCTAACGGCCTCTCGGTAGCTCAGCTGTAACAGCAGCCCTCCGGATTGTGGAAGGTCGCAGATTCGAATCCCGTTTGAGTCCCTAGGATCTGGTCGAATTTTTCTAGTTTCTATCTTCATGTAGAAAATATCCTATAGCTAGTTTCATCTTAATCGAAAGTCAAATATTTGCCATAATATTTTTTTCGGGTGAAAAAAGTCCTTGTCTAGAACTATAACATTGATGAAACAAACGTTGGCTTACAACTTAAAATACTCTAGGTAAATTCACCGGGTCTGTTAACGGCCTCGGTAGCTCAGTTGGGAGAGCAGCCACCCGGATTGTTTAAGGTAAAGGGTTCGAAGTGAGTCCCTAGGATCAGGTCGAATTTGTCTAGTTTATATCTTTGTGTAGATAATGTATTGTGTGACTTGCAGATCCGTAAGGCCTTTCCAAGTGATACCCAAAATCAGATCAAAAAAGATGATAAATAAATGTAGAACATCATAAATTACGCGTAATAAATATTTGTGAAGTTTACTATTTAGGTGTTAAAAACACCTAAATAGTAAACTTAATAATGTTAAATGTATTTCAGGCAACAAAGTACAATATATCATTTGATCTTTTACAGCATATTCGGGTTAGATATTCGGAATAGTTATATCTTTGATGTTATAAACAGTACCGACCTATTACGAAAGTAAATCCGGGGCCCTGAAGATAAATGTCATTAGTCAGTTAGTCACCTGTACGTCTACCACGAGTTGCCACTATAAATTTACATTACCGGTCGTGTTTTGTATTGGGATTAGACATGTCATGACAACGTCAAATCCCAATCTACAATTTTTTACACGAACAATAATGTAAATTTAAGTGGAAACTCGTGGTAGACGTACCGTTCGCTGTACACAACCATATTACCATTTTTTACTAATCGTGTTATTTTTAGTAAATATTCATGTCTTTTAGAGAAGGTAAGTTAGCAGAATTTGTTTCAGGAAAAGTGGCCTCAAATTGCCACCAGAGGCAATCAAAAACCTTAAATATCTCCACTTTAAATCCAATTGTTAGATGTTCCCGACGATCAAACTTGCCATTCCAAAATCAAGTCACGCCAGTCACCCAAATTCCTGCTAACTTTGGCGGTAAGACCGAAGTGCGAGTTGAGTTTACAACTAAGTGCATTTATATAACTAAATTGACGGTGAAATGTGTTTAATGTATACCTACTTACAACATTTTTTAAGTCATGTGTGATTTTCATTTTCAGATGCTGACTTTTTGTTTAACTTTCTTTAAGGCAATATGAAATCATATAGTATTTATTTTGAATTATTTATGTATATATATTCGCATTGGTATAATATCATCTGTATGGTATATTATGTTCAATATATTTAAGGAATAATATTTGAGATTTTGTTGTTTGTCTTTATTCGCTTCCACTTTAAATGTTGCATAGCTCGAAATTCCAATGTTTCTGTTATACCTTGCGGTTGACTGGTAGAAAATGCCTCTATGCATTACCTAAGTCCGCCAATTGTACTTTACTTGTTTGTGCATTAAAGAATAAATAAATACATAAACTTTCACACTGTACTTTTAGAAATAGAATAGTTAATTTATTTCCTGTAAAGCATAAATTCGTTGGGTACTTCCCTTTCTGAGTTAATAAAGACATTATTTTGTCAAAATAATGCAAACATTGTTTAAAATATCACATAAGACCCAGTTGAATACACATTTGATTCAGGAGAAGAGGCTGCAAATTGCTACAAAACTTTCAGACCTTGAATATCTCTCCACTTCATACCCAATTGTTAAATGCTCTCGACGATCAAACTCGCCATTCGAGTCACGCCAGCCACTGAAATTCCTGCTAACTTTGGCGGTGAGACCGAAGTGCACAAGTGCACGTTGAGCTTACAGCCAAGTGCATTTTTAGCGAACAAACTCAATTGGAGGTGAAGTTTGTTTGATGTATACTTACAGCAATTTTATATTCACGTTAATTTTTTGGAGATATGAAAGATAATATTATGTGGCGCGAAAATGAGTAGTGCACTTACGTAAATCCACCTTTCGAAGCTAGTGTAGTGTGGAACATGCTATTGTGAAAAATTAAGATTAACACGAGCGTATGAAGCGTTATTTTTGCTACTCAGAGTAGGTATTTCCTTTTTATTAACATACATAAACCATATTACTATAAGAAAGACGAATAAATAAATAAAATAAAATAAATATTTGGGACAATTCACACCAAAATCATCTGACCCCAAACTAAGCAGAGCTTGTACTATGGGTGTCAGAGACTGATAAACATACTAAAATGTTTCTAAATACATACTTAAATAGATAATAACACCTAGACACACAACAACCACAAATGTTCGTCACATAAATGTTTGTCATGGGTGGGGATCGAACCCACGACCTCCAGTGCTTAAGGCAGGATCGCTGCCATTGCACTAACAGGCCAGTCGAATACACAAAACACATTTGAAATACATTAACAAAATGTACGTCACATGAATCATTGTCCTGGGTGGGGAACTGGAGATCGAACCCATGAACTTTATCGCTTGGTTTGGGGTCAGATAATCTTGGTGTAACTCCAAAAACAGATCGTGTGTCCCGATTCTCGTATTTTTGAAAATGGAACAACAAGTTTTTTTTATTAATTTGGAACGTACACTTGGTCACATGTACATCACTGGGGGCCTAACCACAAATTAGACATGCGCGGCGCTCTGACAGATAGCCCGCTTAGAACAACACGCCATTTTTGACACACGCACACAGAGACGTGAGTTTACAGGCGAAGTCAGTGAGTTTTAGTGTCGCGGTCAGTTAAGATATTATTTGGACGTCCTCAGATACTTACATTATAGTTCAATGGTCAAAAATGGTTTCGCGCAGATATTTCTGTTGCAGTGTATTTGGCTGTATGAACACCACACGAAATTGTGATTATACGTTTTTTAGGTTACCAAATGATGTTGAGGGGTAAGTAAAACTCAGATAACGTTTGCAAGTTAGTAGTACTATGTACGAGTATTATAAGTATATAGGTAGGTAAACCATTATATTCCGTAACACATTAAAATCCAGTACAAATAGGCTTTTACTTTTTCCGTAACTTATCTGATCATGCATTCGTAAAACACCAGTATTTTTGGTATATTATTTTATTGTCACGCGTGGCTGCTGCATCCGCGCCGCGCCGCCGACAGGTGACCGCCGAAGCGGTGGCTCATGGTGTTATCTACAGCCTACTAGGTAGGTAAGTATTTTTCACTTATTGTTTTTTATTTTTGGCGGTACGAGTATATGTCAAATCGCGCTTATCTGGCGAATATAGTAGCGAGTAGCAACCCTAGGCGATCAGGTAAGTTGATAGAAAAAGGCGAGAGCGGTCCTTCTGTAAACTCTTTATTTTGTGGCCTAACCCAGAGCAAAACGCTACTACACACGTCAAAAAACGATGGCAGGGGATTATTTGGTTGTTTTTTCGGCGTCTTAAAACTTGACTTATACAAAAACGATTTATTAAAATAACATAATTTTTTGGCTTACAGTTTTTTATGTAAGAGCTAAGAAAACATTGTAAAAATAAAAAATCTCTCAAATGAATATAAAATCTATTATTAATGTGCTTGTGTGCTGCTTAAGAAAAAAACTACCATGATAGTCGTATTTTTTTTGCTTCGGAACGAATTGGAGAAATATTAAATTTAGCCGAAAAATCACTATCCAGAAAAATATATATTAATAAAATAAATAAATTGAAAATCCTCGTTAGCAGGAATTAAAATAGACGAATGCAACACTAATGGAAATAAAAAAGAAACCAAATGTAATTTTGATTGACAGTCTAGTTTTGCCTTGTTTGTATACAATTCTCTACATTAAAATTACGAATATGCCAATCAAAATATAATTTTAGTGACTGAAAGATTTAATTTAGAAAATAATTTGGCCATGGAAATGTATGAACAGGTGATCAGCCAACTTCAGAAGCATTACAGCAAATCGAAATTATGTTCTGCAATTTCCTTTGTTAGATTATAGACTTCATTCATACTAAGTATAACGGTAACGTAACTAAATAACTAACTAACTTTGGTAACGTATCAAATTCGACACAGACGTTCTTAGTACGCCGAGCATATAATTGAGATATGCTCACTCAGAGTCTAATAACACGTCTGAAAATAATCTGAGAGGTCTTAGTGGAGACAATACCCTAATCGGAGGTAAATAAAGTCAGAAATATTTCAAGAAAGCTGTATTATATTTATATTTAAATAGAAAATAATAATTCAAGCCGATCTAGTATAGTACTTTTTTTTATTAACGTGGGGAAATCGTCGTGGATACCTCGCCGCCCGGGGGAACGAAGAGGTTATGTCGGACTTCTACCGACTAAAACCCCACGGTACTCGACCTCAACACTTCAGCGGCGAGGCGGGGTCCTTAAAAAGTTTTCAAGTCATAGTTTAATACTGCTGCAACTGCATATTTGGTTGGCGTCCTGTAGGCTGGTTGGAGCTCACGTTATGACTCTTGTGTGGTATTTTGGATGGGTAGTCATGCGATAAATATGTATTTTTTGTATAATATTATATGTTAAAGATGAATAAATTACTTTTAAAAGTAAGCATCGTTTCATTTACCTATTAAAATACAGGTCACTTTTTTTTATTTATTCGAAATGGGTCTACGTTTGCCTTCAATCACGCCTGATGGTGAGCGATGACGCGGCCGATGGCGACGCTTACCCAGAAAATGCTAATTCACTTTGGCCGTGAAGATACCGTTGCTGAAAAGTCAAGTAAGGGGGTGGAAGCCCTCTCGTCGTCTGGTGGTCCAGTGGTAAAAAGATCAGGTTGTTTAGTTCCTGCGCACACTCCCGAAAAACAACCTATAAAAATACTATAGACAGGCGACTTTGCGCCGATTCTCCAAACTCAAGGTTGGTTTGGTTCTAACGAGCGCATTGTCAACTATAGGTTCCTATGAGGTTCAAACCTACGAGTTGAGATGGTTGGTTGTCGCTACAAGAGCATTCAGAAAAGTAGGGGTCAGATGAAACTGAACTAAAACCAGGCAGTTGTTTTTGACAATTATCCCTCATTTTGCCTAACTGCACCTTAGCAACGTTATTTTAGTAGGTGATTAAGGAAATGCAAACATCATTTGTGTTTCATTATTACTATAACCTCAAAATACAAAAAAGTATAGCACTTTTTTTGTAGCTTCTATTTAACAAAACTTCTGCTGGCGAAGAAAAAGATCGAAGAAGATTTTTTCAAGCGTAGACACCTCAAAAATTTTCAAAGAAAACGTAGTATAGAACCTTGCCATTGTCCTTTAAAAATGTATGGAACTGACATAAATGTATTTTTAAAGATTGATTGAATGCAAAATAATATCATCTGAATCAGTTTATTACTCAGGCTTCCAGAAACTTAATATGTTTTACAAGAACAGGTACAAAGACAAACCTTTAAAACAATTCGATAAATACAATACGTCTTCCAAATCACTTAATAAACATCACCGTTTGGAAGTAGAAAGTTCAATACTGTTTTATATTCCGAGCCAATACTCTGCTTCCTGCCACACAGACGAATGGCGTAAAAACATTGCGAAACTCTCGCTATAACACCCTTCGTCACTGAGATTCGACGACACTCTCCTAGGACCCTATTTATTTAACTAGCTATTGCCAATGACTTGGTCCGCGCGGAATCAGCTTCAAAAACTTTCAATCTTAAAACGACTTCGTTCGCGTAGAGGATGTTTTGGTATCATTTCTTGTTTGAATTATATTTTACTCAGCTGCGATACTTTTGAATTACTTTTTTAAGATTGAAAACATTATAAAATAATGTCTACCGTTATCAAGTTCCAAACTTAAAGTTTGCAACTTGATAACGGTAACGTAACATGCAAACATTTTACCTATTTATTAATTTCAAATCCTTAACATTCAAACATTGGTACTCTCACATTTTCATTATTAGTAGGATACCTTTTATTGAAGGGTTTCATATCTCCGAAAAAAAAATAGTAAACCTTCATTGCCGTCTGTCCGTTTTGAACGTGGCAGGTACTTATAAATAAACAAAGGTTCTCATAAAAAAATTTAACGTTTTTTTCCCTTTTCTAACGGCATCTCAGTAAAACAAGGCCCACTCCGCGTTTCAAATCTCGCATCGAGTGGATAAACCCACTCGATTGCGTTCAGAAACACTCGCTCTATCAGACAAATCACTGGCTCTGACATTTTGGACCAGGGTGAGATCAACTGGAGTGTTTCAAACAATTTTCTGAAGACCGTTATGTATTGACACAAGAGAGTCGAGACCGCGTGTGGTGGAAGACAATGCGGTCTGAATTAGTGATGGGCGAATATTAATTATTCATTCGAGTGATCATTCGTATGGGCAAATGAATAATTATCTTATCTTATCTTATCTCAGGTATTGAAACTATTCGATAGTGGGAAACAGCTAAGTTTACTTTTTAATAAATTTTTTTTTTTAAACTGTTTACATAGACAAAAAATCAAAGGAATATTTTTTTGTTTACTTAACTTGCGCTACATGAAGTGTATGTAAACAGTGTAAGAAAATATGTTTGGCTAAATGAAAAAAGTAAATTTATTAATTTGGTCAAAAATCATTTGAATATCGAGTTATCATTGGAATGTTTGATTCTCATTCGAACGACGAATGATCTTTCGAATACGAAGTATTGAATCATTCAAACAATTCGGTTGTAAATTATTTGAACAATCACCCATCACTAGTTTGAACTTTAGGTACAAAGCTTTGATTATACGACTGCAATAAAACTCTGCATTGGAACGTTAGTATTATTAATTTGTTTTTTTCAGAGAGGTAATGTCCGCCAGATCCAATCTCTGTGGTCATTCTATTTTTGACTGATTCTCCGGTGATGGAAAACATCGAGTAACAACCTAATCAAACGAATAACGGCAAAAGGAAGCCAACCTGAGCAAACTTGTTCCCGAAGGCACCTGTTCACAACTTGACGTGTGATCTAACCATATTTCAGGGATGAAACGACCCTTCACACAACGCCATCTTCCCATAAACATTAAAGTGACCATGACTACTCAACCTACTAAATAAGTTTATACTTAACTGGAGAACTCAGTGTTTTTCTGAAGTTATAAAATAAAAGGTCGTGGGTTACCTCACAATAAAGCATACAAACCATCACGAATATATCCCAAACGGAGTAGTCAGAAGCAAGTGAATATTGCCGTCTTGATGCACACTGAGAAGCCCACATTTCACCAGTGGTATTAGAACCCAACGTGGTAGGTCGTGATCCGGGTTGATGTGGTTTTTAATCGATGTTTTCCGTCGCCGGAAAGTTAGTCGGAAATTTAACGATGAACACAAATATGTTTCTGGCCAGATTTGAGCTGGGGTCCACATGATCCACGTTCCGTGCTTAACCCCTAGGCCACAATAATCACAATAAAACGGTTTAAAAAAGTAATACGATCTAAGATAAGTACTCATGAAGGGTAGTAACTACTAAACATAAACCGCATAGTCCTATTAAGCTAACAAATGAACAGATAAATGGGAACAGTCCCAAAACAGACGCAAATCTGTCGCAAACGACCCACAAGATCCAAAGTAAATGCCACATTTAATTTACAACGTACCGGAATAGCGTACGATTCGCTGGGTCTTTCATTACTTTTCCCAATTAGAAGAATTCAATTAGTATGACCAATTAAGCGAAACGTATTCGAATGGAAATTGGTATGCGAGATGGTATCGTGGGCGAGGTTGGGTGGTATAGATTGCTGCACATTTGTGTTTTGTTTTTTAGCTAACGTGCATTTGATGGGTATTACTTGTAACATGACACTACCACAAATTACGCATGCGGCGCGGTGCTTCTGACAGAGAGTCCGCTTAGAACAAACCCGCCATTTTGATCACGCACACAGACACAGTGAGTTTACAGGCGATACCAGTGAGCATGAGTGTCGCGGCCAGTCGCACCATAAATTAATATATATAAAACAAAAACACTCGCGGCAGTGCGACTAGCACTGCCGCGAGTGTTTTTGTTTTATTCGAACTTGGTGCAATGTTTCACATGATGAATTTTGTTTTTGGCCTGTTCTGTCATGGAAGTATAACCTACCTCATTTTAAAAATTCAGAACGAATATAGTAACCCTGAGTGATCTCGCAAGTTTAAGAAAAAAGCGCGAGCAGTCCTTCTGTAAACTCTTTATTTTGTGACACTACTGACCCTGACCCTAATCATGAGTACACCAATTTAGTCGCTAGCGTTCGCGTTGACGTTTTTATATGGGATTTCGGTACATAGAAATAGTATATAGCTTAGAATGCTTAGAAATGGGACCGAAAATGGTATCCAAATTTCTGAAGTCAACTATCGTATCTAAAGATAGAAAACTGGAAAAAATCGATTTCGGACCTTGATGAATGATGATATTTGTAAAAACATTTCTTTCGTATGTTTAAAGGTCTTCAAAAACATTAATGGAATGTGTGAATGAAAGATTTATTCGTTCGCTTGGGGTTTCGGTAGCTCAATGGTTTAGAGCAGACACCCGGATTGTGAAAGACGAGGGTTCGATTCCTGCTCGAGATCATCAAGGTCCAAAATCGAATTTTTGAAGTTTTTCATATCTAATATGAAAAACAAGCATTGTAAAATGCTAAAATAATCAAAGTTAAAATCACCTATCGTAGTTCAGGTGGCAGAAACTAAAATAAACATGTCTTTATATATTATGTTGTATCTTTACTATGAATTTATTCGAACCTCAAGGAAGCTACAGCAACTTGTAGGCCATTTTTGTTAAATTTATAATCACTAGAGGTGCTGCCTGGACCAAAATCCCAGACAAAAACTTGACAACGGGTGCTAGCGACTGTCTTAGGCGTAAACAAATGATGAAACTCATGCTCAAGGCTGGGATTTAGCGCGCCGTCCGATAGAGCATTCGGTGGGCCACTGATTAGTTCTGCGCGAACGGAATAACGCCGCGGCTTCCTTCTGTTTTCGTGTAATGAATTTATTATGAAATAACATTAGACAAATTAAAACATTTTAAAAGTTGTCGACCTAGAATATACAAAAACCTATCTAAATATATATTTTTTATGCGCAAAATATTAATCATGAATATTTGAAAGTAAAACAAAAAAATCGTCGGCGTAGTTCTTTGTGTTTCTTTTATCGGTGAAATTATGCTATATCGTGTTTTGGAAAAGTTGTCGCCTTAGGTAAAGACACTGACCTACTCGTACATTTTTTATTTACTATAAGTAATATCTTTTAATTTAGTAGTTATCTTCAAACAAAGTCGATCAAATATTGACAATCTTGAGAAAGCATTGCCTTAAATCCCAACGGTGGTGACTTCGATAATCACACAGTAAAAAATTAATGCTACGAAATATTTGTTCGGTGTCCGGGTAATATAAAAAAATAAAAAACTTATTTTCAATAACAGAGAACAACATATAGGATCGTTGCCTAGGGGTTAGGCACTCCAACTCGGATCGTGGATCCTGTGGTCCCGAGTTCAAATCTGGCCAGATCCAAAATCTTTGTGTTCATTGTGAAATTTATGACTAACTCTCTGGTTATCAACGATAACCAGAGAGTTCTCAACCCATATAGCGGCGGAAGGCTCACCACCACGTTGGGTTCTCTAATACCATTAGACAAAGTGAGCTTCTGAGTCTTCCGTTTACCATGACGGCAACAGTCACTTGCCTCTGACTTCCCCGTTTGGGAAATGATGATATGTCTAAATAAGTATATACATACCGTGATTGTATGTATATATGTACTTATTCAGACATATTTAAGTCATCAGTCTCTGACACCTGCACGACATGCTCTGCTCAGTTTCGGGTTAGATGATATTGGTATGAGATGTCCCAGATATAAGTATTTTAACATGTTACTTTTCGACTAAGGCAAGTATTTAAGCGCGGAAGTTCATGAACATTGAGGGTAAGTATGTGCGTGTGCTTAAACCTCTATCAGTTAAGATATTTTAAAAAGGATTTAGTTTTTGCCCACGACTTCATATGCGCATAATCGTAAAATTTCGTTTTTTTAGTTTCCCGACACTCCAATGAAACATGGTAAATTTCAGCACTCTACACCCATTTAAAACAGAAGTTGAACTTATCACCGCGGCTCATTACGTTCTCGTTTACACTTTCATTAATAATTATCATGTAAAAATGAAAGAAGAACTCGTGTTTCATTTGTACAGTAGGTACGAGCCCCGACCGGACGCTCGTATCGGGTTCCGGCTGAAAGTGGCCGTTGTGGCCACGAAACAATTTCTGTGCTAGTTTTACTATTTAAATCTAAACTTTGTTTGCAATTTTGTTGAGATATTTATTTATTTACTGGCCTGTTGGCGCAATGGCAGCGATCCTGCCTTTGACGCCGGAGGTCGTGGGTTCGATCCCCACCCATGACAAACATTTATGTGATGAACATTTGTGTTTGTTGTGTGTCTGGGTGTTATTTTCTATTTAAGTATGTATTTAGAAATATTCAAGTATGTTTATCAGTCTCTGACGCCCATAACACAAGCTCTGCTTATTTTGGGGCCAGATGATCTTTTTGTAAATTGTCCCAGATATTTATTTATTTATTTTATTTATTTATTTATTTAATCTTCAATGCAAAAATTTACATTAAGCGGACTTAATGCTAAAAGTATTCTCTACCAGTCAACCATCGGATGAGACAGAAATGCTGTATTAAATGTAGATATATTTTCTTTATACAGGCACATAGGTAAATAAACCAGTTTATTATGGTTCAGGAAGTAATAAACTGGCTACAAGTAGTACATTTGTTGATGACCTTTGCGAAATATGAAATTATTATTTTTTACCTGCATGACTACACCGTAACGCCTAATTGAAAACAGTATTTAACAGAACGATGAAGTTTGGGAGTAGCTTGCTTCATCCAAGATATGAGTTTGGGGAGGGCTATATTCGTAAAAAAAAATACTTATTCAAAATGGATTAAGTTATGAATGAGTTTAAGAATTCACAATAGAAAGAAAGTAGGACATTATACAATTTAATATATTATTTGTTATGCGTGGACTCAGATGTATTTTCGTGTTTGAACCTTAGAGCTGAGCTAAGCTTTTGAGATAGACCGTAGTCGGTATAAACAAGAACGATACAGTCATGTTCAAGGATTCGATAAATGAGATTGAGTCTCCCAGAAAAAGAAACCCTTGTATTTAACAGTCAGTCAAATATCAAACAGATTAAAATATCTCGCGAGTGGCATTCATGATCTGCATCAACTTATTTCACCGATAACTAGGGGTGGGAATTGATTCAAGAACCGATATTTGAGACTGAAAAAATTACAAAATGTATTCTTACAAAATTAAAATTCATGTTGATTGTAACGTCCGAATCCAGAAGCGGCAATTAAAGTTGAGCAGTCCTTACTTGTATAGCTATCCTTTTAATATCTACTGACATGTGACAGGACAGCATCAATTAGAAGGGTGCTCAACTTTGATTGACGTTTCTGGATTCGGTGGTATTCTGTATATGGATATTTCATAGAAAAACTTTCTTTTGTTCGCGACTTTGCCCACGTAACTTAGTTTTTTCCCACAGCATTTTGATTTTTATTTAAACAATAAAGGAGGCAAAAGTCCTAATTTAGGGTACATTCTATCTTTCCTGCGAAATTAATGAAAATATCTAGAAATATTTAAATTTAAAACATTTCCAAATTCCCTTAAGCGGTCTAATTCAGTGCTTCAAGGAGATGTACAACTACCGGTTTGTGCGCTACCTAAATAACCGGATGTAACCGGTTCCCTGCCCTACGTTGACCTCTTTCCACAACATTAGACAAGGAAAGCGCCTAAAGAGGCCAGAAAAGCGGAAACGCGTTTCCATTTCATTTAAAACAATTCCGGAACGATAAAGGAACGGATAATTTGTTACATTTATTATAGACAATGGTTTCATATCAATTTATTATTTTGTTTTAAGATGTACCGTTGTGGAGACTGAATGCTGGTCACAACAATTATAAGCTTAAGAGAGGCTGGGCACATGATTCCTTGCCCGTAATTAAGCTGCACGTCTGGATTCAATTGTTTCACGCGTTTTACAGATTAGAGTACAATATTGATCTTAAAATGGATTGATCTTATTTTTTCTTTAATACGTTCACAAACTATTGTCACAATATTTCTTGTTACTTAAGAGTAACAGATTTACGAATAAACACTGCCTGATCCATAAATTAAGCAGACGTGTTTTCTGGTAATAAAATTATATAAAATTTAACTTCCTATGCTGATTACTACAACTAACTATTTTGGAATAAAAAAACACAAGAAATCATTATACTGAAAGTATGAGCAAAGCAATACACTTGTTACGCAATGATGATAAGCTCCTTACTATATCGGGTGGTTCATTAAAAGTATGGTTCCTGTTATAAGAGCTGACGAGTGCGCTTTACAGTAAGTGAGTAAAGTAAAAATGAAAAGTGTACTTACTAGTGGTGTCATTGAGCTCGCTTGTGAGTAAGCGCGTCGCATTCATGATAACACCCTTGTCGCTCGTCCTCCTGCAACGAAACGCCACGTTACTGCTGTTTTGTATGAGTGACAACAACAAACAAAAAATGTTCATCTTTGTATTAATTGTGCAATTTCTGATTAACTCTCCGGTGAACATCGATAAGAGACCGAATAGACCCGGATAACGACAGAAGACGCACCACCACGTTGGGCTCTAATACCATAGGTGGAAAGTGGGTTTCTGAGCTTTAATTAAATCAAATAGCGTAAGATACGACACGTCCTTAAAATTGTCAACTGAAAACGGGGATGATGCACAACTACATGCACGCACACTCACACCGCTGTTATTCTATTTATCGTTGTGCGATGTTGAAGGACAGAGACAAACCTATTTAGTTTGACCATAGCGTAAGCGAGACAAGCGTGCGTCAGAATAAAGTCCTGTCGATCGTATATTGCGACTGGGAGAAATTAGGTGACCACGCGCTAAAGGCGAGCCAACTGTTTTCCGCTATTTGATTTGATCTAAGCTTCTGAGTGTTCCGTTCGCCATGACGGCAATAGTCACTAGCCTCTGACTATCTCGTTTGTGATTATGTCGTGATGGTATGTTTCTAGGTATGGAGTGGGACTTGAGCCCGCGGGCTTGTGACCGGACAAGATTAGTTGAAAGTTTGTTCACAATTTTTTTTTGTTTCGCTGGTCTTACTTAGTCAATAGGTTAAAGTGATATTGAAGAGTACATAGCGTGAATAAATGCATGCTATTCGGACAAAGACGTTTTTAAATTGCAAGTTAAATAAATTTTGATTATGAGCCGGGGAAAATAATGCGACATGAACGAAAAAAAAAACTCTTAGTATAAAAAATGAAGAAAAACGTTTAAGCCAACCAAATAAAACCCCTTTAACATTTGCATAGCACTATTTTCACTTGTAAAATGCATAAACATTTCCACTAAACACTTCCAGTACGAGTATAACCCCGCTCGCTTATGAGTTAAGTAGGTTAAGAGCTTGCTTCGTGCTTAAACGGCCCCCGTTTGTGTTATTTTGTTTAAGGCTAGCTCAACTCGGCGCTCGTCACTTTGCACTTTCAAGAAAAACGATAATAGACAGATATAATTCAATTTGAAAATAGAAGCGTTTGAGAGCCTCGTGGCCTAGGGGAGAGTGTCGTTGCCTAGTGGTTAAGAACCCCAACTCTGATCGTGGATCGTGTTCAGAGTTCAAATCTAGCGAAAACCATCTTTGTGTTGGTTGTTTCCTACTAATTCTCCGGTGATGGAAAACAACGATAAAAAAATCAAATCAACCACGGCGGAAGGCTCACCATCTACTACGTTGGGTTCTAATACCATCGGTAGGCTCTGAGTGTTTCGTTCACCATGAAGGCAACAGTCACTTGCCTTTGACTACCCCGTTTTGGATATAGTCGTGATGGTAAGTTAAAGATATATGAGATAGCTGAGCTTTTACTGAGACCATTAATGGACCCAGCGAGTATCTCAACTGTATCTTACGTCGTAAGCCAACTTTTTTTAAATAATGTTATAAGGCAAGCGGTTTTTTGGAAAATAGATCATGACAAATTCAATTACAGATCGTTTTAAATGTTAAGCGTGAAATAACCGAATAGATCAGCATAACCCTCGGGTGAGCAAGTTTACAACGATGCCGTTGTACCGACAGATACTGATGGCCGTTCTGGCAGACTGGTTCTACAATAGAGTTGATCAGCTTAACCCCGCGGGTGAGCAAGTTTACAACGATGCCGTTGTACCGACAGATACTGATGGCCGTTGGGGCAGACTGGTTCTACAATAGAGTTGATCAGCTTTACCCCGCGGGTGAGCAAGTTTACAACGATGCCGTTGTACCGACAGATACTGATGGCCGTTGAGGCAGACTGGTTCTACAATAGAGTTGATCAGCTTAACCCCGCGGGTGAGCAAGTTTACAACGAAGCCGTTGTACCGACAGATACTGATGGCCGTTGGGGCAGACTGGTTCTACAATAAAGAATTTGAAGACAAACGGAAGATGACCGGAAGACTTGATAGGTTGCAGGATTTTGGTGGAAAAAGGCCTCCTGCTACTTTTACATTGGAACAAGGGAGGTATATGTCGTACTCTGATTGCTGATAGCAATGATGACGATACTGAAATGCTACTAGTTTCTATAGCCAGGTTATACTAGAGGTGTTTGACTAACAAGAACTCGGTAATTCACAACCTCATCGAATCAGTAATATAAAAATGCGTGAAACAAAAGTCAACGATTGTAGCCAAGCGCAGACAAATAGCCTAAAATTGTGGATAATACACACATACTCGTACATACCAACACGCCTTTTTACCAACGGGGTAGGCAGAGACCACATCTTTCTACTTGCTACGGTCCTGACACACCTCTTGCGCTTCTTCCACTCTCATTAATCAATACATGCTCGTCGATTATAGGTACTCCTGACCTGACCTTTTCTGAGCACGCCTTGGACTTGTCCTAAGTACGTCCGTCTAGGCCACCCTCGCCTTTTAAATTTGTTTCGTTAATCGCCTTTCATCCATCCTTTCCCTATCCAAACCATCTAAGCATTCCCATCTCAATTTTGAATTAACTAGAAACTAAAGTAAAACATCCAATATTCCTAACTCAGATAAAAGACAATCTGTAATTCTTAAAAAATCAGTTACTATTTCCCCTGCTTTAGTGCTTAAAGTTTTGTAGAAACCAGTTAGACGATGCACTTAGATTTTGTTAACCCACTAATGCCAGGAGTCGTTAGAGCGTACAACACCGGAGCTAAGTCCTTTAGCCTGTAAATGGCTTCGTAATTTGCAAGCACGTGCGGAAAAATGCACCGCCATTTTTTATTTCACCGCTCTGCACGTTAACCTGTTGTTTATTGAGGTGATCATGTTGGTGAAAGTTCTTCCGCTATCAGTGAAAAGAGAATAAAATCACGAAATAAAGAGTTTACAGAAGGACCGCTCGCACCTTTTTCCTAAACTTGCGCGAACCGCCTGGGGTTACTACTTTATTCGCTCTGAATTTAAAAAATGAGGTAAGTAGGTTATATCTACTTGACAAAACCGGCCGAAAACAAGATTCATCATGTGAAAAATTTCACCAAGTTCGACAAAAACAAAAACACTCGCGGCAGTGCGACTATTCGACTCACTGAAACTCACTGACTTCGCGTGTAAACTCACGTCCCTGTGTGCGTGTGTCAAAAATGGTGTGTCGTTCTAAGCGGTCTATCTATCAGAGGCGCCGCGCCGCATGCGTAATTTGTGATAAAATCATGTGAATTTCTGAAAAAGCACTCAACACATTCAGTACAACATATACGAATATTTTTTTTTGATACGTAAGCAATTTTTTTTTTAAATCTGGCTTTAATAGCACTGAACTAAATGTGTTAAGGAATGTCGATTACAAGTGATAAAATAATAATATATGTAAATGAAGTAACAGAAGAAGGTCATGGTTGGGACACCATGGTTGCGCCACCAGCCGGTGATTCTATGGCCGGCGACAAATTGAGCCTGTCGCTTCAAACATTAAAGGAAAGAGCTTACATTCGACAGTAGACGTCTTCTGTGTTTCAAAAATATGAAAATAAATTTACTAAACCACTTTAGACAAACAGCGAAGAACGTCCCATTGATATTGACGGTGTGCGGATCGAATATGTCCATGAGTATAAAGATACTCATATACATATACATATTCGATAAAGACCTAGGCCAAATAGTTTCTTTTCAGGCAAGACAAGATAAAAAAAATATACGACGCATTGAAAACGCCTGGAAGAACTATTGGTCAATGAAAGATCTGATGAAAGGCACCTTTTTCTCTCAAGCGGAAACTCATGCCCATGAGCGTTCTGCCCACCCTCACGTACGGAGCGCAGACTTGGTCATTAACAAACCGTCAAAAGTCCGCCCTCGGGGTTTGTCAACGAGCAATGGAGAGCAGTATCCTAGGGGTCAAACTCACTGACCATATGAAGACATCAGAACTGCGCTCTAAAACCAAAACCGCTGACGTGGGTCACACAGCCGCCAAGCTGAAATGGAACTGGGCTGGACACGTCTGCCGCATGCCAACTGAGCTGTGGGCGAGGACGGCGACAGAGTGGCACCTAAATGGCCAACGCCCGCGCGGGAGGCCTAGAAACGGTAGACGAACTAGATGTGTACCGCGGGAATTGGCCAACATTGGCCCTGAATCGTGTGATGATGGAGATTGGGGGGGGGGGGGGGAAGCCTTTGCTCTGCAGTTAGACGGATCGGGCTGATTTAGATTTAGACTTATAAATCCTCAACCTCACACAATTTTACAATCATCCTTGAAGTGAAACATTACCCATATGGCCTTTTTATCCAAACTACGGGTCTTATTATTATATCATTAAACTTAAACGCTTTGTCATTAAAATGTAAACATGGCACTCCTTGTGACGTCACCGCTGTCAAGTAAACCAATTAGTGTCTATTGTAATTATTCTCCGAAACAACCTAAAACGCCGAAGGGATACAGAGGGCTTACTCCGTGACTGTACTTTTTATTAGTGCCTATAAGGCCTCTTCTTCACCAGATGGGTGCGTTTTTTACCTGTACAGATTGTTTACCGAGCGGATGTAATCAAATGAAAGTTTTGGTACAGATTTTTTACCAAGCGCATACGTGCGCCTCCCCCGTCTCACCCCGCCAATACCGTACTGAAAACCTCCAGAGCCTGGCAGGAAATATTTTTCAGTAGGAAATCTGTACGGATTTGATACAGATGCGGAAACGAAACGAAAGCGCACTGATCCGGTGAGAAAGAGTCCTAAAGTCTTCGACATCTCGATAGAGGTTTAAAACTAGATCAGAAATCACGCGTTTAATTCAGATTCAAGATAATTCTTATGACTGAATCTGATGAAACCCCAATGGGTACAGCGGATTCCTTCGCTCGTAACTGAGCTGCCCTCTCCACCTTACAGAAAACAGCATCACTTAGAAACTAATATAGTGACTTATAACTTAGGTTTGATACATATCCTACATAGGAGAGGAATCTTTCAAAAGCTTACTTCACGCGGACGGAGTCGATGGCAGCAGCTATCCTTAATTTTTTTTTACGTTAGAACCCTATAGCTTTTTTGTAAACAAAAGTTTTTTTTTGTTTTTACTACTAAGGCATCATACATACATTCACTGACATCTTAAATAAGTGGTCACTTACCATCAGGCGATATTTTATAAACTAGCTAAGAAAGCTTTTAGAGAAGGAGCATTAAAGTAAGATGTGTTGAAACCTTTTTCACCATTTTTTTATTTTAGAAAGCTACTCACAGATATTAAGTGCGTTTCACTGTGTGTTTACTTTACACTAATAATAGGAATAAAATCTATTTGCTAGTCTTGTTTTAAGTGACCAATTATAAAACAAATACATGTATTCATTTACTTAGACTTGTTTGTCACCTAAAGCTTATACCATTTCTTCTCACAGTGGATAAAGGCATCCAGAATGGGCTAGTATTTTTTCAAGACATCTATAGATATGACTGACCCCTAGTTTTCATGTTTTTTTTATCAATTTGCTTGTAACATGCTTTTACAGGTGATATCTGGAATGAAATGTTCAATGCAATGGTAGAGCCGGGACAAAATAAAACGGTGTCAAAAGAAGAGCATTTTGACCAGCGAAGTATATTCAGATAGTATTTCGATCTATCTGTGGACATTAGGAATAGTGTATATTTCATTTGATCAAATACGAGTATGTTTCAGCTTTCAATGAAAAGCAATCTGTCACCGGCAGATGATCTGATGGGCGATAGAGCAGTCTAGTCAGACGCTATCGTGACAGAAGGAAGCCTTTTCAAAGCTTCGACATTGTAAGACGTATTTCTTGTCTAAGATTTATGCTTGCTATATAGGCTATATCTTTTAATTTTTAGATGACAATAAGGCTACATTTGTTAAATTTATAAGTCATATAGCCACTCTGCACGTTTTAGATTAAATGCTTTTCTCTTATAACGAAGAACTAGAAATTGCTCATTACTTTATACAAATAGAGCAGTTTTAGTGAAGCTTGTTTTCTAACAACGATTTAACTATATGCATTTTATTTTTTGTTTTATATTGTGAAACACTGGAAGTATACTTTGTGCGCTGCTGACCCGTAAAGGTTTAGTGTAACGTTTCTTGAAAGGCAAAATACAGACAAAATGATCAGTTTTCTATTCCAAAAGACGAATGCTAGATGTTCTAAAATAAGAGAATGCATGAGAATTCTCTTGTTTTAGAACATAGATAGATATGAATCTATCAGCACTTACCGTTACTTACACCTACTTACACCGCGTAGCCTTTTTAAACATGTTTTGTCAGCAGGAACAAATAAAGTCTTCCAGCTGACCATCCTAAAACAAATTGCTAATTACAGCACCCCAAATTAAAAACTCTGTTGACCTCATGAGCAGAAACACAGCATTCCCAGAACAGTGCTATTTTTGACGGCACGATTGGCGTAGTGCGCAGTAGCACGGTTTCTCGCCTCGAATCCCGCAGTGCCCCGGGTTCGATTCCCGGTCGGGGCAATTCAGGAAACGATCTTTTCTAGATTGCCTCGGGTCTGGGTGTGCTGGGAGACGCCCCTGGCTTAATTCCTTGTCTGGTACCTCGTAATACAGGGTTATTTATCCGTCCTTCGAGACCATGACAAGGGGTGTGTTGTCTGGCGCATATTTATTTTATTTATTTATTTATTTCAGCACGAACAGACACAAAACCTATCTATACTTTATCTATACTATATTCTATTTATATTAATCACTTCATCTTTACTACTAATAATAATGTTAAAAAGAGTAAAGATTTCAAATAGAGATAGAAAACATTTTTTACATTTTTGGACATTGTTACATTTGAGGAGAAAAAAACACGTAGGTGGAGGACACAGAATAACAACAAGACAAAACAATACCATCAGACAGCGACGTCCCGATGCCCAAAAAATGAAAGAACCTCACTCAGTATTCAGCCTGGGCTTTGAGGGCCCAGGCGCTGATTTTCAGTCTGCCCCAAATGAGTAGACTCACGGACACTTGCGGTGGACACACGTATGTGCCTTATAAATAAGTATAATAAATATTTGATATAGGTAAGAGGATGGTGAGTAATTAAATGAATACATAGATAAGAGATACCGTGCCGGTTGTATAGTGTGATTGTGATTGTGTTTTGTGGCAGCGCAATGTGAGCGGCAATGCCGAGTTTGGATTGCAGCGCGAAAAGAAAAGAAATAACAAACGGCTGGAGCACAAATTAGACATGCGCGGCGCTCTGACAGATAGCCCGCTTAGAACAACACGCCATTTTTGGCGCACGCACACAGAGACGTGAGTTTACAGGCGAAATCAGAGAGTTTCAGCGTCGCGGTCAGTCGCACTGTCAAAAACATTGAGATATTATTTGTAGGTCGTCAGATACTTACATTATAGTTCAATATCAAAAATGGTTTCACGCAGATATTTCTGCTGCAGTGTATTTGGCTGTTTGAACACCACACAAAATTGTAATTACACGTTTTTTTCGTTACCAAATGATGAAGAAAGGTAAGTAAAACTCAATTACCTTTTACAAGTAGGTAGGTAAGTTGTATAAGTAGATAGGTAGGTAACTTATCTTATCATTCATTGGTAAAACAAAACACCAGTATTTAAGGTATATTCTTTTGTCGGGGCACGCGCGGTTGCCGCCGCCGTAGCGTCATGCTGTTACTTAAATATAAATAAATAAATATAAATATGCGCCAGACAACACACCTCTTGTAATGGTCTCGAAATAGGTATTAATATGCCTGTGATACGAGGTCCTAGGTTCCTAGCTACGGCAGCGGCTATGGTAACGGCGGGGCAGGGGGTGCTAGGAATCCCCGGGTAAGATCCGGCTGCCAACAACGACGACTCGACCTGGCAACATATAACACGCGCACACTGAGGCTCGACGCGAAGCTCATAGAGTTGGAAGAGGTAATTAGTAAGTTACATTGGGATATCATTGGGTTATCTGAAGTCCGAAGAGAGGTGGAGGACTCGATAATCCTGCAATCCGGTAACTTACTATACCACCGGGAGGGCGACCAACAGTCCCTAGGTGGTGTCGGGTTCATCGTCCACAAATCCCTTGTCAACAACGTGATAACTATCGGAAGTGTTTCGAGCAGGGTAGCGTACCTGATACTCAGAATATCGTAACGATATTCGCTGAATGTCATTCAGGTCTACGCTCCGACCTCAAAGCACGACGATGTCGAAGTGGAGGCTATGTATGAGGAGATCTCTAAAGCCATGCATAGCTATAACACGGTTGTGATGGGGGATTTTAATGCAAAGTTGGGGCAACGTTGCGGTGATGAGTTGAGAGTGGGGCAATTTGGATTTGGGCAACGGAACAACAGGGGCCAGATGCTGGCAGACTTCATGAAGAGGGAGAACCTCTTTATGATGAACTCCTTCTTCAAGAAGCCCGTAAGCCGCAAATGGACCTAGATCAGTCCGGACGGTAGAGTCAAAAACGAGATCGATTTTATCATGTCGACGAAGAAGCATATATTCAATGATGTCACTGTGATCAACGCTGTTAAGACAGGAAGCGATCACCGCATGGTCAGAGGCACATTGAATATCGACCTAAAGCTTGAGAGAGCGCGACTGATAAAATCCACGCTCCGACCAATACCGGCTCAAATTCAAAACCCCGAGTGCTTTCAGCTCGAGCTTCAAAACCGCTTCGAAGCCCTTGAGAACAGCATCGATGTGGACGATCTGTACAACATGGTGGTGGATACTGTCCGTACGGTAGGGTCCAAGCACTTTAACCCGCCGTCCCAAATCAAAGAAACTCTCAAGACGATCAGAGAAACGAAATGAGGCTACAGAACTCAGCGGATGCCCATCGTTATCGGCAACTCAATAGACAGATATCTAAGTCTTTGACGAGCGACCTTCGCCAATTTAATACCCAGCGTATTAAAGAGGCAATTGAGCGGAATAAAGGCTCCAAAGTGTTCGCCAGAGATCTGTCTATTGGGCAAAGCCAATTGACGAGGCTGAAAACTGAGGCAGGTAGCATCATTTCGTCAACACCTGAAATCCTGAGGGAGATTGAGAGTTTCTATGGACAGTTATATTCCACGCAAACACCTGTTGAAAGCAAGGCTAAAGATCCTAGAGCCAAGCTTACCCGACACTATACCGAAGATATCCCGGACGTCAGCCTGTACGAGATTAGGATGGCTCTCAAGCAGCTTAAAAACAACAAGGCGGCGGGTGATGACGGAATCACAACTGAGCTCCTGAGAGCGGGCGGTAAGCCGATACTTAAGGTCCTCCAGACGCTCTTCAGTTCTGTCATCCTCGAGGGAAAAACGCCAAAGGCATGGGGCAGAGGCGATGTGATGCTGTTCTTCAAGAAGGGTGACAAAACTCTCTTGAAGAACTACAGACCCATCTCGCTTCTGAGCCATATCTATAAGCTGTTTTCGAGAGTCATTACGAATCGTCTCGCTCGCAGGTTCGACGACTTCTAACCTCCCGAACAAGCAGGGTTCCGAAAAGGCTATAGTACCGTAGACCACATTCATACGCTGCGGCAAGTTATACAGAAGACCGAAGAGTATAACTTGCCACTTTGCTTAGCGTTCGTGGACTACGAGAAAGCCTTTGATTCGATTGAGACCTGGGCAGTACTGCAGTCTCTCCAAAGGTGCCAAATAGACTACAGGTACATTGAGGTGCTAAGGTACTTATACCAAAACGCCACCATGTCGGTCCGATTACAGAACCAGAGCTCTAATCCGATCCAACTACAGCGAGGCGTGAGACAAGGAGACGTTATTTCTCCGAAACTGTTCACGGCTGCGTTGGAGGATATTTTCAAGCTTCTGGACTGGAAAGGACGCGGCATCAACATCAATGGCGAGTACCTAACACACCTGCGATTTGCCAATGATGTAGTTCTTATGGCTGAGACCTTGGAAGACCTGAACATAATGCTCGAAGATCTCGGTAATGCTTCTCAAAGAGTTGGTCTTAAGATGAACATGGACAAAACAAAAATCATGTTAAATGCCCATATTGCACCCGCTCCAGTTAACGTTGGGAACATTACACTCGAAGTTGTTGACCACTATGTTTACCTGGGACAGACAGTCCAGCTAGGTAAGTCCAACTTCGAGAAAGAGATCTCTCGTCGAATCCAGCTCGGATGGGCAGCGTTCGGGAAGCTCCGGCATATATTTGCGTCCGAAATACCTCAGTGTCTCAAGACAAAAGTCTTTGACCAGTGTGTGTTGCCAGTAATGACCTATGGGAGTGAGACGTGGTCCCTTACTATGGGTCTCATAAGAAGGCTCAAGATCACCCAGCGAGCAATGGAGAGAGCGATGCTTGGTATTTCCCTGCTCGATCGAATCAGAAATGATGAGATCCGCAGGAGAACAAAAACAACCGACATCGCTCGAAGGATTGCATCGCTGAAGTGGCAGTGGGCGGGACACATAGCGCGGAGAACCGATGGCCGTTGGGGCGGAAAGGCTCGAAAGGACGACGTTCCGTGGGCAGGCCCTCTACAAGGTGGACCGACGATCTGGTCAAGGTCGCGGGAAGCCGCTGGATGCGGACAGCGCAGGACCGATCGTTGTGGAGATCCTTGGGGGAGGCCTATGCCCAGCAGTGGGCGTCGTTCGGCTGAAATGATGATACGAGGTACCACACAATGAAAATAAGCCAGGGTATCTCCCAGCACACCCAGACCCGAGTCAATTCAGAAAAGATCGTTTCCTGAATTGACCCGACCGGGAATCGAACGCGGGACACTACGGAAATCGAGGCGAGAAACCGTGCTACAGTGCACTGCGCTAATAGTGTACTTGCTAACTAGGTAGGTATAAGGACTGTATGATCAAGCCCAATAAGCTAGCAAGTTGTACAAGGCCCGGTGTATTAAGCGGACGCCTTCTGTAGGTAAATGACTTCTTATAATCTGGCGCAAAGGTTCATGAATTTAAAGACTTCGATATATGATCATTTACCCGTTCTGAATGTTCAGTCAGAATATTATTCTTTTCCCGTTCTGTCAGATCGAGCTTATCGGGCGAATATAGTAGCAGCCCTAGGCGATCAGGCAAGTTTAGGAAAAAAGACGAGAGCGGTCCTTCTGTAAACTCTTTATTTTGTGCTTCAGAGCTGCGCGTGGGCTCATTGTTCATTTGTTTGTTTTTATTTGATAGGCTCCGAATCTACTGGGCCGATTATAAAAATTCTTACACCAATATAAAATTAAATTATCAGCTAAAGATATATATATTTTGACGTGAAAGACAGTCTACGCGGGCAAAGCCGCTGACGGACAGCTAGTAATAAATAACCTTGATGTAAATGATCATATCACCTATCTAGATCTAGATATACCAGCCCGAGCCTGCTAAATCATCAAGTTCTAATATTATCACATATCATATTCAAGAGCGTCGTAACCTAATGGTTAAGCACTCCATCTCGGATCGCGGATCGTGTGGTCCCGAGTTCAAATCTGGCCAGAGCCAAAATCTTTGTGTTCATTGTTTATTATCCGACTCACTCTCCGGTGATGGAAAACATCGATAAAAAACCAAATCAACCCGGATAGCGGCGGAAGGCTCAGCAACTACCACGTTGGGTTCTAATACCATTGGTGAAAAGTGGGGTTCTGAGTGTTCCGTTCACCAAAACGGCAACAGTCACTTGCCTCTGACTACCCTGTTTGAGACAAAGTCGTGATGGTATGTATCATATTCTACTATCGGCGAAATTGTTTCATGATGTCATGTCACACGTACGTTATTCAGGACATCGATACGTGTTACACGTTACACGTGTCGAGGGACTATTGAATTAATTATTTATGATACAGACTTTTTTAATGAATACGTTATGAATTTTATAACGCTTCTACCGTAACGCGATTGGCGATGGGAATTGTTGAAGTATTTTAGATCGTTTTGTGTTGAAATTCGAAAATGCACCAATTTTTTGTGATTATTTTTGTATCGCATCTTTACAAAACATGATAGAGAGTTTTATAATAAATACCTTTTGAATTTTATTAAATTTCTACCATTATTCAAAGCATTGCCAATGGGTATTTCAGACGTGTTTGGTTGAAATTCGGAAACGTGTTTTTTTTTTAGCATTTACCAATGCACTGTTTTTTACATAAAGATGGAAACTAAAAAAAATCTACCTGATCCTAGAGAGTACCGGCTAATCCCGCTTGAGTCCCTAGGATCAGGTCGAATTTTCCTAGTTTCTATTTTCGATTCGAAAATATGTTTAGTAACTAGTCAAGTTTCATTGGAAATATCATATTCAACTTTTCATTTCGCCGAATGGTCGAAACGCCTATATTTACCGCACTGAAGTTCGATTGCGAATTTTTTAACTTGTTTTGTTAATAATTGACGACCGACTTGGTGTAATGGTTAAGAAGTTGGCTACTACACCAGAGGTCGCGGGTTCGATCCCCGCACAGTACAAACATTTGTGTGCATGAACATGTCTGTTTGTACTGGTCTGGGTGTCTCCTATGTATAATAAGTATGTATTTACAAAAGAAAATGTATTTAAGTATGTTTATCCGTTGTCTAGTATCCCATAACACAAGCTTTAATTAGCTTACTTTGGGGCTAGATGGCGCTGTGTGGAATAATGTCCAGGGATATTTATTTATTTATTTAATTGACAAATGCACCAATTTTTGTGTCAAATTAAATTTACTTATTTTACATTTATTTATTTGCTCACTAAGTGTAGTACATAGTAGACCTAATACTATAACATTATTGAGCTTAGAAGTTGATAAGATTTTTATTTAATTATTGCGAAAATTCACGACTAAACAATACCCAGTGTTTACACAAAGACCTCCGTTAATTTGTTTGGGAAGCCACCGAACACGACTGTAACGGCATGTAAATCGTTCTCGTCTCGTATCATTTTGCTGGTATAAGTTAATGAGAACCCTACGGAGTTAATTATGAATTGTTCAATTCTGTGGTTTAATATCGGCATTAACATAATAGATTCTGACACTCAAATAAATTTACATATTCGGTAAAACTAGTCTTTGCTTCCAATTTCGTTTGCTTCAAGTTTGATTCAAACTGGTATCTTCCATCAGCCATAGTGAAGTGAACTGTAGCATGAAGTTGTTTTTTTTGGCATTTTTAGTACCTTATTTAATGTTAAAGCTGCCCATTCAGGGACTACACATACATTATATTGGAAAATTTCTTATTTTTCTCATAACAAGTATAATGGGAAGTACACTTTTTCATAGTTTTTACATTTACCGATTATGCCGTTCTATTTTATCGCAGATTTGTTTTGTAACTTTCCTAAGTGTGATTAATTTTTTTTTGAATAAAGACCTAAATGTACTTACACAGAAAACGCATCAACATTCTGCACACTAATGTTTATCTCAGAACCGACGATTTCCGGTGAAATTCGCGGGACCTGTCACCTGACCCATAGCGCTAATACTTGGTTTTTTAAGAAACAAATGACAAAACGAAGAACAGTAGAAATGCCAGTGAAGTGACGACGGCGGCGAAAATCGATACAAGTGCGATACCACCGCCGGAGTCTACGAATAATGTCCGGCATTAATCTCGTAAGTGTTGCGCGAACGCGTATTGTCTATTGCTATGACGAAAACGTGTAGGGTTTTACACTGTGTTCACAAATGTGAGATAATGGCCTATAACATAACAACGAATATAATACTGGCCACACGCACCTCAAATATGAGGAGTAGAGGTACATACATACACACCGTCACGACTGTATCCAAAAAGGGGTAGTCAGAGGGAAGTCGACAGTTGCCGTCATGGTGAATGGAACACTCAGAAGCCTTCTTTTCACCAATGCTATTAAACCCAACGTGGTAGGCGATGAACCTTCCGCCGTTAACCGGGTTATTTTGTTTTTATCGATGTTTCCCATCACCGAAGAGTTAGTCAGAAATTTAACAATGAAGGCAAAGCTGGTTCTGTAAATTTAAACTCGAGAACACACGACCCACTATCCGCGTTGGGGTGCTTAACCCTTTGGCCACGACGCTCACCAATAACTAAAGTTCTAGTTGCTTAAACTGATTTTTAAACCTAAGGGTGGTAAATACGCCGCCTCAAGTAGTGCCATTTGTCTGAAATGCTTTGCGGCCTAGTGTGAGATTTATTTTACAATTTTTTTTCCTGAATCTGGAGACTCGTTTCTTCAGAAAAGTTCCATATTGTGAAATGGTTTTGGTTTTTTAGTAATAACATTTTCTTTCTTGTTGCATTTTAACTACTTATTCTAATATAAACGGGTTTTTGCAACGAAACAATTACGGTTAATTGCTTTACATATTTATCTCGACTTTTCGGCGACAGTTGCATGTCCACATACTGGATAAATTTTATCCATAAGCATAATATAATAATAATATATTCTTTATTGCACACAAAACTTACAGTACAGAAATAATTTACAATAAATGAAAGTACAATTTGGGATTTTACTAAAAAGCGATCTCTGCCAAGCAACCCACAAGCAAAGGAAATTTGGCGAAAAGGGCAAATAAGTGCACCAAGGAAAATAAAAGATAAAATAAGTTGCGAAGCATTTGCTTTCTTTAAGAAAATATAAGATAGGAACTAAAATATTCTTGTGACGTTTCGTGTTTTTTTCTGTCTATGACACCCACAGTACTGAGCTCTGCTTTAGTTTTAAGTCAAATGATTGAGATCATTCACACACCGATCAATTCACAGCTCACAAGCTGTTGTCTGATTTAATTAATATTCCATTACCTCGTTAATGATTGCGTTTTCACTATTCAACAGTCAATGAGAGTTGCTACTTGGCAGCTTGTATGACTTGGTACCTACGTGTTGGAAAGATAGTTATAAAATAATTGAAATTCGAAACTACCCAATAAAAACGACAGTAACTCTCTTGAGATTCAAGACGCAAACTTCCTATTATGTATAAAAATGGATGCCACGATACATTTTCTGCTCAAATTTAATTTTTCAGTTTAGAAATCTAGGTACTTAGAGTTTGTCGAACCAGAAATGATGCTCCCCACTACTTTTTAATTGCGTCCATATAAATGTTATTTTATATGAAGCCAATACCCATTAATTATGGCGATGACTTGATTTCAATGGGAATGATGATTTCGAAGCAGTTTCACGACAGTTTGCGTCGGATTATGTGTTTTACAACTTGTCATGTCATAGGAATGTCGCTCTAGCAAACAAATATTCACATTTTCCAGCTGTTTATCCGACAGGCGTGATTGCGAAAACCAAGGCACATAAAATGATTATTTTGCAGTTTACACAAATACTTTCCCTGGAAAAGAAATACGAGTATTATAAGTCTTTGAGCTGTGTTACTGTTTGAAAAAAACTCCATCATTGAAATCAAGTCAGCCCTATCGTTAGTAGGTATTAGCTCCGATGCTTCGATGTCGCGCTTGCCAAATACGTTGGATTGGTTATCGAAAAACTAGGATATAAGTTTCAAATGCTTACTTTCACCTAATATTCTCAGTAAAAGTAAGCATTGGAAGCATATTTGCCTAAATTATCCAAAGTAAATTGAGGAAATTTCGTTCTGAAATTCAACCTGCCGGAAATGGAACCTTGAATCTCTTGGGTATTACACGAATATCTACGTTGCCAACGTCTTCAAATACATTTCCATTTCATACATCCTAGAAAATAAACTCACGATCCCACAATACCTGTTAGAACATACATACATTTTTAAATATTTGCTAGATTAGTTATTTTTCCTACAAAAGAAACTGTTATCAATTGGGTAGCTTTTACTACAAGTAACTGCGTTATAAGTTCTAATGAACGCGCGTACGATTTAGTACAAAGTTATCGCCTTATTCCTTAAATTTCTTTTCATTTTAGTAGAGCCAACTCAACTGAACGGTAGCATTAAATTATTATGTAATATTGGATAAATTAAAAAGGTTTCATTCGCACAACAATGGCGATACCGAGATTGAAGACAGACATGCGAGACTCCATATACAAAGCTTACTATAAACTGAGACACTTTTCTTGGTCTCCGCGTCAAGCTACACCTTAGGGGAGCACGCACGTCACCGCACCCATCTGATCTTAGCTTAGTTTCAAGCTAACTTTTAGGCTGGAAGACAAACTAATTTTGCTTTCAGTACCTACCAATAACGCTGTAGTATACTCAGGGTCAAACTAGACCCAGAATAGCTTCGTCCGATAAATCGTGAAAATGAGCCGAAACGGCCGCGCAATCAGAGGTGGGCCGATGGCATTAGCCGATAAGAACACTAAATTAGATTAAAAGGGTCACATTTGTGACACAGGAAGGTCTCAAGGATGCACAGTTAAAGCGATTTCAGACGTGCGTTTCTAACACTCTACATTTCGTGCTTAAAAAAAACAAACGCGACACGGGATTATAGAAGCGTGTTCATTCGAACCGGTAGCAGGCTTCTGTCACTGCATGTACTTGCTCGCGATAGTTACCTTCCAGCCGCCGGGTATTCCATGCCTCATTTGGTTGGTTGTCAACAGCTGAGTAGAGCATTTTTACGTGAATTTTGCGGTTGAACTGACGCGAAAAATTTGTACTGTGATTTGACATGACATGATGTCAAATCCCAATAAAAAAAAATACGCGAACGATAACGTAAATTTTAATTGTCAACTCGTGGTAGACGTACTGACATCTATATTGAAAGAGGTGGCCCTGACAATATATAATATGTCTGTCACATGACGGCACGCATTAAGGATTAAGAAAATTACTGTAATTTTTCTATGGTTGCGATTTATCTGTAACGTATTAAGTAATCTGTGCCCGTAGTGGTGAGTCAGTATTTGTATGGATAAAACGAGCTTATAATCGCGTCAACGCATGTGGCAAAAGGCGCGCCTGTACGCTATGCGCTTCCAATAACGAGCTTATACGCGCGTATACAACGCTAGTCTGTAAGCTTTCTTAAGGTATACTGGTCATCTTGTGCGAGCTAATATCTTAATGCGGATAATTTAGTTGCTAGGTTACCAAGGACGATGGCGGAAACGATATTAATTACATTAGTGTAGGAAAATTATCTTCAGTAACATGCTTCAAGTGAAAATTGTAATTCTTTAAGGTCAACTTTTAATAAGAGCAGTTAACGTTTAAAAAGTTTTAATTTTTTTTGCTGAATCTACAGCAAATAACGCAAATATCTGTCCAATTCACATGAAGGTTCTTAAGCCAAAACTAAGCAGAAAATTTTTGTTGTGCTGGGCAGATACATTTGCATACTACATATATACAGACACAGAACAAATCAACCATACATTAACTATACTAGATATAAATAAAATCCCCGAAAGTAAACCCACCACGTCTGCTGATGAGCATAGGCCTTAACAAACAATTGTAAGCAGCCCACATACGAACTCTTGCGACCTGTATCCGGTCGCCCATTGCGTATGCTTTTCGTTATAACAACACTTATAATAATAAAAAAAACTATACCATTCGATAATCTACACGATTTACAGCAACGTTTGCTAAGAAACCATATTCATAAACGCAAAATTCAACATAGCTGCGGAACAAATTTTCTACCGATGGCAAAGAAATAGATCGCAAGTGACGTCATTTGCAAGCGGCAGTTTTTAGGGAGCGCTATGGGCAAGTCCAAAGAAGAATTTTTAAAGTTGCTATTTCTAAGGGAGTTTTGGTGCTTTTGAAATATTTTTTTACTAATATTCCTCTAATTGAGAAGCCTTACGATATCACCTCATCAGGAGAATTGTCAAATACCCTATGAAGTCAGTGAAATAAGCCCTAAAATAATGTTAATCATATTACTTTCATCCCTTTCATTTACTCATTATTCATGAATGTTCGTGGAACTTAGCTTAATTTATTATTTCTTTATTCCACTTCAATGGGCTTATTTAGTATAAGTATTTGTTTGTATCGAACAATATGACATTGAGCAAATCGCGAGAACTCCCCGAGGCATCCAAATCGGCATTCAAAAGAGGTACAGTAAGCTTAGCTTAGCAGAAAATATAGTATTGAGAGAAATCAGAACTGGGATAGTAGATTATTATCCAGTTTTGGAATATCGTTGATCTCTTAGAAACATTAAAAATATCCTTGTCTAGTGACGTAAAGATGATTAGATATCATTAAGCAATCATTGAGGTTTTAGTAACTCTTACTGCCTTTTTTTTTGCGTCAGGAAATACATTTAGGCATTCCCTAGGCCCTGGGTTCGGAACACCTGGGATATGTGGGACTCGGAACACCTGGGAAAACAGTGACCCCTACCCACTAAAACCTGAGGGTGGTCATCTTCGGCGCAAAATGGAGGGGACCCGGGATCCCCCACAAGAGACTCCAAGGGTCCTGCCTTCGGCGCGCAAGGCCGCCTGGCAGCCAGCCTCGGGAGGAGCAAGCTCAATTCCAGTGCACGATAACACAGACCACTGTGTCCGAAGACACGCGTTACCGTCTTCCTTGGGATCGCAAACCGAAACACACGCAGGCCCCCCCGCGTGCGCCTCGCTACCCCAAGGGCCCTTTTAGTCGCCTCTTACGACAGGCAGGGATACCTCGGTAGTATTCTCTTCCCCTAACCGCAGGGAACAACTCTTACTGCCTAACCTAACCTTGAGTTTAGTAGCACATAACTTACTCTAACTTACTTTACATACGCGTACATAAGCATACAACCTGGCAGTGGAATAAATGATGAGGTGTAGATTGTTTGGAACTCAAAAAAGCTTGCAGATTACAATTATGGGTGTTGCTAGGTAGTTTGCAGGTCTCTTTACTTTTCATAACCCACTCCCTTAGATATCAAGTAAATGGATTAAACAAAATGCTTTAAAACCATTACAATTTTTCATTAGGTAGTGTAGGTATTGTAATACCAAATAACTGTATAGAATACTATTTCTATTACCCAACATCTACCTAGATGAAATAACTCCTTTTACAAACGCTCGAAGTGAGTGTTCAAATTAGAAAACGTTTAGAGAAAAAAAATATACTTACTGTCGCAAAACTAAATATCCATACTCTGTAGTATTATTATTCATTCCACACAAAGGCTTCCGAAGTTTTATTCTCAAGGAGAGCCCAAAATTATGGCTCCACCGTTTACAGCTTCGGAATGTCAAGAGTATATCATTTTTATCGTGAAAGGAAACATTTTCGAACAAATTAATGACGACTGAAAATTGCCTGTACTACGTATTTTTCGCAAATGCGTAAGGAAAAGATTCATAGGCTACCTGATTTATACAGATATACTTCTAAGTGTCACCTGAATCGTACATTGTTGACTTTTATTTTTAATGCGTAGGTTTTTTTTTATATTACCCGTCAAGATGACCTCACTCCACTCGGAAAGCGGTCGTGAGGTCCAGATATGAGGCTGACAAGCCCAGTCATTCAAACGAATCACTGGGCTGGCCATCCTCACCTTGTAGGCCTGCAGAAATGCCTTTTCACGCCCCGCTTGAAGAACCCGGGACTATAAGAGGAAGGAAACACGTGCTGGAAGGGCGATCCACGTCTGGATGGTACGACAAAAAAACGAGTCACCACACCTTTTAGTTCGGGCTAACAAATGCTGAATTGTGTGTGGATGAAGTTATATCTCCTGTGTAATGTCTAGAAGAAGCAGAATAAAGTGCCAATAATAGTGTCTGCCACAAACAATTTTGTATTTGTCCCAGGAGGGCAAAATAAAGGTCACTGGAAACCAGCACGGCGAAGACCTTACAAGTTGATTTTCTGAAAAAAGATTTTACTTGTGTGTCATGTGCAAATAGATTGGCGTAGTGCGCTGTAGCACGGCTTTTCGCTATTAATTCCGTAGTGTCCCGGGTTCGATCCCCGGTCAGGCCAATTCAGGAAACGATCTCTTGGAGATCGAGATCGTTTTGTGCTTGGAGACGCCTCTGGCTTAATTCCTTTTCCGGTACCACGTAATACAGGGATATTTATCCCTACTTCGAGACCATGACAAGAGGTGTCTTATCTGGCGCATATTTATTTTATTTTGGTTTTTCTGTCACAATTTTGTCACTTAATTTTAAGTTATTAAAATAAATTTAAATAGATTTTGTGTAAATAAATAAAATGCGCACGGAGACTATTATAATTTAACAAACAGCTCTGCAAAAAACTCGCTTTATAAATGAAAAACTCTTGAGATTCATACCAGTTGGTCTTCTCATATCACTAAATCATTAAAGCTACCATCGTTTCTTTGTTAACTAAAAACGATCACCCCAAATAAGTCAGAAGAGCTTGTGCCACGAGTGTTAGATACTGTTATATTCCTAAATACATACTATTTTACGAGAAAACAGCAATTTGAGTATAGTCTTATGAGATTAGATTATGCTTACAAAGAACTATAACCTCTATATTGAAACAAAAACTAACTACCGACGTTGATAGTATGATTGTTTCATTAAAGCTTAAATATGATGGTTAGGCCTCTCACTGGTATGCCTGCCATGAGTTTTCACCTATGGCAGCCTTAAGCGTCCCGCGTTGAACACGTTGGCATTTTAGTATAAAATATGTATACATATAAATGCAACCCAATAGTGTAATGTTAATAATTTTACCCTCCTTAGGGGAGAGAAAGTGCAATGGTTTTGCTAAAAGGTGAAAGAGAGTGAAAGTAAGTAAGTTAACTAATGAAACTAATGAAATTTAAGTAAGCAAATCAGAATGGAAAGTAATTAAAGATGAGTATGCAAGCTAGGCATAGGGCGTTATCCCAGAGGGGGAGTAACCTAAGTTATGCAAGGGTTATCTTAAAAAGAAACAAATATTTTAAAGTAAAAACAAGAAATAAATTTATTTGGATATTCTTAAATTTGGTCTATAAACCCTTATAATCTATCATAATTTAGGTGGTACAAAAGGAAACCATGTGGCCTGAATTCAGGCCTGGGGTTTGATACCCCGGTCGGGTATGGAAATCAATTCCGACCACACGGTTTTTACAAAAGGATGCCCTAAGGCTTTAAAAATACATTTTTATAGTATGGACTTAGCTCTCCGAGGAGCAGTGCAGGGTTCGGGCTGGCTTGGTCGGTAACAATATATACTATTAAATTAAAGTTATTACTGTGAGGCTTTGAATGCAAACTAAATGGAAGTCTTTGTACTACAGAGGCTTTGATAATAAGGGGATCAGCACGTGGGGTAGCACGTGGGGTAGTACGTGGGGGTAGCACGTGGGGTAGCACGTGGGAGGTCCACGCGGTCCTGGGACGGCCTGCGGCGACCCTCGGTTCTCTCTCGGGGTGCTCCACCGATGGGGAACCAGCGCTAGCCTCTCTTTGAGCCGCCACGTTAAACCTGTCGGAGGACAATGGTATTGCGTAGGGTGTCTACGCCAATTTCCAGGGCACGTGGCGGGTCTGGAGCACTTTCGCAGGAGTCTGTAGCGTGCAGACCAAACTGCTATCTGCTGACTCGACTGCTGGATGGTACTTTGGGAGCTGGACTGGTGCCGGTGGTATCTGCCCGAGGTATCAAGGGCCCGACGCCTTTGCTCACCTCCTAACCTCCGAGCGTAGTGACAGCTGACAGATGTCAAAACTGACACTACGGCTGCGTTCCAAATGCGCACAGGCGCAGATTACAAAAAAATAATATAGGGCGAGTACACACCCTTTGCTAGAAAGATAAAGGAAAAAACACATCCACTGATGTGCGTGAAAATTACAACGTTACAATAGGTACACAAACTTTTGAAGTCACGGTAACTAATATAATAATATAGTTTCCGTGACAGTTACTCTTATCTATATCGTTTCTATTATAGTTTCCGTGTCTTTAAAAAGTCAATCGAACCGACAACTCGTGTCAGTACAAAAGTGTTATTATAAAATGCGAGAAAACGAGTCATCAAAATGTTATTTATAAGCTTTTATTGCTAACGTGAGACGGATAGAAAAACGCGCAATTGTATAGTAAACTTTGACCTTTAGAAAGGCTGACCTATTTCAACGCTGGATGTCCGTAGTAGGTCTATCGCATTCAACAGGATAAACAAGAAATAATTATTTTAAAGCAATCCGTTTAACGTAATTCCGTTATTTTCAGTTTTGAACAGTCTGTAGCGATTTGTTTTTTTTTTATAATTTGGTGCCGACTTGGTAGATGTTAAAGTAGGCATTTTTCAATAATACATTTCATATCCAAAGATAAAAAACTGAAAAAAGTCGCTCCTAGATGATTTCGAGCGGGATTTGAATCGCGTTTTCCGGAAAGCTCTAATAAATCACTGATCTACAAAAATGTCGATTGGTTTTTTTTTCATCTCATGTAAAATTCATCGTCTGGACCATTTGGCACATTGATGAGAACTGATTCATAGTAATCGAGCACATGGTCAACGTTCAGTGACTTCTGTTTAAAACTGTACAAATGTCACTGGCAACCATTTTCTTTTTACCTTTGTAGTGCATGTTACTTATAAAAAGGAGAAAAAAAACAAGCAAACAGCTGGTTACATTACAAAACGATACTCTGTGGACTTCAGTCGGCAAATAACGATAACAATGCTTGTTCCCGGGCTCGGAAATTCAAGGAGGCAAGGAATATCGTATTTTCTGAGCAAGCAAAAGGTGAGGCCACGAAATTGGTAAATTACCGGCTTGCATTCTGTGTTTGATCGTGGTAAGTGGCCGTCGCTACGAATGCGAGGGCAGGGTTTCTCAAACTGGGGTTTACGCGGTCATGGTCTGAAAGATTATTTCCAGCAAGTGGGGAGGTAAGTCTGAAATACGAGTATTAAAAGTAGCGCATAAACTTGTTGTTAAAGCAATAACGCTTCTAAAAATAGTTAAATACGTTTCACTGTTCCTCATAAACCTCACCTCAGCTATGACGGGAAATTCATGTATACTCGCTCGTGTCTGCACGTGGATTGTAGGTGATGTACGAGCTCGAATCCAGCATATACCTAAAAAATAACCCTCTTTCACATTGTAACTCGGTCAGTCTTATTTTTTTATAATGTCCGTTCAAGAGGCCATGACTCCACCTTGATGGAAAGCGGTCGTGAGCTCCAATGCAAAGCAATCACTGAACTGGCCACCCTCATCTTGAAAACCTGCAAAAATGCCTTTTAACGCCCCTCTTGAAAGCCCCGGGACATAAGAGTAAGGAAACACATACTCTGGAAGTGCGTTCCACGTCTTTGATGGTACATGTCTGCCCAGTAAATGCCTATTTTGTCTTGAAGAGACCCAGGTTGTATTTTTCAGGAAAAACATGCGCGGGCAGCGAGTGGGACGGGACTCCTTTGCTGTTCGCATTATAAAAGAATCGGCGAAACGCTTCGTGCGAATAGCTTTAATATCCACAAAGTGAGGGATTTGCACAATACTACCCAAGTAAGCTTAACTCCTTTCTTGCAAGAAAGTCCTTCATATTTTTGATTACGTGTTTAAATTCCAGATTTCAATAACGCTATACAATTTAATCCATCTTTTCGCCAAACGTAATCTGCCATGCTAAGAGTGATTTCGTTTTTCATTCAAGTCTAGGCCTTAACAATGCGTATTTGCAATATCAGCAACGAATGCGACCTCAAAGGGCAAAATGTTTTTGAGAGAAACATGTGTCGGGTTCCACGGTTGCGACTTTTTTTGCCTTTTTGCGGACCCGTGACGCAATTGGGATGGACGGGCTTTGCCTGTCTTTTTGGTAAAAAGGGGCTAACACAATCTTGCGTTTTATAAGCGACAGAATTGAAAAGCACTGGTCTTTTATTATTGATTTCTAGCTTTGCCAGCGACTTCGTTCTTGTGAATTTAAAACTTTTCATCTTTTATTTGAATCTTAATTTTTTATATTTCATCTTTCTTTGCAATTTTTTGTTACAAATCCAAAGAAAAGCTTTAAAATGGTTGACACTACATGTGTTCAGATAACAACGCTACAGGTTAAGTCCCAAATGAGTTTTTCAGAATTCCATCGCGCTCATGGTGAACGGAACACTTAGAAGCACGAACTTACTTCAATACTCGTAGCGTATGGCGGGATCGGCGTTTCACGTGTATGAGTAAACACTCAATACAGTCCGTTGCATGATTTGAGACGTTTTGATCGTAACCAAGTTAACGTGTTATGTCAATTATGCTTTAACCACTTGTAAAAAAAATTGCAAATCACTTAACCTCTATCTCTATTGTTTTATTGCGGTTTAACTGGTGCCGAACGATTCTTTTTTTTTGAGCTTGGCTCTGGTATCACAAAAGGCAGTAGCTGCAAAAACGACACAATAAATAATATCTAGTTTCCATTTCCACATCTACCCAGTTCTTACCCAACGCAGTGCAATGCTGTAATCAGTTACCCTTCCGAGCCGTCACTCGATAGCCCTCATAGATATAAATTGTAATAGATGACGCGAGTGTTATTATATTATTATGTCAAAAAGGTACAGTGCTTTTCTTACAACGTTGCTCTGATAAGTCCGAACTCTATCGTATAAGCAACAGATGCCAAATCAAATAGACTTACCTTTATCGTTCCTCTTTCTAAGAACTCGATTGAGAAATGTAGAATTCCTATCACTAAAACGTTTTGACGTCATAATACATACATACGTCACGACTAAAACCCAAATGGGGTAGTCAGGGGCAAGTTGACTGTTGCCGTACTGGTGAACGGAACACTCAGAAGCCCACTTTTCACCAAGCGGATTAGAACCCAACTTAGAAGATGGTGAGCCTTTATCCAACATCCTGGTTGCTTTTGTTTCTTATGGTTTTTTCCATCACTGGAGGCCTCTTCCTCATCGGCTCGGTGCGTTTTCGTTTAGGTACCGCCTCTGCACCGAATGTGCATATTTTCTACTGAAAAACGTTGCCTGACAGGCTCTGGATATTCTCGGTACGGTAATGTTCATTCGATGTGACTGGTGTGAGTGAGGCGCGCGGTGAAACTCGCGGGGTGAGACGGGGGGGGGGGGGGCGACCGCTCTGTACATATTCTATGCAGAGGGACGTATGCGCTCGGTGAAAAATCAGTACCGAAAGGAGTTGGTTTGAAAACTCTCATTTCGATTAAATGCGCTCGGTAAACAATCTGTGCAGGTTCGGTACAGAGGCGGTACCGAAACGAAAACATACCGATCTGGTGAGGAAGAGGCCGTAGTCGCAAATTTTACAATGAACACACTGATGGTTCTGGCCAGATTTGAACTCAGGACCACGATGATGGGGTTGACGACACGATTGGGGTAGTGCGCTGTAGCATGGTTTCTCGCCTTGATTTCCGTAGTGTCCCGCGTTTGATGCCCGGTCGGGTCAATTCAGGAAACGATCTTTTCTGAATTGACTCGGGTCTGGGTGTGCTGGGAGACGCCCAGCTTATTTCTTTGTGTGGTACCTCGTAACACAGGGATATTAATCCCTACTTCGAGACCATTACAAGAGGTGTGTTGTTTGGCGCATATTTATTTATTTATTTATGGGTGCCAAGCTGAAGTGCTTAATCCCTAGGCCACGACGGAAGGACTTGCGTTACCTATTACGATTTATGTCTCCGACAGTCCCAGAAGGGAGGTCCTCTATTTTCTTGATTTGCCCAATTTGCGCACAATTACTCTAAGTGCCGTGTTGGGACGGAGTTAAGAGCAAATGGATAAACCGAATCGCCTGTCGTGTTGTTTGTATGTGTATCTGTCTGCACTGACGTTATAAATCAAGGGGATCGTTTGTTTAACGTTGGATTCAGTCTACATTTCGTTCAACACTGAACGTTATGTTACTCAATTATACACAGTAGATTTAGGAATAGGAAATTTCAAGACGGAGTCTCTTCGTGAATGTGAGTACTTCCAAGTTATTCTACTTTCTTGACTTACTTGGGTATTTTCTGGGGAATGGTATACTACCGTCAGGTTCGTCATCACTTACCACCCAGCCAGACTAAGGCCAAACGCAAACCAATTTCGAAAAAAAAGAGTAACTCGAATCATGGTGTCATGTTCAACATCCCAATACGTATTTTGTACTCGCCTGCTATTGATAACATGCCATAAGTAGGGTAGCAACAAATTATTCACCTTAGTTAAAGGGAGATTGTGGTCAGAGACCCTCATATCTTAAAATTAAAGTTTATTTAAGTAATTACTACTATAACTTCACAAGTAAGACTCATCCCTTTCACCTTAAGCAGCGGAGCTAGAGTCTTTTAATCAACGGTATAACAGAAAATCACAAGACTTGTTTGATAAATACTCGTACTTCCATGCGAAGGAATTCTTGGTGCGCAAGAATACAAAAATGTAGGCTGAGCTTAAGACGCATCAGGAATGCTTTGAGGTTAGTCTGGATCGAGATTAATCTATAACTATAAGAGGTTTACGCATTCAAGACTTGAACCACACATTCTGCCAATAATGTGCATAACTGTGCTAGCTGAAACTGCACGCACTAGACTGGATGTTTTAACGGAAGGAAAATATCATGGCGTACTAGTATGAGAAGTAGAAGAAAAAAGTTATAATATTTCTATGTGGCTTACCGCTAGTGTTAGTATCCTGTATTCTGGGTTTCTTTTGCTGTCGGTCATTGGTAAATACTTAGATAAAAACAGAACAATACAAAATCCACTCAGCTTAGCATATTATGAGGAGTAAACCGGGCAGAAATTAGTATATTTTTGTAAGACTTGAAATAAAACGTACTAGTTAGTATGTAATTTTTTGTGGAGTCATCCAGCATAGATCAGAAATAGATAAAAGTAAAAAGAAGGCTCTAGAAGATAGGCAAATGACAAGGACTGGCAAGAGAGATCATATTGCGTAATTACTCAAATGTATCAAAAGAAAGCTGAGATTGAAATAGGACCCTTACAATCTGAACGCTGGGGTGGTTTTTGATTTAAAATAACACGGCAGATAAGCAATATTTTCGCATCCAGTAACATTGCAGACGTATCATAAAGCGATGCAATAACAACTTCAGAACAGAGATGAAGCATTAAAAACTCGTCGCAAACAATTTTCTAAGCAATTTCTCTCTCCATTGGGAATCGTTTTGTAAAATAAAACCGGGTAAAGTTACGGATATTACTCATCAGTATCTACACCCTCATATGAACACTTCGCTTTCTCGACTAGCGGATGATAAGGGCATGTTAATTGTATCAAACGCTGACTGAAATTCTGTAGACAGATTTTTAATTACCTTTTATTTTTACGAAATGGATGTGAGTTAGGGAAATCGGCTGACATTGGTTTTATATCGCTTTGGTTGAAGATTCAAACTGGAGGTTTTCGCCCTGCAATAGCACAGTGTGTTGGTTTAGATTTATTGTTTTTTCGCACACTTCCGTTGTCACCAAATAGTATAGGTTCCACGGCAAAAGAGGGTATCGTCTCTGAAAATTATCGTTGCGAGTTACCGGGATCATTAATGACCTCGCTCATTTCGCGGTTGAGCCCCGGCTAAAAGCTGCCTGACTAATAGGATTGAAGGCAGGCCTGCCTTTGAGCAACCCCATTGGTTGAAATTGGCAAAACTCCGCTCTGCTGTCTCGCTCTACTTCGGTGGACGGGCAGCCTAAAGGAGTGAAGAAGCATATTTTCGGCGAGTATCTCCATCTCAACTTCATTTTTATCCTTGGGCTAGATCTATGATATTCCCCCCCATGAGCCTTCGCCTTGTCGTAGCGGGGGGGGAGTTTAGTTATGGTGGCAGGTGGAACCACTGGAAAGCTAAGAGGGCTCAGGCGTGGCAGTGCGGTGGACTTCCCACCCACCCACTGCCTGCCACCGGGCGTGGTGGTGGTATGGTGCCTGCCTGCCTACCACGGCCCGCCCTAAGGGGCGCCCGTGGGCGCAGCGCCTTAGGGCGCGAGGTGGGGCCGCGGTGCACAATCTTTTGGAGGGGGTTAGTAATCCGCGGGTGGCCCCCCCTGTGCACTGCAGCTCGGCGGGGCCGCACCGCCAGATGCGGCAGCGAATCCACCTTTTAGGTGGATTGTGGTTGGGGACCTGGTAGAATCCGCATGAGGTCGAGTACCGTGGGGTTTTAGTCGTATACATAACTTCGTCGTTCCCCTGGGCGGCGAGGTATCCATGAGGATTTCCCCACGATAATAATAAAAAAAAAGATCTACGACATTGTAGTCTCTACAGAATCAAGAGCGAGACTGTAGCAGCTTTATCTTGCCCACATGCACGTTTGGGCAGCTTTAAGAGTCGTTTAAACATCAGACGTATTTCTTGTTTCTGATCAAGTCAATTTTATGTAATTTATATAATTCATTGTACTGTTTTTTGCTTCTCTATCACATAAGGTTGTGTTACCCTGTTAGATAGTGTAATTGGTTAAATAAATGAAAAAATAATAATATATAAATAATCACTAAGAAAAGGAGAGAAAGATATTCGAGTATTACATAGCCTTTCGTTCCTATAATATAATAATTTTAACTATAGTCTGGTTTTTCTTACATGTCCTATTTCTAAAAAAACATGGCGTATTGGCAACCATAGCCAATTCGTAGTGTCGGGAAATCATCGAATGGATCATTCAGAGTCATTGGCCTACCATACACGTATAGGTTTGCCCGACGGGTGTCAGACGGACAGAACTGTGCGTGTGTGGTAAAACGACGACTTCGCCTTTTAAATTTACGTGTATGGAGGCTATTAACTTTAAAGTTATTAATTAAATTCAGAAGATCTCCTGAAATTGACCTTATTTTACTGAAATACTGATTTTGAACGACAATCTACCGATTTTTACCAAGTCTTCATAAAGGCTCACCAATCCTAGCTAATGTTTATTGTCATAATATCGTGTTCCATATTTCAGATTTTTCTATCGTTACGAGTTTCATATTGAGTGGCATATTTCCAATAAGCAATAGTAGCCTAAACTTGTTTGGCATACATACGTTTTAAAACGCATAAAATTAATAAGCAGAATAATTTATAATGCACAGGGTCCGAAACATAAAAGACAATATTGATAAGGTATCAATATAATAGAAACTAGCATGCTCTTGCGCTTCGCCGGCCGCTGCCGCTTTGAGTAGGGTATTCCCTTCAAATCAATCACTTGTATTGTACGTATCGTGAGATCACGACAATGAGTTTCGATACGATATCCCATGTACCCACTTTGGATGTCACAAATATATTTGTGGCCATACATTTTATCATGATTTGACGTAAAATGAGCGATTCTGCCGTTATTCCTATCAAAACCAATAGAAATTATCTACCAAGATCTGCTGATTTTTAGTGACAACTTTCTTCAATTATTTTTTCTTTTTTGTACTTTTTTCTATTAAGTAATAACACAATTTTGTATCATTTCATTTTTAGAGTAATTTTATGTAACTATTTTCTATATTTAAAACAACGTTCAACCGTATAAAAGCTATAAATAACAAAATAGTTCAAACTGAATTTTATGTTATTTTATACTTGATAGTAGGAACCATAAATGGACAGCATTGTATATGTGCCACTTTCAATCACAATAAATGATTCTGATTCTGATTCATGTGACGTTCCTATTACTACTGCCCGAATACAACCTATTTTATTTAAGAGGTGAAAGTGGTCAAATTGCTGTCAAATAAATTTCATAATAAATATCATTCATTCGTAGTTGATGAAAAAATTGTACAATAATGCTTTATTTTAACAGTTTCATGTTCTATGTTTCTTTGTTACAACGCAAGATTTTTATTTATTTATTTATTTATTTATTAATCAAGAAAACATAACACTGTCTTAATTAGATACATCTCGCCAAACTGCAGGAGCAGTTTGTTGGCAAGTTAACACTCATTTTTTTTTTTTTTTTATCACAAAAGACAAGTATTAGATACTTCCCTATGCAAATTTTACATTAAGTTTGTCTAAAAGTATAGCTTTAAGTTTTTTTTTTAAGGTAAATTTACATTTTTTTTTAGTTTCTCTCAAAAAATCTATCTTATTGAAAATATTTGGCAGTACATATTTATTTGTTCTTTTTCCATAATAATTTATGTTTATGTTTATGTGCGATCTATAGTGTGTGATCAATGCGGAAATTCGTGATTTTGTTACGGTGTGATCTTTGTTTACATAATAAGGCATTAAATCGGAAATTCTTCGTCAGTGCTCCGCGGCAACTCAATTCATTCCCGGTCGTAGAATACCTATCTTAAGTACTCAGCGGTGACCTAGCAAGTGGGAAATGCATTTTATCAAACTCACGATGGACCGCGTTTATTTTATAATCAGAAAATGTATATTATTATTTTCAGTATACTTATTTATATGTTGTGCGACGATCGCTAGATTGGCTAACAAAATGATTGGCTTAGCTAATTAAAGCTAAGTTTTAAAGCTAAGATGCCAAACAAAATCTTTTGCAGAATGCATAGTTATAAGAATTAAGCTGCGAGATGCGACGTCTAACTTTCGTTTGTTGTTAGGGAGCGTTTTAGGCAAGTCCAAAAATAGGGTCTAAAATTTTTCTGTTATTGATCGATAAAAAATCAAAAAATAATAGTCAAATACCCAATTCAGTATCATTTTTCGTTAAGGTTTCGTGGCAACGCCCTTTTTACGATTGCAGAATACCTACCGGTCTCAGCGCCGACCTAGAAAGTGGGGTGTATTTAAAATTCCGAAATGTTCATTATCAAACGAAATTTCTCAAGAACGAAAATGTTACGAATGTATCGTTGAGTTTTGCCAATAACATCATTCTGTGTATCTAAAAAAACTTAATGATTTTGACAATGAGTATTTTTTAAGTGTAAACTCGTAAAGGAGTTTTGATTACTGGATGAAGTTTTTGAGTGGCCAGATTTTACGGTGCTAATCTATTTTAGTCAGGGTCCCAGCACCCCCAGTTTTTCTTCGATATGAAGTTTCAAGGTCGATGATGTAACTAATGTTAATTCATCATTGGTAACGGTAGCTTCATAGTGAAAGCAGTTTTTGAGTTTATCCATAACAAACAAAAAATCAGATCATTTCTTTTTACAATAGTGTAGATTGTCTCTTTTTGTCAGAGTTTCACAGCAACTCGGTTCATTCTTTCAATCGCAGAATACCTATCGGTCTCTCGGTGACCTAGAAAGTAGGTGCATTTTTCCGCATCCACGATGCACCGCGTTTTATTGCGCTCATTAGTGCGGCTTTGTATTCAGCTGCTGTTTTACTTTTAATATGAGCGCATTTAATGCCGTTCCGATCCGGGTTTGATTAAATGTTGCAATGAGATCCTACTTATAATTGTGGGAGAACGTGTACGCAACGGTCCGATTAGGTTCAGAAACAAAGCTATCGAAAAAAAGTGTTTTATATGCATGAAGTTTATATTTTGTTGTTCAGTCATAATAACCTAGGTTATGTTCCCAATATAACTGTTGTGAGACTTTGTCTCTACCATGAGATAGCCTCACATGTAAACTACGATAGTTTATGCTGCAACCCGTATGCCATTTTTGTTCCATTCATATCTATACTATTTTCACTATATGATGATATGCCTGACAGCTCTCATTGTTCCGTGTCACGCATACTATTTCAAATTAAATAAAAAGAAACTGGCAAAAGAAAATTGAATAAACTATTGTCGTTTGGAAATTTATCAAGTACCTAAGTTATTGTTATACTTATTAACTGTTAATAAATGAAGTAAATGAAATTAAATAAATATATCTTTACGGCGCCTGATGCGTGAAAAGGAATGCCATTCAATAGTGTATTGACACTACTAATCGACAAAAAAACGATGAACACACGTCATTCACGTCAGATACATAAACAAATAAACTTTATTGTGAATTACAGGTATATCAATAATGTTCAGATCATACATATTTAAGAGTCTCACTGTGTTCCACCTCACAGGCATACAATACAATAGTAATCATCTTAATCCGAATGTCCAATTTTATTACAAAGTAGTCAATTAATAAAAAAAAGGAATTAGATACCTAAATCAGTAAGAGTGCGTCTGCCTTGTATGCGGTTTGTGTTTGCGTTATGTCTGAGTTGCGTATTTGTGTGTTTTGACTTTTAATGCTGTTTTTGTTAAGTTTTTCGTTTTGTTGTTTTTTTTGGTACGTACAATGCCGAAAAAAACAATGAATGCATTACAATATGTAACCTGTGAAAATTGAAGAAAGGTCGTTGAAAAAACCCGCCAAACCATAATGGAGGACTGGGACTAATACATCCACATTGACCAAATAAGAGACCAGCAAATAATAATAACAGTAGAATACGATTCCGATTCTGATATCAGTTCACAAGAATCAAGTTCTAGCAGTAAATTATTAATATAGTTAAACTATTATTTTCAAAAGACCGCGTTTTATTCTATCGATAACTTTTTGGCCAAAACCCGTTCATTAAGAATTTATTTGAAAATTCAAAATCGGTAAATCCGATTCCATTTCCTTTGCCAACGCATCCGATATTTTAAAAACATCGATTAAATTTTATACGTTGCATCACTAAAATTCTCAATTATGAACTGTCAGGGATATCATCTTATGGTGAAAATAGTATAGATGCGAAGTCCCATACAAAAACGTCATCACTCTAAATCGAGGAAAGACTTTTAGGGGAGTGAACTGTGAAACTCCGGGGACATAGGGTTTTAAGTAAGTCAAAGATGACCTAGAAAAGAGGGATGACGTCTACGGGACGACAGAACCATGAAATCATTGAATTATCTAGCGCAACCTTGTGTTCATCGACCATCAATTTTAACTGAAGCAAGACACGTGCAATTATTTTTGATTTAAATGTCGGAACCCTGGGAAACCTCACTGTTGTGTGGGGTCCCAGGGTATACGCTTTTTTATGTATTTGGTCCACTTTGTGCAGACTTGTGCGTCCTCAGTCGATTGAACCTTACATGGGTTATCTAACCGATTCTGAAAGTGTTTTTTTAAAAAGTTTATGTTTTATTAGGAACTAGCTGCCCCGACAGACTTCGTTCTGTCATAAGTTTTTGGAAAATGTTTTACAGCTGAGAACATTGTGTATTGGAAAATTAAATGGTTGTTTTTAGTATTTTCCGTTACCTATTATTCATGTTTCACACCGTTCAAGCCTTCCCTGAACCTCCACAAATATTTCAAGATCAAAATTAGCCAATTTGGTCCAGCCATTCTCGAGTTTTAGCGAGACAAACGAAAGTAATTGATTTTTATACATTTGGAATAAATAAGATTGTAAGGCCATTCTTCAGCCTAGCATTTTATTTGAAAACTCCCACCTCAACAACACTCCCAATGTCTTATTTTTACAATGCACCATATCATATCTGTAAAAATTTACCAGTTCTGTCAAACTTTACTGCTGTCTGGCGGTTTATCGCCTCTAATTAATATGTAAATGTTCTCTTGGTTCGGCTGTGTCTCTGCTTGTTTTGTATCGCTGTTTGTTGCTCCAGCTGTTTGTGTGTGATAGTTTGCGTTTGAGTTGAATCCGAAATGTGATGTGATCTTTGAGGACAAAGCCTCCGGTATAATTAGCTCGCGGTGTAGAGACGTACCTGATGAGTTTGTTCAGGGATGATGCTGGGAGCCTAGATTTAAGATACCGTAGGTTCGAATAAGCTCCTATCAAGTGTCTTCTCCTTGTCGCGACAAAGGGCTTGATACCGGTGGGAAGTGGTTTTAGGAGGTCTGCATCCACCGACACTTTTTTGAAATGAAGAAAGTAGGTTATACCTACTTGACAGAACCAGCCAAAAACAAAATTCATCATGAAATAAATTGCACCAACAAAAACAAAAACACTCGCGACAGTGCGACTCGCCTCGTGACCAATTCCTACCGGCATCGCCTGTAAACTCCCTTTGTCTGTGCGCGTGGTCAAAATGGCGGTTGGTTCTAAGTGGACTGCGGGGTCTGTCTGGGTCGCTGCGCCGCATGCGTAATTTGTGCCACCAGTGTTCACGCACGCGAATGTAGTAGTGCCACCCATTTCAGCGCGGTTCTTGAAGCATTGTTTCTGTTCTCTTTACTTATGTAATTTTGCACACCTTAATTTATGCTTTCGCCCATCTTGCGTCCCATTCCATTAAATTGTTATGACACATGGTACACATTGGGAAAGTAACTATTTCTGTCGATAATAATCTATAGTTACACTGAACTTGGCATCTTCCACATTTCTTGTAGCAGCTTTATGCCGTTCATTTGGAATAACGTGTAAAAATTTGCATACAGAATTAATTAACGAAGCAATAAACAGACAGACCGACGTACTGGGACACTTGTGGTGGTGATAAAATGGAAGATACTCGTAGCTTTGCAGTTTCATAGCCAAAAGTACAGCGAATGGGCTGCTTTAATTCTTGTAGTTTCGAAAACCACCAAGGACTTCATGGGACAGTTAAGTAAAAGTAAGATATATGTTTTGCAAAGTAAGATAGATAATAATAATATGTAAATAAATGAATCATAACCATAGTAAGTGAATTTTCAATTTTAGACATTAAAACTTTTATGATTGTGGTAACACCAATAAACAGCTAGTGGCTCCTTCCGTATCTTACTAGGGCGTCCCTGTTCAAATAAACAAACAAAACATATTTTTATTTAAATAGACCTATATCAAGTACTTTTAAATCGTCATTACAAGAAAAAAATATACCTAATAATAGACTCAAATACTATAATAATACGAATACACAAATACACTGTATACAAACATAATGTGACTCTACCACCGCATCGGAAGTTGATCTTATACTGAGAAGACACGACGAGAAAATCAGTACTTACTCTTTTAAACTTGGTTGGGTTTTACAAAAAGAGTTAGCAAAGTACAACTAGTATTTACAAAACAAAATATGCTTACGTTCTAACATTTCCTTAAAATATGAACCTTAGTACATTTAAAGAACCGAATATAAAGCAAAAGCATGTTCTAAATTGCCAGCTTGAAATATCTAGATTATATAACATGAATTTCATACATGGCAAGTTGTTTTTATTTAGCCAACAACACCCCAAAGAACATAACAAAGGTTTATCCTTAACTTAAACTTATAATTTGAAGCACTTTTTATTTTACTCAAGATTGGGATGTGAATAAATGTTTCCTCTAATTTATTCAACAGCTTTATTTCCACATACATATTCAATTTCTGTTTGTTTGCCAAAATCACGAAAAAAATCTGTCACAAAAGTTTGTATCTTTCAGATAATAAACTAGGCTTAGGTTGTAGATACCTTTCCAGTATTTCTGTTAACTGTCTAAAGGTTTTGGATGCTGTTTTGTCCGGAGTACAAAGGTTTACCAATAATTCGTAGCATTCTGCTCCCATTACAGTGATAAGCGTCGGTACTTGCCTCTCGTCTGCAATATCGTTTACTACGAAATATTGTTCCAAACGTTCCACGTACATCTTCCAGTCGTCCGCACGAATATTAAACTCCGATATTCTGCCAATCGGCATTTTTATTTTGCCACTGCACTTGGGTTCGGAAAATAATCGTCGCCACTAAATAATCTAAGCTTGGCGAGAAGAAATAGTAAAACGCGTCTTGTCGTATCAAAGTTTATTGCGAGACGAATTACAAGACGGCAGCAAACAACTGCTCGCATATGACAGACAACCATAGAGTAGGTTGACATACATCACAGTATAGTGGTGAGATCAGTGCATTTTTTGAAGCTTTACCTAAACTTAGTGTACACGTATTTATTTTCCAACTTACAATACCAAAATTTAAAAAGAAAGTTTTAATATTATTACTCGTAAGAATAAACAAATACCCCAACAGCAAATTGAATCGTGAAGAATTACGCATTCATTTATTTTTTCAATTAAATTTAAATCAACGGAGACTTCTGAAAAACAGAGTCCTAAAATTTTCTCTTTACAAACGGTTGTATTATGCTAAGTAAATTATGTTGGGGACGATTTAGAAGATTTAATCATCGAAGTAATATCGTCGCAGAGCTATCGTGTTAGCGATCTTGGAAACGGCCGCCTTAACGAGATTAGAGAGAGGTAATTATGCAATCTGACAAAGGCAGTTATTCAATTTATCCCGAAACCTTTTTTTAAACTCTAGGGAAAGAGACAATGGACGATCCGAGTTGGCAGGATGGTGATGTTGACACTATCTGCTGGTAATTTCTAGACATCATTGAAATGAAAGAGAGTAACGCTGGTTTTTTACATTGCTCGTTAAGATAACCTCCATATCATGGTAAGCTATCGTGAGGTCCAGACATGAAGCTGTCAAGTACAATAATGTCAAGCAACCATTGAACTCATCCTGAAAGCTTCCAAGATAGCTTTCACAGGAAACATATGCGCTGGAAGAGCGCACACTTGATTTTGGTCACATTATTGCTAATTTAATAACAGCTTACTTCAAAATCATTAACTTGCCAAAAGCGTGAAATAGTATATAAGAAGAAGAAGATCTATGAGACCTTTCCTTGCTCTAACAGGCGATAAAAAATATCACAATTTGGTTGAAACTTGAAAGTCAAATATCATTTAAGAAATCCCATTGTACTTAGACCATGACAAATCAGGCATTTGAGAATGCCTTTGCTGGCTTGGCTAGCAACAACCCTTAGCTCTAACATCTGTCGTCAAATTGGTATTTGGCAGCCGATTTAACACTCGTTAGATTATTTTGTAAATAATGATCCAGCAGTCTCAGATGATTGCGTAGATACTTTTTAGTGGTTGGGGACGAGCGCTAAGTCTGAAAACGAGGGGTTCTTTGCACGTAAAAGTGGTCCCTCACCTGGAGCATTTTCCAGTAATGTAACGATTCGATTCGGAAGTTGTATCAAAATATTTGTTTTGTATCATCAAGTTGCCCACTGTAATGTTCGGTGCTCTTCCCTCACCAAGGTAATGCTCGAATTTGTTGTTTGCTCACTGTAATGCGCGGTTCTCCTCCCTCACTGATGTAATGCTCGACTCTGTAGCGTTACATTTCAGGAAAATACTCTAGGTGAGGGAGCAGCTTAAAGGTGCACCCTCACCTGGAGCATTCAGTGAGGGAGGAGAACCGCGCACTACAGTGCGCTATTTGTGGCTACAATGTGTATAATTATATATAATGTGTATAATTGTGTATAATTATATTATATATTTTAGTATAATTTCCCTGAAGTTTTGTAAGGCAGAATTGTAATGTAATGCTGAAAATCGAATCTGAATACTGTTTATTTACATATCCATATTATTATGGTATTTATGTCTATTATTTAGTATATTTTGCTGTAAATTTGACGATTTGAAAGTACTGATACAGTCTATTTGAATAAAGTTATTTGAGTTTGAGTTTGAAATGTTCATTACAGGCAAATGTTCGTCATGTCAGGGAGGCAGTACTGTAATTCAATTCAATTCAATTTTTATTTATTAAGATGTCAAGATCCTTGGGTTAGTAATACAGATGGCTTAAAAGCTAATGTTAGAACTTAATTGCTATTAATCAATACAAATACGACCAATAAAAAATGAGACACTCGGCCCGGGCGAGTCAAGAACAAAATATACCTATTTGACCATCACCCGGTTGAAATGTCTCAGCACAGGACCTGTGCTCTGAGGTCCTCAGCGACAACCTTCAGGATGCTGTTGTGGCTCCCCCGTACCCTCCTCATCAATGATGCGACTTTCTTCCAAATACCGCGTGGAAGCCGTCTGTGTGTGCCTGTGCGAACAATTCAGAGGCACTGCACCAGCGAGGAAGCCCTAACATCATTCTAAAGATGTTGTTATATTGGATGCGCAGGGTTTCTATGGATTTCCTGGTGTACGCCGTCCATAGGCCGCCCGTGTACAATCCCTGGCAGTACGCCTTAAAGAGCGTGACTTTAACCAGGTCCGCACAGCGGGAAAACCTACGAGCCAGCATGTTACCACGAACCACCAGAGCCCTAAGCTCCCTCTCTATATCTACGTCGTCTTTAAGGTTTTCCGAGATAGTGTCCAAGATATTTGAACTTAAACACCCTTTTTATGTTCAAACCATTGATAGTGATGGGTGGAATAGCGTAAGCACAATTACCGGCGGCCTTAAATACCATGTACTCGCTCTTTTTTACATTGTAAATAAGACCATGCTTAGTGGCATAGGTTTCAGAAAGTTTAAGCATATCTCTTACGCCTTTTACTGTCGGGCTCAGGAGCACCATGTCGTCTGCGTAACTGATGTTATTAATATTAACAGGGTGGAGGCTGCATCCGACACACATGCTGCTGAGACCGACAATGAGATCGTTAACATAGGGGCTGAAGAGCCTCGGAGAAGCTAACCCCCCCTGCCGCACTCCACACTCCAGCCTATATGCTTCCGAGAACGAGTTTGCCCACTTTACAAGGTTGGTCTGGTTAGCATAGCAGAACTTTAGCATATTAAGTATTCCTCCCGGTACACCACTGTCCGCAAGCTTCCCCCATAGCACATCGTACGAAACGAGATCGAAGGCCTTAGAGAGGTCGAGGAAACAGGCGTATACCGGGGTCTTGCGATCGGTATAGTATTGGACAGCATACTTGAGACTCAAGATTGCGCTGTCAGTAGATAATTCAGACCGAAACCCGAACTGTGCGTCATGTATGTTTAAATACTTTTGCAAGCACGAATCAAGTAAACTGTCCATCACCTTAGCGATCGTTGTAGCAAGAGATATCGGGCGGTAGTTCCCCAAATCTGAGATATCTCCTGTCCTGTTCTTCACTATGGGCACAACAGTAGTTTTCATTAGTGCAGCTGGTAAATATGAGTGGCCGATGCACACATTGAACAACAAGGACAGGACCCTCGGGAGGTGAATGCCAGCAAACTTAAGATGTTCGATACTGACGACATCGTGACCGGGAGACTTACCCCTAGACAAGCCCTTAATGACAGCCCCTATCTGGCTCGCAGTATAATGCAGCGGCTCCTCTAACTGACCGCTGGGCTAGCGATCTCCTCTGGATCACTTACCCCACCGACACTCGCCAGAAGGCCAGGCCTAACATCTAACTTCGCAGAAGCTTTCCAAAATTTACTAAAGTTTTTGTCAGCTCTGTGTTTTGCTATTAAGTCCATTTTAATCTGCTCTTGATTTTTTTGACACCACTTTAATCGTCCTTTGAAAACTTTACGAGACTCGCGCATTTGCTCAAAAACTAGCCCGGTGGTGGGTCTGTTTTGTCGCACCCATACCCTGTGTTTAAGCCTGGCGTCCCGATGAGCTTCTCTAACATGCTAATTCCAACCACATACTATGTTTTTACATTTCTGTCTAGGTTTACATTCTCCTTTAGTTTTACTGGCTGCATCCGCCAATACATGTATAATGTCGCTGTATAATCGGTCTACACACATCAAAAGTGTCTAGGGATCAAGCATTTTTATGCGGATTTCTTGAGATTGAGATGTGGCTTTGTAATAAATTTATGATTTTATAAATTTATATGGATCCTTTTTGGTGCATTTCATAATTTGAAACAGGAACTGTCAATCAAATTCGAGTAAAAGATGAAAATCAGCTGTCAATATTTTCCCTATAAAAACATACAACGCATTGAAGACATTATTAGTGCTACTGTTTCCCTACTACTGATTAAAACCAACGTTATTATGAAGCGGCGACGTCATTTAAGCAGGGAAGAAATGCTCAGAGCCGTGGGAATGATAGAAGCTGGTTCCCGGCAACGTACTGTGGCTTTAGCTCTGAATACAAGTCAGAGTGTTATCAGTCGACTTTGGACACGTTACCGAAGCACTGGTACCGTGGCTGAGCGCCATGGAGGACGGTATCGCTGCACCACACGGAGACAAGACCGATACATTCAAATCACAACTCGAAGAGCTCCAACAATAACCGCCATGATGTTAGCCGTAGGCTTCATCACTCTTCAGGGAACTTAATTAGCGACCAAACAGTCAGAAACCGCTTGCATGAAGTGAACCTTCATTCCCGAAGACCGCTAAGGGTACCACCTATAGCAATGCACAATCGTAGGATTCGATATCAATGGGCTCTTGAACACAGAAATTGGGCAGAAGAACAATGGCGTTTCGTGTGCTTTTCTGATGAGTCTCGTTTTGGTATGAGACCGGATACAAGACGTATACGACACTGGAGAACCCCTGGACGCCAACAGCGATTAAAATCCTGCCAGGAAGTCCATCCTTATAGTGGTGGAACCATCATGGTATGGGCGGGTATTTGGATCGGTGGAAGAAGTGAGTTGATTTGGATCAGAGGCAACCTCAACGCTCAAATTTATGCTGAGACGATTGTATCAGACGTCATCGTTCCTCTACAAGTGCAAATCGGTCCCTTATTTCAGTTAATGCATGATAATGCACGACCGCACACCGCAAGAGTTGTAAGACAGACTCTCGCCGCAGCTAACATCAATGTCCTGCCCTGGCCTGCTCAGTCGCCAGACTTGAACCCGATTGAGCATGCATGGGATATGCTACAGAGAAGAGCTTTGCCGAATATGGAGGGTATCCAGTCGCAAGAAGACCTTTTTTTGTTGTTGCAACGAACATGGGCGGCCATTCCACAGCGTGATTTGGATGAACTCATTTTGAGTATGCCAAACCGATGTTCTTGTGTTGTTAGTGTTCGCGGTAGAAACACGGATTATTAATTGTTTAATAAATGGTTGTTACCCAATAAAATTTTAAAGAAAACTGTTATTTCAGTCTTTTTTTCGAACTTTAATGTTAGTGGTTCGAATGTCAAAAATCCCTTTATTAGGAAAATGGCAAATTTCTTTATTAATGCAAAGGTGACTTGGTTTATCGTTACTGTATACAAACGAAAACACTTTATTTGATGAATCCTTAAAGAAAATTTTAATTAATATCAATCAGGAGAAAAGTTATTGCAAAAATATATGTTGATCCCTAGACACTTTTGATGTGTGTATTATAGTTCTATGCTCACTTAAGTTACATGTACCAAAATTACAATTTGTGAACTCGGTAGGAAAATCAATGATCCGCAAACCTTCCATGCATAAGTCATGATAATGACTGGTCTGTGTCTCATTTCTTTTCCCCCACAGAACTGAGTTACATAGTTTACTTCTGTTATACAACTTGGGCCTAACTGTATTCAAATTACACTCAATGAAGACAGGCAGATGGTCGGATACATAGACATCTTCTAAAATACCTACATTTAATACCGCCTCCAAGGCTGAAAAAGAGACCACACAGTGGTCTAGCCAAGTCCTACTTCCGTGGTATGCATCAATATAGGTATAGCTACCCGAGACAATGGCCAGCTTACAAACATCTGCACACACCCATTTTCTTTCCACGCAAAAAGTATTTAGCTCATTATAGAACAGCTCGTTGGGATGGGAGTTAAAGTCACCCAAAATAAATATTGACTCGGTATCACTACTTTCTTCAATAGCGCTTATCTCACCCAAAACTTAAGAAAAAATAGACAGGTTCTCACTTGATTTGACTGGCACGTGCACAGAAAATATCAGAATAGACCGTTAACCCAATTTAACTTTAATAGCAGCCAGCCGAGTGATTCTACATTCTATGACTGAGACCGAATCAAAAATACCTTTCTTATAGAGAATGGCCACCACGCCGAATGGTCTCCCCCTCAGTATCCCTGTAGATGTGTCTACAGCAGACTTGCCAGTGTATTCGAAATCATTACTAACTGTCCCCAATAATGGAATATCGTGATTGAGCAGAAATGTAATGCTCAAAATCGAATCTGAAATGTTACATTACAGGAAAATGTTCCAGGTGAGGGGGGGGGACATGCAGACAAGCAGTGAAACTCAGTTTTTCTTTTTAATTTTCATTATTATTATTGTGATTTACTAGCTTACGTAACATGAGTAAGTAAGCCACTACTAACAATTGATGGATTTCAGATGCCTGAAATCAACAAGTTTTATCATATTATATAGGCTAATTAATTACTAAACTTTGTGATTTTTTGGCTTATTTAAGCACCATACCTGAGAAACCTAAATGCCTGTTTACACTTTGCTTATAGTAAGTGCAGTTGCTAAGTGTTAGGAGAAAACACCTGTGGACAGTGATTGATTAGTAACCTGCCGAGTGAAGTGATTATAACAGAAGCGTGTTCTATTCAATCGCACTAATCAATCGCTGTCCACACGTGTTATCTCCTAACACTAAGCACCTGCACTAACTACTAAGCAAAGTGTAACCACCTTAATACGTAGAAATGTTCCTCTTTGTTCAACCAAGCCCCAAGCCATAGAGTAATACCTCTATTTGTGTGCGAAATACATTTCTAGCATTTCAAAGGATTATGGAGCTGTAAGTGGGAATGCAAGGGGACTATTCTGTTCTTTGTTTAGCTATTTAACTGTATTCCTTATGTAACAAGTGGCTAAAGCATTTGCTTTGCTGATTTGACATCTGATCTTCAGCTGTTTAATTCCAGCTGGTTTTAAAGTTGGCTCCTCTTCATTACTTTTCGTCTTAGAGCTTAGAGGGTTCAGGCGTAGCGGTACAGTGTTACCCCGCATATCTTATCTTTACTCTTACTGACCAAAATCTTCAAACCATCTGCATACGCTTAATGTTACGACTATATAAAAAACTGTGAAGTCAAAGTGCTGGGTTTCAAGTGCAGCCCATTATTGAGGCTTCTCATAGAAAATTTAGGTGACAGGAATCTAAGTTTTTCTCAGCAGTTACAAAACCGAGCTGAAATAATAATTTGTTTACGAGATTCATAAGTAAATTCACATTGCTTTGCCTATTGCGAGTCCTTTAATTCGTGCAACCTGTGGCTCAGTTTTACGCTGAAGACCATCAACGGCTTGCGCGTACGATAATAACAACGCGTTCAGGGTGCTGTTGAGGTTGTCAAGATACTGCAGTGCTGCAGGTATCTTTGCAGAAGCTCATACTGATGGCTAAGTAGAATTCATGGAAGCACCAATGACATTCTGCGTGTTGTGGCTGGTCGGACAAATTGTCCATTTGTAACGAACTGGACTCGGTTGCACGTCGAGTTAATGTTGATTTTTGTAATATTTTTATCCTTTTATTGTACGTTTGTTGTGTTTTTTGCTTAATTGTATTTATAAACTGTATGGACAATTGTCTGGAATAAATGTTCGTCTTGAATTAAATTGAATTGAAATAACATGATGGGATACTTTTCATCATCAAAAACACGTCATCTAAAATAAAGATTTTAATTTTATAGTGAGTAGTAGTGAGTGTGACCACGTGAAGCTCGTAAATTCACCATCTAAATGTAAATTGGTCTAAACATTATCGTGCCCATTTGGATTCTTTTAATTACTGTCAGTATTTGTTACATTTGGAAAATACTGTTTTGCCGCACACTACCTTGTAATAATACTGTTGTTTGAGAGTCTAGGAGCGATTTTTTTGATTAGCAATGCCTTCCTTAAGAAGGAAATATCGAGACCTGTTACAACGTTTGGTTGCTGGGGTTCTAAAACGAACTCACGCTTTCGCTAAAAAAAACATAAGAATGCTATTGTTTGTGGTGTTAATTCTTTACTTTGTGTATAAAATAACTCCAGGTATATAGCAATTGTAGGTCTAGTAAGCCTAACTCTATTTCAGTTAGCAAGAGCCTCGCACGTCTGACTCACCCATTGCACTTTTACTGGTTTCCGTGTTTTTCCTCGTATTTTATTTGTAAGTGAACACAAGAGCGTCAGTACTCACTTCACGACCGGCCTACAAACAGTTTAATGAGCAATAAACTCGATCGTAACTTACAGGAGCGGTTGCCGCGTGCAGCAAAGAATCGATTACAAATGGCACATACAAACTGGATGTTGATAAGTGACCTACATTTCAAGACTTTATATTCTACTTGAAAAATCTGATTTGATAAATTTAATTTGTTCAGGTAATTTCATTAATCGCTACGTGCTTATTCAGCAACCTTAGTGCTACGCTCATTTGTTTTAACGATTAACTCAATTCGGAGATCAAGCCTACATGCTTCTGAATTTAAACGCACTTACAGAAGTTGGACAAAGTCTGCAACAAAACCTGGAAAAGCGGTGTATGGCCCGAAAAGTGGATACAGTCAACAATACTAGTGGTAGTATTGTTGACACACACAAGAATGGTGGATTGGTGGACCCTACTAAGAGATGTGAAAACTACCGCACCTTAGCTTTAATATCGCACGCCAGCCCTTGCTTGTAGCCTTGTATTATTACATATGATCAAAAACCGGATTTGGTACCATCTCGACTGGCAAATCGCACAGGAGCAGGCTGGGTTTGTGAAGGGAAAGGGCACCAGAGAGCAAATCTTAAAAGTCCGACAACTGGTGGAAAAGTGCTATGAGTTTGACACCCCAATGGTAATGTGTTTCCTAGACTACACCAAGGCTTTCGACTGCGTGGAATGGAGCTGTCTGTGGAAGGTGTTAAGCGATCTTGGGGTGCCTAATGACCTCACAGCACTAATTCGAACACTGTACTATAACAGTCAGGGCAACTTGAAGATTGACCAAGCAACGTCTGGTTCGTTTGGATTTGAGAAGGGGGTTCGACAGGACTGTATTCTCTCGCCAATCCTGTTCAACGTGTATGGCGAGTACATCGTAAAGAAGACTTGCGATGACTGGAACGGTGGGGTTAATGTTGGCGGGCGTAGACTCACTAACTTGCGCTATGCTGACGATACAACTCTGTTGGCAGCCAACGAGGCAGAAATGCACGACTACTACTCAGAATGGAATGCCTCAGTGCCGAGTTTAGTCTTGCCATTAACAGGCCCGAAACCAAGGTCATGGTCGTGGATCGCACTGGTAAGTTAGAGCTCAAAGGGACACTAAAATTAGAAGTAGTAGATGAATTCATATACCTGGGCTCTTTAATCTGTAACAGTGGTTCCTGGGAAGGAGAAATTCGTCAGGGGATTGGTCTAGCAAAAGGCGCCATGTCCAAATTAGAGAAGATATGGATGAACAGAAAGAAGCATGAAGACAAAGACCAACCTCGTGCGTACCCTAGTGTTCTCCATCTTCATGTATGAAGATGGAGAACACTACAGATGCCGATCGAAATAGCATTGACGCTTTCGAATTGTGGTGCTGGAGGAAAATGCATGGTACAGCACGCCGTACCAATGTGTAGATCCTACGACAGTTGAATATAAAATCAAGACTCTCTACCACCTGCCTACGTAGAATCCTGGAGTACTTCGGCCATATTGCAAGAAAGGATGTCAACAACCTGGAGAGACTTGTGATCACTGGCAAAATCGAGGGTAGAAGACTAAGAGGAAGGAGCCCTATGCGATGGAGCGACCAGATTCGCACCACCCTTGATACCACCTTGCACGATGCCCTTCACTCTACTTCGGAAAGAGGCAAATGGCGACAAATAATTCACGACAAGATACTCCGTAGGGATGATCACGACCCTCAGCATTTAGGAAACCGACGCGAGGAAGAAGAAAAAAGTTGGTCCCGCTAGATGGCGGTCGTAAAAAGAAGCTGCTGAAAAATATTTGAAACTTTGAAAAAAATCTTAACACCAAATAAGTAAATAGTTAGCAGATGGAAGTTTTTGAGTCCTCAGAAGTGGACGCCTTATGGCTTACGACAAAAGTAGGTAATAAACGAGAATTTAGGCACATCATTATTTATCCTCGTTTATAATATAATACTGGTCACAGTAAAGTCCATCATTTCACCAGCAAATAAATGTGTTGAATTTATAAAAAAAACTGACTCTTGGAAGATCACGAAGGCTTTCCGAAAGAAAAGTGTTGTTTTTTGACCGACTGGTAACAAGACTGACACTGTGTCTCATTTTCTCATCATAATTAATATCATACAATTAATTTCACATGATGTCAAGCACTTTACTAAGCAAAAGTAAGGCTCTAACATCCGGGACGCTCTCTAACGGATACCGCACGTCATCTTGACATAGACTAATGATAGGTGACGCGTTTGACGATTGTCGGGCCAAGAAACACAAGAGATAAGAAAAAATATCTGCTCCTAGAAAAGGTTGTTAGAATCTGGCGGTGGAGTTCTGTAGAGTTTGTATTGAGTATTTGCAATAAATCATGGGATATTTACTTCTCTAGGTCCCATCCACAGTCTTTCAGGTCAGTGTCATACCTTTTGCATAATAGAAGGCGAATGCTGAGTGAGGTCCTTTCATTTTCGGACACCGCAGTCAGATCGTTCGTTTGGCGTCAGTCTCGCCTGGTGGTAAGTGACGACGAGGCGAAAGGTGATAAACGCTTACTCAGAAAAGTCTACTCACTCTGGCCTTGAAGACACCAAGACTGTAAGTATTCGGAAACACAGACGCAAGAAGACAGATTCTCTTTTTGTTATTTTATTTTGATGTTGTGTGTCTAACACTTGTATTTATTGTAAGATGTTCTTTTTAGATCATTTTTTATTTTCTTCATAAGGTTTGTTGCCATGCCAACGCCGACGTCAGTTGATTTAACAAAGGCATTAATGATATGAAATTGTTGATGTAGTCGCTGAGCCTGCCTGCGTGTTTACCAAAAACAGATTCTCTCTTTGAAAACGTTTCAAGCAAAAATCGATCAAATCAAAGTTCTAAACAACTGCGTGCGAAGTTCAGAAAGTAATTTCAGCTCAAATAATACACTGTCACTTTCATTGAATGCTTTAAAATTAGTTACAAGTGTTACAACAGCTTTTGAGTAAGATGCTTCAATGAGAAATGTTCTGTGTTTTCGTCACCTTCAATCTTGTTTATGTTAAGAACTTTAATTCAAATGCTGTTTTTGAAAAAGCGTAATGATTCAAAAACATATTCACTAAATCCATAACTTTAAAATACTTATAACAACCAAATTAATAAACATAATTTGAAAACTTAGGTATTATAAACTTTACACATAACTTTAATATTATGTAAGATGTGAAAATAATGAAAGTACATTTAAAAAGACGACTTATGATCTTACTTAGCAATTTCTATTGGAAATGGTTGGACAAGAATCTGAATACAACTATTCCATTTGATTTGGCTTACAATCTCAACAAAAAATAATCGTTAACAGTTTTATGGGTGAAAACAATCAAAGTATTGAGAAAGTTCAAAGCCGTTTTATTGGTGCAACGACGTTAATGTTGGATAAACAAAGTTTTATGTCAAAGAACGACGTTATTGTTGGAGAACTACGCTGCACATTTAAATTGTTACTGCGTTTCGACGTGTAGCACGATCCTTTCTAAATTAGTTTCCGATAGAGAAAAGTAAATATTGGTCTATTGCCTTAATAAGTTTTCGTTTCCTCCATTAAGACGTTGTATCAGTTCAATTTCTCTACTAAGAGGGCGTTGATAGCTTTTATTGGCAATAATACTAACTTGGGTCCGTACGCGTTAGAACTAAAATCTTATCGTAATGTTATAGTTCTGCTATAAAATAAAATGTATCGAAAATACACAGCTTTATGTTCCGGGTATCGTTATTTCAAAACGGTATTATTTCGTTACTAGGTAAGCGAATTCATTGTTGCAGATTCGGTAATATGCGAAGTTTTAGGTGAATTAGTTAGGTACATTAGGACTCGTTAATGATGGACAGTGTGGACATTTTGGTTAATTTTACATATTGTGAATTCAAATTGACAGTTAAGGGTATTTTCAACTAGGTGCGGAATTTAGCACGCACCTTGTTAAAACACCCTTAGATTATAGATAATGGTCAAATTATGCTGCTGAGTAACCTTTATTATTGATTCAAAAAGAAGTGGCAAGTCAATTAGTAGAGTTACGAGTAATTCTGTTATTATTTTATTAAAGATAAAAAACAATTTGCGATGCAAGAAATTTGCCTAAATTATTTTGTTTGTCTTTAATTTTTGTCATTCCGCTTTAATTTCTAAAACATAAAGCCACAAAAAAGAACAGGTGATCAATTATATTTATCTTGCATAGTAAACGCAAGGTCATAGCTCTTTCTGTGAAATCACTGTAATTCCTTCACACTGCCTTAAACCTTGAAGCTACAAAACTAACATTTCAGTTTCAACATACGCAACGTTTCAGGAATAAGGTTTCAAGAATAGAATAGAATAGAAAAATGGTTTATTTGGTTCATAACAGTTAATACGTTACATGACATTAAATTTTAGATTTGAGTACCAAAAAGGTCTCCGCTCAGCATATTGTCGTGACACTGGTAGGATACCACGACGCTGGTTTTCCGCGGATGCCTTGGAAAAGTGGGCATATAGCACCGCGCAAACAACTGTAACCTAAGTTATACAGTTATTGACCTATGTCTGGCGACTTTACATATACAAAAAAAAAAAACACATTTACTACAAAATTATAGTAAAAGTGCACTAAAACCTGGACTGGAAACACTGTACTCATTAACCACAGGTTCACAAGACCATCACAATTATCCAGCAGACCTTATGTTTCACGATCGGTCCTAAAGATATCGTCAAAACGAGCTATCGTTGAAATTCCGCCCAAAAGTACACGGAAGCTACGTGGTTTGGGCAAATTGAATTAAAACGAAGAAGTTTTTAAATAAATTTCTCCGATTTGTGTGGCATACTCCCCTTGCTGATCTTTTATCGGATTCGACTTATTTATGTAGGTTTATTTATGCAGTGAAGTTGATAAGAATACCAACATTAAATGCAGATTAGGTGTCTACTTGGTGTAATTAGAATGCTTTTCTACCAGAGAGTGCCAACTTAATACGCTACTAGCATCGTTAAGGTCCTTAAAACGAGTCCTTACGGCTTGCGTACACCTAATCCGTTATCGGCCGAACTATGCTCGGCTGTCATTGGCCGATCAAATCAAACGTAAGTAAACGAACGGTACATGTACACCAAAACCGATTTTGTCAGCCGATGGCGGACAGACCGACTACAGAGTTTTGATTAGCTGAGTTCGGCCGATGGCGGCCGAGCATAGTTCGGCCGATAACGGATTAGGTGTACGCAAGCCGTTAGAGCTTCAAAGTCGCAATTTGGACCGTGCGATTTGTGTCACTAAATTGACAGGTAGGTAAATTGGTCACAGATTGGACAGTAAGATGCACAGAATAAAAATAAGCAATTGTTATTTGTCATCTAAATTCTGGGCCTGGAGCCCGACCAAGTTCGCCATTCTTTTTTGAACCATTCTCAATACATTAAAAAAAATCACGAAGTCCGAACTCTTTTAATACTGTCAGCGCCAATAGTACGTTACTTGGAAACCGTATTGGTTACCTAATTTGTCAACCGTAGATGTGGTTACGGGTCACGTCACAAATCACCCTAATCCGTGCATCGAAGCCTCACGTGCACAAACCACTAATTAGGTGGCAAGTGTTGCGGTTACCGCTGACATCTGGCTGTCTGCTGCGCAATCAGTGAGCATGCAATCAATTTTAGGCGGTGCACAGACGAAAGTTAGGCTTGGTGATCGCGATCACAACTATCAAAGAGAGCTCTCACACCAATAAACTAGCAGACTTGGTAAAACATAGTGAAGCTTGTCTAACCCTAAATGGCGCGCCCCTCCTTCGCATTCACGCACACTTAAATTTAGTAACCACAGCTGGGCAAAGGCTCAATCATTGAAATCAAGTCATCGCTACAATAGATGGACATCGCCTTCATATATGACCTATCATAAGTGCTTGTAAAAGCTTACATGAAAAAATAAATATATTATTTCATTTCTTCACTTCATTCCATATTAAATTTAAAAAAATGGACGCAATGAAGAAGGAGAGGCTCGCGTCATTTCAGTTAATAAACTGATTCTTTTAATAATAAATTCATATGAGGAACCTCACAAGAATTATGTACTGGTTGACGGCATCGATAAAACTACTATAAAATATGAAGTAGTATCTAGTACCTACATAATCTCTGTTTATAATTTGTAGTAAACTGATTACCTGAACCTTACGCATAACATCAGTCTCTTCTTTATAAGCGCAATAATCCTTTCATCACGTTATCTCCAGCCTCTATTCAGTTAGGTTTCCAGCGGTCTTAACTATTTCAGTACGTATTCCTGTAAAACTATTCTAGAAAATAACTAACAGAGTTTTATGGAGTGAGATATGAACAGTACGTGCTAGAAAGTGTATTAGCGCTGAGTTCTCGTAGCTAGAAAAATTCAGTGCATCGCTACAGCGCTGGAGAAATATTTATTGTGCAACCTACGACTTTGGCGTGTAACTGCAGCTTGTTTATTAAGTTGAGTAGTGATGCATAAGACGCTGTGGGTGAAAGGGGTTTGAACCTCAGTGGCCAGTCGCCATTTTGTTTCCTACTTGATGTTCCCGTGCACTATGAAAGTGATATATATGGAAAGAATACACCTTAATTAGCCGCGGGTAGCTATGCCAGCTTCCATACAAAAATGTCCAAACCCCTTTAGAAATGAAATGGTACTCAAATTACATTCTTTAATCTTTAACAGATTCAATCGAATCTGTTGAAGGCCTACTGTTTTCTGTTATTACACGAGTAAATTAACTAAATACTAGACCTGTTTTACTACACCGGATAACGTTTAGGCAAGGAAGGACTAAAGCAACTATTTTTATACCTACAAATGAAACATAGGGTAAATCATATTAGGGTATAGAGTATACTTGGAAACAACCTTGACTCAAGGGATCGAGCGGGCTAAGTGAGGTTGTTTTTTCTAGTTTCTATCTTCAGATAGAAAACAGAGCCACGTAAAATGCTAAAAATATAATTAAACTATTACATACATACATATATACATACCATCACGCCTTTTTCCCAACGGGGTTGGCAGAGACCACATCTTTATTCAACTATTGCGATTTAGTATTTATAAACCAAAGGAGGAATAAATATAAAACAATAAATAATGCACTTAGTCTAAAAATGCATAAACGGATGTCGCCGTAGTATTTGCAAAAGTATCAATTTCATTTTTTTTATACATATTTAGACTAGGTTTTGATAGTGCTAACCAGACCTAACTCACATAAAAAGTCTTTGAGTTTATGTTTGTATTTAAAAAAGTATCGCGTTGGTTATTTTTAGTCTCTGGATTGTTATCCAATTTCCGGATAAATAGATTTTTCTATTGTTAAACCCATATTTTTTGAACCTAATTGCCTACCTATATCCAACAAGTTAGGTGAAACATATTGACCTCGACTGTTTGGTGTGATACATTAATCTTGCTTAGAACACACTTTGAATTAAGTGTGTTATTTGATAACTAAGGTGAACGGGCGAGAATACAGGGTTATAAAGGTTAAGCTTGAGTGATGGAGATCTACTTGTCATCCTTATTAACTGATAAATAAGAGCTGGTGAGAAAACATTTTGTAAAATGGTAAGAATTACTAGTTGTTAATGAACTATTTGTTGAAGACATCTTAAACCCAATAGGGTTTATTTATTATAGAGAATCAGCCTAAACACTGTCCCACTGCTGGGCAAAGGCCTCCATCATTGAAATCAACTCATTCATAATCATTCAATTGTAGCCAACATAAATTGAATAATGATAAATATGCATGAGTGACAGGTTGGTTTCCTCCTTACAATATTCGGTTGGAAGGATTTACACTTTTACTTATGAATAAACAAGTGCCACTTTTGGAACTTCTCTGCTTAGGGTAATTTACCTTTATGTGTCTGCTATAAAGTACCGCGAACGCTATTGTCATAGAGACTGCAGAATATATTGTATTTTTTTTTTATTCTACGTCGGTGACAATCAAGCACGCGGACCGCCTGATGGTACGCACTTCGACTAAGCTATCGATAGCATCGATTAGCATCCCTAGTATTAAATATGGTAATTACTTGAATTTGGTGATGAAGATCCTTTGGCATATTTAACCAACAGTACCTGCAACAAGCAATCATAAAAGTTAAAGATAAGATAAGATACTCTTTATTGCACCAAAACAGGAAAAATCTAGAATTACAAAGAAAGTTGATGTACAACTTAGGCGGTCTTATTGCTAAAATCAATCTCTTCCAGACAACCTACTACAGGTTGTTATTAGGTTGCTCTAAAATATAACTTGACGCATCGGAAATTTTGACGAAAGGGATTCCAATTTATTCTCTGCAATTACAAAACCGATTGAAATAACAATTTATTTTCCAGATTCATGAGAAAATATACAAAAATATATCAAGAACACCTCTTCTGAAACAAACATTTACAGACAGAAAGGACTTTGTGAAGCCTGTCAGTTCACCATATACGAGTATATTAGTCTAAACATACTCATTGAAATACCCATTGGGATTGTTTCATTACTTATAGTATTTGTTTCATATCAAAATACTGTTTTGGCGCATACTCCCCCCGTGATAATACGGGTGTTACGGGAGACGATTTCCAGTTTATCAATGCCTCACCTTAACTGGTCTTATAAAAAGACCGCACATTTAAAAACAACAATAAAATGAGAACCACCTGCATCTTCAGGTCATAGAATAAAAAAAAAAAGGCAAAATTCATCAAAATATTAAGTCCTTGGGTCTTCTTAGCCAAAAGCAACAAGCTACTTTCGTGTCGATATGTCAAATTCTAAACAGGAATGACATAAGCACTCTTCTAATCGAGATGACATTTAATGTCAGTTCCATATTTTTTTTAATTTGACATGTCGAAACGAAAGTAGCGTGTTGCACTTGGCTAGCCCCCTTTGTAAGAAAACTTAGTAGTAATTGTTCTCCTGACACGAGTTATAATTGTGTCAGTATCGACCGATTCGGAGTTGCCACTTAAAAATTTACATTATCTTTCGCGTAAAAAAATGTATAGGATTTGGCATTGTCATTTCATGTCATGTGTCATCCCAATACAATTTTTACGCGAACGATAATGTAAATTTTAAGTGGCAACTTGTGGTAGACGTACAGAAATTTGCATGCCCTTTTTGGTTTATTTTATAATGACAGGGATTTGACAAAGGGACGGCACGGTAAGAGACCGTCCTTTGCCAAATCCCTCTAAATCCCTTATAAAACGTGAACGTGGTCAACGCGGACGCTAGCCGCTGCAAGTCATTGGTATAAACTCATGGTAGACACACTGATCAAAAGATTTGTTTAACCTATTCACTAAAAACAAATAAAAAATGCAATAGAAAATCGATTGTTAAAACTCGGGTTTAATAGTCTGTGATTTATTTTTGACATAATATCGTTTGGTAAAATTGATATTTCAGCAATGTAATTGTGTTTTTATATATATATAATTTTGTGACATAACTTACCTATTGTTCATTTTGTAGTTTAAAATTTTGCATGTCTGAAACTAGTCAAAAAACGCTTGACCATGAATTATGTAAGAAATTTTTTGTTTTTTTTAAACAATTTTATTTAAAAAAAAAAATTTAACTCACTGGTGCGTGGTGTGGCATTAAAAGTGTTAATGCCTGCATTCCTAGACTTCAAGGAAATGATTGTTTGTCTTTTTTTGACTGAATTCACAAAAGCAAGTCTCTTACGAATCTCTTAAGAAGATAATTACAATGAAATCGCGAATTAGTGTTACCTAGTTACTATTTATTTTATCATTTGTATTTAAATCATTATTTTATTGTCAATTATTGTGTTTTTTGAAATGTAATTTCTTGTATGTTTGGGTATTGGGTAGTCCCGTAAAAATAAGGTAAGCTTTGAAAAATTAATATACATATTATGAGGAGGAATACTAAGGTTTTATTTCTTAACAAATAGAAAAGGTGAATTTCATATTAAGATAAACCACTACAAATCCAATTTGATCTACGAAATACCTCTTTAACCCACTTCTGTTTAAATTACACAAACTCTGAACCACTAATTCAATTCTCAAATTGAAACCATGACAATGAGGTACAGGATATTGAAGTTAGATTTATGTCTAGACTGAGATATTCACGGAGCGTCTTGTGACATACGTACTAGGCACAACAGATTTTGTTATTTAAATTAACTCAATATTACGAGTTCACAAGTCGGTTAAAGCTATTTAAACATGACTACAATTCTTAAAGCAGTATAAAAACTGGCTCGTTGTAGACTTGAATACTGTGCTTAACAAATATTCATATGGCAAATCCTGGTCCTTATATCTGAATACAGATATTGAAATATTGATGAATCTAAATATCTTCAGATCAAAACTAGCAAACTTTATAATGAAACTGTACGAAAATTGTTAAATGTTCTCATGTAATGATCACGGACACCCATTGTCTTTGTCAGTACTCAGTTGATCTTTGTGTGACTTTTCTCAGATGTTTAGTTTGTATAACATCTTCACATTGAAATTTCCGAATCTAATATAAGTGATACCAAACGCAAGAGTTCCTTTTTACAACATTCAACTCAATCATACTAATCCTATGTCAATCTTAATACAGTTTCTTTAACACAGGCCGAGGTTGAACTTTTGCTTCCAATCTTTGCAAACTATCCGGAGGCTAGCGCAAAGTAAGTACCCTTATACAAACACATTTACTGCAGATTTAAATCTAAAAAGATAACGCGAGAGAAAGGGAATGCAATGATTCCCCTTCGACGCTGTTTCATTAAACCCTGAACGAACCTTGAAGTTGTGCATCTTTCACATTGATGCAGTAGGTCTACCATGAGTGTCCGTCACCTAAACGGCGATAGTTGAGTTCAGTATGTCTACCACGAGTTGCCACTTTAAATTTACGTTAACGTTCGCGTAAAAAAATGTATTGGGATTTGGCAGGATATGGCATGATAATGTCAAATTCCAATACATTTTTTTACGCGTATGATAACATAAATTTGAAGTAGCAACTCATGGTAGTCGTACAGTACGCCTACCATGAGTTGCCACTTTAAAATTACGTTATCGTTCGCGTGAAGTATTTGTATAGGATTCAGCCTTGTATGCCTCTGGTGAGTCAAAATAAACTAAAAAACGGTACCATAAGATGCTATTGTTACGTTATGGTACCGTTTTTAGTTTTCGTTTCGACTCAATAGAGGCGCTGTACGAAATTTCATACAAATATTTTACTAACCAACAATAACTGGCATGCAATAATTGAGAGACAAGCACTTAAAATCAGAAATGAATTTAAAGAGATGAGGATTAAATTTATTCAATCAAAATTACATATTTAATTCAAATTTTACTATTAATAAATTTAATAACACTAACAAATTTTAGTCAACAACTTGTATGAGGCACATTAAAATTTTTCAAAAGGCAAGGTTTTAAAGCGTGGCAACTCATGGTAGACGTACAAGACCCTTTACAATCTACAGGGATTTATTATAGTGGCCCCCTGACCAACCTCACGGTTATGCAAAAAGGCACACTATTCCTAGCACACCGTGAAGTGTACCAGGGACCATCTACGGTAGGTCCTGCCGCCACAAAGTATAATGCACAATGCATTACACATTATGGTACTCATAGGCGAGTAGCCCGTGGCATTACCCACTCCCATTTATTCAGAATGGTACCGGAACAGTTATAGTCGCTCACCACGCGCATCCCAAAGAACGCTAGCGGCTTCAATCCTGGGGACGTCAGAGAAGCCAACTACCATTTCTCCAGAATGGTGCCGGAGCTGTATAGCACATGGTATGGTAGACGTACAGACATTTACGCCATTTTAAGTTCTATTTCTAATCACTATAGGCACTGTACTGCAATCCTATACAAAAACGTCAACTTGGACGCTAGCGACCGTCATTAGTATACTCATGGTAGTGGTTTGGAACTGATATCAAATGTAATTTCAATAAAACGAGCGCTACTGTCATTGCCGTTAATTTTTCAATTTGACATGTCGAAACGAAAGTACCGTGTTGCCCTTTGCTAGGGCCGCGGGTCTGTGACATGCCAGTAGAAATTAAAGGGCAGCTTGTATAGCCACATTAGCTACCCTTTTATGTTATGGCGTTAGTCCGTGCTTTACCGTTACAGCAATGTCAAATTCGAGGATGTCAGTTATTTAGTCAGTTACGCAAACAAAGTTGCAGAATAAAAGTTAGCCGCTCGAACTCACGGAAGTCTTGCAAAACCGGTTTAAAAAGAAACTTTTTTCCAGAGATTCTAAAATATCTCGAAGCAAAAAAGTGGTAACTAGTATAACTTAAGTGCAATTAAAACTACTTGGCATATTTATGTAATGATTTGATGTGATTATTCATTCATATCATATGTTTGCATGCCTTCTGGCTGAATATGGCTTTGGTTCAATTCATATTTTTTGTAATATCTCAAATGTACACCTAATCGCAAATAAATCACTTCGACTTCGACTTTGACTTCAAACTAGCTAGTATTAAGTAGCGATTTGGTACGACGTGGAAGGTGGAAGCTTGGGTGAGCCTTACAATTTTGGCAGTTCTCAAATCTATTTACGCAGAAGAATAGGTCGTTCAGTTTTATGAACCAACCTAAGTTGATTAGGGCACAAAATACACACGGTTTCTGTTTACCCTAAGTAGGGTTGTCGAATATTTGAATATAATAATCTGGGGCTAACTTAAATGAAGATAGTCTAATCTAAAAGTAAGCAGAGCTTGTAATGACTACCTATGTGCCAAAACCTGACAAGATATTCTTAATCACATAAAAAATAGTTACAGAAATTATTTAAGTACAAAGAGTTTAGGTTGAGTCTTGAAGAGAGTTCTTTCAAATAAGGTTCGGTAAGAAATAAACGATACAGTTGAGGAAAATAATCAAAGTTACTCAGACTAATTCATCAACTTGACTTTTACCTGACGAGCCGAGTGAAATATGTTTCATATCTAATACGTTTTATGAGGGTAAAGTAATTTGAATAAAAATCTTTAAGAAGATTAGCGAACTATGTCATTGAAAACTACATTCATGAGCTTAATTTTAACAAAAACGTTTGCAACCCTACCCAAAACTTTGACAATAGAGAGCCATGGAGCCGGCAAATTCTATTATGTAAATTAAGCAAATAAAGTAACGCAGTACGTCGCAATAGTTTGGGCCAATATACAGGCTGTCCCTGGAAGTAAGGATCAAATCAAAATAGCGCAAAGCTGGGGTCATTTCTGACCTTTTTGACCCTATCAATATGGGTCCGATTTCTAACCGCCAAAAAGTTATGATAAATTTAGAAAGTCCCTTAAGTTCATACAAAAATATTTATTAAAAAAAATGTATCAAAGGTACCAACTATTTTTCTTTGCCAAAAGTATTTTTTCTTACCTTGACTAGTTATTCAATTGAGCTAGAATACCCATGTCAATTTAAGTGGTTCAAATATTACAAAAAAAATCTTATTCAAAAAAATGACTCCACGTTCAAGCAGAAGTCGTGAAAAAAAATGTACTACTGAAGTTGTCAAAGTATTTAAAAAATGTACTCATTCATTACAAATTCTTATAAGGTATAAATTGCAGATCATTCCATATCTTGGATGTACGCGGAAAAAACTGACGCGAAAACGTACGGTTGTTGAGCGCCAGCCATCCAGGTGATGAGCATGAAATTTCGACTTATGACGTGTGGTACGATGATGAAATTCAGCGGCAGGTATAAGATCATGCAATTCTTCTGAGCACTCCCCATTGTAAAGAGGGTAGAAAATGCAAAACAAATTACATCGATTATTTAAATTGATTAGTTCGGTCGATTATTTGTATCGATACTATCGTGTCTTCAAAGCAGTACTATTGAAAATATCGATTATTATATTAATTTAATCTGTTTAAATATGGCTACACCATGTCATGAGAGCAAACTTGTCTTGTGTACCTCTTTTGTAGACCCTCAGGGACGAGAAACGAGAAAATTACCTTAAGTTGCGCATCTCAGCCCTGCTGGAAAGATTAGCATGCGGGCCACAATGTACAACAATATGCATGCTCACATGTGTTAATATGCCCGATTAATAGAGCTGAGAATATCTTAGACATGTTCAGAATTTCTTGTATGCACGTACGGGTTGTGAAATTGAGATATTATGCAAGCAGTGTATTATAAAATGTGGAGAGATTCATAATTGAGATTGCGAAGATAACTGCTTTCCGTAATACAACTGCGGCTCACATCTGTGTTCAATTTAGTTCTCATATCAGTTTAGTTTAAACTCTTTTGTTTGGACCTGTTTTGTTGATTTTCAAGGAATTACAAACGTACCTTTTTTGTATGTAATGGGTAGAGTAAATATAGTATCTACAGCATCATTCAATTTATTTTCCATCTAAAAATATCTCCTTATTACACCTGCTTGGTTTTAAACATGTGGTGTATTTCAGGAATAAGGTAATAATAAGGTAGATACCTGAAATAAACATAATATGCAGTACCTACTTGTTTGACTCATAGCTTTAGTTGTTTTGATAGTTCACACAAGATTTAAGTCTTTTCACCCCTTGAAGGTTGCCTTTCTGAAAATTCCTTCATATAAATCGCGTACTTTAATACGGGTTTGGTCACTATACATACTTCATTCATTATAACATTAGAAATAAGAAGCTGGGATGCTAAAATGAATGACAATTTGCATTTGACGTTGCCATGACGATAACATACCTGAGTATAACCTGGCAAAATTGAAAACCCCTTCCGCCACAACGTATGAAGGGATTATGTAACATTTTAGATTTGGTAGAGTTATAGTGACAGTTAAAACGTGTTCAGATAAAAACCTTCTTTTAGGGTTTTACATCGACAATAGAGTTTGATGCAAGACAAAATATTTTTTTAAGCAAAAGCCTCATAGTTACTTTACTTTAAATGAGAACAATTTGGTGTGACAGCAGCTATATAAGTAGATTTTAATAAATTCGGCATGAATCTTGAAAGTAATAATGTTTATTGTACTTTTACAACAAAGTGTACCCTAAAAACAACCTTTTTCGCTTCTGTCTAATGCTATAATGAAAGGAGTATAGACTTGCACAATATTACTATCATAGTTCCAGTTTTATTTTGTTGATGACCAAGCGTGCGTGTGAAATGTTGGAATTGTTTCATCACCTTTTCATTTGCATTACATGTCATGGTCACAGGTATAATAGCTTTACAAACAGACAACAGTAAATAACATAACACCTACTTTTGTGCCACACACCTTCGCGTGGATATGCCCAAGAGAATCTTTCTATTTGCATACAAAAAACAACACATGGAAAATTCAATTAAGACTTTTCCAAATTGAAAGTTTTTTTGTTTTAATATACACCTTATGTGAACTCCGTGAAGAAAATAATGAACCTAGTCATCATTGTTAATGAAAGAGGAAATAATTTATTTGATGTCTTAGCGATGACACTCGTCAGCTCAGTTGATAGTGGCTGTGCCTTCTACGCAGGTCCAGGTTTCGACCCCGAACAGCATATTTGTATTAAGGTTAAGGACATCTTAGTTTTTTTCTATGTCTGGGTTTTGGTATCTGTCAAGATAAAAGAGTCTAGTATATCAGTCAGTATGTAAGAGTATGTTCGGTGTTTTGCTACGTGATCGAAACAGGAATAACAAAACCATCGAAAAACTAAAGTTATTATCCATCGGGTAGGCAAAAGCTTTAAATTAATTTAATCACCACGCTTGCCAATACGGGTTAGTGATCACAAATCCGGGCAATGTTCTTAAAGTACGAATACACACTTTTGCATAATCTCCGGATTTCAGTCACTCTCTATTACCACTCTGCCGTTAACACTAATTACGAATAATAATAACAAGAAATCTCAAGAAGAAGGTAAGAAACTTAAACTTTTAAAGAGATAAGATGAAAGATGAAATATACAAGTCTGGGCTCATTTTTATATTCCTTACTTTATTTCTTTAATTAAATTGAAAAGTAAGTTAGGCATTCCACTACTACGTTTTATGGAGATGCCGATGTAAATAATTTACTTAGGTTTAATAGGTTCTTTTACGAAGGCCTATGTCCAGCTTAGGATCACAGGCTGAAGAAGAAGATCGAACCTTTCACGCATCCCTATTATCTTTTAGGATGAACCGACACTCACCGCGATTCGTCAACTCTAAAATCAATCTTAATATTTTTTTACAAAGTAAAAGTACCTAAACATAGGATCAGGGTACACTTTTGTGCCTTCCGGAGTCGAAACCCTGGGTCCGTGGGGTTCAAGTGCACTAAATCTCATTAAAATACTGTCTACAAGACTGAATACTTTCACTGTTGACCCAAGAGCTGGTACACCATGTTTGCACAACATGTGACCCTAGCCGTCCAACGGGGGAATGCTGCCAGAATCTTGAGTACCTTACCGCAGAGGCAAAATTTTCTAAGTAGTTTTTAGAAAAATAATTGGCTTATAGGGTTGAAGTAAGGGTACTTTGACCAGTTCCCTGCGTTTAGGGGACAAGAATACTACCGAGGTATCCCTGCCTGTCGTAAGAGGCGACTAAAAGGGCCCTTGGGGTCGCGAAGCGCTCGCGGGGGGGCCTGCGTGTGTTTCGGTTTGCGATCCCGAGGAAGACGGTAACGCGTGTCTTCGGACACAGTGGTCTGTGTTATCGTGCACTGGAGTTGAGCTTGCTCCTCCCGAGGCTGGCTGCCAGGCGGCCTTGCGCGCCGAAGGGTCCTGCGAGGACTCTCTCCCTCGTTGGGGATCCCGGGTCCCTTCCATTCTGCGCCGAAGATGACCACCGTCAGGTTTTAGTGGGTAGGGGTCTCTGTTTTCCAAGGAGTTCCGAGTCCCACATATCCCAGGTGTCCCGAACCCAGGGCCTTGGGAATGCCTAAATGCATTTCATGACGCAAAAAAAAAAAAAGGGTACTGACCAAGTAGAATAACATCACCCTGATCAACAATCTTAACCAGTACACTGCTGGTTATATGCCTCCTCTATATAATGCCACAGCAAGCGGCTTTGGGCCATTTGCTGGATGCTTTGCTTCCTGCAACTTGCACCAAGTCATCGGTCCACCTAAAAAAATACCCTTACTGGGTCTTTAAGCACGAACGCGAGGACTCTTTCCCAACGGTTATCAACTCTGTAACGGCAAGGTTTTAAAGCGTGGCAACTCATGGTAGACGTACAAGACCCTTTACAATCTACAGGGATTTATTATAGTGGCCCCCTGACCAACCTCACGGTTATGCAAAAAGGCACACTATTCCTAGCACACCGTGAAGTGTACCAGGGACCATCTACGGTAGGTCCTGCCGCCACAAAGTATAATGCACAATGCATTACACATTATGGTACTCATAGGCGAGTAGCCCGTGGCATTACCCACTCCCATTTATTCAGAATGGTACCGGAACAGTTATAGTCGCTCACCACGCGCATCCCAAAGAACGCTAGCGGCTTCAATCCTGGGGACGTCAGAGAAGCCAACTACCATTTCTCCAGAATGGTGCCGGAGCTGTATAGCACATGGTATGGTAGACGTACAGAAATTTACGCCATTTTAAGTTCTATTTCTAATCACTATAGGCACTGCACTGAAATCCTATACAAAAACGTCAACTTGGACGCTAGCGACCGTCATTAGTATACTCATGGTAGTGGTTTGGAACTGATATCAAATGTAATTTCAATAAAACGAGTGCTACTGTCATTGCCGTTAATTTTTCAATTTGACATGTCGAAACGAAAGTACCGTGTTGCCCTTTGCTAGGGCCGCGGGTCTGTGACATGCCACTAGAAATTAAAGGGCAGCTTGTATAGTTATGTTATGGCGTTAGTCCGTGCTTTACCGTTACAGCAATGTCAAATTCGAGGATGTCAGTTATTTAGTCAGTTACGCAAACAAAGTTGCAGAATAAAACTTAGCCGCTCGAACTCACGGAAGTCTTGCAAAACCGGTTTAAAAAGAAACTTTTTTCCAGAGATTCTAAAATATCTCGAAGCAAAAAAGTGGTAACTAGTATAACTTAAGTGCAATTAAAACTACTTGGCATATTTATGTAATGATTTGATGTGATTATTCATTCATATCATATGTTTGCATGCCTTCTGGCTGAATATGGCTTTGGTTCAATTCATATTTTTTGTAATATCTCAAATGTACACCTAATCGCAAATAAATCACTTCGACTTCGACTTTGACTTCAAACTAGCTAGTATTAAGTAGCGATTTGGTACGACGTGGAAGGTGGAAGCTTGGGTGAGCCTTACAATTTTGGCAGTTCTCAAATCTATTTACGCAGAAGAATAGGTCGTTCAGTTTTATGAACCAACCTAAGTTGATTAGGGCACAAAATACACACGGTTTCTGTTTACCCTAAGTAGGGTTGTCGAATATTTGAATATAATAATCTGGGGCTAACTTAAATGAAGATAGTCTAATCTAAAAGTAAGCAGAGCTTGTAATGACTACCTATGTGCCAAAACCTGACAAGATATTCTTAATCACATAAAAAATAGTTACAGAAATTATTTAAGTACAAAGAGTTTAGGTTGAGTCTTGAAGAGAGTTCTTTCAAATAAGGTTCGGTAAGAAATAAACGATACAGTTGAGGAAAATAATCAAAGTTACTCAGACTAATTCATCAACTTGACTTTTACCTGACGAGCCGAGTGAAATATGTTTCATATCTAATACGTTTTATGAGGGTAAAGTAATTTGAATAAAAATCTTTAAGAAGATTAGCGAACTATGTCATTGAAAACTACATTCATGAGCTTAATTTTAACAAAAACGTTTGCAACCCTACCCAAAACTTTGACAATAGAGAGCCATGGAGCCGGCAAATTCTATTATGTAAATTAAGCAAATAAAGTAACGCAGTACGTCGCAATAGTTTGGGCCAATATACAGGCTGTCCCTGGAAGTAAGGATCAAATCAAAATAGCGCAAAGCTGGGGTCATTTCTGACCTTTTTGACCCTATCAATATGGGTCCGATTTCTAACCGCCAAAAAGTTATGATAAATTTAGAAAGTCCCTTAAGTTCATACAAAAATATTTATTAAAAAAAATTTATCAAAGGTACCAACTATTTTTCTTTGCCAAAAGTATTTTTTCTTACCTTGACTAGTTATTCAATTGAGCTAGAATACCCATGTCAATTTAAGTGGTTCAAATATTGCAAAAAAAATCTTATTCAAAAAAATGACTCCACGTTCAAGCAGAAGTCGTGAAAAAAAATGTACTACTGAAGTTGTCAAAGTATTTAAAAAATGTACTCATTCATTACAAATTCTTATAAGGTATAAATTGCAGATCATTCCATATCTTGGATGTACGCGGAAAAAACTGACGCGAAAACGTACGGTTGTTGAGCGCCAGCCATCCAGGTGATGAGCATGAAATTTCGACTTATGACGTGTGGTACGATGATGAAATTCAGCGGCAGGTATAAGATCATGCAATTCTTCTGAGCACTCCCCATTGTAAAGAGGGTAGAAAATGCAAAACAAATTACATCGATTATTTAAATTGATTAGTTCGGTCGATTATTTGTATCGATACTATCGTGTCTTCAAAGCAGTACTATTGAAAATATCGATTATTATATTAATTTAATCTGTTTAAATATGGCTACACCATGTCATGAGAGCAAACTTGTCTTGTGTACCTCTTTTGTAGACCCTCAGGGACGAGAAACGAGAAAATTACCTTAAGTTGCGCATCTCAGCCCTGCTGGAAAGATTAGCATGCGGGCCACAATGTACAACAATATGCATGCTCACATGTGTTAATATGCCCGATTAATAGAGCTGAGAATATCTTAGACATGTTCAGAATTTCTTGTATGCACGTACGGGTTGTGAAATTGAGATATTATGCAAGCAGTGTATTATAAAATGTGGAGAGATTCATAATTGAGATTGCGAAGATAACTGCTTTCCGTAATACAACTGCGGCTCACATCTGTGTTCAATTTAGTTCTCATATCAGTTTAGTTTAAACTCTTTTGTTTGGACCTGTTTTGTTGATTTTCAAGGAATTACAAACGTACCTTTTTTGTATGTAATGGGTAGAGTAAATATAGTATCTACAGCATCATTCAATTTATTTTCCATCTAAAAATATCTCCTTATTACACCTGCTTGGTTTTAAACATGTGGTGTATTTCAGGAATAAGGTAATAATAAGGTAGATACCTGAAATAAACATAATATGCAGTACCTACTTGTTTGACTCATAGCTTTAGTTGTTTTGATAGTTCACACAAGATTTAAGTCTTTTCACCCCTTGAAGGTTGCCTTTCTGAAAATTCCTTCATATAAATCGCGTACTTTAATACGGGTTTGGTCACTATACATACTTCATTCATTATAACATTAGAAATAAGAAGCTGGGATGCTAAAATGAATGACAATTTGCATTTGACGTTGCCATGACGATAACATACCTGAGTATAACCTGGCAAAATTGAAAACCCCTTCCGCCACAACGTATGAAGGGATTATGTAACATTTTAGATTTGGTAGAGTTATAGTGACAGTTAAAACGTGTTCAGATAAAAACCTTCTTTTAGGGTTTTACATCGACAATAGAGTTTGATGCAAGACAAAATATTTTTTTAAGCAAAAGCCTCATAGTTACTTTACTTTAAATGAGAACAATTTGGTGTGACAGCAGCTATATAAGTAGATTTTAATAAATTCGGCATGAATCTTGAAAGTAATAATGTTTATTGTACTTTTACAACAAAGTGTACCCTAAAAACAACCTTTTTCGCTTCTGTCTAATGCTATAATGAAAGGAGTATAGACTTGCACAATATTACTATCATAGTTCCAGTTTTATTTTGTTGATGACCAAGCGTGCGTGTGAAATGTTGGAATTGTTTCATCACCTTTTCATTTGCATTACATGTCATGGTCACAGGTATAATAGCTTTACAAACAGACAACAGTAAATAACATAACACCTACTTTTGTGCCACACACCTTCGCGTGGATATGCCCAAGAGAATCTTTCTATTTGCATACAAAAAACAACACATGGAAAATTCAATTAAGACTTTTCCAAATTGAAAGTTTTTTTGTTTTAATATACACCTTATGTGGACTCCGTGAAGAAAATAATGAACCTAGTCATCATTGTTAATGAAAGAGGAAATAATTTATTTGATGTCTTAGCGATGACACTCGTCAGCTCAGTTGATAGTGGCTGTGCCTTCTACGCAGGTCCAGGTTTCGACCCCGAACAGCATATTTGTATTAAGGTTAAGGACATCTTAGTTTTTTTCTATGTCTGGGTTTTGGTATCTGTCAAGATAAAAGAGTCTAGTATATCAGTCAGTATGTAAGAGTATGTTCGGTGTTTTGCTACGTGATCGAAACAGGAATAACAAAACCATCGAAAAACTAAAGTTATTATCCATCGGGTAGGCAAAAGCTTTAAATTAATTTAATCACCACGCTTGCCAATACGGGTTAGTGATCACAAATCCGGGCAATGTTCTTAAAGTACGAATACACACTTTTGCATAATCTCCGGATTTCAGTCACTCTCTATTACCACTCTGCCGTTAACACTAATTACGAATAATAATAACAAGAAATCTCAAGAAGAAGGTAAGAAACTTAAACTTTTAAAGAGATAAGATGAAAGATGAAATATACAAGTCTGGGCTCATTTTTATATTCCTTACTTTATTTCTTTAATTAAATTGAAAAGTAAGTTAGGCATTCCACTACTACGTTTTATGGAGATGCCGATGTAAATAATTTACTTAGGTTTAATAGGTTCTTTTACGAAGGCCTATGTCCAGCTTAGGATCACAGGCTGAAGAAGAAGATCGAACCTTTCACGCATCCCTATTATCTTTTAGGATGAACCGACACTCACCGCGATTCGTCAACTCTAAAATCAATCTTAATATTTTTTTACAAAGTAAAAGTACCTAAACATAGGATCAGGGTACACTTTTGTGCCTTCCGGAGTCGAAACCCTGGGTCCGTGGGGTTCAAGTGCACTAAATCTCATTAAAATACTGTCTACAAGACTGAATACTTTCACTGTTGACCCAAGAGCTGGTACACCATGTTTGCACAACATGTGACCCTAGCCGTCCAACGGGGGAATGCTGCCAGAATCTTGAGTACCTTACCGCAGAGGCAAAATTTTCTAAGTAGTTTTTAGAAAAATAATTGGCTTATAGGGTTGAAGTAAGGGTACTTTGACCAGTTCCCTGCGTTTAGGGGACAAGAATACTACCGAGGTATCCCTGCCTGTCGTAAGAGGCGACTAAAAGGGCCCTTGGGGTCGCGAAGCGCTCGCGGGGGGGCCTGCGTGTGTTTCGGTTTGCGATCTTGAGGAAGACGGTAACGCGTGTCTTCGGACACAGTGGTCTGTGTTATCGTGCACTGGAGTTGAGCTTGCTCCTCCCGAGGCTGGCTGCCAGGCGGCCTTGCGCGCCGAAGGGTCCTGCGAGGACTCTCTCCCTCGTTGGGGATCCCGGGTCCCTTCCATTCTGCGCCGAAGATGACCACCGTCAGGTTTTAGTGGGTAGGGGTCTCTGTTTTCCAAGGAGTTCCGAGTCCCACATATCCCAGGTGTCCCGAACCCAGGGCCTTGGGAATGCCTAAATGCATTTCATGACGCAAAAAAAAAAAAAAGGGTACTGACCAAGTAGAATAACATCACCCTGATCAACAATCTTAACCAGTACACTGCTGGTTATATGCCTCCTCTATATAATGCCACAGCAAGCGGCTTTGGGCCATTTGCTGGATGCTTTGCTTCCTGCAACTTGCACCAAGTCATCGGTCCACCTAAAAAAATACCCTTACTGGGTCTTTAAGCACGAACGCGAGGACTCTTTCCCAACGGTTATCAACTCTGTAACGGCAAGGTTTTAAAGCGTGGCAACTCATGGTAGACGTACAAGACCCTTTACAATCTACAGGGATTTATTATAGTGGCCCCCTGACCAACCTCACGGTTATGCAAAAAGGCACACTATTCCTAGCACACCGTGAAGTGTACCAGGGACCATCTACGGTAGGTCCTGCCGCCACAAAGTATAATGCACAATGCATTACACATTATGGTACTCATAGGCGAGTAGCCCGTGGCATTACCCACTCCCATTTATTCAGAATGGTACCGGAACAGTTATAGTCGCTCACCACGCGCATCCCAAAGAACGCTAGCGGCTTCAATCCTGGGGACGTCAGAGAAGCCAACTACCATTTCTCCAGAATGGTGCCGGAGCTGTATAGCACATGGTATGGTAGACGTACAGAAATTTACGCCATTTTAAGTTCTATTTCTAATCACTATAGGCACTGTACTGAAATCCTATACAAAAACGTCAACTTGGACGCTAGCGACCGTCATTAGTATACTCATGGTAGTGGTTTGGAACTGATATCAAATGTAATTTCAATAAAACGAGTGCTACTGTCATTGCCGTTAATTTTTCAATTTGACATGTCGAAACGAAAGTACCGTGTTGCCCTTTGCTAGGGCCGCGGGTCTGTGACATGCCACTAGAAATTAAAGGGCAGCTTGTATAGTTATGTTATGGCGTTAGTCCGTGCTTTACCGTTACAGCAATGTCAAATTCGAGGATGTCAGTTATTTAGTCAGTTACGCAAACAAAGTTGCAGAATAAAAGTTAGCCGCTCGAACTCACGGAAGTCTTGCAAAACCGGTTTAAAAAGAAACTTTTTTCCAGAGATTCTAAAATATCTCGAAGCAAAAAAGTGGTAACTAGTATAACTTAAGTGCAATTAAAACTACTTGGCATATTTATGTAATGATTTGATGTGATTATTCATTCATATCATATGTTTGCATGCCTTCTGGCTGAATATGGCTTTGGTTCAATTCATATTTTTTGTAATATCTCAAATGTACACCTAATCGCAAATAAATCACTTCGACTTCGACTTTGACTTCAAACTAGCTAGTATTAAGTAGCGATTTGGTACGACGTGGAAGGTGGAAGCTTGGGTGAGCCTTACAATTTTGGCAGTTCTCAAATCTATTTACGCAGAAGAATAGGTCGTTCAGTTTTATGAACCAACCTAAGTTGATTAGGGCACAAAATACACACGGTTTCTGTTTACCCTAAGTAGGGTTGTCGAATATTTGAATATAATAATCTGGGGCTAACTTAAATGAAGATAGTCTAATCTAAAAGTAAGCAGAGCTTGTAATGACTACCTATGTGCCAAAACCTGACAAGATATTCTTAATCACATAAAAAATAGTTACAGAAATTATTTAAGTACAAAGAGTTTAGGTTGAGTCTTGAAGAGAGTTCTTTCAAATAAGGTTCGGTAAGAAATAAACGATACAGTTGAGGAAAATAATCAAAGTTACTCAGACTAATTCATCAACTTGACTTTTACCTGACGAGCCGAGTGAAATATGTTTCATATCTAATACGTTTTATGAGGGTAAAGTAATTTGAATAAAAATCTTTAAGAAGATTAGCGAACTATGTCATTGAAAACTACATTCATGAGCTTAATTTTAACAAAAACGTTTGCAACCCTACCCAAAACTTTGACAATAGAGAGCCATGGAGCCGGCAAATTCTATTATGTAAATTAAGCAAATAAAGTAACGCAGTACGTCGCAATAGTTTGGGCCAATATACAGGCTGTCCCTGGAAGTAAGGATCAAATCAAAATAGCGCAAAGCTGGGGTCATTTCTGACCTTTTTGACCCTATCAATATGGGTCCGATTTCTAACCGCCAAAAAGTTATGATAAATTTAGAAAGTCCCTTAAGTTCATACAAAAATATTTATTAAAAAAAATTTATCAAAGGTACCAACTATTTTTCTTTGCCAAAAGTATTTTTTCTTACCTTGACTAGTTATTCAATTGAGCTAGAATACCCATGTCAATTTAAGTGGTTCAAATATTGCAAAAAAAATCTTATTCAAAAAAATGACTCCACGTTCAAGCAGAAGTCGTGAAAAAAAATGTACTACTGAAGTTGTCAAAGTATTTAAAAAATGTACTCATTCATTACAAATTCTTATAAGGTATAAATTGCAGATCATTCCATATCTTGGATGTACGCGGAAAAAACTGACGCGAAAACGTACGGTTGTTGAGCGCCAGCCATCCAGGTGATGAGCATGAAATTTCGACTTATGACGTGTGGTACGATGATGAAATTCAGCGGCAGGTATAAGATCATGCAATTCTTCTGAGCACTCCCCATTGTAAAGAGGGTAGAAAATGCAAAACAAATTACATCGATTATTTAAATTGATTAGTTCGGTCGATTATTTGTATCGATACTATCGTGTCTTCAAAGCAGTACTATTGAAAATATCGATTATTATATTAATTTAATCTGTTTAAATATGGCTACACCATGTCATGAGAGCAAACTTGTCTTGTGTACCTCTTTTGTAGACCCTCAGGGACGAGAAACGAGAAAATTACCTTAAGTTGCGCATCTCAGCCCTGCTGGAAAGATTAGCATGCGGGCCACAATGTACAACAATATGCATGCTCACATGTGTTAATATGCCCGATTAATAGAGCTGAGAATATCTTAGACATGTTCAGAATTTCTTGTATGCACGTACGGGTTGTGAAATTGAGATATTATGCAAGCAGTGTATTATAAAATGTGGAGAGATTCATAATTGAGATTGCGAAGATAACTGCTTTCCGTAATACAACTGCGGCTCACATCTGTGTTCAATTTAGTTCTCATATCAGTTTAGTTTAAACTCTTTTGTTTGGACCTGTTTTGTTGATTTTCAAGGAATTACAAACGTACCTTTTTTGTATGTAATGGGTAGAGTAAATATAGTATCTACAGCATCATTCAATTTATTTTCCATCTAAAAATATCTCCTTATTACACCTGCTTGGTTTTAAACATGTGGTGTATTTCAGGAATAAGGTAATAATAAGGTAGATACCTGAAATAAACATAATATGCAGTACCTACTTGTTTGACTCATAGCTTTAGTTGTTTTGATAGTTCACACAAGATTTAAGTCTTTTCACCCCTTGAAGGTTGCCTTTCTGAAAATTCCTTCATATAAATCGCGTACTTTAATACGGGTTTGGTCACTATACATACTTCATTCATTATAACATTAGAAATAAGAAGCTGGGATGCTAAAATGAATGACAATTTGCATTTGACGTTGCCATGACGATAACATACCTGAGTATAACCTGGCAAAATTGAAAACCCCTTCCGCCACAACGTATGAAGGGATTATGTAACATTTTAGATTTGGTAGAGTTATAGTGACAGTTAAAACGTGTTCAGATAAAAACCTTCTTTTAGGGTTTTACATCGACAATAGAGTTTGATGCAAGACAAAATATTTTTTTAAGCAAAAGCCTCATAGTTACTTTACTTTAAATGAGAACAATTTGGTGTGACAGCAGCTATATAAGTAGATTTTAATAAATTCGGCATGAATCTTGAAAGTAATAATGTTTATTGTACTTTTACAACAAAGTGTACCCTAAAAACAACCTTTTTCGCTTCTGTCTAATGCTATAATGAAAGGAGTATAGACTTGCACAATATTACTATCATAGTTCCAGTTTTATTTTGTTGATGACCAAGCGTGCGTGTGAAATGTTGGAATTGTTTCATCACCTTTTCATTTGCATTACATGTCATGGTCACAGGTATAATAGCTTTACAAACAGACAACAGTAAATAACATAACACCTACTTTTGTGCCACACACCTTCGCGTGGATATGCCCAAGAGAATCTTTCTATTTGCATACAAAAAACAACACATGGAAAATTCAATTAAGACTTTTCCAAATTGAAAGTTTTTTTGTTTTAATATACACCTTATGTGAACTCCGTGAAGAAAATAATGAACCTAGTCATCATTGTTAATGAAAGAGGAAATAATTTATTTGATGTCTTAGCGATGACACTCGTCAGCTCAGTTGATAGTGGCTGTGCCTTCTACGCAGGTCCAGGTTTCGACCCCGAACAGCATATTTGTATTAAGGTTAAGGACATCTTAGTTTTTTTCTATGTCTGGGTTTTGGTATCTGTCAAGATAAAAGAGTCTAGTATATCAGTCAGTATGTAAGAGTATGTTCGGTGTTTTGCTACGTGATCGAAACAGGAATAACAAAACCATCGAAAAACTAAAGTTATTATCCATCGGGTAGGCAAAAGCTTTAAATTAATTTAATCACCACGCTTGCCAATACGGGTTAGTGATCACAAATCCGGGCAATGTTCTTAAAGTACGAATACACACTTTTGCATAATCTCCGGATTTCAGTCACTCTCTATTACCACTCTGCCGTTAACACTAATTACGAATAATAATAACAAGAAATCTCAAGAAGAAGGTAAGAAACTTAAACTTTTAAAGAGATAAGATGAAAGATGAAATATACAAGTCTGGGCTCATTTTTATATTCCTTACTTTATTTCTTTAATTAAATTGAAAAGTAAGTTAGGCATTCCACTACTACGTTTTATGGAGATGCCGATGTAAATAATTTACTTAGGTTTAATAGGTTCTTTTACGAAGGCCTATGTCCAGCTTAGGATCACAGGCTGAAGAAGAAGATCGAACCTTTCACGCATCCCTATTATCTTTTAGGATGAACCGACACTCACCGCGATTCGTCAACTCTAAAATCAATCTTAATATTTTTTTACAAAGTAAAAGTACCTAAACATAGGATCAGGGTACACTTTTGTGCCTTCCGGAGTCGAAACCCTGGGTCCGTGGGGTTCAAGTGCACTAAATCTCATTAAAATACTGTCTACAAGACTGAATACTTTCACTGTTGACCCAAGAGCTGGTACACCATGTTTGCACAACATGTGACCCTAGCCGTCCAACGGGGGAATGCTGCCAGAATCTTGAGTACCTTACCGCAGAGGCAAAATTTTCTAAGTAGTTTTTAGAAAAATAATTGGCTTATAGGGTTGAAGTAAGGGTACTTTGACCAGTTCCCTGCGTTTAGGGGACAAGAATACTACCGAGGTATCCCTGCCTGTCGTAAGAGGCGACTAAAAGGGCCCTTGGGGTCGCGAAGCGCTCGCGGGGGGGCCTGCGTGTGTTTCGGTTTGCGATCCCGAGGAAGACGGTAACGCGTGTCTTCGGACACAGTGGTCTGTGTTATCGTGCACTGGAGTTGAGCTTGCTCCTCCCGAGGCTGGCTGCCAGGCGGCCTTGCGCGCCGAAGGGTCCTGCGAGGACTCTCTCCCTCGTTGGGGATCCCGGGTCCCTTCCATTCTGCGCCGAAGATGACCACCGTCAGGTTTTAGTGGGTAGGGGTCTCTGTTTTCCAAGGAGTTCCGAGTCCCACATATCCCAGGTGTCCCGAACCCAGGGCCTTGGGAATGCCTAAATGCATTTCATGACGCAAAAAAAAAAAAAGGGTACTGACCAAGTAGAATAACATCACCCTGATCAACAATCTTAACCAGTACACTGCTGGTTATATGCCTCCTCTATATAATGCCACAGCAAGCGGCTTTGGGCCATTTGCTGGATGCTTTGCTTCCTGCAACTTGCACCAAGTCATCGGTCCACCTAAAAAAATACCCTTACTGGGTCTTTAAGCACGAACGCGAGGACTCTTTCCCAACGGTTATCAACTCTGTAACGGCAAGGTTTTAAAGCGTGGCAACTCATGGTAGACGTACAAGACCCTTTACAATCTACAGGGATTTATTATAGTGGCCCCCTGACCAACCTCACGGTTATGCAAAAAGGCACACTATTCCTAGCACACCGTGAAGTGTACCAGGGACCATCTACGGTAGGTCCTGCCGCCACAAAGTATAATGCACAATGCATTACACATTATGGTACTCATAGGCGAGTAGCCCGTGGCATTACCCACTCCCATTTATTCAGAATGGTACCGGAACAGTTATAGTCGCTCACCACGCGCATCCCAAAGAACGCTAGCGGCTTCAATCCTGGGGACGTCAGAGAAGCCAACTACCATTTCTCCAGAATGGTGCCGGAGCTGTATAGCACATGGTATGGTAGACGTACAGAAATTTACGCCATTTTAAGTTCTATTTCTAATCACTATAGGCACTGTACTGAAATCCTATACAAAAACGTCAACTTGGACGCTAGCGACCGTCATTAGTATACTCATGGTAGTGGTTTGGAACTGATATCAAATGTAATTTCAATAAAACGAGTGCTACTGTCATTGCCGTTAATTTTTCAATTTGACATGTCGAAACGAAAGTACCGTGTTGCCCTTTGCTAGGGCCGCGGGTCTGTGACATGCCACTAGAAATTAAAGGGCAGCTTGTATAGTTATGTTATGGCGTTAGTCCGTGCTTTACCGTTACAGCAATGTCAAATTCGAGGATGTCAGTTATTTAGTCAGTTACGCAAACAAAGTTGCAGAATAAAAGTTAGCCGCTCGAACTCACGGAAGTCTTGCAAAACCGGTTTAAAAAGAAACTTTTTTCCAGAGATTCTAAAATATCTCGAAGCAAAAAAGTGGTAACTAGTATAACTTAAGTGCAATTAAAACTACTTGGCATATTTATGTAATGATTTGATGTGATTATTCATTCATATCATATGTTTGCATGCCTTCTGGCTGAATATGGCTTTGGTTCAATTCATATTTTTTGTAATATCTCAAATGTACACCTAATCGCAAATAAATCACTTCGACTTCGACTTTGACTTCAAACTAGCTAGTATTAAGTAGCGATTTGGTACGACGTGGAAGGTGGAAGCTTGGGTGAGCCTTACAATTTTGGCAGTTCTCAAATCTATTTACGCAGAAGAATAGGTCGTTCAGTTTTATGAACCAACCTAAGTTGATTAGGGCACAAAATACACACGGTTTCTGTTTACCCTAAGTAGGGTTGTCGAATATTTGAATATAATAATCTGGGGCTAACTTAAATGAAGATAGTCTAATCTAAAAGTAAGCAGAGCTTGTAATGACTACCTATGTGCCAAAACCTGACAAGATATTCTTAATCACATAAAAAATAGTTACAGAAATTATTTAAGTACAAAGAGTTTAGGTTGAGTCTTGAAGAGAGTTCTTTCAAATAAGGTTCGGTAAGAAATAAACGATACAGTTGAGGAAAATAATCAAAGTTACTCAGACTAATTCATCAACTTGACTTTTACCTGACGAGCCGAGTGAAATATGTTTCATATCTAATACGTTTTATGAGGGTAAAGTAATTTGAATAAAAATCTTTAAGAAGATTAGCGAACTATGTCATTGAAAACTACATTCATGAGCTTAATTTTAACAAAAACGTTTGCAACCCTACCCAAAACTTTGACAATAGAGAGCCATGGAGCCGGCAAATTCTATTATGTAAATTAAGCAAATAAAGTAACGCAGTACGTCGCAATAGTTTGGGCCAATATACAGGCTGTCCCTGGAAGTAAGGATCAAATCAAAATAGCGCAAAGCTGGGGTCATTTCTGACCTTTTTGACACTATCAATATGGGTCCGATTTCTAACCGCCAAAAAGTTATGATAAATTTAGAAAGTCCCTTAAGTTCATACAAAAATATTTATTAAAAAAAATGTATCAAAGGTACCAACTATTTTTCTTTGCCAAAAGTATTTTTTCTTACCTTGACTAGTTATTCAATTGAGCTAGAATACCCATGTCAATTTAAGTGGTTCAAATATTGCAAAAAAAATCTTATTCAAAAAAATGACTCCACGTTCAAGCAGAAGTCGTGAAAAAAAAATGTACTACTGAAGTTGTCAAAGTATTTAAAAAATGTACTCATTCATTACAAATTCTTATAAGGTATAAATTGCAGATCATTCCATATCTTGGATGTACGCGGAAAAAACTGACGCGAAAACGTACGGTTGTTTAGCGCCAGCCATGCAGGTGATGAGCATGAAATTTCGACTTATGACGTGTCGTACGATGATGAAATTCAGCGACAGGTATAAGATCATGCAATTCTTCTGAGCACTCCCCATTGTTAAGAGGGTAGAAAATGCAGAACAAATTACATCGATTATTTAAATTGATTAGTTCGGTCGATTATTTGTATCGATACTATCGTGTCTTCAAAGCAGTACTATTGAAAATATCGATTATTATATTAATTTAATCTGTGTTAAATATGGCTACACCCCTTAGTCATGAGAGCAAACTTGTCTTGTGTACCTCTTTTGTGGACGAGAAACGAGCAAAATTACCTTATGTTGCGCATCTCAGCCCTGCTGGAAGGATTAGCATGCGGGCCACAATGTACAACAATATGCTCACATGTGATAATATGCCCGATTAATAGAGCTGAGAATATCTTAGACATTTTCAGAATTTCTTGTATGCACGTACGGGTTGTGAAATTGAGATATTATGCAAGCAGTGTATTATAAAATGTGGAGAGATTCATAATTGAGATTGCGAAGATAACTGCTTTCCGTAATACAACTGCGGCTCACATCTGTGTTCAATTTAGTTCTCATATCAGTTTAGTTTAAACTCTTTTGTTTGGACCTGTTTTGTTGATTTTCAAGGAATTACAAACGTACCTTTTTTGTATGTAATGGGTAGAGTAAATATAGTATCTACAGCATCATTCAATTTATTTTCCATCTAAAAATATCTCCTTATTACACCTGCTTGGTTTTAAACATGTGGTGTATTTCAGGAATAAGGTAATAATAAGGTAGATACCTGAAATAAACATAATATGCAGTACCTACTTGTTTGACTCATAGCTTTAGTTGTTTTGATAGTTCACACAAGATTTAAGTCTTTTCACCCCTTGAAGGTTGCCTTTCTGAAAATTCCTTCATATAAATCGCGTACTTTAATACGGGTTTGGTCACTATACATACTTCATTCATTATAACATTAGAAATAAGAAGCTGGGATGCTAAAATGAATGACAATTTGCATTTGACGTTGCCATGACGATAACATACCTGAGTATAACCTGGCAAAATTGAAAACCCCTTCCGCCACAACGTATGAAGGGATTATGTAACATTTTAGGTTTGGTAGAGTTATAGTGACAGTCAAAATGTGTTCAGATAAAAGCCCCTGCTTCTTTTAGGGTTTTACATCGACAATATAGTTTGATGGAAGACAAAATATTTTTTTAAGCAAAAGCCTCATAGTTACTTTACTTTAAATGAGAACAATTTGGTGTGACAGCAGCTATATAAGTAGATTTTAATAAATTCGGCATGAATCTTGAAAGTAATAATGTTTATTGTACTTTTACAACAAAGTGTACCCTAAAAACAACCTTTTTCGCTTCTGTCTAATGCTATAATGAAAGGAGTATAGACTTGCACAATATCACTATCATAGTTCCAGTTTTATTTTGTTGATGACCAAGTGTGCGTGTGAAATGTTGGAATTGTTTCATCACCTTTTCATTTGCATTACATGTCATGGTCACAGGTATAACAGCTTTACAAACAGACAACAGTAAATAACATAACACCTACTTTTGTGCCACACACCTTCGCGTGGATATGCCCAAGAGAATCTTTCTATTTGCATACAAAAAACAACACATGGAAAATTTAATTAAGACTTTTCCAAATTGAAAGTTTTTTTGTTTGAATATACACCTTATGTGGACTCCGTGAAGAAAATAATGAACCTAGCCATCATTGTTAATGAAAGAGGAAATAATTTATTTGATGTCTTAGCGATGACACTCGTCAGCTCAGTTGATAGTGGCTGTGCCTTCTACGCAGGTCCAGGTTTCGACCCCGCCCAGCATATTTGTATTAAGGTTAAAGACATCTTAGTTTTTTTCTATGTCTGGGTTTTGGTATCTGTCAAGATAAAAGAGTCTAGTATATCAGTCAGTATGTAAGAGCATGTTCGGTGTTTTGCTACGTGATCGAAACAGGAATAACAAAACCATCGAAAAACTAAAGTTATTATCCATCGGGTAGGCAAAAGCTTTAAATTAATTTAATCACCACGCTTGCCAATACGGGTTAGTGATCACAAACCCGGGCAATGTTCTTAAAGTACGAATACACACTTTTGCATAATCTCCGGATTTCAGTCACTCTCTATTACCACTCTGCCGTTAACACTAATTACGAATAATAATAACAAGAAATCTCAAGAAGAAGGTAAGAAACTTAAACTTTTAAAGAGATAAGATGAAAGATGAAATATACAAGTCTGGGCTCATTTTTATATTCCTTACTTTATTTCTTTAATTAAATTGAAAAGTAAGTTAGGCATTCCACTACTACGTTTTATGGAGATGCCGATGTAAATAATTTACTTAGGTTTATAGGTTCTTTTACGAAGGCCTATGTCCAGCTTAGGATCACAGGCTGAAGAAGAAGATCGAACCTTTCACGCATCCCTATTATCTTTTAGGATGAACCGACACTCACCGCGATTCGTCAACTCTAAAATCAATCTTAATATTTTTTAACAAAGTAAAAGTACCTAAACATAGGATCAGGGTACACTTTTGTGCCTTCCGGAGTCGAAACCCTGGGTCCGTGGGGTTCAAGTGCACTAAATCTCATTAAAATACTGTCTACAAGACTGAATACTTTCACTGTTGACCCAAGAGCTGGTACATTCCTTGCACAACATGTGACCCTAGCCGTCCAACGGGGGAATGCTGCCAGAATCGCACCGCAGAGGCAAAATTTTCTAAGTAGTTTTTAGAAAAATAATTGGCTTATAGGGTTGAAGTAAGGGTACTTTGACCAAGTAGAATAACATCATCATGATCAACAATCTTAAGTAGTACACTGCTGGTTATATGCCTCCTCTATATAATGCCACAGCAAGCGGCTTTGGGCCATTTGCTGGATGCTTTGCTTCCTGCAACTTGCACCAAGTCATCGGTCCACCTAAAAAAATACCCTTACTGGGTCTTTAAGCACGCACGCGAGGACTCTTCCCCCACGGTTATCAACTCTGTAACATTGCCATTTTAGCTTTGTTATCCGAAGAACTATGTTGGCCACCTTGGTTCTTTTGTAGATATATTATCCTCGTCATGGATCTTATCATCTCACTTTTTTCTCTAACTAGCTAGCTAGCTATAAAACAGCGTAGTGGCCTAGGGGTTAAGCACTTCAACTCGGATCGTGGATTGTATGGTCCCGAGATCAAATCTGGCCAGAATCTAAATTTTTGTGTTCATTGTTATATAATTCCAACTAACTCTCCGGTAATGGAAAACATCTCTGAAAAACTAAATCAACCCGGATAACGACGGAAGGCTTACCACCTACTACGATAGGTTCTAATACCTTTGGTGAAAAGTGGGCTTCTGAGTGTTCCGTTCACTATAACGGTAACAGTCACTTGCCTTTGACTACCCCGTTTGGGATATAAATAAATTAATACCTGGGACAATGCACACCAAGATCATCAGCACCCCTAGCCAAGTGGCAAACGCTCGGAAACGAATAGAACTTCGCCTTCGCTAACGCTTTGTCGCAAACGCTAATAGATTGGTAGCCAAGATGAACGGAACGCGGCGAACGCTAGTTCTCTTCTAACTTTCGTTAAAAATAAGAATTTTGTCTATGGTTTCGCACGACGCCAGCCAGACGCAATGTCAAAGTCGAAGAGTTTGACGTGACGTATGTTTGAAGTTGTTGTCAAATATTTTCAGTGTATTTAAATCACTCTAAAGTGTATTTGTATTTGTGAAGTTAATAGGTGTGCAGCCCAAAATATTTTTTGAGCATGCATTGTAATAAAAAACTCACAAAATACTTAATTTCAAACAAAGACAACACCAGCTTATTGAAAAATCGCCATTTTGTTACGTTGGCGTCAAGGGGCCGGCGTTCGCTAACTATCGTAGCGTTGAAACGCTCATGGGGCGTAGTCGCTTGTCAAAAAGTGCCACTTGGCTGTATTTATCGAACGACTAATGTTTCGTTTTATCTATTAGAAAAAAAATATATACTTGGCTACCAATCTATGATTCGTTACGATTAAGTCACGTGACATGTCGATCGACGATTATTTTCCATACAAATCTTTGAGCGTTTTCGTTCAACGTTTGACACTTGGCTAGACCAGCTGACCCCAAACTAAGCAGAGCTTGTAATATGGGCGTCAGAGACTGATAAACATACTAAATATTTCTAAATACATACTTAAATAGATAATAACACCCAGACACACAACAAATACAAATGTTCGTCACACAAATATTTGTCATGGGTGGGGATCGAACCCACGACCTCCGGCGCTAAAAGCAGGATCGCTGCCATTGCGCCAACAGGCCAGTCATATAGTCCTGATGGTTTGTACCCATGTATGTCAACGCGGAATAACCTGATATATAACTTATACAGTAGAATTCTATTGTAGTAAACATTCAATTCCAGGGTAACAACATTTTAGAAATAAACTTTCTTAAATTTAGCAAAGTGGCCAGACGAAGAGCTGTAACGTAAATTGAGCTGAGAACTTGGGAGAAACTATTTGAGCAAGGAAAATTATTCCTAAAGTCACTTTCAGGCTTACACAATATTATAATGGGAGTGGTGATAACACAAAGACTTCAGTCAGCAAGCATACACTTAAGATAGATTAGGAAGAAGCCTAAGTTAATAGTCCCGAAAGTTAATAATTATTTCGGTAAACGTGAACGGCGATGTCTAACACCTACATACATCAATGAGCTTCCTCATGGTCTTATCAGTAATGTAATTAGTAAAAATCATCTCAAATTAACCCTAAAAAATCATTACCTGTCATTGTGTCCATGAGGCCATCATTTATGTATTGCCCACTTCTGAAACGGGTGTGAGTGTGTATGTATGTACCGTATGCTCCCTACCATAAGACTCATTTCGCAATGGTTGGAGAAGGTTAACCTGAAATCCTCCGTGCCTGGCGCGTAAATTAAAACTAAGATGTGTATAATACCTATATTATAATGTACTTTTAACTTTACTATACAACTAGTAACATTGAAATGTTAATATAGTATTAGGAATTAGTAGTTAAATACGTAAGTACTTTTTAACTGTATAGCATCCACGAGAGCTACTGCCGACAAACTGTTTTGCAGTTTGGCAGATGTTGTAGTAGAGTACTGTATTGTGTTAAAGGAACAAATAAATTAAAAAAAAAAAAAAAAAAGGTACTCTCCGTTGCGATAAATATAATTTATAATGTAGATTTATTTACTTTCATTCTGACTTTACTCTTAAGGTTTCAAGGTGATGTACACATGATGAGGTAACTTCTTAGGACTCTTAACTTTAGAATGTCATTCAAGGTTAAGAATCACTTCCGCTCCGCTGTCTTTAAATATGTTATGAAAAAAAAGTGGCAGCTGTACCTACTGGTGAAGTCAAATTAGCCAACTCAAACGTCAAACATCGAGTATGAGCCCTCTGTACTCAATGAACTCTTGTTCTACCCGTATTTAGAAAAATCCATCTTTCCTCTCGAAGGTACTGACCGCGTGAGGCCACCATCTTAAATAAAATTTACACCCACATACTGTCATCTGTCCGAGGTCTCAGTCTCGCGACCGAAGTTCGGCATGATTACGTTTGCAATGCTATTTGAATTCCTACTGATGACACATTAGGTCGAAATTACGTTGCGTTAGGTATGGCGTACGTATACCCTAACTTAGGTCGGGCGTTAATTCAGCGCCAACTTATTTTGTAGAGCACACATTATACACTGAATTATAGACACTGAATACACTCACTAAGTTGAGCAACGAATTTCTGCCGCGTAAGTTCGGCACTTATGGTGTGTCATATCAGCCGAATATGTCGGAACGTAAAATCAGCCGCGGTACTTCGGTCGCGTACCTTCGGCATAGTGTGTTCAGACACTTAGGAGTACACATCCGCTACCCGGTGTTTTTTACAGATACTGAACCAGGGTACCTTTTTGTCTCTTCAGAAGACTAACACGTGTGTGCCATGCGTGACCGACCTTGTGCGAAAGAAGAAAATATGGTCATAGCAAATAGCCCACCAGTGAGTTATGGATACCTTTCTTATCAGCAGGAATATGACTAGTAGGTATATCTACCATGAGTTTACACCAAAAAAATAAATAAATATTATAAATATGCGCCAGACAGCACACCACTTATCATGATCTCGAAATAAGTGTAAATATCCTTGTGTTACGGGGTACCAGACCAAGATTAAGCCAGTGGCGTTTCTCAGCACACCCAGACCTAAGCCAATTCAGAAATATAATTTCCTGAATTGACCCGGTCGGGAACCGAACCCGGGACACCACGGAAATCGAGAAACCATGCTACAGCGCACTACGCCAATGACAGCCGCTAGCGTCCACGTTGACCGCGTTGACGTTTTTGTATGGGATTTCGGTACAGCGCCGCCTAGTGATTATAAATGGAACCAAAAATGGCATACAGATTTAAGTCAACTATCGTAGTTTACGTGACAGAGACTCTTAGTGAACATATAGTAAGAAACTTTCCATAAAGAAAAGGCATTTGTATCTGCAGAGAGGACACATAGTGATGTGGTGTAACTCGTGTCATATGAATAAACTATTCGTGCGTTAGGGCCATTTATGACGTAGGTAGTTTGGTCTCCTGCAGACCTTTGTTTAAGAAGCTCAAAATTTTGAGCATTCCTTGTTTATATATATGTGAGGTGTGTATTTTTGTCAAAACACACACCAAGCTGTTCAAGTAGTTCATTCTAGTTAATATCTCACCTCCATCTTCTTCTTCTAATATAGCTCAACATCTCTTCATTACATTGAATATTGCACACTCCAAAATTCTTCTTTGAGTTTTCTATAGCCCCAATATGAGTGTAGACTACTTCTCCACACTTGAGAAGCTGTAAGAAGACTTACTTGGAAATTTCAATACGTATCTGCTGAAAAATGATTCTCGTTCCTCTCGGTTAAAATCTACCATCGGTGCGTGCAACCTCAATATTTTCCCTTCTGATGCTACGCATTAATTCCCTAACTGCACCCCTTCTCTTCTCAATCTTATAATAGTCTCATCCGCTGATCATGTTGCCAAACACGGCCAGCATAGTGCTGATGCATTTTCCTATCATGACCTTATTTACATTTCTTATAAAGTCCGTCCCCCTAAGCCAAAGGCGAAAATTGTGCTGCAGCGTAATTTTGGTGGCATGAACATAGAACTCCTAAGACATAATGCTCTGAACACTGACTGGTCCGTGGTTGACAAAGCTGAAAGTGTAGATGAAAAGGTTGATTTGGTCAATTCGCTCATACTTCAGCTGTACGATAAACACGCTACTGTTCGTCCAATAAAACTGAAGCATTCTCCTGTGCCCTCGTTGACAGATGAGTTAAAATGTCTTAAAAATCTTCCAAACTGAAGTTTAAGTTGGACCCGTCCGATAAAAACCGTGATAACTATAAATTCATTCGGAATCGCTGCAATAGGTGGTGTCGGGACGCTCAACGACGCCACATTCATGAAGATGATGAAAACGGAAATACAGCTAAAGTCTGGAAATTCCTCAGGTCTATTGGAGTTGGAAAATCTCGTAATAATTGTTCTCCCCATAACTTTGACATTAATCTCCTTAATAAACACTTCTCTTCTTCTCCTGCCACTATTGGTTTATTAAAAACAACTACTCTTAATCAGCTTTCATCTATTTCAACTCCAGACTTTACTTCTTTTACCTTTTGTCAATTATCTGATTGTGATATTGAGAAAAACATTCGCGCTATAGCTTCTAATGCAGTCGAAAGTGACTGTATAAGCCGTTTTATGATCATTCCTCTCCTTGATATCCTTTCACCCATTATCACCCACATCCTGAATCATTCTCTTTCCATCTGTATGGAAAGATGCTCAAGTTACTCCACTTCCCAAAAAATCTAGTCCTGCAACATACTCCGATTACCGTCCTATAAGCATTTTACCATTCCTTTCCAAAGTCCTTGAACGTGTTGTTCATCAACAGCTCAGTTACTTCCTTACCAAAAACCAGCTCCTTAACTGATTCCAATCCGGATTTCGTTCTAGTCATAGCACCGCTACTGCACTCGTCAAAATCACCGATAATACCCGACTTGGTATGGACAGCAAAAGTCTAACTGTATTGGCACTATTGGATTTTAGCAACGCTTTTAACACGGTTGATTTTGACATTCTGCTCGGCGTGCTGCGTTCACTTAATATATCTCCAACAGTATAGTTAATAGTTACTTGCATGGGCGCCGGCAATGCATCCCTGTAGAGGATTCTTTCTCCTCATGGTGCAATATTGATGCCGGCGTACCGCAAGGTGGCGTTCTGTCTCCTCACCTCTTTGCTATTTTTATTAACTCTATTACTCTTAATCTTTCTTCTTCATACCACCTATATGCAGACGATCTCCAAATATATTCTCAGGGTAGCCTAAGTGACCTTACCAGTGTCGTTCAAGTTGTTAACGCAGATTTGAACCGTATTTTGAACTGGAGTAGGTCGTTTGGCCTTATAACGGTTTGGGTTAACCATAAGGTTAACCCTGCAAAAACACAAGCAATAATTGGCGGCAGTTCGTGGATGATTTCCAGAGTTGATTGGAGGTAACTGCCATCAATTATATTTAACGGTGTTTAAATACCTTACAGTAAGGTTGTCAAAAATCTAGGCATTTATATTGATCATTCTCTAACTTGGGCAACGCAGGTTGGCGAGGTCAGCAGAAGAATGTTTGCATCAGCAAGCTGTTTAAGCAGAATTCGTAATTTCTTGCCGATACCCACCAAAATAGCGCTTGTACAGGCATTACTTTTGCCTTTACTTGATTATGCAGACTGCTGTTACTTGGATTTAAATGTGAATCTCCTGAATAAGCTTGAGCGACTCCAGAACTTCTGCATTCGCATCATTTTCGGTCTACGAAAGTATGACTATATCTCCGAGTACCGAGCTCAGCTTAACTGGCTCCCTATACGTCTTCGTCGCAATTTACATGTCCTATCTCTTCTCTACACCATCTTGTTTAACCCATTGTCCCCGCCCTATCTCAAAGAGCGCTTTGAGTTTCTGCAACCGACCCGGGATCATGGTATGATGCAATCAGATAGAAAACTTCATCTTAAATTTCCTTCTCATTCCTCTCACACCTATACAAACTCCTTTACTGTGCAATCCATACGTTCATGGAACTTCTTACCTTTGTCCATCAGACAGTCACAGTCCCTTCCTGTCTTTAAAATTAGAGTGAAAGCATATTTTCATACTCTTACAAAAATTATCTCTTTGTCTTCTTGTTTCTTTCTTTTTTTCCTCTTTTTGTTAGTTCTATCCTGTGTCTACTTTGTTTATTTTGTTGTTATTATCACAACGTCCTGTCCTGTATTATATGTATATATTATATGGTGATATATTTTTTTGTATTTATTATAAGTATATAAAATTATGTAATTTATTTATTAGTTTAAAAAAAAAAACCTTTTTTTTATATCTCTGCACTTGCTGACCCTTTCTGTCATCGTTCCTCTACCTCTAGCTTGTCGGGAAGAGATTGCTTTTAGCAATAAGACCGCCTAAATTGTACATCAACTTTCTTTGTAATTCTTGATTTTTCCTGTTTTGTGCAATAAAGAGTATTTTATCTTATCTTATGTATTTTTGAAATTTAAAAGTGGTCATAATAATTGATAATATTGATAACTGAAAATTGTATTTGCATGCCTCAAATGGGTGAATGTGTCTTGTTTGCTATTTATCTGTACCACCTTTAATGTACCACATTCTTGCAAAATAAATATTCATATTCATATTCTTATTCACGCAAAACAGTAGTTCATCCTTTACGTCATCTTAACTGATGTTCCGATCTCTTTATTTGATTGAAAACCTCAATATTATCCAGCGCACTTCAAGGTGAAATAAATCAGAGCGAAGGAAATAAAAGGGGACCAGAAATGATGGATGCCAGTGCGCCGAACATGTAAATTGTATTAAGGTGGAACGAAAATGGGAGAAATGACACAAAAATACAAGAAACGTGAAGTAATAGGTTTTATTTTCGTACCAGAACCGGTTTTTCCATTTCATTGACTTCAGCGAACAACAGTTTTGATGAAGAAACTTTACTGTGATAATGAACTTGATAGACTACGTTTTTTTTTAAATGTTGGGTACGTTTTTAAGGTATGAAAATATAAATGACAGTAAAAAAAAGCGTCACGTGTATATCAGGGCCTAGCTATTGAAAAATGCAGTATTTACCAAACCTGTGGTAAAGAATATTGTATGTGGATATGTTTTTTTGTGTCGCGATGGCGGAGTGGCATCTAAAATTAATGAACCTATTAGTTAACTAGGCTACACCAAATAGATTGAATAAAATTGAATGAAGATCCAAAGTAGATTAAAAATCATGGTAATCAGAAAGAAGAAAACAGAGCTTGAGTAGATGCTATAATAATAAAGGATCTGTCGGTCTGAATGCAAATACAACCTTACGGGAAACCACAGCTGAATAGATCTAATCAGGCAGTGTTAGGCCTCTTCCTCACTGGATCGGTGCGTTTTCGTTTCGGTACCGCCTCTTCACCGAGTACAAATTTTCTGCTGAAAAACTTTTCCTGACAGGCTCTGGAGGTTTTCGGTACGGTTTTGTTCTGAGGCGCGTGGCGGAGCTGGCGGGGATGAGATGGGGGAGGCCACAGATTATATGCAGAGGCACGCGTATGCGCTTAGTAAAAATTCTGTACCGAAACGAGTCGGTCTGAAAACTTTCATTTGATTTCATGCGCTCGGTATAAACAACCCATACAGATTCGGTGCAGAGGCGGTACCGAAACGAAAACGCACCGATCTGTTGAGGCAGAGGCCTTACTGTAACTGATAGGTCAGATAGATAGAGCTCAACAGGGGGCTATTTAAGTAAGTAAGTAAAATATTTATTTGGTACAGGTACATACAATTAAAAAAAAAACGAATTACAATTTAATAAAATCTATACTAAAAAGGTCTCCGCTCTGCATGATGTCAGGGCAAGGACTGAAAGTCCATGCTTTAACGCTGATTTTCTGCGGTACCTTGCAATTAATTAATTATGTGTGGTATCATTCGTCATAAAACACAAATGCAGGTCTTCAAGATGAGTATGACCAGCTCAGTGATTGCTTTGCATTACTGTGCTTGTCAGATTCATATCTGGACCTCATGACCGCTTACCATCAGGCGGAGTGAGGTCATCTTGACGGGCACTATAAAAAAAAGGTTTACTTTGCAAGCTACCAGGTAGCTACGAGTATCATTAAAAATAAAAAGCAGGACACAATAAGTAGAGTCACAGCTTATAATGATTTCATTGTAAGATGTAAGAGCTCCGAAGACGGAATCGGATGGGTTTCAACGCGTTTCAAGTACTAAGGTAGTGGTATCACACGTGTTCATGCTGCAGGAGTGCCGCCTTCGTTGGTATGGTCATGTCTCACGGAGATCGGCAAACTACGTGGGCAACAAATGTCTGGCCATGCCGCACCCGCCAGGCACCGGTAGAAAAGGTTGACCCAAGAAGCGCTGGCTCGACGTCGTCAAGGGTGACATGCGTGCCAACAAACTCACCACTGAGGATGCACAAGACCGCGCGAAGTGGGCCAAGAAAGTAAAAAGTGGTGTGGGTTCACAACCGGGATAGACCGCACGGATGATGATGATGATCACACGTGTTCACATGCAGCGGTAACCGCTTACCGTCAGGCAGCCAAAATCAAATTGTTTAGTTACAGTTATTTAGAATCGTCAAGGACATTCTAACTTCAACTATGGATATTCATAATATTAATGCGATCTATTTATTTAATGTGACTCTACCAACGGAGTCAGAACGCTAATTCCACTGAAAAAACATATCAACAAACTCAAGCTGCATGATAATTTGCTATAAAACCTTGCTTTATTTCTACTCTCACCGAACCGACTTTAACGACATTGAAAGCCCCTTTCTTCACACATGATTAGTCCCAGTCTAGATATAAACAGGCCTAGGCCAGCTCGCCTGGTGACCGTGTAACTTCCACTCAGTTATCTGCACTCTTAATGTCACTGGGTTAGGCGAGGAGCGAAGTGTCTGATCGCTTTTTGAATATCTCGTCTACTTGTGATAGTGATCAAACAATACGTTCTGTAATTTACAGATGTGTCATTTCAAAAAACAAAGTTAATAGTGCATAGGAGTATGTTGCTTATGGGTCCACACAACAACATAAAAATCGTTTCACATGCACAAAAAGCAACTTCAAAGATTCAACTTAAGTTACTTGTAAATACTCGTAAGGTATTAAATTTTTCGTATAAGAAATATCTGTGATTTCTAGCACTTCTATTATTTGTCTTTAATTATATCGACCACTTATTACTTTTTTATTTTAGCATTTTACAACGCTTGTTTTTTCGGACCTTGAATCGAAATTCGAAAAAGAAATCGGATGCCGCCTGATTTTTTCAAATTCGATTTTTTACAGTTTTGTACCTTTCGATACATCAACCACTTTTTAATGAATAATCAAAATTTTTTTTAAGTAAAGGAATATCTTTTTTACAGTAACAAAGTTAACGAGTCCGAAAGAGGAAGAAAAGTTCACTTTAATTCAATAAACTTTCAGTCACTCGGAAATAGAATTAGGGAACTGGAAGTTCCGTTGTAAATTTCAGAACTATTTCGAGGAATTCGCATCGAACAAAGAGCAACACCCGCAGACTTGTGAACACTGAAACAAAAATGCTAACTTTTGACAGGCTGTTGGCCGGCCTACAACTGTGCTGTTTGTTTCATGTTCGAGTAGTAAATAAAATATCCCTGGACATTATTCCACACAGCGCCATCTAGCCCCAAAGTAAGCTAATTAAAGCTTGTGTTATGGGATACTAGACAACGGATAAACATACTTAAATACATTTTCTTTTGTAAATACATACTTATTATACATAGGAGACACCCAGACCAGTACAAACAGACATGTTCATGCACACAAATGTTTGTACTGTGCGGGGATCGAACCCGCGACCTCTGGTGTAGTAGCCAACTTCTTAACCATTACACCAAGTCGGTCGTCAAATATAATAAATAAATATCTGTAGTAGTACGTATTAAAATCTATAAAGTTATGTGTTTATTTTGTGCGTATATAAATAACTGTAAATTAAGTCGGTTTTGGGAATTGGGTCCGCCATTTGTACTGGTAATTATGTGCAATGAAGTATACATAAATATACCGGGTGATTTTCAGAAGACTTGGAAAAACGACATTGCACCCTCATACAGTGATGCAGTAAGTGAAGTTGATCTTTTCAATTGACTTTAATTTAAAGGTTTTTATACAAGAAATACTGAAGGTTCGACTGATTTGTACGGTCCAATATCGTTTTTGTAAGTACTTTTATTAAAGGACTGATTATTGTCATTACTTTGATTATTTTGGAATATGACAATGCTGGTTGTTCATATCTAAGGATAGAAAAAACTGGAAAAAATCGATTTCGGACCTTGATGATGTCAAATTCTCGAGCGGGAATCGAACCGCGTCTTTCACAATCCGGGTGACTGCTATAAACCACTGAACTACTTCAAACCTCAAACAACGAACTAATCTTTCCAGTATATGCTTACGTTGCAAGCCAACTTTATTCCTTCGATGTTTCAAGGTCTACAAACATCAGAAAGATATATTTTTTAAAATTTCGGTTTAGATGAAATATGCTATTTGATTATTTTAGCATTTTACAATGCTTGTTTTTCATATCTAAGGAAAGGAAAAGGTAGGTTTCGGTAGCTTAGTGGTTCAGAGCAGTCACCCGGATTGTGAAAGACGCGGTTTCGATTCCCACTCGAGATCATCAAGGTCCGAAATCGAATTTTTCCAGTTTTTCTATCCTTCAATAATCACCCGGGATGTGTTTTATTTTGTGAAAATACAAATATCTATGTAAAATACTCTGCTTAGTAGTACTTAGGCTGTCATGGTGTAATAAGTGAATATAAATATGTGCCAGACAACACGAAAATTGTCATGGTCTCAAAATAAGGATGAATAAAAACCCTTGCATACAGGCGAGGATTTAAGCCAAGGGCGTCTCCCATCACACCCAGGCTCGAGTCAATCAGTAAAGATCGTTTCCACCACTCTTGAAACTCTCCCCCCCTCTCCTGAAAAGAAATCGAAATTAATGATGGATGGTGTCATCCACGTGAAAGTGAGAAATGCTGTAACCATGGGCACATTTTCTCCTCATACTGTTTGATGTCCCAAGCACTTGGAGGCCTAAACGCCGTATGTTGATGGATCGAGATAGGAGTCGTTTGTCAAAGTCTCGAATACGGTATGGGTTACATTTATTTACTTATCACAATCGGCTCTTTCATTTATCACGGCAGTGAAACTTTTTCGGGCTTTCAAAACAAGCAACTAATGAACCGAAACAGGCCTTTGCACGTGATTTCGTGTGCAGTCGCAGCTTTTTTTAAGTAACATTTTTATTTCAGTTAGGCAATTCGTCCAGAGGTAGAATGTCCTTGGTCTAATCTATCTCTATACTAAAAGCAAGTATTGAAAATTGAATTTTTATTTTTAGCATTAAACATTGTCTATTTTCTACACAAACATAGAAAATAGGAAAAATTCGGTGATCCTGGGAACTTTTCTAGTTTCTATCTAATTTGACTTTCGATTAAGATGAAACTAGCTATCTTAATCGAAAGTCAAATATTTGCAAAAATATTTCTTTCGGGTGTTATAGGCTTGCCTATAACATTGATGAAACAACATTGGCTTACAACGTAAAATACACTAGATGAATTCGACTGGTCTATTAACGGCCTCGGTAGCTCAGTTGGAAGAGCAGTCACCAGGCCTCTGACTAGGCTTTACGATTGATATCTTGCGACGTAAGCTGGGACCAACTGTTTAACGTGCATTTCGAAGCACGGAGATGCCCGAAAAACACATCACTTAATTTCGGTCGGAATGGTCACCCATCCATAACCCGACCTGACTGGCGCTGCCTAACATCGGATTGTTGCCGATCCGCTGCCGTCACTCAGCCATGGGCACCTCTTGTATCTATTATATGAGGTTATTTAATAGGTACAAAATTGCATATTTTTAAGCCGTATAAACAATTGCCAAGTATTAAACATGATGTTTACAAGGGTAAAAATATGCAATTGTGTACCTATGAAATAGCCTCATACTTGGGTGAATTACTGTATATCATGAGTAGTTTCTTATTTTAAGCGGATGCCAATGAATCTCCAGTCACCCTGTATATTATCACAATGCCGCAGGATTTTGGGACTCAGTTAGTGTTGTGTGTGTTAATTGTGTTTACTACTACGGCGACAGTCCACTTGTCTCTGAACAAGTACTCTATTAAAAAATAATATTATATATGCGCCAGACAACACACCTCTTGTAATGGTTTCGAAGTAGGAATTAATATCCTAACACAGGGATATTAATCCCTACTTCGAAACCTAGGTACCACACAAGGAAATAAGCCAGGGGCGACTCCTAGCACACCCAGACCCGAGTCAATTCAGAAAAGATCGTTTCCTGAATTGACCCGACTGGGAATCGAACCCGGGACACTACGGAAATCGAGGCGATAAACCGTGCTACAGCGCACTACACCAACCGTGTCGTCGTTATGCTTCGTTATATTTAAATTTAAATAGCAGTCACACGGTTTTTGGAGGGTCGCGGTGTCAAATTCCCCTTATTACCTAACACCAAGTAGAACTTTACTATAGTTTCTTTTTTTAGGTGAAAACACTCAAAATAAGTTTACGACAACATGTAAAAGGCGTTTAAAAATTCGTTTTATTTTAATACTTAGTAGTATTACGAGTATTATAATTATCAAGCAGAAAATCACAGTTAAGATTTGACTTCACTCATGACGAACAATATCTTCAAAGTGTTATACTATGATTTCAATAATTTCAGGAATGTTAAAGGTGCGGCTAGGCAGGCCCACCGCGTTAACATATTATTATTACCGTGTAAACTACTTAGCACTTCTGAAATGGCTTTGGAATGTAGTAAAAAGGCTATTAAGTTAAATTAAACGGGTTACAAGCAGTTAAGGTTAATTGGCAACCGTTTGGTTCCGATAAGCAGTAGGATGTGAAAACTTTCACAGTCACGCAAGCCTTAATTTAGAAGGTCACTTTATTAAAAGCCTTAATGCATGGGGTTCTTTCAGAAATTAGATTAAAAAACAGTTTTTATTTAATCTAAGCTTACATCTATTACAGTCCAATACAATAGACATTGAAAATAAAATTATTTTTCATAACATAGAATGTATAGCATTATCCTTGTGAATTCACACAGAGAACAGTGAAATAGGTCGATTTTCTCAGCTACTAAATTTAAAATACGCAGTGTGAGCGTCAGAGGAGACTTATCGAGAAGAATTAAAATTATTATACGAACTGGGTATATCATGTGGATAAGTAGGTTTACAATGTGACCCATTTGTAATGTATCAAACAGTAAGGCTGTTAACTAGGATTGAATTCATTGAGAGAAAACGTAAGAAGGTGCTTAAAAGAAGGTTGTTGTATTTTGACAGGGATTTCAATTTTCAATATTGTAGGTTTTACCTGGCGTTATAAATTGCACTAACCATACAAAAAGGAAACACTCAGCTACTGTATTTGTTATTCCTACAAGCCTTTCAAAAAGATTTGCATAATTGTATTTCTATGGGATGATTTTATCAGAAGCTATGAAGATAAAACATTAAAAAGGTAAAAAGTGTTTCATTAAAGTTGAGTCAAAGGGGTGCTGATTAAAATAATTGAAGATCACGCGGCGCGTCCGTGTAGGCACAAATTTAAATTAGGACTTTAAAAACTTTTTCATTCGCTGAAAGGCTCTTGGTTTATGCGAAAATATTTTAATTAATATAGCATGCCGTAAGTATCTGTTTTTATTTTAATATTGTGTACACTTAATCACAGTAGAGTCATTTGAACAGAATTTGAAAGAAGGAAGAAAGGTCATCTATGATTCAGTCCTGGTAGAAATAAAATACCAGGTGTTGATACTGGAAGAAAAAATATATATATCATGTTTGTTGGTAATGTCAAGACTATTTGGGAGAGTTTTTTTTAATTAACTTTAGTTTTAAGGGTTTTTACAACAAGCATGGACTTAAAGATAAAGTTGATTAATAAATTATATTAAAACATTCGATCGGATAGTTTTTTGTTTCACCTCCTGCGTATGTCATACGAATTATCATCCTCACGGTTAAGTCATTACTCGGTATATCTATTTTTTTTGTTCTTTTATATATTTCACTTACTAAGTTCTATACGTTTGTTCAAAAGTGAGCTTCTGAGTGTTTCATTGACAACGACAGCAACAGGAAACTTGCCTCTGACTACCCTGACTTACCATCAAGATGGTATAAATTTATGTATGTTTATGGATTTTAAGTTTATCAGTGAATTTCAATTTTTTAGCATTAAACAATGCTCTGTTTTCTACACAAAGATAGAAACTAGAAAAATTCGACCTGGTCCTGGGACTCAAGCGGGATTCGAACCCGCGACCTTTCACAATCCGGGTGACTGCTCTTCCAACTGAGCCACCGAGGCCGTTAACAGACCTAGCGAATTCCACTGATCTGGTGGAGGTGATGAGTGTCGACTGCCGGTTCTGTCGCTGTTGTCTGTAGATACACGTAGGATATAGGTACGGTATTTTACATCGGTATCCTGAAATTGAAGATGCTATGTAACTTTGTGGCAATAATTAATTAATTTATACATTCAATGCATATAATAAGGATACAAGGGTCTTACCCGTAATTAGCCGTTCACAACACTTTAATGCTCCTTGACATGCGACCTATATTTTTTATTTATTTTCTTTTATTACCTTTTTAATGTCGAAATAATTTTCCAAATACAATTTGTTAATGGTTATTGTTTGTTATTATTGTACCTATTTTTCTACTTTGACTATTACTTATATCAATTATGGCATGATCACGAAGCACCAATGCAATCATTTAGGAACTAATTTTAAGCGTGAGTTAGTCGAGATTGAGTTATTACATCAGCGGGCCCAAGCGCCGCTCTGCACAGTCAAACTACCCACCTGCGGCAGATTATTATTATTAATTTCCAGTTGCAGCACCACCTGTATTGTGCTGTACCAACACACACACACACAGTCACACTACACATTCGGTACCGTATCTATTGTCTATGTATTGTATTACAATTATTACACTACACAATATATTGAATCACTCACCATTTATTTTTATCTATACTATAGTATTTATGATACTTATATGTATATGCACACACGTATGTCCGCCACAAATATCCGTGCGTCATCTCAGTCTGGGCCTACTGAAAATCAGCGCCTGGGCCCATAAAGCCCAGGCTATATGCTGAGTGAGGTCCATTTGTCTTTTTGGGCATCGGGACACCGCTGTCTGATGGTATGATCTTTTTTTTCCTGTTACCTATATGTTTTGTTGTTAATGCCTACTTCTTTTGTGTTTACTTTATAAATGTAACGATGTCCTTAAAGTTAATAAATGTTTTTCTATTTCTATTTCTATTTCTAATTTATCTAGTATATTTTACGTTGTAGGTCAACGTTGTTTCATCAATGTTATAGGCAAGCGCCTTTAAGTTTATCACTTTTTTCACTATAGTGGTTGACTTAAAATAACGTCAGCTACGTTACTTTGATTGAAACTAAGTATTTTCAATAAGAACAACCTTTGTAGTACCCAATTACCCAAACCAAAGAACGAGAGAAAGAATATAGTGCCTACATGGCACTGACATAAAATAAACTAAGTTAATGTTGTACATTATTTAGAAAATAAATCTCAAGAGGCCGCCTGACCGACTTTCCGAATTCGCAGGCTTCCCAATTTGGTACATTCTTACCTTCACGTAAAAGTAAACTTGATTTCTCTAATGTGACCCAATTCCGCGAACCGAGCGATTCACAATATAGCCTGGCCCTGAATTATTTATCTATATCTGTCTTGATTTCAGTAGATCAATATGGACTCTACATTTAAGGACTTACAAGTGTTGCTACGCTTTACAAACACTAATTTAACACATAATATTTTCTTTTTACTGCTGTAGCTATCCGTCAGTGGATTGTCTTGGTTGTCTTGCCCGTCAAAATATGCCTAAATTAAAAAAAAATACCTATATCACTCCCTGTTAATGTAGCTTTATATTGGTGAAGGTATTTTTTAAAATCGGTCCAGTAGTTTCGGAGCCTATTCAATACAAACAAACAAACAAACAAATCTTTCCTCTTTATAATATTAGTATAAATATAGACTGGCTTTTTGCCAGTGGTTTTGCTCGCGTGGACTATTTTTCCCGTTAAAATACAGCCTATGTTACTAATAATGCTTTGCATTAGTGTTTTTTTTTTAATCGGTTAATTAATTTTCGGTTAAAGTTTAATATTTTTAATGTTGTTTTAGATTGGGCAGGAATCAAAAATGTGACCCTTTAGAAAAACAAACGTTCGTGATAATATTTTTTATTTAGACGATACATTATTTATCTTGATTGCATGGCAAAAAAACCTGAAGAAAGACCAAACCATGTTTCTTATTCGATAGTGATTCCTTGGTCCTGAACCTAAAGTGATACTCGTATATATTTTCATATAAATCACTGCTCCGTGAATTCACCTTTTTGTCCACAATGTTAATCCAGCTTTCCACGAATCAGCCTTATTAAGTATTAAATAATTCTAACGTGTCTACTCTTCAATTTAAATAATTTAAATTTCTTTGACGTTTAAAATATATTTTTGATCTACCGTGCAGGTTATTATCTTGCTAACTGACACATTCAGTACGTCAGTATGTTGACATGTCATGACATGACAATGTCAAATCCCAATATTTTTTTTACGCAAATGATAATGTTAATTATTTAAAGTGGCAAGTCGTGGTAGACGTACAGGTAATTAATTATACTGCCAAATGACACATTAGCCAAAGCCGTAATTTGACTTACTCGTATCAAGATACGTAACGTTTTTTTTTAATATTTTGTTTACTAGATATGCTGACTTCTGACGAAGGAAACGGCGCTAATGAATTGGTAACTCAAAAAAAAACGCGAAAGAAATACGAGTATGTTCATAATTGCGCTTCAAATGGTTTGACAGAGTGCGAGAATGGAGAACAGTGTATTATGTCTACCATGAATTTTCGTCACGTTTACTACGATAGTTGACTTCAGAAATGTTTATTCTATTTTGATTCCATTTCTGATCGCTAGGGCGGTGTACCGTAATCCCATACAAAAAAGTCTACGCGAACAACGATGACGCTAGCGACTGTTATAGACATACTACGTCTACCACGAGTTGCCACTTCAAATTTACATTAACGTGCGCGTAAAAAAATATATTGAAATGACACATGACATGACATGACAATGTCAAATCTCAATACATTTTTTTACGCGAACGATAATGTAAATTTATAGTGGCAACTCGTGGTTGACGTACAATACTGGTTTTTGTTAAGTAACTTTATTCAAATCTGTTGAGATCTTTTCATGTGGTGGGGGGGTGTGTGGGGTGACGGGTAATATACATGTCATTAAGGACGAACTGATTAACTCTTGGCATTTTCTTACGGTAAGTATACCAATGTTATTTTTTTGGATATGTATGTACTACGATGTTTTTCCAGAATCCATTCACCAAACTACATCGAACAAAACTAACAAGTTTGCACGCTGTCTACTAATAAAACTGAAGGATTCAATAATCTTGACATTCTTCGTTGTCATTTGGCAACCTTTCAAGTACTCACTTTAGACTCATCATCATCATCATCATTTCAGCCGAACGACGCCCACTGCTGGGCATAGGCCTCCCCAAGGATCTCCACAACGATCGGTCTTGCGCTGTCCGCATCCAGCGGCTTCCCGCGACCTTGACCAGATCGTCGGTCCACCTTGTAGAGGGCCTGCCCACGGAACGTCGTCCGGTACGCGGTCGCCATTCGAGAACCTTTCCGCCCCAACGGCCATCGGTTCTCCGCGCTATATGTCCCGCCCACTGCCACTTCAGCGATGCAATCCTTCGAGCGATGTCGGTTGTTTTTGTTCTCCTGCGGATCTCATCATTTCTGATTCGATCGAGCAGGGAAATACCAAGCATCGCTCTCTCCATTGCTCGCTGGGTGATCTTGAGCCTTCTTATGAGACCCATAGTAAGGGACCACGTCTCACTCCCATAGGTCATTACTGGCAACACACACTGGTCAAAGACTTTTGTCTTGAGACACTGAGGTATTTCGGACGCAAATATATGCCGGAGCTTCCCGAACGCTGCCCATCCGAGCTGGATTCGACGAGAGATCTCTTACCGAAGATATCCCGGAAGTCAGCCTGTACGAGATTAGGATGGCTCTCAAGCAGCTTAAAAACAACAAGGCGGCGGGTGGTGACGGAATCACAACCGAGCTCCTGAGAGCGGGCGGTAAGCCGATACTTAGGGTCCTCCAGACGCTCTACAGTTCTGTCATCCTCGAGGGAAAAACGCCAAAGGCATGGGGCAGAGGCGATGTGATGCTGTTCTTCAAGAAGGGTGACAAAACTCTCTTGAAGAACTACAGACCCATCTCGCTTCTGAGCCATATCTATAAGCTGTTTTCGAGAGTCATTACGAATCGTCTCGCTCGCAGGTTTGACGACTTCCAACCTCCCGAACAAGCAGGGTTCCGAAAGGGCTATAGTACCGTAGACCACATTCATACGCTGCGGCAAGTTATACAGAAGACCGAAGAGTATAACTTGCCACTTTGCTTAGCGTTCGTGGACTACGAGAAAGCCTTTGATTCGATTGAGACCTGGACAGTACTGCAGTCTCTCCAAAGGTGCCAAATAGACTACAGGTACATTGAGGTGCTAAGGTACTTATACCAGAACGCCACCATGTCGGTCCGATTACAGAACCAGAGCTCTAATCCGATCCAACTACAGCGAGGCGTGAGACAAGGAGACGTTATTTCTCCGAAACTGTTCACGGCTGCGTTGGAGGATATTTTCAAGCTTCTGGACTGGAAAGGATGCGGCATCAACATCAATGGCGAGTACTTAACACACCTGCGATTTGCCGATGATGTAGTTCTTATGGCTGAGACCTTGGAAGACCTGAACATAATGCTCGAAGATCTCGGTAATGCTTCTCAAAGAGTGGGTCTTAAGATGAACATGGACAAAACAAAAATCATGTTGAATGCCCATATTGCACCCGCTCCAGTTAACGTTGGGAACATTACACTCGAAGTTGTTGACCACTATGTTTACCTGGGACAGACAGTCCAGCTAGGTAAGTCCAACTTCGAGAAAGAGATCTCTCGCCTTTAGACTCATGCAGAACATATTATCTGATTGTACTCATAAAATATGTTTTTTTTATTCTCTGGTGTTAAAACAAGTGTGTCATAATCATAATCAAATAAAACACATTAAATAGATATATATATATATACATTTCTCTCATCTTTATCTAGCCACTCATCAGTTGTTGTAAGTAGACCTTAATCTGAGTACAGACTAAACACATCAGTGTATAATTTTTTTATTGTAATGTAAAGTCGTTTTTGTCGTTTTAAGAATTCGTAAGTACCTATTTTGACTAAGTTGACTGGCCTGTTGGCGCAATGGCAGCGATCCTGCCTTTGACGCCGGAGGTCGTGGGTTCGATCCCCACCCATGACAAACATTTATGTGACGAACATTTGTGTTTGTTGTGTGTCTGGGTGTTATTATCTGTTTAAGTATGTATTTAGAAATATTTAAGTATGTTTATCAGTCTCTGACGCCCCTAATACAAGCTCTGCTTAGTTTGGGGTCAGATGATCTTGGTGTGAATTGTCCCAGATATTTATTTATTTAATCTATATAAAGCAAAAGGTCACTTACACACTCTCTCATTACGAAATCTCAGAAACTACAAGTGCTAGGAGTTTAAATTTTTGCATGGGGGTTCTTTTTAGGACTTAGGTGCTCACTGAAACGGAATTTTGCAAAATTCGACCCCAAGGGGCTGTTTAAGGTTGATAGTTTTATGAAACTTCGTTTTTTTTTCCGAAATGAAATTCATGTTGTAGTAACATGAATTTTAAGTCATAAAAAAACCTGTATGTCATAAAAATGAAGTTCCCGCGGGCGGAAAGCTATTTCAAATAAACCTGAGAATGTATTTTTGATATTCCGTGAAGATAATTATTTTGCTAACAGAGATATCTTGAGTTAGAAGTTGGAAGTTTGTTCGAGGACGATAAATCATTTGGAAGTTCCAAAATTGGAACCAGTGAGTTATGTTTACGTTGTTAACGGCAATAATGGTAAAATTATAAGTTCTAAGTGACAGTTTGTAATTTAACCACAACTTTTTCTTTGGTAATAACTTTAGCCAAGATAATTTGAAATTTTGACTTTTTACTGACAAAAATGAAAATGGCGTATTTGACGCGAGCACATTCCACGTTTAAAAATAGAGATTTAATCTTAATTACGGTGCCAGAAAAATTAAAAAAAGGTTTTCATTATAAGAACTAAATGGCAAATCATACTTACCCAATTATGAAGTTCTATTGGCAGTAAGGGATTTACGTCAGGAACTTAGGAATTCTCAAAATAAAAAAAAAGTACAGACTCAGATCAAACGCAAACATTTTCCTCATGATACACATATTGGCAGGATAATTATTGTGCTTGATGGGAGTTAAACCCACGGCCTTTGAAAACAATATCTGGCAATATTACATGAAATCGACGCGAGTCTGCATTTTAGGATGGTAAAAGGTTAGAGGTTACTCATATGATTCTCGTACGCTTCATTCAAAGTAAAAACAAAAGAATGAAGTATAACGCCAGTCTAGTAAGACGAATCTTTCATGAAATAGAAAACATTTATTAATTTAAAACATCGTAACTCGTAGTTAAAACGAAACAAAAGTGTTACGGCAAACATCAAAAACTAAAATCAATACTACGAAAGCAATGGACCCGAATTTAAAAAAGAGGCCCTCACTCAGCTAATGCCTGGGCCTAATAGGCTCACATAATTTGATGGCAGAGATGATAAGAATTTGGTAATGGAAGGCCTTTTGTGACGATGGCCTATTTTCAACTGGGGAAGCAATCACCAGTGCGTAAAGAAGCTACGTTTTTTTAGTATCAATAGGCTTTAATCTTAAATCATTCATCATCATTGTTATCGTCATGAGCCATAATGTATCCACTATTGAATATAGGCTTTCTACATAGAAAGGCTTGTTGTGGACGGCCTGCAACATCCATTAAATTTTATTGTAGTTTTTCTATGAAGGACTGCTATTTTGAAACAGTTCGTTTTGAGTACTACTCATCCTAAAGAAGTGTGCGTTCGGGGTTTTTGTAATAAGTATTTATTACGATCACCAACGTTGTTCAGCTTGTGATTAAACTATTAATTACCAGTGGGATTGAAGCGTAATTATTTTAATGATAAGCTTCCACAGTAAAAAAGGATTGTATTTGAACGACGTGTAGACTCAACTAATTTAGTTAAATTTATTCTTAAATAGATAATAATATTTCTCCAGGTGAATATTGGTACGGGTTGAGGGTTGAACTCAAGACCTTGCTCGCTATAGGCAGAAAGCAGGACCCACTTCGCCTACGAGTCAGTATTATCATTAAATTAAATGTATGTTCGTAATAAATTTTGTAATGTGCGACGTTTGCATATCTACAATAATATACCGGGTGATTACCAAAAGACCGACCAAAAAGATAGATCTTGTCAATAAGTAATGTAGTAACTATGTTAGTGAAAGGTTATTTTTATTAATGGGCTTTAATTTCAAGGTCACCATACAAAATCATTCAAACAATGCGTATTTTTTGGATAATTATAAAGTTTAAAATAAATATATCACTTACTGAGTAAGCCCTATCGTTTTCGCAAGTCTTTTGATAATAAGTATACCCGAAAGAAATAACACGGGCAGTAGCTAAATAAAAATGTCTGATGATGACCCAGAATTTATTCAATTGTATTTTTTCCACACGTGTACATTTCTGCTTTTAAATTTCGCTACCCTTGAATTAGGGAGTAACAAGACGCTATTTATGTTGTTAAAGCAATAATGGAGAATTTAACGAGTTTACTCGACCCAAAAGTTGAATTAAAGAGACAAGGGTTCACGAACCGAAAATTTTCCCTTTTGCTTTTTGCTGTAAAAATATTTACATATACGATATGGGTGGGTACGGTAAGGTGTTATTGTAGAGTTGATATTAAAAAGCTGTTATTTTTATTTTGGTTTACCCAGTTATTAATAAACACACGTGTCGAAAACATAATAATTAACAACAGTATATAATTTTCAGTGTCACATGTTGTTGTTGTTTTATAAGAACCGATGCTAAATAATAACTAAAAAATAGGTCTGCAATTCAATGAATATTGCGAATAGTTATTTAAAAGTTATTTTTTTTTTAATTAATTCTTCTTACTCCCGAATAACCAAAACTAAACATTATACTATAGAAGTACTGAACCTTATTTAAAATTAAAAATTTAACAAATTATCTTAATTTAAAATTAAAAAAAAATTATATATAAAAAAATAATATAAAAAAAGTACCTGGCAGTTGCGAGTTCAAAGCCGTGCCGTGTCTCTGATGATCATCTTAACACCAGGCTGAACCATCACCTCGCTACCCCACATCTGTCAAAAACCACATCATTCGTTCCTCACAAGCACTGGCCACTCGCAAAAAAATCAAACGTTTCTCTTTACTGTCAAAAAAAATTGCGCGCGTTTATTAAATTTTTGAATTTCGAATGGTTATCGTTCAAGAGCGGCGGCGGCGGCGTGCGAGCGGTCCCAACGCCTGTATCTGACTGGGGTGGGTAACTACTGGCGCGCGCAAAATTGTTGATACTGGTACTGGTACAGAGGGCCGGAGAAAAATTGGGTCCCACGTTTAGCGGGATTGTTCTTTTAGTTGATAGGTTTGGGTCGTCACATGTCGGAGACATCTGAGAGGAAAGTAAACTTGAGTATCCGTCTACATTAATGTGGGACCTTGAACTTTACGATCTAAGAGTTCTCTTTAGCGGTTTTGTATTTTATACAAATCATACAATTTTTTTGGTTTTTTGATTGTATAAAACGTGTAAAGGTCCGCGTGAACCTTACTGAAAAACCTTTTATACTGAATATTAATCTAAAGTACCGTAATGTTTTAATCCAGCTTTCACAGTATAACTATACAACGTTTCGTTAAAATACATCCAGTGGTTATCACGTGTGGTGCTGAAAAATATATTCAAACTGAAAGTAGTTAAATTCTCGAAATGTGTTTTTCGTATTCAGTCGTTTCTACTATACTTACTCGTACATCACAAATAAGTTTTCGAAAAATTGTGCAAAACACAGTTTTAGATTTTTTCCGTTTTATTTTATGTATAGGTGTCAATTCAATTAAAATAATATATACATAACACAATAATCATAACAAGAAAAATATTGAATGACACCCGGAAAAAGACCTTTGAGAATTTGAATCTTTACTAATATTATTAGAAAGAGGTAAAGTTTCTAATTTTGTTTCTTTGTTTGTAGGGAGTAATCTTCGGAAATACTTATCCGATCATGAAAATTCTTCCCCTAACAGCAAACTATATTATTCAGGGGGGCTAGCCAAGAACAACACGCTACTTTTGTTTCGATATGTCAAATTAAAAAATATATGGAACTGATTGTGTGCTATGTCACCGCCGTACATTTTTCAATTCGACATTTGTCATTTGTGACATTTGAGAGTTGCTCTTGGCTAGGGCCTCGGGAGTAGTATTAAGCAATATTTTATTATGATTAAACAAAAAAAGCATTGAAAAATAGTAGTTTACGTAAATCACGTCGGAGAAAAGCGGGCGAGATGTGATGAACATCAGTTTCAAAAAAATTGATAAAACGAAGTCTGTCGGCGCAGTTAGTAGATTAACATCTATTACAGTTTAAAAACTTCGCAAATGATAATCGATACATCGGTGACCATCATCGGTGGTTCAAGTCCAACGAGAAACGTGATAAACACTAATCGAACCACTCCTGTTCGACTCGATTTAAGAGGGCTGTGTACTTTTAAATGGTTAAATTGTGGGTTAGTAGTATCGTGAGTAATATTATTTCTAGACTTCTATGAATAAATAGATACAAATTGAAATAATGGTACAAAAACATTATAGTTTATTTAATGCTATGTTTTTGTATTGTATTTTATTTCTTGCAATAAAGTATATCTATCGATCTATCATTTAAAACATTCCTTTAGACACACTAACTTGTAAAAATAATGGTGAACAAAACGAAAGAGGAAAATAAATAAATCATAAATCATGCTTTATTGTGGAACACAGGTATATACAGATTACAGATGTTAACAAAAGTGTCTTAATTGTTCAACTGTGACCTACCTCTATGGGCGTACAATAATTATTCAACAGAGTTGAAGGTATTTGATCCAAACATGCTACACACACACTAAAGAAAGTGAAATAATTAGGTTTGTTTTGAGAGAACAATTGCTTCTTCATGGATATTCTTACCAAAAGCAATTAATTAAGTGTTCGTCATAAAATTAATATTTATTCCAGGCTGGAAATTAAACCTTTACAAAGCAGCAACAAGGAATGGTATACAAGTACTTCAAATGTGAATTTTAAGTCTTTGAGTGCCGCCAAACCAGACACAATAGGTCTTCTATTGTTTGCTGGTAGTCGGTAAACCCCATGGCAGCTAATATGTTGAGGAACACTATCATATATTCATCAGCTACTTTTGCGTTTTCTCCGACTTACAAAAAGGAAAGTACTGTACTGTATATTTGCTATATGTTTTCGTTACTTAAAATTGTTTTATATTAAGTAGCTTTGCTGTACTTGTTAGGTCTGTCTATTTATTAATGTAAAATTTAAGCAGTTTTTTTTCTCTACAAACAAATTGTACTCTACTAACTCGCGTGGTAAAACCACAACAAGTCTAAAAGAGTAACTACTGAGTTTCTCGCCGGGTCTTCTCAGTGAGAATCAACTCCTCCGACGCGGTGGTAGAGTCGCATTATGTTTGTATACTGTTCCTTTAGATATTCATGTTATTATAGTATTTATGTCTATTATTTAGTATATTTGACTATGTACTGTTTAATTCTATTTAAATAAAGATATTTGAGTTTATTTGAGTTTAAACTTCGATAGTTGACTTCAGAAACGTGTATGCCATCGTAGGTTCTATTTCGTATCACTAGGGGCGCAAAAGGTGATTTCATTTTGATTTCACAGAGGGGGTCATTATAGTAATATTTATTTGCAATTAAACATGGTATACAAAGATGTTGACATAACAATTTAAGTTCAAATCATGTTTAGCCATTTGAAATGGCTCACAAAAATACAAGTAAATTCATTAAGTATATTCATTAAATAATTATTTATAACAATTATTATGTATAACATGATTTTTTTACAATTCTAGGCAATATACTAAGTACAATTATAGCTAATTATTATTACAATTCAAAGTTGTTATGAAGAAAATCTTTTATGTCATAAAAGGCTTTTGTTATTAAGTTGTATTTTATTTATAACTACATTTAAATAATGTGCCAGGCTACACTTGACATGGTCTCGAAGCTATGAATTACCCTGTGTTACGAGCTACCAGACCCGAGTCAATTCAGAAAAGTTTGCTTCCTTAATTGACACAACCGTGAATCGAAACCGAGACACCACGCAATTGTATACAAGAAACCGTGCTACAGCGCGCTACGCCAATCGTGTCGTAGTCGATATGTGTATCGTAGAGCTGATGGAAGATAGGAAAGACGTGTTCTGGAGTGGTGAGACCAAATTTTCACCTCACTGGTGACCACCCGTAAGGTGGACCGATGACCTGTAGATGATAGCGGTAAGCGACTGAATGACATAGCTTGGAGGACCAGGATCCCAATAGAATTGTAATTGAATTGAGTGTTTTTGACAGGTTCAGTATGAAAATGTCAAAATAAACCCATTCCACTACGATTCTATTGGTATTCAAAAAGTCAAATCTGGCCACAGGTGTGTATTGTCGATCTCTAAAGAAGACAGCAGTGGCAAAGTATAAATATATAACATAAGTACATATCCATACTGATATTATTAAGAGGAAATATGCTCCGAAACTACTTTTTAAAAATTCTTTCACCAATATAAAGTTATATTATAAGCGAATGACAAAGACATTTTTTTTTATTTAGACTATGTTTGGGAAAATCAGTCTACGCGGGCGAGGCCGCTGACGAGTAGCTTGTATAATATAAAATTAAATTATAATAGTCTTAAAAAAACAGATATTTAGAGTGTAAATATGTAAAGTAAAGTAAAGTAAAAAATATCTTTATTCATATAGACTTATAGAAAGTACTTAAGACAAGTTATATAGTTACAAAAAAAAAAGCAAAAATATACTAAAATAAACTTACATAAAATAATACTATGATAGTAAATATCATAATTAAACATAATGTGACTCTACCACCGGTTTGGAGGTTGTTTCCGATCGAGAAGACTCCGGCAGGAAACTCGATGGTTACTCTTTTCAATCTTGTTTTTTAACACATAAATTGAATTGACAGAGTAAAGTCATAACAAAAAAGTGTGCAGAGGAGCAGATTATACCTAAGATGACCACAAATTAAGAAATCCTCAACACTATAATAACCTCGCTTCATTAACTTAGCTTTAATTTGTGACTTAAACTGGTGAAGAAACAGTTCAACAAGAGTTTGCGGAATCTTTTACAACAACCAACCAACCAACCAACAAATGATTTTCCTACCATATGCAGTCTTAGACTGGGAGTTACGAGCTCATTTTTATTTCCAGTATTGAGTTTATGAACATCACTGTTTTTCTTGAAGAGATGCAAGTTTTTACGGACATATACTACATTATCATAAATAAATTGAGAGTACACCGTTAAAATATCTATCTCTTTGAATATGTACTCGCACGGGTAAGTGTCTAATTTAAATTAAGTCAACGAATTATTTATGGTTCACTGTAAAAAATAGTAACAAAGTATTTTGATTGTGTAAAGATGAAAACGTTATCGTCACGTATTACTCAGCGAAGTGAAAAAAAATCTTATCTAATCTAATAGAATTAAAAAAGGATTTACCTTATTTCTACATTTGAAAGAACAATGAAATTGAAAAATGGTTTTCACTACGTTGAGACACAAATAGGGCGGTTACATTATTATGGTATTTAAAAGTCACAAGGGAATGAAGATTCTAGCGTCAAGTGTCTGGAAACGTGATGAATAAAAATTGAACTAACTTCGTCCAAGTGCGGTTGAGTAATTCGATAGGTTGATTTTGCTGCCTCACTGCTACATCCCAGGAAACACAAACTGCAAGTAAAACTATATTTTTTGTTCGTATAGATTTTTAGTATAGTATAATATGTACTGCCGAAGCAAGTACGTATTGATATATTAACTGAACCTGCTACTCATACATTTTGTTTGAAAATTGGATTATATTACAAGAAGTAAATGTTTATCTTTTTTATCAATTTAATGAGATTAATCCCATTGGAAATTGAAATTATGAAAAAATAACTCTCTAAGACTACTATTGACGACACGATTGGCGTAGTGCGCTGTAGCACGGTTTCTCGCCTTCATTTCCGTAGTGTCCCGGGTTCGATTCCCGGTCGGGTCAATTCAGGAAAACGATCTTTTCTGAATTGACTCGGGTCTGGGTGTGCTGGGAGACGCCCCTAGCTTATTTCCTTGTGCGGTACCTCGTAACACAGGGATATTAATGCCTACTTCGAGACCATTACAAGAGGTGTGTTGTCTGGCGCATATTTATTTATTAATATTTATTTACTATTTATCAGAAAAAAGAATCTATTGCACTGTTTGGGTAACTGCTCTTTTTTTAACCTTCCGGTAGCTCAAATGGATAAATCACTGGTACTCCATAAACCACATAGCAGCACCCCAGTGAGTTTTAGTGGTACAACATTCCCTCAGTAGTGTTATTTTATTGTGGCTTTACGTAAATAAGAGATATTTTCATCCAAATGGGCAGCTCAACTAAGACCAAGAAATCCACAGTGCCACAGCTCTCTTATCACCTTATAAAAAATAACCGTGCCCTCCATATTCTTCATGAATGTTACAAAGTAGATTTTTAGTTTGCAAACATAAACAAAAATTTTAACAAAAAAAAACCAACTTCAAAAAAAACTATTCCAAAACAAAGCACTAAAAAGTAAAGAAATAATTGCGTATTCTTCTAAAACTACACCGACACCAACAATAACAATAATTGTACCTACATCATATTATCGTATAAGTTTGAGAAGAGTACGCAATTATTTCTTTACTTTTTAGTGCTTTGTTTTGGAATAGTTTTTTTTGAAGTTGGTTTTTTTTTGTTAAAATTTTTGTTTATTTCTTGATTTTCAGTGAATAGTTCTTATTTATTTTAAACATTGAAAAAGTATTCGTCCAATTGCTCCTAAGAATTGAAGAGTTCCGTTACTTTGTCATGGATCCCATAATCAGAACCTAACACTCATCAAACTACCCTTGAAGTATATCCTTTCAAATAAAAAAAGAAGCATTGAAATCGGTTGGCGTGATAATGCGTTATTCGTCCATTTGTCGCGCATATGGTTTATCTAGATTTAAGATTTATATGGATTTACCATGGATACCACTGTCAGAACTGGACCAAATTAAAATGGGACCACACGGGCAGCATCAGCCTTCAAATAAAAAAAGAATTATCAAAATCGGTTGGCGTAATATTGAGTTACCTGACCATTTGTCGCGCATTTCGTCTATCTAGATTTAAGACTTATATGGTTTTCTCATAGATGCCACTGTCAGAACTAGACCAAATTAAAATGGGACCATTCGGGAAGCACCAGCTTTCAAATAAAAAAGAATGATCAAAATCGGTTCACCCAGTCGAAAGTTATGAGGTAACAAACATAAAAGAAAAAAAAACTTACAGTCGAATTGAGAACCTCCTCCTTTTTTTGAAGTCGGTTGAAAACATACCTTGACTACCCTGACAGCCTAAAACGTAACGTTACAAAAAGCTTCGCTAAGAACTTGAAAACAAAACTGAAAATAACCTTTTCTCTCAATCAACAAATCTCGTAGCCGCAGCTACGGCTCGTAGCCGGCGGCGCTACGGCGTAGACGCAAATACGGCGAATACGCGGATACCTCAAAGGGATAACATCAAAGGTCGTCGACTCCAATATGCGAAGACACCTACTGTTTGTTGTACACAACACTACGTTAACATCACACGTTAGAAATTAATTCAGTTTAGGTGTGTTTAGTATGCGTGCTACTTTCGGACAGAAATGGCCTATTACTTAACTAAATGTATTTTTGTTCAAACTTATTTTGGCAACTACTAAAAAACCTTCATCATTGAAACCAAGTTACTTTAATTATACCCTGACGAAAATCTTGAGTGTTTCAGGTTCTTCATCACCACCCCCGTAGCAAACGTGGTGGTTAAACCAATAACAATCAATTGCTTGAAGCGAAAACTTAATTTTAATAATGAAGGCTATTGCCAAGTAGTAAGAGAGTACCTATGTGGTCTAATTAAATTACTCCTTTTTATTTGTAACGATAGAGCTAACATAAGATTAACAAATAAAAATTAAAGTTTATTAAAATGATTCTATCCACAATGAAACAAGTATGAAAAAAGTTGCCAGGAGTAACGTGTTAATAAGAACATCGTTACACAAAAAAAACAACACTTTAACTAAATAGCTACTTTCTAGTACGGAAAAGCTCAAAAACTTTTAAGAAGCTATTCAAAACAGCGATCCTTTTCCCGTATCACAACGTACACAACGGTGAAACTTTTCTTGTATTTTGAAAACTTAAACAATATTGGTGGTAATTCTATTTCATTGGCCTGGATTTCTAGAAACTGTGTTTATTATTAACCTTAATTTTTCACCAAATCTCAGAAACTACAAATGCTAGAAGTTTCACATTTTCTTTTTAGGACGTTTTCGACCGCTAAGGGGTTGTTTTTGGGGTTGATAGCTGAAATTTCGTTACTACAAGTGCTAGGAGACTCAAATTTTGCATAGGGGTTCTTTTAAGGACGTAGTTGCTAATTAGTAAGCACGGGATTTTGCGAATAATATAAAACGACAACTATCGTACGTCAAAAAAAAACCTGTATGTCATGAAAAATTAAGTTCACGCTGGCGGAAAGCTAGTAAAACATACAATTATCAAAATAGCAAAATTATACAGTTTTACTTTGTCTTAAATAAATTTTCAAGATTATAGAAGCATTCTAAAATTAAGAAGTTATTTAATTTACCAAGAAACATGTTTTTTTTTTTTCTCGGAAATTTCATTAAATATCCTAATTGCCATGTGATATGTACCAGAGCAAACAATGTGTACAGTGGTGCTAGGTAAGGCTAAGCGGTCTGAAATGTGGTCTACAACTTTCTGTTCCCATAATATTGACCAATACCCTTATGCACTTCTTTTGTAAAATAAATAACAGTAGTGTACAGTGTGCGAGTACTTGCATTTCTTGAGTGGCGAATTAAGGCCACCTAAAATCTCTTTTTTTATTCAAATTGGGTTTGCGTTTGGCCTCAGTCTTACCACCAGTAAGCGAGGCCGATGGTGGTACACGCTTACCCAGAAAATGCAAATTCAAACTGGCTGTGAAGACACCAAGGTTGTAAGTATCCCGAAACACAGGCGCGAGGAGACCGTTTCACTCCCTAGCGGTGTAGACCAGAAGGACGCAGCAAACCTCTATGTGCGGATTGCTGGAAAGTCAATCACATGGGGGTGGATGCCTCGGCGTCTAGTGGTCCAGTGGGAGTAAGTAAAGGGGGAGATCAAGTTATGAAGTTCTTACGCACACTCTACACCTTATAGAATACCGATAGACAGAACAAATTTTAGTCCATTAGCACTTTTACTAACTCACCAGCTAGGGTGCGGCAGTGATTTTAGATGTCGATTTTTTTTACTCATGATGTGGTCGTTATACGCTGATTTACAGAAATAAAATATTTGAAAAATTATGCATAAAAGTATTGAAAAAGTAAACATATTCATTATTCATATTAATCTGAGCTAACCGTAGCAAAGTTATAATGACGTACAAAATACAATATATGAATAACTAGTAATCAAATTACATTTTCGATAAGTAAGTTTAGTAAAAATATGTTTCTGAAATTGAATAATTTGCCAAAAGGAATATTCTTAAGCATGGCTTTAGTAATATAAAAAAAAATATTCTTAGAAATGAGATGTTTGCTCAATCAATGATTTTAAAAACGAAATATTATCATTTGCAAGTGAATGTAAATTCTTATAAGACATAAAGTTCTTTAACCACAAATATTTTCAATTATTGTTTATAAGCTAATAATTTGCCAAGCCCACCAACCAACCAAAACCGAGGCCACTAGATACGAGTATAAGTGATATATGGTTTGGCTCATTCCTATGCAGATGCGTTCTCCGTGGCGCTATTGGTGGCCGAAGTAATTTGTGTGACAAGTTCTAGCGACCACTACTTCCGGAGGGTGACAGCAAGATTTGGCCAGCAAATAGCTGGGACGAAAAAACTGCTGAATTTTGTATAACACGTCGTACTTGTTAAAGAATTGATCTTTGAGGTTTTTATACCGTGAGAAAAGTTAAATGACTAACTTAGTCATTGAAATAGAGAAAATGTGTTCAATTATTAGTAAAAAAAAAACCGGCCAAGTGCGAGTCGGACTCGCGCACCGAGGGTCCCCTACAAACCTGTAGGTATATTTATTACAAATATTTTTATTATATTTTATGATGTAACTAAAATTTACGGTTTTCGCAATTTTTCCTTTATCTGTGCTATAAGGATACGATGTTTCGTACCAAATTTCAAGGTTCACGGGAAGTACCCTGTAGGTTTTGATTCGCTTGCAAGTGTCGAAAATATGTGGAAATTTGCGGCATAAACGGCTGCATCTTTTGATTGCGTTGGCTTAGAAGTTTGATTTTTTCACAGCTCCAAGGGACAGTAGACTTGAGTATTTAATAAGAATTGCAGCTTGATACCTCTCCGCGTTCCTGAGAAAAGAGGTCTTGACATACAGACAGACGGACGGACGGACGGACAACAAAGTGGTCCTATACGGGTTGCGTTTTTTCCTTTCGAGGTACGGAACCCTAAAAATGTGAACAGTATAACTTACCCCAATTTCTGCCAAGATATCTACAATGCCGCCCCTTGCCTCGCAAAAGCTAAATATGCCATTTATATTTTACGATATGAAAAATCATTGAAAATGAAGCAAATGACAAGCAAATGACAGCGTGGCTTTAATCTTCTATTTTGCAATAAATACCCTTCCCTCTTTATTTTGGCATGAAAGTACGGCCGAATAAACTACGCGGGCCGCGGGGGGTACGAAATTCACAGTTTAAGTATGTTTATGTCAAGCATTTCATCACACTTGCGTTCGCATTTCCCAAAAACAACCCAAAGCAGAAAATTAAAAATGGCCGCGACGTAATGGACGACTGTCGGAATCACTGTCGGCACACGATATGGACCGGCATTATTCAGAATTGGGGTAATTTTACCGGTAGCAAGTTTTTTATGCAAATTTACGATGGTTTGTTATCCTGTGAATGTACGGAAACGTAAAGCTTCGTTCTGCCAGAGTTAGAAAGGATGAATGAATGAAAATAAAACTCAGATAAATTTCAAGTTGGTGGCATAATTATTGACTGTAATTTATATGGGGCATATATATTTATGTTTTTGTTTTTTATATGGGGGCATGTTTATACGTGTACGAAGAAAGCACTTAAAAAGTGACTCGAGTTTCCTATTTTAACAATATATTATGCCATGCAATAAATACTTATCTAATGTTTTATTTTAGGAAATAACAATGAAATTACATCTCTTTTACCTTGCTATGATTATACCATGATTGAATTTCAGGTCACAGACTGGCAACATTTGCGATAAATTTCCCCAAGGTGGTCGGATTACATTGTATCCTTTTCTGGCCAAGCTTCAATAACATATAGCTTGTATATCTTTTTTTGTAATCTAATTTGTAGCTATATCTGTTTTGCTATGGTGGTTTTCTTGCGGACGACCCTATACGTTTATAGTAAACAGCTTTCAAAATATATCTTATCTTTGTTTCATAGAAGCCGAGTATGAAAGATGAAAAAATTTTTTTTTTGTATAAAGACAAGGTTTTTTTTTAGTAAAGTAAAGTAATATTTAATTGATGATCACAAATTCGGGTTATGATCCAAAATCTGAAAACACACTTTGCCCGACCTGGGAATTGAAACTAGGTCCTCCGGGTTTCGGCCCGAGCTCTGAAACCACTCAGCCACGGAGGCGGTTAGTTTCAAGGTTACATTTAGTGACAGGGACATTATTATTTAAAAACAATACATCCCTTAATTTAAAATCTTTCTGAAACATGCAAACGAGAAGATTAACATTATAAAAGTGATGTAAATAATGAGCTTAATAACAACATAGGTAGGAAAGGGGAAACGAAATAATCATCGCGGTCGCGTTTTGTAAAAACGGTTTCATTAGTGTGTTCCGCATCACGAGATGTGGGCACGCGAGAGTACCATCAGGGGCTGTTTGGTTTGGCAAGTAGTTTGGAAAATGTACCTTTATGGAATGTTTGGATGGGGCGAGTAGTTGGGAGAGAGGACTTGCAGTTAGGTGAGTGGAATTGCTAGTTTGGCTGGTTGGGTCAGGGTCACAGATGAGCCTTCGCCTTGTCGTGGCGGGGGGGGGGGGGGCTTAGTGCTGGTGGCAGGTGGAACTACCGGGAAGCTAAGAGGGCTCAGGCATGGCAGTGCGGTGGACTTCCCACCCGCCTTCTGCCTGCCGCCGCGCCCAAAGGGACGCCCACGGGCGCAGCGCCTTAGGGCGCGAGGTGGGGGCCACAGTGCTTCCGTGGCCTCTCCCCTTCATTGGGTGGTAGGCTGGAGGGGTCCCAATACGATAATAAAAAAAAGGGTCACGGGCAGCCCGTCAATCCTGTTGGCGCGTGTGCTGACATGTATCGCCAGCTTTAGATGCCTGATCAAATGACGCTGCAGAATGGACTTTTAACTTCACATATAATACTTTTAATCAAATATAAAACATTTAATCAAATTAAATAAAAATTTGAGTCCAGCAGAAGATGAAATAAATACTTAAACATTAATTATTGATGATCTTAACATGCCATATCATGGAAATGTGAACAGTGAAATCAAACGGGTCACTATTAACATATAGGCGCTTTGCACATGGAAAAACTAAGTTGACAACTTTTGAAAAGTTTCCTGTAAAAAGTTGGCAGTTACTATAACGTTTACGGTTGCCGCAATTTTAGGGCAATCCGTGAGCAACTTTCATAGCTCAGTTTCTCAATCTACGCAGCGATCAGCGTTCAGTGTCAAATCAAATAATATTTATTCACAAAAAATGGAGTACATTTCAGATGGTGGTGATTTATTTATTAACATTTTGAGCGTCTATTTTGCCAAGCGCAGGGCATGTGAATGTCAGATAAAACAATGCAAAATTAATAGGGAACTTTTGTGTCGCTATTTAAATATTATTTGATAGAGTGAAAGCATTTTATAACCATGTCTGACGATGGATATCTAAGAAGCAGCACTTGGTATCATTTTATGACGTCGTCGCCGTCGACGTTAAAACTAACGTAGGTATCGAAACGACGAAACTAAGTCAGTCATCGATTAAAGCAACTGAAAACTGTTGACAATCACCAGAACTCGAAACTTGAGTTGCTATGAGTCCAGCAGTCCTATTGTAATATATGTGAACTGCTAGTTGCATAGAGATAGAGCAATTATTGCAGCAACTGTGCAATAATTGCTCTATGTGCAAAGCACTATAGTTATATTCAGAGGTTTGACGTGTTATTTTGCTTTTGTGATGTATAATTTAATACAATCAACATCGTATGATCATCTAGATTTAACCATGACATAGATCGATGATTATATTTTGATATAATTTCTTCAATGTCCGGCTTGAAAAATTTCAAAGGGACGGGGGTACCTTGAAAAGGATACGAACTAGTGTTGCTTGTCAACATCGATAGTTGAACCCTGTTTTTTTAAATGCATATTACTATTATTTTGTAAGCCCTCAATTTGTGACACATTTTTAATAATAGGAACCTTTCTTTGTCAAAAAGTAAGTATGTTCAATGTCATTGATACCGGGATGGATTTAGCCGTCTCATGGAATTTTGAACATGGCAATAACGACAGTTTTTGACAGCTTCTGTCAAGACTGAGCGTTTTACCAGCGCCGTATTTTCTTAGAGAAACTCATAGCTGTACGTCTACCACGAGTTCCCACTTTAAATTTACGTTATCGTTCGCGTAAAAAGTTGTAATGGGATTTTTAAAAATGTATTGGAATTTGACATTGTCATGTCATGTCAAATCCCATTACAACTTTTTACGCGAGTGATAACGTAAATTTAAAGTGGCAACTCGTGGTAGACGTACTGGTCAGGTTTAACTACAAGAATTTTTGGTTGAATTTTAGTACTTAGGCCAAAACACCGCCATCATAGATAAATAAACGATAAATTGATTGGACATTATCACATGAACCATGAAAAATCTGTTACATCTCATCCGGCCCTCGAATAACTGCGATAACGGAACATTTTAATGATCAACGACGTTAAATAATATATCTTATCGACTGTCTTCTTGGACAACACTACCAAAAACCAATATCCAACCCCGGCATAGAAATCGAATGATTGATATGTTCTCCTTGTTACGTAGTTTTTACATCTATATATTCAGGCAACTCGTATAAAACACACCTCCAAAGGGACCAAATAACGGATGGCACGAATAATTTAATAATTCAATGTAGGGCGACAGTAGAAATCATATCAGCGCAAAATCTTGGACCGTATTGTTATGGAATTAGTGATTATTTTCGCTTGGGAGGCCCTTTTTACCCGGTTCAGAGTGGCCTAAATTATTCCTGTATTAAATTTGACAGCGCTATTGTTATTCGATAAAGTGGAGTTGTGTATCATAAGCCCATATTTTTGTTACGCCATTACCCGCACTGATAAGATCGGAAGTTTTGGTGAAGACTTTATTTAAACCTGTTATACATACAAAATGACAGTTGATAACAAGTTTAGTATGTGTGACCATCAGCTGATGACTAACGGTAACCATAGCTTTTTGACAAATCTTTAAAGGACATTTTTAAATATCTTTTGAAGAACTAAATCACAAAATGAAGAGCTTACAGAAGGACCGCTCGCGCCTTTTTCCTAAACTTGCCTGACCGCCTAGGGTTACTATTTACAGAAGGACCGCTTGCACCTTTTTACTAAGCTTGCGTGAACCGCCTAGTAGGGTTACTACTATATTCGCTCTGAATTTTTAAAATGAAGTAAGTAAGTAATACCTACTTGACAGAACCGGCCAAAAACAAAATTTATCATGTGAAAAATTGCACCAAGTTCGACAAAATCAAAAACACTCGCGACAGTGCTACTTTCCGACTCACCGAAGCTCACTGACTTCGCTTGTAAACTCATGTCTCTGTGTGCGTGCGTCAAAAATGGCGTTTTGTTCTAAGCGGGCTATCTGTCAGAGCGCCGCGCATGTCTAATTTGTGATATTAGCTCTAAATTTTTAAAATTAATAAGGTAGGTTATATACCTACTTGACAGAACAAGCCAAAAACAAAATGCATCTTGTGAAAATTGCACCAAGTTCGACAAAAACAAAAACACTCGTGCCAGTGTGACTCGCCACGTGACCGATTCTCACCGGTATCACCTGTAAACTTACTTTGTCTGTGTGCGTGATGAAATGGCGGTTTGTTTTAAGCGGATTATCTGTCCGGGCCTCCGCGCCGCATGCTTAAATTGTGACTAAATGCTCAAACATAAATAAGTAGCTCAAATTTGTATAAGTCAACACAAGTATACAGCCGTGAATATGATAATTTGATGGATGTATAAACAGGGTGTCCCAAAATTTAACGTTTCGGTTGAGCCTGAATATTTGCTATACTAGTCCATTTTTATCATTCGTTATTCTTATCTACTGGTGGGTTTTCCAACGTTCCGATCTCGGCCACCAATCACAATGCCCATACATCATTTGCACAGAAACTCAATCTATTATACTCTTACTTACATTTTAAAATTAGTAGGTACTGTTAAAATATGATTCTGATATGGATCGCACAACGCGCCCGCTGTCAACGTTTTGGTCCATTATTTTTGCGGTAGTTTTCAATCAAATTGAAATATTTATAGCATTTTCTGATGAGTTTCATCGCTGCGAGTTGATTTTTAACGACGCCGATGAATAAATTGGTATTTAATTGAACCACGTTAATAAGAGAATCGTTTTGTATCGGTTATTATAACTACCTGTAAGTTATTGGCTATGCCGTTCGCGGATAGGACTTTTAAGGCAATGCTTAATGCCTTAAATCGTCTGTGACAGACGTAAAGGCCGTTAATGATGTTACTGTAACTTTTGGCAAATAATGACAGAATTAGGGTTTTATAAAATTTAGTTAGGCAATCAATCATTTTAACAATAAGTAAGTCGTAAATTACTTTTGCTCCGCTCTTCAGGTCTATACCCGTAGCAATCTAAGGTTTTTTCAAATCTCAGCTATAATGACTAGCCGTGGGTTCGATACCCATGCATGACAAAGATTCATGTGACGAACATTTGTGTTTGTTCTTCGTCTGGATGGTATTATGTATTCATAAATATTTTAGAATGTTTATCAATCTCAAACACAACACAAGTATTAGCTCTGCTTAGTTTGGGGTCAGATGATCTTATGATAATTATGTATTACTAGCTGCCTTAACAGACTTCGTTCTCTCAAAAGTAACTGCACGCCTCGTTAAAGCAGCACATCTCGCCCGCGTTTCTACGACTTGATTTACATAGACTATTATTAGGTTGGGGAAAAAGTCTTTTCGCATATAGTATGTATAAACTTGTAATAAAATCTCTCTGGCTATACTATTTGTATCTGGCTGGTTTTGGTATCATTATAAGTTTAAATTTTAAAGAAGAAAATTCCAAATTGAAATTAGGAAAATTTGTGATTTTCGTTTGTATTTCTTACTGTCAAGATGAGTGAATCTAATGAAGAAATTCGATACATTAAATTTTACTACATAAAAGGAAAAAATGCAACGCAAGCCGCGAAAAAATTTTGAGATGTTTATGGACCTAGTGCAGTGTCTGTGAGAGTAGCACACATTTAGTTTAAGCGTTTTCAATCCGGAAATTTTAATGTCAAAGATGCAAGTCGCTCTGGTCGCCCTATTACGGATAAAATGGATGCCATTTTTAAAAAAGTGGAGCAAGATCGGCATATCAGTAGTTACGACGTAGCTGAAGAACTGGGAATTGACCATAAAACAGTTCTGGCGCATTTGAAAAAAACTGGGAGCACAAAAAAGCTCGATATTTGGGTACCTCACGAAAAAACCTAATGAACCGTGTACTCATTTTTGATTCTTTATTACGAAGTAATGAAACCGAACCATTTTTGAAAAAGCTGATAACTGGTGATGAAAAGTGGGTCACGTACGACAAGAACGTGTGAAAAAGGTCGTGGTCAAAGGCCGATCAGGCTCCACAGACTGTGGCGAAACCCGGGTTAACTCGCAACAAGGTGATTATGTGTGTGTGGTGGGATTGGTAGGGCATTGTTCATTATGAGCTGGCACCACCGGGCAGCACCATCCATTTTGAACTCTACTGCAAACAACTGATGAGATTTAAGCAATAAGTTGAGAGAAAGCGGCCGGAATTAATCAACAGAAAGGGTGTGGATTTTCATCATGATAACGCCTCACACATCTTTAGCCACTTAGCAAAAATTAAGAGAGTTTGGCTGGGAGGTGTTAATCCATCTGCCGTATAGTCCTGACCTTCAGATTTCAACCTGTTTCGGTCTCTTCAGAATTTTTTGGACAGTGTGAGGTTAACATCAGGAGAGGACTGCCAAAACCACTTGTCGCGGTATTTTGATCAGCAGCCTCAAAATTCCTATAGCAATGGGATCATGTCCCTACCTACAAGATGGCAAAAAGGGATCGACCAAAATGGCACCTACATACTTTAGTTAAACGTTATTTAAAAATGGTATGTTTTTTTTTTTTTAAATGCGAAGAAACTTTTTCCCTAAACTATTATTTTTCACTGAATGTTTTGTTCCATAGTAATAAAATATAGCTTATGTCTCTCGCTGAAATTGTACGAGTAGCTTCATATTGGTGAAATAATTTTCAAAATCGGTCAAGTAGTTTCGGAGCCTATGCAATACATACAAATAAACAATCAAATCTTTCCTCTTATAATATTAGTATAGATTTATTTCTTCAATTGCAGTTAGCTTTTGCCAGCGACGTATGTGCACGTACTCGTTTTTTCTCGATTCAGTAGGAATTTTGGTAAAGCTTTTTACTGCTTTACACTCCTAAAGAAACCTATATACCAAAGGAGATCATTTCTTTGGGCCTTTTCTGGAAGTCCCGGCCAGCAAAAAAAGTGGTACGTATAGTTAGAACCAGTCGTACAGAGAAATAATTATTATGGCACAAAAATCATAGGGTTGCCACAAGCCAATTTATACGAGTTCAGAAATTCGCCATCTTCACATATGTATTGATTCTTTAAAATACTGGGAAACATAAAATAATGAGAGATATTGCTAGAAGTAATGATCTGAAGCATTCTTACTTAAACGTAAAAACTGTTAGTTAATAAGAAAACCCTCATTTTCACAATTATTTAACTAGATATTACTAGTTCTAATGTCTAATCTTACCAAACTTTTATTTAATTTGTTACGAAAAGCTTTTCGTTTCTAATTTAAATTATCCAAATGTATTTATTTATTATGATTATTATAAAAAATCTAGGTTATAGCACTGGTTGTCAAATTTCTATTTTTACGATCTATGATAATGACATCTTAGTACATATTATGTTATTGTTTCGTTCGTATGAAAACCAATATGAGGGACAAATCCACGGATAGTAACGAAACTGCGCGATAAATAATTGTCGGGATCGACGTGACTGGTGATTGGCGGCATCCCATTGCGGTCAGCGTATTTGGTGCTATTCTTGTGAACGTGACATGACAGAAATGTTGTTTGGACGATTCAGTGACTCAAGTTTCTTTCAAGAGAATGCTTGCTTAGTCAGAAGCCTTATATTTTCGCCATGTCTGTGCACCTGTCCGGGTTTAGATTAGAGATTCTTAGTACTAAACTCTTTAGTAAGCGGTGCCAAATTATAGGCAGGGATTTGTAAGTTTTCTATAGCGACAAAAGTAGTAAAATAAAAATATATTACTTTAGATTCTAACCAATAAGTCCTTTTGTAACAAGTTAATGAGTAATAGTTAGTTGAACTCTACACGACACGCTACTAGCAAAAAAATCATGTTGACTGGCCCATGTCCCAACATCATGACTCCACTATTGCTGAATTGTGTATCCATAAACGATGACTGACATACACAACAACTTGTTAACTTAACAGAAAACAGTTTTTTTTGTTCACTCTGATTTTGTCAAAAGTACTTGTCATAGGAACTTCCTATTTATTTATTTTAACATAACGTTCTTCCTGCCCTTTCGCAATTCCCTCTACCTGACAGTTCATGGAAGAAAATTTTCTGGAATACTGCCTGTTGCGTGGCACTGCGAATGACAGCACTGAACACCAGAATATTACACTGAATTAATTAGGTACGTCTGTTTATTTTCTGGTTTTCTGGCTAAGGTCAACACATTCAACCTCAACGGCTAAATAACAAAAATAATTGCTCGGCAACATAACATTGAGATGTTCTAGTGTAGCAAGATCACTTTGTATAAAGTTTGTCCTTTAAAATAGATTAGCTGGATTTGGTAATCATTGATTACTGGCATTTTATCATGTATGCTGTAAAAAAAAATCAGAGCAATAAAGTACAATTTATGAATTTATATGCTGAACGTCAATTTATGAGTTTATATGTAAACAGGTCTATTCTGATAACATCCTTAAATGACATCCAAATTTGTACTTTATTGCTTTGATATAACGATCGAAACTCAAAATCAAACATTCGATTCAAATTCAAATATATATCTGGTGTTGTCTTTTAAAAACATGTAACATAATTATATTATTTCATGTACTTACCACATGAGGAATCGATTAACGATTTGACTTAACTATTCACTCCAAAAAAGAAGAATCTAAAATGTGCTTGAATATAACTTTACGTTTCGAATTTTGGGTAATATTGAAGTATTTTATGAGCGTTGAAACCACAATGCGTAACGAAAATGCGGCAAATAGATTAGCTTGTAGATTTATATGCATAGTTTGACAGATGTACAGACAGGCCAACGGCGATTCTAACGGAATTGTATTGTTATTTTGATTTATCTGACTTTACTGTCGTGCTGTGATTGAAATAGTTGGCTGCTGACATTTCTAAAATTGTCAAAACTGATATTTATTTACACAGGTCCAGTATCAAATCGCTTAGACATGCCAGAGCTCAAAATTGCCATAAAAAATTCGGACATTGTTCTGTTAATCTTAATTTTTTTTTGTCTCCGTTTTGAGGTAGGCACAGCGTGGGGAATCCGCCTGCAAGGTGGACGGAGGACCTGGTAAAGGTGGCAGGATTCCGGTGGATGCAGACCGCGTGCAACCAGTCGCTTTGGAAAAATGAGTGGGAGGCCTATGTTCAGCAGTTGACTTCTTGTGGCTGCAAATGATGAAATGATGATAAACATTTATAAAAATAAAAAAATATGTTGACATAGCTACCTACCTACTCATACATTCGTCATCGATGATAGAGATTCAGACCTTTATTTTAGTGATAGCTTCCGCCAGGACTTTTGAATTTTGAAAATACAAAATATAGGTTAGTTATGAAATCAATATCGCGTTTTAATATTGACTCAATTTGTCAGTTAAGGATGCGTCTATATTATTACTTAACAATCGGTCCTGCCGTAAAGCTACTCCGAAAGTACTTATCACCCAACTCACTTCGATGAAACCCTTTAAGCTCGAGTTAAAATAAATTACTAAGCAAAAACTCCAGACAAAAATAAACTCGCTAACTTAACTCAAAGTTAAGAGATTTGTCTCTGAGTTCGTTAAATTTAAAGGGCTTGTAACATTTTAGAGGCAGGAAGAATTATTGTAGAGGGGGAACTTTTTTAGGGTTTTTTCTGCAATAATATTGTTTTGATACGGGTAGGACATTACAGCTAAATTCACCATCATCATAATAACTATTAGCTTCCAGCGAAGTCGTTCGCGAGGAATTTTTTTTTAAATTGTTCAACCAATGAATGATTTAAATAATATTTCATTGCCAATATTTCATTCAATTTCATAGGTTCTTTATATGCAGTGTCGCCTATATTTCATATGTATATCTATTGCAATAGATTTTTTAGATTATTTGGATGTAAGGGTGTAACTTTATAGGAGTTTCATATTTAATGTTAAAATCTCATTATTTTTATAAAAATAAAACTTAACTCGTTTCTTTCCGTTTCCAAAATTTGTAAAATCCTTATTGCTCCCCATCACTTCACAAAGAAATCACATGCCTTTCAGGTTTCTATGCGCAGTGCAAGAGTTTCCGCTGATCTGTCTCGGACTCGTTTAAATCCTTTCATTTAACGGCGACGGGTAAAAGTATTTTATCTATATCTCGTCTAGAACATTCTCAAATTCTGAGTTTTACTTCAGGTTAAAACTTGAACATATGCAATGAAAGAACATCATATCGCAAAATTACCAGTCAGATATTCTCACACAAGAAATGTCCCCAGAGGTGTTACAATTTGGGGAAAACCTCTAATAAATTACGGCTTATTAATCGATTGAACAAGAATGGCCAATACATTAAATTCTAAACCCCCAGCAATAAAGAACAAAATCGAACGGTGAATTCGTGCACCCGTGGTCACTTTACGCTCATTAAATTGTTTGAATAAGGCAATACTAACTTTCTTGCTTCAGCAATAGAGGTTATTATAACCTAGACTGTGATATTTGAAGGCTAGGTGTTATTGTTCATAAGCTCTGTTGCTGAGCCATTGTGAATGTATTATTCACCATACTCACATTGACTATTCGCAAAGTGGTCTCATTTATGGCTTTTATAACAGATACCATGCCATTAGTTGAATATTTCAAATATTGAAGTGAAATTATATGAATGAAACGAAAGAAGTGAAACTATGAGGATGGATGGATGGATTTTAAAAGCGAATTACAGGGCATAGTTGATTCCTTTAGCCATAATTTTATCTAGACATCTGAACTACCGTCCATATTATGTCTTTTAAACCGTGAAGTAAAACTATTAGGCAGAGCAGCTGTAGTTCTGTCGGTATGTGGGGAAGTCAAAGCTAGAAGAAGGGTGTTCAAAAAGTAAGAAGTGGATGTTCCCTGAGATTAGGGGAGTAGAATACTGCCGAGGTATCCCTGTGTTAAGAGGCCACTAAAAGGGCCCTTGGGGTCGTGAAGCGCACGCGGCCCTGCGTGTGTTTCGGTTTACGATCCCGAGGAAAACGGTAACGCGTGTCTTCGGACACAGTGGTCTGTGTTATCGTGCACTGGAGTTGAGCTTGCTCCTCTCGAGGCGGGCTGCCAGGCGGCCTTGCGCGCCGAAGGGTCCTGAGAGGAGTCTCTCCCTTGTTGAAGATCCCGGGTCTTTTCTATTCTTCGTCGAAGACGACCACCGTCGGGTTTTAGTAGGTAGTCTCTGTTTTCTTAGGAGTTCCGAGTCCCACATTTAGGAGTAAACGCAACGAGTAACACACCTGCAAAGTGACATACCGGCGATTTAAAAAATCTATAGGAAAGAGTTATATTAACAATAGTGGCCATGAAAAGCAGTTGCTGGAAAATTAGAGCTTACAATCATCACTGGCATATTTTATGACATAACTCTTCATACTTCAAATACGACGATCCAAATGACGACGCGATTGGCGTAGTGCGCTATAGCACGGTTTCTTGCCTCAATAACCGTAGGGTCCCGGGTTCGATTCCCGGTCGGGTCAGTTCAGGAAACTATCTTTTCTGAATTGCCTCGGGTCTAGGTGTGCTGGAAGAGGCCTCTGACTTAATTACTCGTCTGGTACCTCGTAATACAGGGATATTTATACCTACTTCGAGACCATGACAAGTGGTGTGTTGTCTGGCGCATATTTATTTACTAACTTTCCGCCCGCGGCTTTGCCCGCTTTTATTATGGCTAAATTACATAAAATGTACATTAAATTGTAGCCCACGTGTTGTTCTGTATAAGCTGAATTACTGGAAAGTTTCATCCGAATCCGTTCAGTAGTTTTTGCGTGAAAGAGTAACAAACTTACATCCATACATACATCCATAGGAAGATACAAATATACCACCTTCACCAGGTTGCGTATTGTTCATACGCTCAAACATTTTCTGCCTTCCATTCAACTTACATCACCACTCCAAGCCTACATCCGTCACTATTAGTCCTAACCGTTTCACCCGGTCAGTCTCGGTCCGAATTCCGGGCCTTTAGAGTAATTATAACCGGTTATTACCGGCTGTTACTGGTCGCAGTGGACAATTGCGACGGATGCCCCTACTCTACTCAACATGACGCAGATAGGAGATGGGACATGTCATTAGATAAAGGCGATCTTTCAAGATGAATTGTTATTTTTCATGATACAGAATGACGAGGCAAGCTATCATTGGTTTTGACGACACGATTGGCGCAGTGTGCTGTACCACGGTTTCTCGCCACGATTTCCGTAGTGTCCCGGGTGCGATTCCCGGTCGGGTAAATTCAGGAAACGATATTTTCTGAATTGACTCGGGTCTGGGTGTGCTGGGAGACGCCCCTGGCTTATTTCCTTGTGTGGTACCTCGTAACACAGGTATATTAATCCCTACTTCGAGACCAAGACAAGAGGTGTGTGTGTTGTCTGGCGCATATTTATTTATTTATTTATTGGTGTCGCACTTTTACTTCTTGAATTTGCTTACTTAATATGATATAAACATACCATTACGAGTTTATCGCAAACGGGGTAGTCAGAGGCAAGTCATGGTGAACGAAACACTCAGAAGCCCACTTTTCATCAATAATATTAGAACCCAACGTGGTAGGTAGTGAGCCTTCCAACGTTATCCGGGTTGATTTGCTTTTAACTATGTTTTCCATCACCGGGAAGTAAGTCTAATTTAACAATGAACACAAAGATTTAGGTTCTGGCCAGATTTGAACTCGGGACCACACGATCCACGATCTGAGTTCGGGTGCTGAACCACTAGGCCACGACGCTCTTAAGATGATACTTAATAAAAACGTCTTTTTTATCTGATTTTGTGCGTCACTGAAAGGCCTTACGGATCTGCAAGTCCGGTATACATTTCTTCATACCTTTATTTAGACATTACTAGAACCAGAAACTCAATTTACTAAAATTTCCTCGATACATTTTAAGAGAGAACCGAATCCCAAGAGATACCTCTGAAAAAAAATCTGAAAATCTGAAAAAAATAAGAAAGTTTAAGATTAATAATAGACGACATTCGATTTTCAATACGAAATTGCTCATATACGTTGACATCATTATTATTGACTATATTAAAAAACCATATTTTCCTGAAAGTTACTTTTAAATAAAATAAATAGTATTTTGTCGCTTACGTTGTTATTTCTAAGCGATGTCATTACACGCGGGCGTAGCTCATTTACGACTTTAAAGACATAGAAATTCCGTACGTCTACCACGAGTTGCCACTTTAAATTTACGTTATCGTTCGCGTAAAAACATTGTATTGGGATAAAACATGACATGACAATGTCAAATCCCATTTTTTTTACGCGAACGATAATGTAAATTTAAAGTAGCAACTCGAGGTAGACGTACAATACTTTTTCATAGCCACGCCCCTTGAGATATTCATTTTCAGAGTATCGCCTTAATACTATTTAGTTGGAAAGCACCATTTTGATTTTATGGCGCTAGTGCTGAGCCCCTAGCTGCTATAATAAAACTCATACGATGTACTTATTTCCTCTGAAAATGCCATTGCTTAATTAAGCTTTCATCGGGATTTTGAAGATGGGAACTACAATTTATTTACCAGACTAGAAGCGGTCGTGGGGTCCCGCTAGGAGACTGTAAGGCATAGAAATGCAAAGGAATCACTGGGTTGGCCATCCTCATCTTGAAGGCCTGCAGGAATGCTCATTTATTTATCTACTAGCTTTCCGCCCGCGGCTACGCCCGCGTGAACTTCACTTCTGTAACATGTAAGTAAGTAAGTAAGGAATTAGCCTATATCCTGTCCCACTGCTGGGCCAAGGCCTCCATCATTGAAATGAAGTCATCGCTACAATGGATGGGTATTGGCTTAATCACCACGCTTGACAAATGCGGGTTGGTGATCACAAACCCGGTCTATGATCCGAAAAACACACTTTGCCCGAATTGAACCCGGGACCTCCGGGTTTTTGGGCCGTTCTCTGGAACCACTTGGCCACGGAGGCGTCTGTAACATGTAATCTGACATTAAACCTTTATAAATTGTAGCCTTTGTGTTATTTTGATGTATAAGCTGTATTACTGTAAAGTTTCATCTGAATCCGTTCAGTAGTTTTGGCGTGAAATAAATAAACTTTCGCATTTATCATAATATGTAAGATTTATTAACATGAAAGCATGCTTAAAGTAATGTAACCAATGCGCATACGTGAATCTGAATAAAATTAACAGTAAGCCATTTTATTGTCAACAATACATAAATAAATTCTAATAGTTCTTTCTAATAGAACATGACATGGTTAAGAAATATGTCAAATACAAAAATGGAGGAAATACAACGTATAAAAACCGGCCAAGTGCGAGTCGGACTCGCACACCGAGGGTTCCGTACAAACCTGTAGGTATATTTATTAAAAATATTTTTATTAAGTATATGATGTAACTAAAAATTTACGTTTTTCGCAATTTTTCCTTTATCTGTGCTTTAAGACGTTACTTCGTACCAATTTTCAAGATTCTGTTCACAGGAGTACCCTGTAGGTTTTGATTCCCTTGCGAGTGTCGAAAATTGCGGCATAAACGGCTGTATCTATTGATTGCGTTGGCTTAGAAGTTTGATTTTTTCACAGCTCCAAGGGACAGTAAATTTGAGTATTTGATTTAAATTCCGGCTTGATACGTTCACGCGTTCATGAGAAAAAGGGTCTTGACAGACAGACACACGGACAGACGGACAACAAAGTGATCCTATAAGAGTTCCGTTTTTCCTTGCAAGTTACGGAACCCTAAAAAACAGAAACAAATACAACACACACAAAAAACACAATAAAATCGCAAAATTATCAGCCAGTATGTCACCTATGTTTGTCCAGGATTTAACTAGTAGACATCCTTAACAATCAGCAAACAAGTCAATGCCACAATGTATGGTCGGCGCCTGAGAAGCTCGTTTGGTGCGTGCAATGGCCTGGTGAAGGAGGCTATGTCTGTTAACTACAGTAGTGAGTAGTTACCATATTTCACGCGTAGACTATAACTTGCACCCCATCATCATTTAGTGTACGGCCCTGATTGCGGAAACTACCGCAATAGTCACGAACCGAGATAGAAAATTGAAATTTTAAAATGTGAACCTAACTACTGCGTATTTTCAATAAAAAATACTGCGGAAGAGAGATTACGTGGCGTATTGTTTTTAAGCACGTTTTAGAAATGCTTTACCAATATCTTCAAGTACTTATAGAACACACATAAGAGTGCCTGTTTGTTTAGTCTTTTCCTTATTGTTTTTCACCGGCCTCAAAAGGAAAATGAAACCTTTGTAGGATCATCGCTTCGTTGTCCATCTGTTTGACAAGATAGTTTTTCTCGGGAACGCGTAGAGATGTAATGTGTAATTAGCCTATACACTGGTCATCATCATGAAATCAATACTCGCTACAGTGTTGTGGGTTAATCACTGCGCTTGCCAAATGCGGGTTGGGGATGAAAAATCTAAACACACTCTTCTTTGTCCATGCTGGGATTTGAACACAGGAATTCGAAATTTCGGGCCGAGCTCTGTTTCCACTCGACCACAAAGGTTTCGAGTTGGAATTAATATCAAATATCAAGGTCTGCCATCCCATGGAGCTGTCAGACTTTGAGCTGTTAAACCTGTTATTGTGTATACTCAACATAAACAAACAAATTGCCATGGGCCTTCGGAAACTTAATCCCTAGTCCCAAAGCTCAAGACCCTTTTTGACAAGGCGAGATTACAAGAAATGTTGAGTAGGCAGGTACACCGCGTTCTTCAGTCATCATACCCACACCATAAATAATACAAACTGGCGCAAAGAAATGTATCTGTTTTAATTTAAAGACATGATTGGGGAAGTGTGACGTAGCACTGTTTCTCGCCCTTAGTGCTAGCGAACCCCGAAATTCTGTAAAAACCTGCAAGTGGTGTTAAAGCATGAAAAAAAGTTGTCGTCAAAACTCCTCTCCTTTTAGTTATTTTTACCGAATTTCGTGCGTACTGCTAGCCCAACTTGACTTACGTGGTGTCCCGTGTTCGATTCCCGGTCAGGTCAAAAAGTTTTCTTTTAACGATCTTTTCTAAATTGACTCGGGTCTGGGTATGCTGGGAGACGCCCCTGGCTCAAATTCCTGTACGGTAGATCGTAACACTAGGATTTAATGAGACCATGACCAGTGGTGTGATGTCTAGCGCATATTTTGATGTCTGGCTCATACTTCTACTTCATACAGATATGCCACTGACAAGACAACCACAGTAATGCCAATCACTAATCTGGTCATCTTCATCTTGAAGGCCTGCCAAAATATCTTTTGAAGCCCCGCTGGAAGCGGAAGAAAACAGATGCGCTGGAAGAGCGTCTCACATCTGGATGGTACGGAAAAGAAAGGAGTCGCCAAACAACGTCATCTTGAAGGCCTGCATGAATGATTTCTACGCCTTACTTGAAGAACCAAACCTGCCTATATAATTACTTTTTCCGACCCGTTAGCCACTCGAATTGTCAACGACCCTGTGACCGACCCGACCGCTTAGATCCTTTGGCCCTACGGAGAGACGTTGCATCTCTCTGTATTTTCTACCGTCTTTACAATGGGGAGTGTTTAGACAAACTGCATGATCTTATACCTGCCGCTGAATTTCATCACCTCACGACACGTCATAAGTCAAAATTCCATACTCATCACCTGGATGGCTGGCGCTCAACAACCGTACGTTTTTCGAGTCAATTTTTTCCGCGTACATCCAAGATATGGAATGATTCTCCTGCGTCGGTATTTCCAAAGGAATATGACATCGGAGCCTTCAAGAATAGAGCATTTAAAAGGCAAGCAACGCATGACACCTCTGGTGTTGCAGTTGTCCATGGGCGGAGGTGATCACTTTCCATCAGGTGACCTTCCTGCTCGTTTGCTCCCTATTACAGAAAAATAAAGTCATGAAATTTATTAATGACGCAAGGCACTCGGTTTGTAAAAAAAACGACGTGCAAGCTACCTTTTCGAGTAAGTACCTAAAATTAAGACGTAACGATTAACCGTTCTAGTGATAAAAATGCATCTATTCTCAAATCGGTTTCAATTTCGTTCGTATAAATTATAAAATTTTCCTAGATTTAGACATCCGTTTGCCGTAGTGGTTTAACGTGGTCTAAATGAAAAAAAACATAAAAGGGATGCTCTCATTTTTACCCGCGATCTTCGCATCATTATTCCAATCTATGTATGTGATTTTACCCGTTTGTGCCCCAAATCCTGAGTAAACTTCCTTGAGATTGCCGAAATCTGCCTCGGACGTAATATTACGCTTGAAAACTTCGCAAGGACTTTATGTTCAGAGCAAATAAGGGCACGACGTTGAAATAAATATTTCACTTGTACTACCAGTGCGATGTCGTCAACATTGGATTCAGAAATCATGTTCTGCCTCGCACTTACAGGAAATTTAGCGAAACTTTGTAAGGGGAATCTTAAATGTTTGTTTCCATACATATGTTATGCTAAATGGGGAAATCAGTTAACATTTTGCTTTGCCAGGGGCGTGTTAAGCAAAAATACACTTAGGTCCGTACTCTAAGCCGGGTTGCACAGTTGAGCACGGGCCATTTAATATGAACTCGCCATGCTACAAATCGTCCCCGCTCGCTTCTTGTGGCCGCCACTAATAACAGTAGGTACCTTTCTATTTTGACGACACGATTGGCGTAGTGCGCTGTAGCACGGTTTCTCGTCTCGATTTCCTTAGTGTCCCTGGTTCGATTCCCGGTCGGGTCAATTCAGAAAACGATCTTTTCTGAATTGACTCGGGTCTGGGTGTGCTGGGAGACGCCCCTGGCTGATTTCCTTGTGTGGTACCTCGTGACACAGGGATATTAATCCCTACTTCGAGACCATTACAAGAGGTGTGTTGTCTGGCGCATATATATATATATATATATCTATTACCGACCACAAAAGCTTGTAGTCGCTTGTAGCCGCTTCTAGCTTCTGGTGGAGGTGTTTTTGACTCGCCTGGGCCACCTTTAAAGTTAAGTAAGCCGTAATCTTTTCAGCTGTTTCTTGAAATATGTCTTTGTGAAGATAATATGCACGTTTTTCTAAAAACTAGTCCTCAATGCTACCAAAAAACGGAAGGCTGTTCTGTATCATCAATGGCTCGCACAGCAAGGCGCTCTGCCAAAAAATCTTCTGCTCTAGGATCAATTCATATTCAGGGTTTTTAATATTGTTAACGTGTCTTCTGGCAAAAAAACATTAATTTATTCAAGCTTTAAGATAATAGGGTGCTAGTATTTGACAACATTATCAGATTCTAAAAAGAGTTAGATATAATCAAAAAATGCACATTAAAAATATTTCTTTTAGTTGGTTTACTCATGTACAACTCATTTTATGGCCCTTCAAACTAGATTGGGGGAAATCCATTTTTGAAAGTATAAAGTAAAAAAACACTATTACCTACCTACTCGTATCATTCGATAATCTACACAATTAATAGCAGCTTTCGTTAAGAAACCATATTTTAAAACGTAAAATTTACCATCTATGCTAAACAAGTGTTCTACAGAACGCAAAGAAATAGATTTCAAATGACGTCATTTGCAGTGCAAATGTGGCAGTTTGTAGAAAGCGTTTTGGGCAAGTCCAAAAATATGATTTTCAGCTATGTATTTTGGTGCTTTCGAAATATTTTTTTTCCCAATATTTCTATTTTTGAGAGGTCTTTCGATAACACCTCAACAAAAATAATTATCAAATACCCAATTACTGGCAGTTACTGGCTCAGGTAGAGAATAATAAAATAAAACTATTACTTCGGAAAAGGGTGAAAAAGGCCCCTGAGGCCGAGTAGTAACAGAGCTTGACTCGAAATCCGGAGGTCTTGGGTTCAAATCCAAGGTGCGAAAACACCTTGGATTTTCTCCGAAATACAGCCCGTAACGGTGCTCACCTACCCACATTTGGCAAGGGTGGTTTCCTATACCCATCAATTGTAGCGGTGAGCTGATTTCAATGATGGAGGTTTTTGTTTAACAGTGGAAGAGTAGCTGGGTTCTTCTCGATCGGAAACAACCTCCGAACCGGTGGTAGAGTCACATTATATTTATTTCCGATGTTTAATATCATATTACTACACACATCAAAAGTGTCTAGGGATCAAGCATTTTTATGCGGATTTCTTGAGATTGAGATGTGGCTTTGTAATAAATTTATGATTTTATAAATTTATATGGATCCTTTTTGGTGCATTTCATAATTTGAAACAGGAACTGTCAATCAAATTCGAGTAAAAGATGAAAATCAGCTGTCAATATTTTCCCTATAAAAACATACAACGCATTGAAGACATTATTAGTGCTACTGTTTTCCTACTACTGATTAAAACCAACGTTATTATGGAGCGGCGACGTCATTTAAGCAGGGAAGAAATGCTCAGAGCCGTGGGAATGATAGAAGCTGGTTCCCGGCAACGTACTGTGGCTTTAGCTCTGAATACAAGTCAGAGTGTTATCAGTCGACTTTGGACACGTTACCGAAGCACTGGTACCGTGGCTGAGCGCCATGGAGGACGGTATCGCTGCACCACACGGAGACAAGACCGATACATTCAAATCACAACTCGAAGAGCTCCAACAACAACCGCCATGATGTTAGCCGTGAGGCTTCATCACTCTTCAGGGAACTTAATTAGCGACCAAACAGTCAGAAACCGCTTGCATGAAGTGAACCTTCATTCCCGAAGACCGCTAAGGGTACCACCTATAGCAATGCACAATCGTAGGATTCGATATCAATGGGCTCTTGAACACAGAAATTGGGCAGAAGAACAATGGCGTTTCGTGTGCTTTTCTGATGAGTCTCGTTTTGGTATGAGACCGGATACAAGACGTATACGACACTGGAGAACCCCTGGACGCCAACAGCGATTAAAATCCTGCCAGGAAGTCCATCCTTATAGTGGTGGAACCATCATGGTATGGGCGGGTATTTGGATCGGCGGAAGAACTGAGTTGATTTGGATCAGAGGCAACCTCAACGCTCAAATTTATGCTGAGACGATTGTATCAGACTTCATCGTTCCTCTACAAGTGCAAATCGGTCCCTTATTTCAGTTAATGCATGATAATGCACGACCACACATCGCAAGAGTTGTAAGACAGACTCTCGCCGCAGCTAACATCAATGTCCTGCCCTGGCCTGCTCAGTCACCAGACTTGAACCCGATTGAGTATGCATGGGATATGCTACAGAGAAGAGCTCTGCCGAATATGGAGGGTATCCAGTCGCAAGAAGACCTTTTTTTGTTGTTGCAACGAACATGGGCGGCCATTCCACAGCGTGATTTGGATGAACTCATTTTGAGTATGCCAAACCGATGTTCTTGTGTTGATAGTGTTCGCGGTAGAAACACGGATTATTAATTGTTTAAGTTACCCAATAAAATTTTAAAGAAAACTGTTATTTCAGTCTTTTTTTAAAACTTTAATGCTAGTGGTTCAAATGTCAAAAATCCCTTTATTAGGAAAATGGCAAATTTCTTTATTAATGCAAAGGTGACTTGGTGTATCGTTACTGTAGACAAACGAAAACACTTTATTTGATGAATCCTGAAAGAAAATTTTAATTAATATCAATCAGGAGAAAAGTTATTGCAAAAATATATGTTGATCCCTAGACACTTTTGATGTGTGTATTTAATTTACGTTTATTTTTATTTATATTAATATTTTAAAGAGGTAAACGTTTGTGAGTTTGTATGTTTGAGGCAGGTAATCTCCGAAACTACCGAACTGATTTCAAAAATTCTTTTACCGTTAAAAAACTTTGATACTCGTATGTAACCCAACGTGTGAGAAAAAATAATCCACGCTGGCGACGCCGCAGGCGAAAAGCTAGTTCAGTATATTTTTGCTCGTAATATATATTTTTTGACTTTTACAAGTCTTTATAGATATTTTTACTTTTTACTTCTTAAGAGGCTAATCAATTTACTGTCGTAAACAAAGATTCTCTTGTTTTCAAGTCAAAACTGCATAGGTCTGAATTTTAACAGAAATATATAGCAGATAATCAATGACCGTTCCTTTTTACTGACACTATTCAGATATTCGGTTGCTATACAAGGGTCCCCGGGCCCGATTCCGATTACTAAGTACACATACAAAACGTTGGTCATACGAAGAAAATTACGCTTGGCCTGTCATTGCTCGCGGATGGGTGGCCTTGTGTAGTGGGCATGAAGTGAATTGGTGCAAAGGTGATTTGTATTCACAAAAACCTAAACGTTTAAAAAACAAATTAACACTTTTACAACAAAATAAAAAACACATTGTACTCGTTATTTATGTCACTAATTTATTCCATCTCACAAGTTACAGAAGTTGCTGAAATATTTTATGTTTTCAATTGCTAGACGAAACGATTTGTCAGATTTCCTTTATGTATTGAGTGTTGACTCCTTTTCTTAGGATCACTGAAACGAATCATTAAAGTAATTGTCATATACATAGAGTTCAAGAGAAATACACTTGTTTATCGAACACATTAGTAATAAGTTCTTGTGTACGATTGTATGTAAACAAAATTTTTATAATCAGCTTTTTGTTATCACTATATCGAATTTATTTTATCACAGTTAAAAACTTTTTTTTTCGATAAAATAAAAAAATCATCGGCCCATTTATGAAATCCCTAACACACCAATGTGAAACAGACGTACTTCAATGGAAATGCTAGTAGTAAAGAACTGAGAAGATTTCGTACTACCTCTAGGTATCTATTTTCGTATGGTAATGTTAGATAAAAGACGTGTGTAGGAAAATAAGATACCAGAATACGGCGAGAATAACCGTATAATTATATGATTATTCTGTTCATATTCATTTAGGGTGTGCAAATGAAATAGTGAGAGGAAAAAGAATTCTGTATTTGAAAATCTTGTATCACAAAGCTATACCACATATGATTTTAGAAGATGTGCTTTATGAAGCTCAAGGTCTTAAGTGGGTACGTCTGCTCTTGAGGAAGATGGAAACCTGACTGAGGTTGCATGATTTTGGTGAATGCTTCCACAAACTGCCAATCCATAAATTTTTGGGCGAAGCCATCGTTCAACAGTGGATGTTTAATAGCTAGGAATGATGATAAAAACCGGAAATAATGAAGGCCCCAAAATAATTTGATAGGATAAAGAATGCGTTTTAAACTCTGTTTGCCTCGAAAACTGCGCTTACTTGGAATTTACAGTCTCAATTTTTAGTAAACCAAGCAGGCTGCGAATACATTGTCACGACACAATTAAAAGAATAAAGAAACCTTGGATTTCAGCCTGGTATTGTTTGTATCAGGGAACTTCTTTCTTTGGTATCGCTGTCTGATAGCTATTGTCTATGATTGAATACAAAAACTGTGTGTAATACGGACAGCCCAAGAAGCCAACAAGCTGATGAGGCCTCAGAAACCGTAAGGTGCAAAGCTTTTTTATACAACTACTTCGGAAAACTAGAAACACTAAACACCAGACTGGAAATATCACTCGTATTTTTCCACACCATTTTTGAGACAAATGTTGACAGTCAGTCAAAACAAATGATGAGGAGACTCACGTTCCCAGACCTCAAAGCAATAATCCGATGAGCTGAGATAAAATATTTACCAGCAAGAACAAAGGTATTCCAAAACTATGTTATTTAGCAAAAACTTTCTTAAGATGGAGGCATTTGCGTCAAGGCAGCAGCCTCACTTCCCTACCTCAAATGGAAGACCAAACAGTTGTCCGACTTTGTTGTGGGTTTTCAGTAGGTGAAGGACAAGGCGATGCGATGTATTACCGGTACCCTACTATCCACACCATGTATTGGCTGCCGGTGCTCAGCCGGATTCCAACACCTGATTTGAGAAGAAAGGAGGCGCTGTTGAAGGAGGCCAGAAAAGTCATCGGGAGCCCTCATCTCCCAATGCACTCTGAATTTGTGGACGTGGGTAGGCAAGCGCTGCCTACTCGTGCGATGGTGGGTTCCTTAACCCACCATCCACAATGGCCATGTCGCACCTGAAAAACGACTTCAACCTCAAGATCGAGTGGTCGCCGTCAAGGCAATCTAAAATAACGGACAAGTTTGGCTCCGGATTGGTCCCAGAAAGCCACGCCAAGCCAGGACCTGCTTGTCCTAAACCACGAGGCAACTAAGTAGCTGAAATGCCTTCTATTAATATAATAAGTGTTTTCTGTGGTATATTTTGCCATACGATTAAAAAAATAGTAGATGAAGGCAGAATGGCCTATAATGTGCAGAGTGGTCCAAACATACACGTCTGTTAATGATTATTTAGGGAACTAGAAATACCGGGAATAATTGGGAGTAAAACACTGCAAATCTTAGGATAGCTTCATGACAACAATGTATTTGACCAAGTCATAAAAAAACAATAAGGGAGTAAAAGTACATATAAAGAGTATCAAAAAGACCGGTTAGCAACACACGTCAATGAATTTTTTCAGCTTCCTCACACTCAGGGGTATCCAAAAATACATGGAGTAAGTTACCCGATTTTTTTAGTTTTCGAGATACGACATTTTTTACGAATTTTTGAAAGTTTCTGGGTTGAGTCACTTTTCCGGTCACTGTGGCGCGATCTGTTCAGAGCCTGGTTTTTTTTCATTATTAGATAAATAATAGCGCTAGTTGATTCTGAAGAATTTACATCCATAACGCTTGACATGCCTCGAAAAAAAATTTATGAAATTGAAAAAGTTAAAAATGCAGTTCCTGGACTTTCAAGGCCGTTTTAAAAAAAAGTTACCTTAAATTTTTCATCCATCCGATCTTTCAAAAACGTCACTACACTTTCAACTATTCACGGTGTAAATCTCAATGAGTAACTTTAACGGCATCATACCTAAATTTTCATTCTAAGTGTCAGAAGTGTAAAATTCTTGTAATCAGTGTATCAACTAAAACTTGATTTGTGAACTTGTAAAACTTTCTGACGACACGATTGGCGTAGTGTGCTGTAGCACGGTTTCTCGCCTCGATTTCCGTAGTGTCCCGGGTTCGATTCCCGGTCGGGTCAATTCAGGAAACGATCTTTTCTGAATTGACTCGGGTCTGTGTGTGCTGGGAGACGCCCCTAGCTTATTTCCTTGTGTGGTACCTCGTAACACAGGGATTTAATAATCCCTACTTCGAGACCATTACAAGAGGTGTGTTGTCTGGTGCATATTTATTTATTTATTTATTTAATGTATTTATTTATGGCATTTATCTCAATAGATCGCGCTACAGTGACCGAAAAAGTGACACAACCCAGAAATTTTCAAAAATTCGTTAAGAATTTCATAACTCGAAAACTACAAAAAATCGGGTAACATACATAGGGTTTATTTGGATACCCCTAAGGAGGAGGAAGCTTAAAAAAATATTGGCGTGCATGGTTGGACCACCCTGTATGTATAACTGACCGATCTAAAAATATATGTAGGTAATGATTAATGTATGATAATGTAATGGTATGATAATGTAATGGTATGATGTCTCACTTTTACAATCAGACCTCGATAGCGTCAAGCTTTGGTGCACAAGCAATGGCATGTCCATGAACCCGGTAAAATGTTTTCACATAAGTTTTACGAAAAAAAACAATAAATTAGACTCGGCTTACACGCTGAATGATAGGATCCTGTCGAAGGTCGAAAGGGTAAGGGATCTTGGAGTTGTCATAGACAGTAAATTAAAATTCAATTTTCACGTTGACGCCATTGTGAAAAAATCTGCTCAAATGTTAGGCTTCCTAAAGCGCAACTTACAAGGATTCCATCAACGCGAAACACGAATTATACTATATAACAGTCTAGTTCGAAGCAGACTTGAGTTTGCGTCCGTTGCTTGGAACCCTGTCTATGCTAACTCATCACAAAGGGTTGAGAGTATTCAACGGGATTTCACAAGACATCTTGCATATAACACTCCGGGTATCTATCATAAGGTACCATACAGTGTGCGTTTATCGTTCTTTATCATGATTTCGCTAAAAAACCGTCGCACATTGCTGGACTTGATGTTCCTGTATAAAATTATCAATTATAATGTTTCGTGTCCAGATCTGCGTGCCTCTATCAACTTGACTGTGCCTCGTAGATGCCCTAGGAGGCCTCTCACAAAAACTTTTACTTTGAATCCACACAGAACGAATCTTGGTCTTCATTATCCCTTGGCTAGAATTTGTAACACTTACAATAATTTTAATCTAAAGTCACTGACCTGGATGTTTTCTGCGTTTCTGGTAAAGTCTTTAAAAGTAATTTGTTGAAGGTGCTCGAGTCTCATTTAAGCTAATATTTAAATAAAATTGTAAAAGCATTTTTTCATTATTTTATGTTTAACTGTAAATTTTAGTAGGTATACCTGTCACTTTATTTTCAAAAATGTTGTGTATGCTTGTAAAGGCTTACATGTATGTCCTAGATATTAAGTGGATCTATATAAATGCTGTTCATGTTTAGCTGTAAGCAAACCTAAATAAATAAATTAATTAACTAGACAAAATGATTTTGCTTCCCTAACTCTGCAACAGTATTTCCTTCAAAGATACACTGTGTAATTTGCGCTCGTTTTGTATCTATTTCCAATAGCAATTACTGGTCTTTTGCAGCCGTTGTGTCACCACATTGTTCTGCCATTAATGGATAAAGATACGTTTTTCATCTTTGCCAATCACAATTTTCAGTGGTTCTTTTCATTGTTGACAATTAGGGTGATTGATAGTCATCACAATCGAAGGCAATTGTATAATTTTCACAAAATAACACAACATAACATACCATCACGACTATATCCCAAACGGGGTAGTTAGAGGCAAGTGACTGTTGCCGCATGGTAAGCAGAACACTCAGAAACCCACTTTTCAACAATAATATTAGAACCCAATGTGGTAGGTAGTGAGTCTTCCGCCGTTATTCGGGTTGATTTGGTTTTTTATCAATGTTTTCATAACTTTAAAGGGTGGACCAATTTAAATATTTAGGCCACATACTGACAACAGACCTCAGAGATCATGCTGACATGGAGCGGGAACGGAGGGCGCTGTCAAAACACGCGAATATGTTGGCCCGCAGGTTTGCTCGATGTTCAGACAGGGTCAAAATTGCACTTTTCCGAGCTTACTGTACATCGCTATACACCTGTAGCCTGTGGGCGGACTACACACAGCGCAGTTTCAGCGCCCTCCGTGTCCAGTAAAATAACGCGTTTAGGGCGGTGCTGGGGCTGCCCCGTTTTTGCAGTGCCTCAGGTATGTTTGCGGTAGCGAGCAGAGATTGTTTTCATGCCACCATGCGCAAGTAATGTGCATCCTTGGTGCGGAGAGTGCGGGCCAGCTCCAACACTATTTTGTCAGTGATTGCTGACGGACTGGACTGCAGTTATGTCAGGCATTGCTCGAGCAGACACATATCAAGCTGTGGAGGTGTGAGGAATTTTTATTTTAAATTGTTAATTGTGGATTTTAAATTATTTTCCAGTCAGTGTACGCCCCGTTTATTCCGACGCAAGCACTGGAACACTCATAGAGAGATTTCAGCACTCGTATCAGACAGCTGCTCACCCCATGCGTGGATAAAGACAACCACAACTCATTCCTTTTCACCCGATCATAGGCTTTTTCCAGGTACAAGAAAATGCAATAGAATAACGTGTGGTTTTATCAATAGAATCTGTGTGAGTGGGTATTCAGGGAGATATCCCGAGCATGGGCCGTATTATCATCTCTTATAGCTAGTCAAGTTAATTTCTTAAACTGAGCGTAGCGAGTGATTCCCTAACATGATCTCTCATTTTCAGCTAGTCAGCGGTTACTTGGCAATAATCCTCTAGGCCAGATATACTAAATTAACTTGACTGGCTATAAGGTATGATAATACAGCCCCAGATCAAGAATAGGGCAGCCTATCTTCCATTATTTTACCAACGATGCCCAATCTCTGCGGTAGCCGGCCAGCTCTTCCTCCGTTGAAGCTTTTGTTTACCACTTACCTGTCCCCTATTGTTAGACTCCCAATGGGTAACCTAATTGGCTAACCCTGCTATGAATATTCTATTTAATTTGTGTTAGTACTGGCTACTGGGCGGCCGAACCGAGCGAACTATCAGGTTTAAATTAATTCTAGTGAGTTTCTAGTCTTAAAATATATAAAATAAAAGTCTAGAAATGTCTGAAATATCCAAACTTAGAGCACATTACGCTTACCAACGCCATAATTATAAGATTTAGATTATTATTTATTACTTAGATTTTCTGACCCGGATCTATTCGACAGAAAGAAGAGAGAGAAAGCTGTCTTTCACTATGAATATCAGAGACTGATAAAAATACTCTCAAAATTATCTAATTTCTTATTCAGTCAGGTAATAACACAAAAACCCGACAAACACCATTTTTTACCAAAATAAAAAAGTCCAGGCGAAAAAAAGTTTTTACGTACCACACAAAATTTTCTAACTTTTGTCAAAAAAAATATCACTCTGTATAAAGCTGCAGTGCCAGTCTCAAGCTGTCTATGAGACAAAGGAGGAAAAGTAATGGCTGCGAATAAGCATTGAGGTTTAATATCCGGGTTTCGGCGATTAAAATGAAAAAAAAAAAGCAGTGAAACCGAAGTCATTTCCGGAAAGGTTCCGCAGATATGCGACAGACTGGAAAAGAATTCGTTGCCTTTGTATTTCAAACTGCTTAAAAGGTATCCGATATATTTTTTAATTATTGAACTGCTGTCATTAAAGGCTGTTTCAGCCTTGTTTTGTAAGCGCATACAGGCGCATACAGGTGCTACATTCGTAACTGGTAGGAGCGTTGACGCGCGTATAAGCTAGATTCATTGGATTCATATAGATAATAAGCCCTTATTGCGTGTGTAAGCTCGTATGCCAAAGCGACCGTATACGTGCAAAAAAGACTAGTCTGAAAGCTCTGACAGCTGGCGAAGTAAGAATGGTAACTATTCTTATGACTTTACTATGTCAATTCAATTTTTGTGTATAAAAACAAGATTGAATAGAGTAATCATCGAGGTTCTTGCCGGAGTCTTCTCGATCGGAAACAACCTCCGAACCGGTGGTAGAGTCACATTATGTTTAATTATGATATTTACTATCATAGTATTATTTACTGTAAGTTTGTTTTTATTTAGTATTTTTTGCTATATTTTTTTTGTATTTGACTTTTCATAAGTACTTTTTATAAGTCTAAATGAATAAAGATATTTTTTACTTTACTTATTCAATATAAGACTACGTACGCTAAGTAAGGCAATGGCAGGGCCAAAATTTAGTTAAGGGGTAAAAATGCCTCTGATAATAGGAAGGCATGTTATGTTTGAGTTAAGTCCTAGCCAGAGCTTATTGGCTTTTTCTAGTTAGTGACGTCATGTTCAGTTTTTAAAGGCGAATCCGTGAATAGCTAAACTAATAGTATCGAAAAAACATTCAAAAGCACAACAATGAAAAATAAAGTCTAAAACTACTTTAGTCGTTTTTTATTATTATGATCGATTATAAATAATGTCCCGGCAAGTAATTCGATAGTAAGTCAATTACGTACTCAACTTACAATCTTATGGACCGCAAAATCACTTATATGCCACTTTTTTTTTTAAATCAACAAATACACGGAAGGTGTTCTAAATTATTGAATTCCCTAGCGGAAATCCCATCTTTTTTAAGAATATCATATGTCTCAATATCTCTGCGAGGATTATATTAATATAACGTGTCGTTCCATGTAACGTAATCCTTATTGCTTTCCTTTCTATTTAGAATATTATTTTCGTATGAATTATGTTTTGGGGTGGGAGAGTAACTGAGCATTATGTATTCAGGTGTTAACTATGAATGAGAATCATATAGACCCTCTTCAAAACTACCTGAGGGGTTCTGAAGGGACTAGACTAGAGTTTGGGCTAAAATTTTTCGTTTCAACTACCTTTCAAAAAGAAGATGATTTTCTGAAGATGCTGCGGTGGATGTGTGGAGTCTCACGCAAAGATCGCGTGCGTAACACCGACATCCGCGGCAGCCTTCGTGTTCGTGACATCGCAGACAAGCTGCAGGAGTGCCGCCTTCGTTGGTATGGTCATGTCTCACGGAGATCGGCAAACTACGTGGGCAACGAATGTTTGGCCATGCCGCTCCCGCCAGGTACCGGTAGAAGAGGTCGACCCAAGAAGCGGTGGCTCGACGTCGTTAAGGGTGACATGCTAGCCAACAGACTCATCACTGAGGATGCACAAGACCGCGCGAAGTGGGCCAAGAAAATAAGGAAGGTGGACCCTAGGACCCCACACACCAGTGTGGGTTCACAACCGGGATAGACCTCACGGATGATGATGATGATGACCTTTCAAAAAGACAAAATTCAATCGGCCGCTTTGATATTGATCGATTGACAACGGGTGAAGATGATAGCTCGGTCAAATTAGAACAAAAACTAGGCATGAGGTTGCAATAATTTGCACCCAGCTCAATTTTCGTTAAATAACTTTAAACTGAATGTTAACTTTTTATATCGCTATCTCAGAAACAGTGGCTCTAAGAAAAAAAAAAATTGGACATTTTGTATAGATAATTATCTGATCTACAATTTTGTCTTAACTAATTATGATTAAACTAACTGTTTTGCTGAAAATTGCTATAAACTCGTCTTTGTGACCTTTGACCCAAAAAATTTTTTTCCAGGTGTCGGATCGATGAGGACTTTTTAAGTTTCATTTATGATAGTGTTGAGCTGGATGTGAATTATTGTAACCTCGAATGTCGAAATTGACTGGATTATGATGTGTTTTCAATAGATCTAAATCTGTGAAACTCATTAACTCTGCCTCATATCTTCAACTACCTATCATGTCATTTTTCTTCTTTTGTTCTGTCAGTAATCTGATCTTTTATTTTACCTTTGTGTCATTTTATAGGAACTAAATGCATGCGATGATTAAATTTTCGGGAACCAAAATATTTAAGATTAAAATAGTAACTTTACGAAGCCAAACACATATTATATTTATTTTATATAAAATTCAAGCTCTAACTCAAACTCAAATAACTCTGTTCAAATAGACTTTCACAGTAAGTACTTTCAAATCGTCAAATTTAAAGCAAGATATACTAAATAATAGACATAATTACTATAATAATATAGATATATAAATACACAGTATACAGACATAATGCGACTACCACCGCGTCGGAGTTGTTTCTTGCAAGATGCGTTTATTCTTCAACGATTTTCATTAGGAAAATTACTTTTACTGATTCTTTCAACTGGTTAGTTCACTAGATGTTTTAGTTATATTTTGCCTAGACTAGACTGTGAACTATAAGATTCTTAAGCACGTTCTCAAAGAAGATAGAGGTCTCTGATGAAAATGCAAAGCGTTCTAATAACCGGGCAAACAATAGCGTCTTTTAATTTGAGTGAAGGGCTTTAACTTCGCTTTAATTAATTCCGCCACTGTTAATTGGTTTTATAGGATGCCACTCTAAGAACATTTATAAAAAAACTAGTTGTATGATATTAAGAAGATCCGTATCAATGACACGCTAATAATCATTTCTGAGTGACAACCTTTATATGCTCTTCCTTAATATAATTAGTAATTCATAATCCATGCATTTTTTTATTATTTCGGAAAAATAATGTGTACACCAAAATTTCACATAATTTGTATTATTTTTGGGTTCCTAATGAATTATTTCATTGAAATTACTGGCCGTACGGAGGCAATTATATTATTTTAAGCTAAACGAATTTATTTATGAATGTACTCGTAATCTGATGTGAAAAAAAAATAACATTCTGCGTAATCAGTTCGACGATGATAGCTGAAACAGTGGAATTCATGTTTATAATATCATCATCAGCCAATAGAATAAGGCCTTTTCCTCACCGGCTCGGTGCACTTTCATTTCGTACCGCCTGTGCACCGAATCTGTACAGATTGTTTACCGAGTGCATGTAATCAAATGAGAGTTTTCAGACCGACTCGTCTCGGTACAGATTTTTACCGAGCGCCTACGCGCTTCTCTGCATAGAATCTGTACAGACCTTGATCAACATTGGATAACCTGCAACTAATATCAGGTCACCCTTACCACTTGCGGTCCCAGGCTGCTTTTGTAGGCTTACAAAATGCGGTATGATCTCCCAGCACTAGCACTAGAGGTCGCGTTTGGCGGCCACGCCTAGTGGTTTGTTAATGGCCTTGATAGTTCAGTTGGAAGAGCAGCCACCCGAATTGTGGAAGACGCGGGTTCGAACCTTAAGGAGCTCCCTCACCTGGAGCATTTTGCTGTAATGTAACGTTACAGAGTCGAGAATTACATCAACGAGGTAGGAGAACCGAGCATTACAGTGCGCAAGCTGTATAAATTTGAGCATTGCCTTGGTGAGGGAAAAGCAGTGAGCATTACAGTGCGCAACTTGATGACACAATGTGTAACATTTTGATACAACTTACCAGAAGTTTTGTAAAGGTACTATTTGGAAGCGAGCTGCCGACTGCAACTGCCGACAGCACGTGCAGCGACTGCATGCAATCCTAAGGTGACTGCACGTGCTGCGGCCGCGGCGCTTGGAAGAGATTTCATATAAATAGATACAAACCAGTAGTCCAGCTGCGGCCGATTCCATGCAGTCGCTGCACGTGCGGTCTACAGTTGCAGTCGACCGCTCGGTTCCAAATAGTACCTTAAGGCAGCATTGTAATGTTATGCTCACAATCGAATCTGCAATGTAAATTACAGGGGAAAATTCGTCATGTCAGAGAGGCAGTTCTGTTATGTATTGGTTAAAATCGAATCTGACATTACAACAAAATACTACAGGTAAAGGACCACCTTTAGGATCAGATCGAAGTTTTCTAGATCCTATCTTAGGATCGATTGTTGTTTATGAAGCTAAAAAATAAAAAATAAAAATTATCTTTCGTCTTTTAACATTAATTCTTCTTCTTTGATAAACCTTAACTCATTTAACCAAACCTCTCTCCTTTCAAGACAATGTTTTAAGATTTAGGTACGATATTTAGTGTATGTATCTTTAAATTTATGTATTATGATTATGTATGTATAATTTTGGTATAAGTAATTTTTTGTGTATTAATAGTATATTTTATTTCCAGTTTTATGAGACACCGCCAACACGATTTCTGCTTCGCCCAGTGGTTGACTGGTAGAGAATGCCATTAGGCATTAAGTCCGCCAATTGTACTTTTTCTTTGTGCAATGAAGCGAATGGTGTGAAAAATGCAGCTAAAATTAACATTCCCGAGGGTTTCATACAGAACCAATTAGCCATGCCCGGATTAATTAAGTGAAGTTAAAGCCCTTCACTTAAATTAAAGGCGCCATTGTTAGCTCGGGATATTAGCGCTTTGCATTTTCATCAGCCCTCTGTTTTCATTTGTTAAAGATATGCGAGCCGTTCTTAAACAGGTTTCCTGTTCAGAAAATGTGACAACAACTGCAATTGTTTTGTGGCATGTGGTTCAATGAGCAGTGAAGTATGAGCATGACATACTATCACGACTTTATCTCAAAAGATGTAGTCAGAGGCAAGTGACTGTAGCCGTCTTGGTGAACGGACCATTCAGAAGCCCATGCCCCTTTTGACCAATGATATTGGAACCCCACGAGGTAGGTGGTGAGCCCGCCTCCGCTAACCGGGTTGATTTAGTTTTTTATTGATGTTTTCCATCACTGATGACTTAGTTGGAAAATTAACAATAGACACAATGATGGTTCTGGCCAGATTTCAACCACACACAAGTACGATCCGTTTTTCTTTTAACCCCTAGGCTAGGCCCACGCGACGCTCTCTTAGTAAGAGCATATCTGAAAAACATACGCAAATGGTTTTACCGTATACCGGCGTGTACGTTAGCGTTCCATCAAGGCGGTGATAAAATCTACACTTAATATTCATATTCGAACCTAACATGGTAGATTGCGTTGTAAACTAACGTGCAATAAGTTCATTCGTTTGGTTAGCTCCATGTTTGTGTATTACATCGACTCGATGTACAATATCGACTTTTGATATAGCTTAAAGGACACTGATAAAAATAAAAATGGATGTGATCATTTTATTAGTGCTAGTGCAGGTTTTGACTGAATTTCGGGGTGTACCGCCCCGAAACTCAGTCAAAACCTGCAAATGGTGTTAGGGAATGAAAATAGAGCGATTGGTCTTTAGGCCATAAGAATTAATTTTACCCGTAGCACGGAAATATAAAAAAGGGGGAGGAGCTATGGCGTCATCTTTTTTTGTATGGGAATAAAAACATTTTTGCTCTGAAACCTACCGTGTGTGGTATCTAGTGAAAAGGCTTACTGAGCCAATTCTAAAAATATATTAGATAATTACATTTTAGTCACTTGTAATACATTCAAATAAAAAACATTTTCAAAATATACGAAGTTCGGGCTAGGCTCCTCTGGATATAATACGGCTTAGTATTTTTTTTGTAAAATATGATTCAAATGGTACGTAATATCCTCAACTAACTCTAAAAAGGTTTTTTTTTTAATTTTCGCATTTAGTATTTTTTTTTAAATTTTCAATCATCGATCAATCGTTCCGATTTCCATGCCCTTTAAACTTTTTTTTTTTAAATTTCCCGTCAAGATGACCTCACTCCACCTGATGGAAAGCGGTCGTGAGGTCCAGATATGAGGTTGACAAGAACAGTCATTGAAACGAATCACTGGGCTGGCCATCCTCACCTTGAAGGCCTGCAGAAATGCCTTTTCACGCCCCGCTTGAAGAACCCGGGACTATAAGAGGAAGGAAACACATCTGGAAGAGCGTTCCACTGTTTCTACTGTTATAAAACTTAAATAATAAATACGTATTTTGGGTGAATCTTATCAGAAAATAAGCTAAGATTTATTTTATTACAATTATTAAAGCAAGGAAATGAAAGGCCGTCTAGAAAAAGCGTCGGCATACTACGGGTTCTCCTGTGGCTCACTCCCCTTTCATGGGGGTATAACTGTGCCCATTAGTAAGTCAGCACTGACGACAGGCCTTCGTGAAACCCTTACAGGTTTTCTTCTTCGTCGTCTTCCTGCCAGGTGTAATAACAACTACGGAAAAGCGTGAGTGAATTTATATGTTGTGATTGTGCGCTTGCAATAAAAGGGTCCACACACGGTTTTGATGTAAAAAAATAAAAAAGCTTCCGCCATCGTTATTTATGTGACGTATCGCGTCAACTACGAGTATGAATCGATGATCGATATTATAGAGGACGCTGACAGTTCCCGCGCGGAATTCATAACCCGCTTCGTTCTGGCGAGAGGCGATCTATCTGTGTCGTTTGACGTTACCCGACCGCCTGGCCGTGAAAAGGACGTGAGATATTTTTAAAACGGAAAAATGGAATATTTGAACTAATTTGTTTTGCATTACGACCTATTTTGATTAAATTGCTAGCACAGCAGAAAGAGACCTAGCCTATGGTGCTGAAAAAGCCCCTGGATATTGATAGTTTGATCCCCATCCAAGACTTACATTCGCACTTGTATTTGTCCTGTTAAAGGGTACTATTTATTATTTAAGTATGCATTCATAAAAAAATCTTTATTTAGAAGCATTCTGTAGGTACAAGTTTGGTATATATAGTTTATGCCTATGTGATCACGATGTAAGTTGTTCGAGATATTCATATTATGAACGATTTCCATTGCTAATAACTGGTGAGGGAAATATATCAGTAAACTAATGTAACGAAAAACTAAAAATAAGGAAAGGAAGGACAGGAAAAAAAAAGAATGTGTTTCGCGGAATAAGATTTCGAAAATACTCGTACTTATGACCTAAGGACGAACGTAAGTAATGTGCAAAAAGGAGTGCAGAGTTTGAACAGTTATAAGTCTAGTCATAATATTGGACGTCGCCAAGTTTAAACCCATGGTATTCAAATCTCATCATATCTCATCTCTCTCAAATGTTTATCAAAAGTCACCTTGCGCACTTGCGTGGTAAACGGCCTGATGCCCTTGTGATGCGAGAGTGAATTCCTCAAACAATTGATAGCAATCTTAACGGGAAGTGTCATGTAGACAAAATGTAAGACTGAATGGTGGTAATTATTAGGACTTCACTTCTCTATTCAAATTAAGCATTTATGTTTGACTAAACTTCCTCCCAAAAGCTTTCATTATCAGTCCCAATAAAATGCCTTCCACTTCTTTTTTACAACTTATATCCTATATCTGTTTGATTTTCCTCTATTTCCAGCCCAAGTAGTCTCCCCAACAAATAATCCCATTAACGAGCCCCTAATTTAAAGTAAACCAAGTAATCCAGCTAATTCCACCCTCCGGGGTGCCGTCAATTTGTTATTACACTTAAGGCTTTGTTCACCGATTTCCTCGGCCCACTCAATGGGCTCTTGAAGCCATTCAGTCTGTACCGTCCGTGTAATTAAGACTTGAGACGGATTTTTGCAGAATAGATTATCGTTTCATCTGCAGGTTTAGGATAAATTGTGCGTTCTTAACTAGTGTGAAATAAACCTAAATTTCTCAGTATTCATTAAAAACTAGAAACATAATATGCAGCGGCTTCGCCCGCGTATACTGTCTTTCCTGTCGAAATATAGCCTAAATTAAAAAAAATATAGCCTATGTCACTCCCTGATATTGTAGCACCAATGTAAGGTGAAATAATTTTTAAAATCCGTCCTTCAGTTTCGGAGCCTATTCAATACAAATAAACAAATCTTTACTCTTTATTATATAAGTATAGATGATCTCCTGAATTTGTTAGTCTCAACCTTTTGCTACTTATCAAATCAACAATGAGGATATCAAAGGATTAATCAGACGGTCAGATGGTTACATAGCGCTAGAAAACAGAATCATTATGAAAAAGATCGAAAATTTGGTTTAGATTAGACTAAGATTTTTATGCTAAACACAACGGGAAGAACTGACAACTTGTTATTATCATACATGACTGCAGACAGTAAATTCAATGATATTGTTAGTCTTTTCGTGTAATATTATGTACACACTAGCTTTCCGCCCGCGGCTTCGCCCACGTTTCATTATATACTACGGCCAAATTACATAAAATCTATATAAATTTTAGCCCATGGGCTATTCTGATGTAAAACCTGTATTACTGTAAGGGTTCATCCAAATCCGTTGAGTAGTTATTGCGTGAAAGAGTAACAAACATACATCCTCACAAACTTTCGCATTTATAATATTATTATTAGTAAGATTTTAATAATAAGTCTCCTTATCTGACGACACGGTAGCGCAGTGCGCTGAGGCACGGTTTTACGCCTTGATTTGCGTGGTGTCCCGGGTTCGATTCCCGGTCGGGTCAATTCAGAAAAATGACTTTTTCTAAATTGGCTCGGGTCTGGGTGTGCTGGGAGACGCTCCTGGCTTATTTCCCTGTCTGGTACCTCGTAACACAAGGATATTTATCCTTACTTCGAGACCATGACAAGTGGTGTATTGTCTGGCGCATATTTATTTATTTATCTCAAGATTTTGTATTATGTAAACTATTATGCAACTGCACCGGTTATAAAAAAGACCTAAAGGCAATATAATGTATAACGTCAACTTAAAAATAATATATTAATAAAATATGGAATGTTTATCCTTAGTGCCACTGCACACGAAGAGCTTAAAAGTCGATTGTCAATAATAGAAAGTTCGAGAAAACCTGTCAAGTCCTGCAAAATCAAAATCAAGACTTCTGTGGGTCTAGACTTAAGTGAACTTTATTAAAATTAGTTGTTCTCCATTCTAAAATTCTCGATTCACAAACTAGCTTTTAGGGTTTTTCATTTATTCTTGAAGAGGGCTAATTATTCAAGCCTACCCCTTTAATTTTAAGAAGTCCCTCAAAGTTAAGCTGCCATTACAAGTAGTAGCTGTCACTTTTAATTTACAAACGCCTTAGGCGTTGAGATTTTAAAGGTAATATCGAAAGTACGAAATCGACCTCACTCGTAAAAGAAAAACCAAACAAAGGGAAAATCTTAAAATAAAATATAAATGTAAATTAAAATGAAATGAAATTTTATTATTTATGTAGTAGTCAGTGAAGGAACGATATTCTGTTACTGGTCAAGATCTTATAATATGATGTAATCAATTGCAAGTGTTTTTTTGATTTTTAAATATTACTCACGCTTCCTCACTTTACCAAATTTTTTTTCCCGTCTTCCCAGTGTGCTGAGCAATAATTTTGCTCTAGCCTAAAAAATAATATATGACTAAAATACTTCTAGCCAGGAATGATCAAGCAAAAAATCCAACCAGGCAATTAACTTGCCAACCCGAATGAATCCCTGTAACGATGAAATAATGTCCCATTAATAATAATTTACAAGGGGAGAAAAAATATGGTATGGCTATAAGAAACACGACGCCGGGGTTTCCCGGGATATGAGAAAGATGCGGTAATTAAAAGGGTCTCTGATGTGATTGGGTATTTAGTGGTAAATTTTCTCGGCTTTATTTTCACTAGTTACTAGCCCTGCTTACGTTTGGTAGTTTATAAAAAACTAACATTCAGCCGGCGGCCAAAAATAACTCCTAAAAAAGTAGTTTTTAGTTTATTCATTACAAACAAAAATACAAGTCCTTCTTCGTTCTAATATTATTATAGGTATAGACAGGCTGGCTGAATTACATGCAGTTGAAGTGCAAAGATGTTTTTTACTTTACAAATTAGAGTAGTCGTTTTGAAACCTAGATACCGCTAAAATGACCGTATGAAGGCGTAGTTTTTGTAACTACGTGATTAAAAAGGACGCGGAAACAATTATTTTTAAATATGATTATTTAATAAGGTTTTTGTAATTTTGTATAACCAAAACTATTTTTAATATATCTAAAGACATTTTAGAATTATGTTGATCATGGAGCATCTAACAAACCTGATGACTGTTTCTACTAATATTGATTCATCATGTTTGGTAATTAAAGTATTAGTAGTGGCCTCACAGATTTCGATATTTTTAAGTAAAGTGAAATAAGATTTTTTTATTTCTTCAATAAAACAAATAGTTTACTTCCCTTTATTAAAATAACAATATCACTTACCTACACGAAAAGAAAGGGTAGCCATGTAAGTAAGTATACACATTAGAGTCTGTAAGGGTTTGTACTATTACGTATAATGTGATGAGGGTGGTAAGGGTGCGAAGGGAGAAACAAGAAAGATGGCCAGTAATTAAAGAGACTCGGAATCTGATTTTGTGGTTAACGACTCGTCCTCAAAGATTGGACGTAGAGGAGATGTAAAGGACTTTGCAGTTTTGTTTGACGTTATGATCGTTAGGCCTCTTTCTCACCGGTGCGTTTTCGTTGGGGTACCGCCTCTGCACCGAATCTGTACAGATTGTTTACCAAGCGTACATGCATGAAACGAGAGTTTTCGGACCGGCTCGTTTCGGTACAGATTCTTCACCAAACGCAAACGCGCGCCTCTGCATAGAATGTACAGAGCGGCCGGCCTCCCCCGTCTCGACCCCGCCAGCTCCGCCGCGCGTCTATTGAATTATTAATTTCTTTTATGATACCAAATGTCGGGTACATCAAAAGTAGTTCCTAAGTAGGAATAAGTACTCAAATAGACAGGGCATACTTTACACTCAGCTCTACAAAAAACTTTTCCCACCAAACCCTCCATTATCGGGCAAAATGCGTATTTTTACAATATTAGTTGATACGAAGACAATCACAAGCCGAACCACTCGGAGCCCATTTGTTAGAAGGCGCTCGCAACGCCTATTTTCACGTGCCTATTGGTGAAATGGTCCAAGTCACGGGCGATTATCGTCACTTTACCACTCGTTCCAAATAATTACACTAGGCCATATTTATTTATTAACGTAACATACGGCTATATCCCAAACGGGGAAGTCAGAGGCAAGTGACTGTTGCCGTTATGATAAACGGTATACTCAGAAGCTTACTTTTCACCAATAGTCGCATGTGGTGAGCCTTTCCGCCGCTGTCCCGGTTGATTTATTACAGTTAATGTTTTTTTTTATAATTCCAGACAAGTTAAAAAATAAAATTCATGCTTGATAAAAAAAACACAGTAATTATCACATTCTTATAAAATTTAAACATGTCTATATAATATCAAATGTATACTTACAGAAACAACTATTACAGTAAGACTTACATTCAAACTTTAAAAGAAATGAATGTAAATTTGAAGAAAAAATAGAACGATTTCGTGGCTTATTAAAAAGGCCAGCGGATCTTATTTTGTAAATCTTTATTATTTCTTACTTCACTATTTATAGTATCGCAAGCAAATATACTTAGTTGTATCTTTCTGCATTGTTATGTTAACCTTCTTCTTTTTTAATCGCAATGTTGTCTAGATCCTCACTTTATGCATTTCCCAACAGTGGAAACAATAAATGCCAATGTCTTATTTAAATTTAGTTAAGGAAGTGTATTATAAATGGCTGTTTGTTTTCCTTAATAAAGAATAAATTAAATAATTTAAAATCTGTAAAAGCTGTTTAGACAAATAAGTACATTACTAAACCTTATCAAATTTAATAATTAATAATTGAAATAGTTAATAGGTACCTAGTATGTACTGACTAACAATTTTGCTTTTTGAATTGTTTAAATTAACTTTTGTTTTATATTCTTTTATGGGTGTTTTTTTTTCTCTTTGTTTTATATTTTTTCAGGTTTATTTGTATCAAAATGACACACTGCTTGTACTTTACTAACGCCTGTTGTAAACCCAAAACAAGTTTAAAAGAGTAACTGCTGAGTTTTTCGCCGGGTCATCTCAGCAAGAAACAACTCCGACGCGGTGGCAGAGTGGCATTATGTCTGTATACTGTTTATTTACATATCCATATTATTATAGTATTTGTCTATTAATTAGAATATTCTGTGAATTTGAATAAAGTTATTTGAGTTTTGACGTGAGAAACGAATATCTTAGGCACAATGCTCTATTTACCATGCGAAGGCAAGGAAAGTCAGTGGTTTTTCTTATTAACAAAGTTAAAAAGCCGTCCCACTTTTATCCAGTGTCGTGTAACCACCATTAATCCTGCCCACATCCATACAATCAGCTGATCTTTCATCCCTTAACTCTCCTCAGTGCGAACCCTGGGGGGACCATTCCCCCATCGTTTATTTTATCTGTAATATTACCGTTTTATCTCAAGCGGGGCTGGCGGTTGCTCCAAAGAGAGAGCTTTTATTACGCCGATTCAGTCATGATCAGGTGTTGAGACGCGTTACGTCAACGTAGTCGTTAGCTATAATTAGGACGGAAAATAAGGTGTGGTTTCGGTCTTCTACGTAGTTTCGAATGCTGCTGTTGCGACAAAAACCTCACGATTTTTCAACCGACTTCAAAAAAAGGAGGAGGTTCTCAATTCGACTGTATGTTTTTTTTTAAAATGTTTGTTACCTCATAACTTTCGACTGGGTGAACCGATTTTGATCATTCTTTTTTTATTTGAAAGCTGGTGCTTCCCGAATGGTCCCATTTTAATTTGGTCTAGTTCTGACCGTGGCATCTATGAGAAAACCATATAAGTCTTAAATCTAGATAGACAGAAATGCGCGACAAATGGACGACAAATGGACGAATAACTCAATATTACGCCAACCGATTTTGATAATTCTTTATTTATTTGAAAGCTGATGGTGCCCGTGTGGTCCCATTTTAATTTGCTCCAGTTCTGACAGTGGCATCTATGGGAAATTCATATAAGTCTTAAATCTAGATAAACCATATGTGCGACAAATGGACGAATAACTCATTATCACGCCAATTCTTCTTTTTTTATTGGAAAGGAAATACTTCAAGGGTATTTTGATGAGTGGTTGGGTTCTGATTATGGGATCCATGACAAAGTAACGGAACTCTTTAATTCTTAGTAGCATTTGGACGATACTCTTTAGATGTATAAAATAAATAAGAACTTTCACTGAAAATCAAGAAATCAACTAAAATTTTAACAAAAAAAAACTATTCCAAAACAAAGCACTAAAAAGTAAATAAATAATTGCGTATTCTTCTCAAACTTATACGATAATATGATGTAGGTACAATTATTGTTATAGTTGAAGTCGGTGTCAGCCAATGTAGGTTTGTAACTACCTACATACATACGTAAACGTGATATGTAAGCAATAGGTATATTGCTAGGTATATTGTAGTGTTTCTTTAGCTAAAAAAAACCAACTTCAAAAAAAACTGTTTTTTTGAAGTTGGTTTTTTGTTGTTAAAATTTCTTTTAACACTGCCTCATCCGATTGAAAGCTTAGCCGCGAACAACGCTGCGTCAGACTTTCGATTGCTTGTGACTTCGACAAACATTTCTCACACCCAATTTCGTCCACCCATAGTATATATAAGCTTTGCTTGGTTTAGGGTCAGATGATCTTGGTTTGACATGTCCAAGTTAAGGGATTTTTTTTTTAGCAATTATTAATTCATTTTTTTCTACACAAAGATAGAAACTCGAAATTAATGTCCAAGATATTTATTAATAACTCTCTAGCTTTCCGCCAGGCAGAGGTTTCGAAAATACCAGATAATATAGCCTCTGTTACCTACTCGCTGATAATGTATCTATTTAATTAGGGACAGTACACAGCTCAATGCAATTTTAAGTGCGATTCTGTAGGCCAATTACGACTATCCAACGTGTTACAATCGGTGCTCGAATTGAAGAAAATTGCAACAAGAATGCAAATATTTAAATAGGTTATGTTTCCGATATTGTACATAAGGAGAGAATTTTGGTGAAAGAATTTTTGAAACCGGTTCAGTGGTATTTTAGTTCATTTGTTTCTTGCTGTCCGTCACCGGCTTCGCAAATAAAAATAATTCCTCTTCTTAAATACAAGAGTATGGATTTAAAACGTGATGCAACCTTTCTTACTGTTGGCTTTTGAGAAATTCTTGACATTTGCATACACAATTGTACAAAAAACTTCCCAAAATAGACGTCTTCAAGTTTATTTTCATCTTTTACGTGAAATATCAGCAGAAACTCTCATTTCTCGGTGCTTTGAAGACTTGCAAACTTAACTAAGTGGCGTCGAAGTTTTTCTTTGTATGCTCCCAAACTTCACGCGGTTCAACAAGAAGTTCGTTATGAATCAACGAAATATAAATGCGATTTTAGATGTGCAATCACAAAGACATCTGTAGAGAAAGATGATTTGAAATGTGGTCTGAAAGTGTTCATCAGTTTTCAAATTAAATGTTTGACGTCGAAAATGTCATAGCCTTTGCAAATAATTCATTTGATAAATAAAGTATCGATTTAGTTTAGAGGATTAATGACTTTACATCGAAATAGTCGGCACTAAAAGGGTTCTTTTTATGCCTGATCACAGTAAAAGCGCCAAAAACAAAACAATGTATTGTCATTGTCAAATAATGTATTGTTTGACTTAGGTTGGTATTAAACCGACGACTTTTCAATAAAATGACAGTTCAACATATATTAAGTAGGCAATGATAATATTGGTTAGTCAAAGTTAACAAGTGCTAATAACACCCAAACGCAAAAAAATACAGATTACTCTTCAAATAAAATATCTTTGTTTGGAATCGAACCCGTGGAATTTGGAGTTTGAAGCAGTATATTGCGCCAACCGGCCAGTTCCGTTATACTTTGAGCTAAGTTTTTGAATTGAAGATGATATAATCTATGTCTACTTATAATATTTTGAAAAATATTTACAAGTTTATATCTAGTAGAAAGCCATATTTTCACACTCGTACCGTAGCAATGAAAGGTGCGAATGTACAGTTAGTAGCAAATGGTATTCAACGGAACCTTATTCGGTTGACATAGCAGTCAGTTTGGTTTAATTTCTCTGTATTACTCACAGTAAAGTTATAAGACGTGTGCTCGTGAGAAATCGAGACGTCGATAGCGTTCTCCCCTCACAATACGACTAATGACGGTAGACACTTGTAACGGCAGCAGAAAAGTAATAGTTTTATTTACAACTAGCTTTCCGCATTCTGACTTTATTGTGGATCTTGTGGTCCCGATTTCGAATCTGGCCAGAACTATATTTTTGTTCATTGTTGAAATTTCCGACTAACTCTTCGATAAAAAAACAAATTAACCTGGATAACGGGAGAAGGCTCACCACCTACCACGTTGGATTCTAATATCATTGGTGGAAAGTAGGCTTCTGAGTGTTCCATTCACCACGATGGTTAAATTGTAGCCAAATAAAAAAAACTTAGCATGTCTTAATTGCTAATGATTTTGATTTATACTGGCGAAGGAAATCCTAAATTGATTTAGTAGAGCTGTGAGTTCATCTATCACCAACAAAAATCTTTTAGAGTGTTACTTTTCAGTAGTCAGGGTTTCATTATTGAAATAACTTTTTTTTATTTTTTATTTTTTTACATAAGTAACTGGTATACAGATTACTTAGAGAAGTTGCTCGTGGTTGGCAGCTGCAGGGTAAAAGACTGCAAGGGCAAAGTCCAAAAAGATGGACCGAGCAAGTCCCCAATACGCTGGAGGTCCCCATAAGCGCAGCGCTCCATCAGGCAGAAGATCGAAGCCTGTGGAGACCCCATGTTGCAAGAATCTTTTGCGAGTGACACCATCCTCAATAGTGAGGGACCAGCTGGGGTAGGGAGGAGTGACTGGTTATACAAAAGGTTACTTCATGGTTAAGCCTCATTGATATCATACTCGTACATCAATTCATTCAATGCACAGTAAATTCTTTACCATTACCATTAACGGTTTACGGTTGCAGGTCGATTCAGGCTTTATGTCCCCCAAAACTAAATGCGAGGTGTGGGCCGACGGTGGCATCAGCTTTTCTCCACTCTGGATAGCTTGCACACACATCATGATAGCAACTGTTCCCACAGCTCGTGCCATACTTTTGCTAAACGCATGTTTGAGGGAGGTTTGTGATGCCGATGTATCCTCGGACTCTTGTGCAGTGTTTTGTAACCAAACTGCGACATTATCTTACTCGTAGCTATGTAAAATAGGGAACAATATTACCGTGTTGGCCTTAGTAGCTGTTAGTTTATATCTGTGTAATAAATAAATAATTAAGCTCTGTCGGTGTATAATCTGACTATCAGAGGCAAAAACTGAACGAACTATCATCTCGTACACACAAATCGCACAACACGAAGCAGCAAGCAGTCCACTGGGGCCGGTTACGTAAATTGGACACATTCTTGTTTCTCAAAGTATATCGCAAACTTTTTCGTCGCATCGCACTCCAGGGCCTGATCGTCGGAAAGTTAATAATGACACGCAAAATGGAGGCGATTCCGGGTCTGCATTAAAGAGTGGGGTAACAAGTAATTAGGGCTCTCTGAAATTAAAACGAAAAGGCCGGTTTTCGGGAGTTTGAAAGTTTGGATCTCTTGGTGTCGTTTTTCAATAATTTTGGGACGGAAAGGTTTGTTAAACTTTTTAACAGCGAAGTTTATATTGGGTTTCATTTTGAATTCAATAGAAGTGGCTCATACCTACTTAATACCACATCTTCTTCTAGGAAATCATTGTGTTTTTGAAAAAATCACCTCAAGCGTGTTCTAAAAAAGGATTACCTGTCATTGTGCCCATGGACAAGCTGTATTGTAACTTTCACAAAATTACTAGTAGTATTGTTGTTTTACTGTGCTTTAGACTCATACGTTTATCATAACTGTTTTATTATTGTTTCATATAGTAAAATTTAGTTTTAGTGATAACCTTAAAGTGTCCAAGTGGTAGGTAAATGTAGGAAAGTTTTACTCTATGTAGTAAGCCTCTGTAGGAGATTTCTTACAGAAGAATAGAATATAATAGAAAAAGTTTATTTAACACAAAAAATAAATACAAATAACATAAAATACTTAAAACTAAACTTAAAGATAATGTGTCAAAAGGGCTTCCACTCAGCATTATGTCGTGGTGCATTCATGCAGCGCCACGGCGATGGTTTTCAGTGGTCACCTGATACTGAAGAAGGAGCATGGGGCGTAGCAACAAGAAAAATTATAGGCAATACAAGACACACCTACACAATATTAGACACACAATAGCAATATTTGAGACAAACATGACAATTTAGGAAAGTAAAATAGTAGAAACATAACATTTAAACATTTAAAGTTAAAAGTAGCACTGATAAAAAGCAGATAAACAAACAAAAAGCAAATAAAGCGGGTAAGAAGAACATGAAACAACAAAAATACTTTTAAACATACAAAGACAAAAAAAAAACACAAAACAGCAGCACATGCAAATCGATCCTCGTACGGATAACTTATTTGACATGTGCCCCGACATGTCAAATAAGTTATTTTTTTTAAATTGTCAGAAGATGCATTTTATATTTTATCATGAAAACATTTATCGATACATAGTTCCTGATCGGTGGAGGAATGTATTTAGAACACCTTCACGTATAGGTTTTTATTAGAGATGGGCCGAGTACTCGGTTAATACTCGGTACTTGATGTACTCGGTGGGTTTTTAATACTCTTACTCGGTCCAATTATTCGGCTTCAATGACTTGTATACTCGGTCTAAGTAAAGCAGGTCACTGGTGTTATTTGTGACCCTAAAATGCCGATCAAGCTGAAGGGCCAGGTCTATAAAACCATCATTAGGCCTGTCCTTTTATATGGCAGTGAAACATGACCGTTACTAGAACGAAAGAAGCAGGAGCTGCGCGTCACGAAAATGAAGATGCTGCGGTGGATGTGTGGAGTCTCACGCAAAGATCTCGTGCGGAATACCCACATCCGCGGCAGCTTTTGTGTTCGTGACATAACAGACAAAATGCAGGAGTGCCGCCTTCGTTGGAATGGTCATGTCTTACGGAGATAGGCAAACTTCGTGGGCAACAAATGTCTGGCCATGCCGCCCCCGCCAGGTATCGGTAGAAGAGGTCGACCCATGAAGCGGTGGCTCGGCGTCGTCAAGGGTGACATGCGTGCCAACAGACTCATCTCTGAGGATGAACAAGACCGTGCGAAGTAGGTCAAAAACATAAGAAAGGCGGACCGTGGGACCCAACACACCAGTGTGAGTTCACAACCGGGATAAACGCACGGATGATGAGGATGATGTTAGTCAAAAAGTATTTATTATTAATTTTGGAAATCTTTGACAATCTCAATTATACTGTATTGTATGGGTGAGGGGTGTATCAACGCGAGCCGGCCGCTCGCGCCGCGCGTACCTGTTTGTACTTGCTTACGCGCCCGAAACAGGAATTTGATTGAACCGAGTCACTCGCCGTGTACTCGGTTGGAAAAAAAATTCACCGAGTAAAACTCTGTACTCGTTATTCGGCAAAAGTGCTACTCGGCGCATCTCTAGTTTTTATTATTATTTTCTCTGCAGTTGTTTGAGTTCAGTTTAGTTGCATCTTATGTGCCTATGTTATGTTAAGTTTTCTTTTTCAGCAGGTCTAAGAAAAACATGCACACAATAAATTGCAAATTCGATTTGGAAACCGCATTCATAAAAGCAAAATGTAAACTCCTATGCAAAATCTTTCGCAGAACACATACAATTTGAACAGAAACTATGTAGTCAGAATACAGCGTCAGTTAGTAAGGAGAGTTTTGAGCAAGTTCTAAAAAAGAATTGTAGAAACTCTTACTAACGATTCTGTCGTTGAGCGATCTTTTCATGAAAAAAATTAAATGAATCTAATATTTTTGTTTCCAGATGTTTTTGCTGTCGCTACATCGTCAAGAGAGCAAAGGCAAGAAGGCATCTCGGCCACTCGGCGCCTTTTAGCGCGATTGCAGCACACATCACCTGTGCTAATGCGGCTTTTAAACGCTCCTATTCTATTGAACGGACTGCAGAGCTCTTCTGCCCTGCACCTTCTCTATTTGACCTTGAGAGAGTTAAAAAGACTAAAGGATCACTAGATTACCGATATACCAAGAAAGTTAGGTAATGTTTTCAGGGTCTCACTTCGTTGTGCATATTTTGTCTGTTTATCTGTCATTCAAAAACCTTTTTCTCATGAGATACGCATCATGAGAGGACATCACCAAACTTAAGAACTATTTACCTGTCACAAGTCGGTAAACTCAACACCATTCCTTCCTGGATTACGACGGCATTTCCACCTGTTCATACGACATTCATTAGTGATAGCAAGTTAGAATTTATAAAATATACTTACATTTGTTCACTTAGAAAAGCTAAGGCCTTGCAGGGTCGGCAACGCTCAAGTTCTACCTCTAGTTTTGCATATGGTCATAGTCCAGTGATTCCTATCAAAGCGATACCGGTTTGATTCTGTTACTTATTCTTCTATTTCACGGCCTTCAATTTAAAATGGGTTCGCAATGGCTTCAAGACCGCCTGGTGGTAAGCGATGACGAGGCCGATGGTGGTACACACTTAGATACCCAGAAAATGCCTATTGACTGGCCTTGACCTTGATCTGGCCTTGAAAACACCAAGGATGTAAGTATCCGGAAACACATGCAGGGAGAGCGTTCCATTTCGTAGCGGTGCGGCCAGAAAAGACGCAGCAAACCGCTGAGTGCCAATTGCTGGAAAAGTCGACCACATGGTCTAGTGGTCCGGTGGTAGTACTTTCTTGGGTGGTTGGTATCAAGTTTTGTAGTTCCTATTTATATTCAAGGTACCAAAAGGTCAGTCAGAATCTTATTTGTAAAACCCCCAATAGCAAACACATTGAGCACATAAATCACAACGTTCCCCAATGTTGTGGGTTACCCCTAGCTATGAATACCGTTTAGTTTGTAATAAGGGAAAGTTTCATGCACAAACTTAAATCAAAATGGATGACGCGGAAGGAGTGCAATGCTCTTTGCTCTAAATGCTGCTTTATTTAGTCCGCACTCTATCGTTATAGCAACCGATGTCAAAACCGAGTAGTTTCACTTTTAGCACTCTTTTGTTAACTCAATAGAAGAAATATTAAGAAACGGAGAATTTATATCACTGTACAGCGGCGTTCACATCAACTTGGCAAACATCATCATCAACAAAACCATTGAAAAATGGGTCATATGTCAGCAGCATAAGATGCGCCTATGTAAAGGTTGACGTGAATGCCTCAGTATCCCTACCAAGAGTTTATGTCTGGAATAGTTGCTAGTCTGAATTCATGTAATATTTAGTGACAGCGCCGCTAGTGAAAAGAAACAAAAGAAAGAAAAATACTCCCAAAAAAACTGTAAACTATCTTAGATTAAATCAAAATGAACGATAGGTGATTTGCCTCTAGCGCGTGGACCGCTCAAATCAGGCCCCGCGTCGCTTTAATTCACTCAAACGCAATATATTTTTGACAGGACTTTACTCTGACGCAACGTCTGTCTCGCTTAAACTATGGTTGAAACAAATAGGTTTGTCTCTGTCCTTTAACATCGCACAACGTTGATTAGAATAACAGCGGTGTGAGAGTGCGTGCATGTAGTTGTTCATCACCCCCGTTTTCAGTTGACAATTTTAAGTACGTGCCGTATCTTCCGCTATTTGATTTAATCTAAGTAAAATATCGTACAAAGTTAAACTCACGGTTTAATTTAGACTCAAGTGCTGAATTGGGTATAGGAACAAAAATCAAACATGTCCTAAATCGAAAACCATTTCGATGTATTTGTATTTGATACTTTATTTAAATATTTAACATTTTTAAAAGCAAAGGATCTAGGATATTTTTAATTAAATACGTCGGCAAACGGGGGTCATTAATTTGACCCCAGATAGCCAACGTACGCAAAGAGTACATTAAGGTTCTTATTGGACTCTTGACGGTAATCAAATTGACATCTCACAATTGAAACCTATTGGGTCGCATAAACGTCCTTTCACGTGATTGGTTAATAATATATCCATCAACCAATCAAATGACGTGATCTGTATCATATGTGAGACTTTTAGCCAGGTGATTCTACGGCATGGTATTAATGGGGTTTCCAGACAGCAGATTTAAAATTCCCCCAGGTCAAATAATTTTTTCCACAAAGTTATTTTTAATACTGCTTACATGAATTTACGCATATTGCCCAGACGGGTAGGACTTAAAATAGCCATTCGATATAATCACAACCCTTTCAGGTAGGGCTTGGTTTCAGAACTTAGCAAAATGAATCATATCTGAAGTCTACTTCTCACATTTTCGTGAGATTGTACATGATGAACGGCGATCTCTGTTTCAGTCGTAAGTGCAGTAAATCAGTAATTTTCTTCTCATAATTTATTTACCACGAATCGGGGAAAAAACACATGTGGGAACACGAAGTGAATTTGTGACGTCAGGAGTTCGCAATGTTTAAAAATTAATTAAAAATTAACTACCGGCTAGATCAACGAAATATTCAAATCAGTTACTTGAAATAGTAAAAGATATTTAAAAAAATCAAAAAGAAATAAATAAAATTGTTCCTATACCCAATTAAACCATGAGGGTGTTGCGTTAACTGTTTTTTTTCATGTCTGTGTTTTCATGCGGGGTGTTAAATTCATCAAAGGTCAGTGTCGTACAGAAATTCAAATAATCCCGCCGGGGGGTTGATATCGTCGACAAGCCACCACTTAATGAAATATTTCTCTGTTTATTAAATTCAAAACAATGTGGCTGAATGACAGTTTGACTCTAGGGAGGCAATTCAGATTATTTATTGGGTGAGGCGAATTCATGATTCTCATGGAAAAAATATTTTATGTTTTAGGATATTCCGGCATTTTGTTTGTTAAGTATTGAACCAGTGACACTACGGAACCCGAGAACCCGTGCTACAGTGCACTACGCTAATCGTTACGTCCAATGCTTGCATTATAAAGATAACACGGCATCTTTTCAAGGTATCTCTCGAAAAAAAAAACAGATTAGAAAACTTATACTAGATTATAAGCATTACTTGTAAAGCAAAATCTAGTCATAGAGTTCTCGTGTACAGCTGTCATGAACTAGTATACGATACCTTTAGATTTATAGACAACGATAATGTTTGATATAAAATGCGATGAAATCTAATTGCTAGAACAAGATTAAGCTTAATTAATGATATTAATTAACTTATTAGTTAAAGCAACAAACATTAAAGCGACGTTAAAATGCGCCCAAACGAAAATCGACTTAGACGCAAAACGTCAAAAGCGCACTACCTGTTGCACAAACTAACTCAAACGAGTTTATTTCCAGTAATGGAAAACTAAACAATTATTTTACTAATCTTCTCTTTTGACTATTTTCGATTGTTTGCCGAATGCATTTGTGCAGAACAACTGTTCGCCAGAAATGATTGAATCGAAAAATAAGTAAAAACAGTTCCGAGTACATCCAGCTAAGGTGAGCAAACCTGAACATCGTGATAGTACATCGTCTTAGCATATCGTATAGAATATAGCACACTGCACACCAAACTCAAACCACTGTATTCAAATAGACTTTTAAAGTACTTTCATATCGTCAAATTCACCGAATACCGTTAACGCACATCAACTTAGGAAAACGATATTTTATCATGTATGTAAATTAATAGAAGAATAAACATTAAATAATGTGCATTTTTGTTTGTAAGTTAGGTATCTATTTGTGTTGAAATGCCCTAGCAGGGCTCATGTTACGGGTTCAGTTTTAATTTTAAGATCTTAAGTACCACCATGAAGCAATAAAGAACTATGAACTATGACAAAAATATCTTTGCGCTTCGATCGCACCGTACACCGCACTGCTTTACAGTTCACAATCCGTACATCGTACCACCGTCTGTTCACCATCAGCACTTCGTTCACTCAACTTAGGTCACTTCTGTCATCACATACACTTCGTCACTCCGGAAACGAAGACTACGGGCCACGGGAACGATCCACCACCGTCTACAACTCCGTGTGCAGGATTAATTTGAAAGTACTTTTAAGTCTATTTGAATAAAGTTATTTGAGATTAGAGTTTTTTCAAAGGAGAACCGGCAAAACCTACACTGAACCTATTACCGACACTCCGGTTTTAACACCATATTAAAATGCATTTCGATCTCCGCTTCACTGGGTTTTCTTCTACCACCGCCGTTCTACACAGCACTTCTAAGATTTATTTTGTTTGCTGTCTCTGCAACTACATCAATGTAAAATAATTAAAACAAAAAATATAGACAGTTTACATCAAGATCATCTGAAAAAATAATACCAGCAGTGCTATGAATCCTATGATGTCTATTGTTACAAAACTCATCTCGGTTTTTTTGCGTCAGTCCATTTAAATATATCCATTGTCCATTTACAACATTACGTGTGTCAAAATGTTCCACAGTGCATGTTATCCCACAGTGATATTTATTACCATTCGCACTTGATTTATTCCAGGAATATGTTTAATTCCATTTGAATCCGAATACTCACCTACATACTGGCATTCCCATTTAGAAGTCAGTTTAAAATCTGTCAGGTCATCGGAGCGTTCGTGCAATTGCTGCGTCACGGTACATTCTCGTTATCACTCGTGACGTCACGATGTCCCTTCGTTAGTACTGGTCACTATGCGACTCACGTTTTGTCTCGTCATTAGTATCGCTTATGACGACGAGGACTTTTTGCTGTTGAAATAAATGGTCAAGAGTATACTATAACAGAAACGCCCTCAACATTACACGTGATGTTGCTACACCATACATTTATGTAAGAATTTAGGAATTCTTATACAGCCCTGTATACGTCCTACAGCTGGGCACAGGCCGCAGCTCAACTATGAGGTGGAACGAGCCATTCGCCAACACGCGGGCTCAGTGCGGATTGTTGGAGAGGTGAATATAAGGCCAGTGATAAACCTTACCGTCAGATGTTGTGAAGTATGACAGCCGCTAGCGTCGAGTGTTAACGTTTATGTACGGGATTTAGGTACAGCGCCTCTTCTGGATAGAAACAGAACTAAAAATGGCATACAAATAATTTCTGTATTCAACTCTGGTAGTTTAAAGGTCGTTTTCCATACATTTTCAAGGTTACCGTTTCTACTACTTTTGCCCAAAGTAGCCAATCGCCTGCATCTCACGGGATTATTATACCACTAACTTTCCGCCAACGACACGCCTGCGTAGACTGTTCTCGTTAAATGTGATAATGTAGCTTCAGGTATATTGATGACAGAATTAATAAAAATCGATCATTTAGTTTACGGATAAACGTTACAATCAAACAAAGGTATATTTTATATCGACGGACTAAACGAAGCCATAATATACCAGAGGTGCTCGGGAGTCAATGAAACCGAGGGTATATTAAGCTGGCGTTTAGTCTCGAGGTGTACTTGTAACTGTACTTTTCACTTTGAGTGCGAGAAAAATAGTCAATTTGGTACAAAAACATTTAAAACTGAACAAATTTACACTTGACAAAAGTTCTGAAATTTTCGTAGTCAGTTTTTCTTCTGAACTGAACCACAGATTAAAAATTTAAAACACATGGCGCCACCTTCTTTGCGGACAAGCCATGGAACTGAAACTCAACATTTTCGCAATGAAGACGGTCCACACTCCACAGATAATAGGATATTTTTACTGGCTTGTTTAGTTTGTCTATGTCACATGAAGAAAATTAAAAAACTAATTACTTTTTCCTCCATGGGCTAAAGTGGTCACTTTAGGCCCGCTGCGTTGGGCTATATTGGCGTACTTTTAGAGCATGAGAGAAAAAAATCAAACCTTTCCTCTTCATAATATTAGATTACGAAAAATAGTTGTTTTTTTTATTCTCTACTTTATGATTTATACCACTGCTTTTATAGGAACAAATGCCTAAACCAGCAGTTATAGGTTGAGTTATCGCGCCGCGGTATTGTCCGCGCACAAGCGAACTAATGAGCTACGAAGCTCCAGGAATGACCTCTCACCTATTCGCACTGAAACTAACTACGTCTATTATTGTCTAGTGAGTGAACTAACAAAAGAATACGGAGATATACATTTTGTGTTGATTTTATGATTTTTAGATGTTATACGAGTATCATCATAATCAGCATTTGTTCACATGAAATCAGCAAATACTTGCTGAATAAAGTATCCTAAAGACAACAAACAAAACAATTAAATTAAATTTCATTAAAATTTTGTTTACTTGCACAGGGACACCTTACGCTGGTTTATGCTATAGTCGAATTAATAGGTCTTCATACTTTCACAACACTCCTGGGGAAACACTTTCTTTATCATGACAATATACACTATTGGCGTAGTGCGCTGTTAGCACAGTTTCTCGCCTTGACTCACGTAGTGTCCCGGGTTCTATTCCCGGTCGAGTCAATTCAGGAAACGATCTTTTCTAAATTGACCCTGATCTGGGTATGCTGGGAGATGTAACTGGTTTAATTCCATGTCTGGTACCTCGTAACACGGGGATATTTATCCTCACTTCGAGACTCAATTCACGATCTTCTTGTCGATGATCTTTTAATTGTTGACAACCATATTACAGTCCTCCGCTACCGCTATTCTGAGGGAGGTGGCTTTACACAGATCCTGAAGTGAGCAGCATGGAGGGGCACTTGAGTCAAAATGGCAAATTTATACTACTTGGGCTGTTCTGGGGCACCACACTCGCATTGTACGCTATCTGGTAATGCAGGACTTGGAAACCAGTTTATTTTTCAAACCGTTTTCGTCCAGAATGCGTATAACGTATTGGTTTTGATTCCGTTCGAACGGGCACGTATTAAAAACGATTTAAAAAAAAAACGAAATGTAAACCGTTCCAGCTCAATATAACGTTTTTAAACATTTTTAACCGGTTTTTTCTATTTATTAGGTTCAATATGAAACTAGGAATAATAATTCGCAGCCACGCAGCTTAGTCACGGGTCGTATCGTTTGAGTTTGAACTAAAGAACATTGATGCAATTTATAAGGGAATTATATTTTTTGTCAGCAACGTTTATATTTTGTCATCAACTTCATCATCGGATTGATGTGAAAAGTGTCGCTATGTATGATTTTATGTTCGGGCCGAACAATATGCTGTGCAAGGAACCGTTCGGAACGTTTTATAACGTTATTTTTTTAAAACCGGTTCCAAGCCTTGAATAATGTATCCCCGCCTACTGAGGCTACTCCTAAAATCACCACGATTGGTAAATTCGTGTTTAATAAATCCAAAAACTGAGATTTGCGATGCCTTAGCGCTCTTACTACTCAACCCCGAGGCGTAAAGGCTAAGTAATAATAAAATATCTAATCGATGCCATAATAAAGATTCCTCATAATCCCCTTAATTAATAGTTGCCATGGGTTGCCGTAAAGGTCATGTCAGTGGCAGTGAACTGGCGGTGTAATGAACCGTTGTAATGTCCGAGTAATTTGCGACGAGTGGGTGTCGCCTCCCTCGCGTGAACACGCGCCTTTATCGAACTAACAAGAAGTCGAGTTTACATGATACGATTAGTTATTTTCAGTATATTTTTTATTACATCAGTGGCAAGGAAGCATGCAGCCTACCTGATTGTCAGCGGTCACAGCAGCCTACGACAACGCGTGACTTACCTCTAATGTCACTCGTTGCCTAACATTCAAAGCTAGGGGAAAGTAGTACTTTAGTATAGTCAGCAAGAAGAAAACAGGTCACCAACTGAGCAAATCACAGCTTCTTAATGAGCTCTGAACACCAGCAAAGTACAACAAACCCTAACCAGTGCATTGATCATCTGCTGTTAGCCGTATGGTATTTCCATCCAGAAGGGTAGCTCAAATAACGAGATTAGGTATCCACTGTGCCTTATTAATATAAAGCTACATTATAAGGAAGTGACATAGGCTATTTTTTTTAATTTAGGCTATATTTTGACAGAATAGACAGTCTACGCGGGCGAAGCCGCACGGACAGCTAGTTTACAATAAGATCGCAACGGAATAGTGTTGTGTAAACGGATGAGTAATTTATAATCAGGATTGTTACTGCTCCTATCGGTGAAAGGACGATGGCGTGGAAGTGATATTCGTATTATTGTGAGGTTTCAGCTCGAAGGACTGTTCACACGTGGCGATAAGAGCATCAAAGTGGACCATTTATGTTACTGTAAGGATATTAGCATTGTATTCGTACAAATGAAGGTGATTTTAACTATGAACTTATAAGCAAATATGCTGTTTCGTTATGAGTGAAGATATTGTTGTCTTAATTGTTAAATGATATTTGAACGTAAACACTTAGATTTTTTTTTAAGGAAACTTATTTGTGTATTATTTACTTTTATCACTTAATGTTTAGCTGTAGGCTTTTAAAGGATGTTGATGTAGATGAAATGATGTCTGCTCTGAGCCAGATTCACACAGTACACGAAAAAAATTAATGATTCATTTAGAAAGGATTAAATACTATGAAACGAATTGTCCAAACCATCTCATGCAAAAATTTCTGACTCCTACGACCTAAGCAAACAAACCTTCATACATAGTGAATCAATAAACCCATAGTCTGACCTCAATTTGACTATGACATTCGGCCTGACACCTGCCATGAATATGCAAGGGAACTCAGGGTTAGTTACACACAAAATAATCATAAACAAGGGACTTGTGTTAGTTAAACGTCTGTTCGAGGAAAGGTCTCGAGCGGATTTCATTTTGCACCTCAAGGACGGCTTGAGTTGAAAGGCGGAAGCGTTTCGTTTATTCCGGTATAATATCCTTGAGATCAAACGCCTTACAACTCAAGGGAATACAATTTTCTTAAGAATTCAACTACATACGTCAGAAACTCAGAATCACCAAATGATGACAATAAAATTATGTATGCTGCTATTATAGTTTTCCCGTTTTCCCTTAAATTTAAGTTGAGTTTCGCTTTTTACCCCAAATACTATAATTGTATGTAGTTTCCCCATCTCCAATACAGGCAGGGCATCTAGGATCACTTTTCAACCACAATCACCCTCACTTCTACCTACATAAAAAGTTTTGGAAATTAATACAAAATATGAGTCCCCTCTCACATTGCTCTCGTTCAAAAATAAGGTTCGTTCTCGTTTCGTTGTTTAAATTTTCAGTTTGACAGACTTAATTGCTGAATACTATAATGACTTTTCACATTTACTTTGTCTGAAGTTGCCATAAATAAATATCTCCATATATCCCACACAACGATAAAAACTAGAGAAATTCGAGCGGACTCAGCGGGTACCTAGGATCAAGTCGAATTTCTCTAGTTTCTATCTGTGTGTAGAAAATATTGCAATAATAGATTATAAAAATAAAAATTCACTCATTGTCCGCCTTTTCGAAAAACACTTTTTGGTGCAAGTTCTCCTGTCCCACGATTGTGTAAACTCCTCAATGAGAATAGCCGCTTGGTCGACATACACGCCGATTCGTTTGCCAGACTTAGACCTATCTTGAACCAAGCCTGGATGGCTGGTTGATGATGGTGTTTTATTTGTTTCTTTTATTTTTTATTTAGTGCTCAAGTGCGTACCTACCTATCATTAGTAATTAATTTCTTTTTATTTTTTGATTTTTGTAATCTTCTATTGCATGTTGTGTTTACCTTAAAAGATTGTTGTTACATTTAGTTTAAATCATTAGTTTAAGTTATTTTGTAAGGTATGATGTAAACAATCACTGGTAAACCTTAATAAATAAATAAATAAATAAATAAGTCTGTTTCATCAACAAACTTGAAATGTGCACAAATAACTGTTTCATCAATAAACTCTCATCACGTCTCAACCGGTGCTCGTAAGCACTACGTTTACGGGGTCGGCGAAACTCAAGTTTGGGTCAATTTTCTTTTTCTTGTTTTAGAGCTAAGGCTCATCTTCAATATTAAGGTAACGTGACCTAAGGACATCCCAGAATGAGGCTCGATCCCTAGGCACAGATTGCTCAATAGTTACCAACTTTAGTTTTGATCAAAATAATCCGCTGTTTGATTTAATCTAAGTTACTGACGTAACAAATAAATCACTACATACAAAATTAACAATATTGTCAATTTTAAATGCGTGCTGTCATGTGACATGCCAGGGCTACCTCTTTCAATATAGATGTCAGTAGTCAGTCATCGCGTTCAACCGCAAGATTCGCGTACAAATGCTCCACGCGGCTGTTGACAGTCAACTGCCAAATGAGTCTTGGATGACCCAGCGGCTGGTACGTAATTATCCCGCGCAAGTACATGGAGTGACAGAGGCCTGCCCTAGCTTAGGGCGTTATTAAAAGAGGGCAATCAGACATATGTATAAGGAGAACAGCGACTCAGCACGCGAAATAGGACAAGCTTTTAGTGCCGTTTGTAGTGAGTTGAGTTTTGACACTCCCTCAAGTGATTCCTTCACATCCCTCCTATATCTTACGTCGCATCCTTAAGGGCAGATTTCATTGCAGACCCACCTAAGGCCCTTGAATAATTCATTTGCAGCGCGCTCTTTACTGAATAAACATGATCTAGCAAAACTGTGTATAGCAGATTATTTTTACCTTTTAGCCAAACGTAATGATTAAGACGCTTAGGTAATGAGAGGAAGAAAATTATTAGTAAAGATAAATAATTATATCTAGGGACTAAACGAAGCCCTAATATACCAGAGGTGGTTTATAGGCTATATTGTATATACATCCTTCTGCGAGGAGGTGATGACGCAGAAGGAGACTGCGGAGAGGGCCCGAGAGGATGATCCTCTGGCGGCCCCTCTCCGACGCAGACGGCGGGGAGCAAGAAGACGGCGGTTCGCCCGTCTTCCTCCTGCTCCCTAAAAGTAGCACCGGGGTGTAAGCCGGGGCGCTAACACCCTATTCCAAGGTGCACCCGTCTGGGGGTGTCCCAGTATACCGGGATGCCCCCGTAGCGTGAGGAGGCCCGGCGCATAGGCTGGGCCGACCGCTGGGGCGACGTGGTAATCCTTTAGGCTCCATGTCTCCCTATTTCATAGCGGCGAGGTATACCCGGGTGTTTTTAGTAGGTATGCCGCCGGCTTCACCGGCGGAGAGTCCTACACTCCCCCACTGCCCGACCCAGGCAGTTGGATAGTGCGTAATGCATTTCTCACCCGGATAACAAAAAAAAAAGGCTATCCCTGGACATTAAATATCCCTGGACATTATTCCACACAGCGCCATCTAGCCCCAAAGTAAGCTAATTAAAGCTTGTGTTATGGGATACTAGACAACGGATAAACATACTTAAATACATTTTCTTTTTGTAAATACATACTTATTATACATAGGAGACACCCAGACCAGTACAAACAGACATGTTCATGCACACAAATGTTTGTACTGTGCGGGGATCGAACCCGCGACCTCTGGTGTAGTAGCCAACTTCTTAACCATTACACCAAGTCGGTCGTCGAAATATACATGGGGTATATATATATATATATCTATATATTGGGTATAATAAGTTGGCGTTTAGTCTCGAGGTGCAAATTGTACTTTTCACTTTGAGTGAGAGAAAAATAGTCAATTTAGTAACTAAACATTTAATAAATATCACATAATAAAATAAAATTACAAATGTTTCTTATTCCTCCAGTCCATACAACTTTCGTAAGATTTTGGGTAAATCTTCTGCGATTTTGGCGGCATAGATTATCTATTACCTATGTCTTTTGCTCTTTGCTCGACGTCAAACTCTTCACTGTCACAGGACATTCTTAATAAATTTATTTAAAACCGAACAAATTTACACTCGACAAAAATTCAGAAATTTACGCGGTAATTTTTTTTCTTTTAAACCAGTCACAGATTAACAATTTAAAACACATGGCGCCACCTTCTTTGCGGACAAACCATGTAACTAAAACTCTCAACATTTTCTCAATGAAGATGGTCCGTCCACACTCCACAGATAATAGTCTATTTACTGGCTGTTTGAGTTTGTCTATGTCACATGAAGGAAATTAAAAAACTAATTACTTTTTACTCTCTAGGGGCTAAAGTGGTCACTTTAGTCCCGCTTCATAAGGCTATATTGGCGTACTTTTAGAGCATGTGAGGTGAAAACAATCTTTAGAAGCTTGCTCGTATTTGTCCGTGAAATTAGCGTCCAAGCATTTAGAAATAAGATCTCTTATTCCCAGTCACGTCACCATTACGTCACGCAAACTCAACTTCTGCGCGGCGTATTGGTATTACAAACTCATATTTGACGTTTCATACTATTGTTTATCTGTCCAATAGTACCAGTATCAAACTTTTCAGTTTATGACGACACGATTGGTGTAATGCACTGTTTCTCGCCTCGATTTCCGTCAGTCAGGAAACAATCTTTTCTGAATTGACTCGAGCCCCTAGCTTATTTCCATGTGTGGTACCTCGTAACATAGGGATATTAATCCCTATTTCGAGACCATTGTGACCACGACACAAGAGGTGTGTATTCTGGCGCATACGAGTATTTATTTAAAAAAGTGAGCATTTTGAAACCGAAAACGGTCACGCTGCGATAGTGGCAAAAGATTGTAATACGATCCCCTGGTCAGTAAGTACTCACCTTGCGTTCTTTATACACATCTAATACCTAAATATAGTCAAGAAACATGAAGAAGCTACTGCCTTAACTAAGGATGAGGATTTTACTTACCTACTGATAAGAAAAATGAGAGCCATCAAGTAAAAGTGATTTAAGACACTCAAGAGAATATTCACTAGCACCACCGAAACTTAACTTATTCACATTCAGATGGGGGCTCCGCCGTAAATCCGGCTCAGGAATCAAACCCATTACAATCGGCACAGCCTATAAAATCATTACGGTAAATCATCTCGCGTTGCGAATGGAATACTAAAGTGTTAACCATAGGGAAATTAGAATACTTACTAAGGTTACTGGTAGTTTGTTTTGTTAAAAATATTGAATAAGGTTTTGTAGAAACCACCTTAACGGACATAACTAGTAGGCAGTTTAAAAAACTAAGCCAGTTTGGAAGCGAATAGACGACAGATGCAAGGCAGGTACATTCCAACAGGTTCTGGCTACTTCTTGAAAACTACATTATTCAGTGGATCGCTCTGGTGCTTTTTTTTAAATTAGTTTGACTTTTTATATTTTTACAAATAAGAATCGCTATGTAAAGCCCTCATTTTCCGCGAACGGTTATGAGATGTATAAGTTTGAAATTATTGTGACCAGAGCGATCATTAATGATGCCAGAGCAATCAAAGCATACTATGAAATATAGAAAAACAAGTAATATAAGCTTAGGGTTGCTCAGCGCTCTATGGAGAGAGCAATGCTTGGCGTCTCTTTGCGCGATAGGATCCTCAAGCCAAGCTGAATTGGTAATGAGCTGGCCACATCGCTCGCAGAACTGATGACCGCTGGGGTGTAAAGGTTCTTGAGTGGCGACCACGAACTGGGAGACGCAGCGTGGGCAGGCCTCCTACCCGGTGAACCGTCGACCTAGTGCAGGTTGCGGGAAGCCGTTGAATGCGTATGGCCCAAAGCCACTCCTTGTGCCGTTCGATGGGGGCCGCTTATGTCCAGCAGTGGACTTCCAAAGGCTGATGATGATGATGATGAAGTAATATAAATAATATAATTTTTAAATTAAACCTATGAGTGTACTAGTAAAAATATTTTATTTAACTTGTTTTAGCAAGATCACCGTATAATCAAAATCCTGACCATTTATGTAGAATATAGATACAGCCTTATACGTCCCACTGCTGGGCACAGGCCTCACCTCAACTATGAGGTGGTACGAGCCATACTCCAACTCGCGAGCTCAGTGCGGATTGTTGGAGAGGTGAATGTAAGGCCAGTGATAAACCTTACCGTCAGACGTTATCAAGCCGCCTTTTTAGCCTCTGACTAGGCTTTACGACTGATATCTTGCGACGTCAGCCGGGACCAACTGTTTAACGTGCCTTCCGAAGCACGGAGGTGCCCGAAAAACACATCACTTAATTTCGGTCGGGATGGTCACCCATCCATAACCCGACCTGACTGTCGTTGCTTAACATCGGATCGTTGCCGATCCGCTGCCGTCACTTAGCCACGGGCACCTCCACCACCATTTATGAGACCATTTATGTAATCTACTTTAAATTATCACAATTTCTTTGTAATGTATTACTAATACATTTATATAGTAAAATCTTTGTATTAAAAATTGGAGCATACCTACTTACTAAATTATCTTAAAAAACAACGTTAACGTAGATTTACGAATAGATATCCCTTGATTTAAAAGTTCTGATTCTTTTCAAAGATAATAAATTAACAAGACTATTAAATCTCCTAATAAAGTGCAATAACAAACAGTAAAAATATTGTTTTTTACGTAACTACCCGTCATAAAAGAAAACTAAACTATTTGGTTCTTCACCAACGACTTATGAGCGTCAAGATAAGGATCATTTCTTATTTTTACAATTTTAAGATGAGAAAAAATACTTTTCTGTTTTAAAATTACTACTATTCGGTGTTACTTTAAGATTTGTTTTGATTTGAAACATGATTTATTTAAGTTTAACTTGAACTTGCCGCGCATTTAGCCGGACTCGCACACGAAGGGTTCCGTACTATTATTTAGACAACATTAGACCCATAGGGATGCACCTGTTGCAAACCAAAAACAAGTTCAAAAGAGTAACTGCTGAGTTTCTCGCCGGGTCTTCTCAGCAAGAAACAACTCCGACGCGGTGGTAGAGTCGCATTATGTCTGTAATAGAAATAGAAAAAGAAAAACATTTACTAACTTTATGGACATCGTTACATTTATAAGGTAAACACAAAAGAAGTAGGCATTAACAACAAAACATATAGGTAACAGGAAAAAAAGATAATACCATCAGACAGCGGTGTCCCGATGCCCAAAAAGACAAATGGACCTCACTCAGCATATAGCCTGGGCTTTATGGGCCCAGGCGCTGATTTTTAGTCTGTATACTGTTTATTTACATATCCATATTATTATGGTATTTATGTCTATTATTTAGTATATTTTGCTGTAACTTTGACGATTTGAAAGTACTGATACAGTCTATTTGAATAAAGTTATTTGAGTTTGAGTTTATTATTAATATTGAGCAAAAATAGGCAAAAAAAAAATCATCGGTGTCCTCTTAGATATATTTTTTATTCTGTTTTTAGTATTTGGTTCAATAGCGACAACAGAAATACATCGTCTTTGGAAATTTTAACTATCTAGCTATCACAGTCTATGAGATACACCCGTTTTTATCCTTTGGTATAATTTTGTAAAATGCGATAAATTCACATATATACAAAAAAAAAAAACTAGAATTAATACTCATTTTACTCATTTTCGGCAATTCTTGATCGCTATGGCCACACTCTTCAGAGCAATCAATGCAGATAAAGTAACATTTTCATAAATTCTGGTAATAGTTATAGCGATAGGAATTCCATAGTTGTTCATTATTTTAACATTCTCAATACGAACACTTAAGCTCTATCAATTTATATGCCAACTTACTTATACTTTTTTTTAATGTGCTATAGTAATCAACAATTTTGAAAACCAAAACCAGAGTGATCAATTGTTTACCTTCCATAGGATTTTGAAACCCGACCGGGAACAGCTAGCGAGGAGGAGATCAAAGCATTGGATAAACCAGGGATGGGCAAAGAATTTAATGTCGTTCCAGAGTTATCAACAAGAAACGTCGGACACTTCTTTCTTTCTGTACTGACGCGAAACTAATTAGTATTTACATGAAATTAATTTGATTTATTAAAAAACATTGTCTAATATGAACAATTTTCTAGTAAAAATTTAGTAATAAAAAAAGAATTATTTAACATTACTTCTGGTGTCAGGACACACCAGAGTGAACAATTTTAGGTGGTTTGTGATTTTTTCAAATACACTTATAATAAAATTAGGCACCAATATGTTTATGTCCAAGTTATTTAAATTGCAAATTTATCTTAAGTAAAATAGTTTTGCCTAGTTAGGAGAAGTACCCTTCTCTTGGTAGCCAGCTACGCAGCTACGAAATATATTAAGGTAGAACAGAAACCCAGAGGACCTGGTTTCAAATCAAAGTGTGTATTCAGACTTTTTCGGATAATGTTCTGACATAACCCAGTTTTGATTACCAACCCGCAATAGGTTATTTGTTTTTTTTTTGTTATGGTGATATCGCAAGTCCTCTCAAAAATAGAAAGATTAGTAAAAGAAATATTTCAAAAACACACTCCCTGAAATATAGGAATTTTAAAAATCATATTTTTGGACTTGCCCAAACGCTCCTTCAAACTGCTGCCTTCAAATGACGTCATTTGCTGTCTATTTCTTTGCGTTCTGCAAAACATTTTTGTTGCTGTCGGCAGCTATATTAAATCTTTGTTTAAGAATATGGTTTCATAATAAAAGATGCTAAAAATTGTGTAGATTATCGAACGGCATAGTTCTTTTTTAATTTACTTGACATTATCAAAAATGGAATTTCCCACCCATTTTGAAGGGTGAACTGTAAATAAGTAAGAAAATAATCGTTTTTAACCGCCAATGCGATTTTTTATTGTATTTTTTGCTTATTTTCAATTATTTTTAGAATCTAATGATGTCAAATACCCTATTGGCAACCGTGGTACAAATCAACTGTAGCGATGAGCCGATGTCTTGATTTCAATTCTGGTAGGCCTTCTAGAGGACAGTATATATAGAGGCAAACATTACAATGACAAACAAACCATGGCAAATCGTAAGTTGATTTTTTTGTAAATATTTCTGCTATACAATCTACACTAATGTTTGACACCTTTCAAAGTCAACAAGACGTAGGGAGAGTAGAGACTGGATATCTCTAATTCATGAACGAACGGAAGTAAGGGACTGAATTGGCCTCGATAAAATCAAATTTATGTGCAACCTGTGAAGGGTCACTTTTGGGCACATTTGTTTCAAGCACTACAGTGTGATTTTACCTTAAGAAGCGTCCAAGTGACATGCTCACTTTATTGAACCATATCATATGTCCAATATCGTTACGTCTAATATCGGTCAGGAACAATTTAATTAACTTAGCGTCGTGTGCTTGAAATTCCGAGGAAACTAGGCCTATTCTAAGAGCTAGGAGTTGTGCAAGTAATACAATAATGTCTTTGCTAGATTTTGATACCATAATAATGAAAATACTTGCAAACCCGATTATCTTATTGTACATGACTAATTGTGTTTTCCCAAATTCATATAATAGATATTTTATAGATTTTTGTTTTGGCTGAAACTGGCCAAAATCAGCTTGGTCTTCTACGTCATCGCAGCAACGTCTTTTAGCGTTGATTGGTCATTGGGGTGCTTTTTGCACGGTTGCTTGACTTGCTTACTTGGCAAAAACTTGACAGTTTCAAAGCCCACATATTGGATCACAGTTTTAGAGTGGCCGATCAAAGTCAAAGGCAAAATATCTTTATTTAAATAGACCTGAAGACGATGCTGTTCATGTCTCCTAGCCTAAAAGGAATTATTCACGGCGTTGCCAACCGTAGGTACAATTCGAAGCGGGTGAGAGGTGGAATTGTCGGAATTATACGAACTATGTCGGTGTGGAACTTTTTGTGGGTCTTTGACAAACTATTCGGAATTGTTTTTTTACGCCTTCCCGAGCTGAATTAACTCTTCATTTAGCAACTTAATTCCTGTGTTCCTTTTTAATTACATTGTGATTGTTTTTTTACTCTTAACATTAAAATTAACTTCTATTGTGCTGTCTAAATACATGTCCCGTGTTTTTGTGTCCGTGTGTGTAGCCCCCGTGGTGTTCACCCCCGATTCCGTTTTATTGCGATAAAATTTACTAGACAAATATTTTCATCAAAAGTACAGTCAGATAGAAAAGTGTAACCTATTCGAACTATTGACTAGTAGTACGTAAAATATTGGCACGATATTGGTTTCGTGTCCATCACTCCTTACATCTCCGTGAATGGTAGGTACTCGTATATATTTGGTAAAATGGACCTGGGCAGCAATCAAATGTACCATCCCCGAAGTACTGTTGTATATTTTTGATGTTTTTTGAAGCCTCTGCGATGCAAATCATCAATAAATATTTTGTGATAATCAATAAATATTTTTGAAAAATCTCAGGTAGAAAATCTGTTTGAAAGTCATTCAAGTAAAGAAACAAATACAGCAATAGGAATCTTTGACAGTAACTATCTGATTTCAAACTACAGACCAAGTGCCAAAAACTACAAAGCATCCATCATCATATTTTCACTGAAGCGTCAACGGCCCGCCAACATGGTGCTTCGGTTTAAACTGAACACGTGTGTATTCAATTCAGCACAACTTAATTACTAAAAAAAAAATTGCAATAAGATGTATGTACTCGTATCTACTTACAATGACTTCAGCTGGGTTATTAACTTTTGGACGAAAGGGATAGAAATATAGTGTCCATCGCTTTATTCGCTATTTTTAATTATGTCCGTTTACCTGAACTCTATTGTTTTCAATCCTTGGCGCGAAAGATATAGCTGAGTAATTAATCTGACTTTTGTCTAAAGCCTAAAGTCTTAAGCCTAAAGCCTAAAGTTGTCAAACGGTCGGACAACTCGTGTGGAAAAGGTACAAAATAATGTATTGTAAGGAAATAAACTGTAACAACATCTTAATAATAATGTCTAATATTTTGTTAGTTAAAAAATATCTAAATAATCATATAATTATTTATGTAACGCACCAAACTCGAAGTAATCATAAAAATGAAATTTCGCAGTTAAATTTTAATTACTTATTTAATTCAGAAACACTTTTTCGTCGACTGTATCTGGTACAAACGACTTTTATTCCGACGAGATCGGCTGTTTTAATTTAATTGAAAATCGGGGGCGAACACCACGGGGACTACACACACCGGGGGCGTAACACACTAACCCATGTTTGGGTTTTATATATTGATATGTTTTCTATAAAACAATACTTACCTATAGTGCTGCACGTCTTACCAACTGATGGTTCTCATGCTTCTTTGCTCCCGACGCAACGCTAGAAAAAATATAGTTTTAGTGTTTTATTGTAATATTGCCTAGCAAAAAATATGACTTTCAATTTAGAAGTAAAAGCGTGTTTTAATCTAAAGGTCGAGCGCTGTCCAGACGCTTCAAGAGACGTGTTTTTGGTAATACTATCGCAGCTGCCGCCGGTGAAGCTCCGCAGTTTCCTTCCAAATAAGAATGTAGTCTACCAGCCATTGATACTTTTGTCGAGAGTTTTTAACACACATTGTAATTTGAAAACGGAACATCTAAACTTCTTCTAGCACTATTTTGGTCCTTTTTATAACATTATGTACCTGAAACGAATCGTTGTATCCTATTTTTGTGAAGATTTAGGTTATAATTAATACATACATACACACATACCATCACGCCTTTTTCTCAACGGGGTAGGCAGAGACCACATCTTTCCACTTGCTACGGTCCTGACACACCTCTTGCGCTTCTTCCACTCTCATTATTCCTTTCATACATGCTCGTCGATTATGGGTACTCCTGACCTGACCTTTTCTAAGCACGTCTTGGACTTGTCCTAAGTACGTCCGTCTAGGCCTTCCCCTTTCAACAGCTCCATCCACCCTCGCCTTGTAAATTTGTTTCGTTAATCGCCTTTCATCCATCCTTTCCATATGCCCAAACCATCTTAGCATTCCCATCTCAATTTTTGTGACAACATCCTCTTTCACACCACATCGCTCTCTTATTATGCTATTCCTTACTTTATCACTCAATGTCACTCCTGCCAAACTTTGCAATGCTCTCATTTCCACTGCATTTATCCTACTTTCATCCTTCTTTTGCCATACCCAACTCTCACTTCCGTACATATGCATATTTTAGCATATTTTCTAATTAATTGTTTATATTTATCTGTCACTGTCATTTTTAATTATTCAATGTTGGATAATAACAACTAAAATAATGTCAACAACTTTTTTACATGCTGAGTACTGTTTTTGTTAGTACTATATTTTGCCCGCAGCTTCGTATACCTACGCATAAACGTGAAATCCGATCTGGTATGTCTCTGAGTAACGCCTCCGTTTTAGGACGTAATTGTGATCAAATACCCAAATTTTGGCAAGCGTGTCGATTAAGCCGATACCCATCCCTGTCTCGAAGAGTTGTTTTCAATGGTAGAAGCACCGCAGTGGCAAACTATACCGATAGGCTTTATAGTGTGACCGAAGTGTTTTTTTTTTGCGTTGGTTATGAGTGAGTTCCTTTAGCACGACGTTATTTTATCTCGGTGGATGCGCGACTGCCTGCTAATCAAGCTGAGACGTTGAGCCCATTTTGTCTACTTGTTTATCCCCTCATCCTTATTAAACTCTTAAATCACCAGCTTCACGAATTTCCCTCTCGGAGAAAAAATACTGGTAGTTTTAAGTCGGAAATTGATCGCCGGCTTAAATTCGAGCATCCACCCAAAATTTTGTTGCGAGTTGAACTGTACGCTTCAAAAGTGGCTGGAAATATATTTTCTCAAGTATGAATAATTATTTAGGACAGAAACTAAACTATTGACTGGCTTATTGGCGCAATGGCAGCGATCCTGCCTTTAGCGCCGGAGTTCGTGGGTTTGATCCCCACCCATGACAAACATTAATGTAACATTAATGTGTTTGTTGTGTATCTGGGTGTCATTATCTACTTATGTACCTATGTATTTAGCCATATTCAAGTATGCTGATCAGTCTCTGACACTCATAGTAAGAGGCGTTCACATCAACCTTTACAAAAGCATTGCAAAATGGATGTATTGCCAGCAGCATAAGGTGCCACTATATAAATGTTGATGTGAATGCCTCTGTAAGCTCTGCTTAGTTTAGAGTATAGTTTAGAGTTTAGGGTCAGATAATCTGGGTGTAAATTTTCCCAGATATATTAAAATAATATAAATAAAATATATAAAATTAATTCATAATTCATTTATTCGTAGTACATACACATGAACCCTGCTAGGGCACTGCAAGATATTTTTGGAATAATTAGGTAAGTTATTTCCAAACTTATGTTTTTATGCACATTTTAACATTTATGATTCTTAATTCTTAATTATTTATTGCTCATGTGGTTTAACAAGCTCTTAAAACTGAAAAAAAAAGTGCAACACATGACCCTGTGAGGGCATTGCAACATAATTAAACAATTGCTAACAGTTAACAATTCTTACAATTGAATTTATATTCAATTGCTTTATATTTATCAAATATAAAGCATTATAACTACATTATCATTATTATTTATTACATTGATTTATGTATGTATGTATTCATGTCATGATAGGAAATAAAAATTAATTAAATTATTGTAATGAGGGGTTTTTATTAAATTATAATTAATGTAATTCGAATTCCCAAAAAAAAATTTTACTATTTAAATATTCGTCCAGGTTATAGAAACATTTGTTTATTAAATATTGTTTTAGCTTTCTATTAAAATGTGTGTATTTTTGTTCATTTTTAATATCAGTAGGTAATTTATTATATATTTTGATAGACATATAATAAGGGCTGGTATTTAACATTTTTATTCTAGATGTTGGTAGGTATAGCCGTCCTTTGTGTCTATTATTTATGTTATGTGTGTCCTGTAACTTTTTGAATAAATTATTATTATTATAAACAAATGTAGCTAGTTCGTGTACATATATTGATGTTAGTGTCATTAATTTGCATTTTATATAGAAGGGTTTGCAGCTTTCTGTATTGTCTATTTGGACTATTATTCTCACACATTTCTCAGTAATAAAAACAGGTCACTAGCATCTACACTATTTCCCCTTATCATTATCCCATATTTTGAGCCAGGAGTATGCTTAAGCATAATAAGCAGTAAGAGCTGTTTTTGTATTTGTGCAGAGCTTAATTTCAAACAAAGCGTGCGTAAATTTTGACAGTTTAGTTTTTATTACATTTATATGGGGTTTCCAATTTATATTTGTGTCGATATGAAGCCCGAGTAAGTTGAATGTTTTTACAGACTCTATTTGTGTACCGCCTAAGGTGGTATTTAAGTTTAATGGACTTCGTGTTTAAGGATGAAACTGTATTATTTTTGTCTTCGACAGATTTATTTTAAGGATGTGGTCTGTTAGCCATAGCGTAATATCCTCTAGTGTACTTCTGATGAGGGTGTTAGGATCAGAGTTTTTTTCACATTGGATTAAGACAGACACGTCATCTGCGAATAGTACAGGCAATGCTATTTCATGGTTTAGGATTTTTGGAAGGTCATTTCATAGATTAGTCAGTCAAAAGATTTATTATTATTATGTTGGTAGGATTAAATTCACGGGCCCATAGGGACCCGGTCCTTTGAGGCTTGCGTGGGGCCGAAGCCAACACGTAGAGGCCTTTTCGTACCATTTACTCTAATTTGAAATGAGTACATCTGCCGGGTTTTGTCTCTAGATAAATATTGAAAATCTACCCAAAGACAACACCCGGCAGATGCATGAACTATTGAACAATATGAAGAAAACAATAAAAATTGGGCTATGGGTATGTACATTCGGTGGACTGGATTACTGGGTTATTGCTTGAGACGACGGACGTCTGCCATAAAAATTGTCTCAAAGTTTTATACCTTTTTTTTTTTTTTTTTTTTTTCTTTCGGGGGAAAAAATGCATTACGCACTATCCCACTGCCTGGGTGGGGCAGCGGGGGAGTGTGGGACTCTCCGTCCCTGAAGGTGACGGCATACCCACCAAAAAGACCCCCGGTATACCTCATCGCCTTGACGGGACGACACGGTGCCTAGTTCGGATTACCATGCCGTCCCTGGCGGACGGCCCAGCCTTCACGCCGGGCCTCCTCACGCAGCAGGGGCATCCCGGTATACGGGGACACCCCCAGACAGGAGCACCGTGCAATGGGGTGAAAGTCCCCCGACTTTCACCCCGGTGCTGCTTTTAGGGAGCAGGGAGAAGGCGTGCAAACCGCCGTCTCCTCACTCCCCGCCGTCTGCGTCGGAGAGGGGCCGCCTGAGGATCTTCCTCCCGGGCCCTCTCCGCTGTCTCCTTCTGCGACATCACCTCTTCGCAGAAGGAGACCATCGCCCCCCATCCTCTCTCGCTCGCCAGCATGGCCCGTATCAGGGCCGGGAGCGAGAGGTCGGCGCCGACCACATTCACTAATGTGCGACGCTGCACCACCCAAGCAGTGCACACCTCAAGGGTGTGCTGGGCGGTGTCCTCCTCGGCGTCGCACTGGTGGCACCTCGGGGTGGGCTCCCTCCGAGCGATGTCATGCAGGTACTTTCCGAAACATCCATGTCCGGAAAGTACCTGCACCAGCCGGTACGTAAGGGGCCTCTTTTCCCTACGTACCCACTGGTCGAGGACTGGCCTGATCGCCTCTATGGTTAGTCGGCCATAGAGCGGGTCGGCCAGGTCCTCCGCCCACCTCGGCAGTAGCGCGCTCTGGGCACGCCGGCGCACTCCCTCAACTTCGTCCCAATACGGGCGGTCTCCTCTTGCTCTTGCTGCTGTGCGGGACTGGTACACAGCAGCGAGAACATCCGCCTCCAGTTCCCAGGGGGGCATGCCTGCCAGGACACAGGCAGCCCCTCCCGACACCGTACGGTAACCCCGTATAGCCCTCAACGCTATAAGCCTCTGAGGCGCCCGTAACAGGCGCCTATTTTCAGCGTTGAGGGCACCCGCCCAAATTGGCGCTCCGTAGAGCGCCATACTTTTGAGGATGCCGGCGTAGAGACGCCGGCATGACTGGCCCGGGCCGCGCTCGTTGGGCAAGAGCCGACCCAGAGCACCCGCGGCGCGGATTAGGCGGGGCGCGAGACGGGAAAAATGGGCCCCAAAATGCCACCGCCCATCCAACACTAGGCCCAGATATTTTATCTGGGCCTCTACCCTCACATCAACGCCGTTGAGGCAGACCACCGCGCCTGGAGGCGGTCCCTGCCGAGGCCCATGGAAGAGGAGGGCCTCAGTCTTATTAAGGGCCAGCTTCAGGCCTAACGCCTCGATGCGGCCCACCACCAGACTGGCGCCGACTTCTGCCAGTCTTTTCACCTCTGCAAATGTTTTACCTCCCGCAATGACCAGGGTGTCATCCGCGTAACATATGACGCGCATCCTCGGAAGGAGCGCGCCGCGGAGCACCCAGTCATACCCCATGTTCCACAACAGGGGCCCTAAAACGGACCCCTGGGGAACCCCACATCGCATTGAGCGACGAACCAATGCTCCTCCTCCCTCATAGAGGACCTCTCGCCCTCGGAGGTAGTCCTCCAACAGCCTGCCGAGATAAGTAGGCACTTCAAAATACTGAAGTGCCTCCCTTATCACGCTGAACGGCAGGCTGTTGAAGGCGTTGGCGATATCCAGGCTTACCGCCAACGACCGCTCGCCCCGAGCGGTTGCTACCTCCGTAACCTCCTTGAGTTGCGCCAGCGCGTCTATTGTGCTGCGCCCCGCACGAAAACCGAACTGTTGCCCGGAAATATTTGGACCCCTCCCGTTTAGATGCTGGACGAGGCGAAAAGAGAGGAGTCTCTCGAAGACCTTTCCAGCCTCGTCCAGCAGGACAATTGGCCGATACGCGCCGGCGACACCTGGGGGCCTACCCTCCTTCTGCAGGAGGCAAAGCCGCCCCTCCTTCCACAGCTTCGGAAACCGCGCTGATGTTAGCGCGGCGTTGAAAATTTCCCGAAGCTGCTCCCCCAGGTGTTTTAGGGCCAGGCCGAGGACCTTGCCCGGCACTCCATCGGGACCAGGAGCCTTCTTCTTGCCCTTGAGTCGATCCAGTACTGTCTTCATTTCCTCGTCGGAGACGAGTGGGATCGGCTCACCATCCGGGGCTCTAGCGGGAAGAGCCATTCTGGGAGGGGTGAACGGCGGGGGTTCCGGAAAAAGCTCCCCTACCACCCGTTCCAACACCTCCGGCTGGAGGGTCTCCATCACAGGGGGGCCTTGAAAGCGCAGTTCATCCCGCGCAGCGCGGTACGGCCGCCCCCATGGATCTCGGTCCAGACCCTCCAGCATCTCTTCCCGCGCCCTGGTCTTGGCCTGCCAGATGGCCAGCTGTAGTGCCTTCTTGTCGGCTTTATAAACCACGTACAGCTGGCCTTCCCTCTCCTGGTCCCTGTGGCTCCTCCTCAGGGCCCTCGTATAGGCCCTTCTTGAATGGGAGCACCTTTCCCTTAGTTGGGCAATATCCGTAGACCACCAGTAAACTTGGTGGCGCCGCAGAGGGGGTCCTCGAATTCGGGGCATGGCGGCATCACAGACCTTTGAGATGAGATCTCGAAAATGGCCCGCTGCCTCATCGACCCCCGATGTTGTGGGGGTCATGCCCCAGGCCGCCACTATGGCCGCCTCCTCGGCCAGCTCGGAGTCCAGTTTGGTGAGGGCCCACCGCGGAAAAAAGGCGTGGCCCTCCCGTCTTCTCGGCGCCGCTGAGCCTTCGGAGGTGGAGACCTCGAACCTAATATACTTGTGGTCCGAGATCGTCTCCACCTCACTCAGCACCCGCCAGCCCCGGACGCGCCGCGCGAGGGAAGGGGTAGCAAACGTTACGTCCACCACGGACCCCCCGACCCTGCGCACACACGTGAGGGATGTCCCCTGATTGAGTGGGGACATCCTGGAGCTGACAGCCCATGACTCAACGGCTAACCCCCTCACGTTCGTCGACACGCTCCCCCAGAGGGTCGACCATGCGTTCAGGTCGCCCATGACCAAGACTGGGAGAGGGGCCAACCGCTGGATCACCGAACCAAGAACCCTTAAGAAATTTTCTAAGTTGGCAAGGCCAGTGTTGGGAGAGACATAAACTCCCACGACAGCTATGCCCCCCCAGGTGGCGGCTACATAACCGGCCCCTCTTTCCCTCACTTCTAGTGGTGAGCGAGACCCTGCTCCGACCACTATGGCCACAGAGCCAGAAACATCCCCAGCCCAATTAGGCTGGGGGGAAATAAAATAGGGCTCTGCAGCCACCGCCACATCTATCTCCCACTGCGCCATGGACTGCATGAGCAGGTCCTGGGCCGCGGCGCAGTGATTGAGGTTACCCTGTAGGAAGCTGTAATGGAGGACTGGATTCATTGCTCCATTACTGCTTCCTCTGGCGCTACGCGCCTCCCGCTATCAGCGGTGGCCTGGGTCCTTGGTGCCGCCCTTGCTTTAGTGGGGGGAGGGTTGCAACTCCTCCCGCCCATCGTGTGGCCCGAGGGCCGCCCCGCTTCGGCGCACACGACGCAGTGCGCTGGCGCCATACATCCGGCGGCCCTGTGCCCCGGCCGTCCACACCGGAAACACAGATCCACCCTCTCTTTGTCGGACGGGCACAGCTGACGCGTGTGCCCGATCCCCATGCACTTGAAGCAACGCATGGGGAGTGTGTCGAGAGTTCGGACCTGAACCGAGCTCCACCCGACCAAAAGGCGTCCGCCGTTGATGAGCGCCTTTGCCGCCGCAATCGGACACTTCACCACCACTGACCCGGTCCCGTGGGGCCCGAAACGGATTTCAGCCGCCTAGACCAGGGCCGGGTCACAACCACCCTTGGCCGCGACTGCGGCCACCACCTCCTCGCGGGTGACGGTGTCGTCGAGCCCTGTGATGCGGAGGTCCGCGCATTTTGTGGGCCTTGACACGGCGGCCACTCCTGCGAGCGCCTCCGTCAGCTTGGCCGCCAAACGGTCAGCGGCCTCGGCACTTTTGGCCCCCGAAAGCTCGAGCATGCGTGCTCCTGTGGCCGTCTGCCGGACGGATACTCCAGGGATACCTAAGTCCGGCAGCGAAACCACCTCTCTAGCCTTCAATAAGGCCGTCTTATATGTAAACCCCCGCTCAATGGCTTCGGGCTGCAGTGTCACCACTACAGCCGATGAGCGAGGGGGGGTCAGCTTGACCGCATTTTTATTATTCGTCACGGGGGGCGTGGCGAGCTGTGCCCTTCTGGGGCCGGCAACTGGCTGTGCCCTTTTCGGGGCAGCAGCGGGTTGCGCCTTTTTTGGGCCAGGTGGCGTTGGGGAGGATTTGTTACCCTTTCCCCTCCTCTTCTTGCCCCCACTTGCAATCTGCCACCCATCTTCAATGGCGGCGGGGTTTTCTCCGCTAGCTACGGTCTGCCTCGGATTTGCCGAGGCAGAAGTGCTGGCGACTGCCGGGACCGTCGCAGGGACGGATGAAGGGCCTGAAGATTTAGGGCCCTTCCCCTTAGGCTTTGCCACAGCGGCGGCTGGAGCATCCTTACTTGCTGGCAGCAAAGCTGCGGCCGCTGCCCTCTTCTTGTCCGCCGCGAGAGGCGGGCGTACAGAGGGCGTCAGCGCCCCCTCAATGCGGGCGCTGATCATATCTCCCAGCGTGACAAGGAGGTCCTTCTTGAAGGCCTCCATGTCGACCGGTGGCCCAGCCACCTGCTCCGTCACCGTCTTCCGTGTCGAGTAATCTCGCCGGATGGCCTTGACCTCCAGTTTTAGGTCATCCACTTCACGCCGAAGGTTGTCCCGTTCGACGCGAAGTCGGCGACACTCCTCTGAGGCGGAGCGGCTCACCGCAGCCTCGACAATTCTGCTCAGAAGTCGGGCATGGTCCTTCAACTCCTTCTGGAACGTGCCCTTTAAGTGGCCCGACTTCACGGCCAGCTCGCATATGCGAGCAGCACCCTTCGTGGCAGCTGACCGCATCTCCTCGAAATTTAGATCCTCAGGGTCTTGAGGGATCTCCGGGACTTTATCAGCCCCCTCTTCCGCCACTGGAGCCAGTGGCTTCTTATAACAGCGGAGCGAAAGGCTCCTGTTAAAGTCCTCCTCTGCCGCGTCCTCCTTACGCTGGCGGAGGGTCTCCTTAGCTCGGACCAAGCCTGAAGCATGCCCCGGGTTCTTTACTTTGCCCCTCTTAGACGCCGCCGCCCGAGTGGGCACGGTTTCAGACGTCTCTGGTAAGGCGTCGTCCATTTCAGACTCCTCACCGTAATCGAAAACAGCCGTCGCCGCACGGCGCTTTGGGAGGACACCCCTTGCGTCGGTGAAAACCTCCTCCGACCCAAGGTTGTCCTCGTTAGTACCCCTCCGAATAGACATATTGCCTAATCGAAAAGACAAAACAAGTCAAGAAAAGCCAAAGTCAAAATGTAAGCAATCAACGAATCCGGTATAAAAGCCAAAAAGTCGTTGAAAAGATCCACCAAGAAAATATCCTCACGAAGAGCCTATTAGGCCCCGCTCAATCTGAAACCGGAGACACCTCGACGGCCAGAGAGCTGGGAACACTAATACGCAAAAATCACAAGGATTGCCCCAAGTGCTAGAATTTGGTCACCAGCCTGGCACTGCGTTACCGATACCAGGACTGGGAGAGCCAGGGGAGACGACGGGGACGTATCTAGCACTTAAATCACAAAATCGCAAATCACATGGGGCCTCCCCCCAAAGTTTTATACCTGGCAGACGGTGACTTGCCACTCACTAGATGGGCCCCCCAAAATGTGCCGACACAAAAGGACGGCAAAGGCGGCAACATGGCCGTGAGCGGCTCAGGGTGTGGAGAGGTGTGCACCGCTTTCTACGAGGTGGATAAACCACCTACCCAACTCGCGACTTAGGCATGTTTCACTTCCACCCTGCGAGCATTCCGCTCTAACGCCCCACTCTGGACGGCCAGTGAAGGCAAGCCAGAGGTGAGAGTCCTGCGGCCCCCCTTGGGGTCCACTCCAGCCGGCCGGCTAAGGCAAGCGGAGGCGGAGGGCCTGACCGACTCTCGGGGGAACTCGGGTCCGTGGTGTCGCTACACACCAACAGCTCGCCACAAGCTGCCCTGCGGGTTAGCGTCGGGATGATGGTAGCCCGTGGTGTCGCTACGCACCAACAGCTCATAGAACTGCCCTGCGGACTTATTATTATTATTATTCTTTTTATTTAGCATAAAACTTAGGTATAAAATTTGTACAGTATTCTTATAAAAACAAAGATTTACAACAATAAAACAACTTAAGAATTATAATTATAAAAACAAAATACATAATCACAATTATAAAACCTAAGCCTAAATTAAAGTTATAAAACAATGATTTATAAAAATACTATAAAAACCTTAACCTAGGGTGCCGCCGGCAGCAGGGCAGGCAAGGCCCAGACTACCGGTGGTTAGGGCTGCAGAGAGAGGAACCTCCTGACAATGCGAGCCGTGTCCAGGAGTACCGCCTTCTGCATCTGACCCTTGATCCAACCGCTGAGCGAGAGCCTCTCGAGGTGTTGGTCGAGGCTCTTCGCTATTAAGCCGTTTGCCGACACGACTATCGGGACAATAATCGTCGAATCAACATTCCACATGGCGGTCACCTCGTGAGCCAAGTCAAGGTACTTGCTGAGTTTGTCCTTCTCAGCTTTTACGAGGTTATCGTCATGTGGAATGGTGATATCGACGAGCACTGCCTTGCGTTGGGATCGGTCTACCAGCACGATATCAGGCTTATTGGCTACAATAGTCCTGTCCGTGATGATAGAGCGATCCCAATAGAGCAATGCACGACTATTTTCGAGAACTGGTACCGGTGCGTACTTATAGTACGGTACCTCCGACTCGACAAGGCCATATCGAAGAGCAAGTTGCTGGTGGATGATCCTGGCTACTAGGTTGTGTCTGTGCAAGTACTCTCCGTTAGCAAGGTGAGAACAACCGGAAATAACGTGGCGAATAGACTCGCCAGGACGGCGGCATGCCCGACAAATGTCAACCGTACCGTCCTTCATGATGTATTTCCGGTAGTTATTCACCTTGATAACTTCATCAGCAATTGCACAGACAAAACCCTCGGTTTCCCCAAAGAGGTCCCCGAAGCGTAGCCAGTTCACCGATGCGGAGATGTCCACATCGGGCCCTGTCAAGGCCCGATAGAACCTACCATGCAGCTCCTTGCTCTTCCATATTTCCTTGCGGTCGTCGGTGGTTAGCATCGGTAGTTGACGCCAGTTCTCGTTTGCCAAGGAGAGCGGCGTGAGCCCCTTGTCAACTGCCACAACGTCGCGATGAATCCCACACTCGTTGTTGAGGAAAAACCTCCTGAGATTGCACACCTCACGGTTGTGAAGGTCCTTGGCATTTAAGAAGCCACGACCCCCCACCTTCCGTGGGATATACAATCTCATAACAGACGAGCGTGGATGTAGCATGCGATGCGTTGTGAGCAGTTTTCGGACTCGTGTATCCAGAGCACCCAGCTCAGTTTGAGTCCATCTCAGTATGCCAAAGGAGTATATCAATAAGGGCATCACCCAACCGTTGAAGGCGCGCACCTTATTGCCACCTGACAAAGAACTCTTAAGTACCTTTGTAAGGCGACTAAAGAAGCGTTCCTTCACCGATTGCTTGACGTCTCCTACTGATATACCCAATGACTCTGACATACCAAGATATTTGTAGGTTTCAGTTTCAGAGAGGGATCTGAGTGTCATCATCTCAGAGAGCTGTAAATTCGGTGAATCTACAACCCTCCCTTCTTGTACATGCATGACCGCACACTTGTCTACACCAAACTCCATCTTGATGGCATTGCTAAAAATCTCAGTGATTTTTAACAGTTCCATCAATACCTGGGGTCTTGGCGCAAACAGCTTCAGGTCATCCATGTACAACAAATGAGAGATGAACTTACCCCCCCTGCGAAGCCGATAGCCTAGCTTTGAATCCTTTAGTAAGGTACTAAGAGGATTCAAAGCTAAACAAAACCACAAAGGACTCAAACTATCGCCCTGGAAAATACCTCGCTCTATCCTTATGAAGTCCTGCGGATCAGGGGAGCCATTTCCACCACCTGGTTGACGAAGGACTGTGATCCACTGCCCCATGCATGTGCTCAAGAAAGATCTCAAAGTTGTATCAATTTTATACAGCTCTAAGATCCTCCTGAGCCATGAATGGGGCACCGAATCATAGGCCTTCTTATAGTCAATCCAGGCAGTTGAAAGAGCTTTCCGATTCCGCCGGACTTGTTGGCAAATAGTCGTGTCTATGAGGAGGAGTTCTTTAGTACCTCGGGACCCAACCCTACATCCATTCTGAGCAGGGGCCAAAACATTGTTCGCAACGATATGCGAGTTAATTTTTTTTGCTAGAATGGACGTAAGGAGCTTGTAGATGGTAGGTAAGCACGTGATGGGTCTATAGTTTTTTGCTTCCGAGGTACTACCTGACTTGTATAAAAGGAAAGTGACACCAGAAGTCAGGAAACTAGGGAGAGAACCAACCTCGATGGATTCCTGGAACTGCACTGCCAAGCATGAATGCGAGCATCGAAACCACTTAATCCAGAAGTTGTGCAATCCATCCGGGCCAGGACTTTTCCAGTTCTGAGCCGTCTGAATTGCACAACTAACGTCTTCGGAGTCAATACTTACTGACTCCATGGTTTCGATGGATTCACATTCATGCTCGACAGTACGCATCCAGTCACCCTCCGTGTGCTCGACAGGCATCGACCAGATACTGCGCCAGAAGTCAATCATGACACTTGCATCCGGTCGCTGACCGTCGTTCTCACGTTGGTTAGTCTCTTCCCAGTTTCGGTACACCTTCCTTTGGTCACTTTGGAAAAGGCGATTCTGTAAATATCTGTCCACACGTTCTCTGTAGCGACGGATACGGTTTGCCCACGCATAGACCTTCTGCTTCAGAAAGTCAATGCGTTCTGTGACACAAGCCATATACTGTTCGGGCCTAATACCCGTCCCAGCAAAGGCTTGGTTCACGTAACGCATAACCCGAGGGCGATGGTTCCCCCGGCTGAAGCAGACCAGCTTTGCAATGAGGGTCCTAAACGTGTTGATACGCCGCTCGATTCGCATTTGCCATGCGGGTACATTTGCGGCAGGTCGCACTGCACGGTCAGAGTCCGGAAACTTGACACGAGCAACACGGCATGCCGCAATGGCCCCGCAGTACAGAATCGAGTGAGTATCAACTAAATCTTCACTAGTCCGTATAAACGGAGCTAGTAAAGCGTCCAGGGCCCCCATTAACGCTAGGTTGCGTCTATTAGTGGGCAAACGCGGTAACCGCGGCCTAGAGACTGGTGCGGAGCGATATTCCAAAATCGCATCCTCCAAAGCCCTCCTCAATTGCTCTTTGGCCTGAGTACTTACGCATACGTTCGCACTGACTTCTCCATCGACATCTGGATCCATCCGGGGCGCTACCGGTACCGAGTCGCTGACCGGGTTCGGATGCAGCAGCGTGTCGGACGGGTCCCGCGTCAAGGAAGAAGTCGCGCGAACTGAGAGTGCCTCCAGGCGCAGCCGATCAAGCGTAGGCTGATCCAACATCTGAAGACGCTGAATCGCCCGCACTTGATCAGATAATCGTTGGGCGGAAACAGCCACGGTCGGGTCAAGGGCCTGAAACAGAGGCATCATCCGGTCACGATACGCAGACAGGTTGGTTCCTCCCTCTGTAGCCCCGTAATAGGCGCGCATGCAGTTGACATTCATGTCGTGTGTCCATCGCATGCGGCGCACTATACCACCGGTAGCGGGGGCCCCGCGCGAGGCAGTTTGCCCCACAGGCCCCAAGCGTGCCGGCAGCGGTCGTCGTCCACGTCGCGCAGGTGGTCGCGGCGGTCGTGGCGGCGGTGGCCCACTCTCATCGCTGGAACTTGAGCTCGTTGTGGTGTCAGGAGGGGTAGCAAACTCCTCCACCGACGACGAGCTGGGCGACGGAGTGGGCGGTGGTGGTGGTCGTGCGCTTACATTCGCTCTCGTCTTTGCTCTCGTAATCATAGAATATTATTCTTTAAAATGATGCGTAAAATTATGGGTATGTGTTCTATGACAGTTGCCATGGTTATTGGTTTATTGGAAATTAGGGCTGAAATTTTCGTAAATATTATCAAAATATATTTTGCGGTTGCTTGTCACTGTTTTTCTATGGAAATAACTGAAATGTAACTGTAAAATACACTGAAAAATAATATTGTAGAAAATGATTACAAAAAGACGTCTGTCAAAGAGCGTGTCTTTTTTTTTTTTTTTTTTTTTATTATTATTATTATTATTATTCACGTATATCAAAAATAACACGCAGCCAAGAACACGGCCTTGAGGAATTGAACAGGTTAAGTCTCTCATTTTAGAAGTTATTATTTATATTTCATTTTTTTTTTCGTTGTGGTGTTCCATTTGTACTATCTGTTTCCTATTTTTCAGGTGAGATTTAAACCAACTATGGGCAGTACCACGTACACCTGAACCGTACAGCTTAGACAATAGGATCTCGTGTGAAACGGTATCGTACGCCTTTGTCATATCAAGCAAAACTCCAAGGGCATACCTCTTATCATTAATATGTTGCAGGGCGGTTTGAATAAACTTGTACACAGCCCGAGAAGTTGACCTTAGTTTTCTGAATCCATTCTGACTATCATCCAACACTTGGTACCTCTCCAAAAATGTATACAGTCTATTGCACATGGCCTTTTCTATTACTTTCGAGAACGACGGTAGAATGGCTATCGGTCTGTAATTTTTGTGATTGTCTGTTTCATCTTTTTTATGCACTGGTTTAACGAGTGATATTTTTAGTAAGTCCGGAAACACGACGTCACGAAAGCTTTGGTTAATCAGGTATGTAAGAGGTTCTGATAATTTTAGGACACATTCTTTTAATAATGATGGAGGCATCAACACCATGACTTTGTTGGTTTTTCATTCGCTTTATGATTTTGATTACTTCATCTGGTGTTACAGGGTTAAGGTAGAGAGAATTGATCGGAGGGTTGAGTGTGGGGCGTCCCATTATACCATTTTTTTTTGCTGTGGCAACACCGGCTGTCAGTTGTCTTCGTAGTGTTCAAATTTTAATTAATTTAATTTTAATGTTTTTTCCTTAAAATCAGCGTAGTTTATTAGTGATTTAGGCTATGTTTAGCTTAAATATCAAGTGAAAATAATAAATCACCCTCCTGGTGAACAACCACTTCGAATCTAAGAAGAGTCTGCTGCCGGGCGGTTGCCTTACAAATTTACGTTCAACGGATTCAGGGGAGTATTGTTTACTTTTCAATTTTACTTTCTAAAACAACAGTGGAATACTATAAACAGACCACAGTGAATTTTGTACTTCAATTACTTATAAGATTGTTATTTATTCAGTAGAACTAGGTTTTGTATTTTGACTTTCAGTTGATTAACATTGGTGTAGATCCTGAGTATTCATCTACTTTTTAAAACATTAAACACTGCACACTGCTCATTAAAGTGAGACACGTCAAATTACAATACGATTAGGCATTGTTGTTTGTCTCTTCGCTTGACTAAAGTGGAAGCAAAGTTGACGTAAAATAACCTCAGTCAATTTACACTTTACACTAAACAATATTGTTTCAAATTAACACATCTAATACTTCATTAGCCAATAACACACAAAACTCATCATTACTTGTTAGCATAGATACTCATTTCCTACCCTACTATTTATTTTAAAAAAAATAAGATTTTATTTAACTGAAAAACATAGTTTATTTTTGAGAATTATTCAATTTAACCTATCAATGTTTATTTTTCTAGGTTGGGACTAACTTATTTGTTACTAGTTGAACTGTTGCCTGGTTAATTTTCCTACTAGGAACGGTATTTTCTATATACTTCTTTCATATTATTTTGCTAGTATACTGACACCACTTCCCTTGCTTTCAGGGTGACAGTGTAAGACTCTTCGCACCCTATAAGTGACCTTGGTGTCTGCTGGCCCCGCTTCATACAATTTCAGTTAGAGGATTGCATCAAGCCCACTTCAAGATGATGACCCGCAGTAAACTCGCTGAGTTATACAAGCAGGCATGCCATGACCTCAAGGTCGCAAGGAGCGACAATGTCCAGCTGCTTGAAGAACGCGCAGATAGTGAATTGGAAATAAGAAATATTGTCGACAAGAACAGCAAACTTAAGTGTGACCTTGCCGAACTGGAGATCAAGTACTTGAACATGGCTGATCGGTGCACCCAGCTGCAGGAACTTGTTGATTCTTATAATGCATGCAATAACACCCACGAACTAGCACTAAATCGGATTAATGACTTGGAAATTAGTTTATATGAGTCACAAAAAACCATCAGACAGTTAGAGAGTGACAAAAATTGTACAATTGAGAGTGGCAATCAAAGTTTATTTGATGAGTTAGCTTTAGCTGATCCAAATATATGTCCTAAAATAATTCCTATGGTTGATCTCACATGTGATGATTCAGTCTCTGAAACTAGATTCTATAGATTTAATAGCAACAAAAAGTTAAAGAAATATATTAAAATTAATAAATACATTAACAAAACTAAAAAATTAGTTAATAAACAGTTGGACATCAAGAAATATAATATTTTAAGAAAGGAAAAGTTAGATTTAATCTCTGAATTAGAACAAGGTAGCTTACTATTAGATAGTACTAAAATCTCCTATGAAAATGAGACCATGGCTCTTGAGCATAAGATTGCTTGCTTAGAGAGTTCTCTGAGGGACACCAAAAAAATGTATGATATATCCCAAAAAGAGATCAGCGAACACATATTAGCTGCCACAGAATTGTTAAAGATGTCAACTTACAATGCAGAGAGGTTTGATTCGCTTATAAGCAAACAAATCACTTGCAATAATTGTTATCAACAAGTAGTGGAGATGGATACTAAATTGTCACGTGTTGAGGCCACGCCAACTGACTTATCAGAGCCTGCTAAGGTGGATAAATGTAATACTCCACAGGCTGCTCCAAATAATACTTTTATATTTTCTGACGAGCTAGGCCAAGGATTAGGCATATTGTTGTCTAATAAATCGAACCAACAAGTAATCAATTTATGCCATCCAGGTATGTCCTATTCTGACCTAGTTAGTAACATCTCCAAAGAGAAGCTAGGGGTAAACTCCACTGTGGTTGTCTTTCATGGAGACTGCCGATCATTGACAAAAAAAGGGTTAATTAAAAATATTGAAACAATAATGGGCATTCAATCAAAGAACAAGTGTAAATTTATTTTGTGTGCATTCCTATACTCAAGTACCTCAAGTACTTCAAGTCAGAACAAGGTCATCCAAGACCTTAATTTAACTTTGTATAATCTTACATGTCGTCATAGTGACATTGACTTTTTTGATACAAATCTGTTTGTACCATACTTTAGGTTAACTGAAGATACTATGTATCTTCCCATTAGGACTAAGCAGAAACTAGCTACTTTGTTAGCAAATAACATTAACAATGCCGCTATTGGCAGTATTTTCTATTCTGACATTAGTACTAGTACTAATTTATCTATTTCATGTGATGCTCCTTCAGCGTCTTGTTTAAACTAGGACCTAGGACAACAGCCAAGCCCAAATACTTGAATTTATTCCACCAAAATATTCAAAGCTTGACGGGCAAAGATTTAGAAATAGAACTATTGCTGGAAAACCAAAATATTGATATTTTATGTTTTACTGAACATTGGCTGACTGATGAAAACTATCAGTCTTTTGTCCTTAATAATTTTAGATTATCAAGCGCGTTCTTTAGAAAAACCACTATTCATGGTGGTTCATTAATTTTTACTGCAAATAGTTTGAAATGTAAAGATCGCACTGACATTGTAGGCCTGTCCATAGAGCGTATTGTCGAATTGTCTTGTGTTGAGTTAGAGGGCTTTGTTGTGATAAGTGTATACCGTCCCCCAAAAACTAACTTAGATAGATTTGAGACAGTTATGGAGGAAGCTTTGGGTAGGTTAAGTGCTAAGTCTAAACCCATTATTGTGTGTGGTGATTTCAATATAGATTTGCTAGTAAACTCATCTGAAAGGAATAGGTTATTGTCGCTATTTAAATCCTTTGGTCTGGATTATCAATTCCATGAACCCACGAGGATAACAGCCACAACATCTACTTGTCTGGATAATGTATTTTGCAACTGTGTACCCATTGAAAAGGCAATAGTAACTGAATTAAAGTCTGATCATTGTGGGCAGAAGATAACATTTTTAGATTTAACTAACAATAGCGTTAATTACAGGAAAATAACATGTAGACCGAAGACGGGTAATCGCATTAATAGTTTTAAAACTTATTTAAAGCATAAAGTATCTTCCATTCCTTACAAGCAGGGTGACCCTGATGCAGTCTACAAAAGACTGTTTAATTGTGTTAAAAATGAATTTGATGCTTGTTTTCCCACCAAACAAGTTACTTGCAGAGTTCAATCTAAGTTTTGTGAATGGGCCACGCCTGGAATTTACAGGAGCAGACGTAAGATGTATGAGTTGTACGGCATGAAAAAATACAATTTCGATCCACTTTTTGTTGAGTATGTCAAGAACTACTCCAAAATATTCAGAAAAGCCTGCACTACAGCTAAGGCATTGCACATTTGTGATAAAATATCAAAGTCCACTAACAAAATAAAAACCACTTGGGACGTCATAAATCACGAAACAGGTAAAGCTAAACAGCGCGATACCTCATACACTCTTAATATTAACAATAACATCTTACAATCAGAAGCATCTGTTGCTGAAGCATTTGATAAGTATTTCAGTAATATACCTATAATCACTACAGCTTCATTAAATTCCTCACCAACTAGAGCGGAACATTTGTTGAAAGATAATGTATCTTGTTGCAGTGTATTCTTTAAATTTAAACATGTTGAGTCACTAGATATAATAAAAGCATTCAGATTAATTAATTCAAAAGATACCGCTGATCTTTGGGGTATATCAGTCAAAATTGTTAGCCACATAATTGACGTGATTGCCCCTTATTTAGCCGTAATATTCAATGATTGTGTTGATGAAGGTGTTTTTCCAAACTTAATGAAACACAGTAGGGTTGTACCACTTTTTAAATCAGGCAACAAACAAGACCCAGGTAACTTTAGGCCTGTTTCAATCCTACCAGCTCTCAGTAAGATCTTTGAAAAAATCATTCAAGAACAACTATTAAGCCATTTTTATGAGAACAATCTCTTACACAGTGAACAATATGGATTCACGAGAGGCCGTTCTACTACTGATGCTGGCATCGCACTTCTAAAACACATCTTTAGGGCTTGGGAAAATTCACAGAACGCTCTTGGCGTCTTCTGTGACTTGTCCAAGGCCTTTGATTGCGTTGATCACGATACACTTATACGCAAACTTGATTTTTACGGGGTTAGGGATAATGCTTTAGATTTGGTAATTTCGTACCTTAGTTTAAGAACTCAAAAAGTTGATGTTAACAGTGTACTCTCTACAGGATCACAAGTTAAAATGGGGGTCCCTCAAGGATCCATTCTAGGTCCGTTACTATTTCTGATATATATAAATGATTTACCTTTTTACTTAAAAGATATTTGTGATGTTGTATTGTTTGCAGACGATACATCTTTAGTTTTTAAAACTGACAGAAATAAAAACCTTTTTGATGATGTTAATGACGCACTTTCAAAGGTTTTAGAATGGTTCACAGTAAATAATCTACAGCTTAATGCAAAAAAGACTAAATGTATTAATTTTAAGTTGCCTAATGTTAAAGATAACCCCATTAGTCTAAATATTGATGGTAATACTATGAAGCTTGTAGATACAACAGTTTTTCTTGGAATCACACTTGATTCAAAACTGCAATGGAACCCTCATATAACAGCTCTCTCAGGCAGACTTAGTTCGGCTGCATTTGCAGTGAGAAAAATTAGGTTATTAACAGATGTTGATACTGCTCGTTCAGTTTATTTTAGTTATTTCCATTGTGTAATGTCTTACGGCATTGTACTTTGGGGTCAAGCGGCGGATATACAAACCATCTTTATCCTCCAGAAGCGAGCTATCAGATCCATCTATAAGCTTCGTGCACGGGCTTCACTTAAGGAGATTTTTAAGGAAATTGGTATCCTCACTGTAGCGTCACAATACATTTACAATTGCATTGTTTTGGTGAGAAAAAATATTGGTCTCTATGCTAAACACAGTGACATACATTGCAGAAATACTAGGAATAAGGATAAAATTGCACTTCCACTCTTTAGGTTACAAAAAGTTTTAGGATCCTTTATGGGGCAAGGTATACATTATTACAACAAAATTCCAAAAACAATTTGTGAGTTACCTTTACATAGATTCAAAAATCACATCAAAACGGCTTTATTAAAAAAGGGCTATTATACTACAAAAGACTACCTTATAGATAAAAATGCCTGGGTATAAGCGCTCTGCTCGATGCGGGATTAAATAGCTCTATTGTAACAGATGTTTTATTGTAAGAGTTAATAGGTACCTAGTATGTATGTACTGACTAACAATTTTTGTTTGAATTGTTTAAATGAATTCTTTTTATTATATTCTTTTATGGTTGGTTTTTTCTCTTTGTTTTATATTCTTTTAGGTTTATTTGTATCAAAATGACACACTGCTTGTACTTTACTAACGCCTGTTGTAAACCCAAAACAAGTTTAAAAGAGTAACTGCTGAGTTTCTCGCCGGGTCTTCTCAGTAAGAAACAACTCCGACGCGGTGGTAGAGTCGCATTATGTCTGTATACTGTTTATTTACATATCCATATTATTATGGTATTTATGTCTATTATTTAGTATATTTTGCTGTAAATTTGACGATTTGAAAGTACTGCTACAGTCTATTTGAATAAAGTTATTTGAGTTTGAGTTTTGAGTTTTGTTTATTATTTTGTCTGTGACCAATAGTAACAAAGTAATCATTAAATAGATCCGCGATTTCTTGAGGACATTCAATGTTTTTATTGTCAACTCGTAATTTTACATTTTTATATTTTCCTTGTTTAGTCTTTCCAGTTTTTGTATTTATTATGTGCCACATAGTTTTTACTTTGTTATCTGATTTGTCCATTTGTTTTATATACATAAGTTTCTTTGAAATTTAAATAAATAGAAGGTCCAAATAAAGTCTGTATCCTGAAAAACACTCGTAAATACACACATCAAAAGTGTCTAGGGATCAACATATATTTTTGCAATAACTTTTCTCCTGATTGATATTAATTAAAATTTTTTTTAAGGATTCATCAAATAAAGTGTTTTCGTTTGTCTACAGTAACGATAAACCAAGTCACCTTTGCAATAAAAAAGAAATTTGCCATTTTCCTAATAAAGGGATTTTTGACATTTGAACCATTAACATTAAAGTTCGAAAAAAAGACTGAAATAACAGTTTTCTTTAAAATTTTATTGGGTAACTTAAACAATTAATAATCCGTGTTTCTACCGCGAACACTAACAACACAAGAACATTGGTTTGGCATACTCAAAATGAGTTCATCCAAATCACGCTGTGGAATGGCCGCCCATGTTCGTTGCAACAACAAAAAAAGGTCTTCTTGCGACTGGATACCCTCCATATTCGGCAGAGCTCTTCTCTGTAGCATATCCCATGCATGCTTAATCGGGTTTAAGTCTGGCGACTGAGCAGGCCAGGGCAGGACATTGATGTTAGCTGCGGCGAGAGTCTGTCTTACAACTCTTGCGGTGTGCGGTCGTGCATTATCATGCATTAACTGAAATAAGGGACCGATTTGCACTTGTAGAGGAACGATGACGTCTGATACAATCGTCTCAGCATAAATTTGAGCGTTGAGGTTGCCTCTGATCCAAATCAACTCAGTTCTTCCGCCGATCCAAATACCCGCCCATACCATGATGGTTCCACCACTATAAGGATGGACTTCCTGGCAGGATTTTAATCGCTGTTGGCGTCCAGGGGTTCTCCAGTGTCGTATACGTCTTGTATCCGGTCTCATACCAAAACAAGACTCATCAGAAAAGCACACGAAATGCCATTGTTCTTCTGCCCAATTTCTGTGTTCAAGAGCCCATTCATATCGCATCCTACGATTGTGCATTGCTATAGGTGGTACCCTTAGCGGTCTTCGGGAATGAAGGTTCACTTCATGCAAGCGGTTTCTGACTGTTTGGTCGCTAATTAAGTTCCCTGAAGAGTGATGAAGCCTCACGGCTAACATCATGGCGGTTATTGTTGGAGCTCTTCTAGTAGTGATTTGAATGTATCGGTCTTGTCTCCGTGAGGTGCAGCGATACCGTCCTCCATGGCGCTCAGCCACGGTACCAGTGCTTCGGTAACGTATCCAAAGTCGACTGATAACACTCTGTTTGTATTCAGAGCTAAAGCCACAGTACGTTGCCGGGAACCAGCTTCTATCATTCCCACGGCTCTGAGCATTTCTTCCCTGCTTAAATGACGTCGCCGCTCCATAATAACGTTGGTTTTAATCAGTAGTAGGGAAACAGTAGCACTAATAATGTCTTCAATGCGTTGTATGTTTTTATAGGGAAAATATTGACAGCTGATTTTCATCTTTTACTCGAATTTGATTGACAGTTCCTGTTTCAAATTATGAAATGCACCAAAAAGGATCCATATAAATTTATAAAATCATAAATTTATTACAAAGCCACATCTCAATCTCAAGAAATCCGCATAAAAATGCTTGATCCCTAGACACTTTTGATGTGTGTATGAGGGTGAAATAAGGTCCACCAGTTGACCATACCTAAGTACATACAACAGCTACCCATTGAGTTCAGTTACTTTGCCAAGAGTTTTCACCAGTGTTTTTCAATCTGTGGGTCGCGAACCCTAGGAGGCAGTGAAACCTTACTCAGGGGGTCTCTTACTCTGGCAAAAATAAAAATGTAGAGTTCGACTCTAAAATAAAAACACAATTTTAGTGGGAAGCATAGGATTGTTTGTAAACTGTCAAATCGTGGTGCTATTTTTGAAACGTTCTCTTTACTCATACAAGAAAGGAAAGAAATAAAGGTACCAACATAGAGAAAATCATTGAGTTAGTCTTTCAAATTAATTCTTTGTTTGTCTCGCAGGGGGTCGTGAAACCTTTCTCAGGGGGGTCACCGGTAAAAAGCAAAATGTAAAGTTCTACACTACAGTAAAACACAGTTTAGTTCAGTTTAATTTCGAAATTTTGTCAAATCGTGGTGCTTTTTTTTAACGCTCTGTTGAATTATCCGATAAAGGAAAGAAATAAAGGTACCAAAATGAAGAAAATCATTAAGGTAGTCTTTCGAATAATTTCTTTGTCTGTCTATAGTACAAGGGGGTCGCCAGAATTTTTCAACATGTAAAGGGGTCAAGAAATCAAAAAGAATAATAACACTGGTTTACACCAATGTCAGTCACTAGCGTTCGCGTTGACGTTTGAGTGATTAAGAATAGACCCTAAATTGGCATTACGTGATGGAAACTAATGGAAGATATACTACTGGCCACTCACCAGGAGGAATTTCCAGAGCATCTGGTTAACGTAGTTTTCAAGGTTACACGAAATAAAGATTATATGATTTATATTTTGAAACGAAATACACCACACTCACCTACTAAAAGAATAATAAATACACCAAATGAACGAATGGTTAAAGATTTAGTTTATCGGCCATCAAACAACAATAAAAACACCTTCAATCATCTAAGGCCATAAATAGGCAATCACAAACAAACAACCCATTTCTATAATAAAAGACCATCATTTTTAACAGTATCGCTCGTATAAATATAATCATCATCATCCGTGCGGTCTATCCCGGTTGTGAACCCACACTGGTGTGTGGGGTCCCAGGTTCCGCCTTTCTCATTTTCTTGGCCCACTTCGCGCGGTCTTGTGTCTTTATCGCTTATATAAATATCAATAAATATGAATCTGCGCCAAACAGCACACCACTTGTCATGGTTTCAAAGTAAGGATTAATATCCCTGTATTACGAGGTATCAGACAAGGAATTTAGCCAGGGGCGTCTCCTAGCACACCTAGACCCGAGTTAATTCAGAAAAGATCGTTTCCTGAATTGACTCGAGCGGGAATCGAACCCAGGACACTACGGGAATCGAGGCAAGAAACCGTGCTACAGCGCACAATGCCAATTGTGTCGTCAAAGACAAATATAAGGCTAAGGCTGCCTGTTCACCGACGCAGAGCGGCTCGGAGCGGAGCTGTATCAATATCAATCAATGGGAAAGTCTGACCTGTTGGGCCGTCAATCACATTGCTTCACTGAAAATCAGCGCCTGAGCAAGGCGGGCCCCAGGGATTTCTGATTGGGATTTTTATATCTGGAGATATTTTTTGCATTCTTGTCCTACATTTGTTGTGGCTTGTGCTACTGTTTTTCAATACTTTGTTTTTCAATACTCAATATTTCAATACTCAATATTTTATTTGCAAGCCACATGTACAGAAGATGGTAAATTATAGTATGATACATGACTAATATGGACCCTGTCGAGCACGCAAAAAGGTGATGAAAGAGAGTAAACGCTTCGATTAAAGAGATAAGTCTACAAATTAAAAATTAATAAAAAAAACTTTCTGTTACATATATATTGGTAAATTTAACTGGTCTACTCAGGTTCGATTCCCTTTCTACTAAATGTCAGTGATTTGAGTTTTGTTATTAATCTCTAACTATGAATCTTTAAGACTTTGATGGCATGTGTATCGAACAAAATCAGTCGAACAGTTAGTATTTTTTATGTGAAAACCTTAAAATTAACTAGATTAAAAAAAACAAATTTTTACTTACATAGCTACTACATCACTCACTGAGTATATATTTTCGTTTTTACAAGTATTTTGATAACCACCCGGTATATTAGTCACAGAAAAGTTGACTATTGCCGTCTTGGTGAACGAAATACTTATCACTCAGAAGCCCGCAAAAGTTCTTTAAAGTCCAAAATACATACCATCATAACTTTATCCCAAACGGGGTGTCAGAGGCAAGTGACTGTGCCGTCAGGGTGAACTGACGGCACAGTCACTTGCCTCTGACTGAAAAGTGAGCTTCTGAGGGTTAAGGGTGAACTTAACCCTCAGAAGCTCACTTTTCACCAATGGTATTAAAACCCAACGTGGTAGGTGGTGAGCCTTCCGCAGTTATCCGGGTTGATTTGGTTTTTTATCGATGTTTTCCATCACCGGATAGTTAGTCGGATATTTAACATACACAACACAACACAAAGATTTTGGTTCTGGCTAGATTTGAACTCGGGACCACACGCACGATCCACGATAGTAGTAGATAAAGTACCAAAACAGGGGGGCTAGCCAAGAGCAACACGTTACGATGATTTCTACAATAGAAATCGTTCAAATGTATGTTGATGATATAAGCGCCAGTGACAGCTTATGTCATCCCCATACATTTGAGAACGATTTCGATTGATATTGTAGAAATCGTCGTGGCGTGTTGCTCTTGGCAACCCCCAGGGGTTTTTTCATTCTGAGTTCAGGATAAAACCCTAGAGTTTTAATCTCATCGTCACTCAACACCGATCAAAAAACTTCGTCTACTCAGCCTATGGCAGCCCTAGATAAGAACGATATACGGCGGTCTATTTTACTACCCCAGTAATGTTGGTATAACGACGAGATGAATAACGGCGGAGATAAGTCGATAATAGCTAAAGTTTGGATATAATAAATTAACGTACTTGACCTTATTGGTCTATGGGCTAGCCAATACGGTTAAGGTTAAGTCTAGGAGATAGGGGTACTTTTAATATAAAAGACATAGTAAAATTACCTACACAGATCAGAATTGGGCTTCAACTCATCTTACCTGACCGATGAAGCTGTTTAAGTTAACCTTTATTTGCGCATAATGTAATTTAATTCATTTTGATTGTAATAGATATAGATAAAATTACATTTGAAACTTATGAAGACTTATTTTTTTTATAATGAACCGTCGATGAAAATAATTAATATTATAAATCTTTGCATCACCTTAACAGGGTCCACTCTGTACTAAACAATTTTGATTTTTAATGTATGTTGTGTATGGAAGCAATAAAAATTAAGTAAATAAAGTCATCAATGGCTATCGAAAGTAGTTATGTATTTAGAAAAAATACTAAATATATACCAGAATAAATATCACTAACACTTCTTAGAAAAAAGTCTAAATATATACCAGAATTAATATCACTAACACTTGCAATCGCACAGGTAGTCACTGAAATTTAGGTAATTGTTATTCTATTTGAGTAAATCAATGTACAATTAAGTAGATATTACAAAATGATAGAAATCTATACTGATGACTTTATAAAAATGAGTTGCTAAGCAAGTAATTTATAAATTACTATTTTAAAACTATAGTTTTCACATAAAATATTATTGCGAAAACCAAATTAACTAGGGAACGATAAGAAATACTAAATTAATGTTGTTTTCTTATTATTTTTCATAACTGCTCTTCAAATTTTGATCCGGTTTTATTATTCGTCCGCGTCCGTGAAAGTTCAAATAAATTGAAACAGTTTTTTCGTCGGTCTCTGGCGACACGAGCAGATAGCGCTCAAAAGTGCGGCGTGTTTTAACTTTCGAATACAAAAAGTCCGATCAACGTGTGCAAGTTTCACTCGTTGTGTTGTAACTAATATTTCGTTGTCAACAGAGATTCGCCCACGTGGTAAAAAATATCCCTAACTATTATTCCATAGGTAATATTATAAATCCTACAGTAACTCTTTTACTTAAATAGATACATACTATCACGCCTTTACCAATGGGGTAGGCAGAGACCACATCTTTCAGTAACTCTTTTAACTGTTCATTAAGCTTTTATACCCAAACCGCTAGATTTTGGTTTACAATATTCAGGGGTTATCGTATATATGAAAGTAAACAAAAAGAGTTGATCCAAACCTCCTTTAACATTTTGTATATATACCATACTTTCGTTTGTTAGCTATCACAAAATATATATATTTTTATTTATTTTTATTTTTTTATATTGCCCGTCAAGATGACCTCACTCCACCTGATGGAAAGCGGTCCTGAGGTCCAGATATGAGGTTGACAAGCCCAGTCATTCGAACGAATCACTGGGCTGACCATCCTCACCTTGAAGGCCTGCAGAAATGCCTTTTCACGCCCCGCTTGAAGAACCCGGGACTATAAGAGGAAGGAAACACATGTGCTGGAAGAGCGTTCCACGTCTGGATGGTACGACAAAGAAACGAGTCACCGAACCTTTTAGTTCGGGCCAACAAATGTTGAATTGTGTGAGGGTGACGCCGTAGTCCAGCACGCGTGGTGCGGGAGTGGAAAGGTGAGGGTGGGATAAGCTGGAATAACTCGTCAAAGCATTCCCCATTGTAGAAGCGATAGAGAACACTTAGCCTTGCAATGTCTCTACGCAATTGGAGAGGCTCAAGGGTCAAAGTTGCCTCTGGGTTTCCAATAATACGGATAGCACGCCGCTGCAACCTGTCAAGAGCTTCGAGTAGGTACTTGGCGTAACCGTCCCAGAGATGAGAGCAGTATTCCACACACGAGCGAACTTGTGTCTTATACAAGAGACAGAGCTGCTCAGGCGTGAAGAATCGTCTCACTCTGTTCAGGACTCCGAGTTTACGGGATGCAGTTCTAATGACGCTCTCAATGTAGTCCCGCTGGTTTAGGTTGCTACGAACATCCAAGCCAAGGATTTTTAGGCTATCCTTAATTCTTGACCATCGCAAAGGACACGAATTCTACGTCCCTCCAGAAATCCGGCGACCCAGTCGCATAGGCGAGGTGGCAGACCATATGCCGGAAGCTTGGAAAGAAGCGAACGATGCCATACACGGCCGAGAGCTTTTTGGCAATGTCAAGGCTGACGGCCAAAGATTCCCCATGCTTGTCCATAGCCTCCCCCCAGATGTGTGTTACGTACGCTAGAAGATCACCCGTAGACCGTTTTGGTCGGAAGCCGTACTGACGGTCGTGAATGAGAGAGTGGTCCTCTAGGTAGCGGATGAGCTGCGTGTTTATGATCCGCTCAAACACTTTAGCTAAAACTGAGGTAACGGCTATTGGACGGTAATTGGCAGGGTCAGACCGGTCCCCTTTTTTGGGAACTGGTTGGTTTTTTGCCAGTGAAAAAATTAAACTTGTAAGATCTAATTTAAGTAATACTTAGTATGTAAAAATAAACCAATAATTTCAGCCAATGCATTTCAAATTTACTAAAATCGAAGTCATATAATCACTGAAGAAATTCATAGTATATAAACCAGGCACAACAGAAGTTTCATTGTAATGACGTCTGTAAACGTTTACTGTGCGTTATTATTTTTGATATTTCTGTAATGATAATTAGTATTTCAATAGATCACCTGAAACTTCTACTAATTCAACTTTGTTGTAGATTCCAAGTAAACCCTGATACTATTTAGCACGACAAAGTCAGAGAACCATTATTAGCTTGTACGGTTTGTTTTTTATTATATTTATCAGCGTCCTTGCCCTAACTATCATTAACGTCCTTTGTAGCTGGTTGGAGTTTATTGATATCTATACTTATATTATAAACAGGTAATATTTGTTTGTTTGTATTAAATTAGCTCCGAAACTACTGGACCGATTAAAAAAAACAATATCACAAAATAAAGAGTTTACAGAAGGACCGCTCGCATCTTTTCACTAAACTTGCGTGAACTGCCTAGGGTACTACCTAGGGAACTACTATATTCGCTCTGAATTTTTAAAATAAAGTAAGTAGGTTATACCTATTGACAGAACCGGCCAAAAACAAAATTCATCATTTGAAAAATTGCACCAAGCTCGACAAAAACAAAAACACTCGCGACAGTGCGACTTTTCGCCTCACTGGAACTCACTGACTTCGCCTGTAAACTCACGTCTCTGTGTGCGTGCGTCAAAAATGACGTGTTGTTCTAAGTGGGCTTTCTGTCAGAGCGCCGCGCATGCCAAATTTGTGACAATATGAACTTAGATTATCAGGGCAGGGCAGGGGACAAGGGCCATGTATTTTTTAATTTAAGTTTTATTTTGACAGGAAAGAAATTCTACGCGAGCAAAGCCGCTGACGGACAGCTAGTATAAGAATAAACACAGACAAGAAGGACAGATTGTTAATAACTTTTATTTTCACAAACCTTAAATTTTACTTACTCTAGACTAGAGAAAGCTAGGGTCTTTAGTGACTAAACTAAGACCAATCTCATCTTAATTTTAAATGTTTCTTTCTTCATTGGCCATTTTTGTTGTGAATGTGTTTAATTAATTTTATTTTGTCCTCCTTTTTCTGGATTAGTGGCCAGTGTAGCTTGACCCACGAACTACGAAAACTAGGACGAAACATTTAGTAGGCAGGCGTCGTGCGGGTTCCGGTAATAATTGTTGGGTGAGTCAACTTTGGTGTGGCTGTAAGGTTATAGACGGTTGACTTAAAGGATAAGAGAAAGCAAAGCATTCAATACAACACAAATATTAACTAGGAAAGTTCGACCTGATCCTATGGACTCAAACGGGATAGGATCAGGGATACTCCGGTACAAAATTACGAAGTATCGTGAAACTTTAGAAGGGTAAAACGGACACAAAAACTAGTATGTTATAAAAGGTTTTCATGTATTTTATTACATTATACGAGTAATATGGTTGTTGAAATACCAGAAAATCAACACCAATTTCGACCAGTGAGTATGCTTTTATTTATTTTTATAATTACGTGTTCGACGAACGGGGGTAGGGGGTCAGGTCCCTAGGGTCAGGTCGAATTCGTCAAGTTTCTATCTTAGTGTAGAAAAAAGGGCATTATTAAATGCTTAAAATCAAAATTCACTGATCCAATACAAGTTCGCAAAATAAATATTGTTGTTGAAAATTAAACAAAGACCACCTGTTGCCTTACAGCATAATACAGTATAGTAAACGAGTGTTGGGGTTTACTAAGCCGATAACGAGTTTTCAGAACCTAATGGAGTAATAATTAAGCTAGAAAGCTCCTACTTTTCTAGAAAATATTGAAATGTTGGTAAAGGATATACATTTTTTCGACAAAAAAATAATGGTTCGAGACTTATGTTTACCTTGAGGTACCTATGTACAGACGTGAACTATACAGTATACACTTTAATTCGTACTGGATTGGATCCGTAGACAGTACCTACGGATCCAACCCAGTACGAATCGTATAAAAATGTATTTGACTCAAGTAGTATTACTTAAGTACAAAATACACACTCAATGTTTAAAGTACATAAATGAAGTATTGATTTTAAAAGTATGTTATAATTTTACTAAAACCGTACCTTAAGCACCCCAACACAGAGTATTGTCTTATCTTAACTTAAAGCTCGCTCATTCAGTGTGTTTGTACCAAACGTAAATACTTGAAAACAAGCAAACTTCTAGACAGGTTGGACACTTGGGGGGTCCCACTGCTGATTATTTTGGTCCCCGGGCCTCGTTGGGCTCGAGTTTTCGTGGATATCATAAGTAATTGACGTTGTTTCTGCTGCTGTGAAATTGTGTTGCTTACGCAGACTTCTAAAATAACCATCAGTGGATAACTTCGTACTTCCTTGGAAGAAATGACCCTTGATCATGAAACTCAATCAGTCTTACGAATAGTTTCAACTAATGTTCGGTTTCATCTTTCTGTTTTTTAATTGCTGAACATTTATTTATTCATTTGTTGCATCCATGAGTTACTTAGTGTAAAGTCCATAAGTGCTTGAACAATATTTACAAGAAGTACCTTCCTACCTTGATAGGCATAGCAAAATAAAAAAGGGGGAATGAATGCCATAAATTTTAGAGGATTAATGAGAGTCGAAGAAGCGCGTGAGGTGTGTCGGGACCGTAGCAAGTGGAAAGATGTGGTCTCTGCCTACCTCGTTGGGAAGAAGGCGTGATGGTATGTTTATATGTGTAATATCATCATCATCATCCGTGTGGTTTATCCCGGTTGTGAACCCACACTGGTGTCCCAGGTCCCAGGGTCCGCCTTTCTTATTTTCTTGGCCCACTTTGCGCGGTCTTGTGCATCCTCAGTTGGCACGCAAGTCACCCTTAACGATGTATGTATGTTTGTAATATAAGAATTAGTAGTAACATACTAACTCATTTAAATTTACGTTTTTGATAAACAAGAATGATGCCGTAATCATGCACGCGTGGTAGTGGGAGTGAAGTGCAATTTTAAATCTGTAAAAGAGTGGATTTGCAAGTTAAATCACTGTAATTTTTTTAGCGGTAGGCCACATAAACCCAGAAGACTGTCATTGGATCACATAACATTCCAAATCTTGAACAATTTGGCTAAACTCACCTGCAATAAAATTGAACAATCACAACTTGAGAATCGTTTATGAACTTTTTAAATTTACGACGGACGTCACCGGCCGTCTTATCTCGGCCCCTTGACGAATTATTTCGTCAGATCTTGTTCCGGATTGTGTAACTTTGTTCATTTCTCAACTTTGATTTGATATTGAAGAGCGCAGTAGTGCTGTGGCTGAGTGGGGATTTCATACAATGTTTGTGAATGTCAAACTGGTATATACTACAAATATTTAAACTTACGGTTGAGATAAAACATGCTATTTGATTATTACTTTGATTATTTGAGCATTTGCCAACAAAGCAAAGTCATTTTTAGCTTCCGAAAAAGTACAACTCGTCACCCATCCTGCGCATAGCCCCGACCTAGCACCCTGTGATTTCTATATTTTCCCCAAAATCAAAGATTTGATGAGGTTTCACTTTTACCAACTCCGAAGAGGCAGTGATAGCGTTCAATCAGCACGTAGAAAACATGCCTTCAGATCTGTGGTCCTCCTGTTTTAAAAAATGGTTCGAGCGCATGAAAAAATGTTTAAAATGTAAAGGAGAGTATTTTGAAAAGCAATAAACATAATATTTTGGTTATAACATGTTGTTTTTTTAAGTTACGCAAAACAGTGTGACCTACGTATTCCATCAATGTTTCAAGGCACCTTAAAACATCCGAAAGAAATATTTCTACAAATATTTAAAGGTTAAGATAAAACATGATATTTCATTATTACTGTGATTATTTGAGCATTTACAATTTTTTATTTTATTATTATTATTTATTTATTCAAATTAGACATCGCAGGTCCACAGTGTTAGTTACAATTAAACTTACAATACTATGTTAGTACTTAATAACTAAACATGACCGTGTTCGCTTAACCAGCGTCCACACGAACGGGCTATCGAACCGATCGGCTATCACACGTAGGATGGTGCTGTGGCTCTCGCGCAACCTGCGCAGTAGCGAGGCGGATTTCTTGCGCCAGGTGGCATCGAAGCCATCAGTATGTGTCTCGGCGAACATGACTGAAGCGCTACAGAAGCGCGGCAGACGCAGCAACGCCCTAAACGCGTTATTAAACTGGACTCGCAGAGCATTGTAAGCCTTTCGCGTGTGATTGAACCACAGGGCTGACGAGTATAATGATGTGCAGTAGGCTTTAAACAATGTAACTTTTACATCCTCTGCACACCGGAAAAACCTTCGAGCCAACATGTTGGCCCGGACTGACAATGCTCTGCGTTCCCTCTCCATATCGGGATCATCTCTGAGGTCATCAGTTACCAGGTGCCACAGATAGTTAAATTGATATGCTCTATGCAATTTGACACCGTTAAGGCAAATACTAGGAACAGAAGCAGGACATCTGGTACCAGACCTGAAAACCATAACCTCAGACTTTCTGGCGTTATAAATTAAGCCACGAGAACGAGCATACGCCTCACAAACTTCAACTAAACTGCGGAGAGCCCTGACCGAGGGGGCCAGCAACACCATATCGTCCGCATAACTGATGTTATTGAGACAGACACCGTCTATATACTTGTAGCAGCCGATACGCATACTGCTGAGCCCCTCGACCAGACCATTCATGTACAAGTTAATGAGCAGTGGAGAACTCAGCCCCCCTTGTCTTTCTCCGCAATCTGGTCTAAATGGTTCCGAGAGCTCCCCCGCCCACCTAACACTGGTTTCCTGATTCAGATACCAGTACCTTATCAGCGTTGCGAACCCTGTTGGCAGCGTCGTCTCTGATAGCTTCTGCCACAAAATGTCGTACGAAATCATATCAAATGCCTTCGTCAAATCTAGAAAGCATGCATATATGGGAGTCTTTCTGTCTGTATAATACTTGACTGTGTGCTTTAAGGCTAAAATAGCGGTCTCTGTTGACAACCCAGGTCGAAAGCCGAACTGAGCATCGTTCAGTTGGACGCGCTCTTTCAGCTGTGAGTTGAGCACACTGTCAAGTATTTTAGCCATGATTGTAGCCAAAGAAATAGGTCTATAATTATTTTTATCAGACACATCACCTGTTCTGCTTTTACAATTGGCACCATCAGGGTCCGCATCAGCTCTGGAGGAAGGTATGAATGGCATACGCATACACTAAATAACAGCGCGAGCACACGAGACAAGTGAAATCCCGCATATTGCAGGTGTTCGATGCTAAGTCCATCGTGGCCTGGTGATTTGCCTTTAGTCATGTTTTTAATAGCTGCTCTTATTTGTGTTGGTGTAATAACTGGCAGAGGCTTTTCAACGTGATCCTTAGCATCGAGCTCCCTGCACGGTAATCCCAGCGGCGATTCTATTGCAAAGTGATCTTTGAACATCTCAGCAATGTTCTTGGCGCCAGAAATACCGTTGACGCTCAAAGGAACGCTCGGCCTAACATTAAGCCTGTTAGTGCTTTTCCAAAAAATTTTGAAATCCAAGCTAGCATGATGTTTCGCTATTAAATCCATTTTAACCTGATCCTGATGATTTTGGCACCACTTTAGCTTACCTTTAAAGATTCTACGTGACTCAACCATTTCATCAAACAGAGGTCCTGCTCGCGGTTTCCCATGCCAGCTCCAGACATCAAACTCACGCCTAGCGCTCCTGTAAGACTCACTTACATGTTTATTCCACCCAGCTAAAGGTTTTCTACGACAACCATTTTCTTTACCTTGAAATGTGACAGTCGCACTATTTCGCAATATATCTATTATTTCCCTATACATGTTGTTTATTATATCTTTGTGACTTGAATTGTTACACTGTCTGCCACAACATTCTTGAAATTCATTTGGTAAGTCAATTAATTTCATTTTGAATTACACATACTCTCATAAGAACTACATTGTCGTTCGTTTCGTTTTCCCCAATGTACTTTATTACATACTGGGCTTTTCAGCACTGCTTTTTGCCTAATAATATCGAGATTACAGGTAACAACTAGTGGCAGATGATCTGACCAAAACACATCATACTGAACTTGTACATCTACAATAGACTTCATGGCTACGCCAGTAACAAGACAATGGTGCAGCCAGCGCTTACTCCCGTGAGCTTCGCTTATAAACGTAAAAGCTTCAGGCGTCTGCTGTAACTTATCCGCATCCGCACAAATCCACTGTTGCTCTGCATCCGAAATCGATCTTTAGATAACACGGCTTAATTTTATATATATATATAGATACACCAGTTTGATATTCACAAACATTGTATGAAATCCCCACTCAGCCACAGCACTACTGCGCTCTTCAATATCAAATCAAAGTTGAGAAATGAACAAAGTTACACAAACCGGAACAAGATCTGACGAAATAATTCGTCAAGGGGCCGAGATAAGACGGCCGGTGACGTCCGTCGTAAATTTAAAAAGTTCATAAACGATTCTCAAGTTGTGATTGTTCAATTTTATTGCAGGTGAGTTTAGCCAAATTGTTCATGATTTGGAATGTTATGTGATCCAATGACAGTCTTCTGGGTTTATGTGGCCTACCGCTAAAAAAATTACAGTGATTTAACTTGCAAATCCACTCTTTTACAGATTTAAAATTGCACTTCACTCCCACTACCACGCGTGCTGGATTACGGCATCATCCACACACAATCCAGATCCACATTTGTTGGCCCGTACGAAAAGGATCGGTAACTCGTTCATTTGTCGCACCATCCAGACGTGAAACGATCTTCCAGCGCATGTGTTTCCTTCCATTTATAGTCCCGAGGTTTTCAAGCGGGGCGTGAAAAGGCATTTCTGCAGGCCTTCAAGGTGAGGATGGCTAGCCCAGTGATTCTTTTGCATGAGTCGGCTTCTCAGCCTCATGTCTAGACCTCACTTTCCATCAGGTGGAGTGAGGTCATCTTGACGGGCAATTAAAAAAAAACTTTATCCGTTAATTCAACATGCAATAACAAACGAAATTCATTCTTGTTTATCAAAAACGTAAATTTAAATGAGTTAGTATGTGATACTAATTCTTATATTACAAAAATACATACATCGTTAAGGGTGACTCGCGTGCCAACTGAGGATGCACAAGACCGCGCAAAGTGGGCCAAGAAAATAAGAAAGGCGGACCCTGGGACCCCACACACCAGTGTGGGTTCACAACCGGGATAGACCACACGGATGATGATGATGATATTACACATATAAACATACCATCACGCCTTCTTCCCACCGAGGTAGGCAGAGACCACATCTTTCCACTTGCTACGGTCCCGACACACCTCACGCGCTTCTTCCACTCTCATTAATCCTCTTAAATTTATGGCATTTATGAGGATTAATGAGAGTGGAAGAAAATACAAGAGTTAACTTTATTACTTTGATTATTTTAGCATATGCTAAAATAATCAAAGTAATAAGCATTTGTCAACAATTTTTTACAGAACGAAGTTTGTCGGAGCCGCTAGTTGTGAAAAAATATCAATTTTAGTTACCCGTTATTATGTTTTTGGATACTGGATAATAATGTATAATGATTTATTTATCAGTTCCTTCCGTGCCTTCTTTATTATAACGCCGTACGGAGAGAGACCAAATTTTTCTGTATACGATTATCAAAAACCTAGTAGATACCCCTTTTCTGTTGGAAAATATTCGATTCAGATGCCCTCGGACAGGTTCTCGCTGCAGTTACGCATTCGGGATGTCATGCACTAAAACAAACTATGCAAGCAAAGCCTTTTTGTTCAGATCGACTTAAACTTAACTTTTAATAAGAAATTTTGTAATTTTGATATCTATAGTAGTAGCGCCCCTAAGTTCAGAAACGATGTATGTAAAATCTTAAGGAGTAACAATTTAGGATGAACCGTGTATTTGTATGTCTTTTTAAGTTCCTATTGTTATTTAATTTTTTTATTTTCTGTTTGTAATTCAGAGTCGTAGCGTTGATAACGTTGGTTGTTCGATGATTTGTGTCAAACATCAGTGGAAACTTAACTGATTTTAGTGTTATTTTTTGAAGTAATCTTAAGGTGGAATAAAAATTGTGTTTCCTAAATAAAAAATAAAATAATAAAAAATAAAAAAAATTAAACATGATTATGAAAAAAATAAAGATGAAGTTTTAAGTCAGTTGATTACTAAATTAATGATTGCAGCTGGTTTGGTTGCAATGTAATATTATATGGGAGTGTAGGTAAATAGATAAGAAGATACAACTTTCTGGCGTGAACACAATTTTTCAAGTGTCAAACATTCTTGTGACTATTTAAATCTAGTGCACCACCAGCAGCTGTCGGCAAAAAGGTTATTTTTTCACGGTATTTCACAATGTTTGACGTAAAAGTTGCAAAACAGTGCACAGTGATCCATATAGTTTCTAAATATGACGGCAAAAGTTTGGAACCGGCCAACATGAAGTTGGACACCATAGGTAAACAATATCCAATACTTTGTTTCCCCAACGATTCCATTAAGGTGTTCCCTCATCTAGAGCATTTTCCTGTAATGCAACGTTACAGAGTCGAGCATTATATCGGTGGGGTAGGAAAACCACGCATTACAGTGCGCAACTTATTGTTACAATGTGTAATATTTTGGTCCAACTTCCCTGAAGTTGTGTGATGCAGTGTTGTAATGTAATGCGCGAAATTGAACCTGAAATGTACATTACAGGCGAATGCTCGTCATGTCAGGGAGGCAGTACTGAAACGTAATGCTCAAAAGCGAATCTGAAACGTTGCTTAACAGGAAAATAGACTAGGTGATGGATCACCTTTAAACAATAATTTTTAATAACCGTTTATGAGATACTTACGTGTGTAAAATGAAAAAGCAATGGCAAATTAGGACTCCGCAATGTTAAATGACCTAAAAACGTCAAATCCATTACCACTATGTTCTGTGTCGAGCTTCGTATTGATTTGTTAAAAAATTCAAATCTTGTGTGATACATTTCCTTACAGACTAGTTAGTAAATCAGTTATTTTAATAACACAAATCATAATATTACAGTAAAAATACTCCAACAATGCTAATTCGTGTCTACCATAACTAAATCTTGAATAATATTCCCAAAAACGTAATTAATTCCCCTCATTACCATTTCATTTCAAAACAAACTGGTCCCCAAAACGGTAATTAATAATAGTTACCGACTTAATTAATTAATAAATAACAATAAATAGGTATAAATCAACAGTTACGTCTTTATTCCCGGGGAGCGTGTTGCGGCGTAAATCATGACGAGGGTTAGCAAGTAAACTTCCTAATCCTTGCCATGGCTGCAGGCAATGAGTTATGTGACTCGTACAGTCAACCATGGCTTAGGCATACCTCACAGTAGGCCACTTGCCACGGCCACAGGATTGCCATGCAGTTAGTGTCTAAACACACTATGCCGAACGTACGCGACCGAAGTTCCGCGGCTCATTTTACGTTCTGACGTATTCGGCTGAAATGTCACACCATAAGTGCCGAATTAACGCGGCAGGAATTCAGTTGCCCAACTTTGTGTGGGTATTCAGTGTCTATAATTGTGTGCTCTACAAAATAGTTTGCCGCTGAACTTACGCCCGACCGAAGTTAGTCTGTAGGCTATAACGCAACGTAATTTCGGCATTATGTGTCATCAGTAATTCAAATGGCATTGCATGCGTAATCATGCCGAACTTCCGTCGTGTATTCGGCATGGTATGTTTAGACGCTTAGGGTGGTTTCAGCGTAAATTAGGCGTTTAAGTGGCGGCTTCGAATGGTGCCAGTGCCTGTGACCAAGTGTCACACTTGGTCACAGGCACCGGCTTCACTGGCTATCTCAAGATTAGCGGCAAGCTGAAGTGGCAGTGGGCAATTATTCCGTAGAACTGATAATCGCTGGGGTTAGCGTGTTCTAGAGTGATGACTTGCTAAAGGTTACTGGCAGAAACTGGATGCGTCAAGCTGAGGATAGAGCGCGATGGCGCGCATTGCGGGAGACATGTGTCGAGCAGTGGACTATGATAGGCTGATGATGATGATGATGATAACTGGCTTTAAGAAGTTAGTCTGCGTTTAGTGGCAGCATTAAGTGGCCTAGCTACTAGCCATCGCGTTTGGCGATTACGTTTGGTGGCCCATCTCAACCACTAGTCACCACGTCTAATGGCCGCATTCATACTACTCGCTGGCACTTACCAGACCTCACTGAATAGTGTCTCACCCGGTAGGCTGACCGCGCCAAGGGAGCTGATGCAATACCAACATGGTAATTTACCTACTATAAAACCGTGTGGGCGTGAGAAGTTAGGAGAAGATGCCCGGGCAAAAAACTATAGTTTGAAGCCCGACCTGCCCTTAACTAGCCGCAACTAGTGACAGCTGAACTAAAGGTGTCACAGACTTCGTCCCGTCCCACAAACAATTGGTTCACTTTATGGCCAAAGGCTTTTTCTATCAATCAAACGCAAGGTTTGGCGATTACAGGCTCTGCAATGTAGAGGAACGGTTGAACCAATGCTGATAAACTTTGTAGAGAGCTAGTTTCTCCACTCAATACATACATATACTCCTAACGGACACATACACGTTTGAGACATAGTTTACCTATTGTAACAAAACTAAAAATCGAAACCGTGTGAAATGGAGTACACGAACATCATGAGCAGAAGCACTTTTAATTTGAATATAATTAAATCGGAGGTATTGTTTTACTACTGCTGAAGATCGTAACAAGCAAAAAGCAAAGATCGTAAAGCAAAAATCTTTGTTCATTACAGAAGAAGTTACGAAAAAATGAAGTGAGCCGTGCCGGATCAGATTACAAAGAACAATAAACAGGCGGCAGATAACGGCAAGTGTCTCCATCTAGTTTGGGACTCAGACATTCTTTCCTTTCTGATTTGTGTCACGTCGTTACGGATATGAAACGTAAGTACTGATGTAGGGCTGTGAAAAAGAAGGAACTTAATTTTATTTTTTATTTTACTTGATTATTATACAGGCATCTGATCACAAACGCACGTGGTGGTAAGTGCTACCACTACAATTAAGTCAACGCTCCAGTTGATGATTCAATGACCACGCTATCACAATTTGGGTCATAAATCCGAGCGGGGTAAAATAAGTGATCATAATATTATTATGTGAAAAATCACAGTTTCTGAAGCTTAACATTGTTGGTAATTGAGAACGCAACCTTAAAGCTGTTAAGTTGGCATTGCATGTTATCTTATGTTGGTAACATTTTTTTCTTCCCTCCATTTTTTCCCTTGTAATGTGTCGTAACGTATCTTCTAACGTATCTGCTAAATAAATACGTTCGTGCATATTTTGTCTGGAGTTCAAGTTTTATTTACATATCAACCTCTAAATATCATCATGGTAGCAGAGCGTAGTTGATATAAACAGAACTTAACAAAAACTGGCCGGCGTATTTGTTCTGCCATACATTTGGAGGTTAACCACACTTACCGGGAGTGGCGTGGTTCAGTAAAACCAGTGAAAACTTGATAAAAGCTATTATCTTTTTCATTGCGAAGATGTCCAGTGGCCACAATCCATTTCACATTGATAGACTTGTCGGAAGAGACAATTATGCAAGTTGGAAGTTCGCAGTGGAAGCTTATTTCAAACTGGAAGATTTGTGGAACTGTATAGAAGGTACTAATGATGACGGAAGGAAAGAAACCAAGGCTAAGTCAAAGCTGATTTTACTGCTAGACCCGATCAACTATGTACATGTGCAGAGTGCGACCACATGTAAAGAAGTCTGGGAAAGTTTAGAACATGCTTTTGATGACAACGGCTTGTACAGAAAAGTAGCCTTATTGAGAGACCTCATCACGACCACATTGGACAGTTCTCGTAATGTAGATGACTATGTGAATAAGATTATGTCTACCGCACATAAGCTCAGAAATATCAAGTTTGACATAGATGATGAATGGTTGGGAACGCTGATGTTGGCTGGTCTGCCTGAAACCTATAAGCCCATGATAATGGGATTGGAAAGCTCTGGGATCAAGATGGCAGCAGACTCAATCAAAACAAAACTCCTGCAGGAAGTTCAATGCTCAGAAAGTACAGCATTCTTCACGAGGAGATCAGCTAATCATGGGAATCACAGTGTAGTAAAGGTCAATGTCCAGAAAGGACCCCGTTGTTATAATTGTAACAAGCATGGACACTTTGCGAGGCAATGTCGTGCTCCGAAGAAGAAAAATACAGAAAAGCAAGAAGGAAATAAAAGTTTTATTGCAGCTTTTTCAGCTTCCTCTCAGACAATGAATCCGGACATTTGGTATGTGGACTCAGGTGCCTCCATGCACATGACTAATAGATGTGACTGGATGTATGATGTGACAAGTCCACCGATACCAACCATAACTGTGGCCAGTAAGACACCGCTACCTGTGGAAAGTATGGGAAAGGTCAATTTATTATTGAATGGTAATGAACAAGCTAAAATTCAGGCGCATGGGACACTTGAATTTTTCAGATATTAGCAGATTACCAAATTGTGTAGAGGGAGTCAATCCATTTCCAGACAAGAGTAAAGGTATTATCACATGCACCACCTGCCTCGAAGGTAAACAAAGTAGATTGCCTTTTAATAATATTGGTTCGAGAGCTTCACAACCACTGCAGCTAATTCACACAGACTTATGTGGTCCGATGGAACAAGCATCACTGGGAGGTATGAAATATTTTATAACCTTTATCGATGACTTTACCAGAAAAGTTCATGTTTATTTCTTGAAAGAAAAATTGAGTATTTTGTTAGTATTTAAAGATTTTAAAAGCAAAGTAGAGAATGAACTAAATAAAATGATAAAAGCTGTTCGATCAGATAACGGAAAAGAATACTGTAACAAAGAATTTGAAAGTTTCTTAAATAAGCATGGAATTGAACATCAAACAAGTACCCCGTACTCACCCCAGCAGAATGGTCTTGCAGAAAGGATGAACAGGACACTGGTGGAAAGGGCCAAGTGTATGTTGTTTGATGCTCATTTGTCAAAGCAATATTGGGGTGAGGCGCTAGCAACGGCAGCCTATATAGTAAATAGGTCACCCACAAGATCATTGGATGGCAAGACTCCTATGGAGATGTGGTCAGGCAAGAAACCCAATTTGTCAATTATGAAGATTTTTGGCTCAGAGGTCATGGCTCAAGTACCTAAAGAAAAACGCCAAAACTGGGACTCTAAATCTAGAAAATTTATATTTGTTGGTTACTGTGAATCTAGCAAGGGTTACCGGTTACTTGACCCTAATACTAATAAAATTATAAAGAGTAGAGATGTAGTATTTTTAGAAAATGTTCGAAAATTTGATAATAAGATGTACATACCTTGTGTGCCTAACAGTTGTCCTGAAATACAGTCATCTGGCGAATCCTGTAAAGAAGAATTAGTAAGCAGCTTAGAACATTCTTCTAGTGATGACTATCAGTCTGGCGACAATGATGATTCATCCTACATACCAGAGGAGTCAGTTGATCTGTCAACACCAGCACGTAATGTAAACTTACGCCCACGCAGAGCTGTCCAGTATGCAGAGAGGGATGATCACGATGTGAGTTACTTTTGTCCAATACTTGATTTGAATGATCCTCAGACTCTTGATGAGGCTCTTTCATCTACTCATTCTGAACAGTGGAAAAAGGCCATGCAGGAGGAATATGACTCATTAATAAAGAATGAGACCTTGCCATGTAAATGGGTATTTAAAGGTAAAACCAATGAGAAAGGAAAAATTGTTCGTTTCAAAGCAAGATTGGTAATTAAAGGGTGTGCTCAAAGAAAAGGTAGTGACTATGACGAGGTCTATGCCCCTGTGGTAAGATATACCTCAGTTCGATTCTTGCTTGCTCTAGCTGCTAAGTATGACCTAGAAATGATTCAGATGGATGCCATAAGTGCATTTCTTCAAGGTGACATAGACACTGAAATATACATGTCACAACCAGAATGTTTTGAAGAGAATGGTCAGGTATGTCACTTACATAAATCCATTTATGGGCTCAAGCAAGCGAGTCGTCAGTGGAACCTAAAATTGAACCATGTTTTGCTCAAAATTGGTTTGGAGAGATCGAAAATTGATCCATGTATCTATTATTCTGTAATTGAATCTAATATGACATTCATTGCAGTGTGGGTGGATGATTTCCTTATTTTCACAAAAGATAAGAAAACAGCAATCAGTATAAAAGAGAAGCTGAAAGAGGAATTCTGTATGAAAGACCTGGGAGAAATACAACAATGCATTGGCATTAATATAATAAGAAATCGAGAAGCAGGTGTCATTATGATGGACCAAGAGAAATATACTAACCTAATACTGGAAAGATTTGGCATGTCCGAGTGCAGACCCGTGAGTACTCCTATAGAGGTAAATACAAAATTTGATAAGAAACCTGAAAACGAAGATAGTAATTTTCCATACAGAGAAGCAGTCGGCAGTCTTATATATCTGGCACAAGTCACACGACCTGATATCACCTATGCAGTGAATAAATTAAGTCAATATTGTAACTATCCAGGAATTCAACACTGGCTTGCAGTTAAAAGAGTTATGAGATATCTGCAAGGAACCAAGAATTTGAAGTTATGCTATGTTAAAGAAGAATCAAGAGAAATAACTGGGTTCTGTGATGCAGACTGGGCTGGTGACCCAGCAGACAGGAGATCATGTACTGGGTATTCTTTTATTTTTCAGAATGCTTGTATATCATGGAGTTCCTGTAAACAACAGACTGTGGCCCTCTCTACAGCAGAGGCCGAGTACATGGCGATGGCAGCGGCGACCCAGGAGGCCTTGTGGCTTCGGCAACTGCAAGCTGAGCTTGGTCAAGGCATGGACAGTGCAACAGTGATCTATAGTGATAACCAAAGTGCAATTAGATTAGCTTCAACTGATTGTTATAAACCTAAGACTAAACATATAGACATAAAATTGCATTTTCTCAGAGATAACATTGTAAAGTCTCAAGTAAAATTCTTGTTTGTGAATGGTTGTAATATGGTAGCTGATAACTTGACTAAGGGTGTAACAATAGCGAAACATTTATATTGTATAGATAAAATGGGTTTGCGTTCTGGAGGGAATGTTGGTAATTGAGAACGCAACCTTAAAGCTGTTAAGTTGGCATTGCATGTTATCTTATGTTGGTAACATTTTTTTCTTCCCTCCATTTTTTCCCTTGTAATGTGTCGTAACGTATCTTCTAACGTATCTGCTAAATAAATGCGTTCGTGCATATTTTGTCTGGAGTTCAAGTTTTATTTACATATCAACCTCTAAATATCATCAAACATGTCTAAATTTATGTTTAAGGTTATCACGGAATAAACTTATCAAAACTACTCGTTTTTATAATGATGACTTTATATTGAAGTAAGATAGGAGATGAAATGTTCAAAGTTTATTTTCACCGCTCAAGCTAAAGATGGTATTTTTATAAATTTATTTATTTATTAACAATTACAAAAAGAGCATACGTTTCTAAAGCTGCTTACAGTGTAACAAAAACCATTTTAGGTTTGAACGTACACTGGCGATCATCGCCGAGAGTCCAGAAAAACAAAGTAATTATATTAACTAGGTGGACAGAAACACATTCAGAATGTGGGTGTGGGTGGGAGAAATGACATGACTTATTACAATTGTATCATAAATGACACAATATGACCTAAAATATTACACTTGTTGCTTTTATAAACCGTGCCCTATTCATTTCAAAGACTTTTTAATAGACAAAAACGCGTTCCAAAAAAGTTTGTCACGCGTCTCCTGCCATTCCTATTTCAAAAGCATGATAAAAAAGGGAAGATGATTTTTTCGCGGTAACTACATTACAACACACTAGCCCTACAGGTGAGACTTAATGAAAAAACAGGTAACCCTACAAAAGCATTCGTCGCAATCGGCTCACTTGCGTCAAGATACGTAAAGATCCTACGAGATCCGACGACAGATCGTTTTCTATTCCAACATTATGACGCTTCGGGGAGCCATTTTCATTCTGACAGTCTCCATTACAAGTTTTCCCCGCGTTTCATTCTGTATTTCAGCTTTACGCGAATCACATTCCTATGTGCATATGTTTATTTGTAGATTTAGGCATTTATAAGCTAGTCATACTGTTGTTAGTTTGCTTAAAATCACCAATATCAGTGGCAGAGGTCAGACTAATGACATCGCAAAGAATTTCTATACACTTTTCACATTTGACATGTCGAAAGGATATTCATATGCTGCATTGTTTTCACAGTGATCATTTTAAATAGGGACCATTTATAATTTTGAGTTTTGAATGTCAAATCTCTTACGATTTACCTAAAGCAAGCTTTTAAGAAAGACACTCAGTAGGTTTATTTGTATCAAAATGACACATTATACATTACTAACGCCTGTTGTAAACCCTTAAAAGAGTAACTGCTGAGTTTCTCGCCGGGTTTTCTCAGCAAGAAACAACTCTGACGCGGTGGTAGAGTCGCATTATGAATGAATGAATGAAATATTTATTTCCTCTTCACAATAGGACCTTAAATATAGCACTTAGGTATATTATTACATGAGTAATGTATATAACAAACTTAAATGTAGGTATATAACAAATTAAAAGAATAATTTTAAGGTGTGAGAGGCTGGTGCTAGGTTTAAACCAAACCTGTGTTACAGGTCACCAGGCCTACCCCCGCAGTAGGATGCACATAAAGAAACTTAAGAAAATGTGTACTCAAAGAACATAAAGGCTTAAGACAAAATTTGAGTGGAATAACCAAAGCGGAAGCAAAAAACAACAAAAAATATATGTGTCAGTGAGGAAACAGTCTGGTTTGTGGATGTTTATGTGAATGTGTGTATTTGTGTGTGCATGCGTGTTTGTTGAATGTGTGTGTGATGAATGCGTGTTTAATGAATGTGTGTTTGGTGTTCTTATGTATACAAACAGTACAGATGGGTATTATATCAAGGTCAAACAGGCCTGAGTGTGATTGTATGTCAGAAGATAGTTAATAAATAAATAAATTAGATTTAGATTTAAGCATTAGAATTTGGAGTATTTTATTTTAGAACAACAAGAAGGGATTCAGTGGATTTGTAGTCTAGGTCCTTTAAGTAATTTGCAACTTTGGCTTTGCAGCTAATTCTGGGAAGATCGTAAATTTTAAGACACCTATTCAGTTTATTATATAAATAATTCCATAAGAAGCAAAAAACATTTTGTGAGGAGGCCGTATTTAGTGATGGGATTGTACAGACATGTCCTTTTCTACACCTATCTTTGAAAAGTTCAGGATTGTACCTACTGCAGTAGTTCGTGCTTCTTCAGAACGGTTTTGCAGGATAAAAGTCTGTCTGACTGTAAACACGTCTCTTTTCCTATAGAGGTCAACCGTAAGGTATCGAAAAGGTAGGCCTGCGGCAACCTTCAGTATTGCTCGCTGAGCACGCTCCACCTCGATGAGAGTGGTTTTTGCAATACCACCCCAAGCCGATATGTAATATTCCAAGAGTGACTGACTGAAGTCAACCTACTTGCTCGTAGGCCACTTCGAGTACCAGCGCTAATGAGAGGCAATCGAGGAAGAAGATTACAATGGGCTATTGCACACGAAAACTGGAACCATTCTCAATGGTCACTTGTACTTTTCACTGATGAATCCAGGTTTGGATTTCATCCTGATTCGCGAATAGTACGCGTTTGGAGAGAACCTGGACGTTGGAATCGACTGCAGCACCCACAACAAGTTCATGCATATCAAGGTGGCACGATTATGGTTTGGGCAGGAATTCATCTCGGCGGTAGAACGGACCTCGTTTGAATACAAGGCAATATGACTGCTCTTAAATACCGAGATGAGGTGCTAGAGCCTGTAATCTTGCCCCACAGACAGCAAATGGAACAAAATTTCCAGCTAATGCACGACAATGCCCGTCCACATACGGCGCGTATCGTTACAAGCTGGTTACAACAGCATGATATCCAAGCTTTAGACTGGCCTGCACAATCCCCTGATTTAAATCCTATTGAGCATGCCTGGGATATGCTTCAGAGAAGAGCTCTTAGGAATTTCCCTGAAGATATTGGGCATGAAAACCAGTTTTTCTTGCATCTTTGCAGGACTTGGGACAGTATTCCACAATAGGATATTGACACCCTTGTTTTGAGTATGCAGAACCGCTGCAGATGTGTCAGGAGAGTCTTAGGTGGATCCACGGATTATTAATTTTAAGTTTTCAACAATTTTTATAAAAAAATAGTTGTTTTGTTTAGGTTTTGATGTTTCAAAAATAAAGTTAAGATTGAAATTTTGTCTCAGTTTTTCCTCTTCTTTTAAGTTTTTTTTAACGTTAACTTTTTTTAAAGGTTTTTTATCAGATTAGATAGGCTATTAAACAAGGTTTATTTTAATGTGTAGGTGTCTTAACAAAAAGTTAATAGAATTTTAGTTTATTTAGGTTTAATTGAAATATCCCTAGACCATGTTGATGTGTGTATGTGGTATTGTTTGTTCTTGTAAGAGTAGGACAAGAGCATGATGTCGCAGTGGGTTCACATTGATGGGCTGAAATCTGAACGTTGTCTGGTGGCAAATTGGAAGACTTCAGTGCAAACGCGATGAATTTGGTCTTATCAGTGTTCAATGACAGTACGTTGTACCTCAGCCATGCAGACACCCTGTCAAGGCCCTGTTTGGCATTTTGATAGGCTTCACTCCAAGTCGCACCTCTAAAGAAGAGGGCGGTGTCATCAGCAAAGGTGAAAATTTTGCCGTTTTTTATATGAATGAGGCAGAGGTCATTTATGTAGGCCCGAAAGAAGGTGGGGCCAACTATGCTGCCTTAAGGGATGCCTATGGAGACTATCACTTCTTCACTCTCCCAATCACCTATCCTGACTCTCTGAGTTCTATTTGTTAGGTAGGATTTGAGAAGCACAAGTGGAGTTCCTCTTACTCCCAGTTTCTCTAACTTTGTCAAGAGGTGGGGAATGGAGACTGTGTCGAATGCTTTGGCCAGGTCAAGGAAGACGGCAACGCATTTCATTCTCTTATCTAGGGTTAAAATTTAACCAGCAGGAGTTGACCAGATCCAGCACTGCATCTCCAACTATACTGAGTACGAAAACTATATTGAGTCGATGCTTACAGGAAATTGGACTCAAGGAAACTCATTAATCCATTGTTCATCACTCGTTCTACAATTTTAGAGAGCGACGGAAGAGTGGAGATGGGTCTGTAGTTATCAACAAGATCTTTCTCACCACCCTTGCGTATTGGTTTGATGATAGCCTTTTTAAAAGCTGACGGAAACATTACAGTGGAGATAGACAGGTTGCAGGTATGTGCTATGGGTATTGCCAGTAGAAGCGAGTACCTTTTAACAATAACACTAGATATTTTATCAATACCTACGGCCGAAATTTCTCTCAGTCCTCTGATGAGTTTAATAACTTCTTCTTCGTCAATATTCATTAGCACCAGAGAGTTAGCGGGAGACAATGGAGAAATGGTGTCAAGTGCAGGCGAACTGGAAGTACATGAGGTAATTTTTTGTGTTATCTTATTGCCAACCTCTTTAAAATATTTGTTGACATTATAAACGCTCTCATTTGGATGCCTGGCAACAAAGGCCATAGATTGGTCCTCATTTCGACTAGGTCTGGTTATAATCTTTATCAGATCCCATAGCTTCTTTTTATTATTTCTTGCTATTTCGATCTGAGAAGCAACTCAAAACCTATTTTTGCTTTTTTCAGTAGTGTGGAACAGAAGTTTCGATAGCGCTTGTAGGTCTCTTTAATAACTTCGTCGGTGGGGTCTCTGTTTGTTTTCTTGTGTAAGATGTCTTTGTTCCTTAGACAACGTAGAAGTCCAGTTGTAATCCAAGGCTTGCTTATTGACTTACGCCTTGATGTTGTAATTGTTTATGTACAGTCCCTAATGGCTGAGTATAGCAAGGCAACGAGATGATTTGCAGCAGAATTTGGGTCAGTGCACTTTACCACTGGGAGAAAATCGATCTTTGACATAGCATCATCCAGTAGGTCGAAATCAATCCGCTGCCAAGTTTTAGTAGGTTTAGATACTATATTTGTTTTTAAATTTAAGCATAGGGCTACACAGTCATGATCAGTGATAGACGAGTCCATCACAAGACACGTAGCGTAAAGTTTCGTTTTCAGCATCATGTGATCGAGACTGGTCCGGTCATGCGTTGGTAAAGTGTGACAGGGTAGGAGCAAATGGCTAGCCAATATATTTGAATACTCATAGGAACGCCTATCTGGTCCGTTTGGTACGATGTCGATATTAATGTCACCGCAGAGGATTACATTTTTAAAGTTGTTTAAGGTGGAAAGGAGACGGTCTAGTGAGTTTAGGAAGTTTGTGACATTGCTTGTGCTAGGCGGGCGATAAAACCCTAGAACCCAAGTCTCTTGATTTAGTTTTAGTAAAAGACAGTTTGAGTCATTCACTAGCGGCTCCTCCGAGATAATGGCTCCGAAGGATGTTTTGTAATATATGTCAACTCCCTCGTTTTGTGATCTGTGTCTGGTTGTGGCTATATGTGAGTAGTTCTCGAGATAAGGTACAATATTATCTGATGAGAGCTAACACTCGGATAAGACAACTGAGTCCCAGTCAACCTGAGTTCTAGTAAGTAATTTTGTTAGATCGGTCATGTTACAATTGATACTGCGTATATTTTGTGTCAGAATTTTTAATGTGGGGTTTTTTAAATAAATCTTCTTATTCACTTCATCAGCGCCACATGTTTCCACTCGTGATATTCGTAGGGTATCCAGATCCAAGCCAATAGATTCTAAGTTTTGCATGACTACTCCTGTTTAATATAATATATCGCAAACGATAGGTCACTATAATCACGTGACTGATATATTAAATAAATACAATGAGAAAGGCTTGGATTTGGTGGCCCTACCACCACATAATAAAGAGTTTACAGAAGGACCGCTCTCGTCTTTTCTCCTAAACTTGCCTGATCGCCTAGGGCTGCTACTATATTCGCCCGTTAAGCTCGATCTGACAGAACGGGAAAAGAATAATGTTCTGACTAAACATTCCGAACGGGTAAATGATCATCTAACGACGTCTTTAAATTCATGAACCTTTGCGCCAGATTATAAGAAGTCATTTACCCACAGAAGGCGTCCGCTAAATAAACCGGGCCCCCGGTGCAACTTGCTAGCTTATTGGGCTCGATCATACAGTCCTTATACCTACCTAGTTTGCAAGTACACGATTAGCGTAGTGCGCTGTAGCACGGTTTCTCGCCTCGATTTCCGTAGTGTCCCGGGTTCGATTCCCGGTCGGGTCAATTCAGGAAACGATCTTTTCTGAATTGACTCGGGTCTGGGTGTGCTGGGAGACACCCCTGGCTTATTTTCATTGTGTGGTACCTCACAGGATATTACATCACAGGGATATTAATACCTATTTCGAGACCATTACAAGAGGTGTGTTGTTTGGCGCATATTTATATTTAAGTAACAGCATGACGGTTCGGCGGCGGCAACCGCGCGTGCCCCAACAAAAGAATATACCTTAAATCTGGTGTTTTGTGTTACCAATGCATGATAAGATAAGTTACGGAAATGTTTTACCTACCTATCTACTTATACTACCTACTTACTTGTAAAAGATTTTACTTACCTTTCTTCATCATTTGGTATATCACTATTTTGCGCCAATATAGTGAGCATATTACTGTTTAGTGTGTCCTGCTGTGACTTGATGTCTGTAAGCATAGTTTTGATTTCGGCGTTGCTTGGCTCTTGTTGTACTGTTGACGCACCAAAAGTACGTTTTAGGCGCTTTGTGATGTAGTGATTTTCATCCTTAATGGCAGCATGGGCTATATTGAGCGCAGAATCCGAGTTATAGTGCGTAATGTTTGACATTGCCGGGTTTTGTGGTTGTTGTGAACAGGACGGTGAGCGTTGAAGCGACATTGTTCTTATTTTAGGCCTAAAAGTTAATTATGTCTGTATACTGTGTATTTAATATAGTATTTATGTCTATTATTTAGTATATCTTGCTTTAAATTTGACGATTTGAAAGTACTTACTGTGGAAGTCTATTTGAATAAAGTTTTTGAGTTTGAGTTTGCAAGGCCGTTGTTGGGCAAAAAGCTTGATAATGAAAAACATTTTGAAAATGAACTTATCTGACAAAGGTAACATGAGCACGATATCTGTTACACTGCTTACAACCTACTCATTTAAGGCATCAGGGAATTGACCCCACAAGAAACCGGCCCCGTGGGGCCAGTCAACAAATACCATTATTGAATTGGATAACTTACGTACGTAAGTACGTATCATAAACAAAATACACAATATTTTTATAGCAAAATTAATATCTAATCGTTCAAGATCTCAGCAATATTTTTGCAATTATTTCATCACGAGTCACGAATATTAAAATTAACCTCGGGCTGTTTGCGTGTTGTTTTAAAAATTACTCCAAGATGGGCGAAAAAACATTTTTAATAACTCCTGAAAGACTAAATTCTCATTTTGAATTAAAAATTAATTTAGCTTCTCAAAAAGCCGTTTGGGGACCAAATATTTGGTTTAGCTGAAATAATAATTTGCTCCCCTCTAGAATTTGTTAGCCCAGTGCCAGAGATAGGTCATAAATTATCTGACGATAGCCAAGCTTTGGGAATGAATGTAGCGTTAAAAGTGTATTATTGTGAATTAGTAGTTGCTGTTACGTGATTAACATAAGTCGGATTAAGGAAGATTTTAGTACAGCAGATAATATTTAATAAATCATAAATGTTTATTTATTTCACAATGGAACAGTTTTTCTTTTATCTTATGACTATATTATATAACTGCTGGTACTTAAAATAGGATTTTACTGTGCTTTAAAAACCAGCTACCCTTCTGTGTCGCTGGATTACATAGTTTTAAGTTGAATTTGAAACTGTGGAAACTTCCTAGTGTTATTACAATTTATAAAGATAAAATATTTTAAGGAAAATTCATTGCCCATGCAGTGTATTCTGTGCATTCAGACGGGTGTGTGTGTGTGTGTGGGTGTTTGTGGGTGGGTGGGTGTGAGTGAGTGTGAGTGTAACGTACGTGTGATCAGTGTTAAATAAAAGATGAAGTTTTTAATGAATAAGTTAAAAATCTTTCGATTTTGTAAAAATATACAGTCATTAAGGTTTTTAACGCATTGGTTGGAGAATGCTCTCTGTTTCATTGTAAGTTAGTTTAAACAGCCAATTAATTGCCGTTTTTTTACACTCATATTTACATCTTGAATCTATTGCTATTATTTTATTTTAAAAGCTTGCAAAGATCACTTACTGGAGTCGATCTGCCACCTTTTCAATTTAGCTGTTTTGTCTAGCGTGTACCCTCTCACATGGAAATTGTCTCGTGTAAAGCCAATCCCAAAAAGCAACGACACCCTTGATGTGAAAATTATCGTCCCATTGCAATCTTGTCATCACTTCCTAAGCTCATGGAGTCTGTGCTCCACAAAAAACTCGCATTGCAAGTCAAACCATTTTTGACGGATTCCCAGCATGGTTTTAGGGGTGGACGGTCTGTTGACTCTAATCTTCTATCGCTTGTTGATACCATCTCATGCCATATGGACAGAGGCTGCCAAGTTGATGTTATTTACTTCGACTTTAAAAAAGCATTCGACCGCGTTGACAATGATATCCTGCTGGATAAGCTTTGCATGTTCGGGTTTACTCCAAAACTACTTAAGTTCTTTGCGGATTACCTGCGTGATTGTAGACAATTTGTCCGACATGGATGCTACGAGTCTCATGAGTACCCTACACTTTCGGGTGTTAGCCAGGGTTCTATTTTGGGTCCACTTTTGTTTATACTCATGATAGCATGTTCTCAAGCATTCCTCATGTCTTCTTTATGCAGATGACTTAAAAATTGTTCTAAATATTGAGACGCAGTCTGATCACGGAAGGCTGCAAGAAGATCTCGAGTCCGTTTATAAGTGGACTCTAGCTAATAAACTACTTTTTAATCAATCTAAGTGTTGTGTGATGACGTTCTCTCGTTCTAAACAGCCAATGCATTTTGATTATAAATTAGGTCCTGATATCATATCTCGAGTGTATCAGGTAAAGGACCTCGGTGTTCTGTTTGACCCTAAACTGACGTTCCATGCACATATAAAGAAGACAGCTGCTGATAGCTTTAAGCGGCTGGGCTTTGTGATTCGCAACTGCAGGGAATTTCAGAATATTAGCGCGATTAAACTGCTTTACATGTCATTGGTGAGAAGTCGATTAGAGTCAGGTTCTAGAGTCTGGAACCCTCACGAATCTTCCTATGCCCTAATAATTGAAAAGGTTCAAAAGGCATTCCTGAAGTTTTTGTATAAGAAAATCTACAGTTACTACCTTTTTCTTTACCCGACTAGTTTCGTTTTAGGTGCACTGGGTTTCAACTCATTGCAGGTGCGACGTAACTGGCATCTGGTTGTTTATATTTGTCGTATCCTACGCGGTGAATCTGACTATCACCAGTTGGTGACCCGTTTATGCAGATTTTTTGTGCCTAACAATTATACGCGTAGTCGTCGGCACAACTTACTGGCGGTGCCACCTACCAGAACTCAGGCTCGCCGTTTCTCACCTTTCATACGTGGGCTCAACGATCTGAACCTCCTTCTGGCAACGGTACCATGTGATGTATTTGCTGACGAGCCCCACGTTATTGTCAATGTATGCCTCAAATTTTGCGAGGGCCTTTATAAATTATAACCATTGCTGTGTATTTTTTTTTTAATTATTATTATTTCATAACTGTTTTTATTTAAATTGTACAATGCCCTGGTATTGCTGTTATGTTGTGCAATTTTTTTACTTTAATAAATAAATAAATAAATTGCTAATTTGCTATTTATACGATTATATAGGAAGCGACCCAGAAAGTGATGAAACCTTCGCCCATAAGATGACCTGCATCGCTTGGTGAGAGGAACACGATAACATCGCCTAGAGCGTGTGTTATTCTTAGATGGGTTACGTTTGAGTAATATGTAATACGTTTGAATAAATGATTATGTTAAAAGAAAATGATAACCTCTGCCCAATGACAACAAAAATAGTTCAAAGGTACTCTTTAATCCATCAGATCAGCCTATGTCAAACACGTAATGATAAAGCAATAAGGTTGCGGTTCCTTTTTTCAAATGAAATGAAATGAAATTGTTTATTTGCGATAAAACACGGTAAACAGATAAGATCTTACATATACATCAAATTATGGTCAAGCGTATTTTATCCAGTTTTAGACATGCAAAAAATTTAACATAAAGAAAATTAATAATAAATTAGGATGACAAAAAAATATTCTATTTTTATAAAAGTTACATTGCTGAAGGATCAATTTTACGGAAACAATATTATGTTTAATATAAATCACAGAATAATATGTCAAAAAAACAGATAAAAAAAAAAGAATAAATTATATGTATATCAAATCATTGAATGTCAAAGTATTCATCAAGGTCATAAAAACATTTTGCAATCAACCAGCCTCTCAATCTGTGCAAAAACTGCACTGTGGGTAATTGTCGTATCTCATTAGGAATGTTATTGTATACACGTATTGGCATCACGGCACAATTTTTCTCAAATAAACTTGTATTACAAGACGGAATCTGCAATTTAAATGGATCTCTTGGACGTAATCGCTGATTTTGAATGGGTTTTTCAAACAATTCTAAATTATGTCGCACAAATTTTGCTATTTCATAAACGTACAGAGATGTTAAAGTTAACAGATTATATTTCTTGAAAACATCTCTGCAACTTTCAAGAGGACCAATGCCAGCTTCGAATACATTTCTTTTGAACAATAAAAGCTTTTTCCACATCCGTTGAGTTTGCCCATAAGATTATTGCATATCTCAGTACAGATGCAACATAGCCATGATAGGCAAGCAGTGCTGTTGTTTCACCGACATTAAGTCTAAGACGATAAAGAGCGCAAACGAATCTACTTAACCTATTGCAAATATCAGACACGTGACTTTTCCAGTTACAATGATTGTCTACCACAATGCCTAAGAATTTGGTTTCATTGGTCTCGATGAGAGTTTCCCCTTCACACCGTAGAATAAGTTTATACTTAGTTGTTTTATAATTTTTAAACAGTATTTAATTAGTTTTGACAGCATTTATCTTAAGACTATTTGCTCGTATCCAATTTTTCAATGTCTTCGATAGCTATATTTATGACTCGTTCATATGTTATTTTTTGGTCAATATAAGGTATTACTAATGAAATGTCATCAGCATACAGAACCGTTTGAAATTTAGTTGCACTTGGCAAGTCATTTATATACAATAAAAATAAAATTGGGCCAAGAATGCTTTCTTGAGGAACCCCAGAGTTGTTAAGCTGGAATGAGGACCGATAGTCAACACTCTCATTGTTATTGTCAATTTTGTTTAATTGGACACATTGCGTGCGGTTACTCAGATAACTTTTAATCCAATCAAGAGCTGGTCCTCTGATACCGTATCTTTCATATTTTGAAAGCAAGATGGTGTGATTAACAAGATCAAAGGCCTTACTCATGTCGAAGTATATTACTGTTACTGGAATCTTTAGATCTACGAGTGTAAACTGTGAGGTACTACAAATTAATTTATAGGCAGCAAGACTGGTGGATTTGCCTCTACGAAAACCATTTTGTTCAATCGCCAGAATCTCATACTTTTTCAAAAACTCCAAGCTTTAAAGATCTTTTCAAATATTTTGGAAAGCACTGGCACAAGAGTTATAGGTCTATAATTATTTATGTTTTGTTTACAGCCCTTTTACACATTTTTGAGTCACAATGTTGTTTAAGTTCAATGTTTACATTTTTGAGCGACAGCTTTCCTAACCTTGGTCACTAATTCATTTGTATCACAATTCATTGTTTATATTTTCCGGAGATAACACTTTCACCACTGCAATTTGTCTATTTGGATCGTTTAATGTTAAAATTCGGAACAAATAGGATGTTTTACTATTTTTAAAATTTATAAAACAAGGAGCTCGACTCGATCTGAACGTGACGGCAGCGCCATCTCCATCTTACTCGTAACGCGCCTAATTTAATTTCAATCTAGCGAAATTGGATTCTAGACTCAGACCTGCTTTCAAATAGCTTTCTATCCATTTGGTTGGAAAGAAAAAACCACTGTATGTTTTTGAAATTTTATTAAATACTGGCTTTCCGCCCGCGGCTTCGCCTGCGTGAACCTCATTTCTGTAGCATGAATTCGCAAAATCTTTATAAATTGAAGCCTATGTGTTGTATAGGCTGTATTACTGTGAAATTTAATCAAAATCCATTCAGTAGTTTTTGCTTGAAAGAGTAACAAACATACATCATACTCACAAACTCTCGCATTTATAGTATTAGTAAGATTGATTGAGCGTGGTCTTTTAGGTGACTATTATTATTTTTAAGATTAAGTTGTTCATCTTAGAAACCATTCTAGAAAGCGTTTTTACTTCACCATAAATATGATTTTCGCAATTTAAATTAATATCTCAAAGTCTACAATATCCAGATAATATTAAGAAGACGATATTCCGACGGGATTAAGTGAATATTAAACGATCAGATTCAATTAAGCATTCTGTTTAACTTTCTCAATCTAAATCCGATTGTTATCAGATTAGATTTGAAACGAATTTATGAAGGTTAGGCTAGGCCCCCATCCCCCCATGAGCCTTCGCCTTGTCGTGGCGGGGTGGCTTAGTACTGGTGGCAGGTGGAAACACCGGGAAGCTAAGAGGGCTCAGGCATGGCAGTGCGGTGAACTTCCCACCCACCCATTGCTTGCCGCCGGGCGTGATGGTGGTATGGTACGTACCACTGCTCGCCTAAAGGGGCGCCCACGGGCACAGCGCCTCAGGGTGTGAGGTGGGGGCCGCGGTGCACAACCGTTTGGAGGGGGTCAGTGATCCGCGGCTGGCCCCCCCCTGTGTACCGCGGCTCGGTGGGGCCGCACCGCCAGCGGCAGCGGATCTACCTTTTTGGTGGATCGTGGTTGCGGACCTAGTAGGGTCCGCGTACGGTGGGAGCCAGCGGGCTTGAGTACGGGGGTGCTTTTGCCCGCAATACACGGCTTTCTCCGCGACAGCGGAAGTACCTGTGTGCTCCAGGTGCTTCCGTTGCCTCCCCCCTACATTGGAGGGGTTGGCTGCAGGGGGCCTTGGGGCCCCAATACGGGGACGCATTTGCGGCGGGGCGAAACTTTTTAGAGACCCCGCCGCTAAGGGGTTTTAGTCGGTAGAAGTCCGACATAACCTCGTCGTTCCCCGGGCGGCGAAGTATCCATAACGATTTCCCCACATAATAAAAAAAGGCCCCATAGCATAAACTGTGAAGATGTTGTTTGGTTTTGGACCGTTATGGATAATAATGGTCCAACACCAAAAATTGTAACTGGAAATAACACATCGACCATGTTTGCAAAAAAGTTAATAGGTTTGTCTTCGCCTTGTAAAGAGTTGAAAAAATTGCTTCTCTACAAATAGCATTACATGCTTATCATGGATACGTATCCTCTGTACTACGTTATGGCATAATTATGTAGGGAAATAGTGTTGATTTTGATAGGGCATTCAAAGCACAAAAAAATGCGTCAGAGCATTGGGCAGAATTTGCAGTAGAGATTCATGTAAATCACTGTTTCAAAAATACAAGATACTTGCCCTCCCATGTCTGTACATGGTAGAATTATGACTTCTTGTAAAATATCATCCAAACTATTTTGTAAGCATCATGCAAAACAGCCAAAATAAAGACATAAGAGAATCTAGAAGGAAACAATTAGAGATATACAACAAACTTCCCTCAAATATTAGAAATGTTCCAAATTTAAAAACGTGCTGCTCAATTGGCTTTATAAAAACTTTTACTCGGTGAAAGAATAATCAGAAGCAAATACATAATTATCATTGAATGTATTAAGAATGTATTTATCATGCGGATTTCCATTTTGTTCTGTTGTATTTTTCTATTATAACTGAATTGAGAAACTGTGTTATTAATTTAATATTTGTTTTTTGACATTAGTATTGTGCTGTTTACTTGACTGTGTATTGTTGTTGTATTAACAGTAGGTACAACAGTTGCACCGATTCTTGGACCGATATTTTAAGTTAAAGTTTCTCGTAAATCAAAAATATCTTTATAAAAAGACTCCCTCAGGTTGTGTTGTGTTTTCATTGCTAAATTTGAACTGATAGATAGAGAGGTTATTTTGAAATGTGTATGATAGCGTCACGTCAATGGGCAGAGGTAACCACTGACTATCAATCATCAAGCTTGCTGCAATGTGCTTATTTATAACAAAAATACAGAAAAGACGACAAAAAACTCCCCGCAAAGAAAACGACTTTCCCCACCACATGTTATCCTGTTTTTGCAGTGTTAAGTTTCAGACTTTCCTTATGCAACTTCTCGCCAATATGAAAAAGTTTCGCATCGAAAACGTATTCCATTTGTAATGAAACTGCAATATAGATCCAGACTCCAGGAAAGTAAAGCGGGCTCCAATTAAGAACTGCTTTATGAAGTTTGAGACACACCACGGAAATATACATCATATATTTGCAATTGTTACTTTTAGGTAAAGGCACTAGAATAGCAGCTGTAGAAAATTAACATAACATAACATACCAACGCGACTATATTCCGAACAGGGTAGTCAAAGGCAGGTGACTATTACCCGTCATGGTGAACGGAACACTCAGAAACTCACTTTTCACCAATGGTATAAGAACCAAACGTGGTAGGTAATGAGACTTCATCCATTATCAGGATTAATTGGTTTTTTATCGATGTTTTTCATCACTGGAGAGTTATTCGAAAATGTTAACAAGCAACACAAAGAAAATGGTTTTGGCTAGATTTTAACTAGGGACTACACGATTAATTATCCTGTACTGTTCCACTGCTGAGCAGGCATCTATCATTGAAATAAAGTCATTGCTACAATTTTATTTATTTTTAGTCTACATGTATCAACGAACTGAAGGGACAAAATTAAAGATCAAACAATTGATGAATTATTTGTTGCCTCCACGAGCATTTTGCAGTTCATAGTCGCCACTCGAATACCTTACACTTTAGCTTGGTTATCCGAAGAATTAAGTCAGTTAGTTTGGTTATTAAATACTGCTGATTTGCAATAGTGAAAAAACCATAGCACCAAAAATTAAACAAATTGCATCTCCCAGTGCATCATCCCCTTATCGCAGCTGCAACCGCGCCTCAGTGTGAAAGCTCACAACTCATTATGTGCAACAAACTTGGACGTAACCCTACAATGCCGGAAATGAAATATTAACAGTTAAGCTTAAATTGAGGGTTAGGTTATGAAGGCGTGAAATAGGAATGGCCGTCCGAAGAGGTATTAGTTTGTATTGTTTTTAGTATTTCCGCTAACTGTTCTTATTTTAAATTGAATTTTATACTGTTTTAAACTTTCATAGTTACTAACATCAGAATAGATATGAGTTCAAATGTGCAAAAACCGTAAAATACAACGAAGTGACGTGGACATATATACTGTTCTAGTACAATCATTTTACGAGCGCGCGTGCCGACGCTCTTAATACCGATCAATAAAGTTTAATTTCGTTTAATTCACGCGCGCTTGTGATTTGCAAGAACTCACAGTCACAAATCCGTGATCATAGCACTTGCAACAGTGCCGAAATATCGGAAACTCGAAAACAAAAAGTTACATGGTGGAAATCCCGTAACTAATAACTATTCAAATGTTACGAGTATCATTAAATTGGTTATAATTGAGATTGCTATTGCATTGGTTTTGAAGCCGCTTTAATAGAAATCTGGAAAAGAGAGAATTACTTAATCAAAAAATGTTTTGATTCGTTCTCGAAAGCGCTTAGCCGCCGTAACAGAAATGACTCATATAATATAATAAATAAAACATAAAAAAGCGATACACATTCTTTTTTTTTTAAGTAGTTGCTGTGTTAGGTCCGTCTTGTGGATTTTTCACCTACGTTTCAGACTTTAGTTTGGTTTGTCATTTTAGCTTCAGTTATAGCAAAACTGGGCCTATTTCTCCATGGTAAGTAGGTACTGATAATGCAAAAATGCTTTATGGAAGTAAAAAATAGGTCATCATCATCATCCGTGCGTTTATTCCGGTTGTGAACCCACACTGGTGTGTGGGGTCCCAAGGTTCGCCTTTCTTCTGTTATTGGCCCACTTCGCACGGTCTTGTGCATCCTCAGAGGTAAGTCTGTTGGCACGCATGTCACCCTTAACTACTTTGAGCCAGCGCTTCTTGGGTCGACCTCTTCTCGGTACCTGGCGGGGGCGGCATGTCCAGACATTTGTTGCCCACGTAGTTTGCCGATCTCCGTGAGACATGACTATAGCAAAAAAGGCGGCACTACTGCAGCTTGTCTGCGATGTCACGAACACAAGGGCTGCCTTGCGTGAGACCCCACACATCCACCGCAGCATCTTCATTTCCATGACGCGCAGCTCCTGCTTGTGTCGCTCTAGTAACGGCCAAGTTTCACTGCCATATAAAACGACAGGCCTAATGATCGTTTTAGCTTGATCGGCATTTTGGGGAGTCACCTCACGCCATATGCCCCAAGCCGCGGAAATTCGGGCTCTGACGTCGCTGTCGATATCCCCGGACGCGACAGATCCCAGGTATTTGACTCGATCCGTGCGCTCGACCACGTCAACGCCTATGCGGACGGACTGGGCTGGTGTTACAAGCCATGTACTCTGTCTTCACCACATTAAGATTCGCACCGCCGTTCTCAAGTGAATCCTTCCACTTTTTCACCCATCGTACCAGCCGTCCCCTGACAGCGAATGTTGAATCTGACAGCGCAATATCATCAGCATAGATGAGCAACCAGGGTGGTTGCTCGTGGTGGTCTCGTATGCTGTTTGACAGACCATCTAATAGTACGCTGAACAGAAACGGGCTAAGCACGGAGCCTTGGTGTACTCCAAGGGTGATAGGGAAGAGAAGCGTGTCACCAACCGCAGTCCTAACTATGAAACTGGAATTGTGGTGAATGTCCCGGATATTGTCAATAAAGACCTCGGGAACGGCCCTGGACCGCAGCGCCCAGTCGATCATCTCACGAGGGACACAGTCGAAGGCCTTCTGCATGTCTAAGAAAAGGAGATGCAGCGGTGTATTCTCTAGTTTGTATCTTTCCATGAGCATTCTCAAGGCAAATACGGGGTCCATGGTCCCGTAACCCGGCCGTAACCTATAAAGACACTCCAAATTTTACACTCCTGTCGGATCCGAGAGTCAACAATGCGCTCGAGGAACTTTATGGTGTGGGACATTACCTTTATGCCGCGATAATTGCTGCACTCCTGCACCGAGCCCTTGCCTTTGAAGACCGGCGTGATAATGCTCAGTCTCCATTTTTCAGGTATCTTCGTGGTGAGGAAAATGCGGTTGAAAAGCTGGGTAAGTAAGCCTACATAGAAAAGTAAAAAATAGGTACCAGTATTCTTTTCTGAATAAAGTCACCACAATTTTTCATCAAATATTTTCTCGTAACGTATTCACGTCACTATTATTAAAATCCTTTTCTGTTACAATCACGTTCACCAAATACAAGTTTTCCCTCTCTATTCGGTAAAGTTGAAAAATAAGTGCGTTGTCAGAGTCCAATTTTGGCCTCTCCTGTGAACAGGGGCGTGAGTGTGATAAAGAGAACTCACCATTGTAGTAATTGGCCAACTATTTGCTATTTTTAACTTCGCAATAGCACACTTGGCTCATCGTCTAAGTTCGCAATGGATGGAAAGATGTTTTCTGTCAGATATTAATTTAATTCGCTCTAAGTGACTTTTTAGTTTAAAATAATGCAAATACCCAAGTAACATAATAATATTGGGCTCTTAGCAGACTGTATAAACAATTTAAAAATAAATGATAAATTTTTTTCTCGACGATTTTTGTAGTTGCTTCCACAGAAATTATTTGTGGCAACTGCATGGTTTTACAGTCGGCCTGTTATTACAGCTCTTCACACTGTCACCCGTCACGCTCCGAGCAAAATAATAAACCATTTTATATGAAAACTTGATGAAAACTTATAAAGCTGTACTGTTTAAGGTAATTTATTATTGACGGTGTTCAACGCCTATGTCTTTTCCTGTTGTGATGAAAAAAACATTATTATGTGCTAAGTAATTATTAAAACTTTTAGCTTCACTGCCTTGATATTCAAATGTCACATATTTATTTATTTCTTTTAAAACAACTATCTCAGTGTTCTAGTTATGAGAAAAAATGAATGAAGGTTTTGGTCTAAATGATTCTGCTGGTATTCCAGCGATAATATTATTTGTGTTTTTTTGGTGAGCACCACACACAAAAGTCGCCTTCACCTTTGACATGTAAAGTGACGTCATCTTTCTTATAAATATTCTTTATTATTTTTTAATAAATATTATATCAGGGTTATTTATGAAACGGCCAACTTTTCCATCCATCTGCGACGTGGGAACACGTGCGTATTATTTGCTAAAAGAATAAAGTAATTCCATTGTGACAGAGTTCGGCACATCTGTGGCGTTGGCAGGCCGCGAGAAAACGCACAAGTCATATAAGAAGAATTAAGATAATTTACGAACGAAAGTTATAGGAAAGTTTGGGTTTGGATCTTTTAGTTTTGTCATAAAAAGTTAAGGAAATGATATTTGTATATCTTGATTGATTTCATATCAGACGAAATCTGAATATAAGCTTCAATTCTATCAGGTAAATATAAAATACTTGCTGTCCGTCAGCGGCTTCGCCCGCGTATAGACCATTTTCTCCGTTACATACATAAGCCTAATCAATAACCTTAAAATACACAGTCTATGTCAATTGCTAAAAATGTAGCTTCATATAGATGAAAGAATTTTTAAAATCAGTCCAGTTGTTAAGGAGCATATTCAATACAAAACGGCAAACAAACAAATAATCAAATCTTTCCTCTCTAGTTAGGATAGATACGAGTAGATAATAGGTAAGCGCAAAAACTAGTAACTAACTATCATCATCATCATTCGCAGCCACAAGACGTCCACTGCTGAACATAGGCCTCCCCCATCGATTTCCAAAGCGACCGATTGGAGGCGGTCTGCGTCCATCGTAATCCCGCCACATTTATTAGGTCGTCCGTCCACCTTGCAGGCGGGCGTCCCACGCTGCGTCTGCCCTGAAACGGTCTCCAGTCCAGAACTTCCCTGCCCCAACGGTCATCAGTTCTGCGCGCTATGTGCCCTGCCCACTGCCACTTCAGCTTACTTACCCGCTGGGCTACGTCGGTCACTTTCGTTCTTCTACGGATTTTCTCATTCCTGATTCGATCACGTAGCGAAACACCGAGCATGGCGCTCTCCATAGCTCGCCGAGTTATTTTGAGCTTTTTTATGAGGCCCATAGTCAGAGACCACGTTTCAGCTTCGTAAATTATCACTGGTAACACACACTGATCGTAGAGTTTTGTTTTATGGAACTGAGGTATGTGTTGGACGAGGAAATGTAGCGCAACTTCCCGAACGCTGCCCGACCGAGTTGGATTAGGCGGTTTACCTCTTTCTCGAAGTTGGACCTACCTAGTTGGACTGGGTTGTTTGGTTTAACTAACTATAAGTATGTATTTCATCCGTATCACAAGAAAATTACATTTTAAAACCTTCTTTTTGCAATGTGATCCACTCATTTAACGGGTTTTGTGTGCTCCGGTCCGGTTTCTGCTGATGACCTCGGCATTCGATTGTCACCTAAACGTCGAGCAGAATGCAGGAAGAGTGGTAAAAGATCGATCGATCTGTTCCAAAAAAAGGTTTTGGTGTTAAATGTTTACTACAAATAATTGAGCTTTATGAAAATATCTAAAACGATTTTCTAGAACATCCTTACTATCTGTGTTAATTCTGATGACAGACTAGTAGACTCGTTTCGGCATACGAGCTTACAAGCGCGTCAACGCTCGTTCGAGTTAAGCTTATGGAGAAAAAAGGCGCGCCTGCACGTGCCTACATTAGCTTCCAAAACAAGCTTATAAAACGCTGATCTGAATCCGCTCTTCTTATGACCTCCGAAGAAGTTTCCCGTTCGACACATGCTTGTATGTTTATTAAAAACTTAGTTTATGCGGAAGCCTGGAACTTCATAAACCATAATGCACTTTTTCTTATTAACTCAACGTTTATGCCCAACACACGTTGCCAGTATATTACAGAATATTAGATGTAAAAAAAAATATTCGCACAGGGGTATGAAAAATTTGATGGCCGGCGGCAAAATATTAATATTTGAGGAGAACAATATCGGGCAGAGATACTGCGTTGCTAGTATACAGGTAAGATGTTTTAGCTATAATTTCCACGCATTCAAACGCATCAACTTCAACGTAGAATAGCACATCTCTGGTGGAAACCTTACGCCTGCATCCAGAAACGAAAATTAAAAATAGATGCTGTCCTGACACTTCTCAGTAGATGTGAGAGGTATACATTTGAGATTTTGCTCAACTTTGATCGTCGTTACTGGATTTGGTCGCTAGTGGCCTAGTTCTAGGGCCGAGATCTATAGTGTGCTTATATTAAACTTGGACTTATCTTAGACTTTGAACATCTGTTCCTATCTGTATCAGTTACTTCTTTTCGACATTAAATTATTTTTGTCTTAGGTAAACGTCAAATTAAATATTCGTTAGTAATTGTTATAGCAAAACTTATTACGTAAGATATTAATTGATGTGATAAGTCAGTGCTTAGCTAAGTAAGGACTATAGATCTCGCTCTAACACTAGTCGCCACGTCTAGTATTCGCGATTAGTGTCCCTGTGTGACGTAGCATTATAAACAGCACCGTTAAGTTTTTAAGCACCGTTAATTCAAATTCAAATGTTTATTGCACTTTTGTTGTACATTAGTAGTGCTATTTGTTTATGTTTCAAACATAGACCCTGATAGGGCACAGAACAATAAAAATAACTTCTATATTAATGTTAAAAGTAGATTAGAATATCACATCTTTTCATAAACAAGCATAATATTACAATTAATTTGTCATTGAATTTATAAATTGCAAGTAATTATATTATTTATCATAATTATATCATTAATTAAATAAAAATTCAGATGTCACTTAAATACAATTACTATAAAAAACAATAAATTAAAGTATTAGCTGAACAACTCTTGCAAAGTTTAATAACATTTTTGTACTAGAAACTTTCTCAACTCTTTCTTGAACGTAGGTATTTCATTCTCGTTTTTATATTTTCTGGCATTTTGTTATACATTTTTGTTGCCATAGCATAGCAGGTCTTTGTTAGATTTAAGTCGTTTTCCCTACATAATCTTTTGTCAATCTTGATCTCGTGTCATTTGCAAAAATGCTCACATTCCTTATCCAATCACAGGACAGGCTTTGTTTCCGCTGATTGGTTAGAATTGATTTAGTACACGAAGCTTCTCCTAAGGGATATTATTAGTATTCCCGACCCGCTCCTATAAGTTCGGGCGTCGGATCGGCTATGTGGCGCGTTTTATCCAATCAGGCTGCTTACTGCATTAATTAGGAGATCAGACTGTAGATATTGACTGTAGATTACTGGCTTGATTCGTAATTTTGGAGATAAAAAAGCTGTGCTGGAATGTATGACAAAATATTTCAGTATGATGTTTGTATTGTTTGCTCGGTGTTTCGCTTTGTGATTGCATCAGACATGAGGAAAATGGCTGACGAACTGAAATAAGTAGCTAAAGCATATCGGTAAAGCATATAAGTCGGAGGATTCTGGTAGATGGCGGCCACATTTAACCGATAGCTCTTCTGATTAATAAACGAAACACAAAACTTTGTTTAGCAATAAGCTTCTAATGGCTGCTAATGATGATAACTTAGAATAATAACGTATAGAAGAATAGTCTTCATACAACCGCGCCGTCAGAAATAAAGCACTAATCCGATCCACACATGCGTGACAATTACTTGCTTACGTGCGGCGCGCTTTAACATTGAACATTGCGGAGCTGTAATGAACACTGCAAAGCGGTCCGATTGGACCCATTTGTGGCTCCAATTAAGGTGCTTCAAAATGAGCGCGCGGATTTGGTTTCTTTATGTAATTATTCTAAAGATGATAAATATCTATTTCCTTACCACCGGATCACTAGACACCGGGAAGGGAAGCCCTCATGTGGTTAACTTTCCAGCAAACCGCACTCAATGGTTTGCTGCGTTTTTTAAATTATGAAACGCTCTCCCCGCATCTGTGTTTTCGGATACTTCCTTCCAACCTTGGTATCTTCAAGGCCTAAGTATAGAAGCATTTTCTAGGTAAGCGTGTACCACCATCGGCCTCTTCGCCGCTTACTACCACCAGGCGAGTATGAGAACAAACGTAAATCCATTTCCCTGTTAGTCAGTGACCTTGGATCCCTTCAAACCTCTTGAGAAACTAAATTATGTTTTACAGGCTTAAATCTCAGGCATTTTCACCTTTAGACAAGCAAATAAGCACAGATATAAATAATTAATTACGCAATATCTTTACCATTCAGCTCAGTGATCTGTGTTCAATGAATGAATAATATTATTTTCGTTCAATCCCCTAGGCATTCGTTAATACCACAGATGATAAAGAGGTAGAATAACCCCTTAGCACTGATATGAGTGAACACTCAATGCATTTCTCAGCTCATTTTATCATTATATTTATTTTCTTTTATCTTGTAAATATAAAGATAGATTTTTGTTTATGTTTTTATTGTCTACTGGCTCATCAGCCGCGTTTTTGCCCTCGTGAACTTCATTTTAATCTATACTAATACTAGCTTTCCGCCCGCGGCTTCGCCCGCGTTATCGTTATATACCATGGCAAAATTACATGAAATCTGTATAAATTGTAGCTCATGTGTTATTCTGATGTGTAAGCTGTATTACTGTAAAGTTTCATCCAAATATGTTCAGCAGTTTTTGCGTGAAAGAGCCACAAACATACATACATACATCCCCACAAACTTTCGCATTTATAATATTAGTAAGATTTTAAGTGTAGAGGATAAAAATATTGTTTCTTTACTATTTATATAATATTATATACTGTAATACCAAACGGATCATGTTTCATTATGATCCGTTTGATATTTTTTGCGTGAAAGAGGAATAAACACACATATATACATACTAACAAACGTTCGCATTTTAGATATTAATAAGATACTAAGATGTAGCTGTAGTATTGTGAATATACTCTTAATTAATACATAAAAATCATTGTTTAGCAGAAATAAGAAAAGAAGTATTAGAAACATTCTTCAAACTACGAAAGCAAGTACTTATTCGAGCCTGGGTGTGCTGGGAGTAGCCCCTGCTTATTAAATATATATTACATATTATTAATTATTGGTATGGTACCTTGTTACACAGGGATATTTATTTTGCTGTACTTCTGTATTTTTTTCTTCTGTGGTCAAACTGAGCACATCACTGTTCAGTGGCGGTTATTACCTATTTACCACATACCAAATGGGATGATTTATCGAGATGCAGCAATTTATTCACGAGAAAGAATGTGAAACTCAGTTCGCGTGAGAAAAATACTAATGTGATTGAAATGATCCAATATTGTGGATGGGTTACTTGTCTTGATTTATTTGTAACTAAACGTGACACTGACTACTTTGAGGTAACATATTTTTAGTCATTTTTGTTGGTTTATGGTGTCCTCTATCCAATAAACCATTTTTTGGCGTGCGCGGAAACTTCAGAAGAAAACAAAATGGCGGCAGAGGCTAGGCCAGCTTCCATACAAAAATGTTCAAACCCCTTTAAAAACGACGAATGCTCGATGTTCTGACATAAGCGAATGATCCAACCTATCAGAACCTTTACCACCTGTCAGCGTTCGCGCTTGTTTAGTACGAAAGCTATAAAAAACCTAATTTATTAAACATTTTGTTCAGCATGCAGTTATTTAACACAAACTTATTTACATAGAAATCGCCTAAGTTTAGAAGCCAGATGTGTTCAACACCGTATGTTTTACGAGAAAACTGCATTAATATGCACCGAGTTCCTTCATCAAGTTGATTTTGAGTTTATTTCAGGCTTATTACTTCGTAAAGTGAGGTGAAACTCTGAATTACAGCATAATAAACCAACCTTTTCACTTTTCATGCTCTAAAAGTGACCACTTTAGTCTACATGGAGTATAAAGCAATTAGTTTTTTAATTTCCTTCATGTGACATAGACAAACTCAAACAGCCAGTATTTAAACTATTATCTGTGGAGTGTGGACCATCTTCTTTGCGAAAATGTTGAGAGTTTTAGTTCCATGGTTTGTCCGCAAAGAAGGTGGCGCCATGTGTTTTAAATTGTTAATCTGTGACTGGTTCAGAAGAAAAAACTGACCGCAAAAATTTATGACTTTCTGGTCGAGTGTAAATTTGTTCGGTTTTAAATCAGTGAAGTAAGGTCGTCTTGACGGGCAATATATTAAAAAAATGTTTTTGTACTCAATTGACTATTTTTCTCGCACTCAAAGTGAAAAGTACAGTTTGCACCTCGAGATCAAACGCCAACTTAATATACCCTCGGTTTCATTGACTCCCTCGCATCATTGACTCCCTCGCACGCTCGGGAGTCAATCCACCTCTGGTATTATCGCTTCGTTTAGTCCCTTGATATAAAATATACCATTTTTAACTATAAAGTGAATGGTTGAGAGCCATTGCCTTTATTAGAGCCGAAGATCGTGGATTCTATCCAAACTGAGGAAAAACGTTCATAGACAAAATCTGTGTTTCTTCTGGATGTGTTACCTTTTCTGGATTTCAAAATATTAATTATATTCACTAGCTTTCCGCCCGCGGCTTCGCCCGCGTTACTGTAATATATTATGGCCAAATTACATTTTTTTTATTGTAGCCTATGTGTTATTCTGATTTTTATTTTTATTTTATTCTATTTATTTGGGAAACAGACAGTTGTTATATATCAGAACAAACTTAACATAAATATCTAAGTTAAACCAATAAAGTTTCCACTGGTAATATTTAACATAATGTGAGCAAACTGGAACTTACTAACTATAAATTAAAAAATATATATATATCTGAGAATAACAACATAAAATTAAGACTATCAGTTACATGCTAAACTGAAAGCTATGATGGAACACAAATATCTTTAATTTGTTTTTGAATCCATACAACGAAACATTAAATAAGTACTGATGTACTAGTATAAGCTGTATTATTGTAAAGTTTCATCTACATCCATCCATTCAGTAGTTTTTGCGTGAAAGAGTAACAAACATACATGTATACATACATCCTCACAAACTTTTGCATTTATAATATTAGTAAGAAGTGAGATGTATGCTAATCAGTCTCTTACTTCAATAGTCAAGCTTTGCCTAGTTTGGGGCCAGAATTATAATATGATCTTATTGTAACAAATCTTACTAACTAAACTGTCCTTGAATTATTTCATAGATTTTTGAAGTTTCGTCGGGTAAGATAGCACAACACTAGTTGCAAATAAAAAATACAAATGCGTAAAATTATATCAAAACATCCAGTTTCCCCTAATTACTGCAAAACAGGCAACTTTTCAACATCAACTCGGTGTGAGTGCAATGAAAACGTGATTACCGGAAAAGTTTTACCAGAACAATTAAACCACAATCAGGTCGGCTCAAGATTCCCTTGTTCGTGGCCGAGTATTCGTAGCCAAGTATTTGTCGCTGAGTTCTTAGAATACTCGGCAAAATCAAGTTATTCTTTTGAACTCCATTTTATTTATAAGTAGGTCTTCTCAATGCCCATCAAAAACAGCATAACATTAAATTAGAGACTAAATAATGCTCAGACATTTCCCAAAAGGGTTAGTTTAATTTTTGTAGCAGCAAATTTGACTGTAGTCGACAAGGTATTTCGCTACTCAGAAGCCCACACTATTTTACATAATGTTCGTCACATTTAAGTTGCCTGGTATGAATCAACCGAACGACTTTTGACGCCAATTGCAAGAATAACTAAGTACTTGCGCCAAACATTTTGATATAACAATTTACACATGCACACAAATACACGTATACACACGCAGGCAAGCACAGATCCACACACTCACAAAAACACAGATTTTCTCTCACAGACCGAGATATAGATATAACAATTATTTTATGTGTAAAAGTTTCTTGTCTTCGTTCGTACCTATTGCATGCCGTGGCAACTTGAAATAGAAACAACAATATAGCAGGAGTATCGTTTATAAGTGTACTTTTATTTAACTTGGTGTATGTTTTGTAAGTTGTCCTAAATAAATAAATAAGTAAAACAGGCCCGTAAAATATACTCATTTCGATTTTATAGAAACAAAGATGCATCTGTACCATATTAATACACAATGAACATCAAATCTCAAGTTTGTTTTATTAAATCTAAACCGAACGGCTCGCGTACACCTAATCCGTTATCGGCCGAACCACAAAATACGAGTAAAGAGTTTACAGAAGGACTACTCGCGCCTTTTTCCTAAACTTGCGTGACCGCCCAGGGTTACTACTATATTCGCTCTGTATTTTTTAATAAAATACACACATCAAAAGTGTCTAGGGATCAACATATATTTTTGCAATAACTTTTCTCCTGATTGATATTAATTAAAATTTTCTTTAAGGATTCATCAAATAAAGTGTTTTCGTTTGTCTACAGTAACGATAAACCAAGTCACCTTTGCATTAATAAAGAAATTTGCCATTTTCCTAATAAAGGGATTTTTGACATTTGAACCACTAACATTAAAGTTCGAAAAAAAGACTGAAATAACAGTTTCCTTTAAAATTTTATTGGGTAACTTAAACAATTAATAATCCGTGTTTCTACCGCGAACACTAACAACACAAGAACATCGGTTTGGCATACTCAAAATGAGTTCATCCAAATCACGCTGTGGAATGGCCGCCCATGTTCGTTGCAACAACAAAAAAAGGTCTTCTTGCGACTGGATACCCTCCATATTCGGCAGAGCTCTTCTCTGTAGCATATCCCATGTATGCTCAATCGGGTTCAAGTCTGGCGACTGAGCAGGCCAGGGCAGGACATTGATGTTAGCTGCGGCGAGAGTCTGTCTTACAACTCTTGCGGTGTGCGGTCGTGCATTATCATGCATTAACTGAAATAAGGGACCGATTTGCACTTGTAGAGGAACGATGACGTTCCCGAAGACCGCTAAGGGTACCACCTATAGCAATGCACAATCGTAGGATTCGATGTCTATGGGCTCTTGAACACAGAAATAGGGCAGAAGAACAATGGCGTTTCGTGTGCTTTTCTGATGAGTCTCGTTTTGGTATGAGACCGGATACAAGACGAATACGACACTGGAGAACCCCTGGACGCCAACAGCGATTAAAATCCTGCCAGGAAGTCCATCCTTATAGTGGTGGAACCATCATGGTATGGGCGGGTATTTGGATCGGCGGAAGAACTGAGTTGATTTGGATCAGAGGCAACCTCAACGCTCAAATTTATGCTGAGACGATTGTATCAGACGTCATCGTTCCTCTACAAGTGCAAATCGGTCCCTTATTTCAGTTAATGCATGATAATGCACGACCGCACACCGCAAGAGTTGTAAGACAGACTCTCGCCGCAGCTAACATCAATGTCCTGCCCTGGCCTGCTCAGTCGCCAGACTTGAACCCGATTGAGCATGCATGGGATATGCTACAGAGAAGAGCTCTGCCGAATATGGAGGGTATCCAGTCGCAAGAAGACCTTTTTTTGTTGTTGCAACGAACATGGGCGGCCATTCCACAGCGTGATTTGGATGAACTCATTTTGAGTATGCCAAACCGATGTTCTTGTGTTGTTAGTGTTCGCGGTAGAAACACGGATTATTAATTGTTTAAGTTACCCAATAACATTTTGAAGAAAACTGTTATTTCAGTCTTTTTTTCGAACTTTAATGTTAGTGGTTCAAATGTCAAAAATCCCTTTATTAGGAAAATGGCAAATTTCTTTATTAATGCAAAGGTGACTTGGTTTATCGTTACTGTAGACAAACGAAAACACTTTATTTGATGAATCCTTAAAGAAAATTTTAATTAATATCAATCAGGAGAAAAGTTATTGCAAAAATATATGTTGATCCCTAGACACTTTTGATGTGTGTAGTTAGGTTAAACCTACTTGACAGAACCGGCCAAAAAGAAAATTCGTCATTGTGAAAAATTGCACCAAGTTCGACAAAAACAAAAACACTCGCCACATTGTCGCTGGCCGACTCACTGAAGGTCGCTCTGCTTGTAAGCTCACCGTGTCTATGTGCGTAATCAAAATGGTGGTTTTTTCTGACTATCCGTCAGAGGCCCCGCGGCCAAACTCTGACGTTAAATGAACGGTACGCGTACACCAAAACCGATTTTGTCGGCCAATGGCGGACAAAAACGATTACACGTTTAATTTGATCGGCCGATAACAGGTTAGGTGTACGCGAGCCGTAAGAATCCATTAAGGCGATCCATTATCTCATATCGTCTAGGGATGTTGTTTTCGCTTGCATTTCATTTCGAATATTTCTTGAGATAGTTTTTCTAAAATACTAAAAGCCTTGTCCCGCCGAATGTTGGCAAAAAGTTCATTTACATTATTATGTTAGAGCTATATATTGTTAGTTCGGGACCATACTACATGTCGGTAAATATATTTTATAGATTACCTCCTTCAATATATTTAACGTATTTGGTCCTTATTTTAGTTCTAGTGTCAAACGATTTTTGCTATCAAACTGTTTTTAATCTATGCAAGAGTATTTCGAATATGTTTAAATGATGATACATTTTAAAATGTGCATGATAACTCATGTTTATAAATAACCCTTACCTAATTATTAATTAATTACTTAGCTAATTATTTTAAAAATATCTTGCAGTACTGTGTATGTACTATATTTTTATTTAAGACCTGTAACATAACACATGAAGCATTGAATAAATGTAATGTTAGATGTTAGTTATGTTAGATTTTACAAAAAGGTGTCATTCAACCTTCAGAACTAAGTAACCAAAATATTGCTATTATTTGCTTACTTATCAGCTCTTGACTTAGGAGCGCCGTGGCCTAGGGGTTAAGCCCCCGAACTCGGCAGATCGTGGATCTTGTGGTCCCTAGTTCAAATCAAGTCAGAACCAAAATCGTGATGGAAAACATCGATATAAAACGGCGGAAGGCTCACCACCTACTACGTTGGGTTATTATACCATTGCAATTGGTGGGAGGTGGGCTTCTGAGTTCACGGCAAACAGTCACTTGCCTCTGTCTACCCCGTTTGGGAAAAAGTCGTGATAGTATTACATTCCTTTACTATATTCTTACTCAATAGTGAATCAGAGTATCTTTCCATCGGGAAAAGACATCGGCTGCCTTTTGTCGCACAATTAACAATTTCGAATAAAACTATCTAGTGGGAAAAAGTTAGCTATACAATTTTTACCTTTAAAAAAAACCGCTTATGGCGGCGTGTTCGCTCAAACCAGTAATGGGAGTCAGTATAATAAATAATAAATATCTGGGACAATTCACACTAAGATCATCTGACCCCAAACTAAGCAGAGCTTGTAATATGGGCGTCAGAGACTGATAAACATACATAAATATTTCTAAATACATACTTAAATAGATAATAACACCCAGACACACAACAAATACAAATGTTCGTCACACAAATATTTGTCATGGGTGGGGATCGAACCCACTACCTCCGGCGCTAAAGGCAGGATCACTGCCATTGCGCCAACAGGCCAGTCAATATGGATCAGTATCAATATGGATTATACGAGCTTATAAGCATGTCAACCGTCCTGTGGACGCGTGTGGCAAAACACATATACGTACGAGTACGTACATGCGCTTCCAAAACGAGACTATATGCGCGTATAAAAAGCTGTTCGGAAACCGCTCTTACCTGCAAGCATAAAGAGGGGTGGGGGGGGGGGGTGGTCATTGAAATCTAGTGTCATGATGCTATACAGATTTACAGAGTATATTTAGCTCATTAGATCTGAGTAGAGCCTGTCTAAATAGAAATGACACGCCCCATTACTCACTTACTCTTTTCATTGCGTTCATTTTTTTAAAGAACATTTGTGTTTGTTGTGTATCTGGGTGTTATTATCTATGTATATGTATGTATTTAAAAATATTTAAGCATGTTTATCTGTCTCTGACGCCCATAGTACAAGCTCTGTCAAGATGATCTTGTTGCAAATTGTACAAATATTTAAATAAAGCCAATACCCATCAGTTGCAGCGATGACTCGAAGTCAATGATGGAAGCCTTTACCTGGCTGTGAGGCAGTAAATAGGTTAATTATTTCACTTATCTTTACTTTATGTGTGCGTGAATGCGGTAGAGAGGCGCGTCATTTCAGATTAGACATTTTTTTGATTATAGGTATATGCATGATATTATGTTTTGTTGTTTTTTTCCTAGCCCTCATAACTAATATCATGTAAGCGTGAGTAAATTCTATTAGTATTCCCGATTCCCGAACGAGATTTCGTACATTCAATTTGCGATGGCTTGTTCAGCTACGTCACGATTCCCCGTGAGTTGCTCAACAAATACTACATAGCGAATACGGAATTCTCGTACAATCGATAAATACTACGGCGCACGAATACAGAATACAACAGGTTCCACAAAATGACACGAAGAGCCTCGAACGAAAGGAACCTGTTAGCTATTGCTAGCTATTAGGTATTACTATGGCAGATGTTTTAATACCTACATAATCATAATTACATATTCAAACTCAGTACAAGGAAAAAAAGAAAAGTATTTTTACGGACGTAATTTTTTTTTATACTTAAAAAACAACATTGTCAATGATTTTGTTTTCATATTTTGGGTTACTTTTTAAAAATAACCATTTCAAAAACCCAATGACTAAAATATTTACAACAAACATACTCGTACCATCACGACCATATCCCAAACGTGGTAGTCAGATGCAAGTGGACTGGTTTCCAATACTGATAGCTTGCAGCTCGCGGACGGCGCGTAGTAAGCGCGCTGGCGGCTAGCCGTAGCCTAAATACGAGGCGATGCCGTGCTGTAGCCGTGTTGTTGCGGTGCCGGGGTAGTGCGCTATGAGGAATAGTCGCAAACTTAACACCCGAAATCGGGACCACACGGGTTTCGAGCCGGAGTGCTTAACCACTCCAAACATACTAATAATACTAATAATATACTCCATTCATTATAACATTAGAAATAAGAGGCTCATAGAAGCAGGGGTGCTGAAATGAATGACAATTTGCATTTAACATTGCAATGCCGGATGACATACCTGAATATAACCATGCAAAATTCCGCCACACAACTATGAAGGGATTATGTAACATTTTAGATTTGGTAGAGTTCTAGTGACAAAAAAAATGTGTTTGGATACTTGACCCCTGCTCCTTTTAGGTTATTAACATCGACAATATAGGTTTATGTAAGACAAAATAATTTATTTAAAAGCCTCATGAATTCTGAAGTTACTGTACTTTAAATGAGAACAATAAAGGTGACAGATGCTATATAAGTAGATTTTAATAAATTCGGCATAAATCCAAAATTACCACAATGTGTACCGTTTGTACACATTGTGGTATTATACTCGAAATGCAGGAGCAGGGTCATGAACTGTTTAAAGTATATTACTTTGTTTATTTTTAGCATTTTACAATGCTAAAAAATTTGGTAGCAGACGCGCGTTCGTATCCTGCCTGATTTCTTCAGGATCCAAAAATAGTTTTTTTTTAGTTTTGTAACTCTTTTTACTTTTTGATAAAATAAACCAACAACGTCTGTTATTTACAAGAAAAAGGTTTGTCAACGCCACAATAGCTCTAAAATAACATTTCCATCATAATAGCAAGCGATATTTTCGGTCAAATAGTGAAAAAAATCGCTGCAATAAAGTAGCAAAGCAAACTTGAGTATATTTTTCTAAGAAAACATAACAGCTTGTAAGGCAGTCGATATTTGGAAGAAAAGAACTCTTAGAGTACGCTCAGAATGGAAGGAACGTGTTCATTTGTGTGAATGGTTATGGGGGTCGACTGATGCAGGGTGGACTAGCGTCGGTAATGTTTCTATTTACTTAAAGACTAAAAGCGAGTGGATATAAGTTTATCTTTTAAGGGTTCCGTACCTCGATAGGAAAAAACGGAACCCTTATAGGATCAGTTTGTTGTCTGTCTGTCAAGACTATTTTTCTCACAAACGCGTAAATCTATCAAACTGGAATTTATATCAAATATTCAGGTTTACTGCCTCTTGGAGCTGTGAAAAAATTAAACTTTTATGTCCACGCAATCAAAAGATACAGCCGTTTATGCCGCAAATTTTCGACACCCGCAAGGGAATCAAAACCTACAGGGTACTTCCCGTGAACTCAGAATCTTTTAATTTGGTACAAAGCAACGTCTTAAAGCACAGATAAAGGAAAAATTGCGAAAACCGTTAATTTTTAGTTACATCATATAATAAAAATATTTTTAATAAATATACCTACAGGTTTGTACGGAACTCTGGGTGCGCGAGTCCGACTCGCACTTGGCTGGGTTTTTTTAATATAGAATTGCGGTCAATTGCTACTCTGAGGGCTTACTCCTGTCCATCCAAACATGTAGTTAAGTTCTTATCCTCATAGTCATAAAAATAAAACGGTCTTTTAACACTGTTTTCAGTATGTATGGTAAAGTGGTTTTGATTAACTGCTCATTTTAAGTTTTTATGATAAGGGAGCAAAGCTTTTAAAAGATAAGATAGTTCGAAATAAATCCATGTTGAATATTTGGTATTCTAATCATCATAATACACTATAAAATTACACAAATTTTAGGCGCTTTATGCTGCTCAAACGTGTTTTTTTGATTTAAATAAATCCAGATAATCAGAAGCTATTTACCTAATTATAAACTACCTGTTGCTTCTGTTTGCGTATACTTTACTTTTAAGACAGTTCACCATATTACGGCACCGGTGGGGTGTTGTTGTGGCAAACCGTTAGTATTTCTTACTCTAAGATACCTTATAATTGTAATCCAATTTAACGAGTATAATGTGCACAATATACAACATACAAACAGATTCAATATTTTATTTAATTGGCACACAAATCAATCAGTACATGATGAATGAAACAGAGTGCAATCTGTAATCAATGTCGATTATATTAGCATAATTCGCAATAGAGTTTTCCAAAAAATATTAATTTCAAATATTGCACTAGTAGAAAGCTATAGCAATTTCTCCAGTAGAAATATTACCAAAACGTTGTAACGGTAGCCGCGTAAATAGCAGCCTACACAAAGGAAACATATCCTTGGCGGGCGATTAAATTTCGCTCCTGGGACCCGATAATGGAAGCAAATGGACTACCATCTTGATATAGAATTAATTATGAACGTGCCGTTTTTGTATACGATACCAGGGAATAAGGTAGAGGATGATATCTCTAGATTACTTTCCTTCTATGGGTTTGTACCTGTAGCGGACCATAGACAAAATATGTGAGAAAACGATGAGAGAGACAGACAGAATTTATTCAACAAATGATGGAAAATGCAAGGCTCGTCACTGCTCCCCCCCCCCCCCCCCCTGCGGCAGCAGATCCACCTTTAATGGGGCTCGCGTTCGGCGGGAGCCAGCGGACTTGAGGGCGGGGGTGCTTTTAATTTGCCCGCAATGCACGGCTTTCACCGCAACGGCGGAAGTACCTGTGTACTCCAGGTGCTTCCGTGGCCTTCATTAGGGGGTCGGCTGGAGGGGACCCCAATACGGGAAAGCACTGACGGCAGGACGTTGCGAAACCTATAGGGACCCCACCTTGCCGCTGAATTGTTGAGGTTGAGTACCGTGGGGTTTTAGTCGGTAGAAATCCGACATAACCTCGTCGTTCCCCCGGGCGCCGAGGTACCCATGAGGATTTCCCCACGATGATAAAATAAAAAGGTTTGTGAGTCAGGTTGACAAAACTGCTCGTTTTGCACATGTTCATAAAGTACTACTACCACGTACTACAGCCAACGAACATGCAGGTATTCTGCATATTCGTTGGTTACAAATGTTTTAGGTAAAATAAGAATCTAATAAAATAGAAGAAAAAAGAGAAAGAAAAATTACTCAGCTTAACCCATTATTCATATTTCTTGACCATAAATAACATTTACAACTTGCAAATCAGCGCCCATTAGTTTACATTACAGGAAATCATAATTAATTACGTTTTAGACAAAATTATACTTTGTTTATTGTCTAATCTTGGGATTATTGTGATGAATCGTTGTATACATACCGTTGTGAAAAGGGTCTGTCTACGAGACGGCATTGAGCACTGGCGAATTTAAAACGCCTTTTTTGGTATGTTTTAATTACATCCTTCTTTTGACAGAGCTAATTTTATACTGTTTATATTGAAGATAATAACTTAATTACAGTTACCTTCTGGGAGTAAGCAGTTACACATGCTTATTACTAGTACGAAAGCATGCTACTATTGAGCAATTGCTACTTGTAGCATGTGTGTCGACGCATTGCTTTCAGTGAAAAATGAGCATGCTTGTTTTAAGCATGATATAAGATTTACATTTTAAGATCTACGTTCATAAGTACTACATGACAGCAACTTTTACTAACGAAAACCTATTGAAAGTTTTTTTCGACAATTTCTTACGTAACGATAAGGTCTAGTCAAGAGTACCCATTTACTTAAGAAATAATGAGACTAGACATTGCAGGATAGCAAGATTTGGAAACGGTGTGACAGTATGTATAGTATGTGCTAAGTTGTAGAATATTGCTATCTTGTAGTGTGAGTGGATACACCATAGAATCCGTATCTGTGCAGAAAGAAACCTATGGTAAGTAATATAAAAGCATATCACAGCTTTTATTTCAAAATCTCAAGCGTAAAATTAACGTCACTGCGAAATACACTTAAGGGTGGACCTTGAATAAATAACGCAGACCCGCCGGGGGCCGTCCTACCGTTTTGTCACTTTGATAACGCAAATGGGGTGTCCAATGATACAGCCGTATTATATTGTCCCTACCGCGAAATTTAATTGATCTTGGAAACCGAATGATGTCTTTATTCAGTGTAGTTTGAAGATAAAGACTTACAAAAACGATTGGGCTTACTCAGTAAGTGATTTAGTAACTATATACCTAAGTGGAAACTTGATTTTTTCAATCGACTTTGATTTTATCACCTAGTAATGTATAATAATATGTAAATGTATATAAAATAGTTTATAGTTATTGGATTTCTACCATTATTTCAGAGTTTCTGATATTTCGGCGCTGTTGCAAGTTCCATGATCACGGAGTAACTCCGTAACTACACTTCTCCGTAGGAATCCAGTAACTAATTCTAAATGTTAGTGACCTTGAAAGTTTGAAACAATATCTTGAAATAGAAGCCCAAACCAAGGAACCTGAAAATAAACATTATATTAGGTATTCAAACGAGCACTACGGAAAGATTGCCTGGAAATAACTATACGGGTGTCATAGAAATGTCGTTTGATATTATTCTGAAATAGCGCCTCAGGGCAACACAAGGATCAGCTTCGTTAAGGGGAGGTGGTCCACAAAACACGTTTTTAGAATTCATTTTTGAAGTAGTAAACAGTGAAATTAAAATCTAATGAAATTTACTGCTATTGTTTAGGGGATAATACAGGGAATTCATCCGGTGGAAACATGATCTGATAAAATTGGCTCGATAGAATAAATTTTTCGTGACATTTAGTCTTCTATTTTTGGTTTTATTCCTAAAATAATTGATTTGATAATATGGGTCCTTTACCAAAACAAAGTTTAAAGATAACTGGAGGGATTTTATCCGATGGTTTTTTTTTATTACATGTTTTAGTTTTTAATCGATTATTTTAGTGATTTTCGGTCCGCGTGGCGCTCACCAGTTTCCTTCGGGAAATGTTGAGCAGAACCACCTCGGCTTAAATACTTCATTGTACGTGTGAATTGTTGCAATGGCCGAGGTCCATCATTTGACCGAAGATCGTGGGTTCACGCAGAACAAACTTTCATGTAACTGATATTTGTGTTTGTTAAGTGTCTGAGTATTATTGTCTAATTAAGTATGTATTGAATTTTTTTAAAATATATTTATAAGTCAATTTCAAATTCAAAATGTTCAAATTCAAATTCATTTATTGCATAAAAGTGGTTTAAAAAGGTGACACAATATAATTTGTTCGCACAATTTAACATAAGATGGCATGCAAAATTAAGCAACATAAATTGGTCCAACAAAAAAAAAGTCAGACACCTCTACTTCAAGATCTGCTTAGTTTGTGGGTCAGGTGTACCTAAAGTCTTCTTAATATTGTTTATTTATTTAAATACGAATTTTAACATTCATTATTAGTGATGCATTGGAGGTTTGCAGCCATTGAGCTTTGTACAGAGGGAGAGCGAAATTTAGCGCGCGTGTAAGCACGCTAAATTCCCAAAACGACCGTATACGCACGAAAAAAAACGTTAGTCTGAAACCTGTAATCTTAACAAAAATAGGTTCAGAGTCCCTACTCTATGCGTCCGAACACGTGTTAACGTAAACTTCAGGCGCTAAAAACGGATATTACAGTTCGACCTTGATTTATCAATATTCCAATCCTCGTAAAAAACATAAAGATAGAATCTAGAAAAATTCAACCTGATCCAGGGGACTCAAGCGGGATACGAACCCGCGACCTTCCACAATCCGGGTCGCTGCTCCTTCAAATGAGCTACTGAGGCCGTATTTTTACGTTGTAAGCCAACGTTGTTTCATCAATGTTATAGGCATGCGCCATTAACACCCGAAAAAAATATTTTTGCAAATATTTGACTTTAGATTAAGATGAAACTAGCTATAGGATAAGTAAATTTTTATTTTTATCATTTACCAATTTTCTACACAAAGATATAAACTAGAAAAATTTGACCCGCTTTTGATCAGGTAAATTAAAATTAGAATTAAAATAAAATAAATAAAAATAAATATCTGGGACAATTCACACCAAGATCATCTGACCCCAAACTAAGCTGAGCTTGTAATATGGGCGTCAGAGACTGATAAACATACTTAAATATTTCTAAATACATACTTAAATAGATAACTCTCAACTCTCAAAGCATTATTTTTTGTCTTAGTTTTGGTATTTCAAATACCTTAAATTCAAATAAGTAATAAAAAAAAAAAGATTTCATAGAACACCAAACATATTGTAAGTGTTATGCCATTTATTTATTTATTAACCTGTTAAAAATTGTAAGTTTGTTATTAGTTAAATAAATGTTTTATTTATCTTTGTTAGTGGTCTCAGGAAGGAGCGGGTTCTCCTAACACAGGCATTGATGCTTAAAAGGAGATCCCAGCGATTTGTATGTAACTATGTTTAGAGATACACACCCAGACACACAACAAACACAAATGTTCGTCACATAAATGTTTGTCATGGGTGGGGATCGAACCCACGACCTCCAGCATCAAAGGCAGGATCGCTGCCATTGCACCAACAGGCCAGTCAAATTCAGAATTTTTCTAGTTTCTATCTCTGTGTAGAAAATAATGCATTGTTAAATGCTAAAAATAAAAATACACTTAAACATTTAGAAGCGACTACTTTTCGCGGGTTTTCTAGCCTTCCAATTATTCACAAAACTTCGTTACATTGGCACTGGAGTAGGGATTTTGTCTGTGTGAAACTCTATATTTTACAATAATTTTGAATTTTGAGATCTTTAGTAGCCGTAGCACGGTGTTATAAGCTATTGTTTGTCCAATTTAGAATAATAAGTTTGACAGTTCATGCCTATGAAGTATTGCATTTCTTTTCGGCAAAGTGTACTACAGATAATAACGTACTTTATTGACGGGTACCGCCCACTTAGTGAAGTGCCTTGCAAACGAATAGCAATTGAAAATATAAAATCAGTTGTGTAATAAAATTAATTAACATTTAAATTTAAGATTTGGCAGCTAGCACAACATTTGATTTCAATACAGTTTAACTTTGATCAGTATTAAAGTTATTTGCAATTGTCTATCATACGATTGTTCTTAAAAAAATCTTAATAAAAATACAACTAGAAGCCTTATTCAAAAATCAACAACACAAAATATATTGGGACAGGACAATAATTACCCATAAAACTGTACACTTTAGTTGACCAGATATAACCATATGTGTTAAGGAAAATAAAACAGTTTAATTAGTAGACATAGCGGTTTGTAATACGCGCAACCTTCAATCTACATGCACAGAAAAGATGGCAAAGTACCTACTGAGACTTATCTATAGAAATTAAAACGCAGTGGAGAGTCACAACAGTGAAAGTAGTTCCTATCGTTGTGTCAACGACGGGAGTAATCCCCAGAGAATTGCACAAGAGTCTCTACACATTAAACATTCCTTCAGCTATATACAAATCACTGCAAAAAACAGTTATCTTAAACACCTGCCGTATAGTTAGGTTATTCAAATATTTTAACGTGCAATAAAAAGATAAAGAAATAAATAAAAATGTTCTTTGGTTATCTATTTAAAGTAACGATTCCAAGTTCTATGAAATAATAAATCGATAATCGAATAGTTTAACCAACGATTATAAACTACCCCATCCCTATTGAAAGCTGTCAAAATTATTATCCTAAATTGGACAAACTATAATGAAGTACCTCTGGGCACATAAACAGACAGTAGTATAGGACATGGACTTATCTATTTAGAAAACCATTGACGTTGACACTGTCAAAAATGAAATGTCTATCTGTAAAACCACATGAAAAGGCAAGCTTATCTCTGCTGGAGATTTGTTCCACAGAACAGAGGACAGATTATCTCTGAATAAAACAGAAAGGAGGTATGAGTGACAAAAAAACTGGCCAAGTTCCAGTTTTATTAGTGATACCAGAGTTCTGTAGGTGCGATGTTTTTTGTATTGCAATTGTCCAATAGTACTTTTAAGTGATTTTTTTCAATTGCACATTAGCAGCTATTAGTGGAATTGAAATAATAAATAGCAATAAACCTATTTATCTCTGGATACTCTACCAATTGTACATTACAATGAGGAGTAATCACATGATTTCGAACCCAAACTCTAAATAGAGATAGATAGATATTCTATATTTTACAAACCAAAAAGAGACTTAAAGCTTAGATTAAGAGGTTTATCCACTGATGAAAAACTCGTAACGCTGACTTGCAACGTCAAATACACTATATATTGGAATTACTAAGGTCTGTTTTGCTATCAGTAGCTCACTTAAAAGGACAGCCGCCCGGTTATGGAGATGTTCAGGTTTAAATAACGCTTGGATGAAGAATGTTTGAAAGGTTTTCTAACTTCAACTCACTTTTTCATTAATTCTTACGTTTTAACTTGTAAGTATTATTTGCCAGTTATATTTCATCGTTTTTAGATTCCACCACCTTACCCTAAAGCTGTGAAAAACACTTGGGCGGCACACAATGGCGACCGCGAGGCATTGTCGCCGCCAGACAAGATGGTGCCTTTTATTTAGCTACTGAACCCCGAGTTGAATGAGAATAGTTCTGAACGAATAAATTGTGGGGCCAGCAATGTGGACTTAGGTCACCGAAGTTACAGGCTTTTGAAATAAATGTTTACTGCGAAATTTAAGTTTTATGCGGACATTGTTTGATGTACATTTGTGGACTTATTTCTTCAAACTAAGATTAAAAAGAGTGTCTTTGCTTAGGGGTTAAGAACTTGTGCTAAGAATACTTGTTAGTCTAGGATTTCATCATCTATTTACTAACGTTTTTCATCATCGCCATCTTTTATAAAGTTTTTTTTAAACTACTTGGGTGACCATCAATCACGCGGAACGATTGATGGTAAGCCATTAACCGCAGCCTATGGACGCGTGCAACACCAGGGGCATTACTTGCATGTTGTCGACCCTGAAAAACCTTTTCAAACCCCTCTTGAAGAACTTCATACTATCGCTAATTATGGTAAAACCTTAGCAGGGAGCTCATTTCACAATTCAAGCGTCCTTGGTAGGAAGCATCTCTGAAATCAAACTGTACGAGCCTACTGCAGTCTGTGGTACTTATACTGAAAAAAACCCAAGTATCTCTCTCTCTCTTTTAGTATCATTATTGCGCTTAAGAGAAATAAATAAAAAACAAAAAAATACTAATCTATAAATGCAAAGGTTGATCTGTCTGATTGTTACGTTTTCACGCTCATATTTGAGCAATTAACTCAAGTTTGGACGATCTTTTGTCTACAAGAGGGTCGAAAAAGCAAAAACCCTACCGCTAAATCTATAGTAATTTTCAAGTGCTTTTTACAGAGGAAAAGGCACTTACCTTGGTTAGGAAATATAACTTATTGAAAAAACTGGCCTTCATGACGATAGTCACATAGTCTGATAATAAATAGGAAAAATAAATCATGCTCAGTAACTATACTAGAAATAAACTGTCAAGTTTGAGAAAGATTAATGAAAAATACAGAGGCGTCACACGTCGCAATTTTATGCGTAGCTCTCGCCGACGTGATCTGCCTATGCGATGAAACGGGCTTGAGGAAAGACAAATCTATGTATTTGTATCAGGTTGAAAACAAAAAATCTGTTTATGGACCACAAGTCAACATTTACAAAACTACTGCAAAATAGGTCTTAAATCAGCATCTTATGGTGAAATGATAGCTTGATGTAATTCCGTGTATACCTTTTTAGTATTTATTTATTTATTTTTGCTCACAGAGTTAAATGCATTGTAGAAACAACTTATATCATCACATTTTTTTTCCTGGAATTTAGCAACGTTTTTTATTCATATTCATATTCATTCATTTATTCATTGCTAGTCACAGTACAGACAAGTTGTTACAAAAAAAATGTGATCAGTGTGACACCCCTTAGGGGCACTGCAACTTAAAATCTAATCTCATCAATAAAAAATTCTGCTAAAGTGTAGTAAGTAAGTTATAATTATGTAGTTTAGTTATTTGCCAATAATATACAATTCGGAAAACATTTCTCCATTAGGGGTTCTAAGTTGTTTAAATAAATAGAATATTACACTGAATAAAACTACATTTTGTTCTATTCTAGTACTTGTGAATTTATTCATAGGCGAAAAAATACCCGAATTGTTTTAGTTAAATTATTGTTAACTGCGTTTTTTTAAATAAACGGTTTTATTATGAAGCTTTAATACAAACATTACAAAATTCTAGTAAATGCTTACAGAATCAGTTAAGATGCACACCTTGACTAGTATTTGGTGAATCTTAGTACACCTTAAATCAATCTAAACTTCAATATTATACAGAGGTAAAGTTTCTAACTTTGTTTGTTCGTTTTGTAATGGATAACCTCAAAAGCTACTGGACCGAGTTAAAAAATATATTTTACCGATAGAAAGGGACATTATCTTCGGGTGACATAGGCTATGTATGTACCATGAGCGAAGCCGGTGCGGGCCGCTAGTTATGAATATAGGTGACCGGCTATCCAGCATGATCAGGTTTAAGCTATCCCATGCCACTAAAGGAAAGCCTGATCTTGAACCCTATCTTCATGCAATTTACCAATTAACGAAGTTATTACAGTATTAACATGCATATTAATTACTTTATACTCAAAGTCAGCTTTCTCAAGCGCAGATTTTAGAGTCACAAGCAATCCAGAAAAAGCCCGGAAGTAGGTAAATGGATGTTATTTACTGAGAGCGTCCTGGCCTAGTGGTTAAGCAGTTAAGATCGCGGATCGTGTGATCCCGAGTTCAAATCTGGCCAGAACCAAAATCTTTGTGTTCATTGTTTAATTTCCAACTAACTATAAATAAAAAAAAACATCGATAAAAAACCAATCAATCCGGATAGCGGCGGAAGGCTCACCAGCTACCACGTTGGGTTCCTATACCATTGGTGAAAAGTGGGCTTCTGAGTGTTTCGTTCACCATGACGGCAACAGTCTCTTGCCTCTGACTACCCCGTTTGGGATAAAGTCGTGATGGTATGCATTCACTGATTCTGCTAACAATACATGCTTTAATAAACAGCATGAATTGTTAAAAAAAATATTTTCCTTATTAGTTATAAATAAATATATTAAAGATTCATTCAATTTTAATACTTATGACTACTACTAGTTACTAGTAGAGTGGTACTTTTGGGTAGCTGACTATAACAGCAGATTCTGGAATGATTTATACCAGTGATGTCCGCCTCAACCTTACTTTTAAAACCGATATTTAGTGCTGTAGTATTGTATTTGACTGAAATCAGACGAAGACAAATTATTTTGTTATATTTCGTATTCAGCATCATGCATACTCGTAGGCAGGATCGCAAATTTGGCAGAAAATATGCCATGTTAAGTTTTACATCGGATAATATTACCTTATGTTTTTATTGGTAAAGTATGCCTGCCAGTTCTGCATTTGCAATATCTACCTATCATTATCGGTACCACACCATAAATTTTACCTGTCCAAATTCAAACCGAAACCTTATTCAACTCGGCCGGAACGTTTCCGCCACAATTGGTTCCTATTAGGGAAAGCCGGGGCAATTTGTTTTAAAGTCGAACCGAGCCGTAATGGCCGATTGTCAGTTGTCACCTGACAAATGACGTCACAATTACTTGTTAAGGACGCTTTGAAATAAATGGAGCACTTAATTGGTTAATATAAAATAGCCGATGAATTTTATTCTGGTAATAAAGTTGCCGAGAAATACAAATTGTGATTGCTGTATCAATTACCAACGCTTATCAATTTACTTTCGGGATGTAACAATTTTTTTTCCCCTTCATTGAAGCTTTTACTTTAATTATGCAACTAAGGCCTTTTCCTCACCAGCTCGGTGCATTTTCGTTTCGGTAATGCCTCTGCACCTAAACTATACAGATTTTCTCAAGCTCTGGATGTTTTTGGTACGGTAATGATAATTCGATGTGGCAGATGTCAGTGAGGTGAGCTGGCGGGGGTGTGACGGGGGAAGCTGGCCGCTCTGTACAGATTCGGTGCATATGCGGTACCGAAAGGAAAACGCACCGATCCAGTAAGGCCTAAGTGGTTACTGAACCCTATGAGCGTTCTTTTAAATCAGAGACGCGTAGAAGAGCTGCGGTGGTAGCATAATAAATACCCCTGTAAAATCTTGGCCTTTTTCGTGAGTTTTGAATAGAATAACAATAAGAAAAAGACCCTCGAGTTATCAAAAAATGCTTTCAGGTGAGCTCTGGCTACCCTACAAACAAGAAGGAACATGTCACTGCCTGAAATATTCTAGAATCCGTCGAAAACTTTACCTAAATCTTAAGTCGGGTCCGTTCGAGAATGTCACTCGGTGAAGGAAGCATGAATATTTTATCTGCGTATCACAATCATAATAATCTCACGTCTTTCATAATCCTGCAAAAATTGGCTGGTGAATAAATAAAAATAAAATAAATATCCCTGGACATTATTCCACACAGCGCCATCTAGCCCCAAAGTAAGCTAATTAAAGCTTGTGTTATGGGATACTAGACAACGGATAAACATACTTAAATACATTTTCTTTTGTAAATACATACTTATTATACATAGGAGACACCCAGACCAGTACAAACAGACATGTTCATGCACACAAATGTTTGTACTGTGCGGGGATCGAACCCGCGACCTCTGGTGTAGTAGCCAACTTCTTAACCATTACACCAAGTCGGTCGTAGTGTTATAGTAAGTTATAGTGACAGTAAAATGTGTTCGGATGAAAACCCCTGCCACTTTTAGGTTTTTACATCGACAGTATAGTTTGATGCAAGACAAAATATTTTATTTAAGCAAAAGCCTCATAAATTCTAAAGTTACTTTACTTAAATGAGAACAATTAAGTTTGACAGCTGCTATTTAAGTAGATTTCAATAAATTCGGCATAAATCTTAAAAGTAATAATGTTTATTGTACTTTTACCACAAATTGTACCCTAAAAAGAACCTTTTTTACTTCTGTCTAATGCTATAATTAATCGAGTATTAGTTTCTTTTGACAGAAACTCATAGTAGACATACTTGTTCTATAGAAGAACATGATAAAATCATGTTGAATTTATTGTTTAAATTTATTTCCTCCAATACACCGGTACAAACGGCCTTTAACCACTAAATAACGCTCAATTTGCACATCTGTACATAAATTACGCAGACTACGCGCTAACTGCTGCCGTCGTTTGTAATTTAATGGTTATGTGTGACCCTAGACGTTGGAGACGTACTGTTTAATTTAGGCTGTCGTAGATCAAAACTCAGAGTGTTGGAAATGAAAATCTGAGCAAAGTTGACGATATAATTTACATGTAAATTACTAGCTTTCCGCGCGCGGCTCCACCTGCGTTAAATTGTAAAGTCACTGTAAAGCTTCATTGAAATCCGTTCAGTAGTTTTTGCGTAAGAGAGTAACGAATATACATACTCACAAACTTTCTCATTTATGTTATTAGTAAGAAGTAGGTTTTGTGTTTTTCACTGCTTTTTTTGCCTTCGTATTTTAAATACTGGCAACCGCGCCTGTTGCAGAGGCCCGTCACACGCACGGTACATGCCGCGAACGCACCTGCAGCGCGCGCGCTTCGCCTCCTAGGGGGCATGCTCGCTCAGTGCGACTCCATCGATCTGTTTGCTGATGGGCTGGGGCGCTTGATGGCCGCCGTAGTATGTAACTCACAAACTTTCGCATTTATGTTATTAGTAAGAAGTAGGTTTTGTGTTTTTCACTGCTTTTTTTGCCTTCGTATTTTATATACTGGCGACCGCGCCTGCTGCAGAGGCCCGTCACACGCACGGTACATGCCGCGAACGCACCTGCAGCGCGCGTGGTTCGCTGCCTAGGGGGCATGCTCGCTCAGCACGACTCCATCGACTGTTTGCTGATGGGCTGGGGCGCTTGATGGCCGCCGTAGTATGTAACTCACAAACTTTCGCATTTATGTGTATTTATTTTATTTATTTATTTATTTATTTATTTAATACTCAATACTCAATACTCAATCATTTATTTGCATTCCATAATGTAGTGATGATGTTACAAATTTGATGTGTTCATTACAGACCCTTTCGGGCACAGCAAATAGGATAGAGGAATTATTTATGAAAACATTCCGTGCCGGCTTACAGATACATTCCAACACGCCGGCAGGTTAAATATACAAAAATCTTATACAAATTACAAAAACAAGTAGACAAATACAATAAAAATAAGAAAAAAAAATGCATTTAATTAATCAGGCAATAATGATATCATAAAAAATAAAATAATTCAATTAAATAATATTATAATTTATGTCAACTAAATTTCGTCAAAAATGCTGGTTGAGGTACTGGTATGCGGCGGCCATCAAGCGCCCCAGACCATCAGCAAATAGATCTATGGAATCGTGCTGAGCGAGCATGTCCCCCAGGAGGCGAAGCGCGCGCGTGGTAGGGGCGTTCGCGGCATGTACCGTGCGTGTGACGGGCCTCTGCAGCAGGTGCGGCCGCCTGCGTGGCGCAATAAGCCCATCACTATCTCGCGGGATTCGCGAGGGTACCAACAGACATACACTCTCCACCACGTACGCACTATCAACCCTATGGTAGATGACCGAGAGGTAATGAATCGAGAGGAGAAGTTTCCTCCTTAACACGAGCGTATCTAGCCCAACCATGTCGTATACAAATGAGGATGGGTAGAGAAAGGGATAATACCCGTTGCTCTTTTTATAGAGCCAACGAGCGAACTTTCTCTGCAACCTCTCGACCATTAATGTATATTTTTTTTCATGAGGATCCCATATAACTGCCCCGTATTCAAGTTTGCTTCGAACGTACGCATAATACAATATTTTTGCCACAGTAAAACTAAATTCAGAGCAAGTTCTTATAACAAAGCCTAACAAGCGACTTGCCGACTTGCATATACTTGTGATATGCTTGTGGAAGTCCATTTTTTAATCTAATATTATGCCTAAGTCTCTAATTTCGTCAATTCTTTCCAATGGAGTGTCAAATAATTTATAATTTGCGTCAATTAAGTGCCGCTTTCGCGAAAACGTTATAATTTTGCATTTGGATATGTTGAAGGGCAAGCGATTACTTCCGCTCCATGCAGCCACAGAGTCGATGTCGCTCTGTAGAGCACCTGCTTTGCCGGCCACACCCAAGTACAGTTTGAGGTCGTCAGCAAACAAGAGGCACTCAGCAAAGTTCACGCCTTCAGGCAAGTCGTTCACCATAACGAGAAATAGGGTTGGTCCAAGCGTGCTGCCCTGACTCACCCCAGATCTCGTGTAGTAGACTTCAGACTCGCACCCGTCCACTTTCACAAACTGACATCGATCCCTTAGGTAATGGGCGAAAAAATTCAGAAGGCTAGGGGCAAAGCCCAACTCTGATAGCTTTCGCAGCAGTATGTCGTTGTCGACTAGGTCAAAGGCCTTTTTAAAGTCGAAATATGCTGCATCTACTTGCCTACCAGAGTCCATTTCTGTCGAAACGTAGTCTACTAAAGTCGCCAAATTAGTAGTGGTAGAGCGCGCCTTGCGAAAGCCGTGCTGACTGTTATGCAACTGACTACCTATTTGCTGACTGATACGGAGGCCAAGCACAACTTCAAATATCTTCGCAAAAATTGTCAGCACAGCAATTGGTCTGTAGTTTGCAACATCTGGGCCAGGTTCTCCTTTAGGAATCGGTGTAACCCTAGAAAGTTTCCAGGGTTTCGGGTAGTGGGCCTGGCTTAGCGAAGTGTTGAACAAATGCAGTAAGGGAACTTTAAGGGCCGATATACAGTCCTTGACTAGAAATGCAGGTATACCATCAGGTCCCACAGACGATTTTGATCTGAGGCGCTTTACAGTTAAATTCAGGTCTGCTTCATTAACGGCGGCGACTGAAATGAGTCTGGCGTCTGCGGTTTTACGGCGATTTTGGGCCGCCTCATTGGGATCCAAACGAGGTATTCCTTCTAGGGACACAGACCCAAAATGTCGAGCAAACGCCTCCGCTGCCTCATGACCGGTAAACTCCTCATCTTGATATTTATAAGTGATAACACTTCGTCTGTCTTTCCTTTTGTCCTTTACATATTCCCAGAATTTCGCAGGATCGTCAGCAATATTTTTTTGAGTAGTTTGCAAGTGCTGCATGTATGCATTTTCAATCAGGTTCTTGGTGTGCCACCTATAATATTTGTACAATTCGAGATTGAATAACTTGCCTTTTTGTTTGTATCTCTTTAGGTTAAAATGTTTGGATTTAAGATTAATTATTATTTCATTTGTGAACCATCGCGGATATTTATACTTATTGCCACTTGATGAAATGCTTTTATGTGGAACATATAAATTTATGCATTCTTAAAGCTTGTTGTAGAAATCTTGCACAGCCATGTCTACATCTACGGTTTCCAATAAGTCTGTCCAATCAATGGTAGCTATAGCCGTGTACAAAGACCGAAAGTCCGCCCTGTGCCAATTCCAGTCAAGACCAGCGCTTATGCTGGTTTTCTGCGCTCGCGAACTTTGCGCCAATGGCTCCACTCCGCACTTCAGTGTAACTGTTATGTCGAGAGCTGGGTGATATTCATCTATGGGCACTAAGGGCTCCTCGTTTAGGGATACCGTCACCTGTCCGGACAAAAGATCGCTCAACACGAGATCCAACATACATTCAAGTCTATTTTTAATGTGGTTATTTTGTTTTAAATGGCAAAAAGCACTAAAATTGACAAATTGAAGTTTAGTATTCACACGAATTTAAATTAAAATCACCTAGAATTAACACATTTGAATTAGGATACATACAAATAAAATTTTCTATACATGTCAACACACTAACATACTGGTCATCTTTATAATTAGGAGGCAAATATACAACACAACACAATAATTTCACATTTTTACATTTTATAATCGCACAAATTAATTCTTTGTCCGGCGTAAGGCCGTCAATATTCGCTACTACTTGGTACTTACTTGTTATTAGTAAGAAGTAGGTTTGTTGTTTTTCACTCCTTTTTTGCCTTCGTATTTTAAATACTGGCGACCGCGCCTGCTGCAGAGGCCCGTCACACGCACGGTACATGCCGCGAACGCACCTGCAGCGCGCGCGCTTCGCCTCCTAGGGGGCATGCTCGCTCAGCACGACTCCATCGATCTGTTTGCTGATGGGCTGGGGCGCTTGATGGCCGCCGCATACCAGTACCTTGACCAGCATTTTTGTAAATTTTTATAAGATATGACATTGTTATTTGTTAATTAATTGAATTCTGAGTATTATTTAATTATTGTTGTTATTTTTTATTTATTTTTATCTGGATATTTCTATATTTTTCACATTGTATTTTTGTTATAATTTATAGTTGTAGTATAATTGGATATTTATTGTTATGTTTAACCTGCCGACGTGTTGGAATATATCTGTTATCCTGCACGGAGTTTTTTGTATAAATAAATAAATAAAACCTCTGCTCTTTTCCAAGGACCATTCCTACTCTAACTAAAGTTCATGAAAATTTTTATTTCAAATTCACAAAATATTATTATGGTCTCCACAATACCAATGTACGTACAGTCAAAAGCATAAATATCTGACCAATAAATTTCCACAAATATCTATACGAGGGTTATTTCAGACTTTTTGTTGACTTGTATAGATATTTGTGGCTGTTGTTTTGCTTAGATTTATTTGAAGCCTTGGGAACGTATGTTTTGGCCTATTAGTTATTGAACAGAAGTCAAGATTTTGAGCAAGCATTATGAATGTGCGATCCCTCGAATCTTATTTAATTAATTATTTTATTTTATTTCGTACCTGTCTATTAAACATAGCTCTAGAAACAGGCAAACCCATTCCATGTGTCGTAATAGTTTAATCTAGCCCCTAAATTGTAAACATGAAGAGTTAGGAATCATGTCTTAGCATCGTTCAACCGCACCCCTGCAACCGCCATTCTTAATTGACCCCTTCCTTTCCCCCTAGGGGACACAAATGAGGCGTTAAAGGAACGGGATGGGCAAATCATGTGGGTCTTCGTTAGTTGGGCGCGAGAAATATAGGAGGCACTATATCAACCGACCCCGGGTACCGTCTATCTTTGGTGTACGCGCGACATTTTGGTCCAAGTCTTTAAAGAGCGATACGAGGAAGTGCAAAGAAATGAAACACGTCATTAAGGTGAGCTGTTTCATAGAAAAAACAATAGGATCTCCTAGTTATGAGCCGTCATAAGACAGAAAAGTGGTTAAAAATGCACACAAAATTCAACATCAACCGAGTGCAGTTACTCGCGTGAAGTCATCACCATTATTTGCAGCTATAAGACTTCCACCACTGAACATCACCTACTTCCATAGAATACTACAGTTGCTAGTTATAAGGAGTCTGCGACCACTGAAATCTTAAAAACCTTAATCATGTCGTCTAAACACATTGCAATTATTTTCAGCCCCATCAGCCGTCGCTTTTTTAAGCCGAACTTCGACTGCGAAAGGAGCGAGATCATTATAATAAGCCCGCTTAAATCATAACGATATTTTCATAGTTGAGGCTTGGCCTCAAATGAGGGCAGCGTCTATGAAAATGATCGTTGCGAATAAGCGGGCTCATAAGTGACCTCGCTCATATAACGGTCGGGCTCAGGCTTTAACCACAAATTAGACATGCGCGTCCTTCTGTAAACTCTTGTGCTTTAACACTAAATGCCTTCTTGTGCTTTAACCCTAAATGCCTTTCTGCCACTTCAATTCACTAACCTGCTTACAAGTGTTTACGAATCAATAACTGCTGTGGTTTATGTAAACGCCCGTTACTCTCTACTTACGACACTACATACATCACGACATAATATAGTTTAATGACACTATCACAGCCTCTATCGGGGACCGAAATTGCGAGTCGTCCCCCTGAAATTATTGCTCGTTACTCTCAAGCTCTCAAGACTTGGAGTGTGTCGCTATTCAGATTTTGCCCTTGAATTAAACAGGGCAACATATAGGCTTTGTGATGGTTTAGGTGCTTGCTAGAATTCACATGCTATCTGGAGATAAGTTAAGATAAGATAATTTATTCGCACATGAAAGAGGGTTAGGTTGATCGAAGATCTTAAAATAGTATGTAGATAATGTATGGCTTCTCTTTTCAGCTTTTTAAGTAACATGCAAATATTATTATTATGTTTAAACATTATTAGATAAGAGATTATACATTTATAATATACATAATGAAAAAACACACAACTCAATGCAGTCCGTTAAAACATGTAGAACAAGCCTTCTAAGCCTAGGCCAATTAAAGTTATTTTTTTATTATGGCCGACCATAGACCACGCCATGACCCAGCCAGCCGTCAGATCACAAATTTTAATGAGAATGAAGAGAAAAAATGTCAGAAAAGTTTGTAAAAAGTTAAATCATATCAAAACTAATACATTAAAAACATTTTCAATACAAAAATAAATTAAAGCAATAGTTAAGCGAATGGGGAATCCCTTTCGTCTCCGAAAATTTTTTGTCCGTAAATCACTTCTCATAACACATTAATTCTTATAACCTTCACTTGCACTAATATTCGAATATTCGAAATGTTGTTTTACATAATAATCTTTTCTCCGAAAACTCTTCTGTCATAATGATAGGTGCTATAATAATTGGTTCCCCTAATTTATCATGTCCTAAAGTCATATGTCCGAATTGTCTTATTGCATATTATTAGCTTAGAATAATTACGCCTAGAAGGAGAGTCGACACATGCTTACTGATGCGACTGAAATCCGGACACCATGTCCGGACCCGATCGACGCGTCGCGCAGTACTGCCAGTGATCAAAGTCATGGTCTGTTGGTAGGAGCTCCAACAAAATGACAGTTTGTTTTTTTTTTTTTTACTCAAAACTCAAAATAAATATTGTAATTTATGTAGAAAAACTTTACTGTTTTTAAATTTGAAACAATCAAAAACAATGTGTCCGAGCAATTTGCAATGTCGATGTTTTTACATCTTGCAGGCCCCTCTTTATGGAACTAATTTTTTTAACTGTAAACTGTATATACAGGGTGTCCCAAAAAGAAGTGTCAAGCGGAAGCCCACAGATAGAGCACCCCTTGGGGTACCCGAATCACTCCCATGTATGTTCCGCGATTGTTCATAGTTTTCGAGTTATGATTTTTTTCTGAATTTCGGAGAATTTCGGACCTAAAAGTTTTAATTTTTAATTTTTTAAAAAGTAGAAGACTTTTCAAATTTTTTCTTTGCCCAACTGAATCATCCTTAATTGTACTTTGATGCATAAAATAATCAGTTTCATAACTTTGACCAAAATGATGAAAATGTTGGTATAAAACCAAAAATGTACGGTTGATGAATAAAGACTTAAATTTTCAACTTTAAATTAAAAATCTAAGCGGGTGACTGTATGGTTTCTAAGTAAAGCTCAAAAATGCTCCAGAATCTCAGCTTTCTTAATCATTACAAAAAAGAAGTACTTAATGGGCTACTTTGGCTAAAATCAGCCTTCAAAGACAGCGAGGCGGAAAATTCTTGAAACTAGCCATCAGATTAATAACTGTTTTTTGGCCATTTTATCATTCCTGAAGTTCATGAATTTGTTATCTAACCAAAAATTACTGCAGGAAGGCTAAGAAAATAATAGAAAGAATAATCATTTGAAAGTTTAATTAATAGAACAAAAAGAAATAGTTATTAATTATTTATTATTTATTTACAAGAAATGTTCAAAATGTCTACCTTCGTTCTCGATACAAATTCTACATCGTCTAAAAAAGTTGTCTTTTAGTTTTATAAAGGCAATTCTGTTGTTTTTTATCGTCTCTTCTGCTTGCCTCAATTTTATTCGTAATTCGGCTACGTTGCTGATGTCCTTGGCGTAAACCAATTCCTTGTAATATCCCCAGACGAAGAAATTAATTGGGTTCAAGTCGGGGGACCGTGGCGGCCACGCAATGGGCCCTCCACGGCCGATCCACCTGTCTGGAAATCTTTCAGACAAATATTGTCTGACGATTCTCGCAAAATGGCATGGGGCGCCGTCGTTTTGAAAAATCATATTCCTATAAAGCGTTAACACGTCAACATCTCATAACAAGTCAGTGAGATTATGTTGTAGAAAATGCAAATAGGCCTCGCCGTTTAGTCGGTCAGGTAGTTCGAACGGACCAATCAGCTGTCCGTTTAAGATGCCTGACCATAGATTGACACTGAATTGTTCTTGGAAATTAGATTCCCGGGTCAAGTGTGGATTTTCAATGTTCCAAGAATGATAGTTGTGTATGTTGAAAATTCCACATCTCTTAAAATGTGACTCATCGGTCCATAAAATATATTTAAAAAAAAATCGTTTTCAGCTTGACGCCGCAACATTTCCTGACAAAACTCTACTCTTCTCGGATAGTCTGCGGGCTTAAGCTGCTGAAATTTTAGAATATGATATGGGTGAAAACCCTCTTGTTGGAGTATGCGATGTGCCAGTGATTTTGGAATTCCGGTTCGACGTTGTATTGTTCTCACACTTATTTCCTTAGCCTTCCTGCAGTAATTTTTGGTTAGATAACAAATTCATGAACTTCAGGAATGATAAAATGACCAAAAAAGAGTTATTAATCTGATGGCTAATTTCAAGAATTTTCCACCTCGCGGTCTTTGAAGGCTGATTTCAGCCAAAGTAGCCCATCAAGTACTTCTTTTTTGTAATAATTAAAAAAGCTGAGATTATGGAGCATTTTTGAGCTTTACTTAGAAACCATACAGTCACCTGCTTAGATTTTTAATTTGAAGTTGAAAATTTAAGCCTTTATTCATCAACCGTACATTTTTGGTTTTATACCAACATTTTCATCATTTTGGTCAAAGTTATGAAACCGATTATTTTATGCATCAAAGTACAATTAAGGATGATTCAGTTGGGCAAAGAGAAAATTTGAAAAGTATTCTACTTTAAAATAAAAAAAATTAAACTTATAGGTCCGAAATTCTCAGATATTCAGAAAAAAAATCATAACTCGAAAACTATGAACAATCGCTTAACATACTTGGGGGTGATTCAGGTACCCCAAGGGTTGCTCTTTCTGTGGGCTTCCGCTTGACACTTCTTTTTGGGACACTGTATATAATATGAGATAAGCGTATTTGTCAAACTGAACAGTCACTTGTTCAAGCGCAATCGAAGTGTATGTAATTTTAACACGAGATATCCACACAGATTGAATCTCCCTGCCATATCGACAACCGTATACAGTAAAAATGCGTACTGTATGGCCATAAGAATTTACAATAAGTTGGATGACAAAATTAAATTTTTGCAGCTCAACATCTTTAAAAAGAAATGGAAGGAATGGTTAATAGAAAAATGTTTCTACTCCTTGGACGAATACTTTCAGTGTTGATTCTTGTGTGTCCAACAACAACCACAGATAAATTTTTGTGCATGTTTTTGTTATTAAATTGTAATAGAAATTCAGAATGTACCTATAATGTATGTGTTTATGTAATTTGGGTTTGTGTTACTGTATGTTGAATTTGATTTAAATGAAATGACATGTTCTGTAAATTATTTAACAATTAATGTTATTATAATAACACACAAGATAATGTTGTATTTTAAACGATTTTATGAATTTTAAATGTATTATTTGCATGCCAGTTTTGGTGAATTGTGCGGACTTTACTTTATAAATACCAACTATTGTACCACTTTCCAAGCGAATAAATGAATCTGAATCTAAATGAATCTGAAAATGTTGCCAGTAATGAGAAAATATTTTCCCAACTTTAAGTCGAGGAAGAAAATTAGGTTAACAGAAAATAATCGCCTTAAAACCGACTCCACGTAGTCTTGTTTGGGTTAGGGGGTGCAGGACATAGCCGAATTTTCGAAGGCAATTTGTATGAAGCCGAGACTTATACATTTTTTCATTGATTTGATATAGAAAATTAACTTAGACAAAATCTAAATATCCCAGGAACAGTGGTTGGCATAGACATCGGGAAGGAGGGTCCAGGGGTAACGGGGGGCTAAGCACCTGCCAAAAAAAAACCCTGTCGTGTAACATTAATTCGGTTTGGTTAGGCAGTGCGGTGAACTTTCCACCCACCCATTGCCTGCCGCCGGGCGTGGTGGTGGTATAGTGCCTACCACTGCCCGCGCAAAGGGGCGCCCACGGGCGCAGCTCCTTAGGGCGCGAGGTGGGAGCCGCGGTGCACAACCGTTTGGAGGGGGGGGGGGGGGGGGGGGGGGGTCAGTGATCTGCGGCTGGCCCCCCCTGTCCACTGCGGCTCGGCGGGGCCGCACAGCCAGATGCGGCAACGGATTGTGGTTGCGGCCCTAGTAGGGTCCGCGTACGTTGGGAGCCAGCGGGCTCCCCCCTTCATTGGGGGGTCGGCTGGAGGGGGCCCCGATACGGGGAGGCACTGGCGGCGGGGCGTTATGAAACTTTTTAGGGACCCCACCTCGCCGCTGAAGTGTTGAGTTCGAGTACCGTGAGATATTCGACAAACCTCGTCGTACCCCCGAGCGGCGAGGTATCCATGAGGATTTCCCCACGTTAATAAAAAAAAAGGTTAGAACTGCGACCAAAAAATGCACAAGCCGAGTGAGCGAAGCGAGCTTGCCGCGGCAACGGCAGGCGAGTGCCAAAAAATTATGTTCTAAAAATTAAACTTGTATGAAAAAAATGACAAACTCACTCTGGACCGTTTTTTATAGGTTCTATAAATCGGTTATCGTAGCCCATAGACATTGATTTGCTGTTAACTTTTGTTGTACTGCCTGTCCTGTGCTTGTAGTAAACGACTAGCAAAACTGCTTGTAAATTATTTTCATACCTACTGCCAACCGATGCTCCACAGATGTGCAGTAACCACATGTGGGTGGAAAGATACTAAATTTTATATTAGTGGCAACCGAAAAGACGAGAAGGGCAGTTTCAAATGCTTCAGTGACATTTACCCGGTCATTCACTCCACCTACACTCCCAAAGTGACAGACGTACCTAACCGCATATTAATTCTGGGGCCTTAGTACAATCGCCTATATCCAGTAAAGTGAATTCCTAAACTGTGGGTAGCGAGCAATTTCGTCAGTAAATATCCAGCCTGGATGATGCTTTAGTGCCAAGTAACCGCTGACTGCCTGGGAATGAAAGATCTTATTACGAAATTGCTCGCTACGGTCAATTTAGGGAATAAACTGACAAGTAATAAGGAATTGTTATAAGGCCCCTGTACCCGAATCCAAATGGATTCGCAACTTTTAATTAAACGAAGTGTTTTCAGTTTGTAATTAATTTTGCACATAAAATGTTCCAATCCGATCTGTTCGTACTGATCCACTATTTATTGCTCTTCCTAAGGAATATAGTGTTAAAGGAAGTTTATGAAGATGCTGGGATAATCTGACAGTTTTCATTTCTCGTGCGTCCGTGCTTTGCCTGAGAGCGGTGTGTGAACACGTTATTATACGTGAATCTATTTGAGTTCTATTACTTAAACCAGTCAATGAATTATTTTAATTTTAATTTACGTTATTGCTATTTCATTTAAAATAACTTCTAACATTTAGTGACTAACTGGTTAGGTACCTTGAAAGCGTTACCGAACCAACAACGTTGCTCTGTAAACATCGTGTTAGGAGACTGGGAGAAAACGGAGCAACATGGAATAAAAATGAGCAATTAAAAGCAATACTGACAAAACAATTGAAATATTTCCTAGAATTGTTGCAGATTGATCAATTCAGAGTCGCTCTGCAATAACAGGGTGATTCTGAAGAAACTCAAGTGAACGACATCACTTTATTACACATGCGTTAACGGAATTGTCAAAATCTCATTAATCTAAGTTTATTTCACTTCCATGTTCATCAGTAAGACGTCTTTGCTCCGTTTTATAGACTATGCAATGAGAATCACATCACTGTGCGATTCACTGTGTTGAAGTGAGTTTTTCAAAACAGCCCTTCTGTTGCCCGGACGTCATTGTTCAACAAATTGCTCATGTCTGAAATATGCAAAGCATTTGGATGCTTAAAATACTTATGCTACTAAATATAAATAAATAAAGGTCTAATGAATAAATTAAGCCAGACAACACACCACTTGTCATGGTCACGAAGTAGGCATAAAATATTCCTGTTTTAGGACCAGTACGTCTACCACGAATTGCCACTTTAAATTTACATTATGTACATGTAAATGTATTGGGATTTGACATTGTCATGTCATGTGTCACCCCAATACATTTTTTTACGCGAACGATAACGTAAATTTAAAGTGGCAACTCGTGGTAGACCTACAGGTACCAGGTACCAGACGAGGAATTGAGCCAGGGGAGTCTCCCATCCCATCGTTACTGAATTAATTGACACGACCGAGAATCAAGCCCGTTACAAGGAGAAAAACCGTGCAACAGCGAAATACGCCAATCGCGTCGTGAATACAGCTCTGCGTTTATATTCCGCTCCCATTCAAACCAAAGCCGCCCAAACCAATTAAATGAAAAGAAATTTGTTACAAACAACATCGAGTCCGCTACAACAAAGCCTGTAATAATGATTTCAATCAGATATTATTGGACGCGGAAGAGCTCTCATCAATCCTGTGGATACGACCTATCAAGAGTATCCTCCTTGTTGGGGTTCCGTGGTTAGGGGGTCTGGGGTTATGCTGTACTAGTTTCGCCTTCGCCGCCCGAACTTACGCCCGAATCCGCAAACGTCAATCAAAGCTGAGCAACCCTTACATGTATATCTGTCCTTTTCATTTCTATTGACATGTGACAGGGCAGCATCAATTTGAGGTGTCCATAATTTTTGATTTGCGTTTGTGGATACGGGGCCTTTACTAGAATTAACTTTAGAATATTTAAATTCGGCTTTCATAGTGCTTGGGTGGTACGCTTGCTTCGCTCGCTCGGCTCGTGTGCTAGTTCATCAACACTTAAAAGTGTACAAAGATTAAAATACATCCAATAGCTTTTCGTAATGCCGGAACGTGCAAACGGACTGTGTTTTTCGTATTCAGTATCGTTGACGACAATTGTTTTTCACAAATACTCGTAATTTACATCAGTTACTACGAGTAAAAGGCTCCGAGGCAGAGTGGTGGTCGGCCCGAAATCCAAAGGCCTTGGGTTTATATTTTAGATCGGGCAGAATATTTTTAGGGCTTTACTTAACAAAATACATCAAAAATTTCGCCAAACTGCAAAAGAGTTTGTCGGCGAATTAACATAGTCCGGGTTAAGCCAGTATCCATCGATTGTAGCGAAGACTTAATTTCAATGATGGCGACCTTCGCCCAACGGTGGGATAGTTTCTATCACTGAAAGGCTGTATTTCTTAGGCTGTTGTTATTGTTTTTGTACAACATGTTCTATACAACATGACATACATGTTAGTTCAATCAATTTTTTCTCAGGATACAGAACACTTCAAACCTAAGTTTACATCTAACTTGGCATGTTTTTTGGTAGTAGTAGGTACGGACTTAGACGAATGACCAGTCCGTCGACAACTGATTGCTGTTAGTTTTATTGGTCTTGGTTGTTCATTCTTTATTTTTATAGGGAATAGGTGCGTATATTTTATTTGTGATAAGGAAATAGTGAGTCTGAGATAATCGCAGACATAGGTCAATGAATGACACGGGTGTCCTCCTTGAAAGGAGTCCAATGCTCTTTTTTTGACGCTGCTTTATTTATTATGCCCTCTACTGTATTGACAACACATGTCGAAATAAAGTAGATATACATTTATTAAACAACAAAACAAAACAAACAAATATAGCCTAAACAAATACGTCCCACTGCTGGGCACAGGCTTTTATTTATTATATGTTAAAATTAATTCATGGACTGAGAATTCCCTTCAGTAAGACCAAGGCCGCAGCCAGACGTGACAGAAACTTTTCATTAATCAATGACTCAACCACAAAATAAAGAGTTAACAGTAGGACCGCTTGCGCCTTTTTCCTTAGCTTGCCTGACCGCCTAGGGTCTCTACTATATTCACTCAGATTTTTTAAAATAAAGAAGGTACTACTTGACAAAACCGGCGAATAACCAAATTCATCACGTGAAAAATTGCACCAAGTTCGACAAAAACAAAAACACTCGCGACAGTGCCAACAGCGGCATCCCCATCCTCCACCAACACGCTGTTTGAGGTGGAGTTCGCTAACATCCGCGGACTCCATGCAAACCTCAACGCCGTCCATCAACACCTTGAGACGGCGAGGCCTGCGATGCTCTTTTTGACGGAAACTCAGATAGGCTGCCCTGCCGATACGTCATACCTGCACTACCCCGGCTATGTGCTGGAAGAGTCCTTCCAACCTAAAGCCGGTGTATGTCTATTCGTCAGGGCCGACGTCTGCTGTAGCCGTCTCCGCTGCCTAGAAGACCCATCCTTCTCCACCCTCTGGGTGCAAGTTGACCTGGGCACCACAAGCTGGGTCTATGCGTGCATATACCGCTCCCACAAAGGGGACGCCGAGACAACTCGACTCTTCAAACATCTGAGTCAGGCCGCAGACAACGCTCAGGCGCAGTTCCCAAATGCCGAAATGGTGTTTTTGGGAGACTTCAATGCCCACCATGAGTCCCGGTTAGGCTCATCAAAAACAGACCATGCAGGCCGAACTGCCCATGCGTTTGCTCTCACGCAAGACCTGATGCAACTGGTACACCAGCCCACCCGGGTACCAGATATTGTCGGTCATACTCCCTCCTTATTGGACCTTCTGCTGACGAGTCACCCAGCCGGGTATAAAGTGTCGGTTGGTGCTCCATTGGGCTCCTCCGATCACTGCCTGGTTGGCGCTACAGTGCCTTGTGCAGCTCCCCCACAACCTGTGGAGGTGACGCGGCGGTTATGGCACTACTCGTCGGCAGATTGGGACGGATTGCGAGAATATTTTGCCTCCGTCCCTTGGCGGCAGTGCTGCTTTGGAGAAAGGGATGCTTCAGAGAGTGCATCTGCTATCGCTGACAAGATCAGTACCGGAATGGAATACCACATTCCTTTTACTGATGTCGTCAGTGCTAGCAGAACTGGTCCCTGGTTCAATCGCGAGTGTGCCGCAGCTGTTGAACAAAAATAGGCGGCGTACCGTGCTTGGTCTAGGGCCCAGGCACTCAATGATCATTCAAACCTTGCCTCCCTGAAAGCAGCCTTTAATAAAGCCACCAAGGCCACGAAGAGGGCTTACATTAGAGCAGACGCCCAGCGAATTGCACGTGTTGGCCAAGAACTCATCACGCACCCTACGGGTAGCCGCTCCTACTGGCGACTGGCTAAACACGTGCAATCTAACTTCTGCGTGCCTTCGCTGCCCCCACTGAGATTCCCTGATGGATCGTTGGCTCATCAGCCGCAAGAGAAAGCCGATTTACTGGCTAACCTCTTTGCCGCAAACTCTTGCATCGATGACTGCGGTGCTGCGCCGCCTGAAATTCCACATTGCGGCTCCACAATGCCTGATATTCGTATCAGGCAGTGTGATGTTCGTGCCGAACTGCAGTCACTCGATGTCAGGAAAGCCAGTGGCCCTGATGGAATTCCAGCTGTGGTGCTGAAGAAATGTGCAGCGGAGTTGTCTCCAGTGTTCACTAGCCTGTATCGCCTCTCCTACAATTCGGGTCTTGTGCCGCTGTCTTGGAGGGAGGCAAACGTTCAACCAGTTCCCAAAAAAGGGGACCGGTCTGACCCTGCCAATTACCGTCCAATAGCCGTAACCTCAGTTTTAGCTAAAGTGTTTGAGCGGATCATAAACACGCAGCTCATCCGATACCTAGAGGATCACTCTCTCATTCACGACCGTCAGTACGGCTTCCGACCAAAACGGTCTACGGGTGATCTTCTAGCGTACGTAACACACATTTGGGGGGAGGCTATGGACAAGCATGGGGTATCTTTGGCCGTCAGCCTTGACATTGCCAAAGCTTTCGACCGTGTATGGCATCGTTCGCTTCTTTCCAAGCTTTCGGCATATGGTCTGCCACCTCGCCTATGCGACTGGGTCGCCGGATTTCTGGAGGGACGTAGAATTCGTGTCCTATGCGATGGTCGAAAATCACGCTTTCTCGAGATTAATGCCGGAGTGCCGCAGGGCTCCGTCTTGTCGCCGACATTGTTTCTTCTGCATATCAATGACATGTTATCTCTTGGTAATATTCATTGCTATGCGGATGATAGCACGATCCACGCGCGTTATTTCGAGCGCCCTGGGGCAAAGCAGACTGACATCGAGAAGAAGAGGCGAAGTCTTGTTGTTGAGCTTGACGGAGTGTTGGACCGCATTTCAGAATGGGGTGCATGCAACCTTGTCGAGTTCAATGCCAAGAAAACGCAGGTGTGTGCATTCACAGCAAAGGCGTCGCCGTTCCTTTCCCATCCCACTCTTCAGAGCACCCCGCTACCGATTAAGGATAGCCTAAACATACATACTACTACTAGACTACATTGAGAGCGTCATTAGAACTGCATCCCGTAAACTCGGAGTCCTGAATAGAGTGAGACGATTCTTCACGCCTGAGCAGCTCTGTCTCTTGTATAAGACACAAGTTCGCTCGTGTGTGGAATACTGCTCTCATCTCTGGGACGGTTCCGCTAAGTACCTACTCGAAGCTCTTGACAGGTTGCAGCGGCGTGCTATCCGTATTATTGGAAACCCAGAGGCAACTTTGACCCTTGAGCCTCTGCAATTGCGTAGAGACATTGCCAGGCTAAGTGTTCTCTATCGCTTCTACAATGGGGAATGCTCTGACGAGTTATTCCAGCTTATCCCACCCTCACCTTTCCACTCCCGTACCACGCGTGCTGGACTACGGCGTCACCCACACACAATTCAACATTTGTTGGCCCGAACTAAAAGGTTCGGTGACTCGTTTCTTTGTCGTACCATCCAGACGTGGAACGCTCTTCCAGCACATGTGTTTCCTTCCTCTTATAGTCCCGGGTTCTTCAAGCGCGGCTTGAAAAGGCATTTCTGCAGGCCTTCAAGGTGCGGATGGCCAGCCCAGTGATTCGTTTGAATGACTGGGCTTGTCAACCTCATATCTGAACCTCACGACCGCTTTCCATCAGGTGGAGTGAGGTCATCTTGACAGGCAATATAAAAAAAAAAAAAAGTGCGACTGGCCGCGACACTGATGCTCACTGGTATCGCCTGTAAACTCACTGCGCCTGTGTGCGTGATAAACATGGCGGGTTTTTTAAAAGCCAACTATCTTTCTTGGCCATCAGGCCGCATCCTTAATTTGAGACTTAATTGCGACTACAGTAAACCATGGCCATTACCAGCTTAAAATTCTCAAAATTCTCTCCATGCGCACAATGTGTCCGCACCAGCGAAGTTGGCCTTTCATCAAAAGACACTCCATTCCAGGTATCTTAGCTCGACGTAAAACCTCAGAGTTTGGCGATCCTGCCACCTTAGTCGAAGAACTGCTCGAAGACATTTTAGGTGAAAGACATCAAGACGTCTGATGTCTACCTTATACATACACCAAGTCTCCGAAGCATAGAGCAACAGTGGCAGTATAATTGCCCTATAAACAGCGAGCTTAGTTTGGAGTTTCAAATCGTGTGACTTCCAGACCCTTTGACTAAGGCCACCAAAAGCTGCAGCGGCTTTGGATATCCTTGCAGAGATTTCCGAGTCGAGACGATTATCACTGCGCACTAGACTCCCAAGGTACCGGAAGGTTCCTACTTCGTCCAGAGGCTTACCCTGCAGGTAAACAGCAGCATCATTTACAGATTTGCCTTTAGCAGGCTGTTTAAGAATCTGAGTCTTAGAAGCGCTAATTACTAAGCCAAATTTACGACAGGATTCGTCTAAGCTGTCAAGGTAACTCTGCAGGTCATCCAAACTGTCAGCCATAAGGCAAACATCGTCAGCATAAATAACCTCGGTAACCGGAACAGAATGCAAATTGCTTTTTGCCCTGAAACGTGAGAGGTCGAAAACGCTTTTGTCCATACGGACATTTATGGAAATCTGGTTACTACAGCGCTTGAGAGCATCGTTCATTACTGCCGCGAAATATATAGAAAAAAGGGTCGGAGCCATAACGCAGCCTTGCTTGACGCCGCTGGTGACAGGGAACCGTTCCGTGAAGTCGTTCTCGTGACGTACGAGGGCTGTCATGCCCTCATAAAACTGACGCACTACATTTACAAACTTCGCAGGACAGCCACATTTCTCCAGAACAGTCCAGAGAGCAGTTCTAGGAACGCGGTTAAAGGCCTTCTCTAGGTCCACAAAACATAAGTAGAGGTCACGTTGTTGTTCAAGACTTTTCTCTTGAATTTGCTTGACAACAAAGATGGCATCAACCGTGCCCCTGTTTGGTCGAAACCCACACTGAGTTTCGGGAAGGAAGCTCTCGGCTATGACACTTAGGCGTTTATTAATTATATGGGCAAGTATTTTGCCAGCCGTGGACAGCAAGGCAATACCCCTAAAAGAGCTACAGTTGGATAGTCCCCCTTTGCCTTTATATAATTTCGTTATTGAAGCATCCTTCCAGTCTTGTGGAACAGTCTCAACGTCCCAAATCATCTCAATAAGTTCGAACAGCCTAGATCTAATTTTCGATCCTCCATACTTGTAAATTTCAGATGGTAGACTGTCCGAACCCTGACTGTGTATACAATACATACATACATTATCATCACGCCTTTTTCCAACGGGGTAGGCAGAGATCACATTTTCCACTTGCTACGGTCCTGACACACCTCTTGCGCTTCTTCCACTCTCATTAATCCTTTCATACATGCTCGTCGATTATGGGTAATCGATTATGGGTGGGATTATGGGTCCTGACCTGACCTTTTCTGAGCACGTCTTGTACTTGTCCTAAGTACGTCCGTCTAGGCCTTCTCCTTTCAACAGCTCCATCCACCCTCGCCTTGTAAATTTATTTCTTTAATCGCCTTTCATCCATCCTTTCCATATGCCCAAACCATCTTAGCATTCCCATCTCAATTTTTGTGACAACATCCTCTTTCACACCACAACGCTCTCTGTATGTCGTGTACTAAATATAGTTAATGCTAAAGTCACTCTTTGTGATCCTGACGTTTCGATGAATTGAAATAGTTTGAGTCTTAGGAAAGGACCTAAGCTAAATTGCCATTTGTCTAGAAAATACAACTTGAAGTGTAGATAGAACATTTTCAGGAGACGAAGTCATGAACAAAAGTAATTCTTTTAAAAAGGAAGAAAAATATAATCGGCGAAACATTAATGCAGTAAAGAAAATGGCAGGTGTTTTTAATAATAACTTGTAACTTTTTACATTGCGATTGTTCACGCGGCTGCAATTGCAAACATGCTATAACTTCATTAGGACCTGTCTTTACTACAAACCACAGAAAATTATCATTTTAGAACGATTATTTATAAAGCCAAGCATTAACTCATAAGTATTGTATTAAACTGTGCATAGCACATTTTTTTACAATGCTTGTTTTCATAACTAAAGATAGAAAACTCGAACAATGTGGGTTTCGGACCTTGATGATCTCGAGCGGGAATCGAAACCGCGTCTTTCACAATCCAGACTAAGAGCAGTCACCCGAATTACAATACAAGCCATTGATCAAGTCGCTTGTTAATAGTTTAGTTCGAGCCGTTGTCAATAGATGGCGCAGCATGTACGATAGATCGCGCAAGCGTTTCGTTTTGTAAATTACATCTAAGGAAAATTAGGTTTTGGTCAATATATAATTTTTACAGAAATACAGTCTTCGTTTTTTATTTATTAGGATGTTAGTGCAAAGTTAATCAGCCATAAAATTGCGAATACAATACAAAAAAAATAAAAGAATTAGTAAAACCCGGATACACGAATGAATGAGTCTCAGTAACAGTTATTCACAGGACACAGGTATTACTTTTTAGTATTTTTATTAGTTTTAACAAAAACTTCTTGAAGTTAGTTAACCTCAAATGATCGAATACTCTTTTTTTTCTTACCAGCTAAGAGTGAATGGTGCTTCTTCGAATAGAGCGACACAAAATATTTAAAGACACGTTTGTGAGAAATATCCGTCACGGTATGTAGATATTTCAAATATTGACCATAATGAAAATTTCATTCAATGAAGGAACCAGTATCAAGTCCAACTATTTAAAAGCACATTACATTAATACTGACGTTAATATAAACATGATAATATTATCACTTTTCGTATAAAAAACCTTCCTTATTTCCATAAACGATCACGTGGAATTTGCTATTAAAATAATAAGCTAACTTAATTCAACACAACTCGACTTTTGTTATTTTTCTTACTAAGTCACTGCCACTTTGTCGACGAAAAAATATTATGAAGTCAACACAGTCTGCAAAAAAGTCTATTAGCATTCTGAATTTAAATCAGTATAAATTGTAATAAGTAAGGTTGAATTGGGTTTGAGAGTTTAGGTTTTTATCTTTTTTTTGTTGTAATTTCGTTGGCGTTGGATTGATTTTTGCTCATTTAAGCAACTACTCTCGTAGTCCAGCAACTTTTGGTTTTTTATTTGTTCACTAAATAATAACTTCAGTGGACAACGACAAATACAACACAATCACAGGTGACCTTACCTGTGAAGAGAGTTTTTTTTCTTGCCAACCCATCGACAAAAAATGTTGTATCCCTGACTAAAAAAAATACGAGGCTCCCTTATAAGCATCCATGCCCTATTTCACCATCAAGCTACCTAAAGTTGGGCAGATAAATTTTATCTGCCCAACTTTAGGTAGCTTGATGTCTTTTTTGATGTCCGTTTTATCTGTTTACCATAGTTCAGGCCCGATACTGGGTCAATAACGCTCTAAATAGGTATCTAGTTATACCTCTGGAGCCTTAACCAGCACCGTCACCACCGTTTCTGCATACACGCTACTACCGTTTCGGCATGTCCCATTTTGAAATTCATGCGAATGACGTTAAATCTACAGAAAGATAGAAACCAGAAAAAACGACTCGCCTTCTTGTTCTCTAATTAGCAATTCCAGTCGCTTGCTAGTCGCTCGCATTTTGAAAACTTGCTAGCCAATAACGGAGCAGTATTCGACGTCAAATAGCAACAATCACAGTCAAAATCACGATTTTGTTGCGATCGAATTTAGTGAATAGCCCAGCTGATCTTATAGGCACAAGCGGGATTAGATCCCGCGACCACTTCCACTTCCATAATCTAATTTAGATTACTCGATTTTGGATAGCACATTTTAAGGTAGTCCCTCACCTAGAGCATTTTCCTGTAATATAACGTTTCGGATTCGGTTTTGAGCTTTACATTACAGTACTGCCTCCCTGACATGACGAACATTCGCCTATAATGTACACTTTAGATTCAATTTTGAGCATTACATTGCAATACTGCCTTACAAAACTTCAGGGAAGTTGTATCAAAATATTACACATTGTATCATCAAGTTGCGCACTGTAATGCTCGGTACTCCTCCTCACTGATGTAATCCTCGACTCTGTATCGTTACATTACAGGAAAATGCTAGAAGCTTAGAATAATAACGTATAGAAACCAAGTCTGCGCGCCCATTTTGAAGCATCTTAATTGGAGCCATAATAATAAATGGCTCGAAACGGACCGCTTTGCAGTGTTCATTACAGCTCCGCAATGTTCAATGTCAACGCGCGCCGCACGTAAGCAAGCTATAGTCACGCATGTGTGGATCGGATTAGAGCTTAATTTTTGACGGGGCGGTTGTATGAAGACTATCCTTCCATACGTTATTATTCTAAGGTTAGAAGTGGGAAAGCACTTTTATAATTTGACATAACAACGTCGCAACGCTAATTTGCATTGGATGTATAGCCTGCTTCATACTTACAACCAAGCCTGATCGCCAAAGACGCGAAATAAAAAATATATCTACATCTAAAATCCTGTTTGTTGTAAGGAATATTACACACAACCATCACAACACACAATTTTGATTTATCTGCCGACCGTACATAAGCGACCGTCGATTTATCATTTCCCAAATAGCCCCATTACTTCGTAACGTCTTTCATTATGGACCCATTCGACGTCAAATATTGAAATTTTTAAACAAATTTATCCGATATTTGACTTGGTGACGTCACGTTTTATCGTATTTTGTTGTGTGCATAACATATTATGCTCGGTAAATGGCTGTATAAATAAGCTGTCTGACTTCTGCTGGACCACACAAACACGAACATGATTTGAATTTGATGTCACGTCTAAAATTTTTAAGAATAGTTCATTAAACACATGACAGATACAGATTCACCACTGAGGATGCACAAGACCGCGCGAAGTGGGCCAAGAATATAAGAAAGGCGGACCCTGGGACTCCCCACACCAGTGTGAGTTCTCAAGCGGGATAGACCGCACGGATGATGATGAGTTCATTATACACATGCGTACTGCAAAGAACTGAATCCAGTCTAAGGCCTGTATAGAAGAACTGACCATTTTTATGAGTTTAAAGTTCTTGTATGGTATTTCATTATAACGCCTTTCGTGACATAGCTGCTGTGGTTAAATTGTAGTTAACTTACTTCTAGAGGTATCGTTCTCATGAAAAAATATCTACGGATATTTTTGTATAGACGTAATGCAATATATTTAGATAGCTTCATTGGCGTTCAGCTTTTACGGTAATGTTTTGCAAAATCAAGAAGATTTTTACTTATCATTTCTCTTTCTATGAACTAAACCAGAATTGAATGAGAAATAGCGGGTTACTATGAGTAAAACTAGACTGCATCTAATCTAGCCTTCATAAAAAGTTTCTAAAACAAGGTGGTGGCACGCTTGTTACATAGAAAATGGTCGTTTATATATTTTGATTTATATCAGTGCTTCAGCATCATTTACAATGCTAAAAATCAGCGCCACTTGCCTTTTTCCACTTCACTCTACCACAAAATAAAGAGTTTACAGAAGGACCGCTCGCACCTTTTTCCAAAACTTGCGTGAAGCGCCCAGGGTTACTACTATTCCGGCATGGACGTCGCAGCGCCGCACATTGGTGGCAGCTGTAGGTGATCTCTCACTTCCGAGTGTAGTTCGCTCTATGCTCGGGAGTGCGGAAAAATGGGAGGCGATGGTCTCCTTCTTCGAAGAGGTTAGGGCGCAGAAGGAGACCGCGAAGAGAATCAGGGAGGACAATCCTCTGGCGGTCCCTCTCCGACGCAGACGGCTCGGAGCCCGGAGAAGACGGTTCGCCCAACTTCTCCCAGTTTCCTAGGACACCAGCGGGTGAGCCCGGGGGGTCTCACCCACATTGCACGGTGTCTCTGTTTGGGGGGTATCTGTCGTGTATCAGGATACCCCCCGTGGCGTGAGGAGGCCCGGCAGTAGCTGGGCTGACCGCTTGGGACGATGTGGCCGAAATCCTAAGGGAATCCCACGTCGTCCCGCTAAAGCAAAGTGGAGATACACCGAGGTTATTTTAGTGGGTATACCGCCAGCTTCACCGGCGGGGAGTCCCACACTCCCCCACCGCTCGCCCGGGCGGTGGGATAGTGCGTAAAGCATTTTTTCCTCGAAAAAAATAAAATAAAAAAGGGTTACTACTATATTCGCTCTGAATTTTTAAAATGAAGTAAGTAAGTTATACCTACTTGACAGAACCGGTCAAAAACAAAATTAATCATGTGAAAAATTGCACCAAGTTCGACAAAAACAGTGCGACTTTCCGACTCACCGAAGCTCACTGACTTCGCTTGTAAACTCATGTCTCTGTGTGCGTGCGTCAAAAATGGCGTGTTGTTCTAAGCGGGCTATCTGAGTCAGAGCGCCGCGCATGTCTAATTTGTGACTCTACGTTAGAAATAAATAAACCTTGGGTCGACACTATTTCCGCCCATAAATTGCCACGCTTGAAGACGTCACGTTTTTCGGACGGGTCCAAATGTCCAAAGGTCTTCGGCTCCAAAATTAAATTACCCCAATTTCAGGACGAAATTTCAAGCTTGCTAATTTTGCTAAGATGTTTCCTTAATTAGTGTTTACACACAGTTAATGTTTTCAATTATGCTAACAGTGTAATTAAAGAACATTTACTTTCGTTCTATAATTTGCAGGATCCATAGGCTGGTTTACAACGTTCGCTGTCAATGGTTTGGTGATCCCGTACAAAGGGTACATACAGTTTAGTGCCGTTTTTACTCGGTATGTTAAGACATGCACAAGCATATATGTTAAGATAGTCATAAGCCGCAGAGGGTGCAGCAGAGTCGAGACTCGCACGTTGCACCAAATTTAATTGCGTACAATGATATAGTAGTTTGAGTAAGTATTCATATTTACAGATTACATGTTTTTTGTTCAAAACTTCACAATGTACTATATGATAGTTGTTACTTATGTCATGATAAGAATCATCATGAGACTTGCAAAAACCAGATGGAAATTCTACGTTTTTAATTTTCCTACTCCAATATTATGTTCTTTTCTAGTACTAACACATCAGCAGATATCTCCATGAAGAATCAATACACGTGTTCATTACTACCCTTCAAACTTCGCAGGCGTCAATACGTGTCGTTAACGTGGATCAACAATAGTAACAAACACCGCTGTCAGTGTAGATGTCAGTTTGACAGCCCTAAAGGACTATTGAGCTGAGTGATTTGGGTGTCCTTTATCGAATCGTTAATAAATTTCTTCAAACTTATTTTTGTAATCTTAGAATTAATTTAATGAATATTTGCATTTTGTGCACTGTTTATGAATTTTATCAGGTACTCGTATGTGTAGATAGTAATCTCAAATATTGATATTATATGACATCGAGCGGAAGAAATTAAACAATAAAAATTATAGTCTTGACTTTCGCACACACTTGACATTGGCGAAATCAATCTGCGGTTTAAGCAAGATTGCTAGCACCACGAATAAAATAAAAAAACTCCGATATGGTGAAAACGACTTGATCTTCATAGGTAGAAGAATTCGTGATACCAACGAATGTATAGTTTATTTATCTATGGTGATGGCTTCGGGGCGGGCAGCAGCCGCGGCGGCGTCGGTGCGCACGCGCACGCCTCCCCACCCATGTGCTAAATGATTTTAAGTTTGGAATATATCGTTGTTTGACATTCTTACTATATGCTACTACTACACCATACGAACGTTTAAATAAATAATGAGACAGGTATATCAACTGAAATAAATATTCGTTGGACAAAACAATGATTTTATTTAAAAGCTCATAATGTAACATAGTAAAAAAATGTAAATAAATCGGGCTTTCACAATATTAATCAAATGAAAGTTATTAAAAACAATAGTTGTATCTGATCCTTTTTCAATGCATCTGTTGAATTAGTAGCATTCTGCAAACAAAAAAGTATAATATAAAAATCAAATAGTTGAAAAAATACTAAATAGTCCCTTACCATAATGTTCAAATGTGAGTGACACAGTATGAAATAAATTATTGAGACCATACACTGAATTTTGATTTTTGTAATTTACAACGCATGCATATTAATTGCATAATTTATTTTCCATTTGAGATAAAAGTCGCGGTCGATCCCCTAGAGCCAAGGTTCTTTTTTTCTGGTTTCTGTCTTTAGAAAAAACTATACTAAGTTATTTTCACACTTCTCAAAAAAAAACTATTTTTGATTCTATCATGCCATGTAAAGATACCATAGTAAGTACTTTTGAATTAAATAGTAAAACATAAATGTAGTTACCTCAAAACACTTGCACCCTATGATTCTCTCGGTCACAGACGATGATGTTCCCTCCAGACATCACAGCAATGCCCTCCAGACCCTTGAACTCTGCGTCTCCAGAGCCCCAAGCTCCGAATGCCCTGAGGAAGGTGCCATCAGGGTGGAAGATCTGGATGCGATTGTTGCCGGAGTCAGCCACGACGATGTAGCCCTGGTCGTCTACCGCTACACCCCTGAGGACAAGTGAAGGGAGTTATTAGGCAACATTGTTTGAATTGACAAAAACATATTGGGACGCCTAACCCAAAAAATTAAAGCTAAGGTTTTCAAGTTCTTTTTAGTTCATATTATGTTAAAAATGGGATCGAAGATTTTCTTTCAGGTTTAAAAAACATCACGTTGATTTTGGCAGTAAAACTCGAGCAAAACTTGGTTAGTTACTATGGATCAGGGTATCAAATAATAAAATAGTGATGCCAACCACTTTGTAGATAGTCATCGTTGGTCGCTAGCTGGCCATCGAGCTAAGCTAACATGGCTTGGACATAACACCTCGATGCCACCAGATGGGGCAAATTGTTTTGCTGTTGCTATTATGTCTACTATGTCGACAGACGATGTGATAATGGCCCACTATCAATACTTTCTATGAAAAATCCATGTTTACGTTATGGCCATCTGACTAAAATGAATTTTCCGTAGAGACTGATAAATATAGATGTAACATTTTAATGGAATTTTTTATCTCGAGTACCCACGACCTATACGACATGCTTCAGAAATGACAGATTAGGAGTTGCAAACGTTTACATTCCTGCAGATGAAATCGACCGCATGCTAGTTTTCTACTGACAAAAAATAAAATACGAGAGTTCGGCCCCAGTCGTGCCATTTCCAAATTTCGGTAATCGATTGCAATTAAAGATAGTCTATATATTGGCATCACTAGTATAAAATTTGTTACAGCAGACTCGAAAGTCACCGCGTGTTAGGGGTGATATCTAAACGGATCACGTATGTGGGGCAACCCAGGGCTGCCACAGATTCACACTTAAACGCCGTTTAAATTCATCTTTCGTATGTGTTTTCCGTTCGTAGCGAGATAAATGGAAGATGTATTTCACGTAGGAATTGTAGATTTGTATGAATGTTTCACAGGATATTTTATTTCACGACTGGAGGAAACGAGCATGCTGAAAGGTAGACAGCAGGTCAACCTTTATAAATGCATTGCAAATTAGGTCTTATGTTTCCAACATTCATGTGGTGTTGTGTATTCACTGGTTATAATAGAGTGTCAATTGAGACCTTCGTTTGATCACACAAGAGCGCTCAAACGTGATTCTCTCTCTGATAGAACGTTAACGGTAATCACTCTTGTCTATGGGGCTCACAGATGAAACATGGATTGCTGCCTTTTCACTTTTAGCTAACAATATGAAAGCCTAGCCACGTTGCCCCTAGTAGCACTGATGGAAACGTGGCTGGGCTTTGACGCGGGAAAGAAGGCAAAGAATTTCTTTAAAGTTTTCTGTGTTTTTATGAACTGCGGTAACTTAACATGGGGCGGCTCGTGAGCTTTGCTTAAAGATCGCGAAGACCTTCGATTACTACTTCAAATTAAAGACAGTCAAGGCTATGGTGGCCTCTTATATTGAAGCACGCAATGTCAAATAGTTCTCAGTATTTTTTGATACAAATGACGTACGAATAATATGAGGCACTTCAAAGATAACTTTCGCTTGGTAACCCTATTTTTAATTCTACCCGTGTTATTGTAACTGGCTTTAGAATCCGGTCAAGGCGCCCGCCGTCCATCCGTGTGAAAAACTAGAGCGATGAGGACATAAAAATGATCTCTGTTTTAAATTATATGGGTCAGGTATTACTGGTCAAGTTCAAACGGAAAGTAATGATTTGGCATCGTTATTTGAATAAAGATAGATGTGGAGATGGGTGTAGGTATGAAAGACACGGCAAGAAATGAGTGAAAAATATTTTTTAAGGAGCTTAGCTAACAACTAGGTAAATATTGCAGTGTAAAAATTCTGAAATAAACATAACATTAGACACTGAAGATTAGCGTAAGAATATTAAGAGTGCTAGTGAAACGACGTCTAGGGTCGCAGGATCGATTTACTGTTAAGTTAGTTGACTCAACAAACATTATCTTCATTAGGTCCGATTATCTGTAAGATGTCAAAATGACTAAAGGGGTTTGAGTAACTTTTTATGGATTTTCCGTGGCGTAATTTTTTTTACTAGCGGCAAGCAATAATTTTATTACTGTTTTATAGCACCCTAATGAAGAAACATATCTGAGTGGTCAGAATCGTTATAGGCGATATCGGAGCCGAGATATGATTTCTTGAGGTATTATTTTTTGCCTTAGTTCCACTAAAATAATCGTTATGAAATGTATGGAGCTAACCTCACCTAACAGCTGTTAAAAGAGATGCAGAAATAGGAGAGGAAAATTTCCTTTCTGAGATGTACTGTTGGGTATATTTATTTCTTGAATAAAAGTAAATCCAGCTATACATCAAGTCAGAAATCCAAAATGATAATATTGTCTACAAAGAAGTACGAGTAGATGTATTTAGGAAGTGGAACACAACCTATCACAAAACACGACCTAAACGTCAATGACATCAAAACGACATTTTCTATTAAACTATTGTTACATGGGAAAACACCTGAAAGTCTTTTTACCCACAATACAAAAACACTAATAGCCTAATATTGCACCTAGCCATTGTAAACTAGCCTCCTTGAATCCTTGTTGCGTCGCAAGTTCATAACCAGTATTAAGGACTATAAATAATGCCGCTTTTTTCCTTTTCCTTTGTATGGGTCAAGTTCAACTGAGTAGTTAGTTAAAAATAAAAATATCTCAGTTCTGATATTCTTTAGCTATATGTGTTCCATAATAAAGTTTGTTGCTCTCGGTATATATCAATATCAAATGCAGTGAAATTTACTCAAGAATTACTATCATATTAATAATTCTAACTACATATTATTACCAACTTAAGGTTTGTGTTGGGAATGGACAAAGGCATTGAATTTGGCTGACTGCCATTGACGGTCAAATTGGACAGGAACGGTCATTTTTGGTCATTGTGATGTGATGCTGGATTCAATTGGACTTAGATTGATGAATGACCGATCAGATATGGTCATATACAGTAATTTCATACGATCGAGACAATGTGAGTACCTACGAGAGGTTATCTCACTCATTAAATAAATTATTATAGACTTAAGAGTATTTTGAATATACATGCATATTTTTCTGCACGGTCAGCAATACTTTATACTTTTCATCATTGTAGGTGGGCTCACCGTTGCGTTCCACCCACAGACTCAAATTGAAATTCCTCACGCTTTGTGATGGCAAAGCACGAAAATATCTTAGTTCAACGAAAGGTGAAGGTAACGTGAAAGAAAACTGACTTGGCTTCACGGTCGAGATGAGATTCCCAGACCCTTTTACGGGCAGCTGTGAGAGGCGTGAGAGATGTTACTTTTCTTAAATGTAATTGTCTGAATGTGCAATTTTAACATTGAATAACCCATTTGTTAGCTGCCTTCACTTGCAAGAAAAAAAATATACAACAAAAAAAAAGTCAGATTATACTTATAAAACTCCATTGTATGTTTATAAGAGCTCTCTGTTATATATAAGTCAGATATATATTATTATAAGATAAGTTGATCACTAAAAAAAACTGCATCTACCTATCATGTGATTGATTCGATTCTACTCCTAGGTGTTTTAAAATTTTCAAACATCGTCCATCTTGATGAATTTTGGAGTTTTCCAACATAGGAAATATTGCTATATTATTACCAAGGGACGACATAAAACATAAACTCCAGCAAATCAATTGGCAAGTCTGGGCTGTTCCTAACAATCATAAACTGCGATCAGGCGGTCATCTAATTTCACTTTACGATCGATTAAAGTCAATACTTGCAACCCTCTATTTATGACGGTCATATTTACTACCAATTACATTATTTAAATAGATTTAGCGATATCCTAAATCAAAATTCACGCCTTTGCAGGAATTATACTCTTGCTGCTTGATAGGTTTTTAGTCTCATTTAGATACGAGTATATAATAAATGTTTAAAACCATTCAGTTAATAATATAGACATCAAATAAAGGTGGCTAAATGCTGAGTGCTGTTTTTTTTCTAAGTTTGTAACCTGTGTTAGATGGGCAAATAAACTTAATTCTATTTTTAATAAGAATGCTTCATCTCATGACTTTTGGGCTAGCCCAAAGGGTTTGGAATACTTTGGAACGAATTCCAACTAGGTAAACTTACATGTGATGAACATTGGTGTTTTCGTATGTCTGGTGTTAATAGCTATGTCTGGTTGATTTAAAAATACTAAATTACAACTAATCTCTGAATCCTAAATGTCTGTAAGGTTTTTAGATTATATCAATAAGAAATATTGCCGTGGTCTAGGTACCAATGTAACTTAGCCTATAGCAATAGGAATTATTGTAATGTATAAAAATACCTGATGCATAGCAAGTGTTGACTAAGCTGATACGTGATTGAATCCAATCTTTGTAACACTGTTTTACTGTACTTTCGTGTAATAACGGTCGAATGGAAGTTTTCGTATGTCTCTGTTATGTGAATTTATGTATTCTTTTTGAGAAATAAATGTCTTTGACCGTAAATAAAGGCACATACCTCGGGAACTTAAACTGTCCATCCTCCGAGCCCTCCTCCCCGAAGGAAGACAGCACACGTCCGTTGACATCGAACACTTGGATCCTGTGGTTGTTGGAGTCGGAGACCAGGACCCGGTTGGTGCTGGACACGGCGATGTAGTGGGGATGTTCCAGCTGACCGAGTTTGGATCCAAAGCTGCCAAATTTGCCCACGAACGTCCCGTCTGATTGGAACACCTGGGAAAACGGGTATAAATTAGGCCTGAAATAGGCTAATCTATACTAATATTATAAAGAGGAAAGGTTTGATTTTTCGTATTGAATAGGCTCCGAAACTACTGTTCCGACCGTGAAAATTATTTCACTAACAGAAAGCTAAACTATTCAGGAGTAATATAGGCTATATTTTTGATTGCACAAGAAACAAGTAAATCAAGTAGGAGAAAAGCGGGCGAGATATGATAATTGACACCAGCTGTCAAACATTTGACATAACGAAGTCAGTTGGAGCAGCTTGTTTATAATAACTAACCGATTGGCGTAATGAGCTATAGCACGGTTGCACGCTTTGATTTGCGTGGTTTTCCGGGTTCGATTCCCAGTCGGGTCAAATCAGGAAACAATCTTTTCTGAATTGATTAGGGTCTGGGGGTGCTGAGTGACCCCCCTGGCTAATTAAGCCATCCTTGTGTTTCCAGGTACCTTGTCTGGTACCTGGTGGTGTGTCGTGGGCGCATAGTTATTCATTTACAGGTATGACTGCACCTTTAAGTCGTTTACGCTACCGCTACGGTACACTTGTCTTTACCCGGAATATAAAGCTTGCGATCTGTTAGACTTAAATTTCGCTCTATTGTAATTATAAAGGGTGTAAAAAGACCCTTAACGAAGCCGACACCCATATATTCTGCACTGCATCAGGACCATTTTTTCTTTCTAGACCATACTTAGGAACTCAATAGTTACCAAGTTATTGAAGGTCAAAGTCAAAAAAAACTCCAGATTTTGATGAAAACAAACTCTAATTATTATTACTTAATTTTTTTCCTAAGAAACATTATCAAAATTTCAAGTATTTCCTAACAAAAGATTTGCTTCAACTCGCAATGTACATCGTGCGTACCCCTTGGTTATACGTAAGAGCCACGCACAAAAGCGCAGGAGCGGTCTGTTGCACGCGTTACAATGCGCAGTTCGTTTTTAGGTTTAAAATTGCTTCTAAAAAAATGTCGTTTCCCATCAATGTTTTTTTTTCTGTGACTTGATTTAATGGTCTGACTGCGTAGACGCCGGCTTCGTTAAGGGTCTTTTTACACCCTGTATATCTGGATTGGGGGGTGAGATATAATCCTTCTTTTCTTTACCTGCACTCTGTGGTTTTCCTTGTCACACACATAGATGAAGCCAAGCGCGTCCGTGGTGATACCCCACGGGTAGTTGAACTTGCCGTCTCCAGTTCCTTGACTGCCAAATGCTCTGAGAAATCTTCCTTGAGGATCGAAGACCTGGTGGAAGAAAGATACATCTTTCAGTCGAAGGTATTTCAAATAAATTAACTTGAGCAAATTAAGTTAGCAAAATGAGATTTTAATATATATTTCTCGCTCAAAAAATAAACATTCCACTCTATAATGTCGCCAATTGTCGACCCTGCCTGTCTATTTCAAGGCTAATCCTTAAAAAGTGAAATTATTTCATAGTCATACAAACACATAGAAAGCGAGTCAAACACTCTTGGCGATGTCACAAATATTTAGCCGTGCCCAAATATGAACGTGCCATCAGAGCTCAATTTCGAGATTCTGTGGTAAAAACTCCAACAGAATGATATTTTTTGTAGTAAAGGGCCAAAAAACGATGTCGGCAAAGCACGAACAATATTCACAATATAAAAAAACAGTTACATGCCTGACATTACAAACAATTATTTTAACAACATTTATTTAGGGAGTTATAATTATAATGTTAATAGCTGTCTATGGGTTACGTAAGCTTTTTTTTTAAAACATTGTAATATTCGCTGTTATTTTTAAACACAGTCAGTCTCGTGTTTGAAAAATTGCTGACACAAATATGGGTCATGAGTAGAGTTATGTGCTCTCAAAACCGACATGTTTTATAGCCTGGTCGTGGACCGAATATGCAATTTTCAACTGTTGAATCAAGGTCGCGTTGTCGGGGTTGCCAAGTCAAACTGTTGTAAAATTCATGCAGACTCGTAAATATATTCTATTCCCCCAATGGTTACACATTTTTGAGCTGCTCAGATTGTAGGTCACAGCCCTAGTTTTTATCGCATATCGATTGTTGAGGGTCTGCGCTAGACGAGCCGAGCACGAGCGGAGCACGAGCCGACTAACGGTCATAGCACTACCCCGGGTCCGCAACAGCATAGCTGCTGCACGGCATCGCCACGTGTTTAGCCTACAGCTAGCCGCCAGCGCGCTAACCACGCGACTTCCGCGAGGTGAAAGCTCGTAGTCCCCGCTCGAGATGAGAGCGTGCTATACAGCTCCGGCACCATTCTGGGGAAATGGTATTTGGCTTCTCTGACGTCCCCAGCGGGGATTGAAGATAGCGTTCTTTGGGATGCGCGTGGTGAGCGACTATAACTGCTCCGGTACCATTCTGAATAAATGGGAGTGGGTAATGCCACGGGCTACTCGCCTATGAGTACCATAGTGTGTAATGCATTGTGCATTGTGCTTTGTGGCGGCAGGACCTACCGCAGATGGTCCCTGGCACACTTAATGGTGTGCTAGGAATAGTGTGCCCTTCTGCATAACCGTGCGGTTGGTCAGGCTGGCCACTAAAATAAACCTCAGTAGTTGGTAAGGGGGTCCACTCGCTTAAGCCCCGTATTCACTGCTTAGTGCGAGTACAGGTGACTAGTAGGAGCGATTGATTAGTGCAGGTGTGTAGTGCAAGTAGTGTCCAATTCTGTTTAGTGGATGTGTTTAGTTGCTGTGTTTAATTTATGTCCGACACCTTTAATTTTGTACCTAAGGTCTTAACAATTTAAAAGACATGCATATTTTACGTACTCCTGCACACATTTTTATTATTCGCTATTTTTTGCAAGTTCTGCTAAACGCTAATCACTAAACACTAATACCTGCTGTCCAGACGTGTTTAGTGGCCGGCACGTGGCGAGTGAAGGGAATGGGAGGCGCGCGGGACGTGGTCACTCGCAGTCCACTCGCAAAAAAATTGAACACGCTTCTAATCACTATCCTACACAGGTCACTAATCACTTGTACTAATCAATCGGTGTCCACACGTGTTTTCTACTAACACGTCGTCTTTTTCATGTTGACTTTGTGAAGTATATTAAAGTACTTACACAATGGTCTAATTTGGTTCTGATTTGGCAAGTTAATTGCCGGGTCCGACCGGTGTCGTTGCCGTGCCATCATTTTGTACAATGACTTTTACAAGTCTCGAACGAGTACGCTTCGAGCGTTTGGTTCGTACTCGACTGTGCTCCGCCTATTGTCGGTGTTGCTCAGCTCGTGCTCGGATCCTTTACCGTAGGCCCGCCTTTAGATTAGGGCCATGTAATCATCTAAATAGTTCGAGCGTGAAATGTAGGTACGTGTGAACGATGATACTTCTATAGCCCAAGCAATTAGCACCACACAAACAAGGTATTAAAACTTAAGAATGTAACCTTATTTAATGAGATATCTTAACTTCTCCATACTTTTTAAAGATTTCTGCACGTCAGAACTTATTTGTATATTGTTCTTGGCAAGGTGATAATTATTTATTATTTTGTTTATTTTACAGAATTTTATAAATGGATTTTATTATCTCACAAAACTCTTTGCCGAGGAGAAGAACTGTCTGTTACCGAATGCATGCAAACTATTGGCCTTCAATTAAAGGGTGAATAAATAGCCTTCTTCTTGCTAGACCACATTGGAATACATCGTAATTGAGAGTTACCCCATACAGTTTTCCAAAAACGCTTAAAATAATTAAAATTACACATTGTTCAATGAAGCAACTTTTACCGTAATATAGACAAAAAAAACCTTTAACTTAAACAAATCTGAGTTGAAAAAGCACACTGTGTAGAATATCGAAATTTCCGAAATTACCAAAAATAAATTGGATTTCACAAAAACTGAGTAGGTCCAGTATTTTAGCAAAAAGATAATGTTTGATGAATTGTAGTAAAATTCTGCAAACGAAACTGGAATATTTAGTACTTTAACAACTAAGCTTAACCCTTTCTGTGAACCTAAGCTAAATGATTAGCGGTTAAATCTCGTGTTAACTATCGTGTTGGGGTGACGTTATTCAACCAATCACATCACTTGACATTTTTTTATGCAATATTTTTTTTAATAATATGATTTCAAGAGTATTTAAACTGACGATTATAAAAATAATATAATACTATAATGAACCTAGTTTGGATTTATGTTTGCATTCATAGGAGCTTTAAGCTGATTGAGTGAAACTGTCCGATGTATGATCTTCGTGGACATTGGTCGAAGGAAAATCAATGCTTTCTTAATTTCATTCTTTCTTTTTATAAAAAATGGTCGGTACAATGCACGTAAACAGATCTTTTATTATAGGTATATCAAATGTTATTGGTTTTATTTTTAAAGCACACTCAACCATTACCATTTAATACTTGTATACAAAATAGGAATAACTAGTGCCGTCATTCAAGACAGCAGGTCTAGCGACTGATTATAAAGTTTTTATCACTTTTCTTATTTTAACATCGATGCTTGTTTTCATTTCGAATTCTCTAGTTTATCTTATCTTTCGAAATAAAGTTTTTTTTTTAATTATAGGTAAATCTTTTTTCCGTTTCGTCTTCCAAGCTAGTCTTCGCAACACTAAAGCCCGAGCCAGCCCCATTCGTTTCACAATTTCGACGCTTGTTGCTCGTTGGACATTTTCCATCTTATTCCTCCGTCCGTGAGCGGATCATATATTATTTTTGTCTGACGTTTTAGTGCCAATGGCTGGCTTTATCATTGTGTGATTTATGCTGTGTGATCGTCCCATTTCGATGCATGTTAGAGGAAATTGTTGTGATGCTTTTGCGTCTGCGGCGTTTTCCAATAACGAAATGGGTGCATATATTTGTAGAATGTAGCGACTGTCCTTTGAAAATTGGTTTGTATATTTTTGTATTGCAAGGCAGCATTATAATACAACAAGAAAAGTTTCAAAACTGTCACAATCTAGAAATAATGAGACGGCAAATACGGTCAAACGTAAGTTCAGAGCTATGAAATTTACTCGACTTTTAGCTCTTCTGCTTTTATATCATCGATATCGTCCACGTTGTGCGCTTTAGAACTGTTTCTCGCTTTAATTTGCGTGGTGTCCCGGGTTTGATTCCCGGTCAGGTCGATGCAGGTAACGTACTTCTCTGAATTGGCTCGCCTCTAGGTGTAATGGGAGACGACCATTGCTTAAGTTCTTGTCTGGTACCGATATGGTCGTAACACAAGGATATTTACTCGTATTCTTACATGGAGACCACGTCAATTTGGTGTGTTTTGTGGGCGCATACCTATTATTATATATCTTACCTGTATGCGATGATTGTATCTGTCGGCTATGATGTACTGCCCGATGCGGTTGACTGCGACACCGGCCAGGCAGTCAAACTCGCCCTCTCCACTGCCGTACTGCCCAAACTCCTTCACGAAAATGCCATTTGAGTCAAACACCTGTTAGACAAAAAGTTAGTTTAGACAGTTACTAAATTAATATGTGATAATGTTATACTGATTTAAAAAAGTACTGTTCTAGTTTTATTATTATAAAAGTTGATGGACGGATCACAGATCTATTGGTATATTTCTCACGATGAGAATAAATCAAATAGGATCCTATAATTATAAATGAAGATGAGCGTCATGGTTTGTTTTGAGGTTTTCAAATATATTCGAAAGTGATATTACTTATGAATACCGTGGTTAAGTTTTCTATTATTAAATTAAAAATATTGCTCGCTCAAAAATTACTCCAGACAAGTTGCAGACGTAAGCTATTTACATAGTTAGGATTGCTTTTGGAAGGATTTGCAAATATACATGAAAAACATTTTAGTTCATTTATAAACCGAAGTAAATTGTTTTAAATGCTTAATAAGCTTTCTTTAAACGTTAACTAAATCATGACTTTGAGAATGAATAGGTACTTTGGATTTTATTTGTTGTTCAGTTGAATTATAATAATCTGTAAATGTGAAACCCTAAATTCAACTAATTTAAACTAATATTAAAAAGAAGAAAGATTTGTTTGTTTGTTTGTAATGAATAGGCTCCAAAACTCCTAGACCGATTTTAAAATTTACTTTACCAAAATGAAGCTTCATTACATTATTGACTGGCCTGTTGGCGCAATGGCAGCGATCCTGCCTTTAGCGCCGGAGGTCGTGGGTTCGATCCCCACACATGACAAATATTTGTGTGACGAACATTTGTATTTGTTGTGTGTCTGGGTGTTATTATCTATTTAAGTATGTATTTAGAAATATTTAAGTATGTTTATCAGTCTCTGACGCCCATATTACAAGCTCTGCTTAGTTTGGGGTCAGATGATCTTGGTGTGAATTGTCCCAGATATTTATTTATTTATTTATTATCAGCTAGTGACATAATATGCTTTTTTTATTTATTTAGGTTATATCTTGACAGGAGAAACAGTCTAGGCGAGCAAAGCTTTTAATAGTTCAAAAAATATGTCGATAGATAGGCAACTCATCTAAGTATATCGCCTTCATGCTTACCTGCACTCGATGGTTAGAAGAATCAGCCACGACCATTGTATTGTCGGGGCCAACAGCGATGCCACGAGGCCAAGTAAAACAACCGGGTTCGCTCCCCCGGCTCCCAACACTGAATTGTAATCGGCGTTTCTGCAGATACTGGCTCCTAGGGGAGGAACCGGCTGCTGCGAAACCTATAACCAGAAGAAACAATCAGGAAATGACAGCATAATGCAAAAAACCGCAACACTGTGACACTATTTGAGGTTGAAGAGCATGAAGGTCAGAAACAAAAAGGTACACTACTTCATGAAGCAATAGAAGATACAAATAAATTAAGCCTTCAAGCAAATAATGGTGCAAGTACTGTGCACTTTTCGACATCATGTTATTTACGTTTGACATAAAGACAAAAACCCTTTCTCTAGTTTCATCAAAGCAAATTTTTGGGTTCTACCTATTAACCTCAGATAGCGTCAAGATATTCGCGATTACTGGAGTCCTCTTTAAAAGCACCAAACCTATGTACAGGCCACGCTATGTCTAACCTGCTACCGCTGCTGTAGCCGCCGTAGGGGAGATGGGGGAGCCTGCCGCGTTTTTTGAATCGTCATCAGAACTGGCAAGCTCATTAGCTGAGCGCAAGGGCAGCCCAAGAGACAGGCGACGTGATGTGCTCGACGTACTGCCCGTTGGGTCACGGTCTTTACCTCGCGATCCGTACTTGTTTTTCAAATACCTCGCCCATGAACTGAGAGCCGCGCCGTCTTTTTCACCGGCCACGGTCCGTTCGGGGGAGTTCTCTCTAGACTTCAAAGCGTGCGAGGATCGGCTGCGAGACAACTCCGAACCACTCGTGCCGGAGCCGTATCGAGCCGCAAGATACGCTGATGGTGATGCCGTTGTTGGAGATACGGGATCGTCTTGATCGTCGTCATCTCCTACACCGAAACCAGTGTGGCTACTTTTGCTTCTAGCGAGACGGTTACGACGTTCTTTCAAGGCGAGGTACCTCGATCGAGCTGTCGGATATTTAGACTCATCGTCTAGTGAGGACTGTTGCTCATCTTCTTTTGGTTTACTAGCATAGCGGTTAGTGTAGGATGAACTACCGGCGCTATAACGAGGTGTTGGCTCTTCTTCAGTCTGTGAAGCCTGTCGTGTACGGTATCGAGACTGCGTGGGGGTTTCTTTAGGACTTTTGTTGTCATGAGCATCGTTGCGAGCGTTAGTGCTGCGCGCAAGTAGCGGACCTATGTCACTTCGAGCTATCGCCTGACTCTCGGGCTTTCTTTGCGTAGTAGGCTCCTCTTCGCTGTCTTCTGACGAGTCAGTGTCTTCTTCTGAGCTGGTGTCGGAGTCTTCGTGGGCCGGCTCGGCGGGCGCTGGTGCAGGTGTTGGCCGCTGCGATCCAATAAAACGACTTTGGACCCGTTGTGCGCCGCCGGCTGTTCCATTTGTCGCGGGTGCTGGTCTCTCGTTGCCTGTGGAAAAGAAACGATCGCCAGGTTTTGGTGGGAGCCCATTTGTGCTATATTTTGCTTTTAGTTCTGCGATGGATAAAATCGCACCTGTATGTTTCACCGCCGAGCCGGAGCTTTCTGTTGATGCGCTCGATTCGGTACTAGGAGCCCTAGCTGCTGGGCGATGAGGCGTAGGTACTTCCGTAGCCGATGGTCTTCTGGCAGTTGCGACTGGTTTTGGAACTGGGGCAACAGCCTTTCGTTGCTGCTGCGTTCGTTGTAAAGATCCAACAGATTCATCGGATTCACCGTCGCTGGATGCCTGAGAAATATATTTAAATTCGATATGGACACCAAAACTGTAGATACATTTTGTCGTGTTGTGTAATGTGTGCATTAGGTTAGCTGGAGTGTATTTTACGGAATAAAATATTCCTTGTTAGTAACGATGATTTTCTAAGGTTCTACGTTGTACTATCTCCAGATTTATTCTCTTTCTTCTTCCCAACTCACCTCCCGAGCTGGTGTCGGTGGTTTACGAGTTATGGAGTTTCTTTCTTCTTCTGCGGCACGTTGTGGAGCTCGGTCAGGCTCCTGTGATGATGCAGCGCCTTTGTTTTGTCTCTTGAGCCGTGATATTTCATCGTCTTCACTCTGTTGCCTGGCTGGTGCTGGTGGCCGCCGTGGCTGAGGTGCAGGTTGTACCGGCTTCGGTGGTGGCGGCGGTTCCTTTTTTTCTTTCTTTTTTCCGCTGTCAACGTCCATTATTCTTTGCATCACTCGTGGACAGTCACTGAGTCTAAATATACCACTAAGGGGACCACGAGTAGCATCTTCCGTATCAGTAACCTTTTCTTTTTCTTTCTTTTCTTGTTCAGCTTTGACAGTAGCGCGACTGCTTGTCTCCGTATCAGAGTCATTATCTTGTTGGTGACTTTTTACAAATCGAGAACGGAATCTGCGGGATGGTCTATGTTCAGATTCGTAGCCACTATAGTCGTCAGTAGCACCGTAGTCTCTAGTAGCGTGCTTCTCTGGAGGTGGGGGTCGACGTTCACCGAATTTTCTTCCTCCTAATACAGGTTCATCGTTTTCAGTGTACCCTTTAGCTTCTTCTTGTTGGCGGAATTGAGTAGCTAATCGATGATCACTCTTGGACCTAGTCAGACCCTGGTTCTGCTGCATTCCACCAGCGTAAGCATTTGGTTGTGTGATATTCAGCTCACCATAACTCGCTACGTGCATAACTAACTGATTAGGATCATGAGTCATTATAAATCGTATTCTACGGTTATAATCACCGGCTTCGTAGTCAAAGTTTCTGAGAAACTCAACTGTTTTCAGGAAGATCTCCTTGGTGTCCACCAATTCAGTATCTTCCCATTCTACGTCGTCGGTCATATACTTATCGGCGAGATCACAATTACTTTGTATATTACTTAATTCTAACTCTAAGTTATCTTTTAGATGAGTGAGGTTTCTGAGTTCGGTTGCTAAGTAACGATCAATTTCATTCCTCAGGAAGTCGGTTCTATCTTTAAGCGCCTTTGAGAGTCTTTTGTGTATTTCATCTATTTCGCCACCTACACCACCGCAGTTTGTTTGAAGATTTGTCGTGTTTCGTTCAACTAGGGCCAATATATCTTGAAGCCTGTTGACACCTCGTCTTATTTGATTGTTGATCCTCGAAATTTCCCGACGAAGTACCTCCATGTGTGCTGACTTGCAGTCTTCGCAGACTTTCTTGTCGCAATGAGCACATGGGCCGCAGTAAGCCTTTTCTGAACAAACATTGCACCTTTCCATGACTTGGCCAGCAGTGGGATCTGGAAGTTCCCCTGCGATATTGGCGTGCAGCTCTAGAAACCTCTGTAAAGTGACATTTGTTGGGAATCCCTGTACTCCTTGGTATGGGATTCTGTGTTCTGCTCGGCATTCTGGACATTTGACCTGAAATGAGAAGCTTAAGTCAACTCATAAATCAATATCCTTGATTTGATGACAAAATAACTGTTTACGAATCTATTTTCTAGTGGGGAATTTCCGGCTGCCCTCGATAAATTAAATTGAATGGTTTGAACATAAAGATCCCTGATTATTTTTTCATATGCACCTGATAAATTTTGGTGTGACGTGCGATACTTTGTTATTTATTTCTAAACTTGTGATAAAGTAGCAAATCACTGATAGAAGAATATCGTTTTGTTGTCTTATATTACCAGAATCAAACTTGTTAAGAACAGTACAGTTCATTTCTCTACTATTGCCTTTTTGGTACGTTTCGATTGTAATGTTATATAACTAATTTTGCTTTAGAAGTATCATACCTGTCGTCTGACGTAGTCGACAAGTCCGTCCATGCACGGCTCCATACAAAAACTGTGCTGACATGGCAGCAGCTTAGGGTTCCTGTACCGGTCCAGGCAGACGCAGCACGTCAACAGCGATTCAAACTGCTCCATCTTTTGTTTGTTGCTGCTTTATGTATCTGTTGAAGAAATGATTTGCTTTAAAAATGCTGTTAGCGACTAGAAAATATCTGGCCTCAAACTTTGCACGATTGACTTAAAAGAGCCATTGAATTTGAGTGGAAAAATATAAATCGCTCACTGGGATTTAACACAACGCCCACATCAAAAACCTGGTTTAGGGTAAATAGGACAGGAACCAAAAATCAAATAAAACTGGTTTCACAAGAGCTATTAGTAATCTATACCTACAAATAAAATTCAACAGGGCCCTGACCACTCGACCACATGAATTGGGCAAGCCAGTTTCGTGTCGAACTCACTCTAGGGTCAAGTCATCGAAGTAAAGTTATCAGTACGTCTACCACGAGTTTCCACATTGAATTTACGTTAACGTTCGCGTAAAAAATTGTATTGGGATTTGACACGGTCATGTCATATCATTAAAGTAGCAACTCATAGTAGACTCACAGGGTTGGATTATCTCTTAGTGGAATGGTCCAATCTGGTATGCAAATATTTTAATAGGAATGAAAGTTGTATTACAAGTAAATCGTGCAAAAACGTTCAACCCATAAAACTGTTAAGCCAACCTTAACAAAAATATTACACTTCTCGTCTGTTGTTTCCGAAACCGCTGAAAACTTCCGCAAATTCGCGCACAACATCGTCAAAATAAATGCTTTTGTCATCTTCTGGCAAAGTTGGCAACTTTTTATGTCCAAAATAAGTGCCAGTCATTAGAGAATGTTTGAAGTTCTGGTGATGAATGACCAGGATCTTCAATCAAGACGAAAGCAAGAATGAGTAATGACGACAACGAGTTCATTTGTTGCGTCTAAACAACGAATTACATTTTTCTAACATTTAGAACTGTGTAAAAAATTCACTTAATACTTAAATATTTGATTTACATTTTGAAAAAACCTAAAAATTAGGGGTGGCTGGATTTCTTTGTTCGCAAGTGCAATACAATATCTACAAAATTAAAAGGATTTAAAAGAAAAAAAAAACACTTTTTTACTGAATTTTCATTGGAAAGCCTCATCCAAATTTTGTGCCCAGTTCAATTTCATGTCCGAGGTGTATCCACGATATCCGCCAGATTTTATAAATAGATACACCGTCTGCCAGTTCACACGGCTCTCATACAAATTTCCACTAAGCAATGCCTCCACAGCTCTGAATTAGCAACCAAACGAATTTATAACGTAACATTGGTAGAATAAGGTCGTGAACAAAATTCCTTTGGCTTTCGTAGAAACAATGAAACGGTGATATTTTAGGAGCGCTATATGACACTTTCGTGATGGAGTAGTAATTACTTTTTGTTACGTGCCGATACGCGTTGACTGTTCCCTATTGAGTCACTGGATTTCGTAACAGAGAGTGACAGGTAGCAAAAAATAGCATTTAGATTTTAGTTCGCAACTAGTAGGTCGCCAGCGAGTAAATTATTGCACCAAAGTTTCTGTTCAGTTCACCGAGTTCATGTTCAAGTAAATAAGATGAAGTCCCTGCAGTTGAGTTTGTTCAGCTTGAAAATTTAATCTGCGATGAGGTTTTAGTTAGTCGAAAGTTTATAATTTAATTCATCGTAATGTAACAGCATAACACGATGTGAAAAGCTCAAGTTAATGAACTCGTGAGAATAAATTGTTAATGATTTGCGTTTCAGTTTGAAATAACCTCAGTATCTAATTAAACATTATGTATTATTTTGAAAGAAAATGATTTAACATGTGCTTTTAAATAGTAATATTGCAATAACTCATGCTAACTCATTGCTAGGTTAACATTTTGTCATCAAGGATTATAACAATTATTCGGAATTGACACAATTACTGCGCTTACCTTGCCGCATTGTGGTTCGCTCACAGCAAATTTCAGCTTTATTTTACAAATCATTTTATACTTCGGGGATTGAACCTCCCTCTGAATTTCGAAACGAGTGCAGTTACACGTTCCAACGACATGTTACTTAAAAAAAACGATTAGGTAAAAAGCAGAAAATAAATTCTGTTTCAGAAATGTATTTCTAAAAAAACCCTACAAGGAGTTCGTTTTATATTCGCGAAGAACTGGAAAGTTATCATTTCATCATAAAACAAATTTTGCCTTTGTTATTTTCTAGTTAGATTGTGACGAAAGAGATATTCTTAGACATGTTTTCCGTTAAATTGAGTAGCTTTTTTATGTTTGACGTCATTTAATGCTTATGAACAGATGTGAGTAGATATTTCCAACGGATGCTTGTATAAAAGGTTAATGAAAGGTCACTCTCTAGGGTAAAAACTAATCAACACCTATCTGTTCTTAACCTATTAATATGTTTTGAATAAAACCAGTGTAAGAGTTCTGTTATCAAGCCATCTATTTTTTTTTGTTTTTGCATCAAACTGCTTGATAGCAGTTTGATGCAAAAACAAAAAAAAATAGACAGTATCTTTATATAGCAGATCTATGTTTAATTTATATTTATTTTTAACACTATCTGATCGTGTTAAAACGCCATAACCATGATTGTTTGTATACAATAACTTATAATATAGAAATAATCAAGCATAATGTTCAGAGGAGTCGAATAATGATGATTCGTTTACCACTTAATGACATAAGAACTTGCTTGCTTGATTTTATTAATGTATATTGCCTCGCTTTAACGACACGAAAAAAAAGAATATCATAATCAATGCAAAAGTTTACAAATAACCACTCTACGATTCCGAAACTACCATATTTACTCGTAGATATTCCATATGTAACAATCCTACTCACAATTTATGCGCAGTTTTCCCAAGAAAACTTTTTTCGCACACGTGTGTTCTCGAAGTTTATTTTTAACAGTTTTGGCAGTATCGTTTTTTTTATTCGTTAAACGTAGACTGATTTACGCATGTCGTACTTGGCTTGGCGTGATAAAGAAGGTTTTAGTTGAATATGGAAATGCGATGTGAATATGTGACACGATGACGTTAATCCTGATCTAAAGCCAAATATTGTAGTGAGTGTGCAAATGTGAGTTGTCATAATTTGTGCAATTAGTCATGAAGACGTAGACTATTTTGTCAAAATTATCATATTGTTAGTGAAGTATAATTTGAATCTGTTGTATCTGACTAAGCATTGGCGAATTTTGTTTGCTATAAAGTGATACTTGAAAAAAGTGCGCTTTCCACCACGTAGCTAAGATCTTGTCAGTAGACGTATCAAAACTTTTTACTTTTACGAATACAATTTTAGTTCACTGGCTTGTTATGAAACTGATATCAAGGTCAGATATTTGGGAACCAGGAGAATATTATGACGCAAACTCTGTTCAGGTTCTCAATACTCAATCACTTTATTGCATTTCCATAATGTGTAGTAATAGTAGATTGTTACACAAGATGAGAAAGTTACCTTTTCAATGCACGAGATGGTTTGGCGCGCCAGCGTAGCGAGAGCGCTAATAGTTCGAGGGCATTGAAAAGGTCTTTCTTCCAGGGTAAACACTCTGCTTTTCATTACGAATATAAGGTAAGTAAATAAAAATCAGATACATAAATTCAACCAACAAAATTTTATTGAAACATTACCTACAACAAAGTTGATGATATTTCTATTTAAGAGCATATACCTGCTTCGATTGTTTAAATATTCATTTAAAATCAAGATAAATAAATTTCAACTACAGCTGTGGCTGAATAGAATATATCGACTTGTCGCAAAAGGAATGTCAAAATAGAAGGTGACATTTGGCAGTTATTTACTTTCAGCCCTAGGGCTGAAAAAAACTTTACAGCCCTAGGGCTGAAAAAAACTTTACAGCCCTAGGGCTGAAAGTGAAGCTTTCAACCCTATGCTCAGGCAACTTCAAGCGTACTTTCCGTGTATGAGTAATGAAAAAATAGGTTAAATGCTTCTTGTTGCAAAGTCTATCAAAAACAGCTCGGTCTGTTTTGTAAACAACCTGTTGAGGTATGCCTAAACATCTCCATAAACGCGTGACGGAAATAGCAATCCTACGAAAATAGACAAAACAGCTGTTTCCATCCAGTTATCGAATTAACTTTATCAAATTTTTTTTTGATAAGGTATAGTCAAACTCATTTGGGCAGGGCAAAGCATAATTGGTTCTTCCTAGCAAAATTGAGCTGCCCGTTTGAATGCAAGTACTCCTGCTTTAGTGGAAACCACAGCTACCCAGTTTTGGTTGCTTTTTTTTTGTGCTGGAGCGTAAGGTATCTGAAAATCGGAACGTATTTTTTTCTTCACCTTTAACCTCACGGTATCGGCAACGCAAAGTTCGAAATGTTTGAATACATCCATATAGGCTACAGTAGGCCTTTTTGCTACCAACGTTATATAAAAAAGTGACAATATCCTTTTTGGATTTTAGTCTGTTTTTTTATAAACCATCCATATCACCGGACGTAGGTATATTCTCAACCAAGACAAGCACTTATGCCATGAGCCTATAATTAATGTTTGTTCCGTCTAGGTGGAGGAATTGTTTATATTAACTCATCAATCATCATTCAAACAATATAGTAATTTGTAACTACCAAAATACAATGAAAAACGGCACTACACATTTACCAATAATAAATTAGGACAAAAATGATATGACGGTAAAAATAAGCTGAAAAATTATTCGTTATAAATTAATGGTAAGCTTACGAAATCCAGGAAACTGCAATTCCACTGTTTGGGAGAAGTGCCAGCAATCGTGAGGATTTAGAGAAGGGAATTTTGCCTACGAGAATTATAAACACAATTGATACGTCTGAGGCCTCTGCGTGTGGCAAAAAAAGTGAACCTTGTAGTTTTTACTCCATTACATTTAATTAACTCGTAGTTATCGAGGTCCTAGCAATTTAATGAGAATGTTCTTTAATATCAACGTGCGTACAGATATCTACTAATCAAAAATATTAACCTATTTTAACTCATTATTATTTATGTTATCAGTAATTATCTTCAATTGGTGATTCCATATGGGTTTTAGATACTTCTGTTCATAGTTCAAATTGCCTAGTGCCAGAGATAGAAGATTCCGAACAAAAAAAAAACGATATTCAGATTTGATGTAGATAGAACTGTCTTGTGCTATGGACTGAGTGGCGATTCTCTAATTCCCAAATTTTAAAACTTCCCAAAGATGAGCCCGCTTTTAGTTACCAAACTTGTAAGGCCTGTAAGGTCTGGTAAGTCAGTGATGTTTCCGAGTTTGTTTTGAGACGAGTGCACATGGGCTAACAACCAGAAAAGCATCTTATTAGCGTGAAAACCAGAAAAGCCACGGTGCGTATTCACCAAGCGAGCGAATTCTATCCCAACTCTATGAAATTTTCTTTGTCTCTCTTGGTTTACGGTTTAGACAAAGATAATTTGAGGGTGAGGGGATAGAATGAGCATTCGCTCGCTTAATGTAAACGCACCGTAAAGTTAATATTTATTTTGGAACTTAATTGTTGTTTTCTTATAAAGTTCCTTGTCGAAAGGTATACGAATGACGTAGCAGAAATCACATTCGAGTCACGCGGATGTTTCGACCTCGCGGATGAGTATTTTTGCACAGTGATTTAATGGTGAAAATGTTTAGACATCGGCTTGTTCCTGTTGGTTTTGGAAACGAAATCATTTTGCCTAGTCATTGGCTTCAAGAAGCCACCAAGCTAAACTTTTATTTTAATTTACCATTAAAAATTTACTAACGATCTTCATTAAATACAGAAAATGAGTTTGTACATTTCAAGTTTGTACATACAAAAATGTCAATTAAGGGCTGGATGGACAGTGTAGTAGTGAATAGCCTGCAACTACAGATGAGTATGAACATGTGGTTGATGAGGAATTATCAAAATGTATTGTCTATCTAAGTAGGTATATATCTAAGGAGACAGTAATCGAAGTCGCTGGTAGCAGCTGGTATATAAAAAGTGTTTAACTTGGTAAATTATAGTGTTAAAAAAGCAGATGCTGCATATGCAGAAGTTAAAGAACTTTCCGAAGGCAATTTGATGTTTAACCCTCTGAGCAGGAATACTTTTAAATGAACTCTTTTATTGGCAGATCGAGTTTTAAGAAATATAATATAAGGAACGACTCTTCTCACAAATATTATAAAAGCACTTCATGGTTAAGATTTAGTCCATGGAAGTTTGTAACTCTTAATTACTAAGTACGATTGCTCTTTTGTTGTTCTTTGTTAAGCATGTGCAATGCGCATGTGTCTTTTGTTATTGTAAAACAAAGCGTATACTTACAATTATTATTGGCACATCAAAAAGAAAACACTTTGTAATCCAATTCACACAAGCGGGTTAGCATTAACTCTTGCAGGTGAAATCAGGTGTTCTTAGGACACACTGGTATTACTTGTCATATTTGCAGCAGGTAGTGGCACATTGGAAACTTTGACTAGTTCTATCACAGGCTTGGTACTCTCTCGGGAGCTGAGGGGATACTGAGAGGAACTCGATACGTGTGCGCAGGAGTGTATTTCTGGAACGCTCGCCTCGAGCGCTTCAGATTTATTCTCAAACCGTCATAGTTTACTTTTGGATGTGAAAAGGTCATTGGACACGTTTCTGGTACGATTGTCTTTGATTGCAGGAGTTTTCACTTTGTCCGCTTTTTTCTCAATGCCGTTGGTTTTTGCAAAGTCCTATATTGAATCGGTTCGAGGTTATGTATTTTGATCTGGAGGCCGTTGGCGTTCTGTTGCTGTTTCAGGAAAAGGTGTGTGTTCCTAACCTTGCGTGAAGTTAATTTTAGGTTATGTTTACTTACAACGTGTTGTTGGGGCACTTAGTGTCTTTAAAATATTTTCAATTTATTATAAAGGAATGTTATAACTCAGCCAGCATAATTATTATGGGAACAAAATAGTTCCGCCTACTTTACGAGGCTGGCGATGCCTGAGCGATATTACTACAGTTGTATAAAGTACAGTTGCAACCCGTTATATAAAGACACGGGGGCCCCTTAAATTCTTCTCTAAATCTCTGTTGTGAGCCAAATTTGTAATGTTGGTTATACCGATATTATGATTCCAGTCTTTTTAAATTTGTCGTTTGGTATTGGTTTAGAAATTACATCAAAGGTAATTTTAAAAGGTGTTCACATTGATAAAAGGTTCACAATAAAAGCCACGCTCTGTGTTTCTAGTAGATTTTTATGGGTTCCTATGGGTTGCTATGGGTACCCACAGCGCACGTGCCAAGGTCACGGACGAAAATAGAACAGTATGCAGCAAAAGTAGCCTAAGTTAAAGCTTTCGCAATAAGTATAGTAGTTGTTTTAACGGCTCAGCTTTATCCGGTTACATCAACAAAGTAAAACATATGCATGCAAAATTCGCGGCTTCGAATACCTGGGGCCTCATATTTGGACAAGTTAATTATCTAAACTTAGGGTAGTGAGAAATTTCGTCAGTAAACATCCAGCCTAGGAAATGCGTTGGTGGCAGGTAACGGCTGACTGGCTGGAAATCATAGATCATATTAAGAAATTGCTCGCTACGCTCAGTTTTGGGAACGAGCTTGACAAGTTATAAATGGTTGTGAGATAGTGATTTTGAGACTGATATTTGTGACTGCAGCTGCTGGATAGCAAGTGTTTTTTAATCTCATACTTTTATGACAATGCTTAGCCACTAGGTTTTCAGATTAATCTTTATCATGTAGTTCGTCAGGGGGTATTTTATCAAGTTCTTGAAACCTTCACTGTTGCAAATGCCGACATGCTGTAATAACCCTTGGGCTTGCTGAGACCATAAGAACAAAAAATAACCACCTGTAGCGTCATCAATGATTTTCAAAAAATACTCAACAAGATTTCTCGTTCTACGTAGAAACAACAACAAACTTACACGTGTTTTTCGCTGATGTAGTCACGTAGGTACAAACACAAACAATTTTGAATCTTATCGCTTTGACTTATGCGTATGTTCACACGTACTATCCGTACATCGCGTCAGAGTTTTGATTTAGAATTACCCTCTTCATTCACTTTATACGCTGTTCATTCGTTTCGCGCTATTTTAGGAAACAAAAGCTTTGTTCGGGAAGGTAAATAATTAAGCGTGGAACTATGCTTCTGTTACTTGGCTCGTCTTAGTTCATATAAGTTTTGATAAGATGGTACATCTGTTTAGGTTTACTTAATGGTATGAGGTTTAATCGCGTCTTGTCTGAGAAGAATAAGAATAAGAAGAATAAGAATATTTATTTTGCGAGAATGTGGTACATTAAAGGTGGTAGAGATAAAATAGCAAACAAGACACATTCATCCATTTGAGGCATGCAAATACAATTTTCAGTTATCAATATTATCAATCAAAAAATGTCAACTTTTAAATTTCAAAAATACACAAATCAATTCATTCACAGTCACAAATACAATTTAGTCAAAACCCAATAATTCAAATTGTTTTCAAATCAAAATATTCGGCCAGGCTGTAGAAACAATTTCGAACAAGCCAATTTTTTAGTTTATATTTAAATGAATTGAGTAGTCGGTTCTTTATGTCTATTGGCAATTTATTAAATATTTTAATGGCCATCGCACGGCTATTTCTGGAATACATTGTTGTTTTCATGGTGGGGAGAACTAACTTATTCGGTCGTCTACAGCTATAGCTCCGCGGATAATCGGTCAAACACTTGAACAGCTTTGTGTGTGTTTTGACAAAAATACACACCTCATATATATATAAACAAGGAATGGTCAAAATGTTGAGCTCCTTAAACAAAGGTCTGCAGGAGACCAAACTATCCACGTCATGGATGGCCCTAACGCACGATTTTTGTGCAATAAATAGTTTATTTATATGACACGAGTTACCCCACAGTAGGTACTATGCCATACCGCAGAATAGCTCTTTTGCCATAGCTCTGTAATTGTACTAAATAACAGCATAAGCTAGACCTATTACTTGTTCTCACTTACATCTTGTCTCGTCTTTGTACATTGCTTAACGTACTTGACGTACATTGCTTAACGTACTTGACGTACATTGCTAAGGGAAAATTAAATTTATTTAACTAACTTTAATTTCAAGGTCACCATACAAATTAGTCGAACAGTCAGTCTTTTTTGTATGAAAACCTGAAAAAAGTCAAATGAAAAAATCAAGTTTTCGCTCACATAGATAGTACATCACTTACTGAGTATTCCATCGTAAGTCTTTTACACCCGGTAGGTATACATTGAATTAAAACAAGAGTTTATGCATTTTACGTAATTTTTAAGAAATTAGATTTGTTATCCAATTTCTTTGACTTCATTAATTTATTTGTCATAGTTTATATTATATACTACTATTATATTATAGACTACGTGCATTAATTGGTATGATGTTTTTTTTTTATATATTGCCCGTCAAGATGACCTCACTCCACCTGATGGAAAGCGGTCGTGAGGTCCAGATATGAGGTTGACAAGCCCAGTCATTCAAACGAATCACTGGGCTGGCTATCCTCACCTTGAAGGCCTGCAATGCCTTTTCACGCCCCGCTTAAAGAACCCGGGACTATAAGAGGAAGGAAACACATGTGCTGGAAGAGCGTTCCACGTCTGGATGGTACGACAAAGAAACGAGTCACCGAACCTTTTAGTTCGGGCCAACAAATGTTGAATTGTGTGTGGGTGACGCCGTAGTCCAGCACGCGTGGTACGGGAGTGGAAAGGTGATACTATAACCGATATATTGAAATTGGCTTGAAAACCACACACTCGAAGGAAAAGGATCCACTGCTAATCACTGGCCAAACCTCTTAGATCAAATCAAAATGGCAGAGGTGACTCGCCTCTAGCGCGTGGACCGCTTAAGGTCCCCGTCGCCTGATTTCTCTCAGTCGCAATATACGATTGACAGGAATTTGGACTCTGACACACGCCTGTCTCGCTTACGCTATGGTCAAAACAAATAGGGTTGTCTATCTTGTCGCACAACTATAAATATAATCATAGCGGTGTGAGTGTGCGTGCATGTACTCGTAGTTGTGCATCATCCTCGTTTTCAGTTGTCAATTTTAAGGACGTGCCGTATTTTTCGCTATCTGATTTCTAAGCCAAACCCAGTAGATGCATCCACCATAATATGAGAGGAACTGCATCAGAATTCTACTTCTTTTGTGTGGCCGCACACAAAAAAAGTTTTTTTCCGAAATTCATAAATTTTGACATCACGTCAAGTCGTAATCGCTGTGTATAAGATCAAAGGAAAAAATCTTGGTGAAAATTTGAACTTTATTTAAATTTAGTTTTTTTGTAATTTGTTGAAAATGCTACAATTTATTTAAATAAATAAACGAACCTTACTTCCTCTATCCGTTATTCTAGCCTCGTATCATAAATTAATCAGATTAAAAGTGCTGTATCATTTCTTTCACATACTAGTCCATTAAGATTACAACGCAACGTTATGATTTATATTCTTAACTTTGTATGGACCCGTGGCGTCATTTATATTTATCAGCGACCAGTAATAATTTTATCACTGTTTTATAGCACCCTAATAAAGAAACATATTTTGCGTGGTCAGAATAAAATAGTTCTAAGTGTTATCGAAGCCGAGACATGATTACTTAAAGTATTATTTTTGCCTTTGTTCCACTAAAATAACAGTTCTGAAATGTTACTTTAAGGAGCTAATCTCACCTAACAGCTGTTATAAGAATGCAGAAATAGGAAAGGAAGGTTTTTCACTTTAGAATGTACCTGTTGGGTATATTTTTCTGGTAAAAGTACATCCAACATTACATTAAGTTATATATCCATAATGATAATATTGTTTACAAAGCAGTAGATGTTAAGTATTTGGCATTAGCAAGTGAAACACGAGCTATCACGAAAAACGAAGAAACGAGTTATTCCAGCTTATCCCACCCTCACCTTTCCACTCCCGTACCACGCGTGCTGGACTACGGCGTCACCCACACACAATTCAACATTTGTTGGCCCGAACTAAAAGGTTCGGTGACTCGTTTCTTTGTCGTACCATCCAGACGTGGAACGCTCTTCCAGCACATGTGTTTCCTTCCTCTTATAGTCCCGGGTTCTTCAAGCGGGGCGTGAAAAGGCATTTCTGCAGGCCTTCAAGGTGAGGATGGCCAGCCCAGTGATTCGTTTGAATGACTGGGCTTGTCAACCTCATATCTGGACCTCACGACCGCTTTCCATCAGGTGGAGTGAGGTCATCTTGACGGGCAGTATAAAAAAAAAAAAAAAAACGACTTTAACGTAAATGACATCAAAAAGCATTTTCTAATAGTCAATATGTAAGTAAATAGCAGGTATTATTGATTCTTAACCGTCGATATTAAAGACATAACATGGGAATAACACATGAAAGTCTTTTTCTACCCACAATACAAGAACAATATTGACCTAATATTGCACCTGGCCATTGAAAACTAACTTCCTTGAGTCCTAACTGCGTCGCATGTTTGTATTTGACGAGACGATTGGCGTAGTGCACTGTAGCACGGTTTCTCGCCTTTAATTCCGTTGTGTCCCGGGTTTGATCCCGGGTCAGGTCAATTCAGGAAACGATCTTTTCTAAATTGGCTTGGGTCTGGGTGTGCTGGGAGACGCCCCTGGCTTTATTCCTTGTCTGGTACCTCGTAACACAGGGATACTTATCCCTACTTCGAGACCATGACAAGAGGTGTGTTGTCTGGCGCATATTTATTTATTTATTTATCCAGTACTAAGGATTATGACTAATGCCACTTTTTTACCTTTTCCTTGAGATGGATCAAGTTCAATTAAGTAGTTAGTTAAAATACAATACCTAATATCTTAGCTTCGATATACTTTAGCTATATGTGCTCCATATAAAGTTTGTGACCCTCGATATGTTCTTTCATCATAAAAAGGTTTGATGAGTGGCCGCGAAATTTCAAAAATGACGCCAACATTACCCATACCTCTTTATATATAAAGTGATCACCTCCACCCATAGACGACTGATCGCCCACTTTGTGCTGGTGGATTTAAAAAACAAATAAATATAAATATGCGCCAAAGAACACACTACTTGTTATGGTTACGAAGTAGGGTCCAGGGGGTTTTTGCGCTCGTCATTTAACTGCTGGTCTGGATGCAAATATCTTCATCTAACGGAAAACGGTATACAAATAAAAATGCTTTGGCAGTGTTGTATTCTTGCTGGTTTGACTATAGAATATTCCCCTAAAAAGTGCAGTGTAGACTTCCGCCTCTCGGCAGAAAACATTTAGCAAATGGGAAAAATGTAAACCAAATTAACTATTCACTCGGCTTTGTGATCGAATCAGAAATAAAGAAATCCCTAGAAGTACGAAAGTGACCGTGGTGACGTAACCCAGCAGGTAAGTAAGTTGAAATGGCAGTGGGAAGGGCACATATCGCGGAGAACTTATGGCCGTTGGGGCAAAAAAGTTCTTGACTGAAGACCGTTTCAAAGGAGGCGTGTGTGACGCCTACCTGCTAAGTGGACGGACGACCTGGTAAAGGTGGCAGGATACCGGTGGATGCAGACCGCCAGCAACCGGTTTGATCCATGTTCTGCAGTGGACGTCTTGTGGCTACGAATGACGAAACCAAAAATTATACAGCATAGGTGAAACCACTCAATGCGAATAATACCGTACAAGTTCACCTTAAAATCCCGATATACACTAACCAATGAAGCAAAACAAACGTTAATGGTTTGTTAATCCCAAAGCCAATCGCAAATCGACCTAAGAACGACCCCCGCCCACGCGTCATGACGTCATCGCTTAAGACCCGGTATACATAGGCAATTTACAAAAGCTTTTAGTCTGGATTATTCTGGAAAGGGTCCGGAGAGGCAAATATTGTGGACTTTTGGTAGATTTAATGTAACATTGTGTGTATATAAACGTGTCTTCATCACTAGCTCAGCTGTAGGCTGTTGTCTTCTCTTAAGTATTTTTATCACCCATAAAATAAGTTATACCAAGTTGGGGTATAATAATCATAGATACTCGTACATGCTAACTGTCAACAGAAAAAAAACTGTTATCTAGAGGGAACAATTCGTGTTTGCTGATGAAACATTATAGTCTAATTTTTAAATGGACGGAAAAATCGGACGTTTACTGGGTTGCCACGTTTTGGTGAAAAAAAAATAGTGTCGGGGCAAAGTGAACAAGGTACCTAGTGAATGAATGAAACAATCATATTTTGAATATTTAACACAAATAATACGTGTACTTTCGGTAGCCTAGCGAGTAGTTACCTAGAACACCGGACTGTCGATATCAGGTGCTGGGTTCGAATCTCAGTGTATTTATTCTTACAGTATTACTATATTCACGTTTGTTCTTCTCATTATATTTTTAACTGAACTGTCATGTGCTTGTGAAAGCTTATAGGAATAAATGATATTTTGATTTTGACTTGTGCCATGCAGGCATCAATATAATTTCCTTAATTCCATATTTTTAAACGACTCGGTAGTCGGTCATCTCGGCGATTATGACACGTATGTGTGACGTATACCTACGTGTCATTAGCGTCGAGATGATCAACTGTTTGACGACTACAACATCCTCCAACACGCGTCTATGCGAAGCTATGTGACCTCTCCTCTCGAAGTAACGCGTGCCGTGCCAATTATTATTTTGTTTAGAATATTGACATAAAAATATGAAAATTATTGAAAACAGTAGTTATCATCAATTTTTAATAAATTAAAATGGAATTAGAAGTATGTAGTTTCCTTTTTCTGTCAGGTCCGATCATTCATCATTCCTTTCTGTGAATGAACGAAACCGGATCGCATCCCTATTACATTGAACATGGCCACATTATTTTACAAAGTGACATTAGCAGATGTCAGATTTTTCCGTCTAATTAAAAACTAGACTTTAGATACTTTTGACATGATTTCCGTGGACAGTATACAGATTCAGTTAATTTTTATTTAAGTTTGATTCAGATGCAACAGAAGCAATACACAGTACCTACTGATAATAACTAAACAATTATTTCCTACACCTAAATAAAAATGAAAAATTCATTTCAATTTCAAATTTTATACCACTGATTTGTTACTGTTCTTTTACGAGTATCAATCAAAAAATTAGTGTTATAAATAAATTAAGATAAATAAATTATAGTTTTTTTATAGTTTAAACTTTTTGGTTCATTTTAATTTTAATTTTCTTTATAACTTCTTAGGGAAAGGACACCGTCGAAATCTGCCCTGGCATGCTCAAAAGAATGTCCTTCATAATAATTCTTATATATATTTTTTATTTTATTAGCAATTATTTATAGTAAACGGGCATTCTGTGGTTAGAAACGAAAAATAGAAAGTTCTGTAACTACAATACAATTTGATAAGGTTGGTGATGGATTTGATTGGTGGGTGGTTTGTCAAAAGGGATGACAAATTAGTTTCAAGAAGTAGCAACAGATGGAGTAATACTCCTTTAGATCGCGTTATAATTGTTTCGTCTCAAGCATTAGAAGAACTTAAATTTAACACTCCTGCTTTTTAGTTATTTCATTAGTAAATGTATTATAGGTGCCAACTGCCACCACTCTAATAACGAAATGAATATTAATGATTTTTTTATTTAAAGTTTGTATTTTATGATAATTGAATTTATTTTCATATAATTCGTATCACTTATGTCAGTTCATAATAAAAATTAGAACATAATAAAAAGTGTACATCGATAACGATTAAGTATAACCTCAAAATCTAAAACATTCTGTAGTAGGCCACGGTTCCTCTAGTTGTCCGTGTTTCAACAAATGCCTGATGAAAATTTGTCAATGATTCCGAACACAACTAGTATTTTCTTATTGTTGTGCGTTCCTGGGGCATTCAATTTAAAAGGAACGAGCGATATCCTTTGTTGGGCATTTTAATGTTTCTGTAAATTCCATGTTTTAGTTTTTTGTCTTATCCATTAATATTTTATTCACGTTTGCATAGTATAGCGTAAACTTTCTTTACTTTTACGATGACCAAGAGTTTATTTTAAACAGCGTTCGCGATACCCAAACTGTACGCTTACGACGAATCTTTTAATAGAGCAGAATATTAATCGATGTTTTCTGGAAATGTTGTTGGCTTGTTGGCGAATTGGAAAGTGAAACATCTTAACAAAAGTACAAGTTAAATAATAGTTAGTAGTTACAATAACACACTTTACTACTCACACAAGCTCATGACGTATATATTATCATCATCATCATAATTTTTTGTTCGAATTGTTTCAATTACAGTGACGTCTGAGCTTCGTCAGAAACTTCAACTTCTGAAGTTTCGATGTTAAGGCTATGCTTTCCCAAGATTGACAATATTTGCTCGACTTTGTTTAAAGATAACTACTAAATCAAAATATATTTTAGCAAATAAAAAATTGTACGAGTAGTTCAGTGTCTAAGGCGCCAACTTTTCTAAAACACGTTATAGCCTAATTCCAACGATAAAAAAACACAGTTTTTTTTGTTTTACTCTCAAATATTAATTATTAACATTTTGCACTTAAAATATATATATATAGATAGGTCTTTATATATTCCAGGTCGACAATTTTTTAAACTTTTTAATTTGTCTTATGTTATTTCATAATCAATACATTACACGAAAACAGAAGGAAGCCGCGGCGTTATTCCGTTCGCGCAGAACTTATCAGTGGCCCACCGAATGCTATATTGGAAGGCGCGCTTAATCCCAGCCTTAAATAAAGAAGTGAAATTCTGAGGACACTCTGCGAAGTGGAAATTCTGGAACTTGCTGTTTACCACGCTCTATTTTATCATTCGACATAACTAAAGTTCTTCACATCAAAAGACCACATTACTTCACGGAAGTTTATTTGGCAACACACGTCTCTATTTTTATTAGAAGTCATTGGCATTTGTGTTGAATAGGACAGATCGATCTTAGATCACTTTATTTATAGATCTGAAAAAAGTATATGCTAACGGCTTTTTTACGTATCGAATTCCGAAGAATTTGATACATAAAAAAGCCGTTAGCATTTGTGTTGGGAAGACTGATCACGTTATTCATAGAATTGAAAAATGTGTCTGGTATTTGATATATTTGGTGAGAACCAACATATTTTATTTTGGTTTTTACAAATATGTACTAAGCAACCTTGTAGTTAACCTCGAGTTTCAGTGGAATAAAAAAACTTAATTTGGGAACGTGTATGTGTAAAAAACGTCGTGGCCTAGTGGTTCAGCATCCGAACTCAGATCGTGGATCGTGTGGTCCCGAGTTCACATCTAGCCAGAACCAAAATCTTTGTGTTCGTTGTTAAATATCCGACATAAAAAACCAAATCAACCCGGATAACGGCGGTAGGCTCACCACCTACCATGTTAGGTTCTAATACCAGTAGTGAAAAGTGGGCTTCTCTGTGTTTCGTTCACCATGACGACACAGTCACCTGCCTCTGACTTCCCCGTTTGGGATAAAGTCGTGATGAATATTATGTTGTGTACGTGTAAAGTGTGTGATCGTAGGTAAACGTGTATGTGTTAGTAAGAAAGAACTTAAAACGATGATAATAAACTAAAATAAAATTATGTCTTACTATTGTGGTTTTGACAAGGTGAAAGTGCGTTAAAAACTTTGTGTGCTTGTTTTATTTGTAGATAAGACGTTTACCCAAAACATAGTGTTCTTTTTTAAACTCAAAGACAAGTACTTGCATCATTATTGAAGAAGGATCTCCTCATTTGATCGTTGGCCATAGTTAGATTCCCCGAAGGTCGGAAAGTATGTAACTTAATTGCACTTGGCCGGCGGTTCTCTAAGGACGTTTGCCACTCGATTTTTCAATTCAATTGGAAGTTCTTTTGAATAAAGAAATAATTCAGGTAAAGCGCAAAATGCAACGGGCTTTTGCAAACCTTCGTTGAAAGAAAGAAAGAAAGAAAGAAAATATTTATTATTTTTAAAGACATCGCATTTTTACATGAGCAATAATTTTACATGAACAAAAACTAACTAATTAGCAAATTATTGGGGACTACCTAATTTTGGGCGATTCAATGTGCTTTTATATAGTATTATACAGACAATAATAGAGAGATTAATCATAGAATTACTTCAATTTAAAAAAAAACACAAAAGTCTTACAAAAGTGCTACGTTTCCGATCCACCCCCAGCAAACGCTCTTAAAGGCACTAGAGTGTCTTGATATTGTTTTAAACTTTCATGGTCACTAACATTAGAATAGTTATTAGTTACAGGATTTTTACCATGTTTTTGTTTTTGAGTTTCCAATATTTCAGAACTGTTGCAAGTGCCATGATCACGGAGTAACTGAGTAAATAAATAATAACAAAAAATTGAAAAAAGAACAATAAATCCGGAAAATAATTAATGTCGGAAACTCAAAAACAAAAAATACGGTGAAAATCCCGTAACTAATAACTATTCTAGAGTGTCTTTAGTTCGATCATCACGTAACTTGACAAACACTTGTCATAGAATATAGAAATGAAGAAGTTTTTGGCGCTTTCCAATATATTCGTGATATTCAAAAGCAAACAAGATAAACAACAAAATACGAAGTAAATACTGCCTCTCAGAGAAATCCGACATCTTTAAATATTTAAAGCAACCTTCACCCTGACACCAAAGGTAGAACCGAGAACAAATAGATTTCTTTGAAGACGTGCAAATATATTAAAAAGTAAATGATAAACTCAAGATCAATACTGAATAAAATTTGAACCTTCAACCTTTGGGATAAGTGAGGTTTTAGGCTGAATACCGTTGAGCTAAGTCGACATTTCCGAAATAGGCTTAGCTACCGTACTGATTGAATACGTAATACTGATCCTGTGGGTTCTCAGGAAATCGGTAAAGGACACACTTAGAATAGCAAAACGGACTGTATACATTTAAATCAACATTTAAAACGCAAAATCCTCAGGATAAGACACTCCTGAGCTTTCATTTTAACAAATCTGCTTGCCTAGGTAGTCTTATTAATAAAAGAAAGTAATATTTTGCGAACGCCTATGTCAACAAAAACGCTGAAAATATGTTCCACATTTTGAAAACGTGCCTTGTTATATGTTTACTAGGGGTACACTATATAATTCCGAAAAACATAACTCCAAAAGTAAAAATCCCGAATTTCATAATTCCGAATGATTCAGGATCCCGGAAGTCAAAATTCCGAATGTTCATAAGTCCGAAAGTCAGAATTCCGAATTTCACAATCCCGAATCTATAAAATTCCGAATCAACAATAATCCGATCTTTCTTAAATACGAATTCCGAATAATTAAAACTCCGAAAAATCATAAATCCAAAATCGATTATATTTTTATAAACATTTTACATGTTACTTTGCCGACAATTCGGTTCTGGCAACACACTATCTGCTGCCACGGCACGCTCGCTACGTTCGCTCGGCTCGTTCCATGTGGTCACAGTTCTAACCTAACCTAACCCATAGTACCTTTTTAAACTAAACTTCACTGTGAAAACTTAATACTAAGAAAAATAATATATCGAGGGATTTTTTTTACATTGTATACATAATATCAATAGATTATTTGCCACTCATGCTTATTTGCCGACAATTCAGTTCTGGCAGGCTCTTGAATTACACTCATGTGTAGGTAGACTAGTATCACGGCGGGATGACCACGGCGAGTCGGGTTTCAGCTTAATTTTATATGTAAATAGTATTTTTGATATAACCTTTTAATAATTTTCTGAATTTTGAAATTCGGAATATTGTATAATCGGACAAATGAAACTTCGGATTTTTAATTCTTCGTACTAATGAAATTGGGAAATTTGAAATATCGGATTTGTTACTTACGGAAAAATAACTTTCGTGCTTTTGAATATTAGGAATTCTGTTGTTTCGGCATTATGAAATTCGGAATCACGGTTTCGGAATTTTTGCGTGTTCCCGTTTACTAGTTTTTCCTAATGTTTTTTTAGCAACTATGAAATTTATATTTTTTTGTACTTCGTTTTAAACATTTATTTTCGTTTCATTGACATTAAAATATACATTTCCAAAGATTACCACGAGTTTACGCTAACGATAGTCGCTAGCGTCTCTAGTGATTAAAAATGGTGGTAATAATGGCATACATTTAGCTGTAATTAACTATTTTAGATTACTTGACGTAAACTTATGATACAGACACAGAATTTTGTTACATATTTTTTATTGAATTAACTGCAAAGGTACTAAAATTGAGTCTGCAAGCAAAATTGTTGCAGCAAAGACAATTTTGCATAAGACAATTATGTATCAGGCTGGTAACATTAAACGAAATTGTAACGATAAAAAAGAACATTCATAAGATGAAGTGAGCTTTTTCCGTCATGTTTCTGAGCGTGTAATTAAAATGCAAAGGTTATCTCAGGATTAACCACCGTACCATTTCTCGTTTATATCCCGAATAACGCGTGAACCATTTTCCTTATTTTAGGGCTTATATTTTAAGATTTATCAACGTGAAGTATAAGCCGGATCTGAATGTGGTTGGAAGAACCAAGCGAAATCAAAAATTTATTGCTTTTTGTACGGTGTTGTGTGGTAGAAATAAAGTAATTATTTTCCGTGCGAATCTTGTGTCACTGCTGCACAGGAAATGGTAATAGATAGAAGTTTAATGATTTGTAAGTATTTAACAAGAAAATCAGTTAGGCTTTGCGATAAATGAAAATACAAATCTGGACACAGATTTTATAACAAGTGGTTAAGAAATAAAAACAAAGACGACAATTGCGCGGGAGCAATTCTTTCTGTGTGCGAAACTATTCAACTATGGTTGATATTCAGGATTCTATTCCTCTTTTTTTCGGCTTCGAATTTTTTTGAACAGCAACCAAAGTGACGTCACTCTGCAACCAAGCGTTTCGTCTGGATAAAGAAAAAGTCATTTCAATTAATGTAAATTGCAATTAAAAAATCGTGCATTTATTACTTTTGATGACGCTCTGAAAACGCACTCGTTTGCTAACATTGACTAGTTATATACTCGTATTAAAGTGTGGTAAATATTGTATCATCTAATTACTTATTATTGCAACAGTAATGACCACAGTTTTAAAGAAACTGCTAATTTTAAAATCTCACATATATTGGCCATACTATTGTGCAAGCTAGACAACATCTCGCCTTATTAAAACCCTTTATTACTTGTCAAATTCATTCACTGAACTCAGTGTAGCTAGTTATTTCGTAATAATCTTTCATTTCCAGCTAGTCAGCGGTTACCTGGCTACTTACGGATGTTTTAGGCTTAATATTAGCGAAATTGCTAGTCAAGGTAAATTTTACTTATGTAAATGTAAATAACGTCTATAATAATGTGGTTAAATAATGTAATTTTTTTAAGCCAAGGGTGTTATGATCAGGTGAGATTGTGGCTAATACCTGAAAAAACGTTTTATACTTCGTCAAAAATTGTAGAAGTCACTTTTGATGTAATAGGTTCGTTCCAGTTAGCAACTTTAAACACGCAAACAATCTCTTCAGAAAGATTTGATTACTTACAATCGAAGAACTATGTAGACATTTTGATTACTTACTCGTACGATCATAAAAATAACTATCTAATGATTTAACGTACTTTCAAAATAAAATTGGTCTGTGAGGACATTTTGACGCATTTTACAAAGTTGACTAGTTATGAAAATCTTACACTTTCAGGTAGGGACTCCTAATTACTATTCTGGAACTTCTTACCCCAAATCAGGTTTTTTTAGAAGTTTCATCCACTTTAGGCTGCAAATTTGGCACTCAAAATTATTTGACTAATTTAAAATAAGAATAAAGAAAAAGAATAAAAAATATTTATTGTCCAACATCCAACATACAACAATTCTTATTATTATTATTATTATTTATTTAAAATGGGTTTGCGTTTGGCCTCAGTCTCGCCTGGTGGTAAGCGATGACGAGGCCGATGGTGGTACACGCTTACTCAGAAAATGCCTATTCACTCTGGCCTTGAAGACACCACAAGGCCAGAGTGTCACAATCTTATGTACTAAATTTAAGTGGACAAAAGGAACAGGTGCTCAGCATTTGCTGCCACGGAAAGTATAATTCCCGGGCAGCGCTGGTTTTCAGCACCTCCCTACCCTATACGATGATATGCGAGAGTAACCTGTAATTGCTGGCTGACAATATTTTATAAATTTAAAATAATTAAGTACTTATTTAAAAAAACTTAGTAAAAATGCCCCTATATTTTTTTAAATATAAAAATATGTTTTGATGTTTCTGATAATTGCTAATCTATTATAATGTGGTAATGAACAATATCTATGATGGTGTGTGTGTATGTGTGCGTTTTGTATGTGTGTGTGTTATTTTCGAGCTAAAAATGAGTGCGTTACTGTAGGAAAAAACGATTTAAGGCCTACATTTTTTTTTGTATGTTTGCTTCCAATTTTCTGTTGATCTTTGCCTGTTGATTAACGCAATTTTAAATTTACATTTAAAGGAATATACAGACATTTTATTTCGAAGAGGAGGAGGTAAGTCATTCCAGATCTTGGCAGCATTAAATTTGGAACATCCCCTGTAACGTGTGGTATTGTGAGTTGGTAATTGCAGCAAATGGTAACAAAGACAGAACGAAGGGTTTTTTGGGGGGTTTGATCTTTTTTCCACGACAATTTTTCAAACAAATAGTCAGGATTTTTTGACCAAATTATTCTTTGGGTTAGGCAGGCAAAGTGAAGTTCTCGCCTAGCACTCATGTTAGGAATACCTTTGGTATTCATTTAAGGGGTCACATGCCCTCGTTTGGGTATTTTAAAACAGAATCTAATACATGCATTTTGTACTCTTTGAAGTTTAGGAAATTTACTTGACCGAATATTAACGATTTTAATAAGGCGCCTGTTTTTATTACTTTTGTTACTATTTACCTAGTGGTTTGAAATGATAAAATATCATTACTATTATTAATATATAATAAATATGTTTAACAACTATTTAGTTAAAATTATTTTAAAATTTTTTTTTGGTTATCCAGAAGTCCGTCATTATCATTATGTACCTTCATAGTGATAATGAAACAAACCTACAATCCACAGCTTTGAAGAAAGAATAACTAAAAATACTTCAACAAGCTTATCAATTTCAAGCATTTCATTTACAGAAAGCTATTAAAACGAACTTTAGCAAAAGCTTTGTCATAAAATTTGGGCTGCCCACAAAGAGACCAATATTTCCGGCAAACACATATTTTTCGATAACATTCCAAAACTAATTTTATTTACGCTTCGTGGCTCTGTTACCAGGGACGAAGTTTCAGCAAAAACAGAAACAAAACGAATGTTAAAACAAAGTAGAAACACGAAGAAAGTATCTCATTGTCGGGGTACCCTTTGTTTTCGAATAAACAAGTTCCATATGAAAAATTCTTCTCTTAAAACAAAAACAGTGTATCTGGGCTGCGAGCCAGGTTCAAAGGAACTGTAAGCAGGTTGCAATGTCATCCGATGTATTAATATGGTTTTTACAGAGAAGCCAAACTTAGAACAAGAGAGGCTGGTACAACTGTATGTGGATTACTTCACCCGTAATTCAGTTTCTTGTGTAAAGAACTTACTACTATGGAAATCAAAACGGTAACTGTTAGTTTGGAATAAAATACCTTATTATTACACCAGTCTTCTTGGTTGTGTGTGTGTGTGTGTGGTTTCAGAGCTCCCAGGTCGGGTAGTGTATTTCGGATTTGAAACATAGCCCGGGCTTATGATTTCCAACCTGCGATTGGCGAGCGTGGTGATTAAGCCAATACCCAACAATTGTAACGATGACTTGATTTCAATGATGGAGACCTTTGCCCAGCGGTGGGACAGTACATGGGCTAATTACTTCACTTTTACTACTGATTACACAAAACTAAAGAGACGACCGACTTGGTGTAATGGTTAAGAAGTTGGCTACTACACCAGAGGTCGCGGGTTCGATCCCCGCACAGTACAAACATTTGTGTGCATGAACATGTCTGTTTGTACTGGTCTGGGTGTCTCCTATGTATAATAAGTATGTATTTACAAAAGAAAATGTATTTAAGTATGTTTATCCGTTGTCTAGTATCCCATGACACAAGCTTTAATTAGCTTACTTTGGGGCTAGATGGCGCTGTGTGGAATAATGTCCAGGGATATTTATTTATTTTTTTATTTTATCTCAAATGACAGTTTTTGCCATGTGATGATATAGTCTAAAGATGGTTACTCGCCTGGAGCATTTTTCTGTAATGTAACGTTTCAAATTTAATTTTGAGCATTACAATACAGAACTGCCTCCCTGACAGATTCTGTTCTAGATTTTAAGTGTGACATTCTTAATTAATTTTCAATTTATTTAATTTAGTATTTAAGTACTGATCCAGCCATATTTGATTTAACATTATTACTATTTTCGCTTTGTTTTGTGTGGCTCTAGTATGACATTATTGTTTGGAATATTATTAATTAATTATTACTCTTCGGATTAAGATTTGCATGCTAATAAATTGGCAAGACATGTCGCACACTTTATCTATGATATGTACATCTGTTAATACCATGTTCTTATGCAAATAAAGTTTATGAATTATGAATTATGACATGAAGAATTTTCGCCTGTAATTTACATTTCAGATTCGATTTTCAGCATTACATTAAAATACTGCCTTACAAAACTCCAAGGAAATTGTATCAAAACATATTACACATAGCATCATCAAGTTGCGCACTGTAATGCTCGCTACTTTTCCCTCACCAACGTAATGCTCAAATTTGTAACATTACAGTTTGCGCACTGTAATGCTCGGTTCTGTAACGATACATTACAGGAAAATGCTCCAGGTGAGGGTGACCTTAAATCTCAATTTAGAATCAAGGTGTCGAACATTTTTCATGAATTGGATACTTTTTGTTTTTTTTCCTGGCGCATGTTTAATGTTTATTCATTTAATAATTTTCCATTTTTCCTTTTCCAACAATTTTTCTTGTCTTTAGTAAATATGAAAAAAAGGTGTGATATAAGTATATTGCGATTGGGTATTAATTTCATAATACGGAAATACGGGGTGTATTTCCGTATTACGAAACAAATAATATAAAAAGCTTAAATGTGGGTTTCAAAATTTACTACCAAATACCGACGCTGAAAATGTAAAACTAACTTCCTTTTGTTAATTCTACGTTCATTCGAAAGTAGATTTTTTCTTAAAGCCAAGAATCTTAAGTTTTTTAACTGCATAAAATAAATTTCCTAGTTCTTACAATCTCTTGTGGATGTCAAACGAAGTTATTAACAGCCAAGAAGATTTACTTCGACGTTAAAGCTTGAATTTATGCTGCTGCTTGAATTTGTCTCTTAGGAGGTTTATTTATTCAGAAATGCTTTGTCGGCCAAATATTTGGCAGAATTGAGACACTTTGTGCCACTCAACCATATGGTCAAAGTAAAGTAATATAGCCTATTTACTGTCCCACTGCTTGGCAAAAGCCTCCATTATTACAATCAAGCCATTTCTACTATTGATGGGTATTGGCTTAATCACCGCTTGTCAAATGCGGGTTGATCTTTTAAAACCAGGCTATGTTCCGAAAAATCCCAAAGCACACCTTGTACGACCTGGGAATTGAACCATAATTGACCTTTTTCAGCTTGAGCCTTGTACAGCCCAAATTAAATGTTTAATCACAAGGGTAAGTAAGTAAAAATATCATTATTTTTTGATAATAATCCTCAGCACGTTTTGTTTGGAACAACATTTTAAATTACTATCAAGGGTATTATTTGAATTCATAATAATGAGATATAATTTTAGCGGCATTAAATTAGATTATTGACATTGTTTCAACCGTTTCACTCTTTATGGATTGAATTTTTAAAAACTCTTCACCAGTAGGTAAGCGCATTTGAAAAGAAAGCTAAGGCCTCTTGCTTTTTTTAGTTCCTGTAGCATAGGCTCTGCTTTGCTATGATTTCAGTAAATCAGTCAGTTTCTACTATTATACGAGAACTAACATTTTAACACAAAATAATGTCCAGTTGCCAACCCAAAAGATTTTTAGCTCCTTTAAAGTACATTGTGATGTATTTCACTGCTTTAAAAGTAAAAGTAAAGTAAAAGTAAAAAGTAAAAAATAACATTTATTCATTTAAGCTTGTACAAAGCACTTATGACATGTCAAAAAAAGTATATAGAAATAATAATTATAAACGTAAATAAAATAGTACAATATTAGTACACATCGTGAATATACATAATGTGAATCTACCACCAATAATAACAAATATTTTATTAATATTTTAGATTATAATAAATAATAATAATAACATATTTATTATTATTATTTATTAATTATAACCGGTTCGGACGTTTCTTCTTATCGAGAAGACTCCGGCAAGAAACTCGATAGTTACTCATTTCAACTTTGTTTGTTTAGTATTGCTATTTATATATTAGTATTTTATAAGTATTGCAGGGTGTACTACAATATTCATTAGATGTTTCAAGATACGTATACTACAAAGGTATGACTTTCGTTTGTAGCATTGACTTTCTATTACTTTTGTCTTGCTTAATGCTTCATACATATTCATTTACCGGTCTACTGCTAAAAGAGATGTAAAGTTCTACTGGAAGTGGTATTTCCTATAACAAATAAATTTCACTTAACTTTGGCCAGGCAAGTATGGTTAAGTCCTAGATAACCAACAATTTAGAATAGAATAGAATAGAATAGAATAGAATAGAAAAAAGTTTATTCGGTACCAATAATATACAAGAAACAAAAATACATACATTCGACAGCAAAACAAAAATACACTCTGAATCTTAACATAATAGACAAAGGTACCAAAATGGTCTCCGCTCAGTATATAAGCCGTAACGAGACAGCTTGTCGAGGCTACTGTTATTCTGCGGATGCCAACAAAATAGACGCGTAGCCCAGCAGTGAACAGGCTACAGATGGTGTAGTCACATTAGTTAAAATAATAATAATAAAAAATAATAATACATTTATGGCTTAATACACTTTGATACTATATAAATAAATAAATAAATAAATATCCCTGGACATTATTCCACACAGCGCCATCTAGCCCCAAAGTAAGCTAATTAAAGCTTGTGTTATGGGATACTAGACAACGGATAAACATACTTAAATACATTTTCTTTTGTAAATACATACTTATTATACATAGGAGACACCCAGACCAGTACAAACAGACATGTTCATGCACACAAATGTTTGTACTGTGCGGGGATCGAACCCGCGACCTCTGGTGTAGTAGCCAACTTCTTAACCATTACACCAAGTCGGTCGTCAAATATTGAGGCATATATAAAAATACACAAACAAATACGATATATTTAATGAAATACATATTTATTTATATTTTTCTATATTCTATGATCTCATGATGACGAGGGACAAAAGGTCATACGAGTGGGTACTGCTTGGTTTTACATTTTCATTTAGCCGTTATTTTTTGGACGTTCAGTAAATGTTTCCTGTAATTTACCTTAAAAGCGTTAACTGTGCAAATTTTGCATTAGCATGGTCCAACATCGGTGATCCATACAAAACAAACGCCAAACGGGGTCTTGAAAGATTGCACTGTGAACATTTTTGTTTCTATGTCAGCATAAGTTACACGTACAACCAAATGTTTTTGTTAACCTTGGTACCGTAGTTTGTCTAATGCAGTCAGCTAATAAGCTGACTCAACTCCCAAAGTCATGTGCAATCTAAACCTAAAGACCTTACCTATTATGACCTATAACAATGCTTGTCTTACTGCAAATAAAGTGCCTTATTTCCCACTCTTTAAGACCGCATTTGACATAGAAGCGTTTTAATGACTAAACACATTCGCAGGGTGTACAAAAAAAGTCAAAATAACCTTTTTTGAGGCTTTCTGTCAATCATTTTACTCGTGCGGTCTGTGGGTAAACTATATACAGAGAGCCTACGGCGACCTGCGCGTGCAGTATAACAACGCGTTCCGGGTGTTGATGGGGCTGCCGCGCTACTGCAGCGCCTCCGCCATGTTCGCGGAGGCGTTTACAGACGGGATTCCCCGCCATCATGCGCAAGCGACAGCCCCAGCACCATCCTGCGCGCGTTGGCTGACCGCTGGGATTCTCCTGTGCTGGCGCGCTGGATAAGATTGCATGATGTTAAATAACCCGACTCGCTGGCATCGGGGCTCATTATTTTTTATTGTACCTATTTCTTTTGTTTTTCTTTTCGCATTGTACACGTACTAACACTAGCCATAAGTCATATTGGTTAGTTATATGCAACTAACCAATATGGATCTTTGATGTCCGAAATAAATGATTTATTATTATTACGTTGGTACTTGAAAAATTCACGGGCCCACGGGGACCCGGTCCTTTGAGCCTTGCGTGAGGCCGAAGTCAACACGTGGAGGCCTTTTTGGTACCATTTAATCTACTTTGTTATGTGTACATCTGCTGAGTTTTGTCTCTAGATGAATATTGATAATCTATTCAAAGACAACACCCAGCAGATGCAAGGACTATTGCAAAAATGTTAAAAAGTAAAAACTTGGCTATGGAGGTGAATTTGGTATTTGGTAGACTTGTATACGGGCTATTGTTTGAGACAACGGACGTCTGCTATGCAGAATGTCTCAATCTTTTTTCTCCTGGGAGACAGTGACTAGCCACTCACTAAATAGGCCACCCAAACGTGTAAACGCATAGGGTCAGCAAAGGCAGCACGCAGTTTGGAACTGTGCTGGCCACGAGTAGGGGGGCCTGGTGAGCTGTAGCACAGATTTCTATTTTGAAACCTATTTCAGGCTCCAGTCCCTCACAAAATATAAGCTATATTCATAGTCTAGACCTAAGATTAGCCTTAAATACCTATGATTGTGAAGGGATACTAAATATATTTGAATTGAATTTGAATTGAATTGAAATTATAAAAAAATTGCGATTGCAATCAAATGGCTGTCTAGTAAAAAAGTTTTAACAGTATTTTCGATGTTTTTTTTTACATTGTTATTGCTATGTCGTTAGTATAATGTATTCATAATTTTTCCAGGTTATTTTTCCAGGTTTAGCAACATGGTCGTGAGCGGCTCAGGGTGTCGAGAGGTGTAGACCGCTTACTACAGGGTGGATAAACCACCCTACCAACTCGCGACTTATGCGTCTTTCACTTCCACCCTGCGAGCATTTCGCTCTAACGCCGCAGGACTCTCACCTACCTCTGGCTTGCCTCAACTGGCCGTCCAGAGTGGGGAAGCCAGAGGTAGGTGAGAGTCCTGCGGCCTCCCTTGGGGTCCACTCCACTCGTCAATGAAGGCAAGCGGAGGCAGAGGGCCTGACCGACTCTCGGGGGAACTCGAGTCCGTGGTGTCTACGCATACAACATCTCGCCACAAGCTGCCCTGCGGGTTAGCGTCGGGATGATGGTAACCTGTGGCGTCGCTACGCACTAACAACTCATAGAGCTGCCCTGCGGGCTTATTATTATTAAAACCACTAGGTTAGAAGAATACTTAACGCAGTAAACCTTCCAAAGGAAATCCACAAAATTAATAAAAGCCTCTTCCAGCAAAGTATTAAACATCTTTGGTTTTCCCTGTCTGAGGTCTCTAGACGGTCGGTGGAACCGATTCACATTAAGAAATATATTAAAGGTGAGGAAAGGAGAAAATTTCAAGTCGGAACTCTTTATGCATTTCTTTTCGATTATACGTGCTTAGTATAGTTAATTCAAATCTGTTTTCTTCTTCTTTTTAATTGTATGACGATGGTGGTGAGTGTCGTTGAACATCAGGTAGTTAGATAATTTTCATTAATAAATTTCACTTGGCTTAGTGCCAAATTCTAATATATAATAAGTTATTTGAAGTGGCAGTGGGTGTGCGAGGAACCGACAACCTTTGGCCACGCTGCGTTTTCGAGCCAAAATCATTTAAAGGCAAGCCCAGCGTATCATCATAATATAGGGTGTCAGACGCAGAATTTAGGGGGAAAAAGGGCAAACTGGCTACTCCTAAGAATAATAAGGAAGGACCACTACCATTAACGTAAGTCTTACGAGTATATCAGCGAATTTTCTAGAATCAAACAGATAAAGAACTGATAAAAGTAAAAATAAATGTTATAATAACTCCAAGAACCAAGCGGAGCTTGAAATATGGGTGTCACCGTCTAGTATACGTATCTATATGAATTACATTACATACATTGGCAAATATTTCTTAGTTAAATACCTCAGCCATACCTCACTAATTGTAAGGATGAAATCATTTCATGATGGTGGCCTCTGTACAGAATTTTTTTATATTATTTCTCGCGGCGGCCCGGACAGCTATTCCGCTTAGAACAAACCGCCATTTTGATCACGCACACATAAAGTGACTTTACAGGCGATATCGGTGAGAATCGGTCACGCGGCGTGTCGCACTGTCGCAAGTTTTTTTGTTTTTGTCGAACATGGTGCAATTTTTCACATGTTTTTTTTTTTTGGTGGGTTCCGTGATGTAAATAAAACCTACCTACTTTATGCAAAAATTCAGAGCGAAAAATGTAGTAACCCTAGGCCGTCAGGCAAGTTTAGGTAATTATACTGTGAAAAGGCGAGAGCGGTCCTTCTGTAAACTCTTTATTTTGTGTTACCAGGCTCTTGCCGTGAGCTTCGTTAAATAATCTTGGGATAACATATATATGAGCAATAGATAGATGATACACCCAAGCCTTCAGATCGTTAACAAAACCTCGACGCTTTAGGCGATCTATTCTTCCTATTACGCCAACGGGACTTGATGTAAATAAATAAAATAAATAAGCGCCAGACAACACCACCTGTCATTGTTTGGAAATAAAGATAATATATCCTTGTGTTACGAGGTACTAGACAGGGCAATAAGCCAGGGGCGTCTCCCAGCACACCCAGACCTGAGCTAATTTAGAAAGGATCGTTTCCTGAATGGACCGAACCGGGAATCGAACCTGGGACACCACGGAAATCGAGGAGAGAAATCGTGCTACAGCGCACTACGCCAATCGTGTGATAAAAACTGGAAGTCCTACAATTTGACAGATGGTGGCTAAGTCTCATCTCTATTAAGCAGAAAGCGTCAAACACATCTCACAATGCAGTGGTCCCAAACAGACCGGCAACTTCTGCAATTAATATGTAACTTTAGTTATATCCGTGCATTGTGCAGATGCAATCCAGCTGAGACTCAAATTTATTGGGATTTGACAATTACTGTAATATAAATGAAATATCAAAAATGTTTCATCGCCAGTACGTCTACCACGAGTAGCCATTTTAAATTTACGTTATCGTTCGCATAACAATTTGTATTGGGATTTGACATTGTCATGTCATGTCATGTCAAGTCCCAATACAGTCTTTTACGCGAACGATAACGTAAATTCCCTGGATAATTAAATAAATAAATCCCTGGACATTATTCCACACAGCGCCATCTAGCCCCATAGTAAGCTAATTAAAGCTTGTGTTATGGGATACTAGACAACGGATAAACATACTTAAATACATTTTCTTTTGTAAATACATACTTATTATACATAGGAGACACCCAGACCAGTACAAACAGACATGTTCATGCACACAAATGTTTGTACTGTGCGGGGATCGAACCCGCGACCTCTGGTGTAGTAGCGAACTTCTTAACCATTACACCAAGTCGGTCGTCAATTAACGTCATACAATCGAAAAGCTGAAACATGGCACACATGTCACAGTGGCATCCTGCCTACTGTCTCTTTCTGACGTTTATGAGTGAAAAGAGTAGGAATACATTGTAATTAGCGAAAAAGTGTGCTTGAATGACTTTTTACTCCTTTAATTGTGAGCTGATGTGGAGTCCATGTAATTCAAACGTTATTGTAGTTAACTATGGCAACTTTAATGTAATTTTTAGTTACATACTATTCACCAGACTGCTAGGTAGCTGGTAGCTGACGACACGATTGGCGTGGTGCACTGTGGCACGGTTTCTCGCCTCGATTTCCAAAGTGTCCCGGGTTCGATTCCCGGTCGGGTCAATTCAGGAAACGTTTTTTTCTAAATTGGCTCAGGTCTAGGTGTGCTGGTTGCCCCTGCCTTAATCATGGCTGGTACTTCGTAACACAAGAATATTCATCCTCACTTTAAGACCATGACAAGTAGTGTGTTGGCGCAAATTTACTTAAAGGACATTGCCAAGGTTTGGACCAAGTACTGTCTAGGAATGGAAGTTGGTCCAGTGGTACTGTAGCATTACCATGAACTATAAAAAATATTATTATAAAAATGCCCCAGGAGAAAAGAAAGAATATTTGACGACCGACTTGGTGTAATGGTTAAGAAGTTGGCTACTACACCAGAGGTCGCGGGTTCGATCCCCGCACAGTACAAACATTTGTGTGCATGAACATGTCTGTTTGTACTGGTCTGGGTGTCTCCTATGTATAATAAGTATGTATTTACAAAAGAAAATGTATTTAAGTATGTTTATCCGTTGTCTAGTATCCCATAACTAGACTAGATGGCGCTGTGTGGAATAATGTCCAGGGATATTTATTTATTTATTTCAACGCACAATATTTTTTCCATACAAATATTTAAAACAAGAGGCTGTCTTTCTTTGGGCTTCTGGGACAGATTTTTATGCGCTTTGAATTACAGATTAGATATATTCTGAGAAATAAAATGCACTATGTGAGCATTCGAGGCAGCAACCTTGCTCCAACTTCCATCCAAAATTAGGCAATATCCTTTGCGCCAAACGCTACGCCTCTTACTAGAAGGCGCTGTACCAAAATCCTTTTCAAACAACAAAGAGGGTTTGCTTTTTGCGTTTGGGGTAGTTTGTAAACGTCCCCTTTTTTACGTGATTATTTAGCTGAATTGAAATTAAGTATAAATTATCTCTTTATTATTGAATGTACCTTTTAATTTCTTAATTATAACTTTAACTGTGTACGGTAAATTTTTAAGTATCTTATCAATTAAAAAAACGGTTTTTTCTTTAATTTAACAAATAATTGGCGACTACCTAATTTTAGACAATTTAATATGTTTTAAAATAGTATTATGCACCCAATAATACAGCAAAAGGTTAAGTTATATTTAAATTCAATGAAATAATCACGAAAATCTTACAAAAATGCAACGTTCTCGATCCACCCCCAGCTAACGCTCTTAACACACTTTGAATTGCATTACTAGGTTTTTTCAGTCCAGGGTTGTTTTATAAATAAAATAAATAAAAAAATAAATATTGCGCCAGACAACACACCTCTTGTGATGGTCTCGAAATAGGCATTAGTATCCCTGTGTTACGAGGTACCACACAAGGAAATAAGCTAGGGGCGTCTTCCAGCACACCCAAACCCGAGTCAATTCAGAAAAGATCGTTTCCTGAATTGACCCGACCGGGAATCGAACCCGGGTCACTACGAAAATCGAGGCGAGAAACCGTGCTACAGCGCACTACGCCAATCGTGTCGTGTGTTTATAAGTGTCTATAACTTTGAATTTGATTGGTATCAGTGTGGCTTAGGGTTTAAAAGGCGTTTTGACTTTTGTTTCTTAGTGCGGGCGTTCTTACAAACGAAATTAAAGGGAATATACTCCAGTACAACAATAATAAAGTATCGTCATTAATAGATTAAAAGACGCAAATATGGTAGGTATTTAAAAAAAACTATATTGTTGTATAAAATCGTTGATGTATACAACAATTTAGTTTAATATTTAGAATACCAAAAAACCAGATGAATTTTGAATTGTGAGTATGTTTTTTTAACGCCTAAAGAATAAATACAAACGCCACGACGTTTGTACTTTTTCTTTAGGCGACGCTTGCAAGTGAGCTCGTATATGTCATTTGCTGGATAAAATGAAATAAACACAAACTTAATTATTTAAATATAGAAGTTTTCTGTATTAAAGCTGTGTTTTGAACTGCAGAAGGTAGTACGTGTTATTTATACACCGCATCGTAAAACTGCAAGCCATAACAGTTTACGAGTCACTTGAGTATTCGCTCAAACGGCCCCTCAGCTAACAGGCTGTAACAGAGCTTGCATTCAATCTGCAGAGCAGTTTCAGACGGCTGATAGATTTATAATACTGCAACAGACTTCAGTTGACATTTATGTTCTGCTTTATAATTGTAGGCTTTAAATTAGGTTGTTTAAAGCGAGCATGAAAATGGTAGAGTAAATAAATGCTGGCTTAAATTACGCTGGGTACGCACCAACATCATCTGAAAGGCGGTAATCGATGAGTGAGACCTTAAGAATAAAACAGCACATATTTTTTGCTTACCCGTAGCATTTTTTGCTGACAATAAAGGCTAAATAAAAAAAATTTAGCAAAAAGTGCTTCAAAATAATCTTTTTGAAATTTCTCTCGGCTATGGATGGCCATATTTCATAGACGATGCCTGCGCATTATTCTGTAACTGCGTAGCTGGTACTCCGTAGCAGTCGTAGCATAAAGTCATCGTTGCGTAATTGATGGAGCAGAATTTTCGTAGTCGGTTATGTCGGTATGTGTTGTCGCTATACTTTTTCATCACTATCATTTAGTGGTTTAGCGGCGTTTTTTTTTGACACATTTCGTATTACAAGCGCCTAATTTCCTGCCTTCGGGGGGAATAATTTAGTCTGTTCAATACAATTAAAACATAGTATGTACAATCTTTAATTTTTTACTTATCTAAAATGATCAATCTCGCCACCTCGATTTACGGCAAAGTCTTACCGTGTCAACCTCAAGTAGCTATATCTCCGATTAAAGCTTGCTATAGTTGCAGAAAGAAAAAAACCAAAACGTCAGACATAATTATAGTTTAGTTGACACGTGACCAAAATATGCATAATTCACCACAATAACCGTAAAAAAAGTTTTAAATTTTTCAATAATTCTGAATTTACGATATATTTTTGTTTTAAATAAAGCATAATTTCTGTTTAAAATGATTATCACTTGTACACCTATGATCTTTAATTAATTGAAATTTTAAATTATATATTCACAATCCAATCAATTGCTTAGACCTAAAAACGCAATTTTGGTGAAGGCCTCTTAACTCCAATACTATCCAGTTTTTTTTGTATCTCGTTAATTTTGGCAGTGTAAACTTTCACTTATTCTTGTGGTGCCTTGGCTCAAAGTGACTGGGCTTACTAAGTTTTTAAACACAGTAAAATATATTTTACCTAAATGAGTTACTAACTATCTTTCAACTTACATTTTATGCAAGTCACTCCGATCATTTTCAGGAAGAACTTTGTTTTCATCATTCGCAACCAATAGACGTCCATTTCTCAAAGTTCTAACAAAAGCAACAAATTTTGTCTTGGTTTCAGCGCGTAGTTTCTCGTCACACCTATTTGGTGCAGTCGGCCCTAAAATTAAATAAGCTTCCCCACAGTTTCACGTTTCATAACGCAGCTAATGTCCCATGAGCCGTGACAACGTTATAAAAAGCGCCGTGACGACCCGTTGAATTCCGGTAATGTGGACGCATTTCAACGTTATTATGAAATTAAGCTCAATCAATGCGTGACGTAGGTGTGTTTAATATTCAAAAAATATCAAAGTACCTACTAGTGCATTTCTGCATTGATTATTATGAATATTTATATAGTAATATTTATTTGTTAGAAAACGTTTTGATTAGAGATATAAAATAACTAAATCTGACCATATATGGCATTTACTGTTGAATTCAGTAAATTTTAATTAAGCATCAGACAGAAAAATACCGTTTTTGTAAATTACAGTCAGTCAAATTCAGTCCCTTTGCTGATTTTTAATACAAATCTTTTTTTTTATATTGCCCGTCAAGATGTCCTCACTCCATCTGATGGAAAGTGGTCGTGAGGTCCAAATATGAGGTTGACAAGCCCAGTCATTCAAACGAATCACTCGGCTGGTCATCCTCACCTTGAAGGCCTTAAGTTGTAGTAGTTAGAACTAATAATGAATCAATAATGCTCAAGTAAATTTGACTGGGTTTGATAATCAATGACCTATAATTTGGTCAAATTAAGTCTTTTAACATCTCTAGTCCTGTTTAAGTCAGAAACGTCTATTGCTTATTGAATTAGAGCCCTGATTGAGCGTAAAGGTGTTTTAAAAAGGTAATAAACATCCTTACCCTACAGTGGCACAGTTTAAAGGTTAATTTGTTTATTTGACTGTTATCTTTGACCAATTAATTTACATGCTAGCTAAGTGAGGTACTACATTGTTTGTCTCGCATACACGTTTAACACCTTGATAATGAACAGCAAAACGCGAGGATGATGAATTTTCCACCGTAACTAGAGATGGGAACAGATGCTGTGCAATTCTAAAGCTGAAAGCAACTAAATACCGAGCACACGTTGCCAATCCGCCCTCAGTGAACACTTAAGTATTGGAGGTTGATTGGCAACGTCGCATATTTGGAAGATTTTCGTTTGTATTTTTGTGAATTTTAATAAATGTTTGTTGGACTCTGACAGCGAACGTCTTTACTTGAACATTATAATTTCCATGTTTCTTTTAACACTTATTTAATGAAAACTTTTTTAATTATATAAAAAATTTATGTCCAAACTTCGTTTTCTATGCAATTGAGTTTGGTGAATAACTGCATGGGTTCAATACGGAAAACCCGTAGGTAATATTGTCTCAGAGCTTATTTATTAATTAATATCAATAATACTATGTTTTTTCGTTGATTTAAATTTATCTGACTCAACTACTGTTAGTTTTCTTTAAAATTGGTTCAGAAAAATAACAATTTAAAAGGTCCGAAGGTAAGTGTGTAATGAATAAAGGTTTGAATTTTCTATACTGAATACTATTTTTAATCCGACCTAACTTTTGACTTGGACCAACTTACAAAATGCCAAGTTCGAAACTGTAGTCTGAGTTCTTGAAGTCATAAGTACTGACTTAGACACTGGAGAACTTGATTACACCTTTGTATTAAATATTGACGTCATTTTGTCAGATGAGGTCTAGGTCACTGTTTTATAATATAAAACAGTGACCGTCTAATTTCAAAAATGTTTTTGCAAAAGTTGCGGTGCCAAAACATTACATTGCTTTTTATCAATCTTAACTCTCTTGCAAGTATACCTCCAGTGTTGCATGTGTTCATACACTTGCAAATATTCAATATCATAGATAAATTAGCACATTAGCATTATCAATTACATTGTTGAACGCTAAAGCACAAAATAAAAAGTTTACAGAAGGACCGCTCTCGCCTTTTTCTCTCAACTTCCCTGATCGCCTAGGGTTGCTACTAAATTCGCCAGATAAGCGCGATTTGACAGATACAGCCAAAAATAAAAAAACATTAAGTGAGAAATTGCTCCAAGTTCGACAAAAACAAAAATATAAAAAGGGGCCCCAGTTAGATTAAAAAGAGTTAAGATGGGTGAATACGTATAAAAGTCTTATATTAAAAGAAGTCATTTACCTACAGAAGGCGGTCGCTTATTAAACCGGGGTCCAGGTGCAACCTGCTAGCCTAATGGGCTTGATCATACAGAATCTCCTTATACCTAGTAGGCTGTAGATAACACCATGAACCACCGCTTCCGCAGTTACCTGTCGCGGGCGACGGCGGCAGCAGCCACGCGTGCCCCGATAAAAGAATATAGCTAAAATACTGGGGTGTTACCAATGCATGATAAGATAAGTTACGGAAAAAGTAAAAGCCCATTTCTACTGGATTTGAATGTGTTACGATAAATAATGTTTCACCTACCTATGTATATACTTATACTACGCAGTACCTACTTACTTGCAAAAGTTATCTGAGTTTTACTTACCTTTCAACCTCATTTGGTAACTTAAAAAACGTGTAATCACAATTTCGTGTGGTGTTCATACAATCAAATACACTGCAACAGAAATATCTGCGCGGAACCATATTTGACCATTGAACTTTAATGTATCTGACGTACAAATAAAAAAATATCTCAATGTTTTTGACAGTGCGACTGACCGCGAGACTGAAACTGACTGACTTCGCCTGTAAGCTCACGTTTCTGTGTGCGTGTGTCAAAAATGGCGTGTTGTTCTAAGCGGGCTATCTGTCAGAGCGCCGCACATGCCTAATTAGTGGCTAAGGCTACTTTTCTAAAAAAAAGTGCCATGGTACGTTGCTGTGGAAGCGTTCGATATTCAGTATTCATCAATCATAATCATTGGTCCACATACCATAGCATTGGAGGAAACAGTTTCTACTAAACTATGTTTTTAATATGACACATGAGGAGGCATGCTACGGATACGTGCTGTGGATGCATGCTACGAGTACGGATACAGCTGTAGTACCTTGCGTGGTGCATCTCCGTAGCACATCTTACTCGATTCATTATATTTTATAGTATCAATGGAAACAGTCTCATAGTTTCGTAGCTTAGCTATCTTTAGTTGAAAACAGGCTTAGGCCTCTTGCTAACCGAATCGGTGCGTTTTCGTTTTAGTACAGCCTCTGCACCGAATCTCTACAGATTGTTTATAATCAAATTAGAGTTTTCAGACCGACTCGTTTCAGTACAGATTTTTTACCGAGCGCATAGCAGCTCTACCGCGCGCCTCACTCACACCTGTCACATCGATTGAACAATACCACAAATTAGAATTAGCGGGCGCTTAGAACAACACAGAGACGTGAGTTAACAGGCGAAGTCAGTGAGTTTCAGTGAGGCGGAAAGTCGCACTGTCACTAATGTTTTTGTTTTTGTCGAACTTGGGGCAATTTTTCACATGATGAATTTTGTTTTTGGCCGGTTCTGTCAAGTAGATATAACCTATTTACTTCATTTTAAAAATTCAGAGCGAATATAGTAGTAACCCCAGGCGGTTCGCGCAAGTTTAGGAAAAAAGTGCGAGCGGTCCTTCTGTAAACTCTTTATTCTTTAACAATACCGTATTGAAAACATACAGAGCCTATCATGAAATGATTTTCAGCAGAAAATCAGTACGGGTTTGGTGCAAAGGCGGTACCGAAACGAAAACGCATCGAGTTGGTGAGGACGAGGCCTTAGTTCACACAGACGCGCTTACAGAACGCTAATGGTTCAAATTAGTCATTAAATTAAATAGGCAACCCTCAACGTCTAATACTATTTTCTCACAGTAGGGTCATATTTTTATCATGTTTTTTTTCTGGTGGTAATATGTGGTTTGAGATGACGATTTTCAACCCAATTTAATTTATTATTACAAAATAATGACAAGCGCGTATATCTCTTCTTTTAACCCGTCGTGCGTCCTACAGACATAAGCCTGTCTATAAGCGACTAAGTCACGACGCGTCCTGCGGACACACGTCTCATAAGCGACTCCGTTGTTTCTGGCGCCAAGTTCACTCATATTTTGTGATTGGCTGATCACGTAGGTTTATGCAGCCAACCATGAGCTTGAAAACAAGTGTCATACAGAGTCATAGAGACTTTTTTATCAAAAAATATATGCGGCATTTTTTTTTGTCAGTCACTGCTAAATTAATTGTTGATTTGGTAGTCATAAGTTTAGCTAGAAAAAAGGCGTTTTGTGATTAATATTGGTGAATATAACCTCTTTAAAATGGTGTAGTGAAAATGTGGTAATACTAGCGACAATTAGTGCTTAGAACCTTAAAACGTTAGTGATGAAACCAAAAAAAAACTGTGTCAGTGAAAACAAGATAATAATTTATCCGGCACTATGAAAGTTTTCAAACTCAACTTTACTTTAAGCAATGTAAAGACAATTTCATGTAGTTTCAAACGGTATATAATGTTTAGCTACTTAATCTTGTTGAAAGATAATTATATTACAATAAATTACGATTGTGGTCATAAAAAATCTCGGCACTCAAACGGACCGGGAAACTAAATGCGTTTTTAGTTTGCTTGACTGGACGCGTGACGGGTTAAGTTGACAGAACCTAGCTGCTGTTTTTTAACATTTCTCCTTATATTTTGTTGATACCCTGTCTCTAAACCGCTCGTCTACCTCATAACCCAGGAAACCAGTTCGTAATTAATTACTCGCGTCGTTCCTTTCACTTAATTAAGCAAAGTACTTAAATATGGTAAGAGTTCACGTAGCATCATCGAGCTTTGCTTGAAAACTTCCCTTTAGAACCACTCCAGGCAATTAATCATTCATGTAGCAGTGTATGGTTTGGTTTAAATCATTCTGCAGTATGTTGTCTTTGCATATTATAATGTTTGCTGAACTTTATTCAATTCAAAGGTGTTTAATATCTTGCTAATAAGAAATTAAAAGGAAGAGAAAAAAAACATGTTATTATATGAAATGCAGTACACATACCATCGTATTTTAACTACATATGAAATATTATACGACTGTACATAGTAATACCACAAATTAGACATGCGCGGCGCTCTGACAGATAGCCCGCTTAGAACAACACGCCATTTTTGACGCACGCACACAGAGACATGAGTTTACAAGCGAAGTCAGTGAGCTTCGGTGAGTCGGAAAGTCGCACTGTCGCGAGTGTTTTTGTTTTTGTCGAACTTGGTGCAATTTTTCACATGGTGAATTTTGTTTTTGGCCGGTTCTGTCAAGCAGGTATAACTTACTTACTTCATTTTAAAAATGCAGAGCGAATATAGTAGTAACCCTAGGCGGTTCACGCAAGTTTAGTAAAAAGGTGCGAGCGGTCTTTCTGTAAACTCTTTATTTTGTGGTAATACTGGCATTTACGTTAATTTGCAAAATTATTATGAAACACTCAGTAATGTCACAGATTAGTAGTATATAAGTAACAGATAAATCACATCCAAAAAAAAAAACATTTTTCTTAATTCTAAATGCGTGCTGTCATGTGACAGACATATATTGCCAGGGCCACCTCTATCGATATAGATGTCAGTAGTCAGTATATACAGTACGTCATCACGTCCACTTCAACCGCCTAATTCACGAATAAATGCTCCACGCAGCTGTTGTCAACTGCCAAATGAGTCATGGAATACCCGGCGACTGGAAGGTAATTATCACGCGCAAGAACATGCAGTGACAGAGGCCTCGTAATGTGTTACTCTCCCTTAAGTTATCTGTAATCATTGCATAATCCGAGCCAGAAAACAGTTGAGCTCACAATAATGGTGAGTGACACACTCAATGTCTAAATAAATTGAGTCAATATTTTACAGCTGCCGTTGCCTTCATACAAAACACTCCCAAGAAGATTAAGTAACTGTGTTAATTACACAAAACTTGAAATCAAATACTCCCCATGCAACAGCCTCACAAAACCGCTCGCTCTAAATAATCGAGTGTCGCACGCGTCATTTCTCGCTCGCTTCGCTCGCTCCGCTTAATTACGTCGCTAACACCTCGAGACGTCTTCCTACTTCGAAAATATCACCGTATTATGCAACACATTAGAGTGGTAGGGCTTCACGTAATGTAATAAGAGAGATGTAATGAAAACGACTTTCACGGATATGAGAAGCCAGAAAGGTTGACTACTGTTTTGTTTAATAATGTAAGACTTGGCTACTGAATTTCGAAGATTGAAATTGCAAGCTCATGGTTCTAGAACTCATCATCACAAAATTACAAATAAATATTAACAGACGACCCCTGTAAAATTATTGTTATAAATTTTATAGGGGTTTCAATATTATTTTTGTGGCCTAAATGGCCATGTTTTATGTTTTTTGTTGATGAATTAAATCCTAGTTAATTACGAATGGGTCACATTGTATGCACTTACTTGCTCGTGTACTTTCATATTTCGCAATCGTATACTTCCGAGACTGCCGTATGTCATACTCAAAGTATACTTTAAGCCTAATCAACAATTTTACCTGTCAAGTTTAAAAGCTGCAAGCATGAAATTAATGACACGGGCCTACTTTCATGCCAGGTACTAGTTTCGTACTGTAAATTAGACTTTAGAACTGAAATATGTCGATATTTCAATCTTTAAAATTCAGCAGCGGAGTCAATTTGTAGGTATTTAAAATCTCGGAAATTTGGAGGATAAATATATGTTTACTAATACCTCGATGAAAAGGACGTTTTATGTAAAACAATCTGTATCGTCATTAAGCAAATTCGACGAAACAAAGGGAGGTGAAATTTAAAATGTAAAATCACAACCCCTAATTAGAGGTCGGATAACGACGAAAGGTCACGCCAATCAACCGCGAAATTAGGGTTAAATCAATCATTTCTACATATTTTTTACATTTAATTTCAGTTGCGAAAATACAAGGCCAATTTTTTTGTAAAACATTTCTTGGTATTAAAATATTCCAATGGGCTCGCATTTTTCAAAATAATTTGCATTTTGCCATAAAATTAACTTAGACATTTAGAATTTGCTACAGCAGTCTGTTATCAGAGCAGAAAGGTGGGTACGGCAAAAATAACTGTATAAAAGTGAAGTTTACGACCCATAAAAGTTGAAGGTTCGACGTAATTCCGCAGGCCAGGTAAACTTTTGAACAATTGATTTTTTTTGGTGACTCTACAGTATATTTTATTATCCCTATTTCTTCTCAGAGGGTTTTTGTGATAGTATCTCATTTCAGTTTACTTTAATATGTCTGTAATTTGTAATGTTATGTTTTAATAATTCAAAAAATATATATTCTGCAGTGTAAAGCTGCCGATTTTACAATCTAAGTAAAAATTTACTCAATAATGACACTCAAATTAAGGAAGCTGTTTAGTTGAGGGCAGATACTATTATGAACGCCGCTGTTATAAAATATTTACCCCCATTTATATTATATTTATATTTTACCCCATTTTTTTTTGTTTTAATTTTTTTTTTTTCGATCCCCGGTCAGGTCAATTCAGGAAATAATATTTTCTAAATTGGCCTGGGTCTGGGTGTGCTGGGAGACGCCCCTGGCCTAATTCCTTGTCTGGTACCTCGTAACACAGATATATTATAATTTATCTCTACTTCTAAACCATGACAAGAGGTGGGCGCATATTTATTTATTTATTTAAAAATGTTACTTTACATTATCTAACATCAGAACATTCAATTCTAAAAAGGTGCTTTGTGAGTTAATTATGAAATATTTAATAAACTAACAAAATTAAATGTCTAATTCCGTTTTCAAACATTTTACGTTTATCTGCAGTGTGACAGTACCATAACGGCTTTTAAGTTTGTCATAAAAATCGTTATATTGTTACACTGATAACTGATCATAGTCAGCAGCTTCTTAATGAAAAGTTAATGGTAGTAATAATAAGTTTGACAAACTTTGCAAACGTGAGTTCATAATATAATTCTGTCTTATTCAAATCCAAATTGTTTTACTTAAAATAATAGGTCATTCGTGTCTCTCAACGTTGCCTGTACAGTCAAAGTTAACATTTAGATCTTCAAACTGTCTAAGCGTAGTATCTACGTCCGTATACAAGAGGGCTCAGCTTATGCTTGCTTTAGCTCTAACCATGGTTGTATTCACATTTCTAGGCCAAGTTATGAATTTATTTGCTAATCTTCAAAACGAGTGTTTATTTTCTTCAACAATATTGCTTAATTTTGAATCAGTAATTTAGAATTCAATTAAGATATTGTCATCCATCTCGAACGTCGCAAAGCCGAAACTGGAAAAGTTGTTCTGAATTTTCGTTTCAAATCATTGTTTTGATATAAGAACTTGTACCTACTAACTTTGAGAAGTTGGGACAGTTAACATTTTGTGTTTAATGTTTCTCTCACTCGGATGCTGACATTCAGTATTTGGTAATTTGAAGCCACTAAACTTGCAATAAAAAAACTGTCGCTATCTCCATGTGGTTGATTCTCAACAATCTGCACTCGACTAAACAGGCACCTATTTATTTTTTGGTCCGCTCTGCTAGGGAATGGAACGCTCTCCCTGCGTGTGTATTTCCGGATACTTACTACTTTAGTATCTTCAAGGCCGGAGTGAATAGGCACTTTCTGGGTGAGCGTGTACCACCATTGGCCTCGTCATCGCTTACCACCAGGCGAGACTGGGGCCAAACACAAACCCGTTTTAAATTAAAAAAATATAATAATTTAGCGACACTGACTACAAGTTCACACATGTATTCAATTCAAGGATGTTTATCTGTCTCTCACACAAATATTACAAGCTTTGCTTAGTTTTGGGTTCAGGTTATCTTTTTGTTTGCATTTCCTCATATTTGTATATTAATTTGAGAAGATCAAAACACAGATCGAACTCTGAAATGATACTCGTATTAGTCCTGATATATATAAAACTTTCCCTTTCGTTGCTACTAACATTATGACAAAATAGCACCATGATGAGGAGTGCTTGATTTTGGGTAACAGGTTTAATACAGTATCGACAATCAAAGTTAAGTGAACCTCAAATGCATATCGTCCATTTCACATCTACTAACATTTGTGACAGGACAGCATTTAGACCATGCGCAACTTTTGACCATGGTTTCTGGATTCGGCGTTAGAGAATTTAAATATTTTGTCGTTCCTTGGTGAGAGAGAGTCCTACAAAGTTTGTAACGTAACGTATGAATGAGTCGTTAGAAAAGTGTTAACATTGATAACGTTGTTCGTTGTTTATTCAGAAGCTTGTCTGAAGAGTTGGGATTTCGTTCGAGTTCTAGTATTTATTTTCACAATCAAATGACAAAATGAATTCAAGTTTAGTTATTGGTATAACTTAGCCAAGTGGTCCAAATTCTCGGTCGGGCAAAGTGTTTTTCGGATTTTTCAGAACATAGTCCTGGTCTGTGATATCCAACCCTGATTTGGCAAGCGTGGTGTACAAGCCAATATCACATCACTTGTCACGAATATTCTATTTCATTAGTGGAGAGGTTTACCCAGCAGTGAGACAGTATACATACAGGCTGTTTACCTAAAAATCAGATTTTTTTATAAATACCATTATTTCTGCTCGAAATATTTAAAAAAAGTATATTAACAGCCAGAAATAAAGTATCGCTGAGTTTCTTTTGTTTTCAGTGTTGTTCTTTTAATACTGGTAGGTACTTTGCAAAATTTGTTTTCGAAAAAAAAATGTGCATTGTACACTAAAATAGTTTTCTGTTTCATCATACGATTATGTAAAGATCATTATGATGTAATTTTCAGTCACTTAATTTACTTAGTTGCACCAAGAAACTGCAACACGAACTGGCACTACGTGGCTTGCCAACGAGACGTCAGATAATCTACGGAACAGTTAAAATTTAATGAAACGTTGGTACCATAACTCATTCCGGGTTTCCGCAGCACTCGCACGCTTTATGACGTCATAAAACTTCTCATAACACTTTAGTACCACCCTGTATAATTGTCGTAAATCGCGCGCGATCGTTTACAGAGATTGATTCGATTAGGTGTTATGGATTAGGTCTTTCGATAGGCACATACGGCTTTCAGCGAAGGAATCAGGAACTAATAAATAACTAAACAATATAATAATTATACATTATTTTCACGACACGATTGGTGTAGTGAGCTTTAGCACAGTTTCTTGCCTTGAGTTACGTAGTGTCTCGGGTTCGATTCCCGGTTGAGTCAGGAAACGATCTTTTCTAAATTGGCTCGTCTGGGTGTGCTGGGAGACGCCCCTAGCTTAATTCCTTGTCTGGTACCTTGTAACACAAGGATACTAATCCCTACTTCGATACCATTACAAGAGGTCTGTTATCTGGTGCATACTTATTTAATAATTATTAAAAAAAGAAGATCTGGGTTTGGCACTTTACTCAGTCTAGAGCATACGAGTAGTTAAAATAGGTAACATTACTGTTTTTAACGTTAAGTTGAAGTATACGTCTACCACGAGTTGCCACTTTAAATTTACGTTATCGTTCGCGTAAAAAAATTGAGATTCGACATTGTCATGTCATATCATGTTAAATCCCAATACATTTTTTTTACGCGAACGATAACGTAAATTCAAAGTGGTAACTCGTGGTAGACGAACTGAACAATAACTGTACTATTTGAATTTGGAAAATAAAAAAATGAGTAGAAAATAAAATTGGATTAGGTTGAGGCAACACGTTATTCTGGTGAATATGATTATTATATTTTATTGACATTTATGACAATTACAATTTTGTATCGCCTGCCAAATCAAAAAAAAACTCTTAGATTCACACACACCTTTTTTGGGTAAAAATAGGTTAAAACGTTAGAAAAATATTGACTTTTACCATACTGTATTAATTTGGTACCTCCATAATCATTTGTATGTGAACAGGGAAGTTAAGGTTAACACAATCACAACAAAACATACTTACAACTTAATGTTTCTGAAGCAAATCATACCCTGAAACAAAAACAATTAATTAATGATATTTCGTAGACCAATATGACGTATTAGGGGACGTATTAGGGCCGTTTTGAATATCAATACGATCGACTTTTTGAATAAGGATTGATTGTAATGTTTTTTGACATTAAATAACATGTTTTAAGTCTTTGATAACAACAATTTTTGTCCAAAGAAAGAACACGTCATGTAGAGGAAGTTTTTATGATTAAACTAGAGAAAAAATAATTTCTAAACTACACATTACTGCGAAACTATTTTCCTACATGATAAGGACTGTGTTTTCCAGCTTTTTTATATTGGTAGCGGGTCTACAGTACTTATGGAAACCATACTTATGGTATCAAATGTGGTTATATCAAAAGTATAGTATCGGCAGTTTCTATAAATTATTAACTTCAATATCATCTTCATCTGGGCAAACCTCCGGGAGGAATTTAGTTTGACTTTTGAATAGGTATACAGTGTTTGAATACTGATTCAAAAAATCGGATGCAATTGCTAGTTAATCCTCTGAAGAGCGACCGAGCGGGCTTGTTGTGTCCATTTATTGACGAGAGTCAAT